>CM076687.1:92509726-93984726 GCA_038501925.1 Xenopus petersii | reverse complement strand
TCTATAGAATATTCTATGTCTAGAGTGCTACAAGTATCTGGACCATAAATCACATTATCCTCTGCAAAAACCAGTGATTGGATATAATACATATTTGAATTAAAACTGAAGTTAGTGATTTAATGCTGTAATACATACTGTAGGTGTGAATGGAAAGATCAGATATAAGAAATGAAAAAATGCCAGTGCAAGCTTATTCTAGCTTCTTTATATAGGTAAAAAGAATACATTAAAATGTACAATATACTTCTATAACAGAAAATGTTTAGGAAGAATTGCTTTCAGCCTAAATAAATATGCATCTAAGTGGAGATTTTTTGCAATAACATCCTATGTTTCTATGAATGCAGTAGGTCTAAATTAATCAAAATAAAATAAAAAAACACAAAAACAATTTAGTACAGGGCTCATTTCAGGACACAAGTGCAACATTTTGTACATCAGTGAACTCTTTGCGTGTTTTAATATGTTGTGTAATCAATATTGTATAAGAAACTTGTAACTGTGACCTCTACACAGTGTAAGTAAATGTAAATGTTTCTAGTGGCACTCTGCCAGTGAAAACACCAAACTCCAAAGTGCAAGTGACGTAGTGTATCATATTCTACAGCAGGGCTGTTGAACTGGAGGCTTGTTGGCCAAATGCATATGGTAACTGGTAACTTTTTTCCATCATGTTAAAATGTCCTTTTAACATGATGGAATCAAGTTACTACTTTAAACCTCAATTGCCATGGCTGTAGGAGTGCGTGCATATTCATTTTCGAGGATTGGTTTCGCCTAAAGCTACGGGTTCGGGCACGGCACCCGGGCCACTTGACAAATTTGGTGAGTGACAAGCATTGCTGAATTTCTACCATTTTTGAAATAGAATTGTTCTTCTTCAAGTGAAGGGCCTGGGGTTTGGACACCCAGGTCACCCCTTTCCACTCGGTGAGAATTACCTAGTGGTTGCTTGCTTTTTTGTTGGTGTTTTTTGTTTATTTGCTTTTTGCCCGTTTTATTTGATGTGTTTAAATATCCAACAATATAAAAGCAAGTCTATAATGGAGGTCGTTAATTAGTTAGTCCATTTAGTGATTGTAGTCAGCTTCCCATTTTTGTGCAAATGCAGGAATACAAGTAATATTATGCCGAGGACTCCCCATACCATATACCATGCTCGGATGATTAGTGAAACGACTTTAATGATTACTCAGTAAGTCCAGTTGTCTTCGAATGACTTATATTAGATATACCATGACCTGGATGAATGAAAATATTCATAAGTCACAATATTTATTGCTTGTGGGCGCCATAGACTCCAATAAATCATACATTTGATATAAGAAGCCCAAACATATAGTAACTAACTGGTTTCTACATGAAAGGGTTGGACATTGATGGTCTATAGTAATTAGCTTTATTGCAATTCTCCATAATTACTTAGCCTCTCCGAGTGCTTTGTACTTGTTGAGTGGGAATGGTTCAGTTTAGAATGTGCCATGGATGGTAACTAAGGATTGATGTTTGGGATTGGTAACCATTTGACACTGGAAGGGAGGAGCATTAAATTATCACAGATCAAACCTGCACAGGGGAACTTATACAGAGGGAGCTGTGATATAAGCAAAAACCTTAACTCACTCTGCCCTTGCACTTCATATCTTTCACAAAGGGCCATGCATTCCACTATGGAATAAACTCCATTTTTGATTTTCCTGCAGCATATTCAACAGGCAGGCATACAGACTGGGGCATGTTTACTAACATTGGAGATAAATATCTGGAGAGATTTCTGGAGATGTTGCCCATGGCAACCAATCAGCAATTAGATTTAAACAGCCACAGCCAAGTTAGAAAACAAAAGCAAAGATCTGATTGGTTGCTATGGGCAACATCTCCAGAAATCTCTCCAGATATTTATCTCCAATGTTAGTAAACATGCCCCAGAGAGAGAGCATGCCAAGCAGCCATGGGAGCACAACGAAAGAAGAAAACTTCACTACTGGTATTTTGCTTGCGCAAGTCTAAGGAAATGCTTTTAATCTATCCACTGATCTTACTGGCATGTATGGAGTTAATGAAGTGCTTATTGGACATTTTTCAGTAATCTTACTGGCTTGTCTGGGATTGATAGATTGCTTATTGGTCATTTCTACACTGGGGAAAATATGCTGATTTTCTTTTTTTTACTGTAATTGTACTAGTAATTATTCCGATTATTTATTTTCTGTAGTATTTGTACTGTCATGTCTAGGGTTCATATGCTCATTATCCATTTTACTTAGGGATGAAGTTGGCAGGTCTGGAGTTAATAGCTTCATTATTCATTTTGTATACAAATTATACTAGCTTATCTGGGTTGTGTTGTAGTAAAATGTGTGTTATATTTAGGGGGTGTGGTCAAAAAGTGCACCACATATTGATATCCCATTTAACTCGATGCACATAAAACGGACTCTCCCTATAATTAACTCTTTAATCTATAATTTTTTTCTACATGCTGGAAGAAGCTTAATACTTGGCTGCCAGTGGTGACTCAGTTTGCAAAGCTTTATGGCAGAGCCTCTCTCACAGAATAATGGCCCTAATGAGACCCAGCTATGGATCCTTGTAGAAATGCAAATATTTTGCAGCAGTTTTTATTCTAGTGAATAAGGTATATGCAAGGTCTTAATTCAATAGAACGATGATAGCTTAAGTCAAGAGCCTTTACCCTTGCACCCTAGATATCATTTGTTAAGGGGTGCCCTCCAGTAATTCGTTTTTTCCTAGTTTACATAAGAAGCCAACCATGAAGGAAAGTTAGCATGGCATCAACATACTGAGCCTAAACATGTATAAACTTATCTCTGCCATGCAACACTATCATGATTATAACTTGATTAGGGTGACTAATTTATTAATATATTAATAATTCCTTTGTAACCTTGTAATAAAGTGATATGGGTTCTGATGCAAAAATGTTCCATAAAGTAGTGCTTTAACTCAAACCCTGGAGCTTATTGCTTACAATAAATAGTTTGTTACAGCTGTAGATGTTTCTAAAAATGACAAATTATGCTTTACTAATCACACCAGAAATGTGAGACTGACAATATTTTAATTCTATCCTTTTACAGTGAACTCGAAGGATTTTTCGTTCGATCGAACGATTCGAAGGATTCGAAGGATTCTATCCAGAAAAGCTATCTCCCATAGAATCCGTTTTACCTAAATAATCCAAATTTGTAAAAATTATTTCCTTTTTCTCTGTAATAACAAAACAGTACCTTGTCCTTGATTCAAAATAAGATATAATTAATCTTTATTGGAAGCAAAACTAGACAATTTTTTTAACGTTGACCTGATTTTCTAGTTGATTTAAGATTTGAAGATTCAAATTACAGAAAGATCGATTATCTGGAAAACCCCAGGTCCCGAGAATTTTGGATAACAGGTCCCGTACCTGTAATGCTTTCACTGACAAACAAAATGCTAAACATGAATGTAAATGACATTTCCATATCCATCCTTACAACTGGGCGTCCCCCACATGCATGCGTGCGCACCCTAACGTAGGTGTAACAAAGGGGAAATGGATGGGCAGTTTGGGGCAGGGGAGGGAGGGACAGAGGAGGAAGGAACAGAGGAGGGAGGGACAGAGGGGGTAGGCGAGACCTGCAGAGGGGAACGAATTCAGACTAGTGGTAGGCAGAACAATCTCGAATAGGAATCTGCCCAGTGCCCCCACATCATTGTGCCCTAGGCAGGTGCCTCTTCTTGCTAGCCCTAGGTCTGGCTCTGGTTCGCTCTGCTTGGAACCAGAATGACAATATCCAATAATTTAACAGGATGGTTAGACTGTATATAGTACAATTTCCTATGAAGGTCACATTGCTATCATCCAACTGGTCAACCAATGAGCTTACCTATAGAATCTATAGAAATCTATAGAATATTCCATGTCTGGAGTGCTACAAGTATCTGGACCATAAATCACATTATCCTCTGCAAAAACCAGTGATTGGATATAATACATATTTGAATTAAAACTGAAGTTAGTGATTTAATGCTGTAATACATACTGTAGGTGTGAATGGAAAGATCAGATATAAGAAATGAAAAAATGCCAGTGCAAGCTTATTCTAGCTTCTTTATATAGGTAAAAAGAATACATTAAAATGTACAATATACTTCTATAACAGAAAATGTTTAGGAAGAATTGCTTTCAGCCTAAATAAATATGCATCTAAGTGGAGATTTTTTGCAATAACATCCTATGTTTCTATGAATGCAGTAGGTCTAAATTAATCAAAATAAAATAAAAAAACACAAAAACAATTTAGTACAGGGCTCATTTCAGGACACAAGTGCAACATTTTGTACATCAGTGAACTCTTTGCGTGTTTTAATATGTTGTGTAATCAATATTGTATAAGAAACTTGTAACTGTGACCTCTACACAGTGTAAGTAAATGTAAATGTTTCTAGTGGCACTCTGCCAGTGAAAACACCAAACTCCAAAGTGCAAGTGACGTAGTGTATCATATTCTACAGCAGGGCTGTTGAACTGGAGGCTTGTTGGCCAAATGCATATGGTAACTGGTAACTTTTTTCCATCATGTTAAAATGTCCTTTTAACATGATGGAATCAAGTTACTACTTTAAACCTCAATTGCCATGGCTGTAGGAGTGCGTGCATATTCATTTTCGAGGATTGGTTTCGCCTAAAGCTACGGGTTCGGGCACGGCACCCGGGCCACTTGACAAATTTGGTGAGTGACAAGCATTGCTGAATTTCTACCATTTTTGAAATAGAATTGTTCTTCTTCAAGTGAAGGGCCTGGGGTTTGGACACCCAGGTCACCCCTTTCCACTCGGTGAGAATTACCTAGTGGTTGCTTGCTTTTTTGTTGGTGTTTTTTGTTTATTTGCTTTTTGCCCGTTTTATTTGATGTGTTTAAATATCCAACAATATAAAAGCAAGTCTATAATGGAGGTCGTTAATTAGTTAGTCCATTTAGTGATTGTAGTCAGCTTCCCATTTTTGTGCAAATGCAGGAATACAAGTAATATTATGCCGAGGACTCCCCATACCATATACCATGCTCGGATGATTAGTGAAACGACTTTAATGATTACTCAGTAAGTCCAGTTGTCTTCGAATGACTTATATTAGATATACCATGACCTGGATGAATGAAAATATTCATAAGTCACAATATTTATTGCTTGTGGGCGCCATAGACTCCAATAAATCATACATTTGATATAAGAAGCCCAAACATATAGTAACTAACTGGTTTCTACATGAAAGGGTTGGACATTGATGGTCTATAGTAATTAGCTTTATTGCAATTCTCCATAATTACTTAGCCTCTCCGAGTGCTTTGTACTTGTTGAGTGGGAATGGTTCAGTTTAGAATGTGCCATGGATGGTAACTAAGGATTGATGTTTGGGATTGGTAACCATTTGACACTGGAAGGGAGGAGCATTAAATTATCACAGATCAAACCTGCACAGGGGAACTTATACAGAGGGAGCTGTGATATAAGCAAAAACCTTAACTCACTCTGCCCTTGCACTTCATATCTTTCACAAAGGGCCATGCATTCCACTATGGAATAAACTCCATTTTTGATTTTCCTGCAGCATATTCAACAGGCAGGCATACAGACTGGGGCATGTTTACTAACATTGGAGATAAATATCTGGAGAGATTTCTGGAGATGTTGCCCATGGCAACCAATCAGCAATTAGATTTAAACAGCCACAGCCAAGTTAGAAAACAAAAGCAAAGATCTGATTGGTTGCTATGGGCAACATCTCCAGAAATCTCTCCAGATATTTATCTCCAATGTTAGTAAACATGCCCCAGAGAGAGAGCATGCCAAGCAGCCATGGGAGCACAACGAAAGAAGAAAACTTCACTACTGGTATTTTGCTTGCGCAAGTCTAAGGAAATGCTTTTAATCTATCCACTGATCTTACTGGCATGTATGGAGTTAATGAAGTGCTTATTGGACATTTTTCAGTAATCTTACTGGCTTGTCTGGGATTGATAGATTGCTTATTGGTCATTTCTACACTGGGGAAAATATGCTGATTTTCTTTTTTTTACTGTAATTGTACTAGTAATTATTCCGATTATTTATTTTCTGTAGTATTTGTACTGTCATGTCTAGGGTTCATATGCTCATTATCCATTTTACTTAGGGATGAAGTTGGCAGGTCTGGAGTTAATAGCTTCATTATTCATTTTGTATACAAATTATACTAGCTTATCTGGGTTGTGTTGTAGTAAAATGTGTGTTATATTTAGGGGGTGTGGTCAAAAAGTGCACCACATATTGATATCCCATTTAACTCGATGCACATAAAACGGACTCTCCCTATAATTAACTCTTTAATCTATAATTTTTTTCTACATGCTGGAAGAAGCTTAATACTTGGCTGCCAGTGGTGACTCAGTTTGCAAAGCTTTATGGCAGAGCCTCTCTCACAGAATAATGGCCCTAATGAGACCCAGCTATGGATCCTTGTAGAAATGCAAATATTTTGCAGCAGTTTTTATTCTAGTGAATAAGGTATATGCAAGGTCTTAATTCAATAGAACGATGATAGCTTAAGTCAAGAGCCTTTACCCTTGCACCCTAGATATCATTTGTTAAGGGGTGCCCTCCAGTAATTCGTTTTTTCCTAGTTTACATAAGAAGCCAACCATGAAGGAAAGTTAGCATGGCATCAACATACTGAGCCTAAACATGTATAAACTTATCTCTGCCATGCAACACTATCATGATTATAACTTGATTAGGGTGACTAATTTATTAATATATTAATAATTCCTTTGTAACCTTGTAATAAAGTGATATGGGTTCTGATGCAAAAATGTTCCATAAAGTAGTGCTTTAACTCAAACCCTGGAGCTTATTGCTTACAATAAATAGTTTGTTACAGCTGTAGATGTTTCTAAAAATGACAAATTATGCTTTACTAATCACACCAGAAATGTGAGACTGACAATATTTTAATTCTATCCTTTTACAGTGAACTGAATGCTCCTCCCTCCAAGGTACTGTGTAAATTTCCAGGAAAAAAAATAATTTTGGAAAATAGTGGTGGGCTTGAAATAATTGGGAACAGTGTCAGACTGGCCCACAGGGATACCAGGAAACTCCTGGTGGGCACAGGTGTCAGTGGACCCTCCTGCTTCAAAACATTTGGCACATTTCATGGTCATTCCCTATTTCTATGAGAACAAATAGACTAAATAGATTGAATAATAGATTATAGTATGTAAATAAAAGAGACTAGGAGACTAGAGGTTTCATAGTACTGAGAGTGGGCCCCTGATCTAAGGTCTTTTGGTGGGCCCCTGGTCTAAGGTTTTTGGGTGGGCCCCTGGTGTCCCAGTCCGACACTGATTGGGAATGCTTTTAGAAGCATTTAAATGTCCCAGCTGATTTTAAAGTAACACAGTTAGGTATGGGGTAACTATAAATAGCTATGCTTGACAAGAGAAATGTAAGAGAGGCTTAATTACAACATTGCTTCAATGCATTGTGCTTAATATTACATAGTTACATTCAGTGGCTGGTAAATGAAAGGCCCAACTCTAATAATTGGAGTTGACTTGTAATGCAACATTGATCCGTCGTCTTCATGCTTTGAATGTTGAAACGGATCGTTCACATTTATCTGCTTGCTGTTAAAAGAGAGGATTCTCTAGGTGACTGGACTGAGAAGAAAAACACTCAGATCTTCAGAACACAGATTTAAAAAGTAATAAAACACGTGCGAGAAAATAGCTGCAGCATAAAAGTATTGATTTAGAAAAATATGAAGCTTTATTCCACATAGTGCCGGGTCAAAAAGATAGTTCAGATAAAACAAGTATATTTTTACATTATTAAGCATCTTAAAAGAAAATTCACAGAATTCTGATAATAACCATAGAAGACACATTTACACTTAAATTATATACTTACTTGTTGATCGTTTGGCAGTACCTGGTTTGTTTAACTCATTCAAGTATCGTATCTCTGTCCTCAAGAACCCACCATACAGTCTACTGCTACAATTGTTAGTGTATTGCGCCTGGATAACTACCTATTACTTTTATGGACAGTCAAAATCAGGAATGTGATTTGTCTCTCCCTCTCTCTGCAAATATTTAAATGTACATAAAACCATCATAAAGCAGTCATTGTGTATGAATTATCCACTAGAAGACAATGGGGCAGATTTACTAAAAGCGAACTGTCCTCAGCAACCGCTTTGCACAATGCATTACCACTACACTAATTCACTAAAATGTGAAGTTGTGTCCTGGGTGTCGAACGTTTGCAACTTTTTGCGATACTTCTTCAGTGCGAGCATTTCATAGAGAAGATTCGCTAGTGTTCGTTTCCGCCTAGTGAAAAGTCGCTAGTGATCTTACGCTTAGGTCAATTTGAATGGGGCGGGTACATTAAAGTTGTTTGGACGTCTTTATTAGAGACTATTCTCCTGAGCGAAAATTTGCCTGGCGATAGAGTGTGAACGAACGCTAGCGAAAGCCTCTTTTGCTAGCGAATTGTCGTCTGCACCTGTTAGTGAATTGGCGATGTCCCTGCGGATGTGATTTCTGGTGAAAAGTTGCTAGCGTTAGCCACTTTAGTACTGTAAATCTGCTCCAATGTGTTTAGTGTAATTATTAGCGGAAAAACACATTAAAAATGTTAAAATCTTTTCGTCTCTGAGAACAATTTTGCATTATGCACATTTACTATGAATCATGCCAGGGGCAACAGTAGAAAAATGCACGTTCTGTAGTTTGTGACATTATCCAATGTGTATAATTACATTTCCTACTAAGTTGTATTCAAAATAATCACACCACCAGGGGGGAGGTATTTTTTAAAACTTTCTAATTTTTATTAAAAAAATTCTGAACCAAAAAACATGTGCGGGGAAAATTTAAATAGTGCAACTTTTTCAAATCTGTCATTCGAAAACCATGACTTTTTCAGATCGTAGCACAAAAAACCCCTCAAAGATCATGAAGGCAAGAAACATCTTCCAATTGTAATAAGGATACCTGCCATTGACTTCCACAAATTTTCGATTCGTATTTGTCACAGTTTTGTCAAATAATAAATTCTGCTTTTTTTCTGTTACTTTTTCAGGATTTATTTTGTGACAAAAAGCCTGACTGGAAAAATTCGATGTTTAATAAATGTTCCCCCAGTAGTTACAAATAATAAAAGAACAGAACTGTGTTGTTGCTCTCACCACTAGGCATACATATTAGTCCTTTTATTTAACAAGCATTGGCTTTGCATGCTACTTATAATTGTACCATAAAGTATTTGCCCAATGCTTTTAGATTCCCTTTATGACTGTAACGTTTAGTATCCCACAACCCAGAGTAAACCCCAATGTCCCGGGCTCGGCTCACGCTTCGGCCTATAACCGCCGCCTTTCACGTCGGGTGGAGCCCTCTGCTACTCGGATGCCGCCAGGACTTAATAGTGAGGAGACTGAGGGAAGAACTCTGGGCGAGCAAGGGAACTTAACGTAAAGGTTATCAAAGTCCAGGAACTGGCCGAGTCGAAATCAATCGGGAATGCAGTACAAAATCGGTAAGCAAAAGAGTAATCGAAGTCACAGGCCAGGTTAGCAACAAACAGGGTCGAAGTACAGAACGGAATCCAAAGAGTAGTCAGTAGGGATGTAGCGAACTGTTCGCCGTCGAACTAGTTCGCGCGAACTTCGACTGTTCGCGTCCGCCGAATGTTCGCGAACGTTGCGCGACATTCGCCAATACGAGTTTGCGTTTGATTCGAACAAAAATCGTTCGACCATTCGACCATTCGATTCCTTCGACCGCTAAAATCGAAGGATTTTCGTTCGAATCGATTAAAATCCTTCGATCGTTCGAATCGAACGATTTTGCGGATGTTCGAAGTTCGCGAACTGTTCGCGAACTGTTCGCATTTTTTGCCGGTGTTCGCGAACGGCGTTCGCGAACACATAAACGCCAGTTCGCTACATCCCTAGTAGTCAGGAACAAGCCAAAGGGTCAGGGCAGGCGGAAGTCAAACAGGAAACAGGAATAGCCAAAGGTCACAACAAGAATCACAGAATAATCGCACCCAGGAACAGTATACAGAACCTACGTTGGGCAAGGCACAAAAGGACTGCTGGCCATTTAAAGATTTGAATTTGGCGCCATTGGACGCTGGCGAATCAGCGCCAGCGCCTGCGCAATCGCGCCAGCGTGACTGCCCCTTTAATTCTGGCGCATGCGCGCCGCGCGCTCCATAGGAGCCGGCGCCTGAGGCCTAGCCACATCGGCGGCGGGGAAGAGAGACGGGCGTCCCCGTCGAGGGGGCGGCAGGGGTCCCTGCCGTCCCCTGGGTAGATATCTTACAATGACTTCCTCTGTTGGTCTATGAGGGGGCTGCCATATTTGTGCAACAGGAGGTCATTAGCATTAGAAACTTTAACAATTTTACAAAAACAGACCTCTCAGCAAAAAACGATCAGCATGACCTGTATGTACTGTAACTTTTAAAGTACATTCATATTTTAAAAAGTAGTTTTTTACTGTCAGTATCACTTTAATCATATTACAGATATGTTAATAAAACCTGTTCGGCTAATTTGCATGCAGTTGTGTGAAAGTGCAAAGGATAGGATGCACAGACATAATTAATACTTGCCTTGAGGAAGTGCTAATTCAAGGGTTTCCTTGCCCCTAATGATTGTCACAATTAGTAGTTATTGATGCATGGTGGGACATTCACTAAGATTCGTTATTGTGCCACACTTCGCCAGGTGTATTTTCATCAGCGCTTTGCAAATTCACTAAAATCCGAAGTTGCGCTCAGGGGAAGCGTAAGGTTGCGAAGTTGCACTAGCGTTTATTCGCCAAGGGAAGCAAAGTTACGCTAGTGATGGTTAATTTGCATACGGCGCCAAATTCAAGTTACAATGGAGGTATATTTAGCATCACTACACAAGCCTGGGAAACCTTCAAAACAGCAAATCATATTTTTATTTTGCCCTAGACATGTGCCCACTGTATAGTTAAGTTGCCATGAGTTAGGAAATGTAGGGGGGAAGGAGGGTAGCCCCAAACAATTTTTTGATCTTTTTCAGCCTATCACCCATAAAAAATGAAAAAACGCCAGCGTTTTTTTTGGGACTTAGACATTTTTTTAACTTTTTTTGAAGCAATCCTTATCTAGTCTGGCGTAAAAGGTAGCGTTCAGAATAATTCGCGCGTTAGTGAATTTGCGTAGTTACGTCCATTGTGCAAATTCGCCAGGCGTAAGGGTGCAAAGTAACACTAGCGAATTTACGCCAGCGTCCGTTAATGAATCGGCGAATGAAAAAAAATGCGCTGCGCTGGCGTATTCGTGCTAGTGTTAGGCGCTTCGTCGTTTAGTGAATTTGCCCTATGGTGTTTTGCATCGGGCACCTGCAGTTATATTGGTAATGCTGAATATTTTTTTGGCATTTTGCATATTGCACTTTTTTCTATGCTATTTTATGAACACACATTGTCATTTTCAATGCTTGAACTACAGGGTAACTTAATAAAATTGACGGAGTTTGGCAACTATATTGAACTTGACAGGTAGGTTTAACCAGATGCACCAACTATTCTGTTTATACTGTATGTTAGAATAAACTGACA
Source organism: Xenopus petersii (assembly GCA_038501925.1). NCBI lineage: Eukaryota > Metazoa > Chordata > Amphibia > Anura > Pipidae > Xenopus > Xenopus petersii. The sequence goes on along the minus strand of CM076687.1, from coordinate 93,973,072 downwards.
TACTTTTTTAGTTACTTGTCTTTTGATTTTCTGGACCATTTCCCTTGCTTTTTAAACTGAAACATTCTTCCTTACATGCACTCTTATGAATTGTTTCTTCATGTCTAAATATAATGGCCTCTTAAACATGACTTTTAAGGGTCAGCAGCAGGCCACCTGCAACCCACTTCCCCACTGAAGGATAAATATTGAAGTAGAAACTTTGACTTAGTTTCACATCTAAAACAAATCCACCACACATTGAATAAGTTTAGTTACTTGTGTCTCGCTATTGGGATTTCTCATCAAGGGGGTTATTTAGCAAAGTCCGAATATATCTCATTATTTCTATGTAAAAAGCCTGACCACCTCCAAATTGCCGATTGGACCTTATTTATCATAGAAAAAGCTTGCTAATTTTCCCGCCAAAAGTCAGATTTTTCTGCCAAAATCCGACTTTTGGCGCCAAAGTTAGAAAAAAAAATCAGATTTTTGGCTAAAACTCATTGTGGACCATGATATTGAAATGGAACCTTTGCCATTGACTTCTACAGCTTGGAGATGGCGGATTTTTGGATTCAGACTTTTTTCAGACCTGGACTCCACTTGTATTTGTGTGTTAAATGTGTCATGACTCGGGATTAATTGAAGAAACTGTGTTATCTAAAGTCATCTTAACTCATTTAACCTTTTCATTAACATACCAAAACACCATTGTTCACAATGGTGAACGCTTTAATTAGATGGGATGCTGTGACGCAATTTTCTGTGTTAAATGGGATAAGTGGGATATCTGGGTTTAGTTATTCTGTGTCAAACACACACACACCAAATAGGCTTCATCTGTATATTTGATGTACTGTATGTATAAACTAAAAATAAGTCCTTCAATGTGAATATATCACTAGCACAAGTATCAATTTCATCTTCCATTTCACTGCCATACAATCATCATCACCTTAACTTAAGTTGAAGGCCATCATGTGATGTCACCTCACTGGATCTCATGGAGTATTTCTGGCTCTCTATACATCAAACTTTATTAACACTTTATTAACACATCATCATGTAGAACAGACCATATATTTTGTCTTATTATGCTGCTTTACCCATGTCCTATTACAAATACACATACAGATGCAGCCACTTTGGTTTGTCTGTTTGACACAGAATAACTAAACACAGATATCCCATTTATCTCATTTAACACAGAAAACTGCGTCACAACATCCCATCTAATTAAAGCATTCACCATTGTGAACAATGGAGCTTTGGTATGCTAATGAAAAGGTTAAATGCATTAAATGAGTTAAGATGACTTAAGATAACACAGTTTCTTCAATTACCCCTGAGTCATGACGCATTTAACTCACAAATCCAAGTGGCTTCATCTGTAGGACTGAACTGGTCTGAAAATCTGGGGGCAAACATGCAGAGTGCAGCATAATGGGGCATAGCATAGCCCTGTTCTTATCACATGTGTCCTTTGCAGAAAGAATTGTGCAAAAAAAAGGACTAATTGCAGCTTGATTAGCACTTTGCATATTGCCTTCTCTTCCATAAATATCCCCTTATATAGAGAAAATTTGTGAAAACCATCAAAGTGCCCCTTTGAGGAGTTCATTCATTTGAATTTCTTTACTTTTTATCAAGGGCTCCAAGGGCTTAGTTTAATTTAACAGAAGTCACATTATTATTATCATCACTATGATAAGGGGCAGATTTACTATGGTTTGAATGGGAAATTAATTTTTTTTTTTTGCCAAAACTCACAATTTCGAATTTAATCTCCCGAAATAGTGTCTCTGCTCTTAGAAAACAGTTTTTATTAGAAATACCCCAAACATTTTTTTCCAAAATAACAGAGAAATACTGGGTAGTTTATCAGTTGCCATGTTCTACTTTTGGATAACACCATATTTATCTGTAATAGTCTCAAGTATTTGACTTGTCCCTGTCAAAATAATATCTGTCTTACAGTGTCATGATACCTATTATTTGTCCAGTTAAGGTAGGAAAAATTTCAATCCTCTTACATCTTGTTAGAGGCAATGATTGGTACAAGTGAGAGTGTAGTAATGGTCCCACAACTGGTTGAACTGGCTGGTGAATCTGTATGTCTGCTAATGACATCTCTGTGGATATCAAAATCCTTGTTAACTTTCAATCTTCTTGCCCTTCTCTGCCTACTATCAGAAAACTTCTCTGACTGAAACATGCTGTAATTAAGTTTTAAAAATAAAGAAAGGAATGATATTTTGTGTTTGTTAGATTATGTAGTGGTGTTGATATAAAATTATACTCAGCACACTAAAAGGGGTAACCAGCAGTATAACAGAACAGATAATAGAACAGTAGGTAAACCAACAAGTGTACTTCTATATAATGTATATTGGGAAACTCCTACAGTATTAAATAATGTCTCTCAATAAAACTAGACATACTGTAGTTTTTTTTTTTTAGCACAGTTGGTTATTAGAAATGCTACTGTTGGATAGTGATGGGCGAATCAATCCGCCAGCGAATAAATTCGCAAAACGCCCGCGAAAATTTGCGGCAAAAATTCACCAGCGTCAAAAACGGACACCGGCGTCAAGAACGGGCGCCGGCGTAAAAAAAAAAAAAAAACCTATTAACTGATGCTTTTTGAAAAAAACATGTTTTCCGATGACAGGATCTCTTTAAGGGCAAAGACAAAGCTCTTTATGATACATACAAAACAATCATAAAGATTGGGTGCTGGGAGTTGTAGTCCGCGCTAGCTGGGAGATGAGGGGAAGGGGGGGAGGGGGAACAGCTGCACCGAGAATGTGGGCCCACTTGTGGATAAATGTGATATGTAAAATGTGATAAATAAAAGTTCTATCTGACACCAAAAGGGTTAAATATAGAAATAGATCTTAAATGTTTTCTAACCGATTAATTCAAGATCGTATAGAAATTTTATTTCAACTGAAAATGTTTTTAATTGTTTTTATTGTACTAATTATGCAAATTTGTAAACCCACCTACCAACCGGTTAAATTGTGGCCAAGGGTGGGATGCAGGTAATTTGCCCCTGAAGAAGTATTCAAAGATACGAAACGCGTTGGGCCAGGAGCAACATAATAGCTCTGTAAAGTCTTTTATATATTTAATTATTTATTCCAATAAAAGTATTTATCCATTTCCCTGAAATGGGCTTGAATGTGTTAATGCCAAAAAAGGATTACTGGAGACTAACCCTTCACCTGGAAGTGTGGAGAACAAGCTGAGTGCTATCCTTTGGAAGTGGAAATAGGTTGATCCACCGCCTATTGCTCAACTCCATCTCCCAGCTCTACCTAACAAGATCGGCGAATACACCCGCAAGGACTGCTGCAGCATACCGCTACCTCCAGAGGACTGAATGCACTGTGATTATTCATCTTCCGGTAAGCGCATAAATATTTAGTTTTTGCATTTAACACCAGCCGCTCTGCACTATTGTGAGCTTCTCTCCCGCCAGGCACGCAGTAGGGAGGGCTGTATACACCTGGATTAAGGAGCGATCACATATTTGAACTGTCTGATTATCGCCATCTCCATGTGAGTAAATCCGAGCACATAAATATCCATTTATACAAAGGTTAATACACCATCTAGGCCTCTTCTTCCTTTTTAGGTTATTGCCATTCGAGAATACAGCACACTAAATCTTTATTCACATTTATACAAAACAATCAGTAACTAATTAGGGGCACAGTTGGGGAAAACACACAAAATATAATTGATGGCAAAAAAATGCTTACTTGTGAAAAAATTTGCGAAATTGGTGAAACGGCGAAAAATTCACGAAACAGCGCCGGCGTCTCGTTTTTGACGCCGGGGCCGTTTCTCTCAATGAATTATTCTTCCCTAGAGTTATAACATGCACAGCTTTTTGTGGGAACTAAAAGTTCCATGATAGCTCTTTTACCCATTAGAATGTGTATGTTTCCTGTATAATATCACAATTATTGATTATATATCTCCTGCTTGTGTTCCATATTTTTTATTTTTATTCCCTAATACAAAAGAAACAATAAAAATGAACAAAAGACAAAATTAAAAAAAGAATTCAATGTATAAAAAATAAACACACTTGGAGAACATTGAATTTTTGGTACTGGAGTTGCATTTCAAACAATTTATTGTTTAAAAATTGGAAATATAAGGTATTGCTAGTACAACACACAGTGCCATAAATCGAGTCCAATGAGGTTCATATATGAATACAAGTGCTATATTGTACTAATGCACTTCAAAGTAGCAACCAATAGGAACTTGGCTTTCATTTTCTTATTACTTTTTTTCCCCTGAATGCAACTAAATGTGTTTTTTTTAATGTAATGCATTTATGTTTTTTTATAGTAGTGCATAGGGATGGGGGCGAATTTGACCCGTTTCATTTTGCCAAAAATTTGCCACCGGCGAAATGTTCCAGACACCCATTAAAGTCTATATTTGACGCGCAGCTTTTTTTTTTTGACGCACAACGCCATACAATTGAAAGGGGCGTCATTTTTGCGGCGAAACAAGGCGAAAAAATTTAATGCAAACTTGAGCCAATAACTACGACTTTACTGAAGGTAGCGCCCATTGGTAAAGCCTCGGCGACCACAAAGTAAAGCCATTTACCTGGACAAATGTGCATGTACAGTATGTGAGTAAAAATATGGCTTCATATTAAAGTTTGTGTCCTGCACAATAATTCTCTAACCTAGGTTTTTTATTCCCATCTTTCATTATTCATTTCTCTACCTGAAAAATCATTTAAGCTAAGCTTGGATCATAATTGGTTCAATTATTCCAGCTATTTCCCATATTACTGCTGCTCTGTCTAACATTTAGTTTAACTTTCTGCTTTTGGTACATCTTACCTTCAATGCACTGTGTTCTCTCAGTTGGTTTTATGTTGTACTTAAGTTCATTTGAATGCACACTTTATTGAACAGTGCCAAGCAGTCTGGTTAACTTCCAGTGGAATGCAGAATGTACTGCAGCGGAAAATTCAATACAATCATACACTTATTTTGAATTTAACAATATAATGAAAGAAATATAGAATACAGTATGCCCAGTGCAGCGGTTGCCCACCACCAGTATTTCCTGGTTTTAAATTATTTCAGAAACAGTCGAACAGAAGAATTACTTTTGCTTTTTGATGATTGTGCCTTTAGAGTCTAACATATACATAATATAGATGAAGTCATCTATTCTGCACTCGCCCATTATTAGCATATTAAGGAAATTGAAAAAAGTGCCCTTCACTTTAAAGGGGCTATTGCAAAAATGCAACTGTAATATAAGTTTTATCATACTGAATCAGACTCCCATATCCGACATGAAGAGAGACTGACTAAGCATTGAATTTTCATCAGCGTCCGTTTTGCCAGGTGTAAATGCACTAAGATTACGCCAATTTACTAATATGCGGAGTTTTGGGCACGAAGACTACCTAGTGAAAATTCGCTAGTGATCTTGCGCTTAGGTCAATTTGCATACGGCAGGAAAGAGGTAACATTCTGTAAAATCCGCCTTTTAGTGAATTTGCGGCGTAACGTCCGTTCGGCAGAGCAAAAAGTAACTTGACAATAGACTGCGAATGACCACTAGCGATGGTCTCTTTCACTAGTGAATTGGTACCTGCGCCTGTTAGTAAATCGGCGATGTCCCTGCGGGTGGCAATGCTAGCGAATTGTCACTAGCATTCACCCCATCGCACCTTAGTAAATCTGCTCTGAGGAGAGACAGCTGCTGAAAGGGGGACAGTGCAGATAAACTTGATTATTTCATGATACAGAACTTTTAATTAATTATATATAGAACGTTTTTTTATTTCAGTCTGAAGAAGCTTATATAATATTTTCACTTTTGCCATATTTCCCCTTTAAGCAAAACAGCAATTGTTTGTCCAAATACGGCAACATATTCAAGTGGGCCAAAGTAGTTGAAGTAGTTGACAAGCTTGAACATTTTTGGTTATCTTAAATAAAAGAAATAAAAAAAGAGTGATAATGACACCAGAGCTTATACCTTTTTTTAAGTATTTTCCCAATGCTTTTACATTACCTATCTGATCCCTGGTGTTTCTCTATAAGAGGAGAGGGCTGCCATGTTTGTGCTGCAGTAGTCTGTTAGCATTAGAAACTCTAAGGGACAAATTTACTAAAGGGCGAAGTGGCTAACGATGGCAAAAATTCGCCAGCGTGACATCATTTCGTCACTTTACCGATTTACTAATGTAACGGTCCCTAGAATAATTTCGCTAGCGAAGAAGATAGACTCTGGTGCAACTTCGCACTCTAACGCCGGCTTCCCCCCTACATTTCCTAACATATGGCACATAAACTATACACTGGGCTCAGGTGCAGGGCATTATAACTTTATTTTATTAAGGTTCCTTGGGCTTGTGTAATGTAATGTATTCGCTGCAACATATACATCCATTGAAATTTAACTTCCCGCCGTATGCAAATTAGCCAACACTAGTGCAACTTCACTTTGCTTGAGGAATTAACACTAGCGCAACTGCGCAACCGTTCGGCACTGGCGACGTAACTTCGCAATTTAGTTCGTTTTTAATCTCCAAGGTCCTTTTGAGGATACCCATAAATACTGAGTTGATATATAACTGAGTTAAACATGTATTAAATAAAAATTCAGATTTTTTATCTTTATAAATGTTCCCAGTGTGCACCTAATTTTTTGGATTTATATATATATATATATATATATATATATATATATATATATATATATATATATATATATATAAAACAAGGGAAAGTTGTGCTCACCACTAATTTTTAAAACCATTAGGCGGGGGTGCAATGAGGCTGTGACCACAAAATACATATAGACAAATACAAGAGTCCTCTGTACTCAACCCATTATCAAATATTTAAGACAGAGACATTTTGTGCATACTGCTACTGAAAAATGCCTTACCCTTTAAACAAAACAGGGATTGTTTGTCCATATATTGCAATATATTTAAGCTGGCCAACTACGTCAAAGTCATCCCACATCTGGCCAGTCCTACGCTTAATTTTCATCTGATTCATTAAGAATTCTATTTTTCCTTTCTCACTTTGAGAAAAACCTTGGATAGGGCCGAAACGTCAGACTGAAGTTCTGTAAATAAGACCAATTTTATTCATATATAAGTCCTGAGAGTGTAGATTCTTTTGGAGTTATTATTAGTGGTGCTTGCGAAGCAAAGCATCACTACTGTTATCTTGCAAACTTATTAGTGGTGCTTGCGAAGCAAAGCATCATTACTGTTATCTTGCAAACTTATTTTTATTCTTCTTCCGTATGAAAGTTTGGCGCGTAACTAGTCCCGCACCGTTTGTCCTAGACCCATGAATGAGGTGTCAAATCGTGCGGCTTAATCGGGAATGGGGTGGTATGACTTTTCTAAGGGGTGGGTGGTTAATTGCCCCTTGCGGGGGCAATTAACAACCCCAAAAAGTCCCATAGATTAACATTGAGGCCAACTTTTGACGGATTCTAGCGCAGAGAGGGAATCTTGTAGAAACGTTAAATTTACCACATTTGAAGAGGTTTGCGACCTGTGTCAGATGATACCCCACACAAGGGTATAAGTTTTACCCCCGGGGCAGGAGAGGTCCCCAAATTTGCCCCATTGACTTATAATGGGGAATTTATCGAATAATTAGTTTGTCGCAGACCCATTTCACCGGTTTAATCCGGATTCTACCGACTTTGTGTACTCTCTAGGCACCAGGGGCGACTGGGCAAGACACCCAACATATATGGGGGGCCTGAGTTTTGCCACGGCAAGCACCACTCACATTTTCATCAGGAAATGTACCTCTCTAGTTTTTATTCTTCTTCCGTATGAAAGTTTGGCGCGTAACTAGTCCCGCACCGTTTGTCCTAGACCCATGAATGAGGTGTCAAATCGTGCGGCTTAATCGGGAATGGGGTGGTATGACTTTTCTAAGGGGTGGGTGGTTAATTGCCCCTTGCGGGGGCAATTAACAACCCCAAAAAGTCCCATAGATTAACATTGAGGCCAACTTTTGACGGATTCTAGCGCAGAGAGGGAATCTTGTAGAAACGTTAAATTTACCACATTTGAAGAGGTTTGCGACCTGTGTCAGATGATACCCCACACGAGGGTATAAGTTTTACCCCCGGGGCAGGAGAGGTCCCCAAATTTGCCCCATTGACTTATAATGGGGAATTTATCGAATAATTAGTTTGTCGCAGACCCATGAATGAGGTGTCAAACCGTTCAGCTTATTCGGGAATGGGGTGTTGTGACTTTTCTGTCCTATTTTGGGGACCCAAAAAAGTGAGCGGAGCCGCAAACAACCAATCAGATTTTCCCTATTGACTTCAATGAGAAAATGTAAACAGCTGTAATTCTCACAGTATCAAAGCCAGAGCTCCCAAACTTGGCACCGTGCGTCACTGGGTGACTGCGGTCAAAATTTAGGAAAAGTGGGCGGAGCCGCAAACAGCCAATCAGATTTCAGCCATTGACCTTAATGAAAAATGATAACCTGCTGCTATTATCACAGTTTAAATGCTAGGTGTACCAAACTTGGCTCAATTACTCACTGGGTGACCGTGGTCAAAATTTAGGACAAGTGGGTGGAGCCAAAAACAGCCAATCAGTTTTCACCTATTGACTTCAATATAAAATTTTGGAATACCGCCGTTCTCACCGTTTTAAAACCAGAGGCCCCAAACTTGGCACTGACCATGACTAGGTAACTGGGGTTAAAATTCAGAAAAATGGGCGGAGCTTAAGACAGCCAATCAAATTTTCCTAACGCTATTCAATGGGAATATTTAAATTCCTGTCATTCTTACACTGTTAATGTAAGAGTGCTCAAACTTGGTCCATTTGGTGACTGGGTTGCAAATTTTTAAAAGTGGACGGAGCCAAAAATAGCCAGTTTGTTTGGATTGATTTCAATGGTAAAATTTGGTTGGCTTTAAATTTCACCGGTTTAATCCGGATTCTACCGACTTTGTGTACTCTCTAGGCACCAGGGGCGACTGGGCAAGACACCCAACATATATGGGGGGCCTGAGTTTTGCCACGGCAAGCACCACTCACATTTTCTTCAGGAAATGTACCTCTCTAGTATATACATGTATTTTTACATGGAGCAGCTTCTTTAGGAAGCACTGGTTTAGGAAACAGCAGACATTTAGTGAATACAATACACCTGGGCATCTGAATTCTGCAAAATCTGTTGAATCACTGTCAAAATAATCCATGTACTATGTAATAATGTTTTAAAATGCTTTCAGATGTCAGTGTTACACTGTGCCATCTAGTGGATTGTTAGAAGAAAAAAAACAGCAACCAGCTAATTTTACATTACAATCTTATGTTTTTTAGTTTCCCAAAATACCATGATGTTTATTTGTATATATATATATATATTGGCACAGTAACATTTCTTCTTAAATGACTATGGGAAATAGACTGAATTTGCAAAATGTTTACCATTTAATTATTTGCTCTTTTCAATAAAATAAATAAATACATATGCAGTATGACTGAGCTTGTCTTCTGCTGTTTATAGCCAGTGCAGTTTGCCCTATTACTTTAGGTGTTCTTTTTTTTAGCTTAAGCTGAATCATTGACTCATTTGGCCTATGACCCTTTTTACTGACATTTTTTCTTTAAGAAACACAAAATAATGCATTAAACTGCATTACAATCTATGAGGGTCATTTCTAGATATCATTAATCCAGCATCATTTTCATTTATGTCACCCAGTTTGGTGCTCCTTCACCTATAGCTTTTTATTTTAGCTTTCATTTGGATCAGTAATGTCTGACTGTTTTATGGTAACCAGTAATTGATTGCTACTTACTGTAAAGAGAAAAATTGTATCTTGGCCAAGAGGCGATATCTCTAAATTAAATTAACTTCGTTTGTATCTGGATGCTATGTCAGAGGAGTTGATTATTTAATTTATTCATCTGAAGTACATTTAATCCTATTCAAGATCAATATAATGTGGTAGAAGGCTCTTGTTACTCATGAAAAAAGTGTTACTAGGGAAAATCAATTTTTTCTCTGGATAATGTGTCTAAATTAGAGCCCAATCAGTGACTTTCACTGTATGTAAAGGTTTTAAGTTTTAAGTATATTTAGGGGCAGATTTATCAAGGCTCATTATCAAAATGTGAAATTCTAAGTAATTTTTTGGATACTTCGACCATCAAATAGGATACTACGACTTTGACTTCGACTTTGAATTTGATTCAAAGTAAAATACTTCGATATTCGAAGTACTGTCTCTTTAAAAAAACTTCGACTTCAATACTTTGCCAAATTAAACCTGCCGAAATGCTATTTTAGCCTATGGGGACCTTCTAGAGCATTTTTCTAGGTTTTTTGAAGTCAAAGAAAAATCGAACAATTTTACTTTGACCGCAAATGGCCAAATTAGATGTAAAAAACGTCGATATTCAAAGTCGAAGTATTCCAATTCAATGGTCGAATTTCGAAGCTTTTTCTACTTCAAAATTTGACCCTTGATAAATCTGCCCCCAACTGTAATGAAATATTGAAGTCGAAGTTTTTTTAAAGAGACAGTACTTTGATTATTGAATGTAAGTAAGGTTGAAAAAAGACACACGTCCATTAAGTTCAACCATTTAGTTTTTTTTTTAATCTGCCTAACTGCTAGTTGATTCAGAGGAAGGCAAAAATAACCCATCTGAAGCCTCTCCAATTTGCCTCAGAGGGGGAAAAAATTCCTTCCTGACTCCAACTTCTACTATGAGCTATCTCCCATATCACCTACTAGAAGATCATCTAATATTAACTAAAATTAAATAGACTGATTTTGCATCCAAAAAGGGTTATTTATATCTTAGTTTGGATCAAGTTAAAGACACTGTTTTATTATTATTGTTATTTTTTTTAAGCCCAAGTTCTTGCTTTCAATTACACAGTGCAAAATACAGTGCAATAAAGTGCAGGGTGCACCCTAAGAGGCATGGGCTCTAAAAAAAAACCTCAAAAGCCCCAGGCCAAAAGTCCCATAAAGGCAACCAGAGTTGTTGAGCCCTAACCCCAAAGGTTAGGGTGAGCCCCAATCCTGACCCCCACCCCCAGCCAAAAGTCACTGAGGTGCAAGGGTCTTCAGACTCTCCCTCGCCTCACAGCTAGAGACAATCCCTTTTTTCCAAAGGGCTGTAGCTTCTCCCAAAGAACTAGTGCATTGGGCAGAGCCCAAAAGACTGACTGCACCCTAAGTTCCCAGTGAGTAAAGAATTATGTAAAGACACGCATCTAAAACATAGATAAAAATTTGCTAGAAATAGGTGCTTAAAGTTCTAAAAGTGCCATGGTAGGGCTCCAGCCTGAGGCTTTCATACTGCCAGCCCTTGGCCGGAGGATAAAGCATCATACCCGTCCCACCAGAAGAAGGTGTTACTCCCCTCCTTATAAGAACAGATACTACACTTAGCAATAGTCTTGTAATATAGTAACAAACATTGCTTTCAGATGAACACAGGTCCCAGCAACTTATCAACAGCTAGAATGTACTGGCCATTTGTTTAAAAGCAAGCAGGTTAGTTGCTATAAGTTACTGCTATTGGGCAAACTTGATGCCTTTTGTTACATATACTGTAACAGTAAGTATGTAAAAGATTAAATATTGCATGAGTGTACTCGGGAACGGTAATGTCAAGTAACATGATTTCCATCTTAGGGCAGCAATAAACATATTACTACTATTACTTTACTTAGAGTTTACTTGGCCATGGGCAATTATTTTTGGCACCAAAAAAACAATGGATTGAAGAATCTCAGTGATTTGAAAACAACAAATTATATTTTTTGGCACTTATTTGTGATTTCTGGTTCATGGTTCCAAATTTTCATTCCAAAATGTCTAAAACAGTGTAAACATTTACATTTCTTTAAATGAGCAGTCATGAATCACTAAGAATCAATTTTACTACCTGCACTGTATGTCTACTTTGCACTCTTTTTTGCAGTGTATCAGTGGTTGAAGCACATAGCTTATACAATGTATTATGCTGTATTTTCAATTTGCAGTCTTTATTTTGTTCGTACTATTTATTCTTTATTTCCATTTCCATTTTATAAATCTACTGTTTTTACTTCTCAGTAGTTTCTTAGATGTTGAGCTGAGCAAAGTAATTTAGCAGATTTGAAATTACCTGACTTGTAATGTTCAAAATGTTTGCAAGGTTCACTCAGAATATTACTTGTCATTAAGCTTTAAATCTGGTGCAATAATCATCTTAGATGCTGTCCAAGCATTCAGTAAAAGCTGGTGTACTAATCAATTAGCAGCATTGCAGTGATTTAATTAAGAATGACACAGATGTTTAGGAGCATGCATGGATACCTCCAATCAGTCTTCATGCTGCAAAATGTCCTGATTTCCTTGGTATATATTCCGTATAGTAATCACTATTAGAATAAATTATTATTGGTATAGTGGGCTTCCATGTAGACCTAATTAATGACAGCAAAAAATTAAATGGTTATTATGTACTCTGATAGTTACACAGTTCACAAGGTTGTGTCTTTACCAGGGCTTCAACTCAATTTCCATTAAAGGAGATAAAAAAATCGATCAACTTAAATATGCTCATGTTAAAAGCATCGTTTGCATAGATTCATGACAGTCATAAAATAAAAGGTCAGAGATTTCAGGTCTGATGCATATATAACCCAATACCTTGACATTCTCTATTCTAAAGAAATTTTCTCAGATATAAAACAAGCAGACAAGAAGTCTATTTATGGCAGTAAATTTTGTAAGCATGTGCAGCAGGCGATGCGGAATTTAATTATGCTTTAAGTCAATACATTTTAAGACGTCATTCTCACCACTTTATTCCTTATCGGAATTTGCCAAAGCATGGGATGCTTCTCTTGTTTTGTAATGTGTACATTCATAAATATAAGAAAAAACAGCTGCAAAATGATTTCTGTGTTTCAAACCAGAACACCAAAACTAACTATTGTTTATAGGCTATGATGATGGAAGATGTGAATGTCTGTTTGCTGTACTGAGTAGTGTACCAAAGAAGGTCATTTTTCTAAAAATAAATACATAAGAATGTTATTTACAGCTGAAACCATCACACTAATCAATTTAATGTTAAAAATTTATTTTTATTAGACTCTCAAAAAATAATAAAATACATGGGGATTAATATGAAAGCCAAATAACAGTTACTTGGTTACAGTTGCATGATATTAATAAACAATAGGGGGAGACTCCTGCTTGTGAGAGCTTAAAAGGAGTATGAGGACTAGTGTGGTTGTAGAGGTCCTGTCAGTTCATATAGTAGTGGTAAATCTGTAGTAAACCAGTAGTTAGTGTGTGTATGTGGAAGAAGATTAAGGAAAGGTGTTCAAGTTGATGAAGTCTAAGATAAGGTAATCTTATTTTCCAGTTAGACATCATCTTTTTGGCAGGGTCTCCTTGAAGGTTCATACTTTGGCTACAACACTCCTTAGCTTGTGAAATGTGTACAGGTATAGGAATATAGGAATATATTCATTCAGTCAAAATTTCATGAATATTTAGGGGAGCAAATACATAGTCACCCTATGTCTAGCCCACCTGACTTTTAAAATGTGTATATAGGGAAGAATATGGCCTTTCTTCTAATTAAAACATGTATGTTTACATACTGTATACAGGTATGGATGGGATTTGCTTTCCGGAAACCCGTCATCCAGAAAGCTCTGAATTATGGAAATAAAATTAAAAATGTTCATGTACATAATCCAAACTGAGATATAATTAATCCTTAATGGAAGCAAAACCAGCCTATTGGGGTTATTTAATGTTTCCATGATTTTCTAGTAGATTAAGGTATGAAGATTCAAATTACGGAAAGATCAGTTATCTAGAAAACCCCAGGTCCCAAGGATTCTGGATAGCAGGTCCCATACCTGTATATGCATCAAATTTTGGTTTTTAAAACCGCTTACAGCTAGACCAATGTATATTTAATTAACAAAAGTCCTTTCAAATGTTCTATTGTTTTTAAAAATAATTTGATTCAAAATATATGACCTAGTTGTCTTATTTTTATTTCGAATTTTTTTTTATCAAATTTTTCCGTAATAGCCAGTGTCCCATGAGCATATCAAAAATTATATTGATCCTCTGGCACCTACAAATAGGACCTTCACCAAGTTATTGGCAACCTGTCATTTTCTGCCATTTGGCAGCTCTCAGTCATCAAAAGGTCTAATCATTGCCATATCTCAATCCACTTTCTCTTGGTCACTGACTCAAGCTCAGATTTATCCATTTTCCCAACACCAGACAGGAGTGGCTGAAAGTGAAAAAAAGGGACTTCTATTTTGGAGGAGGTCTGCCTAACATCATGGGTGCCGTTGATTGTACTCATGTGGCTTTATTCCCCCTCATGGTCAGAAGCAAAACTTCCACAACAGGAAGCAATTTAATTCACACAATACTCAAATAATCAGTGATGCAAATATGTGCTTGATGAATGTTTTGCCACCTTCCCTGGAAGCATACGACTCATATTCTGCGCAATTCATCAGTCTACAGGCATTTTGAATCTGTCAGTTGGTGGTGGTTGACATGTAGGATGCATTTAAAATGCAATTGAAGATGATGAGCAAGCTGAAGATCCTCCTATTCATCCCACATATCCAACATGGGAACCAGGTCCGGTAGTTAATCATTCATGGACACTTATCTTGTAAGTTCATTTCAAGTGCTCTCACACGAGATTCTGATTAGCTGTTTAGCTTACAAATGCTACCTCATCTATCAACATGCTAATTTTAATGTGATGTTGTTTATATCACACTGTACACAGGATCATTGTAATGTTGTTGTTTGTCCCTGTCTATTGTTCTATTTTTTTTCAAAGTGTTATTTGCACATTACATGCTTCTAAACATTTCTTAGTGTCCCCATCACACAAAATAGCTTTTTATGTGAGGGTACTCTTTGCTGTTTACTGAAACATTATCAATATCTTCCATCTATAACATCCTCTCCAATTCACATTACACTCTCTCATTCAAACAGGCTGCTTGCTACAAGACTCAGGGCAGATTTATCAAGGGTCGAAGTGAATTAGAGGGAATTTTCTAAGTAAAAAAAATCCAAAATTCTAAGTAATTTTTTGGATACTTCGACCATCGAATAGGATACTACGATCTTAAATTTACTTTGAATTTGATTTGAAGTAAAATAGTTCAAATATTCGATAATCGAAAAACTTCGACTTCAATTCGACCCTTGATAAATCAACCCCTACGTGTATGTGTGTGAATGAAAATGTCCCTTAATCTACACATTTCCATAAAATTGGAAGTAAACCTTGACTACCTGTAAGTAAACCTTATTTTGAACATTTAAGATAGGTTTACGTGCATTTGTACCCTTTGCCCTTCTGTATTAGTTGAAAGTGTTGGCTAATAAATGTTGGCCCTTATTTTATCAATAAAACAAAAAAACAAATCTTTGCCAACATTTCATTACTAAAAATAAATACTGTAAAATTCCTTACAACAGGAAATAAATAAAAGTCCTTTCAATAGGATGCTTTTTTTGTTGTGGCTGTGTGGCAATACAATTCTATCCACTTACAAACAGGTATAAGATATTAGACATATCAGGACTAATCAAGAATAATAAAGTCTTACAAAAAATAAGGATGGTTTTATACTGTGTGTTTAACAATTTGTTCCTTACCCTTTTTTGGGAATATTTTGTAGATACAATATGTTTTTCTTTGGCCATTGTGTCACATAACAATTTAGAAGTGGCTGGTGTGTTGTCAGAACTAGATATAGGAGTTATCTCAGAGCTTTTTTGAGTATTTTCTACAAGCTTACACATTGAAGAAGCGATGAACTAATTTCAAACAGGTGTTATTGTATAGTCAAATTTGCTTGAGGAGTTTGATTGTGCTCCATTCTTTTCAGTCCTGCGGCCAAATTTTAATTATGATTTTCCATTCTTACTAACTGCAAACATAATTAAAAAAGTCTCTATTTCTCGTATGCTGCAAATTCACCATATTATTATGGCATCTTATTTGTGTTTCCAGATATGAATTGATGAAAGATTGGAATGCCTTATCCTATACTGTACATGGAATGGATTCAAAGCATCTTCAGAATGGTCATCTTCTGATAGTTCCTGATTCTCCTCTGGCTCATCTGAAAACAGAGGATCACATGCTCACATTCTACTTCACTTACAGGATGACTTGTATTGTCTACGTTGTTTTAAAAACATTAAAGCTCTTGGATTATTTTGTTTGCTATTTTAGTATTTAAAGCATTTGTTAAATATGCAGAGGGCATTGCTGTTGTAGGCATCAATTGTTGCAAAAAGGCCTTTGTGTAGGCGACATATAAGGAGACACATTGGAATAAGGATGTGGATAAAAAAGTGTATAAAAAAGGATCATGATGTCATCATAAAGTGCCAGTGTTGTTGTTGGGTTATTACCAGCATATTTGTTGGAAATTGTTGCACCATAAACACTATGGATATGTTGTTGGCTAGCTAGGAAAAAATGGTTGCTGCATGACAACATCATCCTCTCATTTTCAGGATGATTGACAATTGGCATTTCTTTTTTCTGTTGGATTACTGTAGGAGTGTCACTTGAAACAGCATCCTTTGTTAAAGTTTTAGAATATGTTCTATTATTTTTGGCCAAGATGCTTTTTTGCTCTACAGAACAAGATTGTCCTATGGGTAGTGGTTGTTTTCTTGGTTGTTGGTTTCAACCTGACATCTTCAATGGTTGATTGACCTTTAGATTACAGGAGTGGTGTAAAATAGTAGGATCATTACAATTTAAGTATAATGATGCTTTAATTTAAAGTGTATATCAATTACTGACACTTTCTGTTAACCATTAAGATAAGTGAGATGAGCCAATTATTGAATTATTAAATTATTAATTGCTTTATAGGAAATGTGCAGGTTTCCCCCTACTGCTGAAACAGCACAATAAATGATGTTAACTATTTATGTTATGTGCCATTTTAAATACTGTATACAAAGACATTTTTTACAAAAATATTTTATCTACACTTTACTTTGGAACTTTATGCACTTCATGACAAACAGTCAATTTTTTAAGAAAATTTTGTGGGGCAAAATAAATTGGATTATGGGTATAAAAATTTATTACGTTTATTCCAGTGTGATTTATGGGGATGTTGATCTGTATTTTGTGGTGATTTATTTGTAAGGTGTTCTTTCGCTGGACATAGGATCTTGTAAATTCTCTGCATAAGAGAAAGTTTAAACCTAAAGCAGTTTGTCTATGTGTCATCTTTGCGAAGCAATTCTAAAAGCTGTCAAATGAATGCCTTAGGGGAGAAGTAATATAAAGGAAAAAACATTACAAGTTATCGAAATGGTTTCTCTTTCCCATGGACATTTTGTTCTATTCAAGCATGCATAATAGCACAGTTTGAGTTGGTTGATATTACGTAATTCTACTCATGTATTGGTACCCAGTGTCGGGCCATGCTGGGCAGGCGCTCTAGGCAGGCCCGGCAGTCGCAGCACCTATTTAGTGAGTGTGTGCGCGAATTTGCACTCGCGTGCGCATGCGCAGAAGCGCACAGAGCATGAAAACTACATCGAGTCGGCCAGCGAAGGGAACCGGACTTGGAGTAGGCGACAGAGGAGGCCCTCCCAGCTTTGCGCCCTAGGCACGTGCCTACTCTGCCTACCCCTAGTTCCGGCCCTGTTGGTACCTACAGTATACCTTAAGTGGATTGTACATTTTACATAACAGGTTTAGCTCCATTTATACCAGTTTTGTCTATTCTTTACAGATAACATATGTACAGATACTGTATGTTACAAACAGGCCAGAAAACTCTGATGTGACTTCTAATATCCAGATATTTTGGAGAAGATGGTTTATAATTTCTTAAGGTTTGTTGGTATTTGATTCATATTTAGAAGGTGTTTGGAGATTAGAATGGAACCCCCCACCCGAGGGGCCAGTGCAGCATGCAGGCAGGGGGGAGATAATGAGGCAAGGAACATGGGTATCAGCATTGTGTTAGTGGGAAGTGAATTGTGCTGATATAATGTTTTCTAACTGCAGCTGAATCCCTTCCACCTGCCCTTGAGTAGATTAGGGTTGGTTCTTCATAGTGAGTGGGGAATAGTTGTCATTTGGGGTTTAAGCAGGGCCACTCCTGCCACAAGGCAAGGTGAGTGGCCAGTTACCAGGGGCAGCAAAAAGCTGCCTCCTGTAACTTTAAGAGCTGAGTTTATAAAATGGAAATCCGACTCTGCTAGTCCAGAGAGCCCTATAGTGCTCATAGTGATGCAGCCCCCTTTTTGACCTACTCCAATGCTAAGTTTTAAGTCCAGAGGGGGGGGTTTGGATGGCATCGGGCCTGCTGCTTCAGACAGCCTCAGGATCTCCCCTGGGTTAAGCTGGGGTGTATTGATGATGTGCTAGCTGACTGGTAAAGAATACAATTCGGTGAACATAGATCCTATGAGGGAAAGACAATTGGTTTCCTGTTTTCACTTGCCCATCTAACCCCTTTGGTGTGGTGGCCTGCATGACAGGTAGCTCGTAGTGATGGGAGAATAAATTCGCCAGGCATGGATTAAAAAAAAAAAAATTGCCGGCAAAAAATTCACTGGCAAGAAAAAAAAATTGTCATGCGTCAGAATTGCTGCGCGCATAAAAAATTGTCATGCGTCAAAATTATTCGGACGCCCATTGACTTTAATTCATTTGGACAAAATAGTAGTGCTTATAAAAATTGTCACTTGCATCAAAATTGTGCGTCAAAATTATTTTGACACCCATTGACTTCAATTCGTTTTCCAAATTTTGTTGCGCAGTTGAACGAAATAGCCGACTTTTTAAACTAGTAGAAGATTGCTCCGTGGTGCTCACTGGAATAACGCCGGTGCAGTTTTCTGCTGATAGGAGCACCGGCCAGAGGGTTCAGGTAAGTCAATACAATCACTTGGGGGTGCCTAACATTTGGCACCCCCAAGTGCACCAAGCCTTTCGGTCTCCTTTAATGCCACACAGACCCAGGAATTGCAAGCTAAAAATATCAGACTACTTCATGGGATTTCTTGTGCTGGAAACAAAGAATTTTAGATGGGTACATGTGTCAGGACTGTCTATCTTGAGGGGTATTATGTCAGGTATCAGAGAGTGTCAAATATAAGAATATATTCTAATACACTCAATTAGAATGAGACATATAATAAAATAAAAGGCAATATTTATTAAACACTACGCCAAAACACCTCAGCTAAAACCAAATTAAAATGATAAGCAGCGCTGCATATGGAGACGCCTACTGCACTGATTTACAGGGGAGAGGCCATTGGTCGGTAAACTTGTCGCCACGTTGAGGCGGTTTATCGTGGGGGACATGAGTATCTCACTGAGACACCATTTCGGCAGACGGCCTTTCCGCCCCCCCTGATTTGGATTTAATTACGACCAATTCCACTCTACATTAGTGGGCTCCCCGTGCATACTGGACTTTGCTGGGTGCACCCCTGCTCTCCTACTAATAGCCCTGATATGGCACTATACATTCTAATACATAGTGGTCTTAAGGGTGTTTCTCCCAAACGGCAATCCGTGTAATTTCTCTGACTCTGGGACATACTATTATTGTGCACTTGTAGCAATCCGTTCTGGATACCAATATCGGACATTTGGAGGCCACATACCTAATTTGAAATTGGGACCTTTATTCCACCATTGCATAGCCTCGTCCAGTATACTGACATACACTCCATTGGACAGTATTCCACTATATATATATATATATTTGTATTTTGCATAGATCATACTTGCATTACGGGACCCCTTTTCCATATGCAGCGATGCTTATCATTTTAATTGGTTTTAGCTGAGGTGTTTTGGCTTAGTGTTTAATAAATATTGCCTTTTATTGTATGGTAATGGGAGTCACATACTTTTTGTGGTAAATGGATGGAATCTTGAAGTTTAGCACCGTTTTCACCTCTAGGTTGGTCCTTTGTCCTAATATGCTACTAAGCAAGGCCACCTCAGGCGGCAGCAAGCGGCCAGTTACAAGGGGCGGCAAAAAGCCTCATGTAACTCTAAGAGCCAAACTTCCGGGTTTTACCTGGAAATTCAGCTTTGCTAGTGCAGAGAGCACCATTGCGCTTACTGCAATAGCGATACTGCCCCCCTAGACCCGATCCAATGCAAATTTTTAAGAGCGGAGCAGGAGAGAAGGGGACGGCATCTGGGCTGCCTAAGACGGCAGCAGCCCCAGAATCGGCGCTGCTACCAAGTACTATAGTGCTACTACACTATAGAACAACACTGTGTCATTGGTTAGATGCCAGGTTCGTTATCTTAAGGTAACTGGATGGCAGACTGAAGCTAGCGCCTTTGGAAAACCCTGGGATAATAGAAGGGTTGCTACTTGTCTACAGTCTATTACTTTCCTTGCCTGTCTGATTTTCAGAGGGCCTTAATGCTAGTGTCCCACTGTCACTCTGGCCCTGCAATAGAATTGCCCCACCTGCTTTGTTTTATAAAACCACCAAGGTGGCAAACCTAGTGAATGATTTGTTTATTCCTCTGTTGAGTAGTTCACTGATAATATGGTACTGACAGATTAGGGTTACTTTATTTACCTAGTTGTTAAATTGCTAAGTGCATAGCAAGAAATCAGCAAATATTTTGATCAGTTTACTACCAACTGAAAAACCAAAGAGATCCAATATACCTGCATTGGACAAAGGGCCCATTACAATTAACCTTTGTCTGTCATTTCATATTACAAAATATTTTAAATTCTCGTTTTTTATCAAATTTAATTAGTGACTACAGCATTAACCTTAAACACTATCTGCACTAAGATCAGGTTTGCTGAGGTAGTTGAAGAGTGAGTGCTATAATACATCGCCAGGAGAAGTTATTAAACAGAAACTATCCAATTAACATTCCAATTTGAAATGGGTTTTGAGAAATATGGATGAAATTCATTCATTTGGTTATGCTAAAAGCCATTCTTTATATCTTTTCTGTGAGCTGTCACATTGCTCTCCCACAGTTACTTCCGTGACATTATCCCATCTGACACACACAAGTTATTTCTGGTCATTCAAAGTGACAATGTCAGGGGTCAAAACCAAGAAAACTTCACTGACATTTTACAAGTTTTCAGTTCAGTGACTGTTGGAGGAAAGATTAAAGCAGAAATTAAATATTAATAATAAAATAATAATAATTATTAGTAATAATAATACTAATAATAATAATAACTATTATCGGTGGCAAAACCAATGTTTTATCGTTTTTGTGGGAGGCAGATAATTCAAGTATTGTACTTTTTATGGGTGTTAAAGGGAAGCTATATTATCATATAGAAGTTGTGCGCTGACTTGAGTAGAGGATCACAAATAGGGATGGGCGAATTTGACCCGTTTCGCTTCGCCAAAGATTTGCCGCCGGCGAAATGTCGCAGACGCCCATTAAAGTCTACGGGCGTCAAAAAATTGTTGTTGCGCGATGAAATTGTTTTGACGCAAGTGTATGGGCATCATTTTTTCGGCGAAATTAAGCGAAAAAATTCGCCCATCCCTAATCACAAACTATAGGCCATTTCCACAAAAAGGGGATTAGAAGCAACAACATGGAGGTGTAGCACCAACACAGCTGTGGGGCGGGATATTGATGATTGTAAATGCAAAATGTCTCAAAAAGCAAACATCATATTTTTTATGTATTAAAGGGATTGTTCACCTTTGAGCTATCTTTTAGTATGATGTAGAGAGTGATATTTTGAGACAATTTGCAAATGGTTTTCATTTTTTATTATTTGTGTTTTTTTTTTTTATTCAGCAGCTCTCCAGTTTGCAATTTCTGTAATTTGGTTGCTAGGGTCCAAATGACCTTAGCAACCATGCATTGATTTGAAAAAGAGACTGGAATATGAATAGCCGAGGGCTGGAATAAAAAAAAAAAGAGTAATAAATAGTAGCAATAACAATACATTTCTAGCCTTCCAGAGCATTTGTTTTTAGATCGGGTCAGTGACCCCATTTGAAGGCTGGAAAGAGTCAGAAGCAAATTATTCAAAAACTGAAAAAAAATAAATAATGAAGACCAATTTAAAAGTTGGAATTTTATAACATACTAAGGGGCAGATTTACTAAGCTCGAGTAAAGAGTTCAAATCAAAAAATATTCAAATTTTGAAGTAATTTTTTGGGTACTTCGACCATTGAATTGGTCAAATTCCAAATCGAATGATTCAAACGATTCGAAGTAAAAATTGTTTCACCATTCGACCATTCGATAATGGAAGTATTGTCTCTATAAAAAAAACTTCGACTTCATACTTCTCCAAATTAAAGCTACCGAAGTCCAATGTTATTGGGACCTTCCACAGCACTTTTCTAAGCTTTTTTTTGTCGAATAAAAATCCTTTGATCGATAGTTTGAATCATTCTATTTGAGTGATTTCATCGAAAATCAAACAATTTTTATTAGATTGATCGAACCTTTTGCGCTAAAATCCTTCTAATTCGATATTTGAATTCGAAGGATTTTACTTCGAGGGTCGAATTTGAGGGTTTTTTTAACCCTCAAAATTCGACCCTTGATAAATTTGCCCCTAAAAGTTAACTTAAAGGTGAACCACCCCTTTAAGACTTCAAAACTGTGGTTACGTGAGCTTTGTGACTGACAGTACAGCTGTGATTAAGAGACACATCCCAGGCCAACTCATGAATAACATGGCCAGCAATGTCAGCCACAGCCCAGAACATTCACATCATGATCACACTACTTTGGAGAGTATCTGATCATGCTCCAATCATGCTACAACACCGATCCTACTCTTGTAAGAGGCGTGTAAGATTTCTATGCTGCTACTGAGAGTGAAAGGAGGAGCCTACCCCACAAATGACTGCTTTCTAAACTAAGGGCTTTGGGGCTTACAGGGATACTGTAATGGAAAAATGTTTTTTTTTTTTTTAAATGCATCAGTTAATAGTGATGCCCCAGCAGAATTCTGCACTGAAATCCATTTCTCAAAAGAACAAACAGATTTTTTTATATTTAATTTTGAAATCTGACATGGGGCTAGACATATTGTCAGTTTCCCAGCTGCCCCCAGTCATGTGACTTGTGCGCTGATAAACTTCAGTTGCTCTTTACTGCTGTACTGCAAGTTGGAGTGATATCACCCTCCATTTTCCCACTCAGCAGCCTAACAACAGAACAATGGGAAGGTAACCAGATACTAGCTCCCTAACACAAGATAACAACTCCCTGGTAGATCTAAGAACAACACTCAATAGTAAAATCCAGGTCCAGTTGAGACACCTTCATTTTAGTAATGAGCAACTCTGCCAAAAAATTTGTGAAAGCATTGAAGTCAATCTGCGTTTTTACACACAACTTTTTTTTATGCACGTAAAAAGACTTTTTTGTCCAAATGCATTAAAGTCAATGGGCGTTGTTTTTGTATGGTGACCTTTTTTGCGCTGATTCGTTACATAGCTTTAAGAAGGGGTTGGATGGGTTTTTAGCTAGTGCTTAACTAGTTGGCAAGTTTTACTTTTCTATTTTGTAAGATAAATATTCTCTTGTAATCAGCTTTGAGCAAACTAGTATTGCAGGAGCATTTTCTAAATGAATGTTACAAATGGAAAAATATTTTGCATGCATAAATTGTTGAGAAGCTTTAATGTCCAATATTAAAATTATGTTCTCTATTGGGATTATTTAAAGGATAGTTGGAATGCCTCTAATTACATTAGTATCCTTGGATGCTAAAATTTATGTATGCAAGATTTTTTTTTTTTTATTTGTGTGTAGCAATGATTAATTTTTAATTTATGACATCAGGATGATATTTCATTAAAATTAAAGTAATATAAGGCTGACATATGAAGAACAAAAATAAGATAAATAATTATTATTTTCTTTACTTCCTGCTTGTGAACTGGTTTGTTTTTTAGATTAATGTCACAAAGGGTTTTTTTCAACTGCTTCAACATTTCTCAGTAAAAGCTACAGAGACAGAATTTAGAAAAGGAAATGGCAATAAAAATGGACCAAATACAGTTATCTAGTCTGACCAACAGAAATCAATGCACTTTGAGATAATCCTTGACATTATTGCAACTCCAAAACCGAAATGGTAAAGGAGTCTTTAATTTATGTTCAAACAGAGTAAGTCCCTACCTCCACCTATCATAGGTACATCCCCACTTGGACAGGGTTGGAGTTCCTTTAGAATAATGATAAATAGGCTTAGATGGGTAGATGTAGTAAATGGACATGGTAAGTATTCAGGAATCAGGTGGCCGGGGGATTAGAAGCAAAGTAGACAGAGTTACAAACTGATTCCATGTACCCCTTTATGCAATGGGGGTGGGCAGTAATAAAATTGTCATATGACCCCACCCAGTTATGGGCACAGAGTAAATTTTCTAATAACAAAAAACTCCCCTTGTTCCTTCCCTAAAATATATATATTGTACTGTGCTGCCCTCCCTCTTTCAACTGTCTTGGGATCAAAGTCTGTATTCATTTGAAAAACTTATTTTTGTTCTTCAACACAAGTATCACAAAAGTAAAAATATGAAAGACTTAGCATTCACTGTTTGACGATTCACTGTTTGAGAATAATTACGCAATAGATGCATTTTTACTAACAATGGAGATAAATATCTCCGGAGATTAATGGCGATGTTGCCCATAGCAAACAATCAGATCTTTGCTTTTGTTTTTTAACTTGTAGATGACTCTTTAAATCTTTTACCATGGACAACTTCATTGGAGCTCCCTGGAGACAATTATTATTATAATTATTATTATTGACATGTATTGTTAGAGTGCCAACATATTGTGCAGCGCTAATTTTTTCCAATGTTAGTAAACATAAACAGTGATGGGCAAATTTGCGCTGTTTTGCTTCACCAAAAAAGTTGCAAAATGGCGCTGGTGTCTCGTTTTTGACGCCGGCATCCATTTTTGATGCCAGGGTCAATTTTTTTGACGCGGATGACAATTTTTTTTGACACAAATTTTTTTCACAAATTTATTTGCTGGCAGTGAATCGTGCATATTCACCGAAAATTTGCGCCTGGTGAATAAATACGCTCATCACTAAACATAAACATAAATTCAATTTTTAGTTTGATGTCCCATTTCAGATAAATATATATTACTAGCTGCCTGCCAGTACCACCTTATGATCATTGCTCCTGCACAGAACAAAACAATATTTTAACTCCTCAGTCTTTCTTTCCTGCTACCAGCACTGTATTTGGGTCCCATGTCACCCTAGGCACTGGACCTTTGTGCGCCCCCAGGTAACAGAATTTGTGCAACTGTATTGTAAACAGCTTAATTGCATTTCCAGGGAGGTTGCAAACTAATTGTTTCTGAAAAACAATAAGGATATAGAACAGTTTGAGTTTTAAATCAACAAAGCCAATAACGACTCTGTATCTTGTAAGAATTGCTTTTCTTAAGAAAGTCTGTATATAGGATCTACAACTCTGTAATTATTAGGTTTAGAAAAACAGTATCTAACATCCATCTGTTCTCTAAGCTAAAAGTTGTATTCTATTCACTCAAAACTGTACTGACCATCTATGCTTTAACCTGTGTATTGACCAGAGTAATAAATATGCTTTATTTTTATATAAAATATAACAAGCCTGAAAATAATTAGCAAATCCAGGCACTTGTTTTAATACACTAAGGGGCACATTTACTAAGCTCGAGTGAAGGATTCGAAGTAAAAAAAACTTTGAATTTCTAAGTTTTTTTTTTGGGTAGTACGACCATCGAATAGGCTACTACGACCTTCGACTACAACTTTGACTTCGATTTGAACGATTCGAACTAAAAATCGTTTGACTATTCAACCATTCGATAGTTGAAGTACTGTCTCTTTAAAAAAAACTTTGACTACCTACTTCGGCACTTTAAACCTACCGAGCTACAATGTTAGCCTATGGGGACCTTCCCCATAGGTTTTCTAAGCTTTTTTTGATCAAAGGAAAATCGATGGATTAAAATCCTTTGAATCGTTCAATTCGAAGGATTTAATTGTTCGATCTAACGATTTTTCTTTTGACCGTTCGATTGAAGTATTTGTGGTAAATCGTTTGACTTCGATATTCAAAGTCAAAGGATTTTACTTTGAGGGTCGAATATCGAGGGTTAATTAACCCTCAATAGTCAACCCTTTTATTATTATTATTATTATTATTATTATTAACATGTATTTATATAGCGCCAACATATTGCATAGCACTGTAAAGTAAATGTGATTGTACAACTACATCACATGAATTACATATATAGAATATATGGAGTAACAAACATCACAATCAATACAAAAGGTGCAAAAAGGTGAGGAAGGCCCTATGCATAGGCATACAGTCTAAAGGGAAGGGAGTAATACACAAGGTGTGGGAGTGGGCAAGATCGAATTAAGTGGGTGACAAATGTGGTACTGTATGTGGTGTTGCGTTTGGTAGTTAAGCAGAGTGAGGGTAGGCTTCTCGAAAGAAGTGAGTTTTCAGAGATTTTTTGAAAGCACAAAGGTTGGGAGAAAGTCGGACAGACCGTGGGAGAGCGTTCCAGAGGAGGGGTGCAGCCCTTGCAAAGTCTTGAATGCGAGCATGTGAGGATTTAATGAGAGAAGAGTTGAGTAGCAGGTCAGTAGAGGACCGTAGTAAGTGAGTGGGTGAGTATACCCTTAGTAAATGTGCCCCTTAATCAATAAGCAGTAACCATTTCCTGCCATATTCTGACAGAATGATCCTAGCTCCATGTCTAGATTCTAGAGCTCATCCATTGATTCCACAGGTCAGTGCTTGGCTAAACTGAAAGTGTCTTCTTTGTATTGTATATTATGATATTCTATCTGCCAGACATTTCTATATTGGATAATCAGTCTACACATGAAGCACAACTAATTTACACAATCACTAATCTAAGCATTCACTTTCATGCTAACAAAGGTTAAGCCCCCCAAAAATAGAACATTAATTATTTTTAATAAAATGTTCAAATTAAATAGTATCGATGCTGTGCTTCTTAAACCCATAAATTGCCACCCAACCACAGCTAATTTATATAATATTTGAACTGTTTCTATGGCATATTATATGATCTAATAGACTTTTTAATCTCCTTTAAGAATATAAATAGACAAATAATTTAACCAGCACCAGTCATCTGGTTTTGCTGTGTTCTTTGAGTTTAATTACAAAAGTTTTCCAAGGCCAAGCCCTTTGCAGCATTAAATTAAAGTATTCATTAGCACTGAGCTGTGTTTCCTGTTTATCTGAAGATATTGAGAATTATTCACAGTACGACCTGCTTACAATTTTCTATTTATCTACCGGATATTAAAACTATAATTTGTAATTAGGGTAACATATTTAAATTACAGTGTTGCTGCCAGATTAACTCTAAAAATGTTAAAAGAACAATATCACAAATGAAAAAAAAGACAAACATTGCAAAGTCAAGATAACAGTATAAGTCGTCAATCACCAACTCAACCTCATCCATCTGTCTCTTTTGACTATTCACTAGCAAAGCATAGGCACTGGAAAAGAAGTAAAATTATCTATAACCATAAACATGCAAATGCTAAATTATCTAACTTTCCCTGGTGCTTCCTCAATCCTAGACCAAGTAAGAATGCATATATTCCAGGTCTGTAGACTGATTGGTTATATATACAACTTACAACAATGGATGGACAACTTAATCTAAACATGCTTCCTTCTTTACTCAGGTCTCAAAGTGGTAGTTTTAGTATGCTTTAGAATCTAACTTTTCAGTTTTTCTTTTGAATAATTTGCCTCTCTCTTCTGCCTCTTTACAACTTTGAAATTGATGTCTCTGACCCCCAGGAGCCAGAATAACATAAAAGTTGTCCTGTGAGCCTGCAATTTTATTACCATCTTTTTCTCCCTTGTTTAAAACACAGGAACACACAACAAATAAGGCACAGAATGGCTTGTGCAGTAAATTTCAGGGGGACAAATCATTTATTTCATAAGGAAGGTTTGTTTCCTGGAAGTGATGACTTGAAGTTTCACGTGAGTGATGTTTTCTTGTTTTATTTACAAACTTTGTATGAAGTGATGTACAGCCAGGCATCTACTGTAGACAACTAAGGCACCCCTAAAGCCTGCAAAACTGAAGTTTTACATCTGAGTTTTTAGATTTTTTCAAATTCAGTTCTAACACAAACATAAAAATAGAATTGCGGTAAAAATGAAATGTTGATAAATCAGCCCTGTGGAGTACTATTTACCATTTTTGAGGTCGAGAAAAAAACTATGAGCGACAAAACACTTTGAGAAAAATTAAACTAGTGTGTTCTTTTTCAGAAAAAAAATGTAATGTCACATTC
This sequence comes from Xenopus petersii, assembly GCA_038501925.1. NCBI lineage: Eukaryota > Metazoa > Chordata > Amphibia > Anura > Pipidae > Xenopus > Xenopus petersii. Next base: position 93,944,634 of record CM076687.1, on the reverse strand, counting down.
TTCCATTCATTTTCTATGAGGATGAAAAGCTTGAATGGTTTAATGAGCTGGGAAATATATATATATATATATATATATATATATATATATACACGTATATATATATATATATATATATATATATATATATATATATATATATATATATATGATTTCACATTGACTCTAATTGCTTTTACAGTACAGTGTACATGCAGAGTTTTTTCTGGCACCTTCTGAGTCTGTTTTTGAATAAATACCGGCTATTTAAGGTTTCAACGAATATAAGTATGTTTGCAGTCACATTTTTTCATCTTGTTTTTTGTTTTCGAATCGTGGAAAAAAATAAAGTCAACTTTTGAGAAATAGGCCCTTTAGCGTGGCATTTTCAGAGACCAAAAATATATTAATCAATATGTAATTTGTAGTATTAATAGATTAGGAAAGATATTTGTCCTGACCAAGGAAGCCACTGTTTGTGTCCAGAAGAAGGGCAGAAAAGATGAGGAATGAAAACAAATTAAAGAGTATTAATCATGCCCTTTGGGTAATCTTAAAACTGCTGATTGTTGGAAGGGTGAGGAGGCTTACAAGTTGACAATAAAACCAATAACGTCCTAAGTCCATAATGAGTGTGTAGATCATCAGCATTGGTACAGTTTATGTCACCTAACAATAAGGACAACAACTTCATATTATTAAGTTGTTGAGGATAAAGCTGACCATAGACGCAAAGATCTCATCGTATGAATCGAGGATTCGTACGATTTTCGTTACGAGTGTGGAGAGTCCTGACATTTTTTGTACGGTGGAGCTCGGTCGTTCGGTCGATCGGACAGGTTAGAAAATTTCTGTCGGCTGCAATTAACATCTCTGCGTGTATTGGCGATCGTACGATTTTCAGTAGGAGGCTGTCACTAGCTTTGTCTATCATACAATTGCTGTCAGGGGCAGAACATCGGCTGACCTGTTTTTTTAACTACTTTATTTGGTCGGAATGGTAAGACTTTGATCTGAATGGTTAGTGGCAGGTCGGGAGATGGGCAAGTCCGATCGTACATTGATTTTTTTTACGATCGGATCTTTCGGTCTGTGGCCAGCTTTACTCTGAAGGCAAAGCACCATTTTCTTGGGGCAACTTAAATCTATTAGCAGTACATTCTTAAAGGGATACTGTCATGGGAAAAAAATTTTTTCAAAATGAATCAGTTAATAGTGCTGCTTCAGCAGAATTCTGCACTGAAATCCATTTCTCAAAAGAGCAAACAGATTTTTTTACATTCAATTTTGAAATCTGACATTGACATTTTGTCAATTTCCCAGCTACCCCTGGTCATGTGACTTGTGCCTGCACTTTAGGAGAGAAATGCTTTCTGGCAGGCTGCTGTTTTTCCTTCTCAATGTAACTGAATGTGTCTCAGTGGGACATGGGTTTTTACTATTGAGTGCTGTTCTTAGATCTACCAGCCAGCTGTTATCTTGTGTTAGGGAGCAGTTATCTGGTTACCTTCCCATTGTTCTTTTCTTTGGCTGCTGGGGGGAAAAAGGGAGGGGGGTGATATCACTCCAACTTGAAGTGCAGCAGTAAAGAGTGATTGAAGTTTATCAGAGCACAAGTCACATGACTTGGGGCAGATAGGAAAGTGACAAAATGTCTAGCCCCATGTCAGATTTCAAAATTGAATATAAAAAAATTGTTTTGCTCATTTGAGAAATGGATTTTACTGCAGAATTCTGCTGGAGCAGCACTATTAACTGATTAATTTTGAAAATTTTTTTTTTTCCCATGACAGTATCCCTTTAAGATCTGGGATGTGCGAATTGAGTTCTTCATGACATTTATATCTCTCGAAAGGATTCTTATTGAACCCCATTTTACCAAAAGTTCCATGTATTTATTTATTTAATTTATCCTTGCCCACAAATTGTATAGTTTTCTAATTACATAGAAAAAGAGCAAGATCATGTAAACTAATAGTATTTGATAATAATGAAGATGAATGTTTTCTACATAGCTGAGAGTTTCTTTTCCCTAGTTACTCCAATCTTATGGTTTGCACATTTCTAAAAAGCCAAATGATTGCATGCTCTATGGTCAGATATTTACTAAGCAGCTAATTTCTACTTTATATAAATATGGTGCACTATGATTTTGTTTTCCATGTTTACATTATCACCTGCTGCTTTCTATTTAATACTGTGGTCTTAATCTTAAATAATTACTTCTAGAGAAACATGATTACATTGGCATAAGCAAAGTGCATTAAAACAGAGTTAAGACAGTGGTTGTTTCATGACTTACACCTCCTAGTGGAAATGTTTATTACAAGTTTTATCCATGTTGAGAAAATGGTGTAACAGTATTATATACAGTATTTATACTGAACCAAAATATAAATTAATGTTAAATGTGTTATTGGAGAAATTACAGATTTCTAAAATATGTGTGAAGAAGGTATGTATACATTGCACTGGTGTTACATACAACATAGTTTTGGTTTTTATTTTCGTATCTGTTTTATTTGTTCTTGCCATTATCTCTTTTTTTAGGTTGGTTTTTGCAAAGTCAAAAATTATCTAGAAATTGTTGGCTCAAAAAGCATGAGCCCAAAGTAATAAAGAGATATTGGATTAAAGAAAGAAAGAGAAACTCAAATTTGAGTTTCTTGATTGAAACTGTTAAACACAGTGGGACTCATATACTAACAATAGGCAAATCTGTCCTACTGCAGTAACTTACTGCAACTGATTAGAGATTAGGTTTAAATGTCCCACCTGCAGTAGATATGTCAAATTACTGCACTACAGCATATTTGCTCAGGATTGCTAAATAAGGAAAATAAAACAACTAGCCTTTACCAAGAAATGGCATCTGACTCTATAGGGCTCATTTAAATCCATAAGCATAGTGGGCAGCTGCACTTTTCACTGCAGTGAGTTGCATCTAAAACCACTTTTAATAAAGGCACTTACAGTGAAATTAATTCTTCACACTTCCATATAGTTACGTTCGGCAAAGTTCAGTCCTTTTTGTCTTCTGTTCTGAGTTGGGTTCTGCTGCCCCTATTGATGCAGGGGGCATTTGGAACTACTGTTCCTTCTGATCAGGTGATAGCTTCAGGTCCCATCAATCAAAAAGTGCAGTTGTGTCTCAAAAATCATGTGCATAGCTCATAACTACCATATGGCAAACACCAGTAATGACACCAGGCAGGCTTTAAAAGTATTTGGCGAAAGAGTGTTCCATTTACAATTAAAGGGGAACTAAAGTCTAAAATAGAATAACTCTAGAAATGCTGTATTTTGTATACTAAAAATAAACATGAACTTACTGCAACAGAAGCCTAATTAAACAAATGATTTATGCTTTCAAAGTTGGCCACAGGGGGCTGTCTTCTTGTAACTTTGTTAACTTGCCTTGCAAGACCAAGACTACGCACATGCTCAGTGTTGTCTGGGCTTCAATTAGGGGATTAAGTTTAGGAATTGTCATAAATTACCAAAACAGCACAAGTCAAATAATATCTGCCATAAAAGCCGATACAGCAAGACTGATTAATAATCAGAATATCCAGACTGCACTGGGTCTGCGGATACAAAACTCTACATGGTCGGTGGTTGCTCTACAGGGAAACAAGCAAAGCAGCTCAAGTTCTGGGAAATAAGGTGGGAGAAGCTCCTCCCCAGCCATTTGAAAGCATGATAGTTTCCCTGGGGACTGTCTGACGTTTCCTTTAGCTTGGGGACTATTGCTCACAGCTCTTCTATAGTTGCTCCCAAGACCTGTAAAAGCCTAGCTCGAATTTTACCCTGATTAGCCATAAGAATTAGCTATACATGTGGTATAGTGTCACATGCCTGAGACTTTCACTACTTCCTAGATCGCTCCACAGCAGATCAACTTTAATGTCATCTGGATCACAGGATCGAAATGTTCTTCCTAGGGCATATTTGGCATAAACATTTTGTCTATACTCTTCTCTTATCACATATAAACACCCTAATTGTGAATCAGTATATATAACCCACAGGGCAGACTTTTTATTTTACTAGAGAAATACTGAACACCAGTAAAGCAACTTGTCTTTCTAGGTTGAATCACAGGGCTATGAAAAGACATTAAGGGGATTATTTGTCAAAGTCAAATTTTTTCTGGTATGACTTTTAAAGGGGAAAACCACCTTTTTTTGTAGACAAAAAAAACTTTAATTTTTCATGATTTATCAAACACTGATGGTGTTTTAAGTCTGAATAAAAGAATGCTCCAACTCAGACCTGCCGAGTTCTTGCAGAAGTCAATGGCAGATGTCCCGTTTCTATCCTGATCTGTTTCGTCCAATAATCTGAAGATTTTGTGGTTTGCAGGCAACAAATCTGAAAAAGTCAAACTATTCAGATTTTTTTCATAATTTTTTTCCTGCAGAAATTTTGGATACATTTATTGATAAATAGGGTGGAAGAGTCAGTGCCGATTTGGTTTTAGTAGTTTTCAAAAAATAGAGAGAACTTTGGAATTTGATAAATAACCCCCTAAGTAAATGCCCTTACATGCTCTAAATTTAGGTTCATACATTAAATGCTATCATTTAAAGATAAAATGAAAATAATCTACATTAAGATAGTAACACACTCCCACCTATAGTAGAGCACGGTCATGAGGCCCTGACACATTAGTATTTTACTATACCAGAAGTATCAACACAATATGTATCCTGTTCAGCTCAATTACGCACATTCCTGCACAGGATATAACTCATCACACACTATATAAGGGTAATTGATTTTGATTTAGTTTGCACACTGATTCATTTATAATGTTTATTGTTGAGAAATCAAGACCAATGAAAGGAAGGTTTTCTCATTAAATACCAGTGTCTGCCTGCTAACAAGCTCTAACTCTTTTAACTTACAATACATCATCTGGGTGTGAAAATGAAAGCCATTATTAGCTATCCCTCCTGACTTACTTTCATAAACGAGGTTCTACAATACTTTTTAACAGCTATACTCAGATTATAACTAAAGTTTATATACTGTAAGTACACATTTAGGGGCAGATTCACTAACTTCGAGTGAAGGATTCGAATGAAAAAAACTTCGAATTTCGAAGTTTTTTTTGGGTACTTCGACCATCGAATTGGTTAAATTCGTTCGAATTCGATCGAAATCGAACGAAATCGAACGAAATCGAACGATTCGAAGTAAAAATCATTCGACTATTCGATAGTCGAAGTACTTTCCCTTTAAAAAAAAATTCGACCCCCTACTTCGGCAGATAAAACCTACCGAAGTCAATGTTAGCCTATGGGGAAGGTCCCCATAGGCTTGCTAAGCTTTTTTTGATCGAAGGATATTCATTCAATCGTTTGATTAAAATCCTTCGAATCGTTCGATTCGAAGGATTTAATCGTTCGATCGAACGAAAAATCCTTCGATCGTTCGATCGAACGTTTAGCGCTAAATCCTTCGACTTCGATATTCGAAGTCGAAGGATTTCAATTCGAGGGTCGAATTTCGAAGTATTTTTAACTTCGAAATTCGACCCTTAGTGAATCTGCCCCTTGATTTAGAGATTAGAGGGCATCACAACCTCAGCCAGGGACCTTAATTTTGTTATATATTACTGTTCTCCATCCAGTATAACATTCTAAATCTTTTCTTAGTAGTGATGAGCGAATCGTTAGCGTTTCGCTTCGCCAATTAATTTGTGAATTTCCCACAAAATTCACTAAACGGCGAAAAATTCGCCATCGAAAATGTCCATTCTTTTTGGACGCCTGCGAATTTTTGCGCCAGCTTCGCAAATTTATTCGCCGGCAGGAATTCACCGCAAATTCGTGCCTGGCTTATAAAGTTGCCCATCACTATTTCTTAGCTATTGATGTATATTATTTTATAGTAAGCTGCTCACACATTTTATGGGTGCCATAGACGCTACTTAGAAATGTTGCAAATTAATATTTACATTTTTTCTAAACATGTTTTATAGAATGAATCAGATAACACTCATGTGTTACCAGGAGGATACTTGCTACAATATGGAGTCTCTCCTGTTTTCTGGATTTTATTCATTTATATAACAAAGTAGCTCGACCCCCTGAGACGGGCCCTAGACAAAAATGCTCCACAACAGATACCCCTCTTGCCACACACTTTTTGCTGTTATTTATTATTGCCTTTTGTAATACTTTCCACGTTCCACGGTTAGAGCCCTAGGCACAGGGCATGCATGAGCCACCCTCAGTCAGTGAAGTCCATAGGTGTTGCAATCCTTTTTTCCCAACATTCTCAATTCCAACCAACAGACTTCATAAGGATAAAGGAGGCAGATATTTGTTTATAAAAGGCCGGCTTGCCAACCATCAGTACACATTTACTAGCGTAACCCTACCCAATACCTCACACGATGATGTGCTACATCGTATTCTTAGCAAACTAAACAACTTTGCTGAAGCAACATTGATTAATGTAGGATACTTTGGATCCAGCTCTAGATCCAGTGTCCCCTACTTACAGATTTCTCGTTGCAAAAATACACTTCACCAACAACAAGTCATAGATGCATGGCATATGCAACTTCCTAAGGAAAAATAATTTACTAACTATTCACACAGGTACACCAGAATTGATTACATATTTATATCCCACAATTCATGAAAGTAAAACATTTTTACAAACTGACCATTACAAATTCATCCAAATCCAACATTATTTTCATAGACTAGGTGGAATTCAACACTGAACTGCCTTTTGAACATTTATGCTTCTTTTTCAGATTTGATGCCCAAAACCACAAAATCTTTGGATTATTGGACGAAACCCAGTGCAGATCAAGATATCTTCAAAATGTTATTGGGACATCTGCAATTGACTTCTACATGAACTTGGCAGGTCTGAGTTGGAGTATGTTTTTATTTGGACTTTTATCACCATCTGAGTTTAATAAATCTCAAAATTTTTTAGTTTTTTTCTGTTGAAAAAATGTTGTTTTCCCCTTTAAAAATCCGACCAGAAAAAATCTGACTTTTATAAATAAACCCCTAAAAATGTTTGTGTAATGAAAAAAATAAATGAAACACAGGTTTTGGGTTTAAACAGATATTTTAGCTATCTTTCTACATATGGTTTTCTGATAAGAAAACACATCCTATGTGAATTAACAGCTGGTGGCAACACACAAAAGTTCTGTTTCTTCTGGGATTGTCTGGGATCTCTTCAGCTCCAAAAGCATGTTTAAGCATATTTTCTTAGGTTTTAGTAGATGAAACCAGTCACTTACTGTAAATCTGAATGGTCTTATAAAAAAAATATTTTGCATTTAGTCATTTGTTAACAACTAACCTTAACCAACTGGAAAGTCCATTAACTAAACCAAACAAATGTGCCATACAGTATAATCATGAGAAGAAGTAGTTCAGTCTATGGGGCATCTTTACAATATGGAAAATATTGCAATATGCAAAAGTTTGCTGTGAATTGTCATATTTTTTTTACATCTAATGCCACATTATTTACCAAGTATCCATTGCAATTGTGGATCTGCAATCAACAACTGTATTATGGTTACCATTAGTGATGGGCGAATAAATTCACCAGGCATGAATTTGCTGCGAATTCCCGTCGGTGGCGGATAAATTCGCAAATCTCTTGCAAAAATTCACCGGTGAAAATGCGCCTGTGGCAATTTCCTGTTTTCACGATTTTTTTGTTCCAAATGCTTGATTTTTTTGTGAAAAGGTTTGAATTGCTCGATTTTGTGTGAAAACGTCTGAATTTCACGAATTTTTCATGAAAACGTCTGAATTTCACTAATTTTTTGTGAAAACGTCCGAATTTCACTAATTTTTCGTGAACTTCCCATTTTGCAGGAAATTAGTGAATTTTTCGGCAAAGCGAAATGGGAGAGATTCGCCCATCACTAGTTACCATATTCTTATCATATTTCCATTACAAAAATGTGAAGGGCAAATTATGTAGCTTATTTCTTTAAATAACTATGAAGCATATGAACAGCGAATCAGGCAGAGCAGAGACTCATTGCATGGAAGTAATGCAATGTCTAAATAAAGTTTTAAACACTGCCAATTCCATATAGGCTTGCAATTAGAACGTTGCAAGGTTGCAGATATTCTTTACTTCAGGATTTTTAATTTATCACTAGAGGAACAATATGGTAAAAGGTTAAGCTTGAAACGTGAACTGATTAAAGAAGCAGGTATTGCTTATGCACATATGATACCTGACAAATCCTACTGAATGCATCATAAAATCCTCCTAAACCGTAAACGTGAAAGCTCTTTAATCATCTGACTTGTTGAGCTATGTAAAAAATTACGAAAGGTCAATTTTCTGATTGTTGCTAGTTGTAAGTAAATCATCTCACATATGTTTATCCCAGATGTTCAAAAAGCAATTCTTCTGCTTTTTTATTTATTTATTATCATCATAAAAGGTGCATGCAATACCAGGATTAAAAAGCATAAAATGACCTTTCTCCATGCTGTACAATTAAAACATCAATAACAATAATAAAACTAAATAGATATTTAATTTATTAAATCACAGGCAAGAAACATTATTCTTTGCCATTTTCTGATTAAAGGGAAATTATTATAAAAAAAATCCAGCAAACTATATTTTTTAAAAATCATTTTTCTTTTTTGTCTTTTTTGAAACTTGTTTGATATATTCATTGCAAGTTCCTCAATTAACATTTTTTCTGAAAACCTTACACCAAGGGGACTATTTACTTGTTTTTTTCTCATATTTTACCAGAAACAAACTCGGCCCAACTCCCAAACACAAATTTGGATAATATACTAATATACTAATGAATATCTCAAATTTTTCGAGTTCATGTGCTTAAATACCTTAAATTTTTCAAGTTATAGGCTTATGGGTGTAAGTTTATATCAATGACAATTCCCTTAATCTTTGCTTAAAGTATTTAAGTACAAAAAATATTGACCTTTGTGATATTTAAATTTGTTCTGTAGTTAATAAAATAAATTTAGTAATAAAGTTTTATAACTCTTTACAGTAAATTATCTACAAATGTCTGAAAATTATTCTAGTATATGGCATTAAAGGATAATTGTGAAATTTTTTGTAGATATTAAGAATACTTCTTGCAAGTACCTGTTATCCATCATGTAAACATTAAGGGCATATTTATCAAGGGTTGAGTTCAAAAAGACCAACTGAAATTAAGTCTGTCTTTTTTTTTTGCTTGAATAGGTCCGTATGTGGCTGAATTTGAATTGTACAAATCAAAGGAATAGCACATTCAATCAAATTAGATTCAAAGTTTTTCCCCAAAAAAACTTCAATTTTTCAAAGTCCACCAGTTGACTCCAAATAGGTTTTAGGAGGTCCCCCATAGGCTAAAACAGCAATTCGGCAGGTTTTAGATGGCGAATGTTCTAGTCAAGTTTTTAAAGAGGCAATACATGATAAATTTAGATATTCAAATTATTGCATTTTTTCCAAATTTGAATCAAATTTGGACTATTCCATAGTCAAAGTACACAAAAAATAGCTCGAAATTCTAATTTTTTTCATTAGAAAATTCACCTCGACCTTTGATAAATCTGACCCTAAATACACCATAAATGCTGGTGTTGCTTTCAGGATTAATTATATCTTAGTTTAGATCAAGTACTAGGTACTGTTTTATTATTACAGAGAAAAAGAAAACCATTTTTAAAAATTTAGATTATTTGGATAAAATAGACTCTATGGGAGACAACCTTTCCGTAACTGGGAGCTTTCTGTATAATGGGTTTCCAGATAACTGACTCCATACCTGTACTGTATAATTAAAATATTAAATAATGCCTAAAGGTCCCCATACATGAGCAAATATAAGCTGCCAACAGAATAAGTTGGCATCTTATTAGGCAGTGTATGGGGACCCTCCGACAGACCCGATTGATATCTGTCTGAAAGTTGCTCAGATGTCGATTGGGCAGATTAAAAAATCCTGTTAGATCGAGGACTGAATTGGTTTGTTCTTGATCCAACCGCCATATTCTTCTTGCTGTGAGCAAGGTGGGCATAGGGAGAGATCCCCTCGTTTCACAACCTCGAGCGGATCTCTATGTATGGCCAGCTTTATTCATGTCCAAGTCTGGGGTCACACAAGGAATTGGCTCTTTGGCAATAGGGCTAATGCTTGAGAAAAAGGACTGTTGGTCTGACTGACTGAAATCAAAATTAATATGTCATTAATAGTGCCAACCAACATTTTGCCATGTTTTGGAGCAAAAACACACCCATAGGGTTCAGATTCAATTCAGTGAGAAAAAAATATTCATTCTTGCACAATCTATACATGTATACTAAGTTTATACATTTTGGTGTCCTAGGGAATGTAATCATACTAATGCACTATTCTAAAATGTAAGCATAATAGAGAACATAGTTTAATGAATACAGAGCAACGCTTGTCTGAAACACATCTAATTATCCCTCCAATGTTCTATCAAATATATTGATATTAATGTTGGAGCAATAAAGAAATGCTTTATGACCCATGGCTTTTTCTATTCCAGATCATTTATTTCTAGATTTATAGTTTTGCTCTACTAATATTGTGTGGTTATTTGGGCCTTCTGCATGGATCTAATGATAAGAGACTGTATCACTACTATTTTTTACTTGTGAGCCTCTTCAAACAAAAGTAGACTGTGTCACAGAGGCCTATTGGCTCCCAGTGGGGGAAGTCCGGACCAAAGAGGAAGCTTCTGATTAAAGTCCACATTTGCGGTAACAGGAAAGGGTTCATGAATAAGCATAGTCAAAATCCAGGCAGTAGTTCATGTGGCGGCTCTGGGCCCCACCATCTTGGACGGGTCTCCGAAGAGGAGTGGAGTGCTCCTGACATTATACCCCACAGGGGGGCCACTGGACCCCTATGTCCTTGTTTCTGTTGAAATTGTTTGTAAAATTCCTGAACCAAACGAGGAGCATGGACATCAGTATGCTTCTCCATTTAATGAGGAATTGTAAGGACCCCCTGTAGAATGTGGAGTCCAGAATTTTCTCTACTTTGTACTCCTGTTGACCGTCCACTGTGATAGAAGGAGGGGAAGACTGATCCAGAGAAAAACGATTGGAGATTGCAGAATTCACCAGGGATGCTTGGAACACATTGGGAATTCACATTTCAGGGGAAGTTGCAGTCGGACAGCCACAGGATTAATGATCTCTGAGGTAGGGAAAGGACCGACAAATCTCAGACCCAACTTGGGAGAGGGAAGCCGGAGATGAATATTCCTCATAGATAGCCATACTTTGTCCCCCACTTTAAATTGAGGAGAAGGTCTTCGTCTAGAGTCAGCATAATTCTTATGGACAAAAGAAGTCTTTTCCAAATGTGCCTTGGTAGCAGACCAAATAGCAGACATATGGGCCACTTGATCGTTTGCAGTGGGAACGTCCGCTAAGAGGAAATCTGGAGGACAGGTTTGAGGATATTGTCCAAACACCGTCAGGAAGGGTGATTTCCCAGTGGTAGTGTGAAATGCATTGATATGTGCAAATTCAGCCCATGGGAAGAGATCGGACCAATCATCTTGGAACAAGGAAACATGATTTCTTAGGAACTGTTCCAAGGCTTGATTTACTCTCTCCACTGCCAGATTGGATTGAGGATGGTATGCTGAGGAGAACTGAAGAGCAATACCTAACGTTTTGCACAATGATCGCCAGAATCTTGATACAAATTGGGAACCCCGGTCTGAAACAACCTCTGCAGGAAAACCATGTAGCAGAAAAGCCATTGATATGTGCAAATTCAGCCCATGGGAAGAGATCGGACCAATCATCTTGGAACAAGGAAACATGATTTCTTAGGAACTGTTCCAAGGCTTGATTTACTCTCTCCACTGCCAGATTGGATTGAGGATGGTATGCTGAGGAGAACTGAAGAGCAATACCTAACGTTTTGCACAATGATCGCCAGAATCTTGATACAAATTGGGAACCCCGGTCTGAAACAACCTTTGCATGAAAACCATGTAGCCGAAAAATAAATTGAATAAATAGGTGAGAGAGCTCTACTGCAGAGGGTAATTTCTGATAAGGGATAAAGTTTGCCATCCTCAGACGCGTGTAAGTTCAAAGAAGAAACTTTATTTCACATTGAGTAATGTAATGAGTAACAGGGGGGCCACTGGACCCCTATGTCCTTGTTTCTGTTGAAATTGTTTGTAAAATTCCTGAACCAAACGAGGAGCATGGACATCAGTATGCTTCTCCATTTAATGAGGAATTGTAAGGACCCCCTGTAGAATGTGGAGTCCAGAATTTTCTCTACTTCATACTCCTGTTGACCGTCCACTGTGATATTCCTCATAGATAGCCATACTTTGTCCCCCACTTTAAATTGAGGAGAAGGTCTTCGTCTAGAGTCAGCATAATTCTTATGGACAAAAGAAGTCTTTTCCAAATGTGCCTTGGTAGTAGACCAAATAGCAGACATATGGGCCACTTGATCGTTTGCAGTGGGAACGTCCGCTAAGAGGAAATCTGGAGGACAGGTTTGAGGATATTGTCCAAACACCGTCAGGAAGAGTGATTTCCCAGTGGTAGTGTGAAATGCATTGATATGTGCAAATTCAGCCCATGGGAAGAGATCGGACCAATCATCTTGGAACAAGGAAACATGATTTCTTAGGAACTGTTCCAAGGCTTGATTTACTCTCTCCACTGCCAGATTGGATTGAGGATGGTATGCTGAGGAGAACTGAAGAGCAATACCTAACGTTTTGCACAATGATCGCCAGAATCTTGATACAAATTGGGAACCCCAGTCTGAAACAACCTCTGCAGGAAAACCATGTAGCCGAAAAGCCGAAAAATAAATTGAATAAATAGGTGAGAGAGCTCTACTGCAGAGGGTAATTTCTGATAAGGGATAAAGTTTGCCATCCTCAGACGCGTGTAAGTTCAAAGAAGAAACTTTATTTCACATTGAGTAATCTTACGTGTTTCCACACACATGATTGAAAACATGTGTGAAAACACACGAAACATGTATGGTGTTACTCAATGTGAAATAAAGTTTCTTCTTTGAACTTACACCGCGTCTGAGGAGTTCTTTAAATTTTACTATTCATTTCACAAAAGGTGGATATGCCTTCATGAAAAGGGATATGTAAGGCAATTTCAGCTCTCCTTCAGAGCTAGGAAAGAAGGTGCCTATGATTAAGGGCATATAATGAAACATGACAAATCCCTGCTTCTTCATCTTTTTTCTTATTTGTCTTCTTCAGAGCTGCTGTTCTGGCAAATTGGGGGTTCATTTAGTCCCTATCCAGCATTTTGGGGCTATGCGGAAAGGGGTTGCTTGCCTTCAACAATGCACAATTTTGTAAAGGCCCTTATAATAGATTACTGGATTATGTTGGCAATCCAACACGTATACCCTCACTCACTTAATATGTGGTAGACCAGATGCTATAGAATCTAACTTTATAGCCTGTTTTGTAGATACAACTGACGCGGACGGCAAGCTTTCTAAATAATACAGCATACTTAACAGATAATCCTTGTTTTTATACAGGAATATACAGGTAGACATTAGGCTGCACACACAACATCTTCTGTTCTTTAATAATAAGGATTTGTGAAGGTTTAATGATATGCTTACAAAATAGTGTTGCTTTTTGGTTAGGATGACTTGCTAAAGACAAGAGAGCTGGTAATTTATATACTGTATCTGTTATTAATATCATTAATCTTCATTAATGTAGGACAGAGATGATATATAATTCACATCAGTAACTACACCTTTCTATCTAAGATAACAGATGATTAGATACTGTACCTATGGATGTTTTTAGTTGACACTTATTGGAATGCAGGTATTTTTAAGAGCTGAGGTTTTTTACATCAGGGTTTTAAATGCAAAGCAGAAATGCACAGATGCATAAAACATAATTAAATTGCCACTTAAAAAGCTTACAAAACCTAAAGGAGTATTTATATTTAAGGCAATTTGTGTACCATACTAATTATGATCCTTGTGGAATTTTGTGAGAGAATTTAATATGTACACAGATTTGTGTTATGTCAGGTTGGTCAGAAGCCTAGATTGAAAAACCAAAAAATTGATATCTCTGTGTCCTCTGAGAGGATATTGCTGCAAATTAATTAAAGTAAATCAAAATTACTGTAATGGCCTGTGTACCAAGAGAAATCATGTGTGTCAATGATTTTGTGTTTTCTGCTTTAACGTTAGGATCAAATGTAAAAACTGTAATCAAGTTTCCATGTAATTAAAGGTTTATTCTAATCTTAAAGATTTGAGTTCTTTTAATTTAAAGTAAAAGAACAGAAGAAGGAGAAATTCAAATGTTATATTTCATTACCACCAATGAATTCTAATAGCAGTGTCAGTCACTTTCATCTTATCCACATTCAATGCATTCATTATTTTCAAGGTTAGGCAAAAACTCCAAAAAAATTAATTTGTTCCTTAGTAGCTAAGAAATCCATATTTGGTTACTTTGGTGAAAATGATGCTTCTTTGTTATATTTTCTTTATTTTGCCAATGAAAATAAAATGCTTAAAGGGGAACTCTGGCTTCCAAACTAAAATTTATAAAGAGGCCCACATAAAACCTCTAATATACTGTATCCAACACAGTTACCTGTTTCTTCAAAAAGTAGGAATAAATGTAATTTTCTATGCTGAAATTCAGCTGTTCTTCTCTTTCTTCATCATTTGAAATCCTGACAGGGAAGGAGGGACTAAACACTGATGTTACAAATTGTAACAACTTCTCCACAGTTTACAGACATGCAGGAACTACATAACCCACAATGCAATGCACTGGAATGTTCCATTCCTTATTGAAATCATTTGTGCAGGGAATTGTGGGGTTTGGAGGATGCAGGCTGAGGACAGATGGCTGTTGATACAAAGTAACAGTAGTCAGCCAGCTCAGCAAAGTAGTCAGAGAGATCAGCAGGAGAGCAGGGGGCTAGGCTTAGGAAAAAAAATCATGAAAAGTCTGAATATTTGTTAAATGATGTATATTGCAAAGTTGTTTGAAATTATGTTTACTTTTCAAAAAGTTCTGTTTTTGTGGAGTTCCCCTTTAATATATAGCATTGCATGCACCTGCATTTAACATTTGTCATGTACAGTAAGGGGGTTATTTATCAAAATCCGAATTTATCTCAATATTTTCTGATACAAACTCGGATCAAATTAATTATTACATTTACCCGAAAATTTTCACAATTTTTTTCAGATTTTTTCACATGAGAACTCAGATTTTTGCCCGAAAACTCTGGATACTTTGGGGGTATTGCATGAAACGCAGCGCACGTCAAAAAAATCAGTGGGACTTCTCCCATTGACTTATATGCAACCTCGACAGGTCTGAGATGACAGATTTTCTGATTTGGACTTTTCCATCCTCTGGGTTTAATAAATTCCGAAAAATTTGCGATTTTTTAAAAGTCCGATTTTATTAAAAATAATCATGGATTTTACATGATATTTGCATTCAAATTAAGTTAAGTTAATAACCCCCTAAGTGTCCATAACATGTTTATAACATTTGTAAATACAACTTAGTGAAACTGTCTGTTTAGATTGAAAAGGAATTTTTTTGGTATGAGCGGAATATATTTTCATTGCCAGTATGTGCACTTTTAAAATTATGCCTCTAAATCCCCTCTACAAAACATATTAGCAATTAAAAGAACACTATACCATTAATTATCTTGCTGAAACGTGCCCTGGTAGGTCAGTGGCAGAGATTCATGGGATGCATTAGATTAGATTAAATACAAAATAGGAGACCCGTTCACAAAGCAATGTACTGGAGCTTAAACCATTTATTAGCAAGCCAGAGAAAAGTGTGTGACAAAATAGTTTAAGCAATATTTTTTTGTGTGCACCCCTGAATGGTGCCTGTTTTGGGTCCTGTATGATAGGGGCCTCGCCAGGCATCCACAGAGCATTAGTACAGTTTAAAGGTACAGGCTAAAGAAACATTACCTGATAATTCACTTATCCAACATCCAGCAGCCCTGAGTTCTAAATCCTTACTGAACATTTCTGTTCTGTAAATGAATGCAATACAAGATAATGGGAGCTTAAGAATTCTCCCTGTTACAACAACAGCAGTAATGCAGTAATTAGACCCACTTGTTATTTTTTTTTTCCACAAGAGGCATCTGATAAAACAACTATAAAGACAGAATAGTAAATCTGCTTCAAAATCTGTCCCACCAGACAAGCAGCCTTGTGCCGCATTGACTATTCTCTCTAAACATTCTAATAGTATGGAATATATCATAATGTTCAAATGAAAAAAATAATGATGGGTGAATTTATTCGCCAGGCGCGAATTCACTGTGAATTCCTGTGGTTCGCTGCTGGCGAATACATTTGCAAAACAGCCGCAAAAATTCGCCCGCGTCAAAAAAATAGATTCCGGCGTCCATTTTTTTGGATGCTGGCGCATTTTCGCCAGCGAATTTTCGAACAGACGCTGGCATCAAAAACGAGATGCCGGTGCCGTTTCGCGAATTTTTCGCCATTTCGCAAATTTCGTGGGAAATTCGCAAATTATTTGTCGAATCAAAACACCCCAAATTTGTCCCTGTGACTAGTTACTATTACTATTGTTAACATTGCTGTCATAGTTATTATAATAACTGTAATAGTTATATAGATATAAATATAATAGTTACTATAATAACTATAGTAGTTACTATAGTTGTCATTCCTGCCCTAGTTACTCTTTTTTCTATAGATAACTTTGCTACCACAGTTACAACTGCTTCCATTGTTACTAGGGATGCACCGAATCCACTTTTTTGGATTCGGCCGAACTCCCGAATCCTTTACGAAAGATTCGGGCGAATACCGAACCAAATCCGAACTCTAATTTGCATATGCAAATTAGGGGTGGGAAGGGGAAAACTATTTTTACTTCCTTGTTTTGGGACAAAAAGTCACGTGATTTCTCTCCCCACCCCTAATTTACATATGCAAATTAGGATTCGGATTCGGTTAGGCCAGACAGAAGGATTCGGCTGAATCCGAATTCTGCTTAAAAAGGCTGAATCCTGCCCGAATCCCGAACCGAATCCTGGATTCTGTGCATCCCTAATTGTTACCGTACCTACCATAGTTACTATTGTGTCCACTGTTACCAATGCTACCATAGTTACTATTTGTTCATAGCTGCCATTGCTATCAGTTACTGTTGCTACCATAGTTATTGTTTTTTCATTGTTACTATTACTATCATAGTTACTATTGTTTCCATTTCTACCATAATTACTATTTAATCTTCCCTAAGTTTCCTTAGTTGCCAGTGCTATCAATTACTATACTATAGTTGCCTTTTTATAGGTCCCTGCCTCACCTGGAGTATGCAGGGCTCCAGTCCTTAAGGGTCAGGGCACACGCTCAGATTCGATAGATTAGTCGCCCGACAACAAATCTCCTCTTCTTCGGGGGGACTAATTTCCTCAAACTGCTTCCCGCTGGCTATAATGTAAATTGCCGGCGGTATGGCACTCAGATCGATTTGTTTTCTGAGTAACTTTGGGCGACTTTGAAAAACCAAACACGACTGCCACCCCTAGAATGTAAATATATATATATATCATTCCTATATATGAGCTAGCCAAAACGTCAGCTTCAATATATTTTTTCTTTATTGCTTCATAATGCCTGAGAGTGCTCGTCTTCTTTATGGACTTCTAAATTTGATGCTGATAGCACCCAGGCACAGTACACCAGCTACAAGTGAAGTGCCGGCTCCCTACAGACATTTATATATATGTATATGTGTATATATATATATGTATGTGTATATATATATATATATATATATATATATATATATATATATATATATATATATATATAATGTTTCAAACGGTTCCGTGTTAGAACCTTCCTCAAGGTCCTTATATATATTAGGGATGCACCGAATACAGCATTCGGTTCGGGATTCAGCCAGGATTCTTCCTTTTTCAGCAGGATTCAGCCAAATCCTTCTGCCCGGCCGAACCTTATCTGAATTAGCATATACAAATTTGAGAGGGGGAGGTAAATCTCATGACAAGGAAGTAAAAAATGTTTTCCCCTTCCCACACCTAATTTGCATATGCAAATTAGGATTCAGATCCGGTTTGGTATTCGGCCGAATCTTTCGCGAGGGATTCGGGGTTTGGCTGAATCTAAAAGAGTGGATTTGGTGCACCCCTTTTAGGAAATCATAAAAATAACGCATAGTTACATCGTTAAATCGGGTTGAAAAAGACAAAGTCCATCAAGTTCAACCCCTCCAAATGAAAACCCAGCATCCATACACACACCCCTCCCTACTTTCACATAAATTCTATATACCTTCACATAAATTGTATAAACCCATATCTATACTATATAACTTATATAATCTACAGTCTGGTCATTTTCCTATGGGACCAGACTGTAAATTATATCCTTATAAACAGCGGACGGCGGAATTCTGACGTCGGAACGCGCCGTTTATTGGGTCAGCACTTCCTCTGCTGCTCACCACTTCCGTCTCCCTGCAGCTTTACTGTACCTCCGCTCTTGCCCTCTCCCTTCTGACTGCTGGGATTAAATCGTACTAACTCACGCAGCGCATACGGCATGGAACACTCCTTTCCCCAGAGCCAAAACTCTAAGCCCCAGGGAGCGGAGATGTCAGGCAGTGAGTGCCGTCTAAGGAGGCGGGTTTTGACCTTTGACCTAATTCCCTCCCCCTCCTGTTAGGAGCAGCGCCGCTGTTTAGTGACTGCTGCAGCCACACGCAGAGTTCGGGCTGCCAAATAGCCCTGCTGCAGGGAGGCTCTTTAAGAGCAGCAGCAGAAAAGCTTGTGCTCCGAAACACAAATCAATGGGGAATGATCAGCGCCTCTCTCCCTCTTCTGCCCCTCCCACACCCTGTCACTCTTCAGTCTTGGAGACTGGGTGGGTGGGGAGACAGAGTGTGGACGTCACAGCTGTGCTGCAACGGCACGCCCCCTCCCCTCTGATTTGCTGGCTGGAGTCAGACTGTGTGACTGCCCTGTGTGGAGTCTGGGGAGACAGAGTGTGGAGGTCTCGGCTCACGAGACTCGAACAGAGAGACTGCCTACTGCAGTGTGCCACCATGACCACATGGTAAGCCTCAGTCAGTCTGTGTAGGAGTCTTCTCTCCCTCAGCACTCACACAGGCACACCCCTCCACAACTTCCCTTCTCTCTCTGAAACTTTAGATTATAATGCATAATGTACCCCCTACTTGAAATTTATAAAGATATTAAAAGTCACCTCGGAGTTATGTGACCTGTATAAAAGCACTCGGCCTGCGGCCTCGTGCTTTTATATGGTCACATAACTCCTCGGTAACATAATATCTTTATAAATTACAGTAGGGGGTACATTATCCACTATATATATAGAACTTAAGAAACTATATAACTTATATATAGAACTTAGTATCACAATAGCCTTTGATATTCTGTCTGTCCAAAAAATCATCCAAGCCATTCTTAAAGGCATTAACTGAATCAGCATCACAACATAACCCGGCAGTGCATTCCACAACCTCACTGTCCTCACTGTGAAGAACCCCCTACGTTGCTTCAAATGAAAGTTCTTTTCTTCTAGTCTAAAGGGGAGGCCTCTGGTACGGTGATCCACTTTATGGGTAAAAAGGTCCCCTGCTATTTGTCTGTAATGTCCTCTAATGTACTAAGGGGCCGATTCACAAAATTCGGGTGAAGAATTTGAATGAAAAAAATTCGAATTTCAAAGTATTTTTTGGGTACTTCGACCATCGAATTAGTTAAATTCGATCGAAGTCGAACGAAATCGAACGATTCAAAGTAAAAATCGTTCGACTATTCGACCATTCGATAGTCGAAGTACTTGCCCTTTAAAAAAAACTTCGACCTCCTACTTCGGCAGATAAAACCTACCGAAGTCAATGTTAGCCTATGGGGAAGGTCCCCATAGGCTTGCTAAGTTTTTTTTGATCGAAGGATTTTCCTTCGATCATTTGATTAAAATCGTTCGATTCGAACGATTTAATCGTTCGATCGAACGAAAAATCCTTCGATCGTTCGATCGAACGATTAGCGCTAAATCCTTCGACTTCGATATTCGAAGTCGAAGGATTTCAATTCGAGGGTCGAATTTCGAAGTAATTTTAACTTCGAAATTCGACCCTTAATGAATCTGCCCCTAAGTGTAATCATGTCTCCTCATGTCTTTTTTCCAGAGAAAACAACCCGAACATTGACAGTCTCCCCTCATAATTTAAGTCTTCCATCCCTCTAACCAGTTTAGTTGCACTTAGGGGCACATTTACTAAGGGTCGAATATCGAGGGTTAATAAACCCTTGAATTCGACCCTCAAAGTAAAATCCTTCGAATTCGAATATCGAATTAGAAGGATTTTGCGCAAATACTATTTTTTCGAATGATTTTAATCGATCGATCGAAGGATTTGGGGATGGGGAAGGTCCCCATAGGCAAACATTGTACCTTGGTAGGTTTAAACTGCCGAAGTATGTAGTCAAAGTTTTTTTCAAAGAGACAGCACTTCGACTATCGAATGGTCGAATAGTTGAACGATTTTTACTTCGAATTGTTTGAATCGAAGTCGAAGGTCGTAGTAGCCTATTCGATGGTTGAAGTACCCAAAAAAATACTTCGAAATTCAAAGTTTTTTTTAATTTGAATCCTTCACTGAAGCTTAGTAAATGTGCCCCTTAGTCTCTGCACTCTCTCCAGCTCATTTATATCCCTCTTAAGGACTGGAGTCCAAAACTGCACTGCATACTCCAGATGAGGCCTCACCAGGGACCTATAAAGAGGCATAATTATGTTTTCATCCCTTGAGCTAATGCTTTTTTTTATGCAAGACAGAACTTTATTTGCTTTAGTAGCCACAGAATGCTGTACACTGTAATTTAGAACTATATTAATAGCGAGGTAAACCAATAATTGATTTAAATTGGCTCTTTGCATATATTGACCTTTAATCTCTACAACATGAAAAGCCCACTGGCAGCTTAATTAGGAATGAACAGTGGCAACTTATTTTACCACCTTTGACCCTTTATATAAATATCATCCCCCAGGATAGCCATTAGGCATTAGGCTTTTCTGATTATTCAGCTCTTTTAATTTAATGATTTATATAAGTATAATGCACCACTGGCCATAAAAAATGTAAATAGAAAATACAGGTGAACGTTCAACAATGCTATCACTAATCTGTGTTACTCTGTGAGCCACGGCTGTGGGGATTTTGAGTGTTTCCCAAGCTAATAATCAGTGAGGAATCATCCGATATTACCTTGTGCGGCATTGCTCTTATAATAATTTTACTTCAAATAGAAATGTAAAATTGTTTCTTCCATCACTTTAGAGACAAATTCCTGTATTTTGTGTGTGCTGTCATTGTAAACAGGCAGCAATCTGAAACAATATTGCCTTTGTATTATGGACTTTGCTTCTACGTTAAGCATTTTACTGACACACTTTAAAAGGTTATGTTCTAGCTAGATTGCTTGTAGCACTCATAAGCACTTAGGGGAATATTCCTAATGTCTGGTTGTATACAGTATCTGTCTTAAAGGTGACTGTAATATAATATATTAAGAATAATCTTGGTACAGGACCAGAAATTTTTATCAACCTTCTTCACCTTTATACTGTATTTTAAACAGATTACAGTGATATTTTGGTTATAGAACATAGATATTGTTAGATATTGTATATTTGGGGTCATCTGAGCTTTATATTTCAGATACTGGAGAAATTCATACTCTAACTGATATAATTTTAAGTTGTTTCTGTGCAGCAAGCTTTGGTTGTAAGATTGAGGCAGTAGGCGGCAGTGTCATACTGTGGGGAGGGGGTCTGGGCCCACCAGGGATGCCACATCAGAATCACGCACACAAATCCTCTGGAAGTTTCTTGAACTTTTTAAATTTTAAATATGCCTTTTGCAATGACTTTTCATGAAGCACAAAAGTATCAAAATAGAATTTATGTTATCAGCTTGGTATTCACCTGGAATACTGGACATTTCAAGTAGCAAACAGGAAAAAAAAGTTATGAATTTATGAATTATTAAGTTAGAGTTGTGTTTTCTGAAAATATTAAATTTGTTTTATTTGCATTTGTATTTTATGTTGTTTCATTCAACTAAAATAATCCTGCTGAAGTGCAATTTGTTTTTAACTAAGTCTTCCTTAATTTAAAATATAATTACAGTTATACAGAATGCTTCATGGGAGTAATAACACAATAATGTTATTTGATGAACCATAAAACCTGATAAGTAATAATAATGATAATAATAATAATAAAAAATAATAATAATAATACATATATTACTGTAGCTTTGCCCTCCTTTTCATATTTTTATACATAAAACCAACCTCACAAAAAAAAACCCTGCCATGTGACATACAGATATGACAATTTTATATAATATATATATTTCGCCCAAATATTTTTAAAGCCGGCGACAATTCCGACACTGGCGACAATTCTGATGCTCATTAACGTCAATGGGCGCCTAGAATTGTCGCCGGCGTTGAAATCGAATTTTTGCTGCAATTTTGCTAATTTATTCATCATCAAATGGAAATTCACCACAAATTCGCACCTGGCGAATAAATTCGCCCATCACTAATAGGAATGTATAGTTTTATATCCCATACCATTAGTTTAAAAAAATATATATAATAGTATACTTTCTATTGCATAACATCCACAGTGATAATTTGGACTGCAACAAAGCAAATGTAGGTTATTTTTATATTCAAGTTACATTTCGAGTTTTTAGATGATTCAGGAATTGCCTATTACAGTTCATCAAAAATACCATCAACAAATAGTTGGAACTGAAGCAAGCTTATCACCCTTGGCATGATATATGGCTCCAGGGAGATTTCTTGTGGCTGTTGTTTCATTTTTTGGAGCTACTTAATTCACCTGTGGCATTGTGCAAGTGCTGATGTAAAGATCGCCTGTGGCTAGCACTCCGTGTGCATTGAATAATGAGAAAGTTATTGCTGACACGCTAAAGACTGCTTACAGAAAAGGAAGATGATCAATGGACAGCCTACTGTGAACACTAACTGCGTCTTTTGTATTTCAGAGTACTTGATTTCTGATGATGTCTTTTTCCCATAGTCTGGTACCATTCACATACTGACATTGTAATGCTGCTGTTATAAACCATATTGAGTTTTGTTATATTGGAGTTTGCAATTTTTAAGGTTTTAAGCAGTCTTTGGACATACTGTATGTAGTGATGGTCGAATCTGTTCTGTTTCGCTAAAAATATGTGAAACGCATTGAAGTCAATGGGTGTCAAAATTATTTTGACCGGCCTCAATTTCGACGCCCACTATTTTGTACAAATGCATTAAAGTCAATGGGCGTCCGAATAATTTTTATGCATGCGACTATTCTGAATTACAAATTATTGCTAATTTTCTCCCCGCGAATTTTCCCTGCAGTTTCACAAATTATACTTAGGCAAACGCTATTATGAAAAATCTGAGTCTGAGTTAGACTATGTTTCTCAGGTATTTTAAAGCTAGGACAGGGCACGTAGAAGACATCATTGAAAATTCATGCTGGTTCAACAAATGTACCTGACTAAAGTCAATGTGAGATTATTACCATTTCTGGATTGACAAAGCTCAGACTGAGAATAAGGGAATCATTTACTAACATTTGCATGTTAATTTTTTCCACAAATCCTTAAAAATGTGTAGTTTTCTAATTTTTAAAAAAGCTCTAAAATATGATATTTTTTAAGTATAAAAACCACAAAAACCTCAAATATAAAAGGTCACCAGGTAAAAGTTGTCAATGTCCTATAGAAGTCAATGGGAGCTGCACTGATTCACTTTTAGAGGTTTTTAGTGTTACTGTTCTTTTAAGGTCCGGTATTGTTATAAGTGCAAATATATTTTGGAAATTTGATAAAATTCAAAAAGAATAGAGGATGTAGTGGTTTACTAGACAAAAAGTACCAACAGACTACTTATTATACCTTACCTGGAAAGAGGCTTTATTGAACATAGTTGTAAAAGTGTTGAATTACTGAATCTGCACAAACATTTCTACAGAATTAAAAATAAAAAACTCAAATGTTGTCATGGATTTACTATATTTTCTTTGTGCTTTTTTTTATTTTGAACCAATTTCTGCAGTGTTATCAATTTTTATTTTTTATTTGTAGCCCAATTACTTGCATAACATTTTGCAACCACCATTTTTAAGAACATAACATAATTTCTGTAGATAAAATATTTCAAAAGAAATTAAATGTTTAGATAATTTAAAGAATAAAATCTTCAAAATGTTCATAGCCAACAGTATAAGGGACATGAACAACGAATTGAAAAAGTGGCTGGTTAAGGTATGATAATCAGGTAGCTCAGTCATTTTTACCGTTTTTTGTAAAATTGTATATTTTTTTTCCCAAACTTGCCAACATAATAAAATAATATATCACAGTCAGCAAAGAGTCTGCTTAGAGGGCAGAGGCATAAACCCTCACATTTTTAAATGAAGACTATTGTTCAGACCCAGTGTTTCAGTAGAGGTCACTTGCATCTTAGATACTCATATACTTCTTCTGTTTCTCCTCTTCAGATCAGACTGATTTCATTTCAAATGTAGATAAGAGTAAGAAATCATTTTCCATAAAAATGCATTTGAATAACTTTTCAAACCACCTTCTATATTTTTTGGTAATGTGAAAAATTACTTTGTCCAATTTTGATTTAAAGATATTAGATATTGACAAACATATAACATGTGAGAAGGCCATGGCTGTTTAAAAAGTGAGACAAAATAAATCTGAAAATGTATGAATTAACGTTCTTCTGACAGCCTACTTTTAATCTGGCCTGTGGATTAATACCCATAGGATGTACTTTGTTTATAAAATAGTTTATATTCCACAAACCACTCACAGCAGTGCAAGCTTATTTAGCTAACTTTTCAGGCTTGTTTAATTGAAGGCACTTGGTTTCCTGGCAATTTATAAAAGGTGGTGGGTGGTTTGGTTTATTTATTACACTTGATGAATTGGTCTTGGTGCCAGTGGCTACAAGCAAAATCCTGCAGGTTGATGAAGATTTTAGGACAGGGCTGCTCTTCTTTGAGTCATTTTGCATGCAAAAGTATGTAGAATACCTTTAATTTAGCACAGCTATGATTATATGAAACAATTGTTCGGTGGAGTTTTGAGTGTAGAATGGAGGCAGCCAAGGCAAAAGGGCTTACTTTTTTATTCTGTATTAAAAACCTTCTTGGATTGAAAATAAATGCCAGATCTTCATGTACCCTGTTTACTGTGAGGTTTAGTTGGCAGGCCATTAGGTGTCCATGGTAACTAGCAAACTATTAATTTGAAACAAAACCAGCCATGACTTTGTGCTTTGACAAGAAATTTCATTATTCCCCTTTTAAAGAGAATAATCAGATAATACTGAATTCACAATAGCCACAGAAGCACTTCAATTCAAGATCTCCTCTATTTGCAGGTCCTGTGAAGTTTGTAATAATTTATATTCCATGTTCAGTCAATTCCCAGTGCTTTAGTGAAGGACTCTTTGGTAGTTTGTTTCTCAGATGTCCATTTACATTAAGACTCTTCTTCCTACTGGTGCCTACAGAATCTTTTATAGCCTCTGCCAGGATATGGTCACCTTTGATGACTTAAAACAGAGAGGAAAATGAAAACTGGATACAGCCATATATGTATGAATGTCCCATTACCACCAGATGATGGAGCTAGAAGAAAAAAAAAACAATTCTTAATATTGTATTAAGTGCTTAATGTTGCAAGAAAATTTATATCAGCTTCATTTGCCCCCATTCAAATTTGTTTGCACAAAAACACAAATTCAAATTATATTTTCAAAAACTCAAATGTCTGGTATTTATTAAGCAAAAAATACTCGATAACTCAAATATAAAACCTGTCCTATGCAAAATTCAAACCATTTTTTTTTAAATTTGAGCTTTAATTCCAGTTTACAAATTTGTAAACTTACAAAATAGACTTTTCTAAGCCTATAAACTCAAAAAATTAGAAGTATTCTAGTTTTTAAAGCTATGAACTTAAAACATTTCAAAAAGTTTTTTTTCACGGTCGTATTTGATCGAGTTTTTTACAATCAGATTTTTTCGGAAATAAGCAAACATTCAAATTTATTCAAAGTAGAAAAAAAACAAGTCTCACAAATTTGATTTCTGATAAATAAGCCCATACATGTAAAAATCATAAAAACTTCTACTGCACAACTTTGCCATGTAAAGGTTGTCTAGGTCTTATAGAAGTAAAATGGCAGCTGTGCTGATCTTATTGGACCACTTTTAAACTATTCGGATTTTTAAAGGTTTTTGGATTTTTTTTAGATTTTAGTTTTTTCTGAAAAACACTAGTAGAGGTAGTAAAGGTTTTTCTAGGTTTTTTGAATTAGAAAATTTGAATATTGAAATTTATCATTTACTGTCTCTTTAAAAATTCAACTATGACCATTTACCATCTAAATCGAATTGCTGTTTTAGCCTATGGGGGATCTCCAGGAACCTATCTGGAGTAAAATGGTGGACTTTGAAAAATCAGTTTTTTTGGGAAAAACTTTGAATTGAATTTAATCGAATGCACTATTCCTTCGATTCGTATGATTCAAATTTGCCCAAATACGGACCTATTTGATCGAAAATGGACCTGTTCGACCAAAAAAAATCTTCAACTTAATTTCGGTTGGTTTTTTTTAATTCGAAATTCGACCCTTGATAAATATGACCCTAAGGGGCCGATTCACTAAATTCGAGTGAATTCGAATTTAAAAAACTTCGAATTTCGAAGTGTTTTTGGGCTACTTCGACCATCGAATGGGCTACTTCGACCTTCGACTATCGAACGATTCGAACTAAAAATCGTTCGACTATTCGACCATGTGATAGTCGAAGTACTGTCTTTTTAAAAAAAACTTCGACCCCCTAGTTCGGCAGATAAAAGCTACCGAACTCAATGTTAGCCTATGGGGAAGGTCCCCATAGGCTTGCCTAAGTTTTTTTCATCGAAGGATATTCATTCGATCGTTGAATTAAAATTCTTCGAATCATTCGATTCAAAGGATTTAATCGTTCGATCGAATGAATAATCCTTCGATCGATTGATCGAATTTCCTGCGCTAAATCCTTCAAATTCGATATTCGAATTCGAAGGATGTCAATTCCTAGTTGAATATCGAGGGTTAATTAACCCTCGATATTCGACCATTGGTGAATCGGCCCCTTAGTGTAACATGGGATGTAAGTGCACATGCCCCAGAACTTCAGCAGATGGTGATCTCATATTATAATATTTGAGTAGGCACCCATTGGGCAGTTAAAGTAAAATTAGAGCTCACCACAGGCATACGCCTCCACTCTCTTTTCAATCCTATGAGATTTTTTGATATTTTTTAATGGCTGAAAGTTAGAATGCACAATTTGATAAATACGCCTCTTAAAATTCCATAGCAAAGAAAGCAGAGTGGATGGGTTTTCCTGTAGATAAATCTGCCACGTAATATTGCGTGTGTGAACAGGCATAGAGAAAGAAAAAAAGGAGTATATTCTCTTGCATGTAGCTTACAAACTGTATACATAAAATTGTTGCTTTTGCTATGCCTGTTCACATGGCATTCTGTAAGTGTCTATTCACATATAGGCATACTGTAAAACACATACTCTAATTTTTTGGTAATTTAAAGAAAGTAATTATACATGCAATAACAGCAAAATTATACATACTGGTATCAGGCTGATCTATTATTGAACATTCCCCCTCCATGATAGATATATCATCTATAGCAATGTCTCCTTCAATTCCATCACCTCGAACCCCTTCAAATATTAGCTGCAATGAAAATTAAAGATAGAACATCATCAAAAATGTTTATTTATAAACATTTTATTTATAAAGTTATTTTTAAAGTTCAGTTTAAAGCACCAGTACTAATAAGTGGTACTTTTAACCTGATTTTACAAGTAATAATTAACTATAAAGAAGCAGTTCTTTAATGGGTGCCATTCTGTAGGTTTTGTATTTAACTGTGATAATGTATACTGCTTCAAATGATTTTGCCAGATGGGAAAGACATGGGTCTCCACTATTGGGGTCCTCCAAGCTTTGCCTCAGTTCACCAGGCATACTTTCACTGCATCAGGAGTAATATAATAAAATAAGCAAAATAATCCATAGCAATGTAGCACTTACTGGTCAGTTACTTAAAAGCAAATATCCGATTGGCTGCTATGGGTTTCTAGGCCTGGGAAAACATGTATTATCCTAAAGGCTTAACTGATATTGTCAAGTTCTTTTAGTACAATACATAAAGTCTTAAAATAAATTAAGCCCATGAACAGATTCACACAACTTATTCATGGCCACAGAATTCTAAAGTACTGTGCTTGCATGAAAAAACACTGGAACCCAATATTTCAGGCACACAGATAAATATTTGGCTAAACATCTAATTTACACCCTTAAGTGCAAAAAAATGCACTTTCAATGGAAATCATCATTGGTTAACTAATATCATAGCAAGCTTTCAGACCATTTTAGTTCTTTTTTCAAGCAGATTACACTGAAGCTGTGGTGTTCTCTGGTATATATACAACATTCAGCTCATAGGTCAAATGACCAACAAAAAGGAATATGAATCTATTTGTAAGTTGTCGGGATCTGCAAGAGACAAGCAGATAAGGTACAAGATAATGTGGGTCAAAGAGTATAAATTAGGGCTTAATTATTGGAGTGTAGAATCAAATGAATTCCATATTATCTCTTAGTCCATATCCAGACATGCTGGTATTTTCTGACCTGGTGGATAGAAAATACCAGTGTCTATAGAGTGTCTCCTCTAAATCTTCTGGATTAGGACAAATATTTATTACTGGCATTTTAACAATATTTGAACAATATTTGCTTAACTTCTATCCCTGAACTGTAAACAGTACCAGTAGCTCAAATGTGCAAAATGCCTAAGCTCTGAAAGGTTTTCTGAAATAATTTAATGCGGTTCTATGAAAATATTTATGAAAAACTTTAAATTAATATTGTGTACAAAATGTATTGTCGCTTTCTGGGTATTTGGGGGCCATTACGGGGGAATTCTGTCTTATTATTCCTTTT
This sequence comes from Xenopus petersii, assembly GCA_038501925.1. Classification (NCBI taxonomy): domain Eukaryota; kingdom Metazoa; phylum Chordata; class Amphibia; order Anura; family Pipidae; genus Xenopus; species Xenopus petersii. The sequence continues at coordinate 93,915,427 of CM076687.1, read as the reverse complement.
ATAACCCATTTTAATTCAAAATGCTTACATTTTCATATATAGAAGCTTAATTATATGTGTGCATAAAAATTGTTTGCTTCATGCGTGCCAATGTAACTCAGAGATAACATATCATTTATATAGCTATCGTTTCAGTCTGACAAGTTTATCAGCAATTTGCGGATTAAACATTTCGTGAAAGCAGGCTTAAATGGCTCATATTTTATTTATCTATTATGATAATATTTTGACATTTTAGAATTTCTGCCAACTTTTAAAATGTTCATAATATTTTAGGACTTTAAAATATATTAACTGTTCCATTCTGCAATGAAATTACTATATATTAGTATCAATTTAAGCATAGCAAGAAAAGCACTGCAGAAAACTTAGTTTATTATAAGGATCTTTTATAACGTTGTAAGTAAAAATCTTGATAAATCATGGAGTATTTATAAATATACACATAATTTCCTATATAGAATATTAACATTAGAGTTGAAATCAAATTAACATGATGGATTTAAATAACTATTTAGCCATCATTTTGTACCACATTTACTCCAACTACACTTTTAAGCCATCTCAGTCCATACTCTACTCTGTTAATATACTATTAGAGCTAAAGTATATATAAACTACTACAGTGTATTACTCATGTCTCATCCACTTGAATTGAGAGTGCACAATTCTTCTAGCACAAGAAATTGGCTCTGAAAGCACATTTTAAGGGCTAAATACATACATTGAGTACAGGTATGGGACCTGTTATCAGGAATGCTTGGGAGCTGGGTTTTCTGGATAAGGGATGTTTCCATAATCTAGATCTTCATTTCTTTAGTCTACTAGAAAATCATGTAAACATTAAGTAAAACCAATTGGTTTTGCTTCCTATGAGGATTAATTATATCATGGTTTGGATAAAGTACAAGTTACTGTTTTATTATTACAGAGAAAAAATTAATAATTTTAAAAAATTTGGATTACTTGGATAAAATGGAACCTATGGGAGATGGCCTTTTAGTAATTCTGAGCTTTCTGAATAATGAGATTATGTTATTATTTTATCCATGAGTCTCAACCATCTAAAACCTGTGCACCCATGGGTACTGTACATTCAAAACATTATCCGTTTCAAATTAGCCAAGTATAGCTTTTTATAGATCCAGACAATAGGAAGGAATAGAATGAAAAAGGAACACATTGTCCACCAAACAGATAGAATATCTTGAATAATGCTTGCACAATATGAATAAAATGTATGCCACACATACATCTTTGTTGCTTCTGTCCATTAACATTAGAAAACAGTGACAAACAATGTGCATATTATCAAGCTCGGAATAAAAAATGCTGTAATGCACATACCTGAAATGAAGACGTTGGGTGTATATTTAGATGTGCCTGCTTCCACTGCTCACCTTTATTTCCTCTTTCTGACCATAATGGAATATCTGTGCTAGTTTGTCCTTTCAAGTGCAGGAATATATTCAAAGTTCCTAAAAAATTGTATATATATCTATATATATATATATATAAAAAAAATATTACACCTCTTCTAATGAATGTCATTCTTCCCCATAAAATATAGTATTTTGCATCCAGATCATTGGAATAATACATATTAATGGATTACGACAAGGAGACAAGCAAAATGAAAGCAACAGTATTTTTAAAAAAAATAATAACAAAACTTTTAGGAATATAATAACTATTTATTATATACAGGCAGTCCCCGGATTACATATGAGATAGGGTCTGTAGGTTTGTTCTTAAGTTGAATTTGTATGTACAGTAAGTTGAAACATTTACTTATTAAAGGGATTCTGTCACAATTTTTGTGGTGTTGTTTTTGTTTCTAAATTACCCTGTTTACACTGCAAATAATTGACTCTATAATATAGAATTTAATTCATTAAACCAGCAAGTGTTTTTTTTTTATTTATAATATTGGTGTGTAGGCTCCATCTCAGGTCATTTTGCCTGGTCATGTGCTTTCAGAAAGAGACAGCACTTTAGCACTGAACTGCTTTCTGGCAGGCTGTTGTTTCTTCTACTCAATGTAACTGAATGTGTCGCATTGAGACCTGGATTTTACTATTGAGTGTTATATCTACCAGCCAGCTGTTATCTTGTAGTAGGGAGATCTTATCTGGTTATCTTCCCATTGTTCTGTTGTTAGGCTGCTGGGGGGGTGATATAACTCCAACTTGCAGTACAGAGTGACTGAAGTTTATCAGAGCACAAGACTAGGGACAGCAGGGAAACTGACAATATGTCTAGCCCCATGTCAGATTTCAAAATTAAATATAAAAACATTTGTTTGCTCTTTTAAGGAATGGATTTCAGTGCAGAATTCTGCTTGACCAGCACTATTAACTGGTGTGTTTTGAAAAAAACATGTTTTCTCATGACAGTATCCCTTTGAATGCAACTTAGACAGATGTCTGTCTTAACAAAGTATTTATTTTTAACAAGAGATTATTTCAGAAGCTTTAAAACAAAGAATTGTGCCGAAATAATCACATAAATAACTATAGTGCTCAATAAAATCCGTTTAGGTTTGTTGTAACAATTCTTTTCCCTGTCAGCTGCTCTAGTACTGTATATCTGATTACCTTCATATACAGCGTTTTGTAAAATACCATGGCTTTAAACAGGGCACCACAGTATTTCTCAAAAGACTTGCAACATTTTGCAAGGTTATATGTGAGGTCCGGGAAAGATTAGAATGACAGCTCTTATTCAGCTAGGATCAAGTGGCATTGTAAGGGAGAAAATTACAACAATCAGGCTATAGTACATGTCAAGAGGTTAATCTGATCACTAAAATGACACTGCTTGTCCAGATTGCTTTGTATTGACAAAAGTGACTAAAGGTTTCTTTCCTCCAAGAACGTGTTTGTTACACAGGGGATGACCAACTGAAGCTACATTTAATTAGGAATGAAAACCTAACCTATTCTAGTTTTTCAAAGGTATTTGATGCTTCTGAGCAACAAACAAACAACTAAATCGAAAGTGCTCAATATTTTCTACAGTTGTTATGATACTCTCTAGAAATAGTTTGTTTCAGGACAATGTTACACTATAAGCATTTATTCTCAGTGTGCATCAGCTGCATGGTATGTCTATACAATCCATCATTAAAAATTCTGACTCAAGATTCAATGTTAATGACTCTTATATATGTCTACTAGGGATGGCCGAATTTGACCCATTTAGTTTCGCCAAAAATTCACAGCCGGTGAAATGTTGCCAATGCCCATTAAAGTCTATGGGCGTCAAACAAATTTTTTGACACGGCCACAATTTTTTTTTTGGATGTGCATCTTTTTTTTTTGACGCATAACGGCTTACAAGTCTATGGGCGTCATTTTTGCGGAGAAACATGGCGAAAAAATTCACCCATCCCTAATGTCTACCAATTGTAAAAATATTATATACTGGCATTAATATATTCATTTATAGAATATGTTGATCTTTGTGAAGTAGTCATCTAAGAAAACTTTGGAATTCCATAGCCAGCACACTAAGGGGCCGATTCACCAATGGTCGAATATCGAGGGTTAATTAACCCTCGATATTCGACTAGGAATTAAAATCCTTCGAATTCGAATATTGAATTCGAAGGATTTAGTGCAGGAAATTCGATCGATCGATTGAAGGATTATTCATTCGATCGAACGATTAAATCCTTCGAATCGAACGATTCGAAGGATTTTAATTCAATGATCGAATGAATATCCTTCGATGAAAAAAACTTAGGCAAGCCTATGGGGACCTTCCCCATAGGCTAACATTGAGTTCGGTAGCTTTTAGCTGCCGAACTAGGGGGTCGAATTTTTTTTTAAGAGACAGTACTTCGACTATCGAATGGTCGAATAGTCGAACGACTTTTAGTTCGAACCGTTCGATAGTCGTAGTCGAAGGTCAAAGTAGCCCATTCGATGGTCGAAGTAGCCCAAAAACACTTCGAAATTCGAAGTTTTTTAAATTCGAATCCTTCACTCGAATTCACTCGAATTTAGTGAATCGGCCCCTGACTATTCTACTGAGGGGAGGCACAACAAGGCCTTCTCTAATAAAACAAGGGAAATCACATCTCCTTGTGATTTATTGTCCTTAAGAATACAGGGTTTTATCATTAACCAAAGGGTTATGTTGACTAATGTTGGAAATGCCATTGACCTGACAGTAAGTAGGAAGTTTTTGAAAATATGATAAGTTTTTGTAATTACAAATAACTATTTAGGGCAAAAATTTGTATAAATTGTATAAATTGTGCAAAGCTTTGCCTTGACCTCCAAAGTTATTGACCCTACATCCAGTAGGCATACAGTTTTAGGGCATATCATGCTAATGCAGCTGGTTGTACAGTATGCATAGGTTACTGTTACTACCACTTGTCCTATGGAATATGATAATAAAAAATGTCCTAATGCAGGTAGCTGGAACATATGGCCACCTTATGAATAAAGTGCACATGATCTGAACTGTTACTCAGAGATTATCTGCAACAAAGCTCTCAGTGCCATTTAGTATTACATTGGGCAGTGAATACAGCATGTGCTTTTTTACATTCCAAATAAATGACAGGGTGGACAGCAGCTTAAATGTAAATATGAACCTTAGCTTGTGAATGAGTTTAAAATGTGAATCCAGGCTTGTAAAGGACACGCAGAACATAATAAAGCCCCATCAGAAGAAACTCAAGTATTTTTTTTAAAAATTTTCTCTAAAAGTCATCATGTATTGTCAATTACAACCAGCAGTGACATAAATAATAACTTACCTATATGTTTGCCATACATATGGTAGAAAAAACTAAAACAATACACTGTGTTGCTGGATCCATATGGATTCTTTTGAGCTATATTAAAAACTGGGCTAAGAAGCCTGGCTTTTTCTCCATCCATCCGGGGTCTAGATGTCTCTATGTACATGTAGAAACCTAAAAGAAAAGTTTTAAAATTCTTCAGAATGGAATTACAAAATTAAAGCAAAAAAAAAAGAATAGTTACCACTTTTTTTTTTTTTTTTAGATTTTATGGGGAAAAAAGCAAGTTACAATTTCATTTTGTTTTGCAAGTAACCCATTCAAGATAATTCTTAAATATCAAAAGTCACAATCTCATTCAGTCTTGAATGTGTGCAACTTTTTTTAATGTGAAAACTAAAATATTAATAAATATGCCCCTAATTTTCACTGCAGTGCATTGATTCAAACTGAGAAGCAACCATTCGGAAGTAACAACATCGCTCATTGGAGGAAGCTAGTCTGCGAAATGCGTCAGAACAGGAAGTGGCAGCTGGAGATCCGAGGCAAAGCACGCTGAATAGTAAAAGATGCTAAAGAACTCGGAGCAACACAAGGATATGCTGCATTGGTTTTTAAAGTGATTTTAATGGAGAAGCGTTTGTGAGTGTAATCTTAATTATTTATTAAAATTGTATAAACGCTTCCACGCGTTACTTCATTTTACCCACTAAGTATACAAGAAGATTTTAAGCAAAACGCTTATTACTATCAATGCCTTTATCAACTTACTTCTTGTGAGTATGATCGTCTAGCAGACACACTAGGAACCGGAGTGTGCACTCTTAGAAATAAAAACTCAATACCACGGGTTTAATACTAGTACTGTATGGTTAAAAGCATAAAAATACCCTTCACTTTTTTTAAGGTATTGCATTTCACTGGATAAATATCCTCTAAGGTGGAACACAATAATTTAATATAATTGTGAACACTTGGGTGTAATTAAGCACAAAAAAATCCACCATTTGTGTACAATAACTTTATTTTTGAATACTGCACTATATTATTTCATCTGTTCTTTCCCCCTCAATGACCTGCAATCTTTGAGGTACAGTATACAGCAATCTCTTTGTGGAAAGTATCTTTTTGAGGGCGGAGGAGAGCCCTATTGATTGCTGGATTGGGGAGACACCGTTCGTTTTTGAGAATCAACCATTTGTAATTAACATTGATTCAAATGCACAGTTTTGGTGTTCCCCATCTCTAAGCATTACATTTGTCTGATCTAAGCTTCTAAGCTTGTAGACAGCCCATACCAATTAAAAAAGAAATTGGAATTGACAAACGTACCATGTTTTGAGCCTCCAGCATCTGTTGTTGGCCCTGTATTTGGAGTATATCTAGTGTCTCTCGTGCTAGCACTTTGTTTTGTCCAGTCAAAGATATCTGTGTCATCTTGTGTAAACAAGCAGATGTTACTTTCTTCAAAGCCGCAGTGAAATTCTCCTGTCAATAACACAGCAAAGGAGCTTGGATTTATACAATGCATATAAAGTAATTTATGTTAATTTGAATGAAATTGCCATTTTATCTAACAGCATCAAATCTTGACTTATTTTTTGCTGAAAGCTGAAACCTATTCTTTGTTATGGCCCATTTCTACCTGTAGTGAATACACAGAAAGTGATTCCCTAACGTGACGTGGCATTCATTCAGTGACTAGATGGGTAACAAACACAGTTTGATGTTGTTTTAAAAAGTCTTGCAATAGCATTAACTTAGTTACTCTCTATAAAAGACATGTGATTTTTAGCAGAAGCAGAACTATCTTCTAGTCAAAACTGAAGCAAAGCTGTAAAATGGTTTTGTTCAAGTTGGGTAATTGTGGTGGTTGAGACTCTTTGGCAATTTTATTTTTATATACAAAGATAGAAATAATTCTTGGAGGCTTTAAGGCATCTAGAATTGTTCAACGTTTGTATGGTTGTGCTCTGCACAGACTGCACAAGGTATATACCGTTTAATTTAAAAACAAAAAAGATCAAGTCATAACTTCACATTCCCATCAAATTAGCACATTAGAAGGGGTTTCCTTCATCTTAGTGGTAAGATGGCAGCCAGATCCCAACAGATGTTCTTCATAGCATGAGGGATTAATTAATGTTGCCCACCACCATATATCAGAAAAGGATAATGCAACTTACTATTAAGTAAAAAAAAAAACACTGCTTTCTCTTCTACAATTTATTTAAAAACTGTTTTAAATTAAATTAATTCTGATAAACATTTTTATGTTGCCGGGACTGCAAGATATTGACCAGCAAAAAAATTAAGAAAGAGCTTAGAAAAGTAGCATGTACAATTTCTGGTCTTAAATAACATTAAAATTGCATCAATACTTACAAATTACAAATACAAATTAATCATTTGTTTTCCTCGCTAGAAGGAACAATTGTCTTGAATTTAATTATTTTAGATTCTCCACAGCTCAGGATCAACCGCACTTTTCATCTCTTTCTTTATTTCATCTGTTTAAATATAGCTGTAAGCAGGGTTTAGTGCAATATGACTGACGTGTTTTGTGACTTCTAAAGGTCACTTTATCAGAGCATAGTTACATTATACAAAAAGTACAACTTTATAGCTAGTAACACAGTCCATTCTAGAGACATTCTTAACGTTATACACACATTAAAAACTTTAAATCAACATATTTTGACTTTTTAAACTAGTAATAAAGAAGTATGTTTTCATCACATTTGCATACATTATATTTATACATTTTCCAAATTTTCAAATGTACATTCAGTACATACAGTATGTGTGGCTTCTCCCATTCAGATCCTTTGTCTTATATCTTTCACATACTTTTAGTATCCTTTTAGGGTTAAATTAATTTACCCCACTATTTCTACTTCTCAATAAAATATTTAATTTACCAATCCTTAATTGTTTGGGCAGGCTGCTTATTAATCTCATGCTGTTTCCTTGCTGTTTTGCAGCAGTTTATCTCTCTGTAGTTACTCAGGCAGCATATAAGTCAGCATGGATCTGAAATCCAGGCTGTGACACTGAACTGTTGCTACTGCAAATCATTATAACATACAAAGAGCTGTAGTGGGGTGTATAAAAAGAGAGCAGTGGGGCTTAGTCAGGAATAAGGCAAAGCCTAAAAACAGTAACTTTCCTGGGCTTTGCTTTCATCAGTCTGTGCATTACACAGTATTGCTAAAGATATAGTTACTTGATTCAGCGAATATTCTCCAAAATTATTTTGACGCCAGTGACTATTCTGATGCTGGTTACAGTTCCCCACAATGGGGACAATTAATAGGTGCCCATTGACTTTAATGCGTGTCAGAATTGTTGCCTGTGTTAAAATAATTTTGACATCGGCATCAAAATGTGCTGTTTGCGATTTTTTTGCAGTTTCACGAATTTCGTGGAAAAATTTGCCCATCACTGTTTATTACATAGTTACATAGTAGGTTAGGTTGAAAAACAACACACGCCCATCAAGTTCAACCTTGTATATAACCTGCCTAACTGCTAGTTGAATAAATATTTGAGTTACAGATTTCAGCTCATGCTCAGAGGACAATCTACTGCTATTGCAGATGGGACCTACATATGTAAAATCCTCTGTTAGTATGTCTAGTAGGTTTCCAAATACCAATGGTTAAGTATAAAGCACATTCTGCTTTTTGTAGCTTGGATCAGATGTAGTATTACTGCATTTAGGGGTGTGTTTGTATGTATATATATACATACATACATACATACATACACACCAGCAAAATGCTAGCCTTCATTTTCATAGAGAGGGTGATTGAGTAAGGGTACAAGCAAGTGAGAAAGTAATAGTCCTCTTTAGCCCGGCAAATATGGTTGGAGGCAGGTCTCCACAGTGTGGATGGCAGCATAGTAGAGTGGCTAATTTAGAAAAGTGCCTTGGTTAAGGCTGACAAGGTCCTATTTATTTAATAAAATTTTAATAAATGGCTCCTGGTGTTTCTTTAAAGTATGTAACAACAGGGTTCAGTTGAGGAGTCCTTTGTCAGGAATTTTTAACTCAGTGCTCCATTGCCTAAAATTATGGAATCTGCATCTGTTTGATTCTCATCTGTCTGGTGGCTATGCCAAAAGCTATTTTTTTACGTTCTTCGGGTACGTTCTTTCCTCGTAAGGCAACTTCAGTTGACATCAGAAAATAAAGCGCTATGTATGCCACCCCGCAAGTTATCTCAGCAGTCTCAGTGACCATGGATTGACATTCTGGATTTTCTTGGACAGGAAATCATACTTGTGCAATACTTTAAAGGGGACATATAGCATACATTTATTTTAAACCATGTAAAATAATGTAAATTAGAAGAAATAGGTTTTATTTTAATACCTTTTTTAATACCTTTTGGATCAAAGATGTCTGTATTAGCTTGAAAACTGTGCTCAGCCCTCCCCCTTTGCAACTTTCTGTCCAGGACTTTCCAGTATCTGACTCTGCAACCACCTGCTCTTTCTGCCCAAGTTACACAGCAGCAGCCAGTGAGGGAGGAGTGGGTGTGTTTGTGAGGTCACACTTAGTCCTTCCTTGCAGACATCTGTTAACCCTTACTATTTGTTTTCCCTTCCCTGAATTCCTCCTTTCTGTACCTCTCTGTCCTGTTACGTCCCCTCTCCCTTCCCTGCACTGTTCAATTCTCTCCCTCTCTGCCCTGTTCATTTAACCCACTCCCTGCAGTGTTTGTTTCTCCCCCTCACTGCCCAGTTCACTTAACCCCCCTCTCTGCCCTGTTCGGTTTCCTCCCCCCTCCCTTCACTGCTTGTTCCTTTCCCTTGCCCTGCAATAATTGGGGGGTGGAAGAAAAGCAAACTTCTGTATGAATGAAACATAATTTGCTACTTAAAGTATTTTATTATTTTCTGGGGGCAACGTGTATCATCAGTTAGTGTAAATACGATAGTCATTTTCTACACAGTATTATGTTGTATACAAAAAATCAGCTGCATGTATTCCCTTGCAACTTCCTGGGCCAGACCATAAACTGTTCCACAACAGCTGCATTTTTCCCTTGCAACTCCCAGCACCTGGTCATAAATTGTCCCAGAATAGCTGCATTTATTCCCTTGCAACTCCCTGCACCTGATCATATATCATTATGCAGGAAAACAAACCTGTTATGGAATATCATAACATTAAATACTGATTTACACTGTTTGTATAACTTTTATAATTTTATAGAGGCAGAGAGTTGCATAGTGTTTAACTCTGTATTATGGACTATAGATTATGTCCAGCTGGGCTTGTACATTTGTGACTGATGTAGGGTTGCCTTCTGTCCGGTTTTGACTGGATTGCCTGGTATTTTGAAAGGGCTGCCTAGGCCAAATCTTCCTGCTCAGTATTCCTAATTAGGAAAACCAGGCAGGATTCCCCATTATTGACACAGCTATTGGTTGATCACCGAGTCATAGCTCCACCCCTGACGTCACGGGCCAGTGCCACCATGTCACATCCCCACCCCCTCTGCATTACTACCCCGCCCCTGCCCAGTCTCCAGCAGTCAAAAGGTAGCAACCCTAGACTGATGCCTATTTGGTGTGGAACACAGGAGCATACTGTTGTACTTTAAATAAAAGAAAATATTACTATTTCATTACCATTACTAGTTTGTATGAACCTTCACATCTATTGCTTTATGTGGATCATTTAAGGTATATTGTTATAAGTGAATTATCAGGCAGCAGCATAAGACAGTTATGTGCAGGCTGGGAACACATGGGAAAGAGGGCGGGAGGAGTTTCCCTAGTGGGAGGGGTTTCACTGCAGGGTGGGAGGGGTTTCCTTGGTTTCCCTGCAGAGTTCAGCCTGTCAGTCAGTGCTGTGACCACTTCCTGTGAGAGAAAGAACAGACACTCCCACTCTTCATTTCAACCTAGCTTCTGACCTGTAAACATCTCTCTGTAGCTCTGATATAATGACAGTTTTAGGAGGTAAAATGCTTTCAAAATGTTTTTTTTTCTGCATCATTACATGTTTTAAGGAAGGATATATACCAGAGAACACCACAGCTTCAGTGTAATTCGCTTGAAAAAGGAACTAAAATGTTCTGAAAGCTTGCTATGATTATATCAGTTAGCCAATAAAGGTATCACCTTTATACCACTTTTGTTATTTTTTTATTTCAAAAGGGTTGCCCTGAGGAAGAATGAGTAATATATCTGAATATAAAGGTTATAAAAAAATGTCTCATTTAAGATATAAAGGTTTCAGAAACACATGTATATTGTATTGAAGAGGGTTAGCCGAATTCACATTGTTCATGACATTTATTGGCCCAATTTTACAAACCACTTACAAGGGAAACCAAGCCAGAAGTTCCACTATGTATGTGCAAAACCACAGAATACATGAAACAAGCAAAGGTACTGATTTTAGTTAATAAAATTTAGGGATATATTCTTTCTTCCTTCCTTATATGTTGAGAAAGAGGTAGAATGTTCACATTTCAGCTAAAGAAAAATCTGTAAGCTCTATTTCTGAGCTAAAAAAAAAAGACTTGGAGTGCATTTGCTTTGATTGGGTATATCTTGGGCACCCTTTGTTGCCATGATAGATTAATGATATCTTTTTCTTTACATCAGATAACAAAAGGTCACGCTCTCAGCCTGTTTGTTAACCTATAAACTGCAAATAATCTGGTGCTCAGCACGAACCAAAGAAAGATTAATAATGGCTTTTCATGCGACATTTAGATAGTAAGTACAGTACATGTGAATTTATGCTCCATTTTAGTACAGTTGACTATAAAGATTCCTATAAGTATCATCTCTGTGCAAGCTATATATTAGTGCAGATATACTGTATAGGGATGTAGCGAACTGTTCGCCGGCGAACTAGTTCGCGCGAACTTCGACTGTTCGCGTCCGCCGAATGTTCGCGAACGTTGCGCGACGTTCGCCAATACGAGTTCGCGTTCGATTCGAACAAAAATCGTTCGACCATTCGACCATTCGATTCCTTCGACCGCTAAAATCGAAGGATTTTCGTTCGAATCGAACGATCGAAGCCATTCGATCGAATGAAATCATTCGATCGAATGGCTTCGATCGTTCGATTCGAACGAAAATCCTTCGATCGAACGATTAAAATCCTTCGATCGTTCGAATCGAACGATTTTGCGGATGTTCGAAGTTCGCGAACTGTTCGCGAACTGTTCGCATTTTTGCCGGTGTTCGCGAACGGCGTTCGCGAACACATAAACGGCAGTTCGCTACATCCCTAATACTGTAGTTTAAATGGGTGAAAATTCAATTCAGTGTTTCACAATTTAACTTATGACAGGCACTCTTAAAGGGCATGTAAAATCTAAAATAGAATAAGGCTAGAAATGCTGTTTTTTGTAAACTAAATATAAACATGAACTAACTACACCACAAACCTATAATGTATACTTTCAAAGTTGGCTACAGAGGGTCACCATCTTGTAACTTTGTTAAACATCTTTGCAAGACTAAGACTGTGCACATGCTCAGTGTGGTCTGGGCTGCTTAGGGATCATCAAAAACAAAGCTGCTTGAGTTCTGCATGGCTGGGAAGTAAGGCAGGGGCTCCCCCTGCTGTTCATAAGTATGATTGTTTCCCTGCAAGCAGTTAGGGACCATCTGTCAGGTATTGCTGGGATTCGAGCCGGGGACCTTTGGGTTTCTGGCTCGATACCTTAACCATTTGGCCAGGTGAGCAGCCTGTAGGGTTGCTCGCTATGTGTAACCTGGCCTCTGCAGTCCCAGCCCAGATTCCGCCTCATTGGCCTCTTCAGCCCCAGCTCAGCTGCAGCATGTTTGGCATCTACAGCCCCAACCCAGCTGCTGCCTAGTTTAATCAGCCAATCAGGGCTGACTCTTCCCTATTTAAGGGTAGCACTCAGACCACTCCTTGCCAGAGCATTGCATGGTTTTCCTAGTACTGTGGCAGCGCTCCTAACTAGGTAGTTCTAGCTCTTGCCCCTGTTCCCTTATTATTCTGCCTTGTCTTGCCTTGCCTTGTCTTGTCCTGCTTACTTTATCTTGTACATTCCCTGCCTTGACCTTGATCCAACCCTGCCTTGCTTGTTCCTGATTTCTGTATCTTGCTTCCAGTCCTCTCTTGCTATCCTGCTTCCAGTCCTCTCTTGCTATCCTGCTTCCAGTCCTCTCTTGCTATCCTGCTTCCAGTCCTCTCTTGCTATCCTGCTTCCAGTCCTCTCTTGCTATCCTGCTTCCAGTCCTCTCTTGCTATCCTGCTTCCAGTCCTCACTTGCTATCCTGCTTCCAGTCCTCTCTTGCTATCCTGCTTCCAGTCCTCTCTTGCTATCCTGCTTCCAGTCCTGTCTCGCTATCCTTGGCACCAGTCCTCTCTCTCACTATCCTCGGCTCCAGTCCTCTCTCGCTATCCTCGGCTCCAGTCCTCTCTCGCTATCCTCGGCTCCAGTCCTCTCTCGATATCCTCGGCTCCAGTCCTCTCTCGCTATCCTCGGCTCCAGTCCTCTCTCGCTATCCTCGGCTCCAGTCCTCTCTCGCTATCCTCGGCTCCAGTCCTCTCTCGCTATCCTCGGCTCCAGTCTTCTTCTGCTATCCACTCTAATCTCCTTCCGCTCCAGTCCTGTCTTGCTATCCGCTCCAGTCCTGTCTTGATATCCGCTCCAGTCTCCCTCTGCACTCTTTCCCCAGTTTGATCTGATCTACGCCCGCACCGTCCTATCCCATCCAGTCTGTTCCTGTTGAGTCGTCGCCCTCTTCTTCCTGCCCAGTCCAGTCCTGATCCTCGCCCTCTCCGTCCTGTTCTGCACCTGATCCAGACCGACTCTTCGCCCTCATCAACCTGTTCCTGCTTTCCCTTCAAGTGTTCCCTAGGCACATACAGCTCCAGCCTCAAGGACTCGCCCTTTCCCTTCAGTCTCCACAGCTCCCCCTACCTAATCCTTGACACCATCTGACAATTCCTATCCACAGCAGTAAATGAAGGGAGAATTTCACTGCATACAGTGAGGCTTCTTATAAAAAAGGGTACATATTTTTTAATTAAAGTATTTTGGGGATTTCTTTTTCATTAAAGAAAGTAGAAATGGGATTTTATTTTTTTGCCTTTACATGCCCTTTAAGGACTGGAGTCCAAAACTGCACTGCATACTCCAGATGAGACCTTACCAGGGACCTATAAAGAGGCATAATTTTGTTTTCATCCCTTGAGTTAATGCCCTTTTTTATGCAAGACAGAAATTTATTTGCTTTCGTGGCCACAGAATGACACTGCCCATAATTAGACAATTTTTAATCTACAAAAACCCTAGATCTTCCTCAGTTAAGGAAACTCCCAACACACTGCCATTTAGTGTATAACTTGCATTTATATTATTTTTGCCAAATTATCTTTGCATTTATCAACAGTGAACCTTATTTTCCAGTTTTGCTGCCCAGTTTTTCAAATTATTCAAATCACTCTACAAAGTGGCAGCATCCTGCATGATCCTATAGATCTGCACAATTTAGTATCATCTGCAAAAGTAGAAACAGTACTTTCAATGCCCACCTCCAGGTCATTAATAAACAAGTTGAAAAGCAAAGGACCTAGTACAGAGCCCTGCGGTACTCCATTAGCAACACTGGTCCAATTAGAAAATGTTCCATTTACCACCACTCTTTGTAGGCTATCTTTTAGCCAGTTCTCTATCCAGGTACAAATACTATGTTCCAGGCCAACATTCCTTAATTTAACCATTAACCTTCTGCATGACACTGTATAAAATGCTTTAGCAAAGTAAATCATATCCACTGCCATCTCAGAATCGAGATCCCTGCTCACCTTCTAATAAAAAGAAATTAGTTTAGTCTGGCAAGATCTATTATGCATAAAACCATGATGGCACAGACTCATAGTATTATGATTTGGTATGAAGTCCAGTATCTTATCCTTTATTAACCCTTCAAAAAGCTTTTCTATCACTGACATCAGACTAACTGGCTTGTAGTTTTGAAGCTGATCCCTTTTTGAATAGCGAATAAGAAGGAAACCTTCATGAACTGGTTTCTCATTTGTGTAGACAGATGAAAAATATGAGTTCAGAATCTCAGCTTTTTTTATTCTCATCAACCAGCTGACCCCCTCACTAATATTAAGTGTTCCACCCCTTCCTGCTTATTTTTTTTTACTAATTACATATTTAAAAGAAAATTGGATTCTTTTTACTGCTTGCTGCAATATCCTTTTCCATATCGATTTAAGGAAAAAAAAATACAGGAGCGGCATATGAGGAGGATTGTGGGAATGGTTACAGACAACCCAAAGGTCACCTCCAAAGACATGCAAGAACATCTTGCTGCAGATGGTGTATCTGTACATTGTTCTACAATTCAGCACAATTTGCACAAAGAACATCTATATGGCAGGGTGATGAGAAAGAAGCGCTTTCTGCACTCACGCCACAAACAGAGTCACTTGTATGCAAAAGATCATTTAGACAGGAGGCTGTTACATTTGCAAAAGGAGGCTCAATTAAGTATTGATGTAATATCTCTGTTGGGGTGCCTAAATGTATGCACCTGTCTAATTTTGTTATGATGCATATTGCATAGTTTCTGTTAATCCAGTAAACTTTATGTCAGTGCTGAAATACTACTGTTTCCATAAGGCATGTTATATATTAAAAAGAAGTTGCTACTTTGAAAGTTCAGCCAATGATAAACAAAACTCCAAAGAATTAAGAGGGGTTCCCAAACTTTTTCATATGACTGTAAGTAAACAGGAAGAATGCATGCAAGAGTACATGCATTTGTATCCATTACAGATTAATGTATCTCAGCAAATTCCATTTAACGCATTCACATTATATAGTGAATGATTTCAGATACTTGGCTAACATATACATTGTTTCAGTTAGCTTGATAGCTCATGCAATGCCAGTGAAAATAAATAATCTCTAGAACAATGAGCTAATTGTAATCTTTGTAATTGCTTCATCTGCTGATAAATGGGTAAGAATCTGTATTTATTAAAGACTTTTCAGATGCTACTGTGTATGCTGATCCATACAACATGCTTTACTTATGGATTCCCAGCAGTCTATTATAATGATGTTGTTTGTTGGAAGGGCCTATCTGCAAAGAATTAGTTGAATTACTGGCTAAAAATCTTTGGGTTTAACGTTTGATTTCTAATTCACTACAAGGCAACATGAGCATTAATGTGTAGCTTTGTGGTATTTTCCAAGTAGTTGTTATACCAGGTTTGAAAATGATCCATAGTGTACTTCTTTTTGCAAGAGGCAAAAACAAATGTTTGATTATCTGTGATGTAACTATTATTCAGAAGAACCTGTATTAGGGTAATAACAAATGAGAAATTAGTCGCCCCACAATTAACCTCATCTAATGTGGGTGACTAAATGCAAACATATGCAGCACTGCTACTTTTCAAAGTAGCCTCGCGAGGAAACCCCTTGCAAGGAAACTTCCCTCAGCTGCGCATTGTTTATGTTTCTCCAGTGGCAGTTTATATATTAGCCAATGGGGAAGTATTTGGAGGTGATTAGTCACTCACACTAGAGAATATTAATCATGGGGTGACTAATCCCCTAATTTGTCATGCCTTTAGGTATTTTGGAGGATAGATAATAAAGGAAAGACATTAGAGAGATACCAGTCATATTTTAATGATAGCGTTGTAGTGCTGCTGTTTAAAAGCGACACTTATTGAAGTCACTGAATGATGTGCTGAGTGCAAAAAAAATCCAAAGATCTCTAAAAGTCTGAATTGAGCAAAAGTGGTCCAATATGATCAGTGCAGCTCCAATTGACTTCTATAGGATTTCGACAACTTTTACTTCAGA
Source organism: Xenopus petersii (assembly GCA_038501925.1). Lineage (NCBI taxonomy): Eukaryota > Metazoa > Chordata > Amphibia > Anura > Pipidae > Xenopus > Xenopus petersii. The sequence continues at coordinate 93,898,822 of CM076687.1, read as the reverse complement.
GCTTTTAATGGTTTTTACACTTAATAAATAGTGATGGGTGAATCCGACCTGTTTAACTTCGCCGAAAATTGTGACACAGCGGAAAATTTGCCAAATGCATTAAAGTCTATGGGCGACAATTTTTTTTTTGACATGTGACGATTTTTTTCCACTCCTTGTAGTCTATGGGCATCTTATTACCAGCAAAACCTGGTGACAATTTTTGCTCATCACTATTAATAAATTGTGATTTTTTAATAGAGCTTTTAAGAATTATAGGAAAACCACAACCACAATTTTTCTAGATTTGTGTAAAAAATAAAAATTTGATTTTAAGTAAATGGGCCTTGATTTGTGGTAGATCTCCCTCTTCTATATAAAATGAGTCATCAAGGTTTTTTGTTGTTTTTCTTTGGCTATGCAAGTTATAAGACATTAAAGGGGATGTAAAGTCAAGAAATTAAATTCCTTTAATGGGTCCACTGTCTAAAAATAAAACTATTGTCAATATACATCCATTCTGTACCCTTTTCATAAAAATCATGATTTTCTGTGCTCCAGCTCCCCCTTCTCTCTATGTGCACGGACTGCAGCCTGCATGAATTCCTCAACACGGCGGGCTGGCCCGTGGCTGCTTTACTTAAAAACAATCTCACCTCCTCTGAGTTCTGTAGTGTCAGGGAAAGCGTGTGAAGTTGTCATTGAGGTCAGCTTTAGGAAAGAAAAGATAAATGAACCCAAAGTATCTCTCATCTTGAAGTAAAGCAGCCACGGGCTGGCCCGCTGTGTTGAGGAATTTATGCAGGCTAAAGTCTGTGCGCATAGAGAGAAGGGGGAGCTGGAGTGCATAAAATCATGATTTTATGAAAAAGGAACAGAATTTTTAATGGAAGTATATTGACGATAGGTTTATTTTTCGACAATGGACCCATTAAAGGAATTTAATTTTTTTTACTTTACATCCCCTTTAATGGGGAAATGCAATACAATTTGTAAAATATGTAATAGGGCAAAACTTTTGCAGAGGCAAATGATATTTGCGCTAGTGACCAATATTACATTCCCAAATAAAGGCCAGATTTAATTCAGTGAGAACAAAGTTTATCACATGAAAACTCATGGATGAGATTTGATTTGAGAAGCAATTCAGTTCAGAAAAACGTATCTAAATGTTTATCTTGTAAAAACTCTATTGAAGTCTATGGGAAATAACTGGAACTGAATTTGGAGAAAAAGTTTTCTCCTCCTTACATTATAAACCATAAATTTTTCTCACAAATTGAATCTGGTCCTAAATGTCTAAAATGAATAGGGTATGGATGTAAAATGTAATCTGATGGCCTTTTGAATGTTTAAAGGCTTTTTAGTATCACTTTTCATGGCCTTCGTGTGATTTCTAATATATTTAATGAATTATGGATGAATTCAATTCTTGTTTCATAAATTCTTGAGAAATTGGAAAAAACATGACAAAGAAAATTACCTTTTGCCATATCAAGGCCTATTGTTAGTCTAGAAAGTCTTGGTGTGCACAAGAGTGTGCAATTTAGACTGTGATTTCAATTACCAGCATGTATTTTATCCCCATTAGCCAGTTACTTTCAAATTCAATTACATTTCATTGTTTCAAGCATCATTATTATGCAGCTACACACTCTGCCTTCTTTAAAGACATAGAAAAAAATGCATATAGTATGAGAGTAGAAGGTGCATTTAAAGATAATTGGCTGAGCTTGTTTTTTTAGTAGGCTTCGAGGTGGGTACATGTTATTATTAAAGAACAATGGTCAGCTAAATAATTTAGACTTAAGTAACTCTGAAAAAAAAGCATGCATTTCTTGTTGCTAGATGCTATTTTTTTCCAAGCAATGATAACTGAAATTAGAACTGCAAAGTAAAGTCTGTATTTAAATTTAGAAATTCACCATTCACTGAATATTTCTTTCACAAGTTATTTGCATATAAATTCTGCATTTGAGTAATAGATCAAAATCTATCTATGCATATATTATGCTTACCCATTGTATTTTTTGCACTGCATATGTAATTAAAAGCTAGCATACTCTCAGAGGCTTATTTATTAAAGGTCATATTTTAATGGTTTTAGAGCTTCTTGAAACCACAACTAAACTCACAAACTCTAAAACCCCAATTGTCATTAAATTTATTAAAATAACCGAATACAAAAAGTGTGAATGAAAAAAACTCTGAATGATGTGCTAAATGATCCGAATACCTTGAAAACCTCTAAAAATTCCTAGTGAAAAAAAATCCAAAAACTTCTAAAAGTCTTTGATTTAAAGTGGTTCAATAACATCAGTGCTGCACCAATTGACTTCTATAGTACCTCAACAGTTTTAATTGGTGAAGTTTGGTATGAAAGGTCTTCATGGTTTTCACAATAAAGTTTACATTTTTAGAGCTTTTTAGAAATATAGGAAAACCATGAATTTATCAAGATTTGTGGAAAAAACTTCAATTCAACTTCCATTGTCTTTTTATTTGCCACTAGGGGTAATAATAATAATACAAGTGGTCTCCAGTTATTTTTGGTGGGAAGAATTGTCCTCTTCACAATCCTTTTCCCACCAAGGGTGAATTATAGTTTACAATGACTACTATGGCAGGTGAACTACAAATATAAAGAAATTTCAGATCTGTAGGAAACACCCACGAAGAGTAAAGTCTTCACATTTTATGAATAGATACATTTATTTTATCCTAAAGGTTTATAAGAATACCTACATATCTCGGTTTAGGTGGCAAATTATGGTATTCCATTTACTCTGAAGTGCTTATGGCTACCTTTTTCAGGATTATAAACAATTTAGGAGACCAGTGGGAGAAAATGCCTTTGTTGCCAAAATGCCATTGAAACAGTAAAATGAATTCATGTATGCAACTCTTAACACTGCAAATATTTAATCCATATGGAAAACAGTTGGAAGAGGTACAATTATTTATCCAAATTGGCCAAATGCTCTCACCATATACACACTAAAATGATACATTACAGGAATTACTCAAATGCAAAGATATGTATTATACTATATTATACTGTAATACACAAAAGCCATGAATATCTTGTTTCTCCAGCCTTCTTTATTTAGGATATTAGGACAAAACGAATGCTGGACATATATACGAAACACTACATCTACTTAAAATGTTTAAATTATGAATATGCCCACTTGATGCCATAATTAAGCCAAGTGACAGCAATGAATCAAATCAAATGATTTACTTAATAATTTCATGTTTGATATTTCTAATATTTGTATTTTCATTTACTCATTTATGAAATGAACACCCCAAACCTAAGATTTTATTTTGTAACACAATGCTCAAGGAATGAAAATGTGACAATTAAGTCCTAGTAGCAAGTATTGAGGGTAAGAGGCACTCAATATATGTAGTAAAATCTGTTGATAATGTTACTAAGTGGCTCATAAATCAAAATGTAATACATTACTGACTAAGAGAGAAAGTTATTTGTGATGTGCATTACATTAATCTATGATTCCCTGGCCCCAACTCCATCTCCATTGCCCTTGGTTTAACACATATTGATTTCTATAAGGTTTATTTAATTCTTACAGCAGGCCACACATACTGTACCTTAGGAACTGTTGCATTAAGTATGCATGCCTGTATATGTCTTTCCAACTTAGCTATATCAGAACAGATTCCTTATAATATTAGATTACAAGCTCCAGCTGCGTTAAGAGCTTTTATAAGAGTCTAAATATAGACCATCAGTTGAAGCTCACTAGAACTGTGACACAGACTTCCAGTAATATCAAAACAATATATATAAGACAATTATATACCATTACACACCATTACATTTTTTCTTATGGAATATTACTTGTTTCTTTGCTTGCAACAACAGTCACCTTCATCTGAATTTCTTACAAACACATGCATCAGTTGTAACACAAATAATTATGAACTACCTCTGTGAGCTATGCAAATAATGACTAACTATTTATCCTCTTATATCAAGCTATGTCCATTGTTCCTTTTCCGACAATCTTTCAATAATTTGGTTTCTACCCACTGTTTGTCATGTACCTACATGGCTATATCAAGAGGAAAATATACTGTATGACAGTAGGATGATATTCAAGTGAATGCTTTGTGTGCTTTTCTTATTTCTTAAATGGATAGCGAATTCCCAAAAATACATTTTAAAAAGTTTATCTCATTGCAATATTGCCCATTATACAGTTATTTCACTGCAAACTATAATGTCATTTTTGTGCAGCTAAAAAGGTGAATTTTTATACAGACTACGCACTGGTGCATAGTATAAAAAGCACAGGTGTTGTTCCTGTGGCAGATTAGTTGTAAAATCTTATATTAAATATATGCAAAATTTGATATGAATTTGAAAAAAATTAGACTATTCGAATATCAATATTTATCATGTACTGTCTCTTGAAAACTTTGACTTCGACCATTCACCATTTAAAACTTGCCAAATTGCTTTTTTAGTCCATGGGGGCCCTCCTAGAACCTATTTGGAGTCATTTGCTGGACTTTGAAAAATGAAAGTTTTTTGGGACAAATAAATTGATTCGAATTCGAACGAATGCACTAAAACTTCGATTCGAATGATTCTAATACAGCCTATTCACCCATAGTTAAAAACTTAGATTTTTTTAAATAAATTTATATTGGTCTTTTTATTCGAATTTCGAAGTTATGGGAGTTCAAAAAACCCTTGAAAAATATGCCCCCTAATAGCGAAAGTAATAACACAATTAACAAAATATACCTTTTTAACTGGTCTTCATTTATATTTTGTATGGTTGTGTGCCTTCTTATTGTGCTATTATTTCTGCCAATGTTTAAATTTTTTAGAACACTGCTTTATGTAGCATCAAGTTCAAGAAAAATCATGGCAATTGCAAAATTTTATTACATACACTGCAAACATTTGCAAAAGCAATTTGGTCTCAGACTTTGCAAGGGAGTCATTGTGGTCTTTAATCAGTCAAGATTAATTTAGATGCTGGCGTCAAAGTCAATGTGTGCCCAAATAATGTTGACATGCTGCGCTTGGACGCAATTGACTTTTCCGACGCATGTCCAAAAATTTTTGACGCTGCGAATTTATTCACCGTGGTGAAATGCAGAAATTCACTGCAAATTTCCATCTGGCGAATTTATTCGCCCATCGCTAATTAAAAGATCAGAATATAAAAACTGCAAATGAAAAAAAACACTGAATGATGCTCTATAAAATAGGAATACTGAGTTTTTCGGACAATTCCTAGCAAAAAATCTGAAAAACTCTTAGGGGCAGATTTATCAAGGGTCAAAGTGAAAATTCTAATTTAGAATTTGCATTCTGAATTAAAAAATTCTAATTTTTGAGTTTATTTTGTTGTAATTTGACTAGGGAATAGTTAGAATTCTATTTGAGTTTTTAAAAAACTTTTAATTTTGAAATGTATTATGTACTGGCCCTTTAAGAATTCAAACTATTCGCCACCTTAAACCTGCCTAATTGCTTTTTTATCCTATGGGGAACGTCCTGGAATTAATTTGGAGTTGTTTGGAGACATCCTGAAAATCAAAGTTTTTTTGATGAAAAAAACATGAATTGAATTCAATTTGAATTTGCGGGTAAATCCTATTCACCCGAGTTTGAAAAATTAGGTTTTTCTGAAAAATTTCGATCAGTTATTTTTTTTAAAATTTCATGGGACTTCGTGGGAGTTTATGGGAGTTTTTACAAACTCTCATGAACTCGAAATTCGACTCTTGATAAATCTGCCCCTAAAAGTCCAATTTGATTAAAAGTAGTCCAATAAGATCAGTGCAGGTCCCATTAACTTTTATAGCACCTCGAAAACTTTAACTTGGTGAAGTAAAAAATTGTCAGTGTGGGAAAAGTCTCAACATTGTGCCACAAATTGTTGTTCAGAAAACTCCATTGTATTGAACTATCAACTGAAAAACTCGAATGTATCGGATTATCAAATGAAAACCAGAGTCAACCACCCTGAAATGATTGAGAATCATGAAGGTCATCAGCCATTGACTTTTACATGACTTTGAAAGGTTTTAGAGGCTAAATATTTGGATATTTAGCCGCTTTGGAGCATAATAAATTTGAATTTCTTACCTACAAAAATTCAGTTTTTTTCCATAAAAATTTGGGTCCAAGGCTGCACCCAAAATCAAGTACAAATAATTTTATTTACATTTCCTGGATACATTATAACCGTTTTTTAGTTCCTGGTAGTTTTCTAAGAATGGCAAGCAATTGCCCAAAACAGTTTGTGGAAGGAGCAAAAGCAAGACTGTTGCATGCCAGTAGAATTTACTTTTCTTTGTGAAAATGGATCAGGTGTATGTTTTAGCATGTTATGTAGCAACATTAAACCCTAAGGGGTTATTTACTAAGCTCTGAATACCCGGAATTCCCAGAAATCTGAAAAATGTGTGATTTTTGTGTTATAATAGGCTTAAAAACACGGCATCTCAAACCTGTTGAGGTTGCATAAAAGTCAATGGGAACAGTCCCATTTATTTTGGTTGTGTCAGGGGTTTCGGGCAATTTCACTATGTTTTCGGAGCTATCAGGTGAAAACTCGGAAAAAATCGTGAAAAACTGAGCTTTTCCCCTCAAAGGTAATTATCGGGAAAATGTAATAATAAATAAGCATTAAAAACCCGAGCGAGTTAGATCTGAGTTTGTAGCAGCCCATATTGAGATAAATTCGGACCTTGATAAATAACCCCCTAAATGTATTTACTTAACCTTGAGCCATGTCACTGAAATTGCACACAGAAAGCCAAAAGCTGTACTGAAAATAGATTTCTGAGGAGCTTTGGCTCCCTCTGTAAGATTGCAGCTGTTTAATGTCATAATTCTGTTTATGGATGAATTCGCTTGGTTGAAGTTGGATCCTGATGATTTTGTTCCTCGCTATTTTTAAATCAGAGCATACAGTAACTCCTAAGTGAAGCAATATGTCATGAAGACATGTAATGGGTCTAAGTTATTGGTATTCTATGAAACAATGCATATGAAATATGTCACACTGCAAACGAATTAGTGCAGGGATACTAGTATCTTATAATGTTGTTACTAGAATTATTATCATTGATCTGTAGCATAATTTAAACTTACAGTTTTTTACACGCTACCCATTGGGGATCATTTATAAAAATTGTGCAGCACATATTTATTCACAAATGGTTGTATTGCCCATGGTTTTTCCTGAACACTAAAATATTACACTGCTGCGCCTGTTTTTGCACATAAATTTTCACATATGAGACAGGTGTTTGCGAGATTGTTGTGTGTGCAAATAACGTTGACAGTAACTTAAATTTGCAATTTGTGAAACTGTTTTTCGATTATTTTCTCTGCCACAAATGCAGACTGTGCATTTTCACAATTTGCTATTCTTGCCATATTTAAAAAGCAATTATGGACATCTGCAAAGCAAAACAATTCTGTTTGCACACTCTTATCCAGCTTTATAAATATAATCATGCACAGGGCAGATATATTCACTGTGCAATCCAATCTACCCTGAGCTAAGTTTTTAAATGAGCACCAGTGTCTTTATTGTATGTCAATCAAAACATTAAGAAAGGTAAATGAATGTAAAAAAAATTTTATTTTTAATTTTTATAAAACTTCCTTTGAGAGGAAGGCCATGTGAACCAGGGCCAGAACTAGGGGTAGGCAGAAGAGGCACGTGCCTAGGGCATAAACCTTTGGGGGGCGCCATGCATGTGCTTTACTTGTTGCCTATCCCTAGTCCGGCACTATTACCTCCCTGATGGGGCCAAGTGAGTTCCTGCGGATGAGATCCCTATCTGTGCATGCTCGCTTGTGCGTGGTCGAGCACACGCTCATTTGCATGGAAGTGCGCTCATTCTGGTGCACAGTCGTATGCAGTGGGGCAGAGGGGACACAACGGGCTGGGTTTGCTTGCGGAGCCTGGCCAGAAAGTCCCAGCACTGATGTGAACTGAATGTCAAAGTGGAGGTCATTGTAAAATGAAAGAAACAGTGCTCTTCTGGATCGATGCATTATTGTAATTTGTGGAATCTTCTCCAACGATGTTCTTAAAGTTACTTACTGGGTTAAATGATCTGCCCCTTTGGTTTGTGTCATATAGGGTTCTCTGAAATCAGCATGGCAGAATGGCTTGTACCCCCTGATTTGGACTTTTCCATCCTTGGGGTTTAATAAATTGCAAAAAAAATTAGATTTTTTAAAAGTCCGATTTCAAAAAAGAGAAATCACAAATTTTTCAGGATTTTTGCATGCGGAGTTTAGTAAATAGCCCCCTTAGACTAAAGAGATCTTACAAGTGTAATTTATCTCCTTAAAATGGTAAGTGAAGAGATTGTTTCCACTTCACAAATTAATGCAATTCCCTCATGCTCAAGGACTGATGACAAATAGAAGCACAGGCATCAAATGAGTATCGAGATTATAATTTAGCATAGTGGCTTGGTTGTCACTTGCAAATCTCTTCTTTGAAGAGCTTTAACTGTTTTTCATAGATATTTAGTAATATAAAATAAACCCAAAAATACAAATCAAACTAATTAAAGTTATGAACAAAAGTATAACTCAGCAGACCATGTGGCTTTGTGGGGGCAGAGGGGCCCAGTCTGTTGGGATTGCTGTATGGTATTCCCTTTACTAGTGCCTGCTACAAACATGCACACAGCAAAAATCTGAATGGGGCTAGAGGGGGCGGGGGTGAGTTGCACTGAGCTAATGATGTGTGTGGGCCCCCCTGAAGATTTTTTGTGTGGGGGGGTCTTTATTGCCTATACCTTCCAACTAGATGGAGACTAGTTCTAAATGCATAGCACACAAACATAATTCTTATATGAAGATAATGTTTTGAACTACTTACGTAAATGTGGATTCATTGGAGCTGCATAAAGAGAAAGAGAATGAGAAAAAGAACATTAGACACACATACTATCATATACTGTACTGTCAAGATCATATTGCCAAATGGGTATACCGTTTTTAGTAGACCATGTAGAACACAAGCCAGGCTACATCCATCTAATAAAGTCAGACGCATATATACACTATGCAATCCAATTCAGAATTTGACAATTGCTGCATTTGTTAGTACTTTGGTCCTACACTCTGAGCTGGCTAACTGCAGTATGGATGGTCATTGGATATGATTATGACCAAGCACATTGTATGATTCAGGCACACTTGTGCAACTACTGCAATCAGACTGTAATTGGTAGAGTAACCTGCTGGGAGAAATGCCAATATTATAGAATGATTTTACAGAATATTTCAATTTACCAAATATTTTGCTGCAAAATGCAGCAGAATAGGCTTTAATTATGATTAAATGATTGTATAATATCACTCTAGGCAGATTATCTGAAAGGTTAAAATGTTATTCTTCTTAATGATCAGCAATGAGCAGATCTGTCCCGTTTTGCTCCACCAAAAAAATCACGAAAGCTGAAAATTTAACGGAAAACATTAAAGTCAATAGGCATTTTTACATGTGAAATATTTTACGTGCACAACAATTTTTTTCACTCCAAAGGCATTTTCTCTTTTGGCAACTTTTTTTTATTATGGCGGACTTTTGTCATAATGCATTAAAGTCCATGGTTGTTTTTAGTTATGGTGACTTTTTTTATTCTGGGTGTATTTTCTCTGCAAATTTTTCCATGGTGAATTTTAGGCTAGATTTTGCGAAAAATGTGCACATGGCAAAATTCGAAATTTTGCCATGAATTCATGGCTGGCGGACAAATTCACTCGCTCCATTAATGATATTTGTGGGTTATTTGATTATTGGCAACTTCCTATACAAACAAACAAGAATGTAGTGTTCATGCCATTGAGGTATTAGTCTGTATCCCTGGCTAGCTTGCTATAAGAGGATTATAAATTTACAGGAAATCAATGAAAAATGACAAGGAAGTTTAGGACCAGTAAGCCTGAGAATATTGGAACCTTAGGCAAGACACATAGTTAAGAACATTCTGATGTAAGGCATATGTAAATTGTAGTGAAAAAGTATTGATATGTTGAAAATCATCTAATATGGGGTTTGAACTGGTATGGGTTTATTTATTATGATGTGTAAACAGTATCTAACAGTAAAATGGTGAAGAAAGGTGTGCAAAATAAATAGTGGATGTATCAAGGTTTGTACTCTGTCTGAAAGCTGCATTCGACACCATTCTTGTTTGGCGCTTCAAGTAATCCATTAAAGCCAATGGGGAAAATTTAAGAGGCAAGTCAGTTCCACAGGAAGTAGTTGGAGGGTTAGCCACATAAAACCCCACTTGATAATCACCATATTTTCCCATAGCATTTTCAAGTGACTGCTTACAGTTACAGTTATATGTTTGACAAAAATCTGCAAAATGCTTGATAAGTATGCATTTTATACGAAGCAATACCATGTGCGGCAAATTTTGTTTCCTTTTTTTACACAACATAATAAATAGGCCCATTATGTTAAGAGTTATGTCAATGTTCATGAATTCTAGTGAAAACCTTAGACATTACTACTTGGGGGAATAAGTATTGGTGGTGCCAACATATAAACCAGTCTGGAAACAGTTGTGAACTGCATGACTAATACAAGTACAGTTCATAAAGTCAGAACATTGTGAAGGACGATAGAATCATTTAATATTTTCAAGGGCACATGTAACAGAAACTTAGACTTTTCTGAGAAATGGAATATGGCTGGGCATCCATTTAGCTGTTTCTTATACGTAAAGACGAAGGCTATAGGAATGGGAAATAGTACGAACTTACTAAAAGCTAAATATTAACTTTCCAGCAGTGAGATCTCTGCTTCAATTCGTGGGGGTTTTTTTAGATTTTTTTTTAATCATACCCATTATACCCGTGCTTATTTTAAAAATATTTTCATAATTTTTTTGTTAAAAATTAATTTTTCTGTGAAAGTTTCATACAGAATTTTAAGATAATGATATAGATTGAGACATTTACATTTTGTATACTGTATCTTCAAAGATTTTTAACTTTGTTTTTTAAAACTACATGCAAAAATATCAAAAATAAAACTGTGTTTTCAAATGATTTTTTTTTATCTATAGTCACAATGTGAAGATGCTGACAAATATCATAAATTATTATAAATTCATTTTCATAATGTCATAAGTGAAAGCTGAACAAAATGAAATGCTAGGATTAATTTTTTTTCCATGGTTGCTATAGTGCATCAAAATTACATGAAGAAATGTTGAACAAAGTATGGCCCAGATATTTTAATAAAATGGAATGTATTCTTTATGCCGTCAGTGTAGTGCTGAAAATTAGCTCTACTTACCACTATATTTAATTATCCGTATAGCTGAGTCACCTTCTCCAAATCTATTTATAGGTGTAAGACGAACTTCATAGGGTTCTGGTCTCACCAGCTCAGTAAGATTATTTGTCATTAACTCGCCTTTTTTAAAGATTCCATTGACAGAAATTTCCCGTTCCCACCAGCGTTGTAGACCTGCCTATCAAAAAAAATGTGAAATAAAGGTATATTATAACCCTGTACTTTGTATATTCATCCTATAGCATTTGTCAATGTGAAATTCAAGAATTTTCATAAAATACAGACATTACTGTTACAACAGGATTAGTAATATAAAAGTATTTTATCTAAAACACAAGAGATGAGAGATATTTTAGCCTGATATGAACTGTTTTGTGCATGCCATAGAACTGCAAATGCATAGCAATTTTATAATCATATACAGGTATGGTATCAATTATCTGAATGTTTGGGAGTGGGACCTGGGGTTTTCTGGAAAATGCATCTTTCCTAAATTTGTAAAACAAAAAGTTACCTTTAGGTGGGGAATTATTTTAAAAGAAAATGTACATTTATATCAATATCATATTCTGTGTCAGTTTGGATTACTTATAGTTATATATAGTTTGTTTCTGTGAGTTAGATTTTAGAAATCTTCTGTTCAGTTCTACTTTTGTGGCCCAATGTTTGGTTTGGTTGGTTATCCATACAGTAAAAAGATTTAATACAATGTTAGATTGTCTAAACTGCCCTCCTGCTATAGTCTAGGATTCTCCAATGCAGGTGTCAGCACATAGTTCCATCAAAATGACCCTCAATGTTCTACTTTTAAACAGCCAGTTACTCAGTGTTTCTAAATCTATATGTGTATTTAGAATCAGAAACAGCTGCAACAACTGCACATACTTCATGTACATACAGGAGGTTTAGAAGAAGAAGGTCAGATGTGTGGACAGATATATAGCCAGTTTGGTCTTGATATAAATGCTTATTTCATTATGAGGTTTAAAAAAGGCTTACTTGTAAACTAATTTAAATTATATTTTTACACTGATTGAATTATAGTGCCTATGATTAAGTATTGAAGACACAAAATGCATAAGGCGTAGGACACAATAAACTTTTACTTTGCTTTGACTATTTGGTGAAAGATTGCCTTCATTTGGGTGCCTGCTCCAGATTTATCTTTTCGGTTGTCCGCTCCCCATGCTGAGGGCTCAGGGCGGTGCACCTGGGTCACTTCCTTAATGTGGTGAGTAATTATTTTCACTGTGTGGAGGCCCTCTCTATGTTTTACTGCACAACTGATTGATTTATAACTGCTACTTGTAGCTGGCTTGTAATAGCTTTCATCATTTCCTTTGAGGGCCCTGCTGAGAAAAAAATATTTAAAAACTATATTACTAGAAATAATTTCTAGTTAACTACAACTTGCAACTACAACTGGCTCCACTGTGTACATACAAGCTTTACTATCAGAGATTTTGGACTTTATTGCCAGAAAAAACAACATTATATGAGCTATCTAACTTGAAAGTTCTACTAATAACTGTAACAATAATGCTACTGTAATTTCAAATTCTCATTGCTTGCTTATTTTCATTCATGTTGAGTAAATTATAATCTTTTGATTAAATAGATCAACTTTGATGTAAAATGATTAGATATTTAGAACATATTTAACATTTTAGTAGGATGTTTCTTAATTTTAATAAAAAATTATTTAAATTGGAAATTAATTTTAATATAGAACAATAACTTCTGTCAGTTGGTGGCAGAAGCACAGCAGGTTATCAAGCTGTGCCATTAAATCAGATTTCTTTTTGCTCAGTATTTGAATGGTATCCACCTGTTACAGTATTCTGTATTAAATATGTTTAACCTGTATTACTGAATATTTTGTCATTTTAATAAAATATATAAAAATGGATATTTGGGTGTATAACAGAGCACCTGTTATTAATCACAACACAGTGTCATTATCCTGATAATGTATGCATCCATTAATACGAGAAGAAAGAAAGTGTATTGCTACAGAACAGAAAATTATCTTAGTCCTCTCATTATTTCTAACAAATGACAAGGGATTACTAGAAATATATTTATTGGACAGACCATCTACCTTTAAAGTCCTAAAACAATTCTAAATATATAAATATATATATATATATATATATATATATATATATATATATATATATATATATATATATATATATATATATGTGGACAATAAGTGGGTGGGCATCCTTGAGACAGTTTTGTTTTTCCTGCAATGGACTGGGACAATGAGCTGAGCATATTTTATTTTATCATATCTTTATTTTAATTATCACGGTTTTCTGCTTTTTGTTTTTTGTTTGTGTAATTTTAATTTTTACTTGTGGGGTATATTATATTAAACACAGGAGGTGTGCACTAAATATATGTGAATGCCTATCGGCCAAATATTTTCTAATTTCCAGTAATTGATTGGGGTAATTTACACATTTGTTCAGCGTTTTTCCAGCGCTTTTTTACTAACACTGAGCATAAATTAATTAAGTTTAAGTACACATTTGCAGGCTCATATATACCCAGGATTAGTTGTCCCAACCCAAATGAACAGAGTTCTCACTTTTATTAACCATCCGGTTCAGAATGGAAGTGCTAGTACCCGCATGTAGGGAGATTTATTATTAGAGGGGAGAGCAATATGCATGTTTCCAGCCGAATCGGTAGGCCACATTAATGCATTACTTAAGGGCTTTTAGAATGGAATTGTGAGGGAGCTCACTATAGAGTTTGACACAGACCTTGAATCTTATCTCTTATTTGATACTATTTGTAACATAAAATATCTAAATGAACAGCTGGTGCAGAATAAAATAGGAAATGGCCATAGAGGGGCAACAAAATGTTACTTAGTATTGTTTTTAGCTATTTTAACAGTGTAGAGTGTAGGAGAGGTTTAATTTAAATGTTGGTGTGTTTTGTAATAGTCAAAAGTGAAATACCGGATGAGTGTATTGTTTGAAACATGTGTAGACTAATTATGTGACGTATACTGATGACCATGCTGACACGTCTATTCCAATTTGACTAATGTTCCCGCCTTTTCTGTGTATTTAAAGCATTTCTGTAATCTCTGTTAGTACTTTGAGAAAGGCCTCTGAAGAGGTCGAAACGTCAGTCTCCTATGTGAATAAAAAAATTCTTAACTTTTCCTAAGTCCTGAGAGTGCGGACCTTATTTGTACAATATTGAATCTTATTTTGGACACTGCACCCAGGCAACTGTGAACCTTGTGTCGTGAGTGCCGACTCCTCCATTGACTATATATATATATATATATATATATATATATATATATATATATATACTATACAGTTTGTGTTGAAATGTAAATTCCATTTATTGCTTTGGCAGTTTATTAAGGGGGTTATTTATCTAAATCCAAAAAGTTCTCACTATTTTATGAAAACTACTCCAACCAAATACGCACAGACTTTTCCCCCCATTTATTTTTCAGAAAATTTCTTGTGTGGGAAAAAAATCTAAATCATATACCTTTTTCAGATTTGTTGCTGAAAACTATGACTTTTTTGGATTTGACCCCCGAAAACCATGAAATCTTTGTATTATTGAGCGAAACCCAGCACGGATCAGGATGTAAACGGGACATCTGCCATTGACTTCTACATGAATTTGAATGGGGGGGGGGTACATGTGGGTCATATAGACATCTTTATGAGAGATATTGGTGCAAATGCTTGAAGTGGCCACTTATTATTACAAATGTCCCAGGAAGCATAATAAAGACAAAAGCGATCATCTAATGCACTAGACATGAGCCCACACTAAAACAAATGTGGCATGCCCCTCAAATGGTTAGGAAAAGATATTAACACAAAATTAATACAAAATCTTTAATAGTTAGGACTTTTGAAGGCAATCCCACTTTAAAATTTGAAAAAACAGCAGCGTTTTTTAGAACTTTTATGACTTTCTGGCACACAGGATATTATATCACTAACATAAGATTGAGGAGTACGTAGCTTCATCTTATCAGTTTTCCAGGTCTAAGGTGGCAAAGGAAACTCTGGAGAAAGAAGTCTGGAGAGTGACGGCCACTTTAGTAAATCTGCCCCAAAATATGCAGAGATTGTCCTGTTTTACCAATATATATTAAAAATGGCCTACTAATTAGGGTTTCATGGGCCACCTATACCTCCTGGGCCTCCCTGCAGCAGCAGGGTCTGATTCCTCTGTAGATATGCCCCTGAAAGAACATTTGTATGAAGGAGTTTAGAAATAAACAATTCACCATAGTCACTGTATATTGCTATCCTGCCTTCCTATCTTTGCATTAACAGTTCCTCAAATGGTTTATCTAATCTATCTTTTCAATGGAGTATCTCTTACTGTATGATCTGTCCTAAACATGGCTGCTTTGCTTAAAAAGCTTGTAAGAACATCTATTGTTTTCAAAACATATACTAGTTCAGTTGAATAACTCTGCAAAGTGCATTTAGGTTTCATATAACACTAAAAGCTATTTAGCCCTTCAGCCTTCACTGAAGGAAACCATAGACTAATGTACTGTAGTTCTAATGACAATTTGCAAATATAAAATAAATCTAAATTATTCTAAGCCTGTCAGCAAACATTTTTTTCAAAAGCAGATCCACACTTGTGTAGTTGTGTAATTGTGTAGTGTTAATGAGAAGCATAGGAAAAATAAGAGAAAGGCTCATTTACAATGGTGGGTCATAGTGCGAAATAAAGGGGCAAAGTGTACAGTTTTTGCATTTTGCCCCTGGAATTTGCATGTGGTGTCTATTGCCCATGCCTTGGCACAAATGTTACTTCTAAGATTTAAACTTGCACACACAAATTTTAAGACAGTTTTGCACAAAAAATGTTTAGCAGACCTACCCACCTATTTTGCACACTGAGGCATTTTAAAGTGAGAACTAAATAATTTTTGTATGCACTTTGCTTAAGAGAAATAGGCCCTAGGATATTTAAGAACAACATAGGATGCCAGATCCAAAGAATTCTCTTGTTTGGTTAGGATTGCTTAAAATAGATAGAATATTAGATACAGTAGACAGACAGATGGATAGATCTCAATCTAAAGTAGAAGTAACTAGGAGTTATATTTCAAGTTATTGACACTGGCCTACTCAAGTAGACTATTAATCAAAGCAAAGTTTAATAAAGAAAATAGTTTGTGTACAAACAACTCTCACCTGTCTAATCCCCAGACGATATGCAAGTATACGATCAACTGCATCTGGATTCATCTGCGTCCACTGTAATTTGTAAGAATAAATTTGAGCTTTGTTCTGCCAAAGAGGATTATAAGTGTCATAGTAGAACTCTGGGGGATAAGCCTTCCCTGCAAATAAACACATAACAAATAAGGCACATTTAAATATGTATGTAACATAAATGTATGGGCAAGTATGAAGTTATTGAGCTGTGTACACTATAATACATAAAATAATAAATTATTTTCTATAGATTATTAATACTACTAATAATGATGATAGTTTTGTATACTTTAATAATAGTCATAGTGATCAGTGTAGTGTTTTGACTGTAGTAGAAATACTTTAAACAAGTCAGTCCTTTGACTGGAAATAAATGCAAGTATTTTATAAAAAAAATCAGGATCAGCACTAACAATAAAAAAGATTTTTATATCTCTGTTGGATTTTTTTATGCCAAAAAACATGATGGAGATATAGAGTTATTTTGCCATTTTTTTAATGCCAAAACAAATGTTTTTTAATAAACATCTTACTGGTTGCTATGGTTTATTGTACAATGTACTTGGGCAAACAGTGTCTTTATTACATATGGTGGATAGTGTCTTCTATCCATCTGAAAGCTACTACAGTATTTAAACACATATATCCCATAACAGTAAAAATGTCATTTATTGCCCAGACATGATATGTGATAATACAATAAATAAATAAATAAATGCATCCCCACAAATACATTCTTCAGGGTGAAAAAATGTAAGATATTCTTATAGAAAAGTTTATGAGGAAAAACTGGTGAATTTTCGCCAGCGTTTGCCACTTTGCCCTTTAGTAAATCTGTCACATGGGAAAAAAACTTTTTAAAAGGAAATTTTATAAATAAGAACATTTATTTCTTGTACAATTTAATATGAATTGGTAAATGCAAAATGAGGACAGAAATGTTATACTGTACTTGTGTTAGATATAGGTGTGCTATAATATAAAATATATGGTTCCCAGAAAGGGCTGGATAATGTCATAGCAAAAGATTGAAATTCCATACAAGGCTATTATTGTTAATTATATACTGAATATGTATAAGACTGGAGACAGCAATTTTATTTACCTTTACTTCCAGGTTGAACTTGAAGTATTTGTGTCTCTTTTGTAACTCAAACTATATAACTACCGTATATACTCAAGTATAAGCCGACCCGAGTATAAGCCGAGGTATCTAATTTTACCTACGAAAACTGGGAAAACGTATTGACTCTAGTATAAGCCTAGACACAACTACAGCCCTGTCTCCCAGCAGCGCACATTCTGCCAAAGCGACCCCCCCAGCGATCAACCGGACTTCTTTGCAAAGTTGATGGTGACAGAGAATTGCCAAATAGATTACTGTGTGCATTGTCCCACTGTCCCACTACCATGTGCAGAGGGTGCGGTGTATGATATTGCAGTCACTGTTATTCTTTCATATAACCAACAGAGGGTGCTGTGTGATATTGCAGTCACTGTTATTCTTTCATATAACCAACAGAAGGTGCTGTGTGATATTGCAGTCACTGTTAATCTTTCATATAACCAACAGAGGGCACTGTGTGATATTGCAGTCACTGTTATTCTTTCATATAACCAACAGAGGGCACTGTGTGATATTGCAGTCACTGTTATTCTTTCATATAACCAACAGAGGGCACACTGTTATTCTTTCATATAAGCAACAGAGGGTGCTGTGTGATGTTGCAGTCACTGTTATTCTTTAATATAACCAACAGAGGGCACTGTGTGATATTGCAGTCACTGTTATTCTTTCATATAACCAACAGAGGGCACACTGTTAATCTTTCATATAACCAACAGAGGGCGCTGTGTGATATTGCAGTCACTGTTATTCTTTCATATAACCAACAGATGGCGCTGTGTGATATTGCAGTCACTGTTATTCTTTCATATAACCAACAGAGGGCGCACTGTTATTCTTTCATATAACCAACAGAGGGCATTGTGGGATATTGCAGTCTCTCCCCAAGTGTACTGTTGGTATAGGAATGATTAAAAGTGACTGCAATCTCAGCTACTGCCCGCTCCAAGGTAGACTTTTTCAGCACATTTTGGATGCTGAAAAACTCGGTTTATACTCGATACGGTAGTTGATATGGCATATGTGTATTTGTGTAGCCAAATTGCAACTTTCACTATTAGTCTGTATTTATTTAGAGGCCATGGAAGAATACAATTTAGAATCATTCCAATTTTCTGTTTACTTTTAATATTAATTTCGGGTTGAGACAAACTCAGTCAGGGGTAAGGGTAATCCAATGCTTTAAAGTAAGAATCATCATCTATGCAATAGAGTCTCTTTATATTTTCTTCACTATACAAAATCATCTTAGCATAAATAATGAAAATCAATTTTTAGCCATTCAATTGCCCTGAAAATCTGAATTAACCTCAAACACAAAGGGAAAAAGACTTTCTTCTGAAAACATGTCCTTATTTGGCATATTAAAATGGCCTATAGCATTACACAGTAACGTGTGACTCCTGACAAGCGGACTAACATACACAATTTGATCAGCTCGTAAGTGGTAATGCTGAAGGCAATGTTTAAAATCCTTCTCTGTCTTGTCAGTCTGTAGAGACAGCCTATTAATTCAACCACTGAAAGATGCTCTAATGTCAAAATTAAAGTTCTAAACTTTCAAGCTCATCATACGTCTTTCCAAATCATGCCCTTAAGTAGTTGTACAAGAAATGTTCCTTGCAGGGTATTTTGTTTTAAATACATTTTCTATTGCTTTTATCTACAATCACTAAAGAGTGTTTCGAAGGATAAAAGGGATATAAATTCATATATTTTATATATATTTTATATTTAACTCTTTGCAAAACGTCAGTTTGCAAACTTTTTTTTTTTTTTTTAAATACGAGAGAAAAAGATTACAGGGAAATAGATGGAGAAGATGAAGTCGAATTCATAAGCCATGTTCACACTCTAATATCTGCATCCTGCGACATTAGCCTGCATTGGTGTCGAATTTGTCTACCTATTATATTAATGCTACGTATTTTATTGTGGGCTTTTATGGTAGTCCAATACACCAACCACGTGCCTTTAGCAGTAAAAACCTGTGACTCTCAGTATGATCCCAGTAGCTTCCCTTTATTTCTGCTAATTGACAACTCTCCATTACTGTTAGAAACCTGAGTTTAGGGGCTCACAATATACAATATGCAATTCACAATACACAGCTGATTAGAAATTAATTCAGATTCACATTACATGGTAGCATAGTATCCAATGTGTCCTGCATCTGAATTAATGAATTATCAGCCCTGTATCACATTAGTAGTGATGGGCGAATTTATTCGGCAGGCGTGAATTTGCTCGATTCACCGCCAACGAATAAATTCGCAAAACGCCTGCGAAAATTCGCCGGCGTCAAAAAAAATTTAGTAAAAAAAAAACGGACGTCAAAAACGGGTGCCGGCATCAAAAAAACGGCTTTTCGCGAATTTGTCGCCGCTTTGCGAATTTCGTGGGAAATTCACTAATTTTCTGGCAAAGCGAAACGGCGCAAATTCGCCCATCACTACACATTAGGTTTTATGAAAGATGTCAATTAATTTCTGCTAATGTTTAGCAAGTTTCAAACATCCTCTCAAGATTCTCAACAGCAACCCAAAGCATACCCTGCATGTGCAGTGACACTAGATACTGATGTCCTTACAAGATCCTCAATGGGAAGCTTCTGGATACAATTTTGAAGAACTTGATCATTTCTGTGGAAACCCTTTAAAAGGTGCTATAACTTTAGTATAAAACAACTTTAGCCATAATCTATTTAGGCTTTAGACAAGTTTGCTCCATTTAGACTATCACTTTCCTTTAGTGCTCAAGCATGCAAAAGGATGTTTTTAAATGTCAAGATTCTGCCTTTCTTTTTTCTTTTAAAAATTGTTTTATGCAATCTGAATTAAGGAAATGCAGTTGTGTGTTATAACTATAGAACTTTAATTTATCTTTTCTTTGCTCAGTTTTCTTGGCTCAACAACTTCTTATTAATGTTTCTCAAGTCTGCAGAACTGTAAATAGAGAGTGCTATCTGTGATACTGTGCTCTGTTATAAAGATAGCTAGAATCTCTGTCTTAAAAAAGGCCTGCTTTTAGAGAGCAGGAAAGAAAAAAGCAATAGCTGAGTAACAAGAAATATATGCCCTTTATCAAATGCAAAGGCAACAAACATTTTTCACAATGTAATACATTTCTGTCCAATAATCCGATATTGCTCAGACTACAAAGAATAGCAGGAATAAATATGCTAATGATGTTGTGCTTCAAATAATTTTATGATGGTTATTATTATTCACAAGTTATTACACCATTTACTGGACTATTTGAGCTGAAAGTAACCCTGACTTATACAACACCCTTACCTTGTCTCCAGTATTCTTGACTTGCCATTTCTCTGGATTTATTATATTTTTGCTTCATTGACAAACAGAACAAGTTAAACTCACAAAGGCTACAACTGGTAATCCCATTACTTTTACACATTTCTTACAGTTCTACAGTTTCTGCTGTTATGCACAGATAACATCAGTTTTTCTTCTAATAACTCTCAATTTATTGCTTCTTGTGCAAAAGTCTCCTTTAGTTTTCATTCCTCATGCTACGTTGCAAATTACAGCAGAAACAAATGACTTCAAATAATATTGTGTCATAAAATATAATTAAAGAGTGACCCTAAAAAATCCAATTTTCAAAGGATAAATGTCTTCAATTCTGCTTTGTCTAATGCTTTTCTGTAGTTTGTATTTTATTGTCTGCCTGTATGATATATTCAGTGCTGGTTGGTAATATTGGTTTATTTTAAACATTCACAGGCTATAAAGCAATGTATATTTAGAAAATAAAAAATAAAGTTACTAAAACTAGTCAAAAAAGTCCACACATGTTAATGTTGGAGTTACCCATTTTTTCTGAGAAACTCCTCATGTAACTCTTTTAATAAAAAATGTGGGAATGCCATTTCCCATTGCTCTTTATTTTTGACAGATTTGTTTTCTTGTAATAATACAACAGTACCTTCTAACTAATCTAGCTCAAATCAATGCTGATGGTGACATAATTATGCTGTTTTTATTGTTTATAGTAGACATAAAGCATATTGCTTCACCATGCTTTATGCTTTCCTTATCCAGAAAACCCCAGATCCCAAGCATTATGGACAGTGAGCTGTACATTCAACAGGTAAGGCTAAATATTGATTTCTGGCCAAGATAAGACATAGAAAATACAATAATAAATGACCTCCAAAAATGTCAAGACCCTTGTTTTTGAATTTTAAACTATGACGAGTGCAATCAAAGACCTAATGATACTATATCCTTGATTAATACATTTTTAAGCAGGTGGAAACACGAGTATCTGATTGATATCTTACATACTGAAAGCATTACTACCAGGTGCTCTTGATTTATATATTTTAAAACTTCTAAGATGCTTAGATTTAGTTATGTAAAATATTGTCAAAAACAACCAATATTTTGACAACTATGGCAAAAGCAATGGCTTATCATGATTGTGAGTGAAGGAAGTATTATGGTATTAGGGATACAGATCTCAGTCTGCCTTCATTCATAATGATAGAATAAAGTAATTCTGAAACAGATTACAGAAAAAAAGTACTATTTTAACCTGTATTCTCTTTTGTAATAGAACCCAGAATAATCGGTTGCAAGCATTTGTACCAGGCTGTGAATAGTCTGCATTTGGCACAAGCTAAGCTTGTCATGTACTAAGTAGAAAGAGAGTGAGAGCCTATGAATTGGTACACTGTAAGTAACAACTGCCTGGGCCAGGATAGCACTACCTAGCACCCAATATATCAACATAGGAGCACTGAGCACTTTTGTACAACAAGATGCAAGGAATTTTGTGGCATAATAGTGAACTTAAATATTGTGAATCCCCACACATACATCAGATTATAGGGCTTCCAAAAGGGTAAATGTAAGCACCTGTTACAAGAAAACTGCACCGACCAGATCCAGCTTCATTAATAATGCTGCAGTTGTAAATCCCATAATGCTCCTTGGCAAGAATATTTACAGTTAACTCTGTATAATCTTGAGAGTCAAATTGTCCTTTGTCTAGCAACTTGTTCCCCAGCCGCCATTCATACATCAAGACCCGTGTGGGATATGCTCGCAGTACTCTGCAGTTCATTGTCACGCTATGGCCCAATCCTTGTCGTATTTCCTGGAATAATGGTTCAACTGCTGGTGGATCTGTGAAAGACAAAGAAAGAATATTTTCAATTTTGGTATTTGCATACTATATGCTTTATAGTATAATATATGTGTCTTTTTGAGTTACTACTGAATTATTTTACTTTTTTTAACCAAATTAAATGATCAGTTAATAAACTCTTCTGTTAAAAGCACCAGTTTAGCTGGCAATAAATTCAATAAATGGTCACTAGAGAGTAAGCATATCTCTAGTAACATGTCTGCATTCTCCTTAGTATGTCTAATATGTCTAGGACATGCATATTATGTTTGACTCTGTTGAGGGGGTTGGTGAAAGCTGCAGTTATTGCTGTATGCAGTAGAAATCCATTTGACTTCAGGTTTATAAAGGACAGTGCTTTATGGGCATATCATTAAGCAAAGATAGGGGCACATTTACTTAGGGTAGAATATCGAGGGTTAATTAACCCTCGATATTCGACTGTCGAAGTTAAATCCTTCGACTTCGAATATCGAAGTCGAAGGATTTACCGCAATTCATTTGATCGAAACGATCAAAGGAAAAACGATTAAATCCTTCGAATTTCGACCAGAAATTTGTTAGAAAGCCTATGGGGACCTTCCCCATAGGCTAATATTGATGTTCGGTAGGTTTTACTTGGCGAAGTAGGGGGTCGAAGTTTTTTTTAAAGAGACAGTACTTCGATTATCGAATGGTCGAATAGTCGAGCGATTTTTAGTTCAAATCGTTCGATTCAAAGTCGTAGTCGAAGGTCGAAGTAGCCAATTCGATGGTCGAGGTTGCCAAAAAAAGTTCGAAATTCAAAGTATTTTTTCTTCTATTCCTTCACTCGAGCTAAGTAAATGTGCCCCATAGTGTTGTCTACCCATAGATCTTATATTGATTAATTCTTTTAAGGCACTTTTAATAGCAATGACATTTTTTGTTATTAAGTCATTCACTACTAAAAGGTGCATTTTTCAAACTGATTATGAATTCTTGTTTCAACCAATGTATTCTAGACTGTTTTCTATAGCCTCCCAAAATATAGACAGCAGAACATTACTGCACAACACAGAGGAGGTGACATTATTTAGATCAGTGTGAATAGTTACATGTTGGTCTTGTTATTAAGTAGGCTTTTCATAGCCTTAGAAAGCTCAAGATATAAAATGATTGAAGCATTTTTATCCAAAAACCAGGATGGTTTTTTTTCTTAAACATTAAACTAATGTATACTGTATATGCCCTTTCTTTTTTATTTTAAATTTAGTTAATGACAAAGTTCACTACCCATCCATTTAAATATCTGTTTTATGACTAACAGAGAGCTTGTCTAGGATATTTACTAAATGCTTAGAAAACATAAACCTGCTTCCATTTTGTTTTGAATTTAAGGTGGATTCTTCTGTCTTGGAACAATGTACAGGCATTTGGTTATAATTAAAACAACAAAAACTCAATTACACTGTACTTTAATTTTTAATGGAAGACTAAAATCACTATGACTAGAAATGTTGTACCAGTAAAGAGGCTCAGTATCCATATAACAGTAATGTTTCATAACGTTTTCTACATGACACTCACATGCACAGTATGGTCTATTTAGAATCCAAGCTTAGGGGGTTGTTGGAAATCAAGCAAATAAAATAAGGCTTGTCTTTCATAGAAGCTTATGTTGCAGGGCTACAGGACTGATTATTAAAATCTAATGCAGAATGAATGGAGCTGCCATGTAATGTTTATCTGAATTCATTAACAATCAGACTTGTATTGTGCCTTTTATGTTCTACCAGCTGAAAATAATAAAAAAACCTTGAAGAAGATGTGTGCTGCTGAAAAGTTCATCAGTGTTATGGCATGCTGGTGTGTCTTTGATCAGAAATGCAGGTGACCTTGTCTCTAGCATGGGCTGAAATGCAGTCAGCTTTGTAGGCAATCAGAGTACACAACCACTATGGAATGAAGCAATCACATAGGCAAGATGTGGTTTTGGTGTAAATGAATGGCAAATTGAAGCTCTGACCTTGTGCTATAATAATGCTGCTCAGGGGCTCTGTGAAACCATGGAGTGGTGCCATCTCATTATTAAAATTGGAGACATATGGCACACCTTCACATATCTGGTGGCACTGCTCAATTCTCAAACCCTTTTGGTTAGATGTATTTCAGACCATAAACAAGCTGACGGGTCTGACCTTAGAAGCTGACCCCTCCGTGGGCCTCCTTTCTATGCTCCCTGGCTCACCTACCAGATACAAAAAAACACTTATCGGACACTGCCTAAATGCTGCCAGGGCAGTAATACCTCGCTATTGGCGATCATCTACCCCCCCACTGTCTCTGAATGGTGGGAGGAAATGGGCTTTGTCATGAGAATGGAAGAATTATTAAGTTATGCACAGGGAAAACAAGATCTATTTGTTAAAACATGGTCCCACTGGATAGTTATGATGGAGTCTGAATCCCAATCTCTCCGTTAAATGGACTAGGAGCTCTCTTACCACTTCCTTGTCTTATCCTAGGATTCTCAGTTAGACCTTCTGCATTATATGTATATTGCTGTTGGGAAAGGCACTTCGGAACAGCTGGATGTTTCTTTTCTCTTTTTTCTTTCTTATATTCTCTTCTACATAATTTTCCACTTCTATTATTGATAATTAAATGGCAAGGAACATTAACACGGTTCGTTACAATTACTTTTGCACATTTGACTGTTGAAGTGATTAATATTTGATTTATGGAAAATCCCTAATATAATACACACTCATCTAGATGATTTTATATCTATGCAACTCGGCAATATTTGGATCTGCACACATTTGATGTACGAAAATTGTGATTGTTGCACGATATGTTATTATATCTCTGTGGATTTATCCACCCACTTCATGTCGGTCGATTGTATGTGAAATGCTTTTTGTACTGGTTAAATAAAAAATATACAAAAAAAAATTGGAGACATATGGTATGGGTGAATGAATG
Source organism: Xenopus petersii (assembly GCA_038501925.1). NCBI lineage: Eukaryota > Metazoa > Chordata > Amphibia > Anura > Pipidae > Xenopus > Xenopus petersii. Next base: position 93,873,038 of record CM076687.1, on the reverse strand, counting down.
GCATATAGAATCTCAGCATCCCAGGTCAAATATATATGAATAGGGTTTCTCTTTTGCCTCAATGCAGGTTTTTGATACAACAAAATGGCACAGTATCATATGGGAGGCATTTTTGGGGCAAAGGGGTGTAATATGCACTGCTCAGACATTCTGCAATACTATATAATGTTGTAATTTGATGGCAGGCATGTGATTTCAGGGTAAAGAGATGGTAGAACCCTAGATAAATATTTTGTTGCATTTGGTTGCATTCCCTACGTAATACCAAGATCTGATTTGACAAATAGAATGGCTGGCTGTTGTGGGCTGTTGACTAAAACTGACTGAGAAGATTGTCTCTAAAATGTTTTGTTGCATTTTGTGTCCAACTGAATAAACAGTTGTAATATGAAATAAAACCTAATACAAGTGCCCCTCGAGACATGCAGGGCCATTAAACTAGAGGTTCACATTTTTTGAATGATTACATTCTCATGGATGAGAGCATGGTCCTTGAGAAATCTTGTTGCATTCAGTCTCACTGAGTTTGAATGCATAAAGAACACCCAAATATGTAAAATGTCTTCTTTATATATTATATATATACTGTAAATTGTAATAAGATCCTAAGCTCAGGCAAATGACAGTAGACTTAAGTATGTACTGTGAATCAGCAAAAAAGATGATTGAAAGCTAAAGGATCATGGTTGCCTTTGGCTAGTTAAGAAGTCCACATTATAATGGGGAGCCTACTTTGTTATAGGCTTTAGTTCTCGTGCGGCGCTCAAATTCTCCTCCTTGGCTATCTCCTATAGAAGACAGGGAGGAGAAATCGAGCGCCGCACAATGGATGGTCACCCTGTCGCCTTTTCTGAAGAGGAGTACAAGCAGAGTTTTGTTAAGTTATTTTTTAATAAAGACTTTTTAAAGTTACATATAGTTTGGTGTTTTTTTTTCATCTATACAAACAATATTTTTTTTTTAATTTACTTACTGGTCCTTTGAAACAAAACAGTCTATTCTCTACAAAATAGTCAAAGGTCATAAATATTATTCATGCACCACCAGCAACAATCACTAGAATGCTTTTGGTAATTCACACATACAGTATATATCAAATACAGTAGTCGAATGCTTCTAAACTTTTTCAAGAAAGATAGAAAGTATAATAAACTAAACTTCCCAAACCTATTAGTGGGAGGTAGTATACCAGTGCATGACTTTTCTTTGTCTCACAGCCATGCCTGTAATAAGTAGCATTAATTTAAACATCTTAGACTTTACAGGTCATTAATCTTACAGTGGCTTTGTTCACTCCTGTAGGGGGAATGAAAGCACAACCAGGCTATTTTAAAATGTCTTTTTTTTATCTTTGTTTTCCAGGTAAAAAGTTGGTGGAGTAGTTCAAAACTAGGTTAATGGGTCTGAAATAGCTAGATGAGTAAGAGAAAAAATATGTGTTTTTAGAAACTCATGAATCCATTAAGCACACAGAAAAATAAGCAAGAGGATGATTACTTAACAGACTGTATGAATCTAATGCAACTCAATGCTCTTGATCTATTTGCTAAATAAAATTTTAAATTCTGCATCAAACTCAGAATCCAGATCCTGAAGAGCTTCATCAGTTTTGTTCACATAAATTTTACAATAAAAAAAAATTTAAACACAAGAAATACACTTTCTACAAGTAATAAGCTGGCATCATGGCAAGGGGACTCATCAACTGGCAACAAAGTACGGGAAAAGTTTTACACCTCCCTGAAATGTTGCATAAGTATCAACTGGTGACACGTTGCTCTGTGTTGCAAATAAAACAGTATAATTGTTAAAGTTGCATAGCTTTATAAATTGCACCAAACAATACTTGGTGAAAAATACTCTTGTTTTTATATAACATAAGAACCTATGCTATGATGCAAGTAAGGTTGCACCGAATCCACTATTTTGGGTTTTGAGTCAATCCCAAATCCTTTATGAAAGATTTGGATTTGCATATGTGATATAAAGTATACAATACTATGGGTTGTGTCACATTAAGATGATGTATTGATTGACATCATGTGTGAAATTCTGAGTATATAAGAGTTTGTTTGGGAGGGAGTATTTTACCTCTGATGAAGTCCCCAGGAAGGGAAAAACCCGCTATAGGTGTTAAGAGTATACAATTTATAGTATACAATGTATACAATGTATACTGTACCGATTCTGATGTTTAATTTACATGATTATGGATCTTAACCAGCTTGATAAATGAGACCTAGGGGGTTAATTACTAAAATATGGTTGGGCTTTTTGGGTCATAACTCAATTTTTTTTTTACTCAAATTTTTTGAGATTTATTAAAGGCCGGTGGACCAAAAAACCTAATATGAAAATCTGCCATCTTAGACCTGCTGAGGTTGTGTCAGTGGCAGAGGTCCCTATCCTATTTTGAAGTTTCTGTGGTCTGTGCTAGAATTAGCCCAGAAAATCTGACCTTTTTGGGGAATCCAAAAAAATCAGGTTTTTCAGGGAAAAACCCCCCAAAAAATCGAGCGATTCGGGGAAAAAACAAAACAAAAAAAACGTACGATTTGGATTTTCACTCCATTTTATTGGGGTTTTACCTGAACCGATATTACATAATTGATAGCCATCTGCATATAAAAGAAATAGAAACATAAACCTAAAGGTTTTTTTTCTCTGAGATTATTGATTCAAGTCAAATTCAGAGGCTTCTAATTTATTTTTAATCTATTTAATTCCAAGAGATTTAGCCAAGGTTTAGCAGATAAATAAAATAATGAAGTGCTCAGTGAATTGAACCTATCATTATATATAGTTTATTTGAAAATAATGACTCTAAACAAGAGAAATGTAATGTACAACACCGAGCAAATAAGGAGTTTACAAAATAGTAAGAGAGTAGCAGAAAGCGGATCTGATTCTATGCATTTAGTCTGGGTTGATATAACTTTTCTTATGGATGGCATTTTCTTATGGCACACAGTCAAGCAAAATTATACATTGCTGGCAGAAGTATATTAGTACAGGAAACAACTTGATATAAAAGCTTGGAACCCATTTTTGACTACAGGAGGTCTCTACTCTGACTCATTAAAATCTTAATGGTGCTTTTCCAGAGTTTCACATTTCAGTATTATTAAATATGCCAGTGCAAGAACACATGTTCACCAACACTAAGAAGAAAGCATTATAAAGATAAAATACTTAAGCAGAAGACTACAAAACAAAAGAGTTCTTCTAAATTACATAGCCAACTTATAGTATCTACCGAAGTGCATTACTTAAAATACTACTGCATACTGTATATACTGTATATATATATATATATATATATATATATATATATATATATATATATATACACACAAAAGGCACAAATCTGGTGAACAGCGACAAGTGAAAAAAAAGCCTGTGTGCTGGTCAAATTAACATGATAATTATATCCAAAAAATAAAGCCGCACTGACAGGGCTTGATGAAAAAATATAGTGTTTTATTCAACGTTTCAGCCCAAACTCGGGCTGTCCTCAGGAAGTGTATATATGGGAATAAGGGTCTATTTTCAGTAAAGATAATTTTAGATTGATTCAAGTAATATAATATGGAAATCATAAAATAAAATTGAGTATACACAGTATATATTTGCAGAATAGCATCTCTTGATGCTGCAGCAAAAAGTATAACTTTACATATAGATGCAGCTAGTATGAGCAATGCATACAGCATGCTTTAACAAAAAACAAAAACATGCGACTTTAAGGGGCACATTTACTATTGGTCGAATATCGAGGGTTAATTAACCCTCGATATTCGACCCTCGAAGTTAAATCCTTCGACTTCGATTATCGAAGTCGAAGGATTTAGCGCAATTCGTTCTAACGTTTTGAAGGATTTTAATCCATCGATCGAACGATTTTCCTTTGATCCCAAATTGCCTAGAAAGCCTATGGGGACCTTCCCCATAGGCTAACATTGGTGCTCGGTAGGTTTTAGGTGGCGAAGTACGTGGTTAAAGTTTTTTTTAAAGAGACAGTACTTCGACGATCGAATGGTCGATTAGTCGAAACATTTTTAGTTCGAATCGTTCAATTTGAAGTCATAGTCGAAGTAGCCAATTCGATGGTCGAAGTAGCCAAAAAAAAAACGTTCAAAATTCGAAGTATTTTTCCTTCTATTCATTCACTCGAGCTAAGTAAATGTGCCCTTATTTCCAAGACTGGAGAGGTAATGTTCTAGTGCTCCAAAAGGTAGGATCTGAATTTATTTTTTAAGAGCCTGAGGGGGTTTCTCTACACAGGAATTCCAGAAGTAAGGAACAGCAAGATCGGAAAGTTTAAGATGAGAGATAGGGGTGGGACTGGACGTGAATACAGTCAGGAACGAACAATGAGACAAGTAAGGAAATGGAGTAAAGAGCAGAGAAAGGATAGGCTTTGAATGTTCCATGTACAAGTATTTTGTATGTTATCCTTTGCTTAACAGGTAGCCACAACTGAGATTTTATCCAATGGATAAACAAGATCCCTTTTAGGAAAAATCTTTATGATTCTAGCAATGACATTTAAGTGATTATGGGGAGAGAGGTGGGAGTCTGAGAGACCATATATAAGATTTCGCAGTAGTCTAAGCGGTATAGGTTTTAACATTTAAGCAGTTGTTTGTGAATTGGAAAGTATTAGGTTTTGGCAGTGGCATTAATATAATTTTATAAGAATGATATGGCCAGCATCAAAGAGAACCCCCAGGTAATGTGCCAGATCAACAGTGTTACTGGTCATGCCATCAATAGTACTAATAAAATAAGAAAAGACTGTTTAGGGTGGAAAGGTTTTTGCTAGGTTCTTTATAACATGGTATTGGTTCATCCAGGAGAAGAGAGCTAAGAGGCAGTTAGATATCTGTGTCTCAATGTCAGTGGTTAGTGAAGGATCTCTTTAATATTAACTGAAAGTAAAAGGCTAGAAATCTCATCACCATGTTTAATAATGTGTCTATTGCAAATTTTAATTATTTTAGAGTTAAATTTTATGGCACCCACAACATCCCTCTTGTAGGACAAGAGGGGTGTTTGTAGTAGCAATGCTTACAATGGTTATTTCCATCATAAACCAGTACTCTTCTGGCTTTTCTGGAAACGACTTCTTTTTAAGAGCAACATTTGTCTACCCCTAATATAATAAGCTTGCAAATATATATATATATATATATATATATATATATATATATATATATATATATATATATATATACAAACACTCCCATATCTGTATTTCAGTCACATTTCCAAAAAACAACAATTCAGTGTTTACCCCTAAAATCTCTGTAATTGACTGTGCATTCTACCCTGATCTCACCATCACTGGGCCTTAGCATGGGATTCCTGTCACTGATTTGATCTCAGGGGTCCCAGACAGTTTTGAAATCATTATTGTGTGTTTTTAAAAATACATCAGTATAACTGATGCCTGAGTAGTCCAACTGTAGCTCACCACGGTTGAAATGGCATTTTCACTGATGGACAAGATTTATTCACTCAGTTCACTGACACAGAGATATTTCAAATAAGTATTGATTCCAGTAGCCCTTTAGCATGCCCAATGCTATCAATCAACTTAATTACTGCTAAAGCAACATTCTAGCCAACTATGTTAATCTTTTGAGAACTTGATGGGGACCATTAGGGCAACTGCTAATCTGTTATGTGTTTTGATTGAAAACATTTATTTTCCTTACCAGTATTAAGAGTAGTGATGGGCGAATTTATTCACCAGGTTCGAATTCGCGGCAAATTTGCTGGCGAATAAATTTGCGAAACTGGAGAGAAAATTCGCTGGCGAAAATTCACTGGCGTAAAAAAATGTTGTGGATGTCCAAAAAACGGTCGCCGGCATCAAAAACAAACGCCAGCGTAAAAAATGTTCGCCAGTTAGCGAATTTAGCAGGAAATTCGCAAATTTTTCGACGAAGCGAAACAACGCAAATTCGTCCATCACTAATTAAGAGGTAAATCATGATGACTTTGGAAAAAGAAGCACAACAGGGTGCCCCTTAATGCAGAGAGCTCTACTGCACAGGATCTGGCTGTGCTCTACACCACACTATAAGGTGTGAGGTTTTAGTCACAGGTGTAGAAAGCTGATGCTCCCTAATTTCTAATTTTCATTTCCAAATGATGCAAAAGGTAGGAGATGGGTAGGGGGCAGAACGGGGTACACTTACCTCGCCCCATCTACCCTTAATGAATGAAGGCTATATTGAATGCATGGGGGTGGCACAGGTTTCTGTGTTAAAAATCAGCTCATTGCATTGTTTTTCGCACTTTGTGCTCTGCCTTCCACTAAGTTCTTGGTTTTTTTTTCGAGGTTCAGCATGACATAAAAAGTACACAATAATGAAACTGTTAGAGTACCATTACACCATTACACCACCATTTATTATTACACAGGTTGTATACATTAGCTATTCAAACAGATTGGTGGTTAGCAAAGATACTTTGGGGCCCATTTATTAACAAATCTCAAAAAATGAGTGGTTTTCCTATGTTTTTAAAAAGCTCTATAAATGTATTTATTAAATGTAAAACCATGAAAACCTCTAAGGCTAAACATCGCCATTAAAAGATGTTGAGATGCTACAGAGGTCAGTGGGAGCTGTGCTAATCTTTTTTTGAGGTTTTTGAAGTTTTTGTAATTTTTACTGCATCATTCAGTGCTTTTTTTCAGTCACAATTTTTAAAATTGGATCTTTCAATAAATTAAATTAAAACGTGGTTTAGAGTTTGTAAATTGAGGCGTGGTTTTAAAAATCTCGACTAATATCCAGAGACTACACGACTAATATCCAACCTTTAATAAATAAGCCTCTTAGGGTCCAATTCCCTATGGGTCGAATATCGAGGGTTAATTAATCCTCGATATTCGACTAGGAACTAAAATTGTTCGACTTCGAATATCGAAGTCGAACGATTTAGCGCAAATCCTGCGATCGAAGGATCGAAGGATTATTCCTTCGATCGAACGATTAAATCCTTCGAATCGAACGATTCGAAGGATTTTAATCAAACGATCGAAGGAATATCCTTCGATCAAAAAATCTCAGGCAAGCCTATGGGGACCTTCCCCATAGGCTAACATTGACTTCGGTAGCTTTTAGCTGCCGAAGTAGGGGGTCGAAGTTTTTCTTAAAGAGACAGTACTTTGACTATCGAATGGTCGAATAGTCGAACGATTTTTAGTTTGAATCGTTCGATTCGAAGTCGAAGTAGTAGTCGAAGGTCGAAGTAGCCCATTCGATGGTCGAAGTAGGCAAAAAAACACTTCGAAATTCGAAGTTTTTTTAATTCGAATCCTTCACTCGAGCTTCATGAATCGGCCCCTTAAAGTTTGAGGGTTAACAAGCAAAAAAAATGTAATTTACTTCATCATACAACCTCTCCAGCAGACAACCTCTGCAATCATCTCTTGCATTCTAACAGGTTGTTTTTGATGCATAGAGATATGTAAATTGTATCACATTCTTTGATATGAAACCTAAATTAAAATGCAAGCCAGATTTAGAGAAAACAGGACTGAGACATAAATAGCTCAAATAGATTGTTTTTGATAATTTGTGAGACATACGCACAGTTGATTAATGACACTGTGATATGCCTTGACTCAACTTAATCACTTAAATAACAGTTGATATTGACAAAAAGAAAAAGAGTTATGTGAATGTGTCTGCAGTCAAAGGAAGCATCATGGCATGAATTTTAAGTACAGTCTGAAATGTCTCTGGCAGATCAACAGCTCAGGTTAGGTTTGCAATGATCTTGAGATTATACTAGAATAAGTATTTATTTCTGAAAGATTACATTCAGCTCTAAGTAGCACAACAGTGCATTAACCAAAGCAAAGAGAATGTGCCTAGTAGAAAACCTTCTCCACGTTGAGTAACAAAGTTGGCTGTTGGAATCATCCCAATCATCATCCTATCACAATTTTTTTTTAACTGAATGGTTCTCTTTTGGCAAATTGTAATAATCTATTGCTGATTTTTCTGGTGATACTTTTGCTTTATGGCCCATTTGTCTTATCAAATATTCATGACATGACATCCATGATCCCATTATTTACTTGAAATCTTTTGTATTGCAATCAAAGGCTAAAAGAGGAACTTTAGGCTTCTCTAACAATTTTGAATATATTTGAATGCTTCTAAACTATAACATATACTGCATGAAGCAAAGTATGCAGATAAATAAGATGAATTTTATTTATCTGCATACTTTGGTTCATGCATATGAAAGGGAGCTGTCCTAGTTTTTACTTCCTTGTGGTCTAAAAAAAACAGCAATATTCAATTTATAATTCAAGGAAACTATGGAATCTGGTAGCCACATTTCCATGAAAAGTGGCAATTTCTCTTGAAGGTACAGGGATTCCATAATATAATGCTTCCCACTTGGCTAATCACAAAAACAGTTTGTAATAGTTTCCACATAAAACTGAAGTGTAATATCACTTGTCACTTTAAGTTTGTTAAACATGGACAACCCTAACACCAAAGACTTCACATTATTTTTTATTTATTTAATTTGGGCAAAACACATGTACAATTAATTTGAATTATGTTTCAACAATATAAGGGCCTACTTCACCATAATTGACATCATAGAAAAGGAAAATAAATTTTAAAAAAAGCATAGAACTTTTAGGGGCAGATTTATTAAGGTCCAAATAGTAATTATTTTTTTTTTGTCAAAATTCACATATTCAAATTTTAATCCCCCTGGGTATGTGATTGGAATTAAGTGTGGCTGCATTGCAAAGCAAATTTTAATTTCCATGTCATTTAAGGAATATTTTGTTTGTTTTATAAATAATTAGTGGTTACACTAATATCTTACAGTTAAGATCAGTGTGATGTGTTATAATGCATTCCCACTGATATAAATAAATAATATATAGAAAAACAAGGCTCAATATATTGGATAACACAAGCCATTATTGTTGCATACTCATCAATGGGAGAATACAATTAACATAAACCTAACTAAAACAGAGTGTATTTCCTTACAGTGCACCTCAGTTCATGTCACAATCTCAAATAAATTCAATTCTTTTTTAACCGAATAAACTGAATTTGCTCAGTTAGTTTGCTCTAAGGAATTTTTCAGGCAGTGGTAACCATTATTTATTCAGAATGCGTTTATATACTAACTGATTATAATAAAAGGAAATATCCCTCAAACACTTTAGGGTATAGAGACTATTGCAATAAAGGGTTATAAAGGACTGTTGCCAAGGGATCTGAAAATTATACAGTACAATGAATACAATGACTAATTTAAAAATAACTTAAAATAATACCTAATATTTTACTTATTAAAAATTGGAATACTATTTACATTTCCAGGGAACTGGTCCTCACTTAAAGGGGACCCGTCACCCAAAAAATTATTCCAAATCCTATTTTATCACATTTGTCAAGCAAAATTAACTTTATTTACACTGTATAAATTATTTGAATCTTGTTTCCATCAGTCTGGGAACTCATAAATATAGCAAGCAGGCAGGAGCCATTATGTGTTTCTGCATCATCTCAAAATCTTGCTTGTGCACCACAATGGGGGTCCATCCCCATGCTGGTAAATGGTAAAGAGAGAGGGTGAATGTGGGAGTGCAGTGACATCTAGGAAGTTCTGAATGGAAAGTGAAAGTAATTGCTTGCCCCGCCTCTATGCCTAAGACATAAAGGAGGGGCAGGCAATATTTGATTGACAGCTGAGATTTTAAAATGAGTTTACAACAAATATGAATGCTTTAATAAAAAAAAGAATTTGGATTTCATGTTTGATTTGAAAAGGACAAGTGATAGGTCCACTTTAAGATGTGTCTTAATGTATGTTGTGTTAGTTACACACCAACATTATCTTCCTTAAAGACCCTTTGAGTTTTAACACAACTTTAGCCAAATATAAATAGATAACATTGGTCAATGTACAGTATCTGAGGGAAAAATATTTCATAAATATTAATAAACAGGTTGCGAAATTAGAGAATGCGGCACTAAAGGCTCATGTACAAAACAGGAAATGTTTGCAAGATAGCTTGTGAAGGCCAATTAAATGGCATTAACAAAAAATTAATCAAAAAATTAAAAAACTATTTGCCCATATAGTGGAACCAATATTTATCGTAAAGTTCATGGTTTATTGCAGCCATAATTACAATAAAATGAACTCAATGTTGATTACACATTGACACCATTCATGAAAGGTACTTGTACACACATACATTCCCTTAAGAGTACTTTCATGAAGTGCAAATAGATTTGTCAAGCCTGCTTTGACAAACAGTGTGGAAAAATGGGGAACCAAATTTGGTTAGGATGGAAAAGGCTGAAAGGAGCCAAAAAGCCCTTAGCTAGCAATATACGCAAAGCAATACCTTCTGAAATCAAAAAGTATTCACTTGTCTCATGCTATATACACAGCACTGCCTAGACACCAAAAAAGAGAGTTTTAATTCTCCCATAAGATATCATAGGCAGAGACATGCAAATCACTACTTTGCATCTCTTTGATCAACTGTGTATCCAGAACCACTGGTTTATAGCACAGATATAACCTAATGGTTCAGAGCCATATATCCAACTTGCTGACAGTCTGTTTCAATCTTGATAGATTTTATCGGTGCAAGATATTAGACCATGGCTTCTGAGAGGTAGGACTTGGAGAGTAGCAAAATGGGGAGCAAGATCTGGTTAGGGTGAGAAGGGATGAAAGGAGCCAAAAAGCCCTTCGCTAGCAATATATGCAAAGTGATGCCTTCTGAAATCAGAAGGTATTTACTTGTCTCATGCCATATACACAGCACTGCCTAGATACCAAAAATGAGAGTTTTAATTCTCCCATAAGGCAACATGGGTGGAGACATGCAAATCACTCCTTTGTTGTTAAATTAAGGAATGTTGGCCTGGAACATTGTATTTGTACCTGCATAGAGAACTGGCTAAAAGATAGCCTACAAAGAGTGGTGGTAAATGGAAAATTTTCTAATTGGACCAGTGTTGTTAGTGGAGTTCCACAGGGCTCTGTACTAGGTCCTTTGCTTTTCAACTTGTTTATTAATGACCTGGAGGTGGCCATTGAAAGTACTGTTTCTATTTTTGCAGATGATACTAAAATGTGCAGAACTATAGGTTCCATGCAGGATGCTGCCACTTTGCAGAGTGATTTGTATAAGTTGGAAAACTGGGCAGAAAACTGGAAAATGAGGCTCAATGTTGATAAATGCAGGTTATACACTTTGGCAAAAATAACATAAATGCTATTAAAAAAGGGGACACAAAGGAGTGATTTGCATGTCTCCGCCCATGATGCCTTATGGGAGAATTAAAACTCATTTTTGGTATCTAGGAAGTGCTGTGTATATGGCATGAGACAAGTAAATACCTTCTGATTTCAGAAGGCATCACTTTGCATATATTGCTAGCTAAGGGCATTTTGGCTCCTTTCAGGCCTTCTCACCCTAACCAAATTTGGCTCCCCATTTTGCTACTCTTCCAAGTCCTACCTCTCTGGAGCCATGATCCAATATATTACCCTGATGATGTTTAATAAGACTGAATCAGGCTACCTGCAAGTTGGACATATGGCTCTGAACCATTGGTTTTGACTGCATAGTTGGCCAAAGATACACAAAGGAGTGATTTGCATCTCTCTGCCTATGATGCATTGTGGGAGAATTAGAATTCTAATTTTTGGCAGCTAGGTAGTACTGTGTATAAGTAAATCTTTTCTGATTTCTGAAGGCATCACTTTGCACAAACAGTGTGCAAATAAATCCATTGACTCTAAGAACCCCACGGTCTGATTGTGGAGGTTGTTCAATTGAAGTTTGAGTCATTAGCCTGTTAGCTGATACTGCCTTGCACCAAGCCAGACAAATTAATTATGCATTTTTAAATGAATCTTCTAGATATATGCAATAATAGTACTCTGGACACCTTTACGGTGCCTAATGCCAAACATGCAATCATATTACATTACAAAATCACTTCTGAAATTCTGAAACAAAGGACCAGAGGACATTAAATGCATTTGTGCATTACATTAACATGCACAACTAACCTTAAAGGAACGGTAACATCAAAAAAATAAAAAAAAACAATTCATAAAAATATAATGCAGTGTTGCCCTGCACTGGTAAAACTGCTGTGTTTGCTTCAGAAACACTACTATTGTTTATATAAATAAGCTGCTGTGTAGCAATAGGGGCAGCCAGTCAAAGGAGAAAAGGCTCAGGTAGTACCAGATAGTAGATAAGCTCTGTAGAACATAATGGTGTTATCTGTTATCCACTATTTAACCTGTGCCATATAGCCTTTTTGTAATTTCTACCATTGCTACACAGCAGCTTGTTTATATGAACTATAGTAGTGTTTGTGAAGCAAACAGATTAATTTTACCAGTGCAGGGCAAAAGTACATAATATTTTCATTACTGTAAAACACTTGAATTTTTGGGTGTTACTGTTCTTTTAAGCATTGCAACCTTGTAGTGTCAGGGTCCTAGCTCCAGTGCATGGAGTTTCCCATGTCTGCATACTCTGGTTAGGTTCACCATCTGCTACTGACTTTTCCCTTAGGATCCAATGCAAGGGAACCACATAGGGAAACACATAGGGCTCATTCTGACACACTGAATATACTTTTTATTTTTACTAAACATGTGTTTTCAGGGCCGTATCAATTACATTCCACAGGTTAGGCAAATGTTCATGAAGGAAGAACATTTTTAACACAATAAATTGTATGACTAAGTCAAGCATACATATATTAGCATTAACTAGAGGTAGGCAGATGAGACACATGTCCAGAGCAGAACAATGGGGGGGGGGGGTAATAACCATCCTTAGTCTAGGCCCTTGGGGTGGGGCAAAGTGGCCTGCAGGGTTGCTTAGGGCTGCTTTGCCTGCCACTGTATACACAAGTTCTGAGGCTGGTTTACATTGTTTTACAGGAAACCTGCAGATAATGGATCAGGTTTTATCATCTCTGACTATATAATCTAAACAGAAGAGTATATTGAAAAAATTACTTGATTTTCACGTAATGCTTTTTATATATAAAAAAGATGGGGTTGATTATGCCAGGTTTGATGTTCTGGAATTGAATGACAACAAAAGGGTGGAAATTATTTATTTTTGCCTTGAACTTAAACTGAACTTGTATTTTGAATATTATATTTATGAAGCAGTAAAATTAATCTTTTTTCATAAACTGGCCAATGTTCTTGCTTATTTTTCACGATAGTAACTTATATTACTTTACATCTGGCACCACAGAAACCATAAAGATGGTTCAGGCATCTTGTAGGTTGAACCAGGACACTGATTCCAAGAATTGTTTGTGATTTAAATAACTCAGTTACTCAGTTCAAGCTAATACTTGTAAGTCCCCGTCTAGGAAGTTAAACCTCATAGAACTTCAAAGACCTACAATCCCCACTGCTATCATGTAAAATTATCAACTCATACCATTAACATAAAGCCAATCAAAATAAGCTTATTTATCAATTATTAGTGTCTCAGTAGCTCTTAGTCTTACTTGCTCTATGTCAAGCTTCACTACATGACCCAAGCAAAAAAAGTCTATTTGATCCAGACAATAAAATTATAGATTTTTAAGGTTATGGAGTTTAAAGGTCAGGGGTATAATATTATTTAGTAATTAGCACAAGATGTTGGTATCATTTTACAAATAGATTTATAGCTGACCCCACAGATAGTCCATGTGTAGCTAAGCCACAGAAAGAAGAAATACTGTAGTCCTTGAATTATTCATTAGGGCTTTACAAAGCCAGTGGCACTCATAGTTTCATGTACTGTACCTGATGTGACAAATGTTGGCTGCCCTGTGTTTTAAAACACACTACCTTCCATCTTTTCTAATTGTACTCAGATTCAAGTAACCCACACTTCCATGCAGTCTTTAAGAGCTGGATGCATTTCCCAAAATGTCCTTCCACAAATGGCAATATTTGTAGAAATCCACAATGGGCATCATTCCAAACTTTAATTAAAAAGCCTTTATTTTCATCAGCAGAGCAAAAGAAACAGCAACATATCCTTATTTGAGTATAATATGAGACATGTAAGACAGGAGCACAAAAGATCAATAATTACAAAGGACCAACATTTAGGGGCACATTTACTATTGGTCGAATATCGAGGGTTAATTAACCCTCGATATTCTACTATCGAAGTTAAATCCTTCGACTTCGAATATCGAAGTCGAAGGATTTATCGATATTCGCTCGATCAAATGATCGAAGGAATAATCATTTGATCGAACAATTTGAAGGATTTTAATCCATTTTCCTTCGATTCCCCATAGGCTAACATTGATGCTCTGTAGGTTTTAGGTGGCGAAGTAGGAGGTTGAAGTTTTTTTTAAAGAGACAGTACTTCGACTATTGAATGGTCGAATGGTCGAATAGTCGAACGATTTTTAGTTTGAATCGTTCGATTCGAAGTCGAAGGTCGAAGCAGTCAATTCGATGGTCAAAGTAGCCAAAAAAAAAACATTCAAAATTCTGAGTTTTTTTCCTTCTAATCCTTCACTCGAGCTAAGTAAATGTGCCTCTTAACTATTACTGCACTGGTGTGACTTGTAAAAAGCATATGGTGGGTATGGGTTACTACTGTATATGGACAACTATTTCTTCCTGTTACCTGTATACCTGTATACTCAACTAAAATGTTCTTAGTTAGCCAATAAAAGTATCACATTTAAACCACCTTTTTGTTATTCTTTTTCCTGTTACCAAATAGTCCTATGCAAAGATTGAACCATCCGGCGCTGACCCAAACATTAGAGGGAGTCACTATAAGCCTTTACGGCACTTCCTCAGAGTTCAGTGAACGAAACGCGTTAGTTTCTGCACATACCCACTGCCATGTATACCGCACTGTGTGTTGAATTAAAGCTGCATTCATAAACTAACTTATAGCGACTTCCTCTAATGTTTGGGTCAGCGCCGGATAGCGGGTTCAGTCTTTGCATAGACATACTGGACGGAAGTGGCCGGGTCCCGCGAGAGCTGCGACCAACGGAGAGACGCTGCACGGCTAAGGGTGAGCTCCGCATCCTTAATCATTGTTTGTACCAAATAATCCCTCAACTATTCTAAATGCTTTTCTACTTTCATACAGGAACAGTAATGACAACAACAGTACTGAAGCTCAATTGCCATTGCCACATGATTCAAAGGGTGTTTTAACTTAAAAGCCTTGTATAAATATTTTTCTTATGAATTGCTACGCTCCTATTGAAGTGGGTTAATATTTCATTATAAAACCATGGCCTTAATTTTTTTATATCACTAGATATTGCTAAGTCTATTTTCTGTACTTTGTAGAAATCTGCAGAACTGGTAGAAAATTTCTTTGCCAATACTGAATTAGTATAGCCAAGTCGATACTGTATTTTACCATCGCAGTTTATATTTATACATTTATAAATAATAAATGAGCAAATATCACAAAGAGCAATGTATTTATATGTTAACAGAATAAGACACTATGGGGCAGATTTATCAAGGGTCGAATTTCGAGGGTTAAAAAAACCCTCTAATTCGAACCTCGAAGTAAAATCCTTCGAATTCGAATATCGAATTCGAAGGATTTAGCGCAAAAGCTTCGATCGAACAAATTATTTTTATTTGAGCAAAAAAAATGTAGAAAGCTGCTGGGAAAGGTCCCCATAGGCTAACACTGCACCTCGATAGGTTTAAAGTAGTGAAGTATGAAGTCGAAGTATTTTTTAAAGATAGAGTACTTTGATTATCGAATGGTCGAATAGTCAAATGATTTTTACTTTGAATCGTTCAAATTATTTGATTCGATCAAATTCGATCAAATTTGACCAGTTCAATGGTCGAAGTACACAAAAAAATACTTTGAAATTCAAATTTTTTTCCATTCGAATTATTTACTCGAGCTTAGTAAATCTGCACCTATTTATCAGAAAATCTTCAAAAACAATCATACTACACCAGCATGGGCTTTGATGATATCTTCCTCTGACAGGGGTTTTTGAAGAGATAAATGGCACTGGGTGGTTATTATAGCCAAAGCTAGTAAATATATAATTTCAATTTCACTTATATTTGGAGATGTTTTTTTATCCTGTACCCCTATATCTCCCAGTAGCCCAGATTACCTAACGTGTCCAACACCTTACCTAAGGGGTCCAACATACCTTGATGTAGCAAGGGGGAAAATTTGGTGAGAAGTAGTGATGGGCGAATTTATGCCGTTTCGCCGAAAAATTTCTCATGTTTGACCCCAGCGCCCGTTTTTGACGCCACCGCCTGTTTTTTTTTTTACGCCGATGGGTGTTTTTGACACCGACGTCCTTTTTTTGACGCCGGCAAATTTTTTCGGGCGAATTTTCGCTGGCAAATTTATTTGCTGGTGGTGAAAAGCGCAAATTCACCACGAATTCGCGCCTGGTGAATAAATTTGCCCATCACTAGAGAGAAGCTTTTCTTATATGGCCAGAACCAGGGTAGATCTCAAACAAAGCAGCTACCAAGTAAATCTATGGGTTTTTATTAGTCTAGGCTTAAGTCTAGTCTAAACACATTTAACTAAAAGCACTAATTCACATACAGGCAAAGCAAGGTTAAACAGAGCCCTGGCATTACTCTAGTGTTTGCAGAAGCACATCATATTGTGTACCAGATGAGCATACTCAGAATAGGAGCAGCAATGTGAAGTCATTAAGCAAATGCCCATCTGAATGGATCCCAACTGTATCCCTACTTCTCAGTTCAACGCTATTAAAGTTCAATAAATATAAAAATACTAACTTAAGAATGATTTAAAGATTTTAAACAAATACATTCAACAGAATCTAGAGAGATTCTTATGTTCTTTAACAATGATGCAAATATGTCATCTAAACAATTATGAAATATAGTTTTAATTAATGAGAACTATTGTTTTTCGTCAGCAAAATCAAATTAAGTTTATAACACAAGAAAATACAATAAAAAACATAAAGATCATAACCCTTTATACTTACATTGTACAATCAACTGAACCAAAGCATCTCTTGGTTTGACATTAAATCCATTGTATTGACTTGTCTGACACCTGTATGTTCCTGTCATTTCTCTAGAAACATTTACAATCCTTAGTATGCCATCATAACTCTCCATCTGCATGGATCCATCTGGCATTGGAAAATCTTTGTCTGCTCTGGACCACATAATAATTGGCTTGGGCTTGCCCGAAATCTGGCATTGTAGTTCAATTGTGTCTCCTTCCCGGGCAACCATTGGAGATTTTCCCTTGGGAACAGTAAGATTTGGAGGAACTTAAGAAAGATACAAAGAAAGAGAATGATTAAAAGAAACATATTAATTCTTTATTGAAAAGATTTACATAACATGCACATCTTTAAACATCATAATATCAATATATCTTTTAAAGCATCAATTTAGTGATATTTAACCCTTTCATTACTGCACCTCTGTGATTTATTTACATTGATGGGCGAATTTGCGCCGTTTCGCTTCACCGAAAAATTTGCAAATTTCGCGAAACGGCAAAAAATTAGTGAAACTGCGTTTTTTTATGCCGGCACCCGTTTTTCAACGCTGACGCCCGTTTTTGACGCCGACGCCTGTTTTTAACAATTTTTTTTTTGACGCCGACGAACCTTCGTCAGCGAATTTTCGCAGCCGTTTCGCAAATTTATTTGCCGCGAATTCGCGCCTGGCGAATAAATTCGCCCATCACTATTTATTTATGTTTTTAGTGGAATTCAACTAGGGAATAGTTAAAATTCTATTTGAGTTTTAAAAAACAAAAAACAAAAACAAATCAGATTTTTCAAATTTATCATGTACTGGACCTTTTATAATTAGAATTTGACAATTTTCCACCTTAAAATTGCTGTTTTAGCCTACGGGGGACATCCTGGGATCAAATTGAAGTTGTTTGCAGCCTTTCTGAATTCTGATTCAAATTGGTTTTTAGTTTGCAGATCGATCCCATTCACCCGAGTTCGAAAAACTTGATTTTTTAAAAAATTCATTCATTACTCATTTTGTATTCGAATTACGAGTTCATGGGAGTATATGGTAGTTTATGGGAGTTTTTACAAACTCCCATGAACTCTAAATTTGATCCTTGATAAATCTGCCCCTATGTGTTGCCAGTATACTAGTGACATATATATCATAGATCAAACTGAATGCCTAAAATCAAGGATGTCAGCAGTATGGTACATTTATGCTGATGCCATAGATTCCACAACACTAACATGGTTAAATTCTTTACACAACAGACCATTTACATATGCAAATATTTCCAAGCACAAGCAGTAGAGGCATATTTATTTTAGACCAGCAAACTAAGGCAGTGATAGGGGCTCTCATGCCTCTTACATAGTTTTGCTTCTGTTTAAGCGATGAAATCCCAACAAATATCTTTTAGTGCAATTTCACTTCTCATGTTTGTCACAACAGTAAGATTTTATTATATTCCAATTTATCTTCACAACAGGATTTCTGTTAGAAATTCAAAGTCAAAACTTTTATGGGGTTATTTACTAAACTCCAAATGCAAAAATCATGAAAAATTCTTGATTTTTTTTTAATAAAATTGGACTTTTAAAAAATCACAATTTTTTTGGAATTTTTTAAACCCCGAGGATGGGGAAAGTCCAAATCTGAAAATCCGGCATTTCAGACCTGTTGAGGTTTAATATAATTCAATGGGAGAAGTCCCAATGATTTTTTGATGTGCCCTGGGTTTTTGGCAATACCCCGAAGTTTTCTGAGTTTTTCAGGCAAATTGCGAAATTTTCGGGTGAAAAAACTGAAAAAATTGTGAAAATCGGATGAAAAATCCGAAAAAATATTGAAAATCTGATTTTTTCCGCAAACAAAATTTTCGGGAAAGTGTTGTTAATAAATAATCCCAAAAAACCCGTGCGAATTTGGTCATTTTGGTAGTTTTTTTTCAGAAAATATTGAGATAAATTCGGACTTTGATAAATAACTCCCTTAGTTTTCAAGCAACATTTTAATTTAGTAGCAAAGGGGTTATTACAGAAATAGTCAAACATGGTATTAGAAAATGTTAGTAAATAGTAAATAATTGGAATAAAAGTGCAATGTTTTAAACAGAAGAAACCTATTTTATAATAATATGCAGTAATCTTGGCAAACAACTGCAGGAAATGTTCCATCATCCCTCTCCCAGCAGGTGCTGCTGCAACATAAGGAGTTTCATGCACAAAAACATATGCGGCATAATCAGCTAACCTGACCTAAAACAAAACGCATGCAGTTCATCTCATACGGAGATAATCTGTGCTGGCCAGTAGTTAATTTGTTTCTTTGTGATCGGAAACTACTGTAATTCATCATTTTAGGAAGCTGCTCACCATGTACATTATCATTCTATATATAAATATTCACTTCTAGACTTGCACATTCACGTTTCTGGACCATCACTATAAATATATATTTCAAGCCTCTCCTGATATAAATCTTGCTAATTATAAATGTGTGTTTGCATTTAATTGCATTCTACCAGCAGGATTATTAAACTGTAGAAAAGAATGCTCACACTATTTATTTAATGAAACATTTCTCAATGAAGCCCTGTGATTAAAAATGACTCAGCATGTTATTCTGGGAAATATCTAATATTTGTATATGTAGACCTATATGTCGCCTGTCACAAATTTGCAGCAAATTTCTGCATTTCGCCGCTGACGAATAAATTCATGAATTTACCGCAAAAAAATTGCAGGAGAAAATTTGCCTCAGATGCGCGTCTGAAAAGTCGCTTATGTCAAAATCGACACACGTCAACACAATTTGGATGCCCATTGACTTTAACACCAGCGTCAAAATTGATGCAAGCAACTTTTCGGACGCGGGGGGCATCAATTTAGATTTTCAAGATTTTTTTGCTAATTTTTTGCTGTTTCGTGAATTTTGAGGGAAATTCACAAATTTTTCAGCGAGGCGATATGGAAGAAATTAGCCCATCCTGAAAATACCCTTAGGAAGACCTGCAACCCTGTGCGCAAAAAACGAGGCGCACCGAATTGGACTCGGGCGCGCCAAAAGTTGCTGCAGACCCCGGCTGCACCCTGCCGACAACCGCCAACCCCCCAGTGTGTGTGTGTAAATTCTGAGAAACTACGTAAACAATGGACTCTAAGCAGAAAAGGAAGGAAAGGAAGGAAGGAATTGCTACATTCAAACAACTGACGGAGGAATATGGGAGAATTCTGGGATTTAAAACTGAGAGGGGAGTCAGAAAGCTGAAGTGCTGAGCTGTATGAAATAGAAAGGCACACTAGTAGTAAAGTTGTAAAGTGAAAGAAAAACACTTAAAGACAATTTCAACATATATATACCTCTCTGTTGATAAAGGTAAAGTGGATTCAAATAGAAATTGTTTAAATGACTCGTGAGTATATATAAATACAGTATGGTACACTCACTTGTCATCTTAGTATGTGGTATACTAACTAGAATGTAAAAATATTTTAAATGGGGATTTTAAATGACGGAATACACCATCTTTTCTGTGAAAGATGTGTTTGAATTATAGTACCTTCAGGGGCGATCCTGTCCATTTTGCCATCTGAGGGGGCCTTTCAGCACTGGAGGGGGTCGGGTGGTCTACGTCGCGCCGGAGGGGGTCGTGGGCGGTCCAGTCACTAGTGCAGAGAGCACAACTGCGTTCTCTGCACTAAAAGAGCCGAATTTCCGGGTTGAAAATGGCTCTTTGTTACCAGGAGCAGCATTTTTGCAGCCACCTGAGGTGAGTGCTGTTTTTAGTTTATTATTAAAGTAGACTCTTGTAGGGGACAAGAGGAATCCTTCCCCTGTTTTTCGGTCTGTGACATCATCCAGCCCAGCTACAGGCTGGAGAAAGATCTGATTGGCTGGGCACCCCAGTGCATCCTGGGGAGAGTGTGCCTGACTTTGGAGCCAAATATAAGGGGTTTCCCAGAGAGCTGGAGAGAGCCATGTCATGTACAGAGAAGCTGTTAAATCTGTGTAATTTGTGGAGGTACAGATTCAGTCCAGCCTATTCCCTGCCAAGCTGCTAGAGACTCAGAGGGAGAAAGGTGCCACTGGTGAGATTGATCCTGCTGCAGAGCTGTTTATAATCTGTGATTACTTTTGAGAGCACCCCGGTGAGTGAGCCACCCAAGTGAGGATACTGGCACGGATACATGCTTGCGGCCCCAAAGTGAAGCCAAGTCTGGTGTATTTACCTGCTATGTTGAAGCTGCTGCTAACTTCCAAAGGAGAGGTACTTTTGGCAGAAGGTTGTGCTACCTGGGGAATAAGAGCTCTGGGGAAGGGACATTTCATTTGAACTGTGTGGTTATTAACCCCTTCCGGAGGATTGGGACTATGATATTTAACAAGGACTGTGTTGAAGCAACATCATGATTTAGGTAGTGTCCCACATGTCCCCAGTGCAAGAGTACATAGTGTATTAGTTGCCCAAGTGTTTACTACAGTTTATATAAAGTTTATATTTGTTCATTTGCAAACTGTGTTTTTTATTATTTCCTCAGTCCAGGTGTGTTCCTCAGTGTTCACTAGGTGAAGGCACTGCACTGTAATTCCCAGTTCCCGGTACTTTTCATATGCAAAAGTGACTCAGGGCCCCTGGATTGCCAAGGGTAAGTTGCTATTTAAAAATACAGTAAGCAAATTAGTGTCATACTTGATGGGCAAATTTATTCGGCAGGCGCAAATTCGCGTCAAATTTGCGCGATTCGCTGCTGGCGAATAAATTCACGAAACGGCCACGAAAATTCGCTGACGAAAGTTCGCCGGTGTCAAAAAAAAATTTCGGCGGCGTCCAAAAAAAATGGATGCCTGCGTTAAAAATGGGCGTCGGTGTCAAAAACGGGCGTCGGCGTAGAAAAAACGGGCATCGGCGTCAAAAAAAGGACGCCGGCATCAAAAATGAGACGCTGGCGCAGTTTCACAAATTTTTCCCCGTTTCGCAAATTTCGCAAATTTTTCGCCGAAGCCAAACGGCGCTAATTCGCCCATCATTAGTTATAATCTTTATGCTGCTGTTTTTCTCTTTAAGGAACATTTTATAGTTAATCAGTATAAATATGCCACTTTTAGAACAGTAACACCTAGTTGTTCCCCTTTGAAATAGATATTTTTAGAAATGGAATGTAATGATAAAAATACACTGGAGCACAGAATTATTGTTCTGCAGTTATAATTTACTGTGCCATACTGCAGTAACTGTTTATTGATGCTTTTGTTTTCTATATAATTCTATTTCTTCTATTGTATGCTTTATTTCTCACATATTACGTTGATTTCCTTAAATATTTCTATTAACAGGCAATTACATTTACACAGCCAGTTCATAAAATAAAATAGTGGATTAGTGTTTATTTATATGTGGATCCTTCTTTATTAAAGGTCGTTTGAAACAACTAAACTCACAAACTCTAAAACCACGACTGTCATTGAATTTATTGAATATAAATTATATCACTGAATATAAAAAGTATGAATAAAAAAAGCACTGAACAATGCACTAAAAAATACAAATACCCCCAATTTTTTGGACAATTACTAGTGCGAAAAAAAAATCTAAAAACTTCTAAAAGTCCAAACTGATTTAAAGCGATCCAATAGGATCATCACAGCTCCAATTGGACTCTATAGCACCCTAATTGGGGGACAGGGATGTAGCGAACCGCCGCCGATGTGTTCGCGAACGCCGTTCGCGAACACCGGCAAAAATGCGGACAGTTCGCGAACAGTTCGCGAACATCGAACACCCGCTAAAATCGTTCGACTCGGACGATTCGAACGATTTTTGCCATTCGATAGACCGATTTTAGTGCGATTCGAATGATCGATCATTCGATAGAATGAATTTCATTCGATCGAACGGTAAAATTCTTCTAATCGAACGATCGAACGTTTTAAACAATCGATCGAATAAAAATCATTCGATCGATTACAACATCATTCGATCGAATGGAAAACGTTCGATCTTTAGTTATCGAAGTAATCGAATTGAAGGATTCGAACTATTCTAAGCTTTAGTTTTAGCTGCACTAGAGGTTTGTTGAATTACATTAGAGACAGACTGACACCAGAAACATGTTTTTTTTTGCCATCTAACACAACATTTTTCCTATTTGGACAATTTCCAAATTGCCTAGCCCGAGGGCTGGCCTGTGGGTAAGTTATCCGTTATATTTTCTATAAAGCCATTTGACAGATTCATTTAAAGGAATGTGCATGTATTTGGCATAGACTAGCTACAATCTTGTAACAATACATGCATTGTGCATCTTGGGACTTGTAGTTTTCTTCAATTAAGTGATTTTAGCAGGGATTGTAATTAATGGCACCTGATTGACTTTGAGGTTGGATGTGTGTTAATCAGTTAACTAATAAGGAAGGAAAGGCACGTCTCCTACTAATTGCACTTACCTCTCACTCACTGGGGGTGCTGTGCTTTATTGGCCCTGGAAGGTGTTGCACCTCACCATTATGTTTGTCATGTTGCAGTGCAGCCTGGCCTTGCACCACATATTAATGACGATCTTCAACTGTCAACTGTGGGGAATATTGGCAAATGGAAAGCTAACCAACTACAGAGTGTGTGAGGCTTATCCTTCATTGATATTAACTCAATAATGACTGAAATGCACAAATACCTAAGTCTGTTGGTTGGCTTTAATATGTTGGTCTTGTCATGGGGCTTTTATGTCAGTTCATGAGGCTTTTGGTCCTATTTAACCCCTTCTTCTGTTGTCCAACTTAGAACTCTGTGTTAACTCTGCAAAAAAGGGTTGTTAGGTATATACCCTGAAAATGATGTACCTGCTCTATGTTTCAAATGACATTATCCATGTGTATTGCATTTTTTGAAACCACCTTAGCAAAAGTGAAAAAAGAAACAGACACAGCTTTTGGTTTTGTGGGTTTACTGACAAAATCTCAAACATTTTTATAAGAATAAAATGACAATATGGATTTGTGACAAAACTTTGTTGGTTTGTTGAACACCACATAAGCATTCTTAATAACAATTAAAAAAGTAGCCTATCTGTAACATACAGAAGGAATTGTGGTCTCAACATACATTTCAATATATAACAGCCCCCATTGAGCACTAAAGGCCAGAGCTTTACAAAAGGTTTATAGGGTTACAGGCAAGAATTTCTTGCATGAGATTCATACTGCGCCCCTGTGTCCATGCTGGGCAAGTTTACATAAATTAAATAAGACAAAATAAGTTTGGCATTAAGGAGCCCTGCGTACAAAACCAGAATATAACAATCAATATGATTTATAAATGACACTTGTCAATATGACAAAATGGGCTGTTTGAAAGTATCAGCACATATGAGGTTAGTGCTGGCCAGGTAATGTGTTGGAATAGTTGTTCAATGTAACAACCAACGCTTTGTGCCTTTAAGGCATATCATATACCTGGGACTTGCTATTTAAGTACCACAGGTGGAGGAGGTGATGGAGGAGGAGGAGGAGGTAGTCAGCAATAGCACATATTATGAGTGCTGGGTAGCCAAAGTAGGCCATCGGTAGACAACAATACTTTCTAGTGCAAAGTAACAACCAACGCTTTGTGCCTTTAAGGCATATCATATACCTGGGACTTGCTATTTAAGTACCACAGGTGGAGGAGGTGATGGAGGAGGAGGAGGAGGTAGTCAGCAATAGCACATATTATGAGTGCTGGGTAGCCAAAGTAGGCCATCGGTAGACAACAATACTTTCTAGTGCAAAGTAACAACCAACGCTTTGTGCCTTTAAGGCATATCATATACCTGGGACTTGCTATTTAAGTACCACAGGTGGAGGAGGTGATGGAGGAGGAGGAGGAGGTAGTCAGCAATAGCACATATTATGAGTGCTGGGTAGCCAAAGTAGGCCATCGGTAGACAACAATACTTTCTAGTGCAAAGTAACAACCAACGCTTTGTGCCTTTAAGGCATATCATATACCTGGGACTTGCTATTTAAGTACCACAGGTGGAGGAGGTGATGGAGGAGGAGGAGGAGGTAGTCAGCAATAGCACATATTATGAGTGCTGGGTAGCCAAAGTAGGCCATCGGTAGACAACAATACTTTCTAGTGCAAAGTAACAACCAACGCTTTGTGCCTTTAAGGCATATCATATACCTGGGACTTGCTATTTAAGTACCACAGGTGGAGGAGGTGATGGAGGAGGAGGAGGAGGTAGTCAGCAATAGCACATATTATGAGTGCTGGGTAGCCAAAGTAGGCCATCGGTAGACAACAATACTTTCTAGTGCAAAGTAACAACCAACGCTTTGTGCCTTTAAGGCATATCATATACCTGGGACTTGCTATTTAAGTACCACAGGTGGAGGAGGTGATGGAGGAGGAGGAGGAGGTAGTCAGCAATAGCACATATTATGAGTGCTGGGTAGCCAAAGTAGGCCATCGGTAGACAACAATACTTTCTAGTGCAAAGTAACAACCAGCACTTTGTGCCTTTAAGGCATATCATATACCTGGGACTTGCTATTTAAGTACCACAGGTGGAGGAGGTGATGGAGGAGGAGGAGGTAGTCAGCAATAGCACATATTATGAGTGCTGGGTAGCCAAAGTAGGCCATAGGTAGACAACAATACTTCATAGTGGAAAGCACAAGGCACACTGTTTTCACTTTGACAGTTGCAGAACATAGGCCATTGTTACATGAATGCTCCCACATGAGAAACACATACAAACAGCGCTTGATTAGCATATGGAACATTTGAAGCAACACTGCACTGGTGATAAATACACAATAAAAAGTGTAGTCATGTGTTTGCAATGATTGGAATGCATTGATCCTTACATGTAACATTTTTTGGGCCAAGTGAATGTGTTTGGCAACACTGCAGCATCACCATAGAAATATGTTAGAGCAAATGCACTTTGATGTTTGTAAGTGCTTTTCCAGATGTTATTGGAAAGGGCGCCATTGGATGTAAGATATGGCACACCTTGGTGCTCATAACACCATACGTATATACATATGTTAGAGCAAATGCACTTAGATGTTTTGAAGTGCTTTTCCAGATGTTATTGGAAAGGGTGCCAATAGATGTTAAAATGGCACCCCCCAGTGAAGAGAATGGAGCACACTGTAAACAATGGGATGTGTTGTTTGGGAGTCAGTCCCATTGCTGGGTAACGGACAGAGTGATACCTGAAGCGTCAATAGGGCAAAGTTTGTTACCAGGAGAAAATAGGCAAAGAGGCCAGTGTCAGATGGTAAATGACACAGACTGGATCTAGGGACGTTTGTCCCCTCGGACAGGACTGTGTCCCCTTCCATGCCCCCTTTCCCTCCGATGTTGAGGAGCTTCAGGGGGTGGAGGGGGAGCAGCAGGTGGACCAGGGACTTCACCCTCAGCAGGGCCCCTTGGTCGGTGAGACTGGGCTGCCACCAGGTCCTGGAATCCTCGATGGATGGCCATCCGGGTCTCCCGCATCTCTGCATAGATATGGGCCATCCACCGCCTCATCCTGAGATCCTGGTAGCGCTGCTGGCGTAGCATGGCCTGCATCACGTTGACGAGCCCCGGTTGTGCCGCAGGTTGATCAGCCAGTCGCCGTCCTTCCTCTTGTGGTGGTCCCCCAATTGCTGTGGCAGCAGCACGATCTACAAGAAAAATCAAATATAAATATATATATTGGACATGTGCATAACCCACAACAAACAAAAGGTTACAAAAGGTTCCAAGTTAGATTGGGGTGGTGTTTTAGTCTGGGGGGTGGCATAAACACAACATTACAGTGGAAATCTCATACCAGTCTGTAGCTTGGAAAACATGTTTTTTCTTAGACAAAAAAAATTGTTTTAAAGGACATGTAAACGCTCCCAACAAAAATGTAATCAGTGAACGGCCTCTTTTAAAGCTTCAGACACGTGCTACTGGTTTTTAAAAGGTTAACAGTAAAGGCTGCAGTATCCCCTTAATAATTTAAATGCCTTCTCCTCTTCTAACTCACTCTTCCCCGCCTCAGGAATTTGCTTTGGCTGTTGGCTCATGAGCATGCTCAGTTCTTCCCAGCTCAGAATACTAAACATACCCTCCATTGTAACAGCCACTAAGGAGATATTATTACTGGTTCCCATATAAACTCTGCTTTTGCTGTCTGATCCCAGGGCCGCCATTAGAAATCACAGGGCCCCGTACAACAAAATTTTCAGGGCCCCATCCACACTAATTTTCTGGGCCTGCCCACCCAGCCTAGGCCCCACCCCAGATCCCGCCAACTCCACACTACAGTTTAAAAACAACACAGACAACAGTGCTAAAAATGGTAACCCCCCCACACACAAGTTAGAAAAAGCCATTGGTGATAAGGGCCCCCCCTGCAAGTAAAAAAAATTGTTCAGATACCCCCAAATTTTATGAAAAATTGCTTGTGAGGGTTTTGTGTCTAAGGGGGGCCCGGCCATGCTTCACTTATTTGATTATCCGGGCCCCCCTGTCTTCAGCGTACTGCCTGCCAGCTCTCTGTGCACAGAAGCTTTTCTACTATTAAGATTTCCTGTATCCTTGTGGTCCTTTAAGAATAAGTCCCGTTAAGGGGATCCAATCCCAATGCAGATTTACTGGGCCTTATTCTTAAAGGACCAATGAGGATACAGGAAATCTTAATAGGCGAAAAGCTTCCGTGCACAGAGAGCTGGCAGTACGCTGAAGACAGGGGGGCCCGGATAATCAAATAAGTGAAGCATGGCCGGGCCCCCCCATAGACACGTGCGGGCCCATGACAACTGCCCCCCCCGATGGTGGCCCTGTCTGATCCTATTTTGTTCTCCTAACCACCTCTCCTCAGCTTAACCATTACTTGCATCTTTGGTGACACACTGACAAATAAAGGAAGAGTTTATTAGTTATAAACATTGATCTTACGTCTGGGGGGCACCACAGGAATCACGGCTGGCGACTGGGCGCGGCGTTCAGCTCGGTGTTCTGTAATGTGAAATAGGACATTAGTAATGCTCTAAACAAGTTCAGGGAGCAATTACATTTGTCACAAACATTAAACATGTCTGTACCTTGAGCTTCCGGGGCTCTATCAGAGTCATCAGTCTCACCCTCTTCCTGGGGTTGCTGAGCAGCATCACCCTGGTCCTGGTCACTGTCCGGGCGCGATGTTTGCGGTGGTCCTGCAATTTTGAGTAAAGAAAGAAAAAAGGTATTAAGAGACAAAAAAATATAGAATTGCAAGTGTACTTGGCTAGTAGCCTGGTGTACAGACCTCTCACATGCTACAAATCTATTTTATTGCTCATTCGAAATACTAACTCCAATGAAATAGCACAGGAAGGAAGATGAAATGGTTAAACGTAAATCTACTGTATAATGGCACAACTAGGGAGATGAAATGGTTAAACGTGAATCTATAATGGCACAGCTATTATGGATGGAATGGTTAAAACTTAAATACATTTGCAATCATACAAGCAGAAGAGAATTATATAGATGACAATACTTGTGTTTTTTGAGTTGTTTAGCTTTTTATTCAGCAGATCTACACTTTGCAATGTCAGCAATCTGGTTGCTAGGGTCCAAATTAGCATAGCAACCATGCATTTATCTGAATAAGAGACTGGAATAGAATTGGGGATGTTCTGATAAGTTAGATGAGTAATAAAAAATCAATGTGTAGAGCCTTTCTTTCTAGACCCACATTTTAAAGCTGAAAAGAGTAATTTAAAAAAATAATGAAGGACAAGTGAACAGTTGCTTACACTTGGCCATTCTATAACATACTTCAAAGTTAACTTAAAGGTGAACCACCCTTTAAAGCAGTTTCTAAACATTTGTGCTATAGTGGAGAAATGGTTAATAAATAAATGGCTCCCCATTTTGTCAGTTACAGCTGCACTTAATAACTAGTAATAATAAACAAACAGCAAAGCTGTAAAGAAAAGCACAAAAACTCCTCTAATGCAAAACAGAAGCAATATTTTACCAACAAAGTGATATGCTAAAGGGAACATTAGACATTTATGTAAATAATGGGAATGTGGAACAAAAGGAGTCAGATATTTGTTTCTATAAAAGTCTACTTACGTATCCAGTCTGTGTCCAGTTCTTCACTGCCCTCTTTGGCCAAAATGTCCAGAAGCCGGCGCTCATGGGGTTGAAGTCTGAGTGGAGGGACACGCCCTCCGCCGGTCTTCTGGGCTTTAGCTCTCCTGGTCACCAGCTTTGCCCTTAGCCAACGCTTCAGGTCACTGTAGCGCTTATACACAGTTGTCCGATCCCTGTGTAAAGCGCCCACAGTGTTCACCCTGTCCGTCACCTGCTGCCAGAGTTGTTGGCGTCTGGCAGCACTGATGCGATGGGACTGACTCCCAAACAGCACATCCCATCGCGCTATCACCTCGTCCACCAGTGCTCCATTCTCTTCACCGGTAAACCTTCGGGCCATTTTGTTGGTGGGGCCCTCCTCTCCTCCATCATCACCTTCCTCCTCCTCCTCTCTCCTCTCTGAGGCAGTTGGTGGTGGTGCCTCCATCTCCTCCTCCGAGCTGCTCGGCAGCCTCTGTGGCCTCCTCCTGGGGAAGCCTCTCTCAGCCCTGGGTGGGGTGCGTGACACGCTGCGTGCCCCAGATGGTGGTGAGCGAGACACGCAGCGTGCCCTGGGGGACTCCCTGTGTGGGCTGGGGGACACCCTCCCTACACTACGCTCCTCCCTCCCTCTACGGGACCCCCCTGCCCTACGCTCCTCCCTCCCTCTATGGGACCCCCCTGCCCTACGCTCCTCCCTCCCTCTACGGGACCCCCCTGCCCTACGCTCCTCCCTCCCTCTATGGGACCCCCCTGCCCTACGCTCCTCCCTCCCTCTACGGGACCCCCCTGCCCTACGCTCCTCCCTCCCTCTACGGGACCCCCCTGCCCTATGCTCCTCCCTCCCTCTACGGGACCCCCCTGCCCTACGCTCCTCCCTCCCTCTACGGGACCCCCCTGCCCTACTCTCACCCCCACTACGGGACCCCCCTGCCCTACTCTCACCCCCACTATGGGACCCCCCTGCCCTACTCTCACCCCCACTATGGGACCCCCGACTCTCTACCTCCTCCTCCACCCAGGAACCCCTGTTGGTGACCCCCCAGCCCTCCTCTCTCCCCCATCTACCACGACTAAGATCCCACATAGTGTGGGATCCAGCCGCAGTTGGCACCTCACCAGGGCTGGAGAGACGTTCCCCCTGCTCCTCCTCCTCCTCAATCCTCCTCCCAGCCATTTGCAGGCTTTTTTTTTTCAATTTCTTTAAACACCTCCTCCACCTGTGCAATCTAAATAGCAAGTGCGCAATCAGGCCGAAAATGCACCTAAAATGGCCACTGGAGGGCTTCCTGTATGAAAAAAATGTCAGAAAGGAAGTGGGGCATAAACGTTCGAATCGAACGATTCGAATATAAGTGGGGCAACGATCACTTCGATTATATTCGACTGCTCGATACGACGGAACCATTCGAATCGAAGACACTATTCCCACGGTCGAATTGTTAAATCGTTCGATCGTACGAGTTTACTTCGACCTAATCGAGTGCGAACCCAAATTGGCGAACGTCCCCAAACGTTCGCGAACGTTCGGCGGACGCGAACAGTCGAAGTTCGCGCGAACTAGTTCGCCGGCGAACAGTTCGCTACATCCCTGTTGGGGGAATGTAACACATTTTAATTTTGTTGGTTCAAAATAGTTTTGCAAAGACCATTGCGAGTGTTAGAGAATATGTTTGTGTCTTTTTTGACTGATTACAGACCTCAACGTCTTCCTCGCAAAGTTTGAGACTCAATGGCATTTACATAGTTACATAGTTAAATAGTTAAGTTGGGTTGAAAAAAGACCAAAGTCTATCAAGTTTAAACCCCTCCAAATGAAATGCAGTGCACATACGTACACACCCAGATATCTATGTCAATTTTAGATTTTAGTATCACTTTAGCCCTGGATATAATGCTTGTCCAAGAAATCATGCAAGCCCCTCTTCAAGGAGTTAACAACTTCCCTGTCCTCACTGTGAAGAACCAACTATAATACGTTGCTGAAAATAAAAGTTATTTCCCTCTAGTCTAAAGGAGTGGCCTCTGGTCAGATGATCCATTTTTTGGAAAAATAGATCTCCTGGTCTATAATACCCTCTAATTTACTTATAAGGAGTAACCATGTCCCCTTGCATGCGTCTTTTCTCCAGAGAAAACAACCCCAACCGTGACAATCTACCCTCATAATTTAAATCTTCCATCCCCATAACCAGTTTAGTTGCATGTCTTTGCACTCTCTCCCCAGCTCATTGATATACTTCTTAAGGACTGGAGCCCAAAACTACACTGCATACCCCAGATGAGGCCTTACCAGGGACCTATAAAGAAGCATAATTATGTTTTCATCCCTTTAGTTAATGCCCTTTTTATGCAAGACAACTTGTTATCTACAAAACACCCTAGATCCTTCTCAGTAAAGGAAAACCCCAACACACTGCCCTTTAGTGTATAACTTGCATTTATATTATTTCTGCCAAAGATCATAACCTTGCATTTATAAACATTTTTTAGTTTGCTGCTCAGTTTTCTAATCTAGCCAAATCACTTTGTAATGTGGCAACATTCTGCATGGAACTTATAGTTCTGCACAATTTAGTATCATCAGCAAAAATAGAAACAGTACTTGCAAAACCTACCCCCAAGTCATTAATAAACAAGTTGAAAAGTAAAGGACCAAGTACAGAGCCCTACAGTATTCCACTAACAACACTGGTCCAATTAGAAAATGTTCCATTTACCACCACTCTTTGTAATCTTTTAGCCAGTTCTCTATCAAGGTACAAATACTATGTTCCAGGCCAACATTCCTTAATGTAACCAGTAACCTTCTGTGTGGTTCTGGATCAGTGTATGCAATACAAGTTTGTAATCACAAAGTGTATATTTTGGCAAAATGTTTAATGAAACTCCAGATCATGTGTTAATGTTAACCTTTGCTTAGCAATGTAATATTCACCAGCGCATTATTTTACATTGCAAGCAGTGTAAAACATTCACAAAAATGCCATTTTAAACATGCTTGCAATTTTTAATTCGATTCACCCTTTTACTTGGCAAAGTTTTGCATTAGAGGTTTTCATAGATGAAAAGAAGACGGATAGATGGAAAGGGTTAAGATTCTATACAATGTTAGAATTCAAGATTATAGAGCTTTATAAGGTAAGTTGAATGGCTGAAAGGGGGGCGGGGAACTAAAAGTGGGAGGTTAAAGAGGAAAACAAAACAAAGTGGAGATTAGCCCAAGTTTTCTAGTAACATTTTTAGTTATATAATACCTTTTACTGTGATGTGTGTTCTTTGAAAATCCCATAATGTCCGGAAACACAAATATGCAGATATTTCATTACGGGGCAGATTTATCAAGGGTCGAAGTGAATTCGAGGGAAATTTGAAAGTAACAAAATTCAAAATTCAAAGTAATTTTTTGGATACTTCGACCATCAAATAGGATGCTACGACTTCGACTTCAAAGTAAAATAGTTTGAATATTCCACCATTCGATAATCGAAGTACTGTTTCTTTAAAAAAACTTCGACTTCAGTACTTCGCCAAATTAAACCTGCCGAAGTGCTATGTTAACAACAGAAAGTTAAAGCTTCACAGTCCTATAGTAAACTATTTGATTAATTATTATATTCATCGAATGAGTAACAAACTTCTCTCACCCTGTAACGAACGGGACCTGGGTGTAAAAACCCCAGGTCCAACACTTAAGCGTGGAATACAAAATGAAGTCACTTGTGAGAAATGGGAAAAACACTCACCTGACGTATCAAGTGGTCCGGGTGCATCACCTCGAACCCATAGCAAAGGGTGTATAAGGAAGATCGGCAAGCACTCCGGACGCCTCTTGCAGTAGGTAAAAATTCACTTTATTTCAAACTCATTAAAACCATAATGTCCTGACGTGTTTCGTATCTAAACGATACGTAATCATAGGCATAAATTGCAAAACTTCCAATGGCTTTTTAAAAAGGTTATTGAGGAAATGACATCAATAACCCTTTTAAAAAGCCGTTGGAAGTTTTGCAAATTTATGTCTATGATTACGTAATTTTTACCTACTATAAGAGGCATCCGGAGTGCTTGCCGATCTTCCTTATACTTTGAAGTGCTATGTTAGTCTATGGGGACCTTCTAGAGCAGTTTTCTACGTTTTTTGAATTTGAAGAAAAATAGTTTGATTGCTGAAATCCTTCGAATCATACGATCAAACGTTTTTACTTCGACTGCAAATGGCCAAATTCGATGAAAAAAAACTTCTACTTCGATATTAGAAGTCGGAGTAATTCAATTCAATGGTTGAATTTTGAAGTATTTTCAACTTCGAAATTCGACTCTTGATAAATCTGCCCCTACATGTCAATACTTTTTTTGTAAAGCACCATCTTTCTAATAATTAGGACTAAGTTAGAGCAATTAGCTATTATTTAATTAACAATGGTTTATAATAATACATATGCACTGTTTTAATCCAATCACCATTATTTTTCTTTAACTTTAGTATAATTTGCTTTGCCTTACTTGGAAGTGATCATAATACTTTAAGAATCCTATTTAAACATCTTTAAAATCTCGATTAAACCCTGACTGCAAAGTTACCCAAGTGCACATGAATCATACATCACAATTGGAAGGCACAGCAACTCCCTGGGCACTGCACATTTTACATCTCACATGATGGATAGACTCTCAGCATCCATGAAATAAAAATGATCTATTGCACAAAAATATGCCTCACACAAAGTAAATAAAAGAAAAAGAATGGGAGCAAACCAATTTAAAAACATCCTTCTTTTGTAGAATGTCTTAAGAAATGCGTGTTAACACTTGCATCATTTAGAGTACTTTTTGTAGAACGTCAATGGAATTTTTATAAAAATGAGTATGAATACTTGTCAGTATCAAAGTGTAATGGCTGAAATATACACAGTTTTTATACCTAAGTTACTAAAGATGTATCTCTATTAGGGGACACTTTTTCATGATACCTCCAATTTTCTGTTTGGGATAAAGAGAAATTTAACATTTAGGGGTTATTTACTAAAACTAAAGTTTTTCTAACTTTATTTAAAAAGAAATTAGACCAAACTCCCAAACCCGAATGCCCTTGATGTACCAATAATTATTCTCATTAAAATCAGTGCAACAAAAAGTTGCAACATAATCAAACATCAATTTGTATCAGGCAACTTTTTCCAATTGACACTCCAAAAACTCAAATTTATCAAGTTGTCATCGGAAAAAATCGAATTTAGTGGATTATCAAACAAAAACCACCTCAAACATCCCAAAACTATTGAGAGTCTTGTAGAAAAGAAAATACAGTATGTTCCAATTGTTAAATGGACCATCTGTCATTGACTTTTACATGATTTCAACAAGTTTTAGCTGGAGTATTTTCAGATTCGTACTATTAGCAGCTTAGGAACACAATGAATCTCGAAAAATTAAAGCTTTTTTTCCCTCAAAAAATTCAGATTTTTGCCCTTTAAAACTCGACCAGAAAAAGATTTGATAAATAGGCCCCCAAATGGTAACTTACTTGGTGTCTGTATCAAGTAGGTTCTATACTTGTTTAAGAATAAAAAAATCAATCATTTTTAAAATGTGTGTTTATTTTTTTTAAGCTGATTGTAGGGGAAGTAGGTTTGCAGCAGAACAAACAAAGGCTTTATTATTAATGACTTATCTGTACATATGATAGCTTTTTCAGTTTGCTTTAAAAAGACAACAATTTTTTGTTTACAGTAGGTGTGGGATATAAAAAATATAAAACAATATAAAATATCATAGAATGTGCAGCTTTGGATATTATATACTATACATATACATATATATTTACATGTAAACAGGGGGCTATATGTAAGCCTGACCACGTGCACCCAATGAAGGAAGGGATGAGCTGCAATTCATTGTTTATTATATATATATATATATATATATATATATATATATATATATATATATATATATATATATATATATATATATATATATATATAATGTGTTTTGTTTTTTTTTAAAAAAAAAACTGAATATGAAAAGAATTTCAAAATAATTTAGGGTTGTCATTCTCCACTAGTGGAAGGAGAAGTACAAGAGTGAAACACATGGAGAAAGTTAGGATGAGAACAAAGCAATGAGATACATCAGAATGTTTCTGTTTTTTATTTATACCATTTTCTTATTTGTTTTCAATTCCTAAATTTTTCATATAGCAGTTAATTCATGTATAATCCTCATATATTGAAAATAGGGACCAAACATGTCATGTTATGTGTTACAGGAGTATATAATTTTTATATATAGAAAATTCAGTCAGAAATTAATTAAGAAGGCTATTTTTTTTTGTTTAAAAAATATTTTTATATGAAATAGGCATTGCTAGTTTTAAATATTAAAATCAAAAAGTGGTTTGTATAGGAGACTAGATGATGAATTTGTAAGGTCCTACTTAGTAAAATCAATAATAAAAATATTCATAATTAAATACGTACCCTGATAACTTCCTTTCTGGTTTTAAGAAACACTGACCCATTCCAGGTTACATAGTTACATAATTAATTTGGCTTGAAAAATACAACAGTGATGGGCAAATATGTTCCATTTAGTTTCAATGTAAAATTTGTGAAACAGCAAAAATTCATGAAATGCATTGAAGTCAATGGTTTTTTTCACGGCAACTTGCAAGTTTTTACAACACACTCAATTCTATTTGTGGTCTTTATACAAAGGGCCAGTGGTGTCACTGTGTACAAGAGTTATACTGTGTTCATAGTACTTTCTATACTGCTTAAAATTATTAGAGTTGAAGTTTGACTGTTGATGTGTAATGGCTGCATGACCCTGCTAATAAAGCACTGTTATACTCTACTCATCCTCGGCTACCAAAACACAACACTATGGTTGTTTTTCTTGGTGAAATCTGTAAAACATTTTGCTTGTCACTAAAAAACAGTCTGTCAAGTGCAACCATTGTAAATGACCCCAGTATATATATACACATATATTTGCAGATCTATTGATACACTCACATATATAAACACATTTGTATACATATTTACATATTTATATACATTGCTAAATTAAATGTGGTTTAAGGAAAGCAAAACTTAACTTAAAACATTATAACCTACACAAAAACACAACTCTTTTTTTAATACAGTATATGTAAACTTTTTAGATCATATTTTATTGCGGGCATATATTTTAGGTAGGCAAATATATTTTTTACAGATATTGTTCCAAATGTGACAACGTTTTTATTACATTTATGACATTTTGATATTTTTTATAGAAAGTGGCTTTTCAAAAAATGACTCTTAACTGACAGAGTGCAAACACATCATTCCAAAATGGAATAAATAACTATCAAGGCAGATTTTTATTTTTTTACAGAAATCTGTTATTTGTCTTTCTTTCATGTGAATGAATTGCCTTGAGATAAAATGGGCTTTTAGTGATGGGTTCAGAATCAATTTCTTTTACAATAATAGGGTTATTTGTCTCTTTTTCCATACTACAGCAGAGTTGGAACATCACAAGTACTTGTGTGCAGGACTGATGATAAAGCAGAGAATAAATGTATTTTATTATAAATGGTCGGAAATGTTAGATATTTGTATTTGACATTGCTGTTTTTACTGATAAATTTAAAAGTATTGTTGCAATGGACATTCACATGTACAGAATCAATAACAGCAAGATAATGTAAGATAATGTAATTTTGGAAGGCATAGTCAATAAGTAACAACACTAAAAATAAATGCTCTTTAATGATGAGTGAATCTGTCCTGTTATACTTTGTGAAAAAATTAGCTTCAAAATGTTGTTTTTACATGCGCTTTAAAATCAATGAGCGTTTTTCTTGTGGCAACTTTTTTCTTGCCGAATTTTTGTCTTAGCAGATTTTTTGTCCACATGCATTAAAGTCAATGGGTGTTTTTTCTTATGGCGACTTTTTTGTCTCGGCGACAATTTTCTCTTGATTTTTTCACTCAAATCCAAGCCTGCCAAAAAAATGTGCTCCTCACTAATGCTCTTTTAGAGGTTGGGAGTGATGTTTAGAAACTGAATGTGTATGCAACTAAAAGAAGAGTGGATAGCTTGGAAGATGTTTAGAGTACCGGTATGTGCATGTGAATATGTGCAAATGGTAATAGAATGTGATTTGTAGTCTGTATGTGACAGACATAAAGTATGTAAGTGAATATAAAAGGCCCGTTTGGTCTATTTAATACACAACTTTAAGCAATTTGGGCTTCTATTCTGTCACCACGACACTAGTGCCTATATCACACTAAGGGGCACATTTACTATGGGTCGAATATCGAGGGTTAATTATCCCTCGATATTCAACCATCAAAATTAAATCCTTCAACTTCGAATATCGATCGATCGAAGGAAAAATCAAACGATTCGAAGGATTTGAATTCATCGATCGAACGATTTTCCTTCGATCTCAAAATGCTAGGAAAGCCTATGGGGACCTTCCCCATAGGCTAACATTGGTGCTCGGTAGGTTTTAGGTGGCGAAGTTGGTGGTCAAAGTTTTTTTTAAGGAGACAGTACTTTGACTCGATTCGAAGTCAAAGTCGTAGTCAAAGGTCGCAGTAATCCTGCACTCGAGCTAAGTAAATGTGCCCCTAAATGCTAACAAAAACACATTGTAGTATGTGATTTAGAAAATAAAACTCTGCTAAGATAATATTATAAACATATTGTAGAAGTAATGAACATTCGTCAGTATATGAATATAGAGCAGGAGCAATAGCTGATACTTACTGAGACTAAGGAAAATCTTATTACAGAGGTTAACTTAATTCACATCCAGGGACTTCCAAGTTAATAAACAGATTACTGAGAAAACAGTACTGGTGGGTAAAACAAGCACAGTTACTTCATATACTGCTACATTTTTAGAGGACCTCCTGTCCACTACTGTATATTACTGCTTTTTTCAATAGAAAAAATGGTTTCCATGTTGCCAATTTCTTAAAAACATGCCTGATTTTTGACATTACATCTGGTCAATGGTATCTACAACTACACTTAGAAGCACATTTACTAAGAGTCAAATATCAAATTTTTGCCACTGTCTTGCGAAACCCGGAAGTTCGCAATGAAACTGTCCATGGCGAAAATTTCCTCTCATCACTAGTAGAGAATCTTGGAAGGGGTTAATATAAGCTGTAAAGTGTAAACATCATTATTATTAACATTACTAGTGTCTACTAGTGATGGACGAATTTGCGCCGTTTCGCGAGTTTTTGCGAATTTCGCACGAATTTCACGAAACAGTGAAAAATTCGTGAAACGGCGCTGGCGTCTCGTCTTTGATGCCGGCGCCTGGTTTTTTAACGCCGGTGCCCATTTTTTTACGCCTGCGCCCGTTTTTGATTAATTTTTTCCACGAATTTTCATGGGCGTTTCGCGAATTTATTCGCTGGCGGCGAATCGCGCCTGGCGAATAAATTCGCCCATCACTAGTGTCTACGGGTTACTGCATTTGGGAAAACCTTGTGCATTTTATTGCATATGTAGACTTTCTGTTTTTTTTTCTTCAATTTAACTTACTTGCAAGTATGGAATTACACAGATGAACAAGGTTATTCAGAAAATTTTAAAAACAGCATTTAAGAGAAGTAATATTAAAAGAGCAGCAGTTTAAAATAATACATTATTTCAAGGATTATTATCATGGAAAATGCTGGCAACCTGTTTTTTAAATGTATTTATTTTTTCTATGAACTTGATTAGAATTTCTCTTTCATTTCACTTTGGTTAATTAGGTAGGTCCTTATAGGTTACATCAATTAAGCCCAATAATTACTTAAAATAGAAGAAACTTTTATTTTACTTTCATGAGCTGAACCGGATAGATATGACCTAAGATAAAGCCACAATGAAGTCGAAATTCTGATTTAAGTTGAGGTGAGTGAAGCAGGACAATCCTGGATTCCCGAACAAAGTAATTGTAGTAATGAAGTTCTCCTTAGAACTACAGGAGAAAAAACATTCAAATGAGCATGCCTATGGGGGTCCTGTTGGTTTCTAAAGATAGCTACACAGAAGTCAAAGTATCAACATATTGCTAAATGTCTGAATTAGGTTCCAAGCAGGCCTATTTCTGATCTGAAGCTGCCTAAGTTTGTGAATATTATAATCAGACATATTTGTAAATTCATCAAGTTCAGTGATTATATTATCAAGTGTGTGTACAAATGTCTCAGTCTGTATCATGTTTCTATCTGATAAAAACAGCCTATTTGCTTTCGGAACAATAGGAAGCTTGTGCCGCACTATATTGCAAACAAAACTGCCACCTTTAAAATTGAATTAGAAGTAAAGGCAATGGGATAAACCCAAACAAGTTAGCAGTGCCTAAAAATATCCTCTGTCCTCTGCAGACAAATACTAAATTGCTTCTACCAATAACACAAATTACAGAGATTGCTTTTTTTTCCATAAGGAAAATAATGCTCTAGCACTCCAGGTCATTAATACTAGACAATGAAATTGCTTCATAAATGTTACATTTGCCGAACACCTGATTTAAAATGAATAGTTGCTTCACGTAATGGTCTTGTATTAGCTGGCATTTGTACATTTATTTTGATATAAATTGTACTTGTTAAGAACATTATGTTTTTAAAGTACCCCTTGAGTACAATGCAGATGGTATTTAACAAACAATCCTCTGGATTTATTGGAAGTGGATTGTACCTTGATTTAAAGTACAAAACAATTATCATTCTTTTAGATTGTATATTCCTATACATGTCAACAGAGTTAATGGCATAGATGAAAAAAAAAACATTTTGTAGCTGGGAGAAGAAATCCTCTATCCTGAAGGATCATATGTAACTTTGCTTTGATGTTACTGATTGATCTCAGTTTCACATCTTCAAAAAAATGGACAAATCTCCTTCAAGCAATACAATATTTGATGAAAACCAAGATATGATTTACAGGATGCAGCATCTTTTTTAGCCAAAATAATGCATAAGTGATAGATTGCTGAATCGGTGGGCTTTAGAGAAAGTCCATTGGTTCAGTTATAATAGACTTTTAGCTTTTGTCTTACAAATAGTTATACTGACAACTTAATTTAAAAAATAAATAAATAAATAAAGCTTTACCTGTACTGCTGGATATATTAACATCAATACTGATGTCAGAAATTCCTCCTCCCCTCAGAGATGCAACACATGTGTATGTGCCAAAGTCTGTGAATTTTAAGTCAATAATATCTAGATTAGTGGTACCAGGTGAGACATCAGGGTCAGTTTGTGTAATCACCATTCTTTCAGAACTGCGCAACGGTCTGCCATTTTTAAACCAGCTAAATGTCAGTTCTTCGGATGGAACAGCTTCCACTTGGCAGGAAATCTTCACCTCACGGCCAATCTGAATATTATCATCTTTGTGATAGGGATCAGGTGTAATCCAGAAACGACCTTTTTTTAAAGCTGAAAATGCAACAAAAATCTATATTAAATGCCAAGAAGAAAATATACAAAACGTTTCTTAAAGAGTAAAATAATATGACAGAATATTTATTCCTTCCTTCAAGTTACCAAATATTCCTCAAATTAATTTTTTTACAGACCTATATGACAGCATTGTATAACTAACCAGGCACAGCAGCACCCCACAGATATCCTCCCAAAGTCTCCTCTGTCCCTATACATATCAATTCTCATACATGCATACTGTGATGACTACAGTGGGCCAATGCTGTTAACGTACTGGAAAGCAAAGGCCTTAAAGGGGACCCTTCACCCAAAAAAAGTATTCCAAATCCTATTTAATCATGTTAGTCAAGCAAAATTAACTTTAATTACATAGTAAACATTTGAATTTTGTTTTCTTCTGTCTGGGAATTAATGATTATAGTAAGCAGGCAGAAGCCATTTTGTGGACACTGTTATTAAGACAAGCCTTGCATTATCTTAAAATTTTGTTTGTGCACCAGAACGGTAGACCTGATGTCCATCTCATGCACTGACTACACAATTAAATGGTGAAGAGAACAGGGGGAATGTGGGGAGAGCAGTGACATCTAGTAAGTGCTGAATGGAAAGTGAAAGTAATTGCCTGCCCCGCCTCTATGCCTAAAGCATAGAAAAGGGGCAGGCAATATTTGATTGACAGCAGAGATTTTGAAATGAGTTTACAACAGCTATGAATGCTTAAATAAAAAAAATGGGGTTTCATTTTCATTTGAAAAGGACATTAATCATACAGCTTTTTATGTCTAGGTGACAGGTCCACTTTATCTAACTATTACATTTGAATAATTTACAAACAAAGTGGTGAAATTGGTAATGGCCACCAAAAGTAGAAAAAACATAAGCAAATAGAGTGAAATTCTTTTTACACTGTATATTATTCGAGTATAAGCCGAGTTTTTCAGCATCAAAATGTGTTGAAAAAGTCTACCACGGCTTATACTCGAGTCAGCGTGCAGTAGCTGAGATTGCAGTCACTTTTAATCATTCCTATACCAACAGTTCGCTTGGGGAGGGAGAGACTGCAATATCACACAGCGCCATCTATTGGTTATATGAAAGAATAACAGTGACTGCAATATCACACAGCGCCCTCTGTTGGTTATATGAAAGAATAACAGTGACTGCAATATCACACAGCACCCTCTGTTGGTTATATGAAAGAATAACAGTGACTGCAATATCACACAGCGCCCTCTGCTGGTTATATGAAGGATTAACAGTGATGGCAATATCACACAGCGCCCTATGTTGGTTATATGAAAGATTAACAGTGATGGCAATATCACACAACACCCTCTGCACATGGTAGTGGGACAGTGGGACAATGCACACAGTAATCCATTTGGCAATTCTCTGTCACCATCAACTTTGCAAAGAAGTCTGGTGGATCGCTGGGGGGTCGCTTTGGCAGAATGTGCGCTGCTGGGAGACAGGGCTGTAGTTGTGTCTAGGCTTATACTCGAGTCAATAAGTTTTCCCAGTTTTCGTAGGTAAAATTGGGTACCTCGGTTTATACTCGGGTCGGCTTCTACTCGAGTATATATGGTATATTATATTTTATGTGATATTTCTCATATTAAATATCTATTTCTAATACAGAAGCTATTATTGTAGCAAATGAGAGGACAAAAAATATTCCCTGCAGT
This sequence comes from Xenopus petersii, assembly GCA_038501925.1. Lineage (NCBI taxonomy): Eukaryota > Metazoa > Chordata > Amphibia > Anura > Pipidae > Xenopus > Xenopus petersii. Next base: position 93,830,739 of record CM076687.1, on the reverse strand, counting down.
ACAGTGTGCAGACATTTTTAGGTTAAGTTTATTAAGGGTGCCTAATTACATGTCTACATCAAAGGTGCTACATATGAAGGCTAAGCAGGTTAATTCTTTTCTACAAGAGATTCTGCCATTAAACAGTTGTTTAATGTTGGACAATAATCAATTAACCACCTAATTATGCATCACAGTTCTCCATTTAGCATAAAGCTGCACTGGCAGGGGGCATTTCTGTAGAAGCTCATTCATCACAATATTCTTCTGTCTTCTTTTCTTCAAGCCATAGAAGGTGCATGTGCAGTAGAGTAAAAAAGGTGACTTTTGCATCTAAGTTTGCTTTTAACTCTATTGTGCATGCACTTACCCAGACATGAATTAAGAGAAAAGACATAAGAAGCCAAAGAAGATGGCTACAATGGACTTCTACAGAAATACCCTGGACTGTGAAATTTTTAATGAAGAGGAGCACTAGCTTGGGGTATCAGGTAAGCAATTATAATCACTGGAGGGGTTGTCTAACATTTTAAACAAAGTAATAACTACTTTATTAGGGCAAAAACAGAGGCAATATGTGTTTTTTCTTTTTTTAATTAAATAATAGACAGAAAAGATAGACATTACTGGTCTTATTAATTTAGATCATGCTGGGCACAGGTATTTATTGGCCCCTAAAAAGGTGTTATGCAGTATAAGCTGTATTCATTTGTTAAATTGTTTTTTTATTCTAACACTTTCCTGGTCCTGAAATGCTGATGCTCTCCATGCCCTATAGACTTATTCTTCACATAACTGTATAATACACTAACAATATTTAACAGAATGTGCAGTTTTCAATATTTTCAGCAGTAATTGTGCAATGCAGCGTATTCAAATTTTCAGCATATTCTTTTTTTTTTCACTTCTGTTACAAAACACAAACAGGAGTCATGCATAATTTATAAATACAACATAAAATAAGAAACTTTTCCACAGACATTTGCTTGCAGATATGTTGTGTACATTATAAAAGGATATTAGACATATTGATTTTGAAGCATATTTCTACATGAACCTACTGTATGTTTAAGACATCATTCTAATGTTCTGCTTTCAGTTATTTTACAGAATTTTGTATTATCAAAAATAACATTTACCAAAAGGATATTTATTCATGATGGCTAGCTGTTCACTACTGACTGCTCTACATTAGGAAAGAAAAGGAAAACTTGCCAACTTTGCTCCTCTTTTGTACAAAGTTTCATCATAGTTTGCTAACTTATTTAACTTGTTATGTTGCTCATCTCTGCATTCTTTCCATATCATGAATAGCCTTCCTAATGGCAGCCATACACAGGGAGATCCACTCATTTGGCGATGTCGTCAAACGAGCAGGTCCCTCCCCAACATGCCCACATTGAGGTAGACAATATTGGGTTGATCCGATCATGGGCCGTAGTGCCCAATGATCGGATCAGAATGGAGGCAATAAGAGTGGTTGGATCGCAATCCGGGAGGTTGGGCTGATATTATTGCGGGCCCTAGGGCCCAACAATCAGATCAGAATGGAGGCAATATGGGCGGTCAGATCATGGGATCTCATCAATGAAAAGATGCGGGCACAATCCGACAGGATTTTTTACCCTGCCCGACTTTCGGTCAGATGATGAACGGGGAAGCCCGACGGAGGGCCCAGCACACGGGCCAATAAGCTGCATACTGAGTCTGTCGGCAGCTTTTTTCGGTCCTTGTATGGGGGCCTTAAGGAGAGAGGCCCAAATCTGCACTGTATGCTATGTGTGAGCTATTACCTAAAGAGGCAAAACTGACTGACCCTGAATAGAGATGTTGTTATTCTGTAATCAGCAACAACACTAGTTTTTAAACTTACTATTAACAATAGGAACCTATCTGAACCTATTTTTTGAGGAAGGCAATCAGTTTTTATCAGCAAGCAACAAGGAAGGAGTTAAACTTAGTTTATTAAAGCCTAGAAGAGTCAAAAGTTGGAGCCAGAATGAACCCTGAGCATATGAGTTAGTATAGTTAAAGATAGGTAACCAGTGAGTCTTATATTAAACATTTGCTTTCAGCAGAGTGTATTCCACATCTTATATAGTGTATTTCTTGTAAATGTATTGCTGTGATATCCATATAACAAAATCTATGTTATGGCTCATAACGTTTGCAAAAGTATATACATAAGGGGTCATTTACAACCCACAAGAGCAGTATACAAAGTGCATACTCCAATAACGTCTTTACTGCAGTCTACATGCATTTACCAGGGGGAGTTCTGGCCAGAGTTGGCTGTGAAGGTGGCAGCAGCAGCAGCTAGTATCTACAGGGTTCCCTTGTATCAGTAAGTGCATTGTGGTAATTCAAATAATTCTTAATACATTTTAAATGCTCTACATACTTAGAATGCTAATGGATAGTGTAGGACTCACGTACAATGAGGTGCTTTGATGTGGCAAGTGAGCTTACATATTTTGGCCAAATAATTATTTTTAAAGGCACTGGCAATCTTTCTTCTTACTTTTGTGTACTAATATTGGCTTTTTATCGTTTATAGCAGTTGGTGAACTTCAGATTATGGGTTATAATGAGCGCTGGCATTTTTTATTCTGTGTTTCGTGGACAAAAACGGGAGGGTGTCTTGTGCGTGAAATTTTTATCCAATTCTTTCAACCCCAATAACTGTCTATGCTGCAATTAACTGTTTTCAATTTTAAGTTTGCTAGCATGATGAGGGTAAAGATTTTAATTTTTACATCTAATTAACCCTTGACCGTCAAAGTAAAATCCATTGACTTTGAATATCGAAGTCGAATGATTTTGCGCTATTCCTACGATCAAACAATCAAAGGAATAATCGATCGAACGATTAAATTCTTCAAATTGAATGATTCGAAGGATTTTAATCCATCGATCGAAGGATATTCCTTTGATCAGGAAATTGTTAGGAAGCCTATGGGGACCTTCCCTATAGGCTAACATTGGCCTCGGTGGGTTTTAGGTGGTGAACTAGGGGGTCGAAGAAATTTTTAAAGAGACAGTACTTTGACTATCAAATGGTCGAAGGTCGTAGTCGAAGGTCGAAGTAGCTCATTCGATGGTTGATGTAGCCATATTCGTCTTTATGAAATCCAAACTATTTTTCCTCTATTCCTTCACTCGAACTAAATAAATGGGCCCCACTATGTGCAATAAATTAAAGGACAGCAATAAATTCTTGTCAGGCATTGAATTTAGGGAAATCCAAACAGATAACTAGGCAAGAGTGCTTGACGGTGCTGGAGATTGTCTATTACTGGAAAATTTGATGAGCCAATTTATTAATTGCTTTGGGTCACCAGAAAGTCTCATTTAGTATTTTTGATAATGTATTTCATTTAAAGGGGACCCGTCACCCAAACAAAATTATCCAAATCCTATTTTATCATGCTAGTCAAGCGAAATGAACTTTAATTACACTGTATAAATTATTTGAATATTGTTTCCATCAGTCTGGTAACTCATAATTATAGCAACCAGGAAGGAGCTATTTTGTGGACACTGTTATTAAGGCAAGCCTTGTATCATCTCAGAATCTTGTTTGTGCACCAGGGGACAGGGACCCAATGTCCATCCCCATGCCCTGGTTACACAATTAAATCGTTAAGAGAGCTGGGGGAATGTAGGAAGAGCAGTGACATCTAGGAAGTGCTGAATGGAAAGTGAAAGTAATTGCTTGCCCCGCCTGTATGCCTAGGCATAGAGGCTGGGTAGGCAATATTTGATTGACAGCTTATATTTTTAAACGAGTTTACAACAGCTATGAATGCTTTAATAAAAAAAAGAAATTGGATTTCATATTTAATTTAAGAAGGACTTTTATTATACAGATTTTTATGTCTTGGTGATGGATCCACTTTAACCCCACCAATATCTGTGCCTCTAGTCAAACAAACAGTTTGACCAACGATTGCAGAATGCCATAAAAATGGATTTTCTTATTTCACATTAAAATTCTTTTTAACTAAAATTATTAAAAAGTGCAGATTCCACATCATCAATTCATAGTTGGATATAAAATCCTTACATTTTAAAATGACTGCCAAATGAAATGTTGGCAGGGGTGATACACAGAGACACTGTTCATCTTCAAAAGCAAATTATTATAGTAAGATAACACTTATGAAGCAGACATGGTTAAAGAGATTTTCATATTTCAACAGAAGTAACAGATAATAAATAATAAAGGCAAGCTGAGAAAAGACAAGGCTTTCATTTTTAAAAGATTTACTGATGCAGTACAGATTTATGATACCGATTTTACAGAGTCTTATAAAAACTATTATTAGTTTTGCATATATATTGATCTTTGCCGTCTTCTTAAAAGAAAAACAATACATATTTCTAAAAATGTGCTCTTCTTAACTGTAATACATAACCTAGAAAACATATCTTCTAATAGTTGGTGCTCATTTCTATTTCGTTTTGTATCAGAATTCATCAATTGTTCACAAATGCTTGTCTGAAGCATTGTAATATGCACTGACCAGTCTGGGGTGAAATTGAGAACAAGTTGTATTTTCCTTCTCTTGGTCTCCTCATATTCAGATGCATGCAGTCAATGGAGCATGACATTGTATTTCATCAACACATACACATATGCTATGCTGCATTTATTGAGAAACATTCACTTAGATGAAAAACCATAGAAAGGCAGGCCAGAAAACATGAAGCCTCTGATATTTAATCCCTGTAGTATATCAACCTTTTTTTTGTATGCATTTACTAAATAATTCATTTACAGCAGGGCCACAGGTTTATATAGAAAATCAAGTTTCTGAATTCCTTTTTCGCTTCGTATGTTCTTTTTTTTAAAATTGTGCTTGGTACAGTAAGTCTAGATTGTAAAGGGTTAAACAGTATTCTTTTTATGTCAGTTGTTGGCTTGCAGCTGAGTTATTATTAGTACAGTATCCTAATTAACTTGTGATACATTTAAACATACTATAATAGAACGGAAGTAGAATTTAAGCAAATACCACTGACATTTAAAGTACATTAAGGGACAAATTTAATTAAGGTTGAATATCGATGGTTAATTAACCCTCTATATTTGACTGTCAAAGTTAAATCCTTCGACTTCGAATATCGAAGTCGAAGGATTAAGCGCTATTCGTTCGAAAAAATGCTTAGGAAGCCTATAGGGACCTTCCCCATAGGCTAACATTGACTTCGGTAGCTTTTAGGTGGCAAACTAGGGGGTCGAAGTTTTTTATTAAAGAGACAGTACTTCAACTGGTCGAATAGTCGAACGATTTTTAGTTTGAGTCGAAGTCGTAGTCGAAGGAGCCCATTCGATGGTCGAAGCAGCCAAAAAAACCATTCGAAATCCAAAGTTTTTTTTATTCATTTCTTCACTCGAGCTAAGTAAATGGGCCCCCAAGGATCTACCTCTCTTTCTTATAAAACATAGGATGGGTTAGGAATTAATCTATTATATGCCATAAAAATAATTCAAGCCAAAAAAACATGTCCTAAAAGTGAATTTTTTCGCAATGGTTTGCTTCAAAAATGATGTCTACAGACTTCAACGGGTGAAAAAAATTGTCGCGCAACAAAAAATTTTGACACCCATAGACTTTAATGCATCATGACAATTTTTTGCAGTTTCCTGAATTCATGGCAAAGAGAAATGGGTCAGATTCGACTAGTAGTGATCAAAGACAAAAGAACAAGTAGCAGTTCCACCTGTGTTCGGGAAGGTAGTAGGGATGATCAGTAAGGCCTAAGCCTTTTTATATATTGTAGAATATTTAACTATGTGAATTTCTGTCAAATGCAGTGCTGGTCCTGGTCGGCCAGACACCCCATGCATCCCAGCCGGCTGCGTCATCCCCCACCATGTGTAAACAGGATGTTTGCTTTTACTTCGGACTGCAGAACTCCCTTGACACTTCTCAGTGAGTCAACATTTGCTGAACTGGGGCTAGGCAACAGGGAAGGTACGTGCCTGGCACACCCCAAGCTTTTCACCCTAGACACGTGCCTCTTCTGCCTACGCCTAGTTTCTGCCCTGCTCAAATGTCAAAGAGAATGAATTCTGGCAATGTTATGAACTCTGGCCAGGCCTGGATTTGTGGAAAGGTCACCTAGGCCCAGGCCTAGGGTGGCAGGATTTTAGGGGGGCAGCATGTCCAACCACACCCACATTGGTTCAAAAACACTGGGGATACAATAATTCTTTTTAATTTTCCATACGCCAATCCCCATTGCTCCACTCCAGTTTATGAAAAATTGCACGAATAAAGAGGAGGGGACAGGGGCAACGATAGGCAGTGGGCCTAGGGGCGCCCACTATGTAAATCCGGGCCTGACTTTCTAATGATCGGGAAATTTGACAATTGATCATTTAGACACTGGAGAGGATAGCAGGAAATTTTATTTATTCTATTTACAAATTGCATTGAAAGTTAAAGACAATTCAGATCACAGTGCCATTGCTAAAGCAGGTTTCTAAATGACGGGCCATGGTGTTTCTGCAAAAATTGACAGGAAATATCAAGCACTTCAGCACTTCTTTTATTTTAGCCAGTTTTACCATTCCAAATACTTTTCGGGGGGTTTGCACCTCCCTTTGACAACCTGACAAAGGGAGGTGCAAACTCCCCCCCCCCTGAAATGTTGTTCTGTCCTTGGAGCGGTACAACTGGCTAAAATAAAAGATTATTTGAACAGCAAGAAGTGCTGAAGTGCTTGCCTTTCCTGTCAAATTTTGCTGAATGTAGATGTGTCTGTACATCTAAGGAATAGCACCACCGTATGCAACGACACGTGAAGAGTGTAAGTAGTGCTCCCCATATCTCTTATTTGCCATGGAGTTTCTGGGAATAATTATCTGTTCCCGCTTAGTAGGCATCATTGACATGGAACTTTGTGATGAAGCTATTTCTGTTTTAAATGAGTGATCTGCATACAATTTAGGTAGCGTTCACTTTACAACAAATGTTCTTCTCATGTCTTCAAAAGCCAGGGGGAATAGGGACAACAGACGTATTGCAGGTCCAGGCAGCACAACAAGTGGGAAACTGAACCCACTGGGATATGTATCAGCTGGGGGGATTCCCCAACAATGTGAACAGAAAGGTGAGCAGACAAGCAGGTAATGGCAGGGGGGGTCGGAATGATTTACTTAAATGGATATGGAGGGATGCTTAAATGAGCTGCATAGGCTAATTAATGTAGAGCAGGCAAGCAACATATGGCACTTTTTCTATAGGAAAGCACAATAAATGCAACCTGCTCCAGCAGTACAGAGGAATTGCCAGGGAGACCCATAACACAAAGCCCTGGCTTCATGTCCAACATCAATTCACAAAAAATCCTGACAAGTGTAACAAGTGCTTTAGCAATCATGTGCCCTAGCTGTAAGCCCATAGAACCCATGGTGTAAGCCTCAGCTCATAAGTTGCTTCATAAACAACTAAACATTATGAAGGGAGATGTGGATTCATATGCTTTTATATAGAATTGTGTGGATCTCTCGTCACTACAAGTGTGCTGTTGTTACAAGTGTGCTGTTGTTACAAGTTTGCTGTTGCCAAGAAACCTGCACTAACTAATCTTTGCCAAGGAAGCTATACTGATTAAACCAATGCAGGGTTACAGGACTGAATATCTTTAATTAATGATTAATTACTGGAAAAACTTACATGTGTCAAGCACCTGGGAGGTCCAATTTATAAATTCCAGTGTGCATATCAATCCCAGGAACAATACCTGATACATTAAACACAGATGCCACTTCCGCTTATTATGAATTAATATTAATTTATGGTGTTGCTATTAGTTTTATTTGCATATCCCAAAGTATGGTTCTATTATACTATATATACTCCCATGCTTGGTTTATTTTGGTTTTCAGCTCCGGTTTATCTCTTTATTTCACCATTTATTTTCTCCATTGTTTTTTTTTCTTCTCTATTTTTCTATGTACTTTACCCCAGCCTGTCTTCCTTGAACAACCGTAGGAGTACTTTTATTGGTTTATGTTAATATTAAGGAAATAAAATTTTCTTTTGGGCTATATGTTAAATAAGAGTGTCTGGATTTATAGCTGAACATGGCTGACAAACAAACCTTGTTTGAGTGTACAAGCACTGCCTCTTTTTCTCCTTCTGCACATACATTTAAATCTACAGTAGATGTTGGTGTCTTTATGTTAAGGCATATTACATAATCTATAATTATACCACCAGTGATTATACATTTGCAGGATCGATACAACCATTAATGTTGAGAAAAAAACCTTGTGCAATATACGGTTCATTAAATAAAATGTACAAAATCGAGAAAAAAAAAGTAAAACCATATACACCGAAAATATCAGGTTGCATTAAAGAAACAACTGCTCTTATTTCAATGTAATTATGAAATGAAGATAAAGTTGTATTTTCTGCACACTGCTTCAGTAAAAATCCAAATTCTTTATTAATCCATTTAAAAGCGAGAACACATCACACGAGCTTGACACGTTTCGGGCGCATGCGCCCTTAATCATAAGCATGCTTATGCTTAAGGGCGCATGCGCCCGAAACGCGTCAAGCTTGTGTGATGTGTTCTCGATTTTAAATGGATTAATAAAGAATTTGGATTTTTACTGAAGCAGTGTGCGGAAAATACAACTTTATCTTCTTTTGTAATATACGGCCTGGGACGCCAAGGTCTTTCCAGCACCTGATGAGATTTAGCATGGACTGCCTGCATTCCTACAAGAGAAAGACGCGGTGAGTCTGAGCGGTTTACCGTTTTTTAATTATGAAATGACCATGACCAGTTGTTTTAAATATTGTCATTATTCTGTGATAATAATACATCATTAGTGATGGGCAAATTTGGGGCGTTTCGATTTGTCAAAAAATTCACAAATTTCCCGCGGAATTTGCGAAATGGTGGCGGCATTTAATTTTTGATGCCGGCGTCCAGTTTTGCCACCGGCTTCTGATTTTTTGGACGCGGTCTGTTTTTGGTGAAATTGCAGTGGCGTCCAAAAAAATGCTGGCGAATTTTCACAACGGTTTCGCGAATTTATTCGCTGGTGGCGATTCGCGAGAATTCGTCGCAAATTCGCACCTGGCGAATAAATTCGCCCATCACTATGAATCATGATAAATCCACTGAAGATATAATGCAGTTCCCGGAAGTGAGTTACACTAGCATATACAATACATACATGCATATACAATGCACCCTGCTGCTTGTTGCATGTATTTTAATAACAGAAGAGGGTAATTAACAGCTTATACTTATTCTTTATGTACTTTACTTAAACAAATTGTGATGACATAGCTAAATTTATCACCACACATTATAGCATTATGTTGCATAACACAGAAACAGATGGGCCTATTAACTAATGTTTACATGTCTATTTTTTTCACCAATCTCTTTAAAATTTGTGTTATTTTTTCTTGTTTCTCTTAAATGCAAAAAATTAAATGTATTAATTAAAAAAAAACAAAACTCAATACTTAATACAAAGTAAAATTTGTCGAGATCCTATAGAAGTCAGTGGGAGCTGTGCTGACCCTATTGGACCATTTTTAATCAATTCTGATTTTTTTGATTTTCATTAGTAATTTGCATATCGGAAAAACTACATTTTTTTAGTTGTTTTTATTCATGCTTTTTATATTTGGATCTTTTAATGACATTTCATGATAATTGTGGTTTTAGAGAAAGTGACTTTTTATTTGTGGTTTCTAAAACCACTGAAATGAGAATGTTGATAAATGGGCCTCCCCGTGAAATGCTTTGTGCTTTTGGTGAACTCAACCTTTGATATGTTCTTTGAGGGGTATAATGTTGCTTTTATTTTATGATTAAATTTGACTTGAAGACAAAGTTAGTGAAATCGAACATGGCAGTGCACGTTACAATTTTGTCACATGACAAGACCTACAGTCGAAGGTTTCCAGTTATAAGTATCACCATACATCAGCTCTTTGAAATGTTAATAGTAAGCATAAAATAAAAGCAGAAGAGATGCAGCGCCTGACTTTTATTTGACAAAGGAGAATAAGAGGAGATAAAAACATATGAAGTAAATGAAACACATTCATCACAAATGAGCAGGCATCATCATCAAGAACACTCCACCTTTTCACAAGATCAGTTTCATGATTTCTAATATCTAACCTCAAATTTATTTTTCTTGAGAGTGTGTGGGATGGTTTTTTGCATGTTGTTTAAAAAAATGTAAGCATTCTATTTTTATTATGCGGCTTTTAAATCTATGAATCATTTTATAACACTCTTTAATTCAACTGCATCCCTTTGTGGTAACTGTTTATTTTGGTATATGTTGCATTACACAAAACTGTAACAATTTATAAAAACTGCCTGGAACACATTGATTAAGAGGAAATTGCAGTGACCTGAAGCCTTAGAATGCAAATTTTCACTTCTAATTCAATTAAAGCTGGGATCAGTCTTCTAGCCTACAATGTGCATTATGCATGCACAACAACATTCACATATTTATATATTTATATTTCCTTCGACAGCTCTGACAGTGATTAAACAAAGGTTTCCATGGATTTTTATGCTCAGCTTTACATTGGTATAAAAATAAAAAATCTATAATTATCAGGCAGTAGTAGACAAAACTGTTCTGTAAATTTTACTCTGAAATGCTTAAAGCCATGTAATTTCTGCTATATTAGCTTGTATACAATCGTGCAACTATGTTCTAAACACATTGGGGGTCATTTATCAACACTGAGCAAATTTGCCCGTGGGCAGTAACTCATGGCAACCAATCAAATTGTTACATTCATTGTTATACCTGCAGCTGGCTGAAGAAAGCCACTCACTGATTGGTAGCTATAGGTTACTGCCCATGGGCAATTTTGTCCAGTGTTGATAAATGAGCCCTATTGTGTTTCTCATTGCTTCTTGAGACTAAAACATTTCTTGCATTAAACAAACTGTATGGCTAATGTTACAGCTACAATACCCAATAGTATAGAAAATATTGTGGCTACCTGTTCAGCAGATTTAGAACTTTAATTTTAGTAGCCATATTCAGTGTGGTAGGTACCTTTAACTGTATGCAGCAAATGCTGAGAACCATTTCATGGTGCTTTGGTTTTCTGCTTATGCCTTACACCAAGAATTCTTGGACTGTTAACAGACATTATGGATCAGAAATGATACCCTTTGGGGCCGATTTATCAAGGGTCGAATTTCGAGGGTTAATGAACCCTCAAATTCGACCCTCAAAGTAAAATCCTTCGAATTCGTATATCAAATTAGAGTAAATACTTCGATCGATCGATCGAATATAAAAATCGTATGATCGAACTATAAAATCCTTAGAATCGAACAATTCAAAGGATTTTAATTGATAATTGATTTAATTGGTCCCCATAGGCTTTCCTAGCTTTTTTTGATCGAAGGAAAATCGTTTGATCGATGGATTAAAATCATTCGATTTGAAGGATTTAATCGTTGATCGGTAAATCCTTCGACTTTGATATTCGAAGTCGAAGGATTTTACTCCGATGGTCGAATATCGAGGGTTAATTAACCCTCGATATTCGACCGAATATATATATATATATATATATATAAATATATATATATATATATATATATATATATATATATATATATATATATAAATGTGCCCCTTAGAGGCACATTCAAAGGTTGAATTTCGATTTCCGAATTCATGTGAGTTTTTAAAATCACCCCTAAACTCGCATAAATTTGAAATTCAACCAATCGAAATTTATTAATAAAATTGAATTTTTTAAACTCGGATGAAACAAATCAACACAAAAACTCGTTTCAAATTCAATTTAAAAATTGATTCAAGTTTTTTCTCCGAAAAAAAAAACTTGAATGTCAGGAAGGCTGCAAACAACTCCAAATTGATCCCTGGACCAGGAAGATTTATGAAATTATCACATTCCTGAAGAGCCCCATTCACTGTACAATACATGGAACAAAGATTTAACCTGTGTTTAGCCATCTGCAAATAAGTAATGTGAGACAGTTTGATTCATTGCCTTGAACTTTAGAGGACATTAGAAGTGCATATGTTCATTTGGGAGTCATCTGTATAAAATGATATTGTAATAAAAAAATCATTTTGAGCAAGGGAGCGTAAAATGACAACAGAGATCCCAGAACAGCGCCTTAATAAGCCATTTCATGTACTTAAAAAATACAGAATTTAAAGAATTTAGTATGTAGAAATAAAACAGATGGAATATGAATGGCATAGTAGTAGAAATTGTAGCTGTTTAAGAGAAGAGCAACTGGGAAGTACCTAATACTGTGACTAATACAAATACAGTAGAACCCTTGTTTTACATTTTTCAGGGGACCAGAAACAATGGTGTAATATCTGGGAAAATGTAACATCAGTGAAATGTATTATGCATCATATATTGGTGGGACCACAGAAAAACAATGTAAAATGCAGGTAAACTTAAAATTAGGGAGAGTAAAATTGAAGTTTCGTTAATAGTCAAAAGTGAAAGACAAAGAGGTGTACTGAAGCATTTTGAATGTGTGGCATAAAGGTCTTCTTTTATATGAATTCCATCTTATCTATAAACTATTGTTTCAATGTCTCAGGGATGTTGAGAAATGAGGAAGTGGTTAAAGAGGAATGTAGAGGAAACCAAACATTGAGAACTGTGAGTGTGTATAAGATTTAGGGGCAGATTGAACTGGATATACTTAAGTGACCAATAAGCTCAAAATGTGCAAGGCTTTGAAATGTTGTTCAAATTAATAAAGATACATTTCTACATCGGTGGCCTTTTCTTTGGGTGTCCATCTTTTTTTTGTTGCTGATAGTTTTCCTCTTCCCTATGCTGAGGGTCTGGGGCTGGGGCGCTTCATACCATAGTTTTAATCTAGTGAGTTTCTGCCTAATATCCTAGTGCCCTTTCTTCTTTGTATTGTGTAGTGCTAGGGCCATCACAGCAGTAGCAGCACTGTGACCTGATAGAATTATTGCTCCTCAATGAAAATTGTGTGCAGGGAAAAAGGATTTAGACAATTATGTCCATGCTGGAAGCAGTACACATCAGTATAATTTGTAAAAAAAACAGTTTGAGTAATTAGCATACAGTATGCGCCTTGATAAAGCTGTTAAGCGAAATGCGTGTTGGCGAGCTGCTTATTTTCTCTGTTTTTTAACAAACTTTTATCTTTGGGTTATTTAATTGGGCTGGGTTCATCCACTGTTGCTATGGTCACCCTTCTATCTACGCAATCTTCTTTCCATTCTAAGGGGCCAGTGATTTGTGGCTTTTCAGGTTTAACTTAGTGTCACGGTTGGCACCCTAAACCAGAACTAATGCCAAGCTCCCTGGTCTCGGCTCGGCTTCACCAGTTAGTGTGACCGCCTTTGGCTTTGGGAGGAGCCCTCAGCGTACTCAGATGCCACCTGGACTTTTCGAGAGGAGCAAGGCGAGGAGTTCTGGCAAGCAAAGGGGCAAGACTGTAGTAAAACAAAGTCTTTGGACAGAAGGTCGCAGTACAAGGTGTTAGGCAAAGGAGTAGTCAGAACAGGCCGGGTCGAGGCAGGCAGTGAGTAAACGTTGTCAGGCAGGCAAGGGTCAAACCAGGAAGTCAATGAGAGGATTAATCAGAAGGGGTAGTCGATAATCAGGCAAGGGTCAGAATCCAGAAGTCAGAATAGTCAAATCAGCCAGGCAGGGGTCAAAACAGGGTTTAAACAGGTTCAGAATAAAGCTCAAGCACCAGGAAACAAAATCCTATCATGGGCAAAAACTCACAGCCCTAATGGGCTGCAGCTTTAAGAAACCCCAGAGCGCGCCGCGCGCGCCCTAGGATGCCGGCACCTGCGGCCTGCATGAAGCCGCTTGTTGAGACGGGCGTCCCCGCCGAGGGGGCGACAGGCGTCCCTGTCCCCCCCCCTAGACCACCAGGTATGTTCGTTACACTTAGTCTCCAACAAGATCAGGGCAAGTTAATTTACAAGGCCACAGTCCTGGTTACCCTGTCCTGCCTCCTCTTTGTGGTGTCCCCATCTTAGAAATTAATAGGCAGTTATTTTTGGGACAGCTCCACCCTCTATTTTTTCATTATATCCTTCTATCTTTTCTCAAGACCGTAGCTCTCTGATTGACCTTTACCCAATCCTTGGTCATAATTAATTAGATTTAAACTTTTCTCATTAACTTATCTTTTAGTAATAGATAATTGTATGCCTGGCACCTTACCTAAAAACATCAATTTTCTATTAAGCACATGTATATAAAGTTTGGGCACTTCCTAATGAATTTTGGTATTTTTTAACTTCATTTATTTGAGTCCAATCATGAATTGTCAATGAACTGGTTGTTACCATTAACTGGGCAGAAGTCATTGGGTATATGCACTAATTTGCACTTTATATTTATTTATTTATGAATTGGCTTGGAATTAATTGATTCAGGAAGTGATTAGTTTTCATATATTATCGTTGATGAACTAAAAAAATAGGCACGCACTGCCCTTTAATTTAAGTCAATCACCTATCTTATTGGTAGGGGTTGAATCAATCACCAGACACCAATTAATTGTCATAGATGGGGTTTCTTTCTATTCCTTTATTTTTTTTGTGCACTGATTTTCTGACGGTTGTCAGGCCCTGATTGTGACTTTTGAGAATTTGTTACTTATTGTGATTGAAGAGTCCTTTCCTTTTAATTCATTGATAAGAATCCAACATTAGTTTTATGAGAGTAGTGTAAGCTGCAATGCACATCATATTTTATAAAAGACATGAACAAGAAATCTCAACACATAGGGGGCCCATTAACTTAGTTCGAGTGAAGGAATAGAATAAAAAAAAACTTCGAATTTCGAATGTTTTTTTTGGCTACTTCGACCATCTAATTGCCTACTTCGACCTTCGACTACGACTTCGAATCGAAAGATTCAAACTAAAAATCGTTCGACTATTCGACCATTCGATAGTCAAAGTACTGTCTCTTTAAAAAAAACTTCGACCCCCTACTTCGCCATCGAAAACCTACCGAGGTGCAATGTTAGCCTATGTAAATCAATGTAAATCTGTCCCTAAAACATTGTGTAGTTTTTTTTTTTAAAAAAAAAAAGTATTTACGGTATTTAGATATTCTATACTGTGTACTATTTTCAATATCAAGTATTTTCGTTATCCTCAGAGTTGATGCACACACATTTTCAATTTAAATGCAAATATGTTTTAATGGTTTCTTTATTTTGTTTGTAGTTGAGGGAAAAAAGAAATACTGTAGATAGTTTGTTTCAATATATATGCAGCAGTTCAGTGAATGAACAAAATAGATTTCATTTACTATCTGTCCACCTTTGTGTCACTTTTAATTTCTATCTTGGTATCTTCCAGATGTATGCTTTTTATTTATTATTTAGTTTCATTTTTAAATAAAACAAACAAGTGGTATCCCTGTATTATCCCCACATGGCACAAGTGCAACTGGCTAAGTAACCTTGAGTAAAATATAAGTCTATGGACAAATATTTCTTGTAATTAATTTCTTGCAATCATAACACTACATAACATAACATACACTAGACCCTCATGACAGACATAGGCACAACTATAGGGGGCAGATGTATCAAGGGTCGAATATCGAGGGTTAATTAACCCTCGATATTCGACTGCCGAATTAAAATCCTTCGAATGTCGAAGTCGAAGGATTTTTGCGCAATTTGTTCGATCGAAGGAATAATCGTTCGATCGAATGATTAAATCCTTCGAATCGAACAATTCAAAGGATTTTAAGACATCGATCGAAGGATTATCCTTCGATCACAAAATTGTTAGCAAGCCTATGGGGACCTTCCCCATATGCTAACATTGGCCTCGGTAGGTTTTAGGTGGCAAACTAGGGGGTCAAAGAAATGTTTAAAGAGACAGTACTTCGACTATCGAATAGTGGAAAAGTCGAGCGATTTTTAGTTCGAATCTTCGATCTGATCTTGCTATTAAAGGGGACCCGTCACCCAAAAAAAACCATTCCAATTCCTATTTTTATCACATTAGTCAAGCAAAATGAACTTTAATTACACTATATAAATTATTTGAATCTTGTTTCCTTCAGTCTGGGAATTCATAATTATAGCAAGCAGGAAGCAGCCATTTTGTGGACAGTTTTATTAAGACAAGCCTTGTATCATCTCAGAATCTTGTTTGTGCACCAGAATGGGGGACCTGATGTCCATCCCCATACCCTGGCTACACAATTAAATGATAAAAAGAACGAGGGAATGTGGGGAGAGCAGTGACATCTAGGAAGTGCTGAATGGAAAGTGAAAGTAATTGTCTGCCCCGCCTCTATGCCACTGGCATAGAGGAGGGGCAGACAATATTTGATTGACAGCTGAGATTTTTAAATGAGCTTACAACAGCTATGAATGCTTTAATAAAAAATAGAAATTGGATTTCATGTTTAATTTGAAAAGGACTTTTATTATACAGATTTTTGTGTCTGGATGATAGGTCAACTTTAATTAGAGTTTGCTTTAATCCACCTTCAAACTTCCACCTTCAGTAAGGAATAGTTTTAAAAGTATGGATTATAGCTAATACTGTTATATAATTCTTCAGAACCACCTACTCCACTGGTGACTTTTAGGGGCCGATTCACGAATTTCGGGTGAAGGATTCGAATAAAAAAAAATTCGAATTTCGAAGTATTTTTTGGGTACTTCGACCATCGAATTGGTTAAATTCGATCGAATTCGAACGATTCGAACGATTAGAAGTAAAAATCGTTCGACTATTCGACCATTCGATAGTCGAAGTACTGTCCCTTTAAAAAAAACTTCGACCCCCTACTTCGGCAGCTAAAAGCTACCGAAGTCAATGATAGCCTATGGGGAAGGTCCCCATAGGCTTGCCTGTGATTTTTTGATCGAAGGATTTTCGTTCGATCGTTGGATTAAAATCCTTCGAATCGTTCGATCGAACGAAAAATCCTTCGATCGATCGATCGCAGGATTTGCGCAAAATCGTTTGACTTCGATATTCGAAGTCGTACGATTTTAGTTCCCAGTCGAATATCGAGGGTTAATTAACCCTCGATATTCGACCCTTCGTGAATCGGCCCCTTACTATCTAGGTAAGCGGTAGGTAGGCTCACCTTCGGTCTATCAATAATAATATCTAGGACTTCCCTAATGCCCAGGGGGCTGGAGCATTGATAATTTGAATTTATGTTTTTGAGTTTTAATTGAAGTTTCGAAGTTTGTAAACTCACAAATTAGAGTTTTTTAAGCCTATAAACTTGAAAATTCAAAGTATTTAAAGTTTTTTCACAATTGTATTCAACAGGTTTTTTTACGTTCAGATTTTTTCATAAATGAGCAAACAGAAATAACCTCACAAATTCGATTTTTGATAAATAAGCACATATACGTGATAAAGTACTAAAGTTTTGAGTAAGCGCAAACTATCACTATATTACACAAAAACTAGTAGTTAATTAAGAAGCAACAATAATTTTTTTCTCACAATACTTTGTGCCAATCAGATAATACATGAATACCATAGGGAATAATCAGGAGACCCAGTGCCACAAGGAGATGATTCAGGTTTATAACAGAGACCCCAAGCTTGAGATCTAATATTTAAGGCAGATTGTGAAAACCTTCTAGCCTATTTGGGGCGAAAGTACTAGCTAAACTACTTAGTCATTTTACTATGTGGATTTATGTATGCGCCTAGGTTATTCACTGGATTATATTCAAAGTAATGACAGTATCTTTACATTAAATAAAAACACATTTATCTTTGACAAAGTTATGACAGGTTAATGTTAGTGCATTTTTTTCCAGCAAATTATTAAATCTGTGTCCTTTTGATCCCGTCCTTTGGGACTGTACATTATTTAGGTTGGTTGAGTATTTGTGAACCAAATGCACTATGCTGTGAAAATAAACCGAGTTGACAGTTCCTGGGTCATGGACAGTGTATTCTTAAATGCTGACTTGTATATGTATTAAATCTGTACATACAACTTAACTAAAACCTTCACTTTCTTTGAGTTCTTTATAAGAGACAGTGATTTATTGTGATGTATTGTTTAGTACAAGGTCAGGACAATGTAACCTTTTTCGTTTTATTTTTCTGTCAGTAAAAACTCAGTAAAAAAATCATCTACAAAATAAGGGTTTTGATTATATTCATTTTTTTTTAAAAGATCTCTGTTCTTTCTGGAATTAAAATGCCTGACATTTCCAAAAAGTAAAAGTGACACTTTTGTGAAGAAATTTAATGGGGAAGAAGGGCGCTTTTTCTAATAAAATCCCTCATTATTGGACTATTGTTAAACATAGGTGTATGTCTTGTTTAAAATAATTCACGAGTTAATGCTATTTTCTCATCCTTAGAGAGTTCTAACACTACAAAAGGAATGGTAAATTATAAAGAGCTTAGAATTTAACAACTTCCAACTACTGTTCTTTGTCAATTACTCTGTCTATTATCTAAACCCCTGCTCTGTCTATTCTGGTAGAGGAAAAAAAAAATAGGGGCTGCTATTGTTTTGCTTGTTGCAGTGCTTGAGATCCATTTTTTTTTAACACTATTACTATTCAAATATTCCATCACCATTCTTTTATCTTACTTGCTCTCAGCAACTCAAGGATTCTCAAAAAGGAAGGGGTATAAGTCCTACCTACTTTCGTGGCACAATGCCTCTATTCCATATTTTTGTAAGATAATATTTTTAACAACCAATGGAGAATAAATACTGGGACTTTACTGTAAATAGAAAAAATAATAATACAGTGATTTACACCAACAACCCCACACTTTAGGGGGGTTTCATTTACTAAACTTCGGTCTGTTTTTTTGGGGGGAAACTCAAATATTTTTTTTTAAACTCAAATATTTTTTTAGATTTAATAAAGCCTGATGCAGCAAAAATCTAGATTCAAAATTCCCCATCTCAGACCTGCCGAGGTTTTGCCAGAGGTCCTTATCCTATCTTTAAGTAGAATTCTGACTTTTCGAGAAATTCGGATTCGGGTTTTCGCACGTTTTTATCGAGTTTAAACCCAAACCAATTAGATCAAACTTTTTCAATAATAAATAAAATAAAAACATTAATTCTAGTTTGGTCAGCCTTTTTTTATTTAAGAAATCAGAAAAATTCAGATCTTGATAAATAACCCCCTAGATGTGCTTGCATGCTGGGTGAAATGTTGTTCAATTTTACCAGTGTGTGTTAGAGTTACTAATCAGAATATGTATTGAATCCCGGTAATCAGTGACTGGATTTAAGTCTAGAAAAGCAGGCAGAAAGCGATTAGAATTCATGCCCAGTTGGAAATCACTGTAGTGAAACGGTAACTCTCAACAACCTCTTTAGTGTGGCAGCACAAATCCAAGCAGAGGGATTAAGAGCAATGGGAATCACAGCCCTGTGCATACAGTGACTGATTAGCGTATTAATTAGCAGGAGTTAATGTAACAGTGTTAGAAGTACATTAAGGCAGAGAGAGTCTTCTGATGAGTTGGAACATACACAGGAAATCAGAAGTGCACAATACCAGGCAGTGATCCCCAACCTGTAGCTCATGAGCAACATGTTGTTCTCCATCCCCTTGGATGTTGCTTCCAGTGGCCTCAAAGCAGGAGCTTATTTTTGAATTCCTGGTGGGAGGCAAGTTTTGGTTGTATAAAAACTAGGTACTAGGTAAGGCCAAACAGAGCCTTTATGTAGGTTGACAATCCACATAGGGCTACCAAAAGGCCAATAACAGCACTTATTTGGCATCCCAAGAACATTTTTCATGCTATTGTTGCCAGTGTCGGACTGGGACAGCAGGGGCCCACCCAAAAACCTTAGACCAGGGGCCCACCCAAAAACCATAGACCAGGGGCCCACTCTCAGTACTATTATTCTTCCGCTCCTCACTCAACCTCTATTCTCCTAGTCTCTTTTCTTTACACACTATAACCTATTATTCCATCTATTTAGCCTCTTTGAAATAGGTAATGGCCATGAAATAGGCCAAATGTTTAGCAGCATGAGGGCCCACTGACACCTGGGCCCACCAGTGGGCCAGTCTGACACTGAGTGTTGCTTCCCAAATCCTTTTACTTCTGAATGTTGCTCATAGGTTCAAAAGGTTGGTTGATCCCTGATACCAGGGGTTTAGCTAAGAGCAGAAACCTGGGGACTAAACTAGATCATATATGGAAGAACCAAATCAAATGCAATTTCAAAAAAAGGAGTTTGATTCGTCAATCTCAGACAATCAGACAATCTCAGGCCAGATTTCTTAACACACAAACTGAATTACTACCTCAAGCTAAATTGCAGGAACACACCTCTCTGAACTACAGAAACTGTTTGTGGAGGCAATGAGCTAGTAGGGACAGGGTCTATAAAAAGCCTCCTTTCAAAGCTCAATAGAAGAAAACAGCAGGCACTGTAGTTAACCCCTATCCTTGCTGGAACTGAATCCTGATAGTGTGTATGAGTCTTATCCTGACAGATATGTTTTTGTTTGCTGGAAAGATTTGCAATCTGGTTTAGGTGCAAATCAGCAATTCATTTTCAAATGGCCAACGTGTGGCCTTTCAGATGTTTTGAACACAACTAGCCTTTCAACTTTGCTATGCTGCTGGCTTTGATAATCTTCTCAGTTGTATAGTTAATTTAGGTTAACTAAATGTGGAAAAATGGGCTGAACCTCCTTTCCACTTTGAGGAAGTTAAGTCAAACGAAGCAAGCTTTATACTGTGCAATGCTGTGCTGTGCTTAACTTTTCCAATGTTTATATCTACACTCATCATTAACTTCACATCTAGAAGTTATCTACAAATACATTCTACAACCCTTTGTATATTGACAGACCAGCTTTTCATTCATTCAAGTTTATATCTATATATTGACTTCAAGTGCACCCCAGGAATAGTCTGGGATTATAAAACACAAAATAATATACACGTCTTCATATTTCAGTATCGACTATGACAGACTTTCTATCTCTCTCAATATTCATGTTATTTATTTGCATATTGATTATGGTTCCCTCTCAAAACATATCTTTAAATAAATTATACACAATATATCAAGGCCATTACATCTATATACCGATTGGGCTTGCACCTCATTTATTGCTATAATAATCATTTCTGCATGCAAGGCATGACTGAAACCTACATCCTTTTTAAACACCTCTCTTTAAATGATTACAATCAACAGTGAACATCTAACCACTAGTAGGATCCACAACAGAGGGAGTGTCTGGCTTGAAGGACATACAGAATAGATGCAAGATCTGTTCTACAACAAGCACTAGAAATAGTGATGAGCAAACCTGTCCCATTTTGCTTTGCTGAAAAATTTGCAAACTACAAAAAAAATCGTGAAAAGGTAATAGAACATATATGAGCCAACAGTAAGGGGCAGATTCACTAAGGGTCGAATTTCGAAGTTAAAAATACTTCGAAATTCGACCCTCGAATTGAAATCCATCGACTTCGAATATCGAAGTCGAAGGATTTAGCGCTAAACATTCGATCGAACGATCGAAGGATTTTTCGTTCGATCGAACGATTAAATCCTTCGAATCGAACGATTCGAAGGATTTTAATCAAACGATCGAAGGAAAATCCTTCGATCAAAAAAAGCTGAGCAAGCCTATGGGGACCTTCCCCATAGGCTAACATTGACTTCGGTAGGTTTTATCTGCCGAAGTAGGGGGTTGAAGTTTTTCTTAAAGGGTAAGTACTTTGACTATCGAATGGTCGAATAGTCGAACGATTTTTACTTCGAATCGTTCGATTTCGTTCGACTTCGATCGAATTCGATCGAATTTAACCAATTCGATGGTCGAAGTACCCAAAAAAAACTTCGAAATTTGAAGTTTTTTTTATTCTAACCCTTCACCCGAATTTAGTGAATCGGCCCCTAAGTTTTAGAACACAATATGAAACATACACATGAAAGGAGTGTATTATTATATCATGTGTATGCTATGCTGGATGTATATATATATATATATATATATATATATATATATATATATATATATATATATATATATATATATATATATATATATATATATATATATATATATATATATATATATATAATATCAGGCCCTGTGTGGAATGGTCCTGCATACCTTGTGGCTACCTCTGTTTTATTTCAGGTTACTGCAGTAAAGCACTGCGTATCTTGACAGCGCTATATAAATAAAATGATGATGAGGTTACCAAAAATCATTAATTTGAACATATAATGCAACAACATTTTTATGGACCACTCTCTTATACTGGGTTCATATTTATAATTACAGAAAATAATACATAGCTGCAGTGAAATCAGGTTTCCTTTACAAAATCAAGGAAAAGTCATACAACAAGAATATATTATGAAGTATTCTCTTAATATTTGGAGTAAAATACAAATATATAAAACTCATATTTGAAAATAGTTTGCGGTAGAATAATGCAAAAGTACATGTATTCATTCCCAACATTTTCCTTTAAATCAATTTGTGCTATGGTTTTATTATCTGCTGAGACCCAGCTTCAGAATCATTGTACCTAAAGTCTTAAAATGGCTGAAGAAGCATCTGGCTGGATAATATACATCCACAATGAAAATGCTTTAGGGAATATTTAGCAGGCAAATGTAACAAATGACTGATAAAGTTGCAAATGCACCAACATAAAAATACTATTCGCCAAACCATTTATTTGCCTCTAGTGAATCTTTGTGATGAGAAAAGGAGTCGAAGGACCGGTAATGCATTATGTTGGTGCTGCTCATAAAATCAGCATTCTAACTCTAGAAACATTTTCTTTATCTCCTTAAGACTTTTATAAACATAGTTTGATGTAAGGAATGTTGTAAACTGTGAAGTAGCAGCTTTGTTTTATTTTTAGAGAACACTTGTACCAGTATTTGTATCCCAAATTTTTTTTGCCCTCAAAAAATATATTGCCGCTATACAGTGCACAGCAAAATGTTTTGCAATCCAGCAATTACTTGGTTAGTGAGAAAACAACCACACCCTTTGCTTAGGGAACTTGTAAATCACTAATTATGCTGTAGAAAAATAAGTCCTAGCACCTGTTATTTAATCCCAAGCTACAATATATTTTGCTGTCTAAACTGCAACAACACCCCTAACCCAGTTCTGCTTCCACTACCAACAGCATTGCAAAATCTCATTGCATCTTCTTTACAAAATCTGTCCTTATTAGAAGTGACGCAGGAAGTTTAAAAATTAGGTGAAGTCTTACGTGTTTATTCTTTCTATACATATTTGGATTTATACAAATCCACTGGATCTGCCATAATTCTTGCTTCAGTAAGGACACAATGTCAGTAAGGACACAATATCACTGACCTGAAAAAAAAGGGCTGGTGCTGGACAAGTAAAGAGAATTATACTAAATAATCATTTTACCTTCCCATAGTTGCCCACAGGCTAAAGGGGTGGAAATAACGTTTCCCAAAATGCAGAACTAACACCAAGGTACTGTTAGAGCTCATGCTTCCACCTATAACAGCTGCTTTACACTTCAGGAGGAGCCCTCCGCTACCCAGATGCCGCCAGGTCTCATAGTGAGAGGACCAAGGGGAAATTTCTGGGCAGACAAGAGAACCAAACTTATACTAGAAGGACAGGGAACAGGAAGCGTAGTTAAAGGTCAGACTGGGTTTGTACCAATCGGGCAGTGCAGTACAAAATCAGGAATCTGAGATGTTGTTGGGGCACAGGCTGGGGTCAGAACCAACAGTAGCACAGTACAAAATCAGAATCCAAAGAATGGTCTGTAAAGGGGCAGTGTTCTGTAGAGGCCATGATGTAGCAGAAGTCAGGGACAGTTTAAGGTCAAGGATCAAGATCAGAACAGTGTAAATGCACCCAGACACTATGGATATAGACTTGCGTTGGCCAGTGAAATATTTTAATCTTTTGCCAAGTGTGATGACATCAGATGCATCGTTTGCGTCAGAACCTGGAAGCAGCACAAATGCATGTCATTTCAGCATTGGCAAACAAAGTTGGAGGAAGCGTTGGGAGTCCCTGCACCTCAAGACCACCAGGTATTCTCACAGTAACCTTTTTACACATCTACAGATTGAAGTCACAAATAACAATTTGAGTACCCATGCAAGTCTTCTATAAACAATCCTTTAAATGTATTAATACTGTCTTTATTAAAAAAAAAAAAAAAAAAAATCGCAAAATTTTTACAGTTCATATTATAAAGACTGTTGGCTTGTAGATATTGGGTTTCTTGGTACCAAAGGAACATCAGTTCTTTGTTTTTTTACTGAAAAAGTTGTTTTTAAATGCTCCATTTTACTACAAATATAAATAAAATGTATAAATCAACACATAAAAATGTATAAAAAATGTATATCATCCTTGTTTTAACCAAAGATATTGGGGACTCACAATATTTTACTTATGTAAGAATACCGATTTACTAACAATGAATATATCTTCATACCAAATGAATTATTTATCTTTATGTTTTATACATTTCTCAATAATGATATATATATTTATTTTGTAAGATGCAGCTTCCACACTTGCATTGTTAGCATTCATACAATTTCGACATCATTACAGTTCGAATTTGAAGCCGTACCATCATGCCATGAATATAAAATTCCTAGGAGAATAACAGTGACCTACAGTTCTTTCCGAATAACTTGAAGTAAATCAGCTTTATTTATTCCTTGTTTTTCTCCCAGGTTCTTCATATTTCCACTGCCTTAATTATTTCCATAATCCATGCAGAGTTTCCTTCACTTCTTAATATAGAGTCTCAAACACCTGCTCTGCATGACTGTTGATGTTGTATGTATGTGAGTATATGCACATCTGCACATAATGATATACACATCTCATGCGATATGGGATTTAAAGAAAAAAACATTCATTTTCATTATACTTCTATGACACTGTAAATTAAGCCACACAGTGTTTGGTGTATTTAAGCATTTGGGACAATTAACATAATGGATTTGGTATTAGTTACATAGTTACATAGTTAAATTGGGTTGAAAAAAGACAAAGTCCATCAAGTTCAACCCCTCCAAATGAAAACCCAGCATCTATACACACACCCCTCCCTACCTTCACATAAATTCTATATACCCATACCTATACTAACTATAGAGCTTAGTATCACAATAGCCTTTGATATTATGTTTGACCTATAAAGAGGCATAATTATGTTTTCATCCCTTGAGTTAGTGCCCTTTTTTATGCAAGACAGAACTTGTTATCTACAAAGACCCCTAGAT
Organism: Xenopus petersii; assembly: GCA_038501925.1. Taxonomy (NCBI): domain Eukaryota; kingdom Metazoa; phylum Chordata; class Amphibia; order Anura; family Pipidae; genus Xenopus; species Xenopus petersii. The sequence continues at coordinate 93,805,453 of CM076687.1, read as the reverse complement.
CCTTCTCATTTAAGGAAACTCCCAACACACTGCCATTTAGTGTATAACTTGCATTTATATTTGCAAGTTGCATTTAGCTCCCTAAACTCCCGCTGTTTTCCTAAACTTGCACATGGCACAGGCAAAATTTCAGAAAAGATGACATTGGAAGACCTTTCCTTGATCTTAGAGCCTAGATCCCTGAAATCATTCTTTAAGGTCTTCCATCTACCATTTATTTTGTCATTAGTACCGATATGCACTAAGACAGCTGGGTCATGCCCAGCCCCACCCAATAATTTGTCTATCCGATCAACCACATGCCGAACCCTGGCACCAGGTAGACAGCAAACTGTTCGGTTGTAGCGATCCGGACGACAAATTACCCTATCCACTTTCCTACTAATTGAGTCCCCTACAAACACAATCTGCTTAGGCCTGACTCTACTCTCCTCCCCACCACTACTAGAGAAACTGGTCTCCCGGCTGTTAGAGAGATCAGCCCCATCTAGAATTGCCGAACCAGAGTTCATACTCCCATCATCTTCACACAATCTGGCAAATTTGTTGCGATGTATAATCTCCGGATCAGCCTCCATTTTCCTTTTGCCCACCTTAGATTTTCTAACTGTCACCCAGCTAGCTGCCTCAATATCCTGCTGCTGTTCTGTTCCCCCCAAACTATCTGACCCCGCTAGGTCCTGCTCAGTGAGCAAAAGACTCCTTTCAAGATTGTCAATCGACCGCAGTGTTGCAATTTGTTGCTCTAGTGCTCTAACTTGAGCCTCCAAAGTGGCAATTTGCTCACAGCCACCACAGAGGTAAGAATTTTGGATCTCTTGTTCTAAATCTGCATACATATGGCAGACTGTGCAGACCTTCGATCTTGCTAGCACTCATTATCCCAATTACAGATCAAAACAGGAAAAAATAAAAATAAATATATAAAATAAAAATGAGGGTTTAGAACAAACTTTTGACCTAGTTTGAACCTCCTTTAGTTTTCAACTCCAGTGTTTATAACTCCACTTACAGATCCCCCACTGTTTATAACTCCACTTACAGATCCCCCACTGTTTATAACTCCAGATCCCCCACTTAACGAGCAAACACTTAAGAGAAGCTAACACTAGAGCAAGCTCCACTGGAGTGCCAGGGGTTCTATTTATACAGTCTGTTCAGGTGCAACTAATCAAACCCCACCCCCTCAAACAGAGGGAAAAGTGCAAAGTAAAGCAGGTTGTGACAAACTTGCTGTAAGCACACTAGCACACTAGTGAAATACTTGTTTGCCTTCAGTGTTGCAAACTATAGCAAAGTTTTAAATTGAAGAGGATTATGTATTTTTAAATTACAATTCTAAAGATGGGAAGGTCAAATTATCAATTTTCAATATCGCCTTTTTTTTTTTTTTTTTTAAAAGTTAGTGGGGGGAAAAAACCACATGCAAACCTGAGTAACTTTTTCTGCATTTAAGAAAAAATAGGAACATGTTAATTGTTTCATGTAAAAAACATTCTGTAAAAAAATCCTTACTGTCAGGACTGGCAGAAGTGCTGGGCATTGATTCAAATTAATCGCCAATGCAAATTGTTTGGATTTAAATCTATAGTATTTTTGGTGCAAATAATGGCTGACTGTAAAACCAATGGTAATAATTCATGAATTGGCCCCTAGCTCTGTTGTTGAGAACAATAACCACAAAATTAAGTTTGGAGAATTTTCTGTAACATGCAAATGTTAATCTAATAAAGAGGTACGTTTTGTAGACCTTTTAGGAATTTTAGTTTAATTGCAACAACTTGAAGCCTAACATTTTCAGTGGCCATGGTGTCACTTCTACTGCAACAAAGCTTACAGTGTTATTAACAATGATAGTATGAGATTTGCTTCTTCCAAATAAGGTAAACCACTCCACCACCAGTGTCAAATTAGGTTAACCACTAGTGGAATGCCATCACTGCAACCACCACCAGTGCCATGATATATTCCAGGCATGCACTTTGGCAGCATGTTCCACAACAAATTACAATTTCATTCTCATAAATATACATGATAAAATGAAAATCTATCTTTTGCCAGCTGCAACGTCTTACAAATGAAAAGTTCATCAGACAAATCCTTAAATTGATCTTGTGTATAGTTGTACATATTGATCATGTATCACTTTAGATTCCCTTTTCTAAAGTAAACACATTCAAATTGCTTGGACAATCTCTTGATTGTAACTACTTTGTGGTGTGGAGCCTTTTTATTGCGTAATAAGATTTCTTCTTTTAAATTGCTCAAGTCTCTCTGATAATTTACATGCCAATTACAACCCATAGAAACAGAACACTAGAAAATGCTGGTACTTGCCACTTTGTTGCACAAGTTAAACCACAATATATCTTGATTGTTTTACATCAATTTACAGTAATTGATTACTTAGCTTCCAACAGTTTTTTGGTCAGCTGTGGACTTATATTGCATGTGCCTTCAGGAGATAGCCTTCAGTATCAGTACATAATGAGTATTGTCTATATAAAGTATCTATGTAGGTATCTAGGCTATGTATCCTGCTTAGGTCTGCAATTTGAATCAATCATTTCAAAATTCTTTAATTGTAAAGAAGAGAATTTTTGTTTGGCGTTTCTTTGACAGATTTCTAATTATAAGAGTAAATGCTATTTCCAGCCTCACAGATGCTTCATTGGTACATTCTTTGTTTTCCACTTTGGCTTTCTCGTGTCTCAATTTAATATCTCTGTGATAGGCTCTTGGTCTTTTTGGGGTAAAGGCAGGACCAGAGAGGATGCTAAATATAGAGATAGCAGGCCAAAACCCAATATGCAGTATCCTGGGGGATAACAATCTCATAGTAAAAATTCAGTGGTGGTTAGGGCTGCCAGTAGGGATGTAGCGAACTGTTCGCCGGCGAACTAGTTCGCGCGAACTTCGACTGTTCGCGTCCGCCGAATGTTCGCGAACGTCGCGCGACGTTCGCCAATACGAGTTCGCGTTCGATTCGAACAAAAATCGTTCGACCATTCGACCATTCGATTCCTTCGACCGCTAAAATCGAAGGATTTTCGTTCGAATCGAACGATCGAAGCCATTCGATCGAATGAAATCATTCGATCGAATGGCTTCGATCGTTCGATTCGAACGAAAATCCTTCGATCGAACGATTAAAATCCTTCGATCGTTCGAATCGAACGATTTTGCGGATGTTCGAAGTTCGCGAACTGTTCGCGAACTGTTCGCATTTTTGCCGGTGTTCGCGAACGGCGTTCGCGAACACATAAACGGCAGTTCGCTACATCCCTAGCTGCCAGTAGTGATGGGCGAATTTGTCCTGTTTCGCTTTGCCACAAATTTCCCACAAAATTTGAGAAATGGGTAAAAAAATTTGCGATACGACGTTGAGCGACCTCAATTAATCATCGAATTGTCACCAGCATCAATTCCATTGCCGACGCTGCTGAATTTTCATGGCAAATTCGTGAATTTATTTGCCGGCGGCAAAACGTGGGAATTTGCCGCGAATTTGCACATGGCAAATAAATTCACCCATCACTAGCTGCCAGTAAGATCATGCAAGAAAATCAGGAACTTTGCAAGAAAGACCTAAAAGTAGAAATTGAACTTTGGTCTTTGACATGCTTTTATTTTGGATTTTGCACTGATGTGAATGCGAAAAATATATTTAAATCAATGCAAATGCTACATCCTACATACAACATGTACATACTATATACAACAATCCTATCATGACTGGCAAAACTGTGAAATCACAAATGTTCAGTTGAAGCATAATTATCTTAAAAATCTTAGTTTGAGAGGTGTGTTTGCTGGAGTGCATGAAAAAAGAACCACTTTTTAATTCTCTTTAACATTATCACTTTCTTTTGCCACAACTTTTACTGTTCAATAACCATATTGGGTATACAGCTGAACATATAAGCAGTTTGTTGTTTTCCCTATGTTAATGGTCCATAAGAGTCCATAACTTAAATTCACTTTCACATGAATTCTAATTCACTTTTACATGAATTCAGCAGCTTTTAAATTCAGTTTGTTTACTTTTTTAATCTTTAAAATTAAATTGATTCACATGACGAAATCATATTTCAGTGTCAATAAATCATCCCCATAGTTTTCTGAATATGTATGTATTTTGATAAAACACCCTTTGTATCATAGACATAGTATATAGCACTTGCCCATAAAGCATTGACATTTGGACACTCAGTTGCCTCCATGAAGACAAAAGGATTTTCAGACAGGAAAAGGCATAAATTGGGACATCAGGCTTAACAATACAATTTTGTTGAAACCAGAATCTTCAAGCAACTCCAGTAATATGTTTTTTGCTTTTTTAGAAACAAGCAAAAGCATCTAAGCTGGTAGTGATTCACAATTCATCTATTATTTCCATCAAACAAAATATATATAATATAAAAATAGAACAGGTTTATGTCATCATTTTTTTGTATTTAACACCAGTTTGAAACTGTGTGTTTCAGCAAGAAATTTCATTCATATACTCACCAATGAACACATAAACATACTCTGCAATTTGATAATTAGAAATTTGTACAGGTCTGTTTACAAACATCTGTTTGTGTGTTATTCAGGTATTCTGAAATGTAAACATATTGTAAATGGGGATTTTCTACATTAGTCTGAAGGAAAGCTGCAGAAAAACACCAGTCTAAACATATGTTGGAATATTGACTGCATATATTACCCCTTTCAACATAGATTTCAAGAAACATGTATATTACTTTCCCTACAAAGGTACAGTTGTTGTGCCAAAACAAGATGATGAATTGACTGGGGAACGATGCTTCATTTAACACCTACAGTATTTTTCAACAAAATGTTAAATTATTTAAATGTGCATAACTCAAAATCTCAGAAAGCTCAATGTAGATATTATTTTAATCTCTTTGTTAAATAAAAATGGTAGCTGTGCGTCACAATTTTGCAAACGCAGTCATTGGTACTGTCAAAATATACGATAAAACTAGAAGTTGGTTAAAACATATTTTAAATATTATTTTATAACAAAAATATATGACTTTGGTGTGATGGAACACCTAGAAAAAAGAGTCAATTGAGGCAAGTTGAAGTGAAACACATCGTAAGGATTAGACTAGTAATGATGTATACTATGCATAAGATTTATGGGTGTAATTGGGACCCATAATTTCTTTAGCACTTACACCAGGGGCCTTTGTCAATGACCACTAATTATTTTATTCCTTCTGTTTAACTGTATACATTGAATATGCTTACCTCTAACAATAATACTGGTAGACTTCTTTGCTGGGTTTCCAACATTGTTATTAGCAATGCAACTGTATGTGCCAGCATCCTCTGAAGTAATGGCTGGTAATGTTAGAGTTCCACCTTTAAGAACAGTCTTTTCAGGAAGTGTACCAGTCGATCTAGCCCACAAGAGTGTTGGAGTTGGTTCTCCACCAGTTGTAACACATACTAATGTGATTGCTTCACCAGGATTCACAACTATAGGATCATCCACCAAGAGTTTGATTGACGGGGAAGCTGGAAATGGGAGACAATATTTTTTCAGTTGTACGTTGCAGATCTATGCAGTAGAGAATGCAGCATTTTCAGACTTAAGTAATTAGCATTTAGAAATCATCATATATGATATGCAAAACAGACATATTATGAGAGTATACAGTATACAGTAGTATTAAGAATACTGGAGCAATTCAGGGCAAAGTGTATATTTATTATTTTAACAATGACATTTAATTCAGTGAGACATTCTTTTTCAATAAATGTTGAATAAAATTATACATCAGAAGGAGGAATAACTATAATCATTTCAGAACTATTACCACCATATTTCAGAAACATCACAACGTTTGCCCAGCCGTATAAACCCATGGTAACTAATCAAATGTTTGCTTTTAAACAGATGGCTCCATACTGATGAACTGTAGCAAACTATGCACCTCATACTGCATAACCTGCTTAATGCATCATACGAACGTGAGTCAGATTAATGGGGCATTTTACAATAATTTTATAAATAATCTTAGATTTGATATAGGTTACTGCCAGCAGTCTTTATTAAGCTTAATATATAGTATGACTGAACTGAACACTGTATAGTATTAGTAAAAGGGAAATTAAAGTCCTACCCTCAATGACCCTTTATGTAAACTGCATTAATTGAACAGAGTATGTCTCCATTGCTGTCAAATGCACATGAACCAGCTTTATAAAGCCCTTCAGAACTTTGTTCACCAATAAAGCTTTCAGTAACTAGACAGTACCCCAAACCACTCACCTTCCTTTACGCATTGAAAAACACTTTTGAGCAGACCTAGCTTTTTGCCACTCGATCTTGTTCTTAGGGAAGTTTTGTTAGGGAAGCTTGACAGAGGGGACATCACAAAGAATGTAGGAAGAATAAAATTACAGCTCCTTAAAGTGGACCACCCAGCCACAAAAATCTGTATAATAAAAGTCCTTTTCAAATTAAACATGAAATCCAATTTCTATTTTTTATTAAAGCATTCATAGCTGTTGTAAGCTCATTTAAAAATCTCAGCTGTCAATCAAATATTGTCTGCCACTCCTCTATGCCACGGGCATAGAGGCGGGGCAAACAATTACTTTCACTTTCCATTCAGCACTTCCTAGAAGTCACTGCTCTCCACATATTCCCCCGTTCTCTTTACCATTTAAATCTGTAGCCAGGGCATGGGGATGGACATAAGGTCCCCCATTCTGGTGCATAAACACGATTCTGAGATTATGCAAGGCTTGTCTTAATAACAGTGCACAAAATGGCTGCTGCCTGCTTCCTATAATTTTGAAATCCCAGACTGAAGGAAACAAGATTCAAATAATTTATATAGTGTAATTAAAGTTCATATTGCTTGACTAATGTGATAAAATAGGATTTTGAATAATTTTTTTTGGTGACGGGTCCCCTTTAATGTTGCTAAGAGCTAATGTATTAACCAACTCTGTGCAATACAATATAACACAGCAATTATTTTAAAATTTCCATGTATTGATTTTTAAAAATTCTGTATTATGAAGAACCAGAAGACAAAGCAAGCATCAGGAAAATATATTTATAATTATATAAGTACATTTAAATATAAATAATGGGTCCAATAAACACTTTAACAGATATTGTCATCAGTTGTCATTTTAAATATCATAACCAGAAAGTTCAAATCAATATTTCATTTTTAGTGCTTAATTGCTTTATAACTCCAGGAAGATATTCAAATATTCCCGGGTTTCATGTGAATTAATAGACTCCCAACTGCTGTGGTTATCTTTGTGCTTGATATTTTAGATAGTTAAGAGTTTAAGGGTTTACAATAATGCTTAGTGAACTGCAGCAGTTTAATTACATTTTTCCTTTTGCACAGTATTAAAATAAGCTTAAAATTGATATTAAAATCCTGCTTAACTTTCCATCTGTCTTGTCTCTTCCAAACCATTGATTTATGCAATAGATGAACAGCATAGATAAAAAAGAAGCATTTGGAAAAATGATTTATTGCTAGCTGCACAAATCAGCACCCACCACCAACCTCCAACTTTCACACCCAAGATACTTTAAAGTGACATTACCAATATATATGTAAGTAGTTACCACTGGCATCTCAAGGGTGCACATTATTAGTCATGTCAACTTTTTAGTAAACAGTACTCCACATTCCTGGATTTTTACAGATGCATTACAAAAGTCTATATACTAAGAGAAAAGGCCCTCATGAAAAAAAAACTTCCATATAGTCCCTCCAATTTAGACCATTTTAAAGTCACACTGTTTGATTAGATGGTGATTTTACATTTTTCACTTGTATGTAACTATTCCTAATGAAGGGAACCAATCTTGCATTGGTTCAAAAGCACACAACAAGTCTCAGGAGGACCTTTATAACTAGTAGGTGCAGGAATGTTGAGTTTCAAAGAATGAACAGCACCTATGGGAGAAACAGTGTGATAACCTGCTTGGAGTTGAACCAGGGACCATGTGGCACATTTACCTAGGGTCGAATATCGAGGGTTAATTAACCCTCGATATTCGACCGTCAAAGTAAAATCCTTCGACTTTGAATATTGCAGTCAAAGGATTTACCGCTATTCCTACGATCGAACGATCAAAGGAATAATCATTTGATTGAACTATTATATCCTTCGAATCAAACGATTCAAAGGGTTTTAATTGATCGATCGAAGGATATTCCTTCGATCAGGAAATTGTTAGGAAGCCTATGGGGACCTTCCCCATAGGCTAACATTGGCCTCGGTCGGTTTTAGGTGGCGAACTAGGGGGGTCGAAGAATTTTTTAAAGAGACAGTACTTCGACTATCGAATAGTCGAACGATTTTTAGTTTGGATCGATCGATTTGAAGTCGAAGGTCGAAGTAGCCATTCTCTTCTGGATACTGACCTTGTACTGTGTTACTGATTGGTTTTGATCCTGATCCTGTATTGCATTGTCTGGTTGGTAATGTCCCGGGCCTGTTCCACATCTGCGCTCTTTGTTCTCCTTTCTTCCTGTATAAGTTACAGTTCCCTTACCTGCCCAGAGTTTCCCCATTGGTCCTCTCACATTAAGTCCTTGTGGCATCTGAGTAGTGGTGGGCTCCTCCTGAAGCCAAAAGCGGCTGCTAAAGGCAGAAGTGTGAGCCAAGACTGGGACCTTGGGGTTTGCTCTGGGTTTTTAGATACCATACATTACAAACAGCAGGCAACAGAGACGAAGGAGGCTTGGGGCGCAACAATAGGTAGTGATGTTGGAATGTTGAGAGGTAGGTGGGAAGAACTTTTTTTCCAGCATACAGAACATTAACATTTAATCAGATTATGAGCTCACATACAGTACCATTCCATTACACAATTATAAATGGGATCTTGTACCAATAAGAAGCTTCTTCCCTTCTTCACTATATTTTCCTTTATTTTAAAATTGGCTCCCCTGTGGTCTTCTCCCTTATTTATCTTAAAATTGCAGTAACAATATCTGTTATCAAAAAGGCATCCAATTCTGTTTATCTCGAGAAAGAATAAGGAAATATGGCTGGCTATGCATGCTGGACATTGTTAGCTGCTGAGTAGCACATATTTCAGGCGATTACTAATGCTGGCATAGGATTTTGGAAGCCAAAAATATATCAGACCACACGTCATATATTGCTAGGTCATACTTTTTTAGGGGACGATAACTAAATAGAAGGACAAATGAAGGTGATGAAAATATTTGTGATCACCTTGCTTGATTCAGTGACAATTATGACGAGAAATCTGATTTTACCAAAACTTTGATTGAATGCAAGAGAAAAAGGGCAAAGTAATAAATTAATAAAATAGATATACCTTCATATAATATTTATTATATTAGACTAATACAGAAAATAATATTAGACAAATAAAGGGAAAAAAATGGAAGTATAGATTTCACTTAAAATAGTTGGTCCAACTATTTAGACCACTCAATTAGTGATGAACGAATTTATTCACCAGTCATGGATTCACCAAATTTTTTGTGAATTTTTCGGTGAAACTAGACAGATTCGCTCATCACTACACTCAACCACTGAAATCTCTTTGGTGGAATGTAAATATTTTAGATTTATCTATAGCACTTTTTATTTAGTGAATCTAATTTATATCATTATTATTGTTTATAATAGACCGGTGCAAAATAATGAATGCTTTGCACAGCACTCATTTTATACACAGTATCTTTTGTCTTTTTCTGTGATTTTTCTTCTTTGATTTTAATTGTAATGCAGTAAAACTCTTTATTTTAACAGTCTGCCAAAACAAAGATGTGCAGAGACATTATGAAAATGTTCAGCTCTGCCCCACACACTTTAAGCAATAAATTAAACTATGCAATCTCTTTTGCTGACTCCTGCAGTTAAAACGATTTACAAATTAATTTCACTTGAGGAAAAAATTCCTTAACAATGAAGTAGCCGGCACTTTCTACAGCAAAACTGTGTTTAATAGTTAAAGAGAGAATCTCATTCAACTATCTAACTATGAATACTAGAAAAAAATTTGACTTACAGTATATAACATGACATTCTATAATTCATAGTCTTAGTACCAATTATATATATTGCCTTTGGATATAGAGAAGAGTCGTCCCTGCTGCATTATCTTTTTTAAAAATTAGACAGTATAACTAATCCTGTATAAAAAAGTCTGAAATGTTTTTATTATTATTACCTTCTCTCAAAACTTTGCAGACATTTACATCAGAATCAGAGGAGAAGCTAAAGGTCAGTAACATTCTGATTAACACAGGGAATTAAATACCTAATTCAGTAGACAAACCAGAATACCAGGACAAACTAACATACCCAATTAGAAACTGCCAGGTGGTTAATACTACTGAAAATTGATGATCCAGATCCAGAGTTGTCATGTGCTTAAATGTCTATGGAGTGTGATGATAGGTTGAAACAAATAAAAACAATAAACCATAGTGCAAAGCAGAAGTATTAACACCTCCAAAAGTCAATCTGATTATTTAACACAGTTCAGTTCATGGAACTGGTTGCATGTGTCACCAAACTGTGGTCCATTCAATCAGAATAAACATGATTTAGCCTGTTTAAAAAATTGTGTTTACATAGGAATTATGCCTAGCAAAGGCTATTGCATCAATTATGTGCAACAAGATAAACATATCTTTTTCAAATCCTTAAATATGCTTTTTAATAGTGTGGTTTTATTGTTTCTGTTAATTGATGTAGGAGTCGGTAGCCATTTACCCCATATGTAATAAAAGGTTTACTAATCTATAGCAATCAATAAGATGATTGCACATGACTGGAACATGCTATCTGCTGTTTGGTTGCTTACGGTGATTAGATATAGACAGATACAAAATTCACCCAAAACTCATATAATACTACCTAGCCATTTGACTTTTGCTGCCTGTTTTCCAGTGGTCTTCGAGATAGCTGGTGGAACTCCGCATTTTCATTGCAGGATTACAGACAATCCATATATTGTGGGTGTCAAGTCAATGGCTTTAAGAGCATGGAGCTGCGGTATAACATTCCATCTATGTGTTTCCACGTCCTACTCTACTTCTGAGGCACAACTATTAGGATACACTCACTGCTCATGAAAATGACAAGACAAGATCTGTGGGGAACTTTAATAAGGTATAAAAGGGAGCATAATGACATGACCATCTGACATTCATTTAGGCTTTCATTGTGGCTAATCACTGTTGATGGCACTGGAATGACATCTAGTATAATGGCAAATGCAATTTATCTAAAATAAAAATACTATACACTGCTCTTGATTTCCAGTGCAAGCATACTACCAAGAACATAATCCACTGTCATGCTGGGTGATAATAACGTTCAGTTATTTAAAGCAGTTAAAGCCTGCCGTATGTCTCTGCTTCATGCTGTTTAAGAGTTAAGTCAATGCTTCATGTTATGGTGCCTTACACATCTGCTAGCTAGTTAAATGCCATTATTATACTCTTTTGACATGGAAACTCCCAAAAAGGAAAACAATCTTTATTTATAATGCATCTACTCAGAAGCAGGAACCAAAAAAAGTTAATTTCAATTGTATAGGCAGTCATCAAGAAGCATCTTTGTTTGTAATTTGTAATTTTTAATGAGTAAAACATACATGACATGAACTGAAACTGATAAATGATCAGAGATTAGCCAGCATACTAATGCCATTATGAGAATACAGTGAGCATTCCTAATTTATATTCAAAGGCTTATAGCAAAGTATTGATTGACACCCTCTGATATATTCACAAAGAGCTCTTATCTTCTCTTTGCAGCTATAATTCTGACATTATTTATCACTTTTGTAACACTCATTACAAACTCTCATAAAAGAAAGCACCGAAGCAACGGATCTGACTTCTAATTTAAATCTGTCTACTGTTTTATATGAGGAACAAGTTTTGAAAATGAATTTGAACATGTCTTTATCACAGAAAATAGAAGCTTGGGGAATGTAGTATGGTGCCTAAAGTGATATATCTTGAACCTTTTGTATATCAGTTTAGTGACACCCTTAGTACTTTGAGTAAGGTAGGATGAATGGCTGTTCGATGCAAAAGAATCAGGGTCAGTTAATATTATTATTATTATAATAAATAAGCCTCCACAATAAGTTATAAGTAGGGTAGAGAGCTTTAAAAATAGAAAGGTTGGTATTGTGTGTATACCAGGAATGGTAAAAAACCTATAGGGTACAGAAGTGGGGTGGGGGAGGATGGTTATTAGACACTGCAATAATTTTACTCCACTTTGAACTACTGTTGCCTCCACTGCATAAGCTTTATAGTATTGTACTATTTTTCCCCTCTTTTTCTTTGACCTGTGGAATTACATTTTATTAGTGATGGGTGAATTTCTCCCGTTTCACTTCGCCGAAAAATTCATGAGGATTGAAAATTGACGCCCATGCCATAAGTCAAAAAGTCACGTTAAAGTCAATGGCCGTCCAAATAATGTTGGCGCGCTGCGATTTTGACGCAATTGACTTTTTAGACACGCATCCAAAATTTTTTGATGCCGGAGAAATTCGCCACTAAATCGTGCCAGGCAAATTTATTTGGCCATCACTACATTTTAGCTATATCTGTTTAGAAAACAGCCAAAATAGTCTTACCAAAATAATCTAGCTATGCAAACTATTATGATTTGTAAATGAGAAATTAGAAAATATAAAGAAAGAATACCAAGGTCCTGAGGCTCCTTTAATGAGTTTAGTGAGATTAGAGGAGGTTAAACTAGGAAACAGGAAACAGTCAGGGAAGGTGTTTGGCAGGCAGGAACACTTTATGGAAGGTGCAAGCACCAGGGCCGGACTGGGAGTAAAAAGCAGCCCGGCAAAAAAAATCAAAGCAGCCCACACATAAATGTGTGCTTGTGTTTAACTTATACAAAAGCATATTTTAAATTATATATATGTATATGTATATATACATAGATATCCTTATCATTTACAGTAGGGGGTACATTATCCCTTATAATACATGAGTGATACTCAGAGTTCCCTGTATAACTCAGCCTGCAGCCTTGTGCCTTTATATGGTCACAGAACCCCCTCAGTGACATCTAATATCCTTATCATTTCTCACCAATTTGTTCAGGATCAATCATAATAAGGTTATAGACATATGATCCTACTTACTTTCCCTTTACTTTAATGCAGGAAATCAGTGCAGGATATGTATTGTACCCAATAGTAGAGATGTGGTCCATAACATAATGTAAATTTAATAATGCCATGGACAGCTGGGATAACTATGACTGTATTTAAATAATATCTACTCCTGACCTCTAACACTAGACCTTACACATATTCTTTTCTCCTATTTACTACTGACTGCATTTTCATGACTATAGAGTGATTATGTAAGGTATAGGACGCATTATCCTGAAAACCATTATCCAAAAAGCTCCAAATTACTGAAAGGCCATTCCATTTTATCCAAATAATTTTTTTTAATTAATTGCTTTTTCTCTGTAATAAAAAATAGTACTTTGTACTTGATCCAAACTAAGATATAATTAATGCTTATTGAAAGCAAAACCAGCCTATTGGGTTTATCTAATGTTTACATAATTTTCTAGATTGAAGATCCAAATTATGGAAAGATATGTTTTTCAGAAAAACCCAGGTCCCGAGTATTATGGATAAAAGGTCTCATACCTGTACCAATATCTATACTAATTGTAAATTTTAGTATCACAATAGCCTATGATGTTATGCTTGTCCAATAAATTATCCAAGTAAGAATTTATAAAATCAGCCATCACAACATCATCCGGCAGTGCATTCCACGTTCTACGCTGCTTCAAATGAAAATTCTTTTCCTCTAGTCTAAAGGGTGGTCTCTGGTGAAGTAATCCTCTTTATGGGAAAAAAGGTCCCCTCGTGATGGGTGAATCTGACCTGTTTTGCTTTGCCAAAAATTAGCGAAACAGCAAAAAATTCTCTAAATGCAACAAATTTTTTTGACACACACAATTTTTTCAAGTCTATGGGTGTCTTTTTTGCAGCAAAACCTGGTGAAAAAAATTTGCTCATCATCATCACTAGTCCCCTGCTATTTGTCTATAATGTCCTCAAATGTACTTAAAGTATAAACGTGTCCTCTTGCAAGCTTCTTTTTTCCAGAGAAAACAACCCCAACCTTGACAGTCTACCCTCATAATTTAAGTCTTTCATTCTTCTAACCAGTTTAGTTGCACATATCTGCTGCTGTCTCTCCAGCTTATTTATATCGTCATTAAGGAATGGCTCCCAAAACTGCTACTCCAGGTGAGGCTTTACCAGGGACCTATAAAGAGGCAACATTATGTTTTCATCCCTTGAGTTAATGCTAGGGATGGGCGAATTTTTTCGCCTCGTTTCGCCGAAAAAATGACGCCCATAGACTTGTATGGTAGTGTGCGTCCAAAAAAAAAACGCGAGTCAAAAAATTTTCACCGCGCGACAAATTTTTTTTGTCTCCCATAGACTTTAATGGGCATCTGCGACAATTCGCCCAGCGGCAAATTTTAGGCGAAACGAAATGGGTCAAATTCGCCCATCCCTAGTTAATGCCCTTTTTATGCAAGACAATACTTTATTGGCTGCATCCTGTACAATATGGTATCATCATGGTATTAGCGTTCCTTAATGTAGTCCTATGCTCTTTTGAACAATTGCATGCTTGTATGTTTGTTTAATCACTCAAAACCTTTTTCATGCTTGCCTTTTCTTTGTTATGTTTTTTTTGTATCATTCCTATATGCAACCATACTCTTCTATCTTCACCCAATATTCTTTGACTATGACTGTTTGGGCTTAACATAAAAATGAAGCTTCAGTTAGGGATAAAACCACTTGTGAGATATGGTGGCATGTATGGGGCATATTTATAAAAATGTGAATTTAGAGCTTAATACATAAACACATTCTAATCATTCCTATAGGGTTTTTAGAACCATATTTACCAAAAGGCGAGTTCTAACTTTTACACATTGAGGAAAGTTATAGATCCAAATATAAAGGGGATTATTTGTCAAAACCCAAAATGTTCTCTGTTTTCTGAAAACCACTTCGACCAAATCCACATAGACTTCCTCCCTATTTATCAATAAATTTGAACAAAAATGTATTGTGTGGGAAAAGACTTGATTAAATCGTAAAAACAAATCCAAATTGCATTATTTTTTCAGATTGATCGCCATAAGCTTTGACATTTTTGGATTCAATGCCCGAAAACTGCGCAGATCGAGATTTCTACAAAATGTAAACAAGACATCTGCCATTGACTTCTTCATGAACTTGGCAGGTCTGAATTGGAGTACATACTTTTTTTGTTTCTTTTTACTTTTTTTATATTTGACTCTTTTAATAACTTTCATGGCGTTCATGGTTTTAGAGAGATAGAGTTTAATCGTGGTTTCAAGAATCACTAAAACCACTAAAATTTGACCACTATTAAATAGGTGTCACAATCGGTACCCAAAATCGAAAACCAATGCTAAGCTCTGGTCTCGGCTCTTGCTTCCGCCTTTAACAGCCGCCTTTCACCTCGGGAGGACCCTCGGTTAATTGGATGCCACCAGGTCTTATTAAGAGAGGAGCCAAGCTAAGGGTTGAGAGCAGAGGAACACGATCGTTAGCAAAGTCTTTTTGGACAGAAGGTCACAGTTCAAGGAACGGACAAAAGAGTAGTCAAATCAGGCCCGGTCGGTGCGGGCAGAAAACAAGCGAAGTCAGACAGGCAAGGGTCAAAACCATAAGATCAAATCAGAAGAGTCAAGCCAGGCACGGGTCGGATAACAGATTTCGGAATAGTCAGATAACGGGCAGAAGTCAGGCTCACAGAAGTCAGCAAAGTCAAGCAGGCAGGGTCAAAACAGGAATCAGAATATAAACAGAACGCACCCAGGAACTCAGAAATGGAACCTAACAATGGGCAATGATTTCACATGAAAGGCCCCTTTAAATAGTTTAAATTTCACGCCACTCTGCGTGATGACTTCATCATGCCGGTGACGTAATGCATAGCTAAAAGAGATCAACACGGCGGGCGTCCCCGCCGAGAGCGCGGCAGGCGTCCACGCCGGCCCACTAGACCACCAGGGTGATTCTCACAATAAGTCTCTATATGCAGAGTATTTAAAGAAACTAAGAGATTGAAAACAAAGCTTTGAACTGTAAATACATTTATAGCATTACATATTTACTGTATTGTACATCCTTCAAAAGGAAAATTCAATGACAAATTAAATTTACAAAATGGAAGTATGTATAGCAAAGACAGACCATAAGTATCTTGCTAACAACCAAGAGAAGTATTTACATATCTCTCAGGAGGTAACTATTAGACACAGCTTCAAGAATACTGTATTTAAGCTTTCTAGTTCTTTCATTTGATTAATTTGCAGCCTAAAAATCTGTGGAAGGTATATAGCTACAGATTAGAGGAAAAGTTATTTTTATGCAAAATTAGAACTGATTAATCCAAATATAACATAGCATTCTCTTGAGTCTGTTATTTATTTCTGTGTTTGTTTTAATTAGTAGATTGCAATGGGACTTAATTACTATGCTGACGAAATAGTGTAAAATTTGCTGTAGCAAACAGCATCACAGACAGTGAAACCTCATTACATTTTGAAAACTGAATTCCTGGCAACAGCCACATGGAATTACTATGTAAGAAAACTGTGTATTTTCATCATTTTCCTTTTATTAATAATATATTTATAAAGAAGAGCCATGGATGTGTTGCTGGAACATTCTGTACACCGACAGTTAAATCAGAATATTTGATAAGAGATTAAAAGTGCAGGTACATACCTGCAGGGTGTTTCTTGTTGATCAAAAGAAACATAATCCCAATGCAGGGCCATAATTGATTAATAACATATTACTGTTATTAAGCAGGAAAAGCCTTACTATACATATACAGCTGCGTATGTATTATATAACTTGAAGAGCTTTTTTGTGCAAAAAAAGGTTTTGCACAAAAAATAGATATACATTTTAAAAGACACATTATCCCTGCAGATAATAAGGAATAAGGTTATTTGAAGTTATTTGAAAATTATATCCCTGGCCTGATTAACATACCTTTTATGGGACAATGAGTGGTGATGGCCATCACAAGTGAACTAATTACCAAAAGGACTATGCTAAAAGAAAATAGGTAATGGTTATCATTTATAAATACAAATTCTACCAGATATAGGAAAATGAGGTCTATTTTGTGAATGGGAATAAAAGTGTCCATTATTCTGGCATACTACCATTTTCTCCAGGAATACCAGTGGCATTTTTTTGGCATGCTGGAAAGCTTTTGCTTCCTGCTTGAGTCAGTACTTTTTGTAGGATAGCAAGTGTAATGTGGTACTGGGGTGTACTGGATGGATAAGCACAAAACTGGCCCTCTTGCCCATTATGCTAAAGGTTTCTATTACAGCCCTAAACTGTCAGACGAAAAATATAATACTGTATGTATCTACCAGCAGCTTCACAGGGAAAGCTGTGCAGGTGAGAAAAGCATCTCATTTAATACATGAAGTATATTAATAATTATAATAATGGTTGAATGAATTTAAAAGAACATTTTTTTCTTGTGGTATCCCCATTTTGTCATTATAGTTTATCTGCACATATGACTGTTTGTCCAGGGCAGCATAACTAGATATTATACCGACTACATTAAACACAGACCACTTTTTCATTAGTCTTATTATATTGCTGTTCCCTTACAGTACTTGAAAGTAGCTCGATCAAATATTTATTGGGGTACTAGGTGCCACCAATGAAATATTTCATATTAGCCTATATGTATCCAAGAGGAGGTCTCTGAGTCAACATGCAATACTCCACTAACAACACTAATTTTTAGAAAATTAGAAAATGTTCTATTTACCACCATTCTTAATAATCTATCTTTGAGCCAGTTCTTTGTCCAAGTACACATACCATGTTCCAGGGCAACATTCCTTAATTCAACAAGTAACCTTCTATGTGGTACTATATCAAATGCTTTAGCAAAGTCTAAGTAGATTACATTGCCATCCCAGAACTGACATCCCTGCTCATCTTCTCATAAAAAACATTAAATTAGTTTGCCAAGATCTAGTATGCATAAAACCATGCTGACACAAACATAGTATTATTATTTGCAATGAAGTCAAGTATGTTATCCCTTAATACCCCTTTGAAAAAAGCTCTCCTACCATTGACATCAGACTAACCAGCCTATAGTTCTGAGGCTAAAAACAGTATCCCGTTTTCAATAGTGGCACTACATTAGCAATTTGTCTCTCTGCATCATGCTAGACCTCAATGAATCCTGAAAAAGAGGTTTGAAAATCACACAGCTAAGCTCCTTTAGTACCCTGGGATGAAAACCACCTGTCACTGACCTTTGGTTATTGTTACATGTTGTAGTCTCTTTTGAATTTCCTTGCGTGTGAACCATGCATCATTTGTTGTATTACTAGAATTGGGACTATGAAGAAGGAAACCTTCATTAGCTGATTCATCATTTATGTAGAGAGACAAAAAAATAGCAGTTCAATATCTCTGCTTTTTCTCTGTTTTTCTCATCAACCAGTTGACCCCCATTACTAGAAATGTGAATATTAACGAGGGAACCTTTCACGTTTCAAAAATCAGACTCTCCAGTTCTACAGTTCTACCTGCACACCAGGATTACAAAATGATTTTAAAAGAACAGACCCACTGATTACATAATCATGCATTATATTAGCACAGAAACATACACATATGTTCCTTAATACAGCATTAAATCAAAATTATAAAACCAATTTATAAATTACTTGCTGAAAAAATGTGACCACAAAAAAAAAATTGTGATTAGCAACTTGTTGGAAAGCTGAAGATTTTCTTCTGTCTCTTTTAATTAGGGATGTAGCGAACTGTTCGCCGGCGAACTAGTTCGCGCGAACTTCGACTGTTCGCGTCCGCCGAATGTTCGCGAACGTCGCGCGACGTTCGCCAATTGGTGTTCGCGTTCGATTCGAAGTAAAATTTCGTTCGACCATTCGACCATTCGACCGTTCGATCGCTAAAATCGAACGATTTCCATTCGTTCGAACGATTATAAGCATTCGATTGAATTAAAATCATTCGATCGAATAGCTTCGATCGTTCGATTCGAACGAAAATCGTTCGATCGTACGAATAAAATCCTTCGATCGTTCGATCGAACGATTTTATCGAGCGTTCGAAGTTCGCGAACTGTTCGCGAACTGTTCGCTTTTTTGCCGGTGTTCGCGAACGGCGTTCGCGAACATCAAATCGGCAGTTCGCTACATCACTACTTTTAATGAATCACAGCAGGTTTTAGGTGACACGTGTACATTTTAATTACTTTATTTGATAAATTGCAGTAAAAAAAATCACAATTGTGGATATTGATAAATCTGCCCTTGAGGTAACCCATCACATGTAGCCATCTGCTTTAGCAAACATAAAATCACGACATATAAATAGGTTATTGTAGAAAAAGATACAGTATTAGCAGGTTAAATTTGAAACAACATATTCTTAATATACCTGTTCTGTTGGAAAGCTTAAACGACACCATTTTGTCAGGAATATTGCAAACATTTCTCACTGAAGCAATGCAGCTGTAATTGGCATAATCCTGAGGTCGAAGATTTTTGAGCTTCAAAATCTTTGTTTCACCCTTTATAAATGAGAAAAGAAGATGAAAAACATGACAAAATCTTGTCACAATACACATGTAGTAAAAAAAACTATAAACTATTTTAGTCAGTAACATATGTACTGTCACGGCCGGCACCCGATACCAGAACAAATGCCAAGCACCCTGGTCTCAGCTCGTCTTCACCAGTAGTGTGACCACCGTTGGGCTTCGGGAGGAGCCCTCAGCTTACTTGGGTGCCACCTGGACTTTACGAGGGGTGCAAGGCAAGATGTTCTGGCTGGCAAAGGGGCACGGCTGTTAGCAAAGTCTTTTGGGCCGAAAGTCACGGTACAAAAGGATTAGGATGGTCAGACAGGCTGGGTCGAGGCAGGCGGATATCAGAATCGTCAGGCAGGCAAGGGTCAAACTGGGTTGTCAATCAAGGGGTTAAGCAGGAGAGTTGTCGTAGGCAGGCTAAGGTCAGGATACAGAGTTCAGAGTAGTCAGGATACAGGCAGGGTCAAACACAGGTTATCAGTCAGACAGACAAGATTCAGATCAGATGCACTAGGCTCAGGAAACCACAAGAAACAAGTTCTATCACGGGCAAGGAACAGTACACTGAATGGGCCTTAAATAGTATTCAAAATTCGCGCCAAAACGTGCGCAAAAATGCGCTGGCGCAAACACGCCTTTAAGAGGCGCGTCACGCGCCCCCTAATAACAAAGATGGCGCCTAGGAGACATGCGGCGGGCGTCCCCGTCGGTGGAGCGGCGGCCGAGCCCACTGTGCAGGTCATTTTATTACATGTACCTTGTTGGTCAGTCAGTTTTCATAACTACTGTATACTCTATATTTGCAGTATAATTTTGCAATTACTAAAGAAACAATGGACAGGCCAGTCCTAATAAACAACACTAGGGGGCAGAACTATGCCCCAAATGGTCGAAGTCGATTTTTTTAAAGAGATAATACATGATAAATTTCAATATTCAGATTTAGATTTTTTTTTTCAAATTCAATTCAAATTTGGATTATTCCCTAGTTGAAGTACACAAAAAATAGCTTGAAATCCAAATTTCTTTAATTTTAATTTTCACTTCGATCCTTAATAAATCTGCCCCTAGATCTAAAATAACATTGGCTTCTAAAAACCCATATTCCTAAACTACTGTAAGCTAAATTACTCTTTCAGTAGTTTTATGACCCTTTCTTTTTTCTCAAAAAACAGTTTGCTTTTATCTAGTCAATGGAAATTTCTATTTTTGATATCAAATAATAAAGCATCTTCTATATCGGTATTATATTGTCAAATGCAGTATTTGCAGCAGACACTCTTTCCAGCTTTCAAATGGTGGTCACTGACCACATCAAAAACAAATGCTCTGTAAGGGTAAAAATGTATTATTATTGCTACTTTCTATTAGTTTTTATTCAGGCCTTATTCTATTCACATTCCAGTCTCTTATTCAAATCAATGAATGGTTGCTAGGGTAACTTGGAACCTAGCAACCAGATTGCTTAAAGTGCAAACTGAGAAACTGCTGAATAAAAAGCTAAATAACTCAAAAACTACATATAATAAAAAATGAAAACCTAATGCAAATTTTCTTAGAATATCATATATCATATATCATATGACTATGACGATTTTCATTCATCCAGGTCATGGTATATCTAGTATAGGTAAATCTAAAACAACTGGACTAGCTGAGGAATCAATGAAGACGTTTCACTACTCATCCGAGCAGCTTCTTCAGTTCAACTGACCGGTGTAGGAAGTTCTCTGTATATAAACTCTTGCACTAATCCAATCACAATGGCACATTGTAACTCTTCAAAGAGGTGACATCTGAAGAATATAGTGACATATCTCTATATCATACTAAAAGTTAACTCAAATGTGAAGAACCCCCTTAAGAATTTTTCATGCATGACTCTTTGCAGGAGCAACTTTCAACTCAAATGAAACATCATCTCCAATTCTTCTAACCCTTAGGATGAAACAAATATTCTACATCGAAAACAACAGCAACAAAGATAAATAAGCAACCAGATCAAAACTATGACAGATCATGCCAAATGAAAGGGGTGGTTCAGCTTTAAGTTAACTTTTAGAGGGTTATTTATAATTTAAAATTCAGATTTTTTTCTGGTAGAAGTTTTAAGAAAAACTTGAATTTCATGATTTATTAAACTATTTGTATAGGAGAAAAGAAGAAAAGTATCCCCGTCTTCTTAATCAGAAAAAGAAAACAGGGATACTTTTCTTTTTTTCTCCTATACAAAATTAAATACTGACGGAAGTCAGATCCCCTCCTTTTAGTCAATTTTATATATCTGTAGTTAGATCATTCCTTTTTATTGGGATTTATTAAACCCCCAATGCTGCTAAAAGTCTGAATGAAAATGTACTCCATCTCAAAGCTGCTGAGGTCATGTAGAAGTCAATGGCAGATGTCTCATTTGCAATTGGAAGATATCCTGATCTGCTCTGGGTTTTGCACAATAATCCAAATAATTAGTGGTTTACAGGGGATAATCCAAAAATAAAAACAGAGGTTTTGGGTGTCAAATTAGACTTTTTACGATTTTATCCAGTTTTTTACCTCACCAAATTTTTTTGAGTAAATTTATTGATAAATACAGTAAAAATGTACATGGGAGTTTGGTCGAAGTGATTTTAAGAAAATAGTGAGAAATATTTGGATTTTAGTAAATAACCCCTTTAGTTTGTTTTTCGTTTTTTCTTCTTTTTTTATAGTTTTTGAATTATTTACCTTCTTCTTCTCAATCTTTCCGGCTTTCAAATGGGGGTCAATGAGCCCATGTAAAAAAACGAATGCTCTGTAAGGCTACACCTTTATTGCTTATTTATTGCTTCGTTTTTTGCTCATATTTCTATTCAGGCATCTCCTATTCATATTCCTGTCTAAATTGCACTAGCAATCATGCATTGATTTGAATAAGAAACAGATTGCTGAAATTGCGAACTGGAGAGCTACTGAATACTTCTGGTGACATCACCAAGAATGATGATTGCTTTAACAGTATATACAGTACACATTTGCCTGTTTTCATGAAGACACCTCATTTGAATATCAACGTCAATAAATGTCAAGCAGCAAATATTTAAAATGAAGGTTTTATGAGGCAACAAAGTACATCCTCAACCCCTATCTGAAGACCTTTTTACAGACTGGAGGTTTTGTTATATTATATGAATAAATACAATTTACAATACAATGGAATATACTTATTTTATTTGGTAAAACACATCTGCTGTGCATTTGTTAAAATGACTATGTAATTGGATATTATATACATAATAAAAACCTCTCATAAGCTGCCATCAGAATACCACCTAACCATGACTTTTATATGATGTCTTTTTTATGAGCGTGTGCTTTCTAAATAATCTCCAAATTAAACATTCAGACATTTTACACATTTTAAAAAGATATAATTCTCATATGAATTTTGTTTTGTAACTTAACATTTTTTATTTAACAATTTTTCCTTCCAGGCAATACCAATCATGTACACGCGTTTGAAATAGTATAATGTATGTGCCCTTCTCATGTGTATTTTAATCCCTACTAATAGAAAGACAGAGTGACTCATACATACTGTATGAGAGTGACTCCTACATACTTTATAGGATTGTATGGTTGACAAGTTTGATCAAGTATACCTGGATGGCTTTGTTCGAGGGGGTTCCCAACCTTTTTTTTAACTTGTGAGTCACATTCAAATATAAAATGAATTTGGGGGTAACATAAGCATGAAAAAGTTCCTGGGGATGCCAAGTAAGTGCTAAGATTGGCTATTTGGTAGCCGATTTGGTAGCCTCTTTTTTTTATTTGGTATAGCAGGCTACAAGTGGCTCTGTGTCGCAGCTAGGGATGCACCGAATCCAGGATTCGGTTCGAGATTCGGCCAGGATTCGGCCTTTTTCAGCAGGATTCGGATTCGGCCAAATCCTTCTGCCCGGCCGAACCGAATCCGAATCCTAATTTGCATATGCAAATTAGGGGCAGGGAGGGAAATTGCGTGACTTTTTGTCAGAAAACAAGGAAGTAAAAAATGTTTTCCCCTTCCCACCTCTAATTTGCATATGCAAATTAGGGTTCAGATTCGGTTTGGTATTCGGCCGAATCCTTTGTGAAGGATTCGGGGGTTCGGCCGAATCCAAAAAAGTGGATTCGGTGCATCCCTAGTCACAGCACACCTGGTTTTTATGCAACCAAAAGTTTCTTCCAAGCCATTTATTAAAAAAAAAACATGAGGTTGGTGAGCAACATTTTGCTCTAGAGCCACTGGTTGGGGATTGTTGTCTTAGATTAACCAAAGAGGTATTCTTGGCAACAATCAAATTAGGGGCAGATTTATCAAGGGTCGAATTTCGAAGCTGAAAATACTTCAAAATTCAACCATCGAATTGAATTACTTTGACTTTGAATATCGAATGTGAAGGTTTTTTTCATCAAATTTGGCCATTTGCGGTCTAAGTAAAACCGTTCGATCGAACAATTAAATCCTTTGAATTCGAAGGATTTCATCGATCGATTGGGCGATTTTTCTTCAACTTCAAAAAAATTAGAAAACTGCTCTAGAAGGTCCCCATAGGCTAACATAGCACTTCGGCAGGTTTAATTTGGTGAAGTATTGAAGTCAAAGTCGTAGTATCCTATTCGGTGGTCGAAGTATCCAAAAAAATTCTTTGAATTTCGAATTTTTTTTTTAGAAAATTCCCTCAAATTCACTTCGACCCTTGATAAATCTGCCCCTAAATGTAGAGAAAGAGCATCTTACTAAATTCCTTGGATTCTTGTAGTTTTCAGAAAAAATGGTTAAAAAGTGTAAATATAATACTGTATAATATTTAATGTATAGTACTATAGTAAAACAATGAAAAGCATTTATGATAAAATTTGTGAATATATATTATATATATATATATATATATATATATATATATATATATATATATATTGCCTTTGATAAAGCTCGCCGAGCGAGCGAAACGCGCGTCAGGCGCTTGTTACTCTTTTAGCTCAACCAGGCAGGGAGTTACTCGTGCTGCTAATTCAGTAAATTGTTCTGTAACGGATCCTTCCGTTGGAAACATAGTATCTCTGGGGGTGCGGTTAAGGTGTCTGACTCAATAGCACCATATCTGCTAACAGTGGAAGAATATAACGCCGACCCTCTCATTCGCTTAGACAGGCTCTTTAACCTTATATGGTCCGTTCTGTCATGCATTTTTTGTAAGGATCTGGGCTGATTTATTTGGTATCCGCATTCCAATTCTATTTAACTGTTGCATACTGCAGATCTTTGTGCCCCTCAGTCAATTAACCCCTTGGGTAATAACTATGGGCTTCCTTTTTGGATTCACAAGACTGAATGCAGTGAATCCTTAATGTGATGCTTCTCATGGGATCCCTTCAGTATTGAATACGATCGTTTTTCAAGCATCTAGGACACACTGCATAATTCAGCTACCATGTGCTCCTCCTGGTTGTAATTTTAATCTTTTTTGATTCTTCACCCTTGGTGCTATTTTAACAATATACCAATAAAGGTTAAGTTTTACCTTGTGTTCATGGGATTTATGGAATAATAAATGGGAAGGTGCAATTTAGGGGTCATTCTTTACTCTCTATTAATTGTTCACTATATATTACTTGACCCTGCACACCAATTGTGTTTTGCTGATAGGTGGAAGGTGCTTATTACTCCATTCTCTTTGCTTCTTCACACACACACACACACACACACACACACACACAGATGAAGCCACTTGGATTTGTGTTAAATGCATCATGACTCAGGATTTATTGAACAAAAGTCATCTTAAGTCATGTAATGCATTTAACCTTTTCATTAGCATACCAAGGCACCATTGTTCACAATAGTGAATACTTTAATTAGATGGGCTGCTGTGACACAATTTTCTGTGTTAAGTGGGCTAAATGGGATATCTGTGTTTAGTTATTCTGTGTCAAACACACAAACCAAAGTGGCTGCATCTGTATATATATATATATATATATATATATATATATCTATATATGCTCAGGGTGTCCGCACTCAATCATAGGTAGAGTAGAGGTGCACGATCCTTGAGAAAGATCCCCAGGTGGGACCGAAACCTCAGATACAATGCTGGGTTACCAATAAAAAACACTCCATTCACTATACAATAAATGTGCTGATCCATTGCCACTGTGTGTGTGTGTGTGTGTGCATATATTGTGGTAAACTGGCAGCTTGCACATGTCTAGAAAATACACTGTACGTTAATATTTAACCCTTTAAGTGCCAGCAGAATTTCACATTTTGGTTACGCGAAATGCCAGCCGTTTTTGAAACATTTTGTGCTCTCTCACTTTAGGGGCATTTTCTGAGGGGAAACCTATAGTTTACCTAGGAAAACTATACATTGTTTTTTTCGGTAGAAACTGAGCTTTCTAAATCTGCCTGAGTTTTCATGTTTTTACACCTGTGCAAAAAAATTTATAGTGCTAAATACCAAAAAAAAATGAAAAATTACCATTTTTCATTGTATATCAATTTATACCAGAAAAATATTTCATTTTACGGATGAAAATCCAACTGATTTGGAAAGCCTTATGTCTCTCGAACGTGCCAATACCAGATATGTATAGTTTTAGGGAGATTTAGGATTTCTGTACAGCAAAAACTCCCGTCAGTATATTACCAAATTTTGAAAGCACTAAGGCAGAAAACGGCATGCTTTAGATTCCAAGGCAAAAAATCCTGAAACCGTAGGTTTACCCCAGAAAACCATACATTTTTGAAAAGTACACATTCTGCCGATTACAAAATGGGTAACTATGTCTCTCTACTCCCAACTACCAAACATAAAAGCTTGTCTGAACATAGCGGTTTTTCAACAAAAAATTCAAAATTCTGAAAAATCATTTCAAAGGTTTTATTTTGCTGCTCCGCATATCCCAAACTATATTAGGTACCAAGAAAAAGCACCTGAACTATGATTGCCAGGGGTCCACTGAACAATTTGATACCCATTATGCATAGGTTTACCAAAGTATCTGGCATTTAGAGACACCAATATGTAGTTAGCACATCCAAATTGTTCAGGACTTTACTTCAGCTACTGAGAAATCAACACATTGACTGCATTTTTTGTGGGGTAAAAACCCAGAAATATATGTTTACCCCCCAAACCCATATATTTTTGGAAAGTACACATTCTACTGAATCTAAAATGGGTACCCATGCCTTTCTGCTCCAAACTACTGAGTCGCAAGGCTTTCCCAAAATTGTCGGTTTTGGTGAAATATCTGAAAATTTCCTCAAACCTTCAACTTCCCAGCACCATATCACCCATGTATCATTACGTACTAAGAAAAAGCACCCTAAATATGATTGCCAGGGTTCCTCTGAACATTTTGGTGGTCATTGTTCATAGGTTTACCAAAGTATCTGGCATTTAGAGGCCCCAAAATGAAGTTAGCGCATACAAACAGTCCCGTGGGTAACTTCAGCTAATGAAAGATCAACACATTGACTGCATTTTTGTGGGGTAAAAACTCAGAAATATATGTTTACCCCCCAAAACCCATATATTTTTGGAAAGTACACATTCTACCGAATCTAAAATGGGTACCCATGCCTTTCTGCTCCAAACTACTGAGTCGCAAGGCTTTCCCACAATTGTCGGTTTTGGTGAAATATCTGAAAATTGCCTCAAAGCTTCAACTTCTCAGCACCATATCACCCATGTATCGTTATGCACCAAGAAAAACCACCCTAAATATGATTGCCAGGGTTCCTCCGAACAGTTTGGTGGCCATTGTTCATAGGTTTACCAAAGTATCTGGCATTTAGAGGCCCCAAAGTGAAGTTAGCGCATACAAACAGTCCCGTGGGTAACTTCAGCTAATGAAAAATCAACACATTGACTAAATTTTTGTGGGGTAAAAACACAGAAATATATGTTTACCCCCCAAACCCATACATTTTTGGAAAGTACACATTCTACCGAATCTAAAATGGGTACCCATGCCTTATTGCTCCAAACTACTGAGTCGCAAGGCTTTCCCAAAGTTGTCGGTTTTGGTGAAATATCTGAAAATTGCCTCAAAGCTCCAACTTCCCAGCAACATATCACCCATGTGTCATTACGTACTAAGAAAAAGCACCCTAAATATGATTGCCAGGGTTCCTCCGAACAGTTTGGTGGCCATTGTTCATAGGTTTACCAAAGTATCTGGCATTTAGAGGCCCCAAAATGAAGTTAGCGCATACAAACAGTCCCGTGGGTAACTTCAGCTAATGAAAAATCAACACATTGACTGCATTTTTGTGGGGTAAAAACACAGAAATATATGTTTACCCCCCAAACCCATACATTTTTGGAAAGTACACATTCTACCGAATCTAAAATGGGTACCCATGCCTTATTGCTCCAAACTACTGAGTCGCAAGGCTTTCCCAAAGTTGTCGGTTTTGGTGAAATATCTGAAAATTGTCTCAAAGCTTCAACTTCCCAGCACCATATCACCCATGTGTCATTACGTACTAAGAAAAAGCACCCTAAATATGATTGCCAGGGTTCCTCCGAACAGTTTGGTGGCCATTGTTCATAGGTTTACCAAAGTATCTGGCATTTAGAGGCCCCAAAATGAAGTTAGCGCATACAAACAGTCCCGTGGGTAACTTCAGCTAATGAAAAATCAACACATTGACTGCATTTTTGTGGGGTAAAAACACAGAAATATATGTTTACCCCCCAAACCCATACATTTTTGGAAAGTACACATTCTACCGAATCTAAAATGGGTACCCATGCCTTATTGCTCCAAACTACTGAGTCGCAAGGCTTTCCCAAAGTTGTCGGTTTTGGTGAAATATCTGAAAATTGCCTCAAAGCTTCAACTTCCCAGCACCATATCACCCATGTGTCATTACGTACTAAGAAAAAGCACCCTAAATATGATTGCCAGGGTTCCTCCGAACAGTTTGGTGGCCATTGTTCATAGGTTTACCAAAGTATCTGGCATTTAGAGGCCCCAAAATGAAGTTAGCGCATACAAACAGTCCCGCGGGTAACTTCAGCTAATGAAAAATCAACACATTGACTGCATTTTTGTGGGGTAAAAACACAGAAATATATGTTTACCCCCCAAACCCATACATTTTTGGAAAGTACACATTCTACCGAATCTAAAATGGGTACCCATGCCTTATTGCTCCAAACTACTGAGTCGCAAGGCTTTCCCAAAGTTGTCGGTTTTGGTGAAATATCTGAAAATTGCCTCAAAGCTCCAACTTCCCAGCAACATATCACCCATGTGTCATTACGTACTAAGAAAAAGCACCCTAAATATGATTGCCAGGGTTCCTCCGAACAGTTTGGTGGCCATTGTTCATAGGTTTACCAAAGTATCTGGCATTTAGAGGCCCCAAAATGAAGTTAGCGCATACAAACAGTCCCGTGGGTAACTTCAGCTAATGAAAAATCAACACATTGACTGCATTTTTGTGGGGTAAAAACACAGAAATATATGTTTACCCCCCAAACCCATACATTTTTGGAAAGTACACATTCTACCGAATCTAAAATGGGTACCCATGCCTTATTGCTCCAAACTACTGAGTCGCAAGGCTTTCCCAAAGTTGTCGGTTTTGGTGAAATATCTGAAAATTGCCTCAAAGCTTCAACTTCCCAGCACCATATCACCCATGTGTCATTACGTACTAAGAAAAATCACCCTAAATATGATTGCCAGGGTTCCTCCGAACAGTTTGGTGGCCATTGTTCATAGGTTTACCTAAGTATCTGGCATTTAGAGGCCCCAAAATGAAGTTAGCACATACAAACAGTCCCGTGGGTAACTTCAGCTAATGAAAAATCAACACATTGACTGCATTTTTGTGGGGTAAAAACACAGAAATATATGTTTACCCCCCAACCCCATATATTTTTGGAAAGTACACATTCTACAGAATCTAAAATGGGTACCCATGCCTTTCTGCTCCAAACTACTGAGTCGCAAGGCTTTGCCAAATTTGGCGGTTTTGGTGAAATATCTGAAAATTGCCTCAAAGCTTCAACTTTCCAGCATCGTATTGTCCATGTATCATTACCAGCATAAAGCATCCTAAATATAAACATATGGGTCTACTAAACAGTTTGATGCCCAATGTGCATAGATATACCAAACTATGTGGCGCACAGAGACCCCCAAATGACAATATGTATAGACATTTTCACGGCTGACGCTCTGGCTGCTGCAATATGAGCACCTGGAGTGTGTATTATGCGACATTAGACCCCCCTAACAGTACAGAGACCCCAGAAAACCATATATTTTCAGAAAGTACACATTCTGACGAATCCAATATGGGTAAATAAGTGTTTCTACTGCAAACTGCCAAACTGCAAAGCAATGCTGAACATAACGGTTTTTATCAAATTTCTGAAAATCGTCACAAAGCTTGAATTTTACCCCATTATATGCCCCACATTTCGTAACGTATCAGCATAAAACATCCTAAATATGAACGCCAGGGGTCTACTGAACACTTTGATGCCCAATATGCATAGATATACCAAACTATGTGGCGCACAGAGACCCCCAAATGACAATAGTGTATATACATTTTCACGGCTGACGCGCTGGCTGCTGCAATATGAGCACCTGGTGTGTGTATTATGCGACATTAGACCCCCCTAACAGTACAGAGACCCCAGAAAACCATATATTTTCAGAAAGTACACATTCTGACGAATCCAATATGGGTAAATAAGTGTTTCTACTGCAAACTGCCAAACTGCAAAGCAATGCTGAACATAACGGTTTTTATCAAATTTCTGAAAATCGTCACAAAGCTTGAATTTTACCCCATTATATGCCCCACATTTCGTAACGTATCAGCATAAAACATCCTAAATATGAACGCCAGGGGTCTACTGAACACTTTGATGCCCAATATGCATAGATATACCAAACTATGTGGCGCACAGAGACCCCCAAATGACAATAGTGTATATACATTTTCACGGCTGACGCGCTGGCTGCTGCAATATGAGCACCTGGTGTGTGTATTATGCGACATTAGACCCCCCTAACAGTACAGAGACCCCAGAAAACCATATATTTTCAGAAAGTACACATTCTGACGAATCCAATATGGGTAAATAAGTGTTTCTACTGCAAACTGCCAAACTGCAAAGCAATGCTGAACATAACGGTTTTTATCAAATTTCGGAAAATCGTCACAAAGCTTGAATTTTACCCCATTATATGCCCCACATTTCGTAACGTATCAGCATAAAACATCCTAAATATGAACGCCAGGGGTCTACTGAACACTTTGATGCCCAATATGCATAGATATACCAAACTATGTGGCGCACAGAGACCCCCAAATGACAATAGTGTATATACATTTTCACGGCTGACGCGCTGGCTGCTGCAATATGAGCACCTGGTGTGTGTATTATGCGACATTAGACCCCCCTAACAGTACAGAGACCCCAGAAAACCATATATTTTCAGAAAGTACACATTTTGACGAATCCAATATGGGTAAATAAGTGTTTCTACTGCAAACTGCCAAACTGCAAAGCAATGCTGAACATAACGGTTTTTATCAAATTTCGGAAAATCGTCACAAAGCTTGAATTTTACCCCATTATATGCCCCACATTTCGTAACGTATCAGCATAAAACATCCTAAATATGAACGCCAGGGGTCTACTGAACACTTTGATGCCCAATATGCATAGATATACCAAACTATGTGGTGCACAGAGACCCCCAAATGACAATAGTGTATATACATTTTCACGGCTGACGCTCTGGCTGCTGCAATATGAGCACCTGGTGTGTGTATTATGCGACATTAGACCCCCATAACAGTACAGAGACCCCAGAAAACCATATATTTTCAGAAAGTACACATTCTGACGAATCCAATATGGGTAAATAAGTGTTTCTACTGCAAACTGCCAAACTGCAAAGCAATGCTGAACGCAACGGTTTTTATCAAATTTTGGAAAATCGTCACAAAGCTTGAATTCTACCGCATTATATGCCCCACATTTCGTAACGTATCAGCATAAAACATCCTAAATATGAACACCAGGGGTCTACTGAACACTTTGATGCCCAATATGCATAGATATACCAAACTATGTGGCGCACAGAGACCCCCAAATGGATATATAGTAGATAAAATTTACAAGGTAAAACAAAATAAGGCAGTAAAGAGTGAAATGCAA
This sequence comes from Xenopus petersii, assembly GCA_038501925.1. Classification (NCBI taxonomy): domain Eukaryota; kingdom Metazoa; phylum Chordata; class Amphibia; order Anura; family Pipidae; genus Xenopus; species Xenopus petersii. The sequence goes on along the minus strand of CM076687.1, from coordinate 93,773,502 downwards.
AAAAATCCAATAAAACCACAAAAATCAATGTTTTTTTTCCAGACTAGTGTTATCGGCTGTCAGAATCACAGTTTGAATATTTTAGCTTGGCCAAACAGGTTATACGGCTAGAAACAAGTGAACACAACATACGCAGAGCTGAAAATGCAATAAAATGGCTAAAAATTCAATAAAATGGCTAAAAATGCACCAAAATACCCCAAATTGCAATATAATCACCGAAATAACATAAAAAAGATATTGCACAGTACGGTTAGCGAATACGCTATTCGTAATGGCAATAAAACATTTTTTTCAGCCAAAAAAAGAGACGATGCGATAAGAAAAAAAAAAAAAAAAGCCACAATGCCATGTATGTGCATGTGCGTGTGTACAAATGGTAAATTACATGTTATGTGCGCGTGTGTGCGTGTGCACATGTGTGTAAGTGCAGTGAGTGTAAGTGACCCCCCCAATCCCCAAAAATGTATGTGTAAGTGTGTGTAAGTGTGAATCTAAGTGTGTATTACTGTAATAAGTGTGTGTTGGTGTGTTTGTGTGTGTAATTGTTGCACTAACCTGAAAAAGTCGCTGGAGACTGTTGCAGGCGATCTGGAAGGGCCCCAGGAAGAGATCTGCGACGTCCTCTGCGTGCCTGTGCTGTGGGGGCAGAGATATCCAGCGCGGTGTAGGCTGCAGCAGCAGGACACGTAAGTTACACGTGCCTGCTGCTGTTTTTGGGCCCCTGGGCGATCGCGCCCCAGGGGCCACTCGATCCCCTGCTCTGCTCGTTGCCTAGGGGCAGGGGATCGATGCGGAACGGAGCGAGCGGCTCTAACAGCCGCTCCTCCGCTTCTGAACCCGGAAGTGCTGCAGAACGTAGAATCTACGTTCTGTGGCATTTCAAGTTACTTTTCCACAGAACGTAGATTCTACGTTCTGTGGCACTTAAAGGGTTAATTTGCTAATTATCAACCCCATTTGTTATTAAAATATACTTAATGTGTATTAATAAATGTATTTCTGTGTAAAAATGCATTGTACTTTAAAAGGCAATACATAGGTTTTTTTGTGACTACATTTTTCAGGTCAGAGTTCATTATTTGTACTGAAAAGTCATGCAAAAATTTAATGCAGCAGACCCTACAGCTTATTTATGATTGTTAGGTAAAACGTTACACTTCTTAATTAGCCATTCTTTCTATTTTCAAGTTAATGTAGAACTTATAACAGCCATGGGCTTGCAAAGGTTTTACCATTTTGAAATGCCAGAACTCCTCTGCATCAGAACGCCACACAAATATACTCATGTTTTTATATTGCTGTGTGGCCATTCATACAAGCTAATATGAAGAAGTGCTATAAGGAAAATAAATCAAAGATGGCAACATTTTCTTTATCAGTGACCCCACTGTAGGAGTTGCAGAACAGTGATAAATAATTAAATAGTCTACTGGTCTTTCATATTTAAACTTTAAAGGGATACTGTCATGATTTTTATGATGCATTTTGTATTTTTAGATGACACTGTTTACACTGCAAATAATTCCCTCTACAATATAACATTTCATTCCTGAACCAGCAAGTGTATTTTTATTTAGTTGTAATTTTGGTGTGTAGGCGCCATTTCAGGTCATTTTGCCTGGTCATGTGCTTTCAGAAAGAGCCAGCACTTTAGGATAGAACTGCTGTAATAAAAATACCTCGTCCTGGTGGTCTAGTGGGGGGACGGCAGGGACGTCCGTCGCGCTGTTCTTCCTGTGCCGGCTCTCTAGTGCGCGCATGCGCACTTCTGATTTAAAGGCGCATGCACGCTGACGTAATGACGTCAGCGCGCAAAGGCGCCAAATTCAAAAGTATTAAAGGGGCATTCCCACAGTTGTCATTGCCCGTGATAGGATTTGTTCCTGGTGCTTTAGCTGTTGCTATTCTGTGTGAATCTGTTCCTGATTATCTGTTTTGACCCTTTGCCTGCCTGTTTGACTATTCTGATCTCTGGAACCTGACCCTTGCCTGAAACTGACCTTGACTCTGCTTAATCCTCCTGTTTGACGTTCCGGTTTGACCTCTGCCTGTTATTTGACTCCGATTCTGCCTCAACCCATCTGATTGATCACCTGGTTTTGACCCTTTGCCTTCCTGACGATTCTGTTATCCGCCTGCCTCGATCCAGCCTGTCTGACCATCCGCTTGCCTTGTCCTTTTGTACCGTGACCTTCGGCCTAAAGACTTTGCTAAACCGCCGTGCCCCTTTGCCAGCCAGAACATCTCGCCTTGCACCCCTCGTTAAGTCCAGGTGGCACCCAAGTAAGCTGAGGGCTCCTCCCAAAGCCCAACGGTGGTCACACTACTGGTGAAGCCGAGACCAGGGTGCTTGTCATTTGTTCTGGTATCGGGTGCCGGCCGTGACAACTGCTTTCTGGCAGGCTGTTGTTTCTCCTACTCAATGTAACTGAATGTGGGACCTGGATTTTACTATTGAGTGTTGTTCTTAGATCTACCAGGCAGGTTATCTTGTGTTAGGGAGCTGTTATCTGGTTACCTTCCCATTGTTCTTTTGTTAGGCTGCTGGACAGAAAGGGAGGGGAGTGAAATCATTCCAGTACAGCAGTAAAGAGTGACTGAAGTTTATCAGAGCACAGGTCACATGACTTGGGGCAGCTGGAAAGCTGACAATATGTATAGCCCCATGTCAGATTTCAAAACTACGATAAAAAATGTATTTGCTCTTTTGAGAAATGGAGATCAGTGCAGAATTCTGCTGGAACAGCACCATTAACTGATGTATTTTTTAAAAAAACATTTTTTCCCATGACTGTATTGCTTTAAGCATACGCGTTAGTGTCAAGTGCCACCGCCAGAAAATAAATGAACTACAATAAGTAAGATAACTAACATACTCTTACAGTTATGGATGAAGAAGACTGGAGTTTTAGAAATATATAAATACAACTGTTTGGAGGAATTAACAATTTTAAACTCTGTTATCGCCCCCTGCAGTGGCATTTACCCCAGCAACACTAAAGATACAAAGCATTTGCAGTTGCAGTGTACAACAGTGTACTCTGCAGAGAGCTGTACATGTTTCCAAACTGCCACATTTCTTCTCATAATTACAACAGGGTCTCACTTTCAGTTTGAAGTGTTAACTTTTGACCTTTTTTTTGCATATACATGTATGGGATCCGTTATCCGGAAACGGAAAAGGCCATCTCCCATAGACTCTATTTTATCCAAATAATCCAATAGTTTTTAAAATGGTTTCCTTTTTCTCTGTAATAAAAACACAGTACCTTGTACTAGATCCAAACTAAGATATAATGAATCCTTATTGGAAGCAAAACCAGCCTAATGGGTTTATTTAATGTTTACATGATTTTCTGGTAGACTTAAGGTATGAAGATCCAAATTATAGAAAGATCCATTATATGGAAAACCCCAGGTCCCGAGCATTCTGAATAACACGTCTCATACCTGTATTCCTTTTTTTGCGGGAGGATGAATTTGTAGAATCTCAAAGAAAAAATTTGGTTTTCTCACAATATTTGTTTAGTTACAATTTTAGATAAATCCAATGCAGGAATCAAGGGAAGGGGAGGCTTCAGATATAACATAATTACAAAAGTAGAATATCTAAAGTTTTTCTTAATGCTAGAATTATGGAGGAAAAACAGACAACAAAAATACTGTCTGTTTTTGGCCCAGTTAGAGGAAAATGTCCTGGCTTCCTGCAACACCAGGCCCTTAACCTAGTTACAGTATATATATGGCATACTTATCATATGGACAGCAAAAAGGAAAAAAATTACATTCCACCAAAGATTTAACCAATTCCACACCACTAACATCTTTACCCTTAACCATTCTTATTCATACATTAACTTCCTGAATACCACTATCTATGTAAAAAAAATGAACCATACAAACATCCCTATACCAAAAACCAATAGGCTGTCCGGCATATCTTAGGTGGGACTGTTTTCATCCTCATCACATAAAAAAATCTACTGTTTTTAGCCAGGCTCTGAGATACAACCGGATTTGCTCAAACCTTGATGACAGAAATAGACATCTCCATTCCTTACAGAAAACTTTTTTGAGTGAGGGATACCATCTGTAGGTTATTGATAGGGATGTAGCGAACTGTTCGCCGGCGAACTAGTTCGCGCGAACTTCGACTGTTCGCGTCGGCCAAATGTTCGCGAACGTCGCGCGACGTTCGCCAATTGGTGTTCGCGTTCGATTCGAAGTAAAATTTCGTTCGACCATTCGACCATTCGACCGTTCGATCGCTAAAATCGAACGATTTCCATTCGTTCGAACGATTATAAGCATTCGATTGAATTAAAATCATTCGATCGAATAGCTTCGATCGTTCGATTCGAACGAAAATCCTTCGATCGTACGAATAAAATCCTTCGATCGTTCGATCGAACGATTTTATCGAGCGTTCGAAGTTCGCGAACTGTTCGCGAACTGTTCGCTTTTTTGCCGGTGTTCGCGAATGGCGTTCGCGAACACATTAACGGCAGTTCGCTACATCCCTAGTTATTGATGATCAAATCCACAGAGCAACTCAAATACCCAGAGACACACTGTTGGAATACAAACAAAATACAGAAAACAGCAGGCTACTTATCATAACTACCTACAATCCACAAATGAACATTATTAGAAAAATAGCCAGGGATCTGCAACCTATGCAACTTATTGTTAGAAGCACTCTTCTAACATTACTTAAAGCATGAAACATGCAAATACATACAGTATTGTGCAAAGATTAAGTTGCAAGACCAAATATACAAAAAGTTTACACCATTTGGGACTACTATTTTTGGGCATCATCCAATGTTGTATACATGATTGCATGTACTAAGTGCTCTATAGGAGGCTTATGCATTGGTCCCTTTTTCCGCAAAGAGCTCTAAAACTTTCCCAGGTATTTCTACCTGCCCAAATACCTCTCTGGCTGGACAGAGGTAGTTGCTCCCACATAGCAGGCATGTGGACAACACATGTATCTTTAAAAGGAATACACACTGGATCCTTTCACTACCCTCCCACAGGCACATACCGGGGCTCACACAGAGCTGGAATAGGCATCAACATTGATGACATTCTTCAGCCAAGCACACAAAGCTTGAATCTTTAGGGCACGCTACCAACACCATACACAGTGTGAGCACAACAAAGCCCATCCAACTGGCATCAATCTCACTCTTATCCTGGGCAGTATCTCTCATAAATATCTTTATTATCAGGGTCCCGTTATCACTGAGCCCACACAGGGCATCGCCAACCATGTGGTGTCTCTCCATAGTCCCAGGGCCTGGTGCACAGCAGCACCCTGGTAAGGAAACAAATCACAGCTCCATTCTCCATGAAAGTGAAAGCAAGAATGGCTCTGAGCACATGGCAACAAAGCTATCAAAACAGTTACATAGCAGTGACACCTTCTGGCAACCTCCGGTGTCTGCCAGAACACACTGTACAGGGACAAGGGCTCTTTCCCCCTCCCTTCACTCTAGGTCCAACCCATAGCTGGACAGGCAGGGGATTTCCCAAAATGTGGTACTTTTTATTAAGGACTAGAGGGGAATTAACCCTCTGGATTCCTACAGGAACTTTAAAGCTGAATGGGAAAGCAAGATCTAGGGGGGCAAAGCGAAGTTACGCTAGTGATGCCTAATTTGCATATGGCGCCAAGTTAAAGTACAATGGACGTATATGTAGCAGCAAATACATTACACTACACAAGCCGCAGAAAGCTTCATAAAATTAAATAGAGTTGTTATTTCGCCCTATACGTGTGCCCACTGTATAGTTTAGGTGCCATATGTTAGCAAATGTAGGGGGGGGAAGGAGGGTACCCCCAAAACATTTTTTGATCTTTTTCACCCTTAAAAAAGTAAAAGATGCCAGCATTTTTTGAGATTTAGAAAAAATTTCAACTTTTTTTTAAGCAAGACCTATCTACTCTATTGCACCTCGCCTGGTCTGAGCTTGCAAAGGCAAGTCTGGCGCAAGAGGTAACATTCAGTAAAATGCGCAAGTTAGTGAATTTTGGGCAATTTCATTCTTGCGTTAGAGAATTTGTTTTGGCCATAGCCTAATAAAATGAGTTGGATGCTGTAGAATGCTGAATTTTGTAGAATTTGAAACTAATTCTGAATAATTTAGTGTGTGTAATTATAGATCAACCATCAGAATGGCAGATTTCTGACAATTTTGGAAAACTGTTTAATCAACAAAACATATTTTGGCAATGTGTTTCTCTGGGCCATATGCCTTGTGTTTCTTGTTATGAAGCAGGGATGTTGAAAACAGTCATTTTTTGTATTTTGTACATTAATTTTACTCTTATTTTAACAAATTAACTTTAAATAGAACCATAATTTGTGGTTATCTAGTATAGCTAACTTTTTCCTTTTAAAGTTCTTTTAACTTTGGATTTCATATTTTAAACAAAGCAAATGTTTTAAATGAATTATTTCTTAGGCAAACAGGAATGAATGGCAATATAAGATAAAAACCTTTCAAATTAAGCATTACACATTTCAAAACGTTTGCTCCATTTTTACACATTGCTTAATGTATTACATTATTCTATAATATATATATATATATATATATATATATATATATATATATATATATATATATATATATATATATATATATAGTACCTATGAGTCAACTTCTGTTGAGTAAAGTAAAGTTACTTGTATATGAATTTACAGATTCTTATATTTTATGTAGTAGTAAATGCAGTAGTAGCAGCAGCAGCAGCTTTTCATGCTATGCAGAGACACTAATGACCACGGAAACAAAAATATATAAATAGTGCTATTTCCTATGCAAAGTCTACCCTTGAGCCTCAGAAGACATGGCAGTTGTGTTACAATGAAGAATCTTTGGGAACTCAAAAAAAAATTTCTTAAATCTGCAGTCAAGACTGCGTTATTTATAACTGTACTTTAAATTAGATTATTTACTTTTTTGTTGCAGGTATTTTTAGTTACTTTGTAATGGAAAGTCTCCAGAGATACTCTGAAGAGTGGACATGATTATTGTCTAGACATGTTTAAAATAAAAAGAAATACTAGAGAATGAAAGTAGACATACCATCTGTTATAGTTCTTCTGTACTCCTTGCTGTTCTTTTTTGACTCACCTGTCTTTACTGCCTATGCCACCTCTACATACTGCTATAAAGGATTTGTAAAGGAAGTGTTAAAATCTGGCATAAACAAATAGGCACAAGCTATCAGTGAGGTTTAATTGAATTGTATTGGATTTAAAGTCAATTACTGCTATCACAGATGATGACAACATTTTCCCACCAGGTCTATCTTTAACATTTATGATTGAAATCTTTGTGGAAAAAATGTTCTGATTTCTCACCTAGAATTGTCAATGGACTTCATTTAACTTACTGTAAAGTAAATATTTGGATTGCAAATTATTTATAAAACACAAATTGTTCCTATTTAATACAATTTATAAAATATATAGATACGATTCTTTATTTTTCGTTTTTCTTTGTTGCATTCTGTATCATGTTGCCTGAGTTTACATAATGCAGACTATTCAAAAGCTGTCTCTAGGAGGTGCATGATACAATACCTTACTCTTGCAAAGCCCCAGTTGATTATTTACTGTCAAGGGTTTTGCATTGCTTAACAACACATTTTATTTCAGCATATAAGAACTGAATCCAAGACGAGAAACCCAAATGACAGCAATAAAAGAGCTAAATAAGAATGTATAAGTACATTCTCAAAAGTAAGTGGAATCTAAAAATGAAAGAACACGGGACCTTTCATTTAATTATTTTGTGTTCTGCTTCAAGTAAATTTTTATAGAATGGCAAAAGGATGTTTCTTTGATTTTCCCAATTTGTTTGCTTCTGCATTTTAAAAAACTTTCTTTCAATAGTTACTCAAATTGCATGACATTTTAACTGTTGGTGCCCCTGTACAGTCCTCAATATCTGCTCTCAACACACTACACACAAAGGGGGTTACTTATCTGAATTTATCTCAGTATTTCTAAGTTAGAAATCCGAGCAACTCGGATTGCCTGAATGAACCTTAATTATGAAGAAAAAAACCTGAAAAAATAGGGTCAGGCAAACTTCTGAGCTTTCCCCAAAAACTCTGAATTGTTCAGAGTTTTGCTCAAAAACTACAATTTTCATGTTTTCTGAGTTTTTTGCACAGAAACCACAAACTCAGATATGGATATCAGTAGGGACACTAGGACCTTCCCCATTGACTTATACAGGACCTCGAGAGCTTTTAGATGCCGGGGTTTCGGATTCAGAGTTTTTAGACCACCGGACTTTAATAAATCTCCAAAAATTCGACACACAAGTTCAACCTTTTAACTCTTTTTTAACCTGCCTAGCTGCTAGTTGATCCAGTGGAAGGCAAAAAAACCCATTTGAAGCCTCTCCTATCTCTCACTTGCTAAAAAGCCATCCAACCCCTTCTTAAAGCCATCTAATGTATCAGTTTTTATGACTGATTCAGGGAGAGAATTCCACATCTTCACAGTTCTTACTGTAAAAAACCCCTTCAAAATATTTAAGCGGAACCTCCTTTCTTCTAATAGGAATAGGTGACCTCACGTCAGCTGGAAAGACCTACTGGTAAATAAAGCATTAGAGAGATTGTATTATGATCCCCTTATATATTTATACATAGTTATCATATCAACCCTTAAGCAACTCTTCTACAGCGTGAACAACCCCATCCTCATAGCTAAGATTTTCCATTCCTTTTAACAGCTTAATTGCCCTTCTCTGTACCTTCTTTAATTCAATAATATCCTGTTATTGGTCACTGGAGACCAAAACTGTATAGCACATTCTAGATGGGGCCTTACCAGTGCTCTATACAGTGGAAAAATAACCCTCCTCCTCTTGTTAATCAATGCCACTTTTAATAGAACTCAAGCCCTTATTTGCCCTTGATGCTGCTGACTGGCATTGCTTGCTACAGCCAAGTTTAATAACTATAATGACTCCAAGGTCCTTTTCCATTATGAATTTACTTAGTGCAGTCCTATTAAGGGTATAAGTGGCTTGGATATTTTTGCATCCCAGGTGCATGACTTTATATTTATCAACATTGAATATCATTTGCCACTTAGCAGCTCAAGATCCTGTTGCAAGGATGCCACATAATGTATGGAATTTATTGGGCTGGATAGTTTTGTGTCATCTGCAAACACTGCTCCTTACAATACAAAACCCAAGTTATTTATGAACAAGTTAAATAACAGTGGACCCAATACCGAGCCCTGAGGGACCCCACTAAGAACCTTACTCCAAGTAGAGAATGTACTATTAACAACCACACTCTGACCCGATCCTGTAGCCAGTTTCCTATCCATGTGCAAACAACATTAAGCCCAATTTTTAGAAAGCAGTCGTTTGTTGGGCACGGTATCAAATGCTTTGACAAAATCTAAATAGATTCAAACAGAATGCTCCCCTACTGTCTAGCATCTTACTTACCTCATCATAAAAAGCTATCAAATTTGCCTGACATAACCTATCCTTCATAAAGCCATGCTGATTGTTATTGCCATTCACTAGGACAACATTTTCCCAACACAGACTTACTGACCTATTATTGCCAGTAATCCCTTTTTAAATATTGGAAAGACCAGCTTTTCTCCAATCCATAGGTACCAAACCAGATGAAAGTGAATCTGAGAAAATCCGGGGCCAGTCTAAAACAGAACTATGTTCTTTTGGAACCTAGGGGTGTATGACATCTGGCCTTGGTGCCTTGTTTACATTCATTTTTATTAAAGCTTTATTAATAATATCCTGAGTCAGCTACTGACTAGATTAAGTTTAGCCAACAGTGCAGCTATGAAATGAGCCTGGGAACTCTGACTCCTCTGTTGTATATACTGTTACCATACCACTACCATTATTTAAAGGAGCAACACTCTCAACCCGCATCTTTTTTACTATTAATATACTTAAAACAAATGTTGGGGGTTAGTCTTAGCCTCAGCCGCAATGTGCTCCTCATTTTCTAACTGTTCCTTCTGGATTGCTGTTTTACAACATTTATTATAGTGTTTATATTCATTAAATACAGCTTCTGTCCCAACAGACTTGTAGTTTTTAACTGCATTTCTCTTTTTTTTATTAATTTCTTTCCTTCTATATTAATCCACATAGGGTGATTCTTAGAGCTTTTACATTTAATCCTTAGGGAATAAATTGAGAACAGTAATGATTTGCTCTATGCTCTGAAGGACAGCCCTCAAGGCACTAAAATTAGCTATCCTGAAATTCATGGTTTTTGTTGCCCAGTGTATATATTTTTTTCCACCAGACATTAAATTATATCAAATTATGGTTACTATTACCAAGGGTTCAATTACTTGCACATTTGCTATACGTTCTGGGTCATTAGAGATCACTAGATCCAATATAGCATTTTTTATGGTTGGCTCCTCAACAAAAATTTGTCTTGCAGCAGGTTTATAAATGTGTTCCCATTAACTGACCTGGCAGGACTGTTGCTCCAGTAAATATCTGGGTAATTAAAATTGTCCATTATCATTACTTTCCCAAAACTAGCAGCCTTTTCTTTTTGCAATGGGAGCTTAGCCTCCTCCTCCTCACTTACATTAGGGGGTCTATAGCATCTCCTACAATTAATTTGCTGGTCTCTTTATAATCGGTGAAGAGCACCACTCATCAGACTTCCCTCCTCTCATTTTCTAACCCCACCTCCTCCTTTATATTACCTTTTAAATCCTTACTAACAAACAGACATATCCCACCTTATTTTCTATTGCCTCTGTCCCTCCGAAACAAAGTATACCCTCTGATATTAACTGTCCAGTCATGAGACTCATTCAGCCATGTTTCAGTCACACCAATCACATGATATTTTCCATCCAGCACCAGCACCTCAGCTCTCCCATGTTACCAGTCAGACTCCTTGAATTTGCAAACATACATTTAATACTGGTACCATACTGAACATATGATATGTGGTCCTCTCTTTCCTTAACAGTTCCCCCAAACAAATCTCCTTCCCCATTTTCCTTTCCTTTGCCCACTACCTCATCTAATCTGTCTTCTTATTTTCAGGTTTTTTTTTTTACCACATGCCGTCAAGTTCACAACATTTATAAAGGTACAAAGAGTTTTAGTCATAAGCATAAAATAGAATAAATCGAATTGGACAGCGTCTGTAAAACACAAAGCAGTGTTTTGATGCAAGGTTTATATAAATGTAAGTAGAAACATTCTACATTTAGAGGTTTCTTTATGTTAACTTTATATACATGAACTGTATATGATATTAAGTAGATAAAAACATAACAGAATATATGTGATTTTCATGTAAATTGCTTTACTTTTGACTTAACCTGATCACAATTTCATTTACACATAAGCTGTTGCTCTATGAAGGAGTTATTCTGCTAGTTTAATTGTGGTGTGGAAAAATCTACATTTAATAGAAACAGGGGAAATTATTTTCTCACATCTACTCTGTGCTTTGGGAGTCTACATTCACTGCCTCCAGGCATTTAAGAAGGAAATTCTTATTTTGCTAGACCAGAAGCAGACATTAAACAACACCCATGGGTGGCCTAAAGTGTCTGAAACTAAGGCATTAGTCTCAAGTTAATTGGAAATGTTAATTCTATGATGCCTGGTTAGTGCTGCTAAACTGAGCAATTCCTGGTTTAAGAAATGTTTTTAAAAACAGATACATCAAACTATTAGCAATATGTTTCAAGGTTGCAGAAAGTTCTTCTGAGGAAAGGAAATTTGTAGTACTGTAAGTAAACGTGGCATTTACTTGATTTTGTCCATTTCTCTCCTGTTTTAATTGTAATATGTCCCAAGATTGGTCCTATTATTTCATCAAATGAAAATAAACTTTGAACAATTCAGTTCAATGATTTAAATTTCTATCTAGCAATAGTTGAAGAGGACTTCAGGGCATCACCTTTTTTACAAAACCTGTGACATGTTACACAGAGGCCTAAAAATTGGTAAAACTGCATGAAGTAAAACAGCTTCATAGTATCTTCATCAGTATTGCAACACACATGGGCTTCCATCAACTACTGACTCCCCCTCTATATGAAGATAAGAGCAAGAATACAGAAATTAAGGCTTAACAAACACAATAGGTAAAAGAACTATCGATACCTTAATTCCTACCTGGGTGAAGAATGGCTCATAAATTTCTACTCCTTTATCAGATCCCTGAAGCAGTACCTCTTCACCACGTTTCCAGCTGTATCGAACAGGTGGGTTGGAGTTAGCAATACATCGTAAGAAAACAGTTCTTTCATAGTAAAATTGTTCTTTTGCTTCCCCAATACTTTGATGCACAGTCACAATCGGATCATCTAGATCTGAAAAGACAAGAACAAAAACAAAATTATAGAATATCAGACAAACTGCACTGTTTGCACATTATAAGAATCTTGCTGATACACAAAATAAAAATCCTTGTGGGATTTTTGAAAAAAATTATACTTCACAATCCGTTTTTTGGTTGAAAAGTAGAACTTTGGGACAGTTTCAGCATTTATACACAGTTGTAGTGAGCTATCAAGCTGACTGGAGACAATATTATAAAATTGCAGAAGAAAAAGACTATTTTAAATCTAAAGCGAGTATAAAAATATACAGTTATTTGTAAATTTTTTGCCATGTTTTGTCATGAAAAAGACACCCATAGACCCCAATAAGTCAAAAAAATGGTCAATGGGCGTCCGAATAATTTTGATGTGTGACAATTTTTATGAATTTTTCACCGACGAAGTGTACGGCGCATTTATTCGCTCATCACTAATTCTGACAAACTGAGACATTGATCACTGAACCTTGAACCTGGCAGGACAACAAATTAAATCATTTGGAATCCTTCTGACGTCCTCTATTCAGAATTTAGTAAATCTGCCCACTGGTGTTTTAATTTCACAGTAACATTAAAAATGAAAGCATTTTTAATCAATGAATAAATTATTTAGGGGCAAATTCATCAAGGGTCGAATATCGAGGGTTTATTAACCCTCGATATTTGACTGGGAATTAAAATACTTCGACTTCGAATATCGAAGTCGAAGGATTTTGCGCAAATACTGGAATCGTATGATCGAAGGAATAATCGTTCGATCAAAAGATTAAATCCTTCGAATCGAACGATTCGAAGGATTTAAATCCAACGATCGAAGGATTATCCTTTGACCAAAAATTTAGCCAAGCCTATGGGGACCTTCCCCATAGGCTAACATTGGGTTCGGTAGCCTTTGGGTGGCAAACTAGGGGGTCGAAGTTTTTTCTTAAAGAGACAGTACTTCGATAATGAATGATCGAATAGTCGAACAATTTTTAGTTCTAATCATTTGATTCGAAGTCGAAGTCGTAGTTGAAGGTTGAAGTAGCCCATGCGATGGTCAAAGTTGCCAAAAAAACACTTCAAAATTCGAAGTTTTTTTACTTCGAATCCTTCACTCGAAGTTAATGAATTGGCCATCTAGTGTTGGCCTGTACTAGTAGAACTGTTGTGTTTGCTACAAACACACCACTACAGTATATTTAATGTAAACAAGCTTCTGTGTAGCCATGGGGGCAGCCATTCAAGCACAGTATCCACAGTAGATAACAGATACCCACTGCTGAACCCATTGTATACTGCAGAGCTTATCTGTTATCTGCTGTATATCCTGAGCCTTTTCTCCTTTTTCAGCTTTGAATGGCTGCCCCCTTGGCTACACAGAAGCTTGTTTATATAAATTAAAGTATAGTTTCTGAAGCAAACACAGAACTTTTACAAGTGCAGGACAACAGTACTGTACATTATATTTTAATTAATTTAAAACACTTTCATTTTTTGGTGTTAACATGTTACTCCTTTTTTATTGCGTACTGTACAATGTGTTGGTTCTATGGATTTAAACAGCTTGGTCAATGGCAAATATCCTTAAAAAGTCATACAAAGCAATATGAAATGGAAATTGATTTTAAGATAAATTATCTTTCTCAGAAGTGCTCTTAACCATAAATCTTTATATTGTTGCTGATTTTACATTTGTCCACTTGCTTTGCAAGTCCAGAGTTGCCAAAGGGATGCCTTTGCTATCATGTGATTATGTTTTGAACTTAGCACTTAGAGATCTGACCTTTGTCATATCGTGAATAAGTCGAAGGGTTTTCAGGTTTCCAGTAAAACAGCATTTTGCCATAATTAGAATGTGTTTCTTTTATTAAGCTTATATCCCATGTACATTATAGTCAGCTTGCATTCCTGGAATTTATACTGTTAGGGAAGTGTTGCAAGATCATCTTGTGCTACATGGATAAATATGTGACATAACTTGATAATCTGAAATTAATCTTATATTATACAGAAGAGGAACCTTAAGAAAAATAATCATATGTGACAATGAATCCATTATGAATTCCATGTTATGAACTGTAATGTAATAGACTGTAAAGCATCCACCGGAATGTTGTAATGCTTGTCGTCCACTATTGTTTAGAGCAACAGAGGCATATCTATCATGTGGCCTTGCTATTCCATTAAATCAAGTTTCCAGCTCAGTGGTAGCATTCTCCATTCATTCATATGGGACTACTTCAGAACTGATTTAGACTATTAGCAGACTTAATGGTCCTATATAGATTGTGAAACTGGCTGAATTAAAATTAAATGCCATTTTATGCAATTTGCTGTGATTTTTCCAAGTTTAACACGTTTAGGGGTATTTATCACTATTCCCATTTGAGCGGTTTTAGAGTTTTTTGAAACTACAACTAAACTCACATTCCTAAAACCATGCATATCATGTGTTTTATTAAAAGATCCGAATTTAAAAAGCATGAATGAAAAAAGCACTGAGCTATGCTCTAAAAAAATGCAAATACCTCTAAAACCTCTAACAAAGTTCCAGACAATTCCTAGCCAAAAATAAACTCTATGGGGCAAATTTACTTACCTTCGAAGTTGTGCCAGTATTGACTTCACCGCACTTTGCCAGGGCACCGCTAATTCACTAAAATCCGAAGTTGTGGAGGCGAAAGGTAGCGAAGTTGCGCTACCATTAATTCGTCAAGCAAAGCAAAGTTACGCTAGCGATGCCTAATATGTAGCAGCAAATACATTACACTATACAAGCCTGGGAAAGTTTCATAAAATAAAATAGAGTTGTTATTTTGCCCTACACATGAGCCCACTGTATAGTTTATGTGCAATATGTTAGGAAATGTAGGGGGGAAGGAGGGTACCCCCAAAAAAATTTATGATCTTTTTCAGCCTATCACCCTTAAAAAAGTAAAAGACGCCAGACGCAAGCCCTATCTACTCTATTGCACTTCACCTGGTCTGAGGTGGCGAAGGCAAGTCTGGTGCAAGAGGTAACGTTCAGTAAAATCCGCAAGTTAGAGAATTAGTGTAGTTACGTCCCTTCGCCATATTGCAACTTCGTCTGGCGTAAGGGTGCGAAGTAGCGCTAGAGTAGGTCCACTTTTCTAGCGAATTTACGCCAGTACCCGTTAGTAAATCGGCAAAGTAACGAAATGATGTCACGCTGGCGAATTTTCGCTAGCCTTAGCCACTTTTCTCTTTAGTAAATTTGCCCCTATAAGTCCATACTGAAAGTGTTCCAATAAGATCAGTACAGCTGCTATTGACTTCTATAGGACCTCAACAACTTTTACTTGCCAAATTTTAGCACCAGAGGTTTTTGTGGTTTTTACACTTAATAAATTGCAATTTTTTATTAAATATAGGGAAATTATTTTTTTTTAGAGATTTGTGAAAAAATTGAAATTTGATTGTTAATAAATGGGTGCCCTACTTTGATTACAGGGCCAGGCCAAGTCGACATGGGGCCCTAGGCAACCCAGAGTGCAGGGGAGGGAGGGTAGAGCAACAGAGGTGAAGGAGGGTGACACAGAGGAGGGGGAGAGTGGCAGAGGGGAGCAAAGACTAGGGGTAGGCAGAAGACCCTTTAATAGGTACCTGCCCAGCACCCCACTACCAATGCACCCTAGGCAGGTGCCTAATCTGCCTGCACCTAGTTCCAGTCCTGAATCCTCCAGTATCCTTCATCACATATTCAGTGTACATTATATATATATCAGAATTGCCCTTTATTCTGAAATATTTCAGAATGTATGCAAGGATTATTTAATATTTTATAGCCAGTAAAAGTAAATAATTTAGTGAGATTTTTAATGAAAAAAAAAAATCAATGAGAGTATCAGTAAAAGAAAACATTATTATGTAACTGTAGGCCTTATGGCTATACTCTTTAAGCAAGGGTAAATACATTCTTCTAACCGCATTTAATTCTTTACATTCCATGCTCTGTTACACATTGATGGTAATCTGGCAAAAGGATATTGCAAATCCCACTGACAAGTAGCCTTCCGAATGTACATTAAAACCTGTATACCATTTTGTTTTAACTTAGTAATAGCTAAGGTTAGAAGTGAGTCAACCATACCTATAAAAGTTAAACACTTATTATATGTGTGTTTTTTTTTTAATTAATTTTCTTTTCCCTATCGATGTGAAAGGTTTTCAAGGTTGCTGTGATATGAGGAAATATATAAGAACCATGTATGCTGAGAGAAAATACATTGTGGAATTCCTTGTCAGAGCAGGGTTCATGCATTGACGCATTGGTTAACTTAAGAAAGTGTTGAATTATTGAGCCTTAGTTCTTTACTTACTTCCCGTCAGTTATATTTATTTAATTATATTTTTTATCTATTGATCCATCTCCATTCAGTTTCAGAGGAAATTGTTGGTGCAATAACACGAGCCATATTTACAAGCAGGGACCCTTCTCATGCGGATCTCTAGCTGTAAATGAGTGGCACATGGATTCTCTAGACAGATTTCCATTAGAATGGTTCAGGTAACTCCTAACGAGCAATTGATTTTTCATACATCTGCCTTCCTAAATACAAGAGGACTTTATTTAAAACAGGCTATTAGCATCAAGCAATGGTTTTTATGATCTCTTTTTCATTGTACTGTACACACATGACTTTGTATGTAGAGAATCTTTTCTGCACAAGTTTATCTTTTGTGATATTTCCTCTCTTGATCAATTAATTATTAAAATCATGGATGAAAAAGGTGTAATAGTTTTATAATACACAATAGCCATGAGTAAATTATATCCTTATAAATGATGCTTATAGTTACAATCAGTGCTTAGTGATGCAATTTAGGTCACATAACCCAGGTACCACCCACTGAAATCTCACTCAGACCTGACTGCACAATTAAAATTATGTGAAAATATCATGTTCGATCATAATGGCCAAAGCTTCACCCCTATAACTATAGCCCCCTTCTGATTAACCCTGAACTCATTGGGCTCCCTTTCAGGGTTGGGCCTGGGTCATGCTGCCCCTCCTCCAAACTGCTCCAACTGCTGTTGTTGGCTCACATGACTCAGTGAAACTTGTTTCTTGGAATGAAAAACCCAAATTTTTCTAGTTTGATGCCCGAAAACCATGAAAAATTCGAGTTTTCACTGAAAAACCAGCATTAAACTGCAAGAACAATTTTTGAGGGTTAAAACATCTTCAAATGGTTATGGAGACATTTGCCAATGACTTTTACATGAATTCGGCAGGTTTTAGATGGAGTATTTATATATATCCAGACTTGGAACAGCTTTGGGGGCTAATAAATAGCAACTTTTTCAGTTTTTCAGAGTTTCTGAAAAATGACACCAAAATCTAAGGAGGTTATTTATCAAAATCCGAATTTTCAAGATTTTTTTCTGAAAAAAATCCAACTAATCTAGAATCCATAATTTGCCCTTATTTATCGATAAAAAAACTCATATATATATACTCTTCCAAAAGAATTCTCAGCCCTGCCATTCCTTACAAATTCTGTATATCTTTTTTTTTACCTCATAAAATAACATTTGACACATCACCTTCATTCTAATCTTTACTAAAGTTTAAATAAGGTGCCAGTAACCTCTCAGTCATAAACATACTGTAGTGCTTCAACACTTTCTTCAAATGGAAATATTAGACAGCTAATCAGTCTGCTTGGCACTGGAAACTTCCATTTATTTTACTTAACTCTACTTAAAATGTCTGGAAAAAAGATTTTTGCAAAATCATATTGAATTTTCATGAAATGAATGTCCTTTAACAAACAGGATATGTGCAATATGATGCCTTAAAACCCTGTTGGGTTGATTATGATGATAATAATTATAACTAGTTATGAGCGAAATTTTTCGCCAGGTTTCGTCACTAAAACAAAGCCATAGACTCCAATGGGTGTCATTAAAAAATTGTCGCCCATAGTCTTTAATGCATTTGAGAATTTTGCACGATTTTGCATATTTTCGGTGAAGCAAAATGGGTCATATTCCCCGATCAATAATTATAAAATTCAACAAAAGCACCTTTCTGATCTTTCTGATAAGGCTCACTTTTAGTTTTAACCCTTCCTTCTCCTTTAATACTGAATAGATGCTTCCTGAAATTCGAATGATTGTCCCTTTTTCTGATAAGCCATTACATGTCTTCCAATTCCAGTTTATAAACAGGCTTTTTGTCAGCCCTGGTAACTGCCTGCTCACTTCCACCTAAGGCAAGTTTCTAACCTTCTAAACTAACATTCTAAACTAGCTTTTTCAAGGGACAAGAGTATCTTGAAAATCCTTTAAAAGTTGGTTTCCCAATTAAAAAAAAATAAAAATGAATAAAAAGAAGAGGCTCATGAAATAAAAAAAATTGCATATAAAGACAAGATAATGAAAAGGAAAGAAGTTACTCATAGATCAAAATGTTTCCTATATGCCTTAATTCAAGAATTCAAATAATATATAAACATCCCAACAGTTAAAGTTGTAATACATTAGAAGCTACCAAGTAATCTTGATTTTTATCTATGATTTAAATCACGCATCCGTATTTATTCACTAAAAAATATTATAAACAGAATTTAAAGAATTTATCACACAAAGGGCACATTTTAATTTTAGCTGTGTGCTTACTGATTACTTTCTCCTCTCTAAGCTGCCTCTTGAGCCCAAGAAGAGCTATTCTACAGTTTCTACATACGTATAATGCCTTTTACCCTGCATGCCACCAAGTTTATCAACTGTTTTCCCATTATTCTCTTCGTTACTGATTAGCATAGTGATGCCTTTCAAACTATAATTAGCTCACAGTGTTGCCTGGATACATGACTTTACATTTGTCCACACTTTCTATGACATTTTTCTGCCTACTCTGGCATTGTGTTGGAGGTTTTTTCACAGTGAGCAAATGTCAAACGTTGTTTCATAATGACTTTTGAAGGAATGTCCTAGAATAACATGCCTATATGTTTAATACCTAGGGGGACATTAAAGGGAAAATATGCCCCTGAACAGTCCTGATGTAAAGCATTGATTTATATGCTTTTTCATATAAATAAAAGCTTTTCACGAAAATGTACTTTTCTAGTAATATTTTCCATTGGTAACCCCATATAGAAAAGCTAACTACTAAAGTCAACCTGCTAGCTAATATGAAGCACTGTGCTCACACACAAACCAAAGACACATCAGCCAATGAATGGACAGATTTTTTTTCACACTTCATCCTGCATTATTTCCTGTCAGGTGATTAGTGAGACACATCACAAATGGTGTCTTAAATTATGTGATTATAAGGGCAATTGGGGGTTATTTACAAAAATGCCCGAATCCCAAACCCCCACACATGATTCCCCTTAATTTACCAATAATTTAACAATAAAAAAATCAGTGCAACAAAAAGTCGCAACAAAATCGAGCATCAATTCGAGTTCTGCAACTTTTTTAATTGTCGCCCGAAAACTCAATTATCAGATTATCGAATGAAAACCAGAGCAAAGAACCATAAAATATTTGAGAATCCTGAAAGTATAAAACTTGTTCCATTTGTTAAAGGGATCATATGTAGTGATGGTCTAATCTGATCTGTTTTGCTGAAAATTAGCGAAACAGCGAAATTAGTCAAAATTTATTGAAGTCTATGGGCAACAATTTTTTATATGGCATGCAACAATTATTTTTACCCATTATAGTCTATGGGCATCATTTTAGTGGCAAAACTTGGTGAAAAATGTTGCTCATCACTAATTATCTACCATTGATGTCTACATTATTTTTACAGGTTTTAACAATTTGTTAAAACTATTAGGATATAAATGATCTTTTATTTATGGATATAGCTGTCCTATATCCTATACTGCTTTGCCATTGAGAGAATAATGTTTTTAATGTGCTTTGCTGGAAAAGTTTGTGCCAGAATTGTACCCTCTGCCCATGCAGCCTGCAATAACGCAATGTAACTCTGCATGGTTTTGAGCTTTTTTGTTTGTTTCTTGCTCAGGAATCTTAAAAAAGACAAATTAGCATATATGTTTGAGGATATTTCAGCCATAATCTTGTGTTCATTTTTTTCCTTATAAGCTCAATTCATAAAACAACTATTGATGTCTTGCCTTTTAAGCATACAATAGTGGCATGAGAGGGGAGTCAAGGCTATACCAACCACACTGCTATCCTTTTATAATTTTTTCTGTTTCCATGACAACTATGTGGAACCATTTCCTTTGTTGAAGATAAATACGAGAAGATACATTTTTACTATAATAGTATTATTCTGCTGATGTATTGGTTAAAGTTAAGTTCTTTAACTATAAAACATATTTTCTTTAGCTTTGACTTTGTCTGGAAACCATGCCAGATAAACTTATGTTATAAGAAAACAACTTAAAAATACATAGTAACTAGTCAGTTAGGTTGAAAAATGACATGCATCAATCAAGTTCAACCTTTTAGGTCTATATACTGTATAACCTACTAGGGATGTAGCGAACTGTTCGCCGGCGAACTAGTTCCCGCAAACTTCGACTGTTCGTGTCCGCCGCAAGTTCGCGAACGTCGCGCGACGTTCGCCAATAGGCGTTCGCGTCAAAATCGTTCGACCATTCGATCGCTAAAATCGAACGATTTTCGTTCGAATCGAACGATCGAAGCCATTGGATTGAATGAAATCATTCGATCCAATGGCTTCGATCGTTCGATTCGGACGGAAATCGTTCGATCGAACGATTAAAATCCTGCGATCGTTCGAATCGAACGATTTTCGGATGTTCGAAGTTCGCGAACTGTTCGCATTTTTTGCCGGTGTTCGCGAACGGCGTTCGCGAACACATTGTCGGCGGTTCGCTACATCCCTATAACCTACATAACTGCTAATTGATCCAGAGGAAGGGGAAAAAAACATTTAAAGCCTCTTCAATTTGTCTCAGAGGAGTGGGGGAAATCATCTCATCATAAAAAGCAATCAAGTTTGTCTGACATGACCTATCCTTCATAAAGCCATGCTGATTACTGCTCATCATGCCATTCACCAGGACAAATTTTGAATGTGATCCCTTAACAAGCCTTTAAATAATTTGCCTACCACAGATGTCAAACTTTCTGGTCTATAATTGCCCGGCTGAGATCTTAACCCCTTTTTAAATATAGGAATTACATCAGCTTTCCTCCAATCCATAGGTACCATACCAGATGAAAGAGAGTCTGAGAAATCAAAAATAGAGATTGGTCTAAAACTGACTAAACTCTCTTAGTACCAGAGGGTGTATTTCATCTGGCCTTGGCACCTTGTTCACATTCATTTTTAGTAAAGCTTTCTGAACCATATCCTGATTGAGCCACTGACACTTTGAAATGAGCCAACAGTGGAGCTATGAGATGGGTCTTGGAACCAAGACTCCTCTATTGTATATATTGAAGAAAATAACTGGTTTAGCACATTTCCCTTTTCAGTATCTGCTACATGTCTGCCATTATAGACAAATGGCAGGGGACCTTTTTACCCATAAAGTGGATCACCGTACCAGAGGCCACCCGTTTAGACTAGAAGAAAAGAACTTTCATTTGAAGCAACGTAGGGGGTTCTTCACAGTCAGGACAGTGAGGTTGTGGAATGCACTGCCGGGTGATGTTGTGATGGCTGATTCAGTTAATGCCTTTAAGAATGGCTTGGATGATTTTTTGGACAGACATAATATCAAAGGCTATTGTGATACTAAGCTCTATAGTTAGTATGGGTATATAGAATTTAATTAAAAGTAGAGGGGTGTATGTATGGATGCTGGGTTTTCATTTGGAGGGGTTGAACTTGATGGACTTTGTCTTTTTTCAACCCAATTTAACTATGTAACTATGTTGTTAGCATTATTTAAAGGAGCCGGACTCTCTTACATCTTTTTACTATAAATATAATTAAAATACATTTTGGGTTTACACTTAGTGTCTGCCGCAATACGCTCCTCATTTTATATCTTTGCCTACCATATTTCTGTTTTACAACATTTATTATAGTGTTTATATTCATTAAATATAGTTTCTGTCCCCACAGAACAGAACACTACTTCCTGCTTTGCAGCTCTCTTGTTTTCCACTGATTGGTAACCAGGCAGTAACCATTCAGAGATGAGGGGGCCCACATGGGTCATAACTGTTTGCTTTTGAATGAGTATCAATGGCAAAGTAAGTGGAAAGTTATGTCCCATTTAGCCCCCCTTAAAGTCACTGACTGGCTAACTCAGAGTTAGAGAACTGAAAAGCAGTGTTCTGTTCTCTTGTTTTCCACTGATTGGTAACCAAGCAGTAACCATTCAGAGATGAGGGGGCCCACATGGGTCATAACTGTTTGCTTTTGAATGAGTATCAATGGCAAAGTAAGTGAAAAGTTATGTCCCATTTAGCCCCCCTTAAAGTCACTGACTGGCTAACTCAGAGTTAGAGAACTGAAAAGCAGTGTTCTGTTCTGTTCTTTTAGACTTCCCCTGTGACTCTTTATAGATATTTTGCTAACTAACTATATTAGATACATTTTCTATTTTGCACAGCCTATCTATTTTCTTCATTTTTATTTTTACACTCAACTGTTCCTTTAAGTGAATAAATTGAGAACAGTAATGATTTATGATATTTTAAATGATAACCATTTCTGTTCTGTGTTCTT
This sequence comes from Xenopus petersii, assembly GCA_038501925.1. NCBI lineage: Eukaryota > Metazoa > Chordata > Amphibia > Anura > Pipidae > Xenopus > Xenopus petersii. The sequence continues at coordinate 93,750,459 of CM076687.1, read as the reverse complement.
AGCAAAAAACATAATACCCCCATCTATGCTCTGAAAGGCAGTCCATAAGGAGCTAAAACTTGCTTTTCTGAAGTTCAGAGTTTTTGTTGCCCAGTGTATATTTGTTTTTTGCACCAAACACTAACGGGGTTATTAATCAAAGTCCGGATTTATCCGACCAAATCCGCACAGGTAATTTCCCCTCATTTATCATTAAGGGGTTCTCAAAAAATTTCCAGTTCAGGAAAATCCTCCAAAAAAATTGTTTATGAAAATCGTCTGAATCATATGAATTTTTCAGATTTTCCACCCAAAAACTATTTTTTTTGATTTTTGCACAAAAAACTACCAAATATTGAGATTTTTGCGCAAAACCCAGAGCTGATCAGAATATATTCGGGACTTTTCCCATTGACTTATTTACAACCTTGGAAGGTCTGAAACGCCTGATTTTTGGATTCAGACTTTTTCTATCCTCGGGGTATAATAAATCCCAAAAAACTTTAGTTTTTTTTCCCACTAAAAATTTGGATGCTATATTCAAAAAAATAGAATTTTTCGGGTTTTTAGCATTCAGACTTTAATAAATAAACCCCTAAAGTAGAGCCACTAATATTATTAACTGCCCAATCATGCGACTCATTCAGCCGTGGTTCAGCAACACCAATACCGTCATATTTCCCCTCTGAATGTGTTTTCATTAATTAAATAAGGTGTTTTTCATATAGCTTCATATAACTTGATATAACATAAAATAGCAAATAGATCGGGAGCTTATTCATATTTTTTAGCTGCCAGCATTTAAGGCCATACATAAAATATTTTTAATTATTGTTTTAAATTGCCATTAGCAAGTGCTTTATGCTACTAAATTAATTAATGTATTTTGTTCCTTTGTGAACTCTAATAAAGTTTTGAAATTATGTCTTTCACTTTTTGCAGGTTGGTCACTTGGGCTGGGATAGAACAAATGAGTATATTATTTCAGCTTTATATCATTATATCAGTTTTATTAGATTTGGTTGCATTCCAGTTTTTCCAAATTTATTACATATAACTTATTCCAAAGATCTGTACTTTTCTCTTTCTACCTACTTCTTTTTACAATGTGGTAACAGGCCTTGTAATGCTTTTAAACTTTTTATTAAAGGAACAACAAGCCTAGGCTTAATATGGGTCAAATAAATAGGACTTATATTGACTTTGGGGCATATTTATCAAAGGTCGCGTTTTTTTTTTACCTCAAATAAACTCGAATGACCTCTCTGAACTTAGCAAAAGCTTGTAAATTTCTGAACATTGTTTGGATAGTTCTATTTACCCTGGCTAAGCAGTTTGTGTTGTTGTAAGTTTGGTTCTAGGCTTTGCTTTTTTTGAAAGGGTTCATGTTGTGTGGGATGATTAATAGTGATGGACGAATTTATTCGCCAGGTGCAAATTTAAGGCAAATTTGTGCGATTCGCCACCGGCGAATTAATTCGCAAAACGGCAGCGAAAATTCACTGGCAAAAATTCACGGCGTCAAAAAAAAAAATGTCGCTGGAGTCAAAAAACGGATGCCGGCATAAAAAAAACCGACCCCGGCATCAAAATGATTCCCAAGAAAGGGGTACCTAGTAATAATGGGCAGATACTCAAAATAGCTGACACCTCTGACACTCTGCCTATATGTAAGTAGAAAGATCCAGTGAGTACTCGCACACCCTGGCCCTCCCAAATGATAGAGATCCCTGGTGCACAGCAAAATGAGGAAACGGCAACCTCACGATCCAATGGCAACAAGAATTCAACGGCACACAGGTAATGCAAGCAGGTTATACCTTGCTAAGTGTTTATTGCAGCATGCAACGTTTTGGGGTTGCCCCCCTTTATCAAGCATGATTTGCCTATAAGAGCATATTTGAATAGAGGAAGTTTATCATTAGTGATGGGCGAATAATATCCATATCTGTATGGAGCATGGGTTGCAGGTCTCTGGCTATTTTTTTTTTTTATCAATTCTTTATTTTTGAATATTAAAGTAATGGGGAGAGGGGGGTGGGGTACAGAAAGAAAGAAAGGGGGAAAGGGGAAGGGGTATCCACATATCACATTGAAACAAGTATACATTTGGCTACAAGAAACAACAAGTTTTTGCTCAAGTAAGTGTAGCGATTCTGATATAAAGTACAATCAAAGCACAGAACAGAATCTATTCACCACAGCAAGTGTCGGCATAGATGATATACCAGTATAAATGTCAACCTGACTATAACAGGTCAATGTCAATCAAAATAAAGGACTTCCTCTGAGATAAAAATCATCTGTCAAAAGAATGTTGATAAGATAGAGTTAACTAAGCCCTTTTATGTATTTTACCCATGGGGACCAAATCGTCCAGTACTTATGACTCTGATTATGAATAAGGTAAGTTATCTCCTCTAATTGTCGAACTTCTTCCACTTTAGATATCCATTCTTTACATGAGGGAGCATCTGTGGATTTCCATTTCATTGGAATTAAAGCTTTGGCTGCCTGAAGCAGGTGAGCGGTAAGTGGGTCTGTAAGTACATGCCTATCGTCGTGGGTTAGGTTCAATAGAATAGATTGGGGCTTATCCAGGCTGATATTATGTAATGTTATGTGATTAATAATCCTAAGGACCCCCTTCCAATAAATCTGAATAGCTGAACAAGTTAACCATATGTGTGTATGGTTCCCCTCAAGGGCATTGCATCTCCAACACAACCCATTACTATTAGGGTACATTCTTTTCAGTTTTTGTGGGGTATAGTGCCATCTAGTCAAGAGTTTGTAAATCGCCTCCCTTGTTTTAGAAGCCGTCGAAGTCCTATAAGTAGATTTAAGTATATTTTTCCACATAGAGTCAGTAATATCTATGTTCAGTTCCTCCGCCCATTCTTTGCGATGAGAGTCAGGACCCTCAGCTGTATTGGTGACAAGCAATTTATAAAATTTAGAGAGGGGATTACTAATAATACCTGGTGAGGAAATTAGAGATTCCCAGTATGTTTCAGGCCTTTGCCAATCTCCATACAGTTTAGATTGCAAATAAGTATGTAATTGATTGTAACCCCAAATATCTCGCGGATGGGAGCCCCATCTTTTTTGCAGTTCAGCTAAAGGGAGTACCTTCCCATTCTTAAAAAAATCCTGTAGTCTGGTTTCTCTTGATCCTATTCTCCCCCACCTAGAGAATGACCCTTTGTCCAAACTCGGAAGGAATTCAGGATTATTCAACAAGGGTTGCAAAATATGAGGGGCGTTCGTTAATCCCAATCTAAGTTTATCTCTATGCCACGTTCTCAATGTAGCCCCTATCAGGGGATGTAGCCAAATCACTCTGGGGATGTGACGTTTCTCAGACCAAAGATAATGAGTTGGGGGGATGCCTGACAAACCATGCTCTAGTTCTATCCAATCTTTCTGAATGCCTGTCGAAGACCATTCTTTTATCCTACATAAATGGGCGGCAGTGTAATAAAGAGAGGCATCTGGCAAGCCCAGCCCCCCTTTTTCTTTGGGGGCTATTAATATAGAATGCTTTAATCTAGGGGTCTTCCTACCCCAAATAAATCTAGAAATCAGCATTTTGACGGACTTAAAAAAGGAGAAGGGCACTGATATAGGTAATACTTGGACAAGGTAAAGAAGCTTGGGCATGAGTATCATTTTGACCGCTTGGATTTTCCCAAACCAGGACAACTTTAGTTTATCCCATGTAGCTGTTAGTTTTGTAAGAGTCGACATTAATGGCATATAATTATCCAAATATAATTTCCCAAGATCTGCCCTGATTCTAACACCTAGATACTTTATATTAAGCTCGGACCATTTAAATGGTAAACTGGATTTCAAGTGACGAATTCTTGCCTCAGCAATGTTGACATTCAGGATCTCGGATTTACAATAATTCACCTTGAAATTGGAGAGGTGTCCAAAATTTTTCATCAGAGACATAACTTTTGGTAGGGATGTAATCGGTTTCGTGAGAAATAACAAGAGGTCATCCGCAAATGCCATGCACTTATATTCCTTGCCTTGTACAATAACACCAGATATATCTGGATCACGTCTAATATAAGAAAGAAGTATCTCCATGACTAAGATAAATAAAATCGGGGAAAGAGGGCACCCTTGTCTCATTCCATTACATATTTGCACTTTGGGGGACAATGTGCCATTGACTCTTATTCTAGCAGTGGGTTCTTTGTATAGTGCCATTATCCTATGTATAAGCGCAGGGCCAAAGCCAAAACCATATAAGGTATGCTCAAGGAACGACCAAGACACTCTATCAAATGCCTTCTCGGCATCTGTAGTGAGAACTAGTGATGGAATGTTGGACCTTTGTGCATATCTCATTAGTGATATAAGTTTAAAAATGTTGTCTTTCCCTTCTCTTTTAGGTGTAAAGCCCGCCTGGTCGGTATGGATAAGGTTTGGTAAGTATCTCTTAATTCTGTTTCCTAATATCTTAGCATAAATTTTCAGATCAACATTAATCAGTGAGATAGGTCTATAGCTTTGACAAAGTTGCGGATCTTTTTCCGGTTTGGGGAGTATAGTAATATGAGCTTCCTGAGCCTGGGGATGAAAATTATTATGTTTATCTATACCATTATAGTACGTCAGAAGATGTGGGATTAACTCCTTTTTAAAAGATTTGTAAAAAAGTGCAATGTAGCCATCCGGCCCAGGGCTTTTCCCCGCCGCCAAGGAGTCAATGCATTCTTCAATTTCAGTATAATCAAAGGGTTTGTCCAACTCATTGCTGACATCTCCAGACAGTCTAGTGATGCCTGTGTTATCTATGAAATCTTGTAAAATGTAAGGTGAGTCCTGTCGTGTAGGGGCATTTTTTAATCGATATAATGATTGGTAATATTGGCTAAAAGCTGCCGCTATACCTGCGGTATCAAAGTGGACCACATTATCTTTAGTCTTTATTGCCATAACATGCGTCTGTGGTTGAATTTTTTTGATTATTCTAGCAAAGTGTTTATTGCATTTGTCACCCAGTTCATAGTATTTCTGTTTAGTCCTCATATAACTCTTTTGTACTTTGTGGTTAAGTAAGGCCTTAAGTTGTAACCTTTTGCTCTCCAAAGCCAGCAAAGTTGTTTTCGCTATGGACTCCTTATGAGATAGTTCTAATTGAGAAATTTCCTTAAGTAATGCCGCTGTCTCCTTTTCTCTTTCCTTTTTCAGGTTACTACCCATTGATATCAAGTGACCCCGAAGTACACATTTGAGGGTTTCCCACAAAGTCATCGATGAGACCTCTGGGCTGGTATTATTGAGTAAAATTGTCTCTATCCACTGTCTTATTTGTGTAATCCTATTCTCAGTGTGTAAGAGGAACTCGTTAAAACGCCATGTGTAATCAGCCCTTAACGTTTGCGGCACAATAAATTTCACTACTACAGGAGAATGATCAGATAAGATAATGTTACCTATGTCTGCTGATTTAAACAAGCGTAACCAATGTTGTGAAATAAAGACATAATCAATACGTGAATAAACTGAGTGAACCTTGGAGAAATGTGTGTAATCTTTTATCGTCGGATTCAAAACCTTCCAAATATCTAACAATTGTAATTCAGCTAAGAGTTTCTTTATTTCTCTTAGGCCCCTGTAGGAAATGCTGGTCTTCTTGGAGGAGGAATCCACTAAAGGGTTAAACGTAACATTAAAGTCTCCTCCTAGTATAATGAGGCCTTCCTTGAAGATATCCAGAACTCCAAGGAAGTGTTTTAAGTATTCCACTTGACCCGAGTTAGGCACATACACATTTGCAATAGTGCAGATTTGGTCTGCCAATTTTCCTTTCACTATAACATATCTGCCTTCTTTGTCTGCAATGGTGTCCAAATGCTTAAATGGGAGGTCTTTATGTATGAGGGTAATCACACCCAGGGATTTTTTAACCGGGTTGTTGCTCATATACATTAAGGGATAATGACGCAATTGCAAGTTGGGCGCATGACCACTTTTGAAATGAGATTCTTGGAGCATTACTATCAACGCATTTAGTTGTCTACACTGATGAAAAATTTGGGCCCTTTTTACCGGTTCATTTAAACCATTGACATTATACGAAATTATACAACCATCTTTAGTATTAGATTTAGCCATAATGATCTAAAAAGAACATGCTACAACGTTTTTGTGATTTCTTACACTTGTCGTTTCCTTGTTGTGTGTGTGTAGAGAGCCAAGGGATAGAAGGCGGGATAGAAAGGAAAGTTAAAGGGGTGAACTTATGCCGCAAGAAGCATATCAGGGCAACGTCCCTGAGCCATGATGGAGATACAGCGGCTAGGGTGCATAGCACCACCTGAGTGGGGGTGAGTGGCTGCCCAGAGCCAGGTGAAAGCATAGAAAAAGTAACGTGGTCGTATATCCGACCCCAAACCAGCTTACTGTTAATCTAAATATGGAAAGATAATGGAGAAGACTAAGCTAATCGGCAAATATTCCTTCAAGAATAGTAAGATAAGACACCAAACTAGAGAATGAGATTATAGAATACGGAAAAACAATAAATGTAACAATTGCACGAAAAACAACATGAGATAATGACCGGGTCAATAATCATAATCAAAAAAAAGTTTGTTTTTTTTTTTTTTTTTTTTAATAATTTTAATATTGTTATGTAAGGTAGCGTAAGCGGTAGACATATCTACCTGCCTTTTGACTCGCCAAATTCCTAATCTTCGGTAGAAAACTCACAGAAGGAGTAGTCCCGGATACCTCAAAGCTGAGTCCAACCAGTCAGTGATCATAGATAAGAAATGTTGAGAACCATAGGTAAGGAAGTGTATTGATGGGCGCAGTCCCAAATCTAAGGTCTCAGTCTGTCTCTAATCATCCTAGGTGTTCTAGGTGTCCTGGGAGGTTTCTTGGAAGAAGGGGACTGTAACCATTCCTCCTGAAGAACAAAAGACATCTCTGGAAGTTTGTAGGTATCCGTGATCCATCCTGGTAATTCCATAGTAGGCAGCTTCAGCTTTCTCAAGAATTGGTCGGTGTCCTGTGGGGTTCTGATGGTTGCAGTAGTCCCATCCAGGATAGCCGATAAAGAGAAAGGATATCCCCATCTAAACCTGATATTCTTTTCTTTCAAGGCATCTGTGATGGGTTTCAGTAGTTTCCTTTTAAGAAGAGTGATCCGTGACAAATCTTGGAATAGTTTGATGTTAGTCTCTTCAAAGGAAATTTGATCAACTTCTCTAGCTTTGGTGAGAATCTCCTCCTTAACTGAAAAATCATGCAAGCAGCACAATATATCCCTGGGAGCATTCAAAGGAGCTGCCTTCGGTTTCTGGACCCTGTGGGCCCTGTCAATCTTTATGTCGGAGTCTGGGTCCTTATGCAGTACCGAATTAAAGATTTGGAGTAGCACAGATCGAATGTCCTCAGCTTGTACTGTTTCAGGGACCCCCCTGACTCTTATATTGCTGCGCCTACTCCTGTTTTCCTGATCCTCATTTTGCCTTTGAAGCTCTTGGATAACCCCTTCTTGCTGCTGCAAATATCTGTAGAGGGCCTTTTGGTTATCATTACCTTTGCTAACATTCGCCTCCAGACAGTCAGTGCGCGCAGCAATGGTTAATAAATCTTTTTTTATGTCCTGCATTTCCTCTTTTAGGGTTTGCGTGACTTCCTGCAACATTTCTTTGATGTCACTTTTAGAGGGTAAATTAGCAATATAAGAGTGAAGGTTTACCTCTTCATCCCCATCGCTATCCGCCTCTGACACGTCTCTGTTATAATCTGTGTCGTCCTCATGATCTTCCTGAGCGGCCGCCATCTTGGAATCCGCTCGTGGCAGTTTTTTAGTAAGAAACATCGGCGCAATATCGCTCGAGGAGCCTTGCTGTCTGCGCCCAGGAGTCTTAGGTTTGTCCGATTTCACTTTGTGAGTTTTCCCCATCTTTTCAGCAATGTGAGCCGCTGGTTTGGGTCAGACTGCACGGAGCTCCAAGCCTACGCGTGCATCTAGCTCCGTGTCCAGGCCACGCCCCTCGGTCTCTGGCTATTTTAATTAATGTTTAGTTGTGGGCTGTAGGTAACTTCAATAGGTACCCTGTTGTTTTCTGTCTTTTCTTTGTAATCCAAGAGTGTGTCTCTGGGTATTCGAGTTGCTCTGTGGATTTGATCATCAATAACCTGCGGTGGCATCCCTGATTAACAAAAGTTTTCCTTAAGGAATGGAGATGTTTATTTCTGTCATCAAGGTTTGAGCAACTTTGGCTGTATCTCAGAGTCTGGCTAAACACAACTGATTTTTTATGTGATGAGGATGAAAACTGTCCCACCTAAGATATGCAGGACAGCCTGTTGGTTTTTGGTATAGGGATGTTTTTATGGTTCCATTTTTGATGTAGATGGTTGTATCCAAGAAGCTGATGTGTGAGTAAGAGTGGTTAAGGGTAAGGTTGATGGTGGGGTGGAATTGGTTAAATCTTTGGTGGAATGTCAATAGTTATTTTTCTGATGCTGTCCATATGATAAGTATGTCATCCATATACTGTAAATAGGTTAAGGACCTGGTGTTGCAGGAAGCCAGGAAATTTTCCTCTAACTGGGCCATAAACAGTTTGGCATACCGAGGTGCCATTTTGCTTCCCATAGCACTTCCCATCAGTTTTAGGTATATGGCATCCCCTAATGAGAAGTAGTTGTGTGTCAGTATAAATCTAATCAGTTGTAGATTTGGTACTGTGGGCATATGATTTTTTTCTATGAAGTGCTGGCAGGCTGCAATACCATTTTCATGTGGGATATTGGTATACAGAGACTCCACATCCATAAACCAGCTGATAAAGGGGTGCTGTGGTAATAATGGACATGACAGATTACATAAAATAAGCCAACAGACAAATGTTTGGGGTTTGTTATGTTCAATTGTGGAAGTTATTCTTCCAAAGAAGTTGCATGATTGTGGGTTCCTGCAATGTTACGGCATTCATTACAGGATTTGTCAAAGCCTAGTACCCATCCATTGTGGCAAGAGTAGCTTCCTATATCTCTATGATTACTGACTAGGAGCCAGGGGAAAAGGAAAGACTGTATCATACTTGCATCCTTTCCTTGACAAACAGTATGGGGCAGATTTACTAAAGGGCGAAGTGACTAAAGCTGGCGGCAATTCGCCAGCTGTTGATGATTCCCCAGCATTACCGCCCGCAGGGACTTTGATTCACTAACGGGCGCAGGCATCACTTCACTAGCGAAAGAAAGTGATGATTCACACTCTATCGTCAGGCGACTTTTAGCTCTGGCAAATGGACGTTACTCTGCAAATTCACAAAAATGTGGATTTTACTGAACGTTATCTCTTTCGCCAGACTTGCCTTTGCCAGCTCAGACCAGGCTAAGTGCAATGGAGTGCATAGATCTTCCTCAATCTTCAGTTACTTACATCATATTTTCTGAGTGGAAAAACTTCTAAGTTCAAAAAACTCTGGCGTCTTGTTGCTTAGTTAATTTACCCCCAACTGTGTTATGAATACTGCCACTAGTGGGGTTATGATTAGTCTTTTAAACAATTTGGGATGGTTCTTCTGATGGGACTGAGGGTGGGGCTATCCTCAATGAGCATGACACATGGAGCTTGTCCAGGAACTAAAGATCATGGTAAATATGAGAAAATCTTCCCTTTTATACAGTAAAATCAATGTTTTCAAATACTGCTAATTACTTTATGTTTATTATGTAAAGTGTTTTATCTTTTGAAATCCTCTGACACTGCTCATTGTTCATATTCTTGATTTAAAATCACTTTAGGGTACCTTAATTAAATGTCCTGCTAGTCAATATTTCCTTGACAGCTGCTCAAAATGTTTTATTTATATATAATTGTTTTTCAGATAATACAGAACAGAACCAATTAAAGAGCTGCCAAGTAAGCCTTCAGTAGCAACAGTCTCGGAAATATATTTCAATATAAGCTACAATATTTCTGTCTCCAATAATTTATATTCATGCTGCAGATCAAGTTCTTTTTTAAATGCATCTATAGTTGTTATTCTTTTAAATTATAAGATTTATCACAGGTACTCATATATATATATATATATATATATATATATATATATATATATATATATATATATATATATATATATATATATATATATATATATATATATATATATATATATATATATATATATTAGTAAATGGACCCACACTCCAATGTTTTCTTGAAAAAAAGTGATAAAATTTATTCACAGATGCATATCCAATGAATAAAATGTATCACTTTTTTTCACAAAAACATTGGAGTGCGGGTCCATTTACTAATTTACTAATGTACCAGAAACCTTGACCAACGCACCCACCTTTGAAAAAAATCCGGTAAGAGTGCGCTCACCCAATTGACTTATATATATATGTATATATATATATATATATATATATATATATATATATATATATATATATATATATATATATATACACACACACACACACACACCGGGTGAATAGGTTGTATTCAAATCGTTCTAATCGAAGTAAGATCGTATTTGACACCAAATAGTTTCTAGGAGGTCCCCCATTTGGTATAACAGAAATTTGGCAGGTTTTAGATAGCGAATGGTCGAAGTCTAAGTTTTACATGATAGTACATGATAAATTTGATATTTGAATAGTCAATTTTTTTCAAGATTCGTCGAAGTTCTCAAAAATAGCTTGAAATTCGAATGTTTTTACTTAGAATTTTTACTACCACCCTTGATAAATCTGCTCCATACAGTATATATATTATATACTGCCTCCCTATATTAGATACCTTGATTTTCTTTGAATTTGAGGGCTTTGTAGATAAGTTCCTTGTCTCATGCCTCTGCAGCCCTGCTCTGACAAACTGAGCACAATGGCACACACTGATGGAAGGGAAGCCATTGTGATAGTAATTTCAAGGTCCCTTAGTAGATTGTGTCAACAGATGTATTGATGCAGCACAATTACAAAACGGAATGTAGAATAGAGAATATATATTGAAACTTACATGCATTTTGCCAAACACTGTTTATGTGTTGTGGTGGGCACTACTTGGCCAATACTCATTATTACACTAGGGGGTTATTTATCAAAGTTTGAATTTATCTCAACATTTTCTGCTACAAACTCCGATCAAATCCGAATGTTTTTTTTTTACGCTTATTTATTATTACATTTTCCCGAAAATTTGCTTTGCGTGAAAAAATCAGATTTTCACAAATTTTTCTGACTTTTTCATCTGATTTTCACGAACTTCAGGGTTTGCCCATCGCACATCAAAAAAATCATTCTCCCATAGACTTATATGTAACCTTGACAGGTCTGAGATGCCGGATTTTCAGATTCAGACTTTTGCATCCTCGGGGTTTAATGAATTCCAAAAAATTCGTAAGTTTTTTAAAAAAAACACGATTTTTTCATGATTTTTGCATTTGGAGTTTAGTAAATAACCCCCTAGAATTCTTGGAAAAAATATACTATTGTGGATTTAAAAAAATGTGAGTTTTGATCCAAAGTGCTTCACAAATGCTGTGCAATACATTTTCTCAAATTCATATATTTATATTGTAATGTTTTTACGTACATAAAAATTTTTTTTACGGTACGTACATTATGATTAGGGATGTAGCGAACGTCGGAAAAAAAGTTCGCGAACATATTCGCGAGCTTGCGCAAAAATGCGAGCGGTTCGCGAACGGTTCGCGAACCCCATAGACTTCAATGGGAAGGCGAACTTTAACATCTAAAAAAGACATTTCTGGCCAGAAAAATGATTTTAAAGTTGTTTAAAGGGTGCAACGACCTGGACAGTGGCATGCCAGAGGGGGATCAAGGGCAAAAATGTATCTGAAAAATCTGCCTGTGTGTGCTTGGAAGAGATAGTGTAGGGGGAGAGCTGTTAGTGATTTCAGGGACAGATGATAGTAAGTTTGCTGGCTAGTAATCTGCTTGATACTGCTCTGTATTGGAACAAAAAAATAAATAAAAGCAGTCCTTACAAGGACTAGAGATGTCGCGAACTGTTCGCCGGCGAACTTGTTCGCGCGAACATCGGGTGTTCGCGCTCGCCGGAAGTTCGCGAACGTCGCGCGACGTTCGCCATTTTGGGTTCGCCATTGTTGGCGCTTTTTTTGCCCTCTCACCCCAGACCAGCAGGTACATGGCAGCCAATCAGGAAGCTCTCCCTTGGACCACTCCCCTTCCCTATAAAAACCGAAGCCCTGCAGCTTTTTTTCACTCTGCCTGTGTGTGCTGAAGAGATAGTGTAGGGAGAGAGCTGCTGCCTGTTAGTGATTTCAGGGACAGTTGAAAGTTTGCTGGCTAGTAATCGTTTTGATACTGCTCTGTTATTGGAGGGACAGAAGTCTGCAGGGGTTTGAGGGACATTTAAGCTTAGGTAGCTTTGCTGGCTAGTAATCTACCTTCTACTGCAGTGCTCTGTATGTAGCTGCAGTGGGCAGCTGTCCTGCTTCTGATCTCATCTGCTGACTGCTGCAATAGCAATAGTCCTTGTAAGGACTGCTTTTATTTATTTTTTTGTTGTTTTACTACTACTACTACTACTACTACAACTACTACTACTACTACTACTACTACTATAAGAGCCCAGTGCTATTAGTCTAGCAGTGTTGGGGAGTGGGACTGGTGTGCTAATCTGCTGCTCCTAGTAGTTCAGCAGCACCAACTTTAATTTTTTTTTTTTAATATTCATTCTTTTTTTATTTAACTTTTTTTTTATTTTACTACCGCTGTAGTAGTGTATAAGTTTTAGGCATTATTTGCCCTGTAGGCATTTTTTGCCCAGTGTGTTATTCAACCAACTGCTATCTAGCTGTGTGCCCGTGTTCACATTCTGTCTAAATATCCATAATATTACCGTCTCCAGAAAAAACACCGGAGTGACTTTTTTCAAGCAGCCATAATAAATTTTACGTAATCCGTATCCATCGCTGTAGTAGTGTATAAGTTGACCTTTTAGGCATTATTTGCCCTGTAGGCATTTTTTGCCCAGTGTGTTATTCAACCAACTGCTATCTAGCTGTGTGCCCGTGTTCACATTCTGTCTAAATATCCATAATATTACCGTCTCCAGAAAAAACACCGGAGTGACTTTTTTCAAGCAGCCATAATAAATTTTACGTAATCCGTATCCATCGCTGTAGTAGTGTATAAGTTGACCTTTTAGGCATTATTTGCCCTGTAGGCATTTTTTGCCCAGTGTGTTATTCAACCAACTGCTATCTAGCTGTGTGCCCGTGTTCACATTCTGTCTAAATATCCATAATATTACCGTCTCCAGAAAAAACACCGGAGTGACTTTTTTTCAAGCAGCATTCTTATATTTTACGTAATCCGTATCCACCGCTGTGTATACGTTGACCTTGTAGGCATTATTTGCCCTGTAGGCATTATTTGCCCAGTGTGTTATTCAACCAACTGCTATCTAGCTGTGTGACCGTGTTCACATTCTGTCTAAATATCCATAATATTACCGTCTCCAGAAAAAACACCGGAGTGACTTTTTTTCAAGCAGCATTCTTATATTTTACGTAATCCGTATCCACCGCTGTGTATACGTTGACCTTGTAGGCATTATTTGCCCTGTAGGCATTTTTTGCCCAGTGTGTTATTCAACCAACTGCTATCTAGCTGTGTGACCGTGTTCACATTCTGTCTAAATATCCATAATATTACCGTCTCCAGAAAAAACACCGGAGTGACTTTTTTTCAAGCAGCATTCTTATATTTTACGTAATCCGTATCCACCGCTGTGTATACGTTGACCTTGTAGGCATTATTTGCCCTGTAGGCATTTTTTGCCCAGTGTGTTATTCAACCAACTGCTATCTAGCTGTGTGACCGTGTTCACATTCTGTCTAAATATCCATAATATTACCGTCTCCAGAAAAAACACCGGAGTGACTTTTTTTCAAGCAGCATTCTTATATTTTACGTAATCCGTATCCACCGCTGTGTATACGTTGACCTTGTAGGCATTATTTGCACAGTGTTTTCTTCAAACCGCCATCTAGCTGTGTGAGCTTGTTCACATTTTGTCTAAATATTGATAATATTATCGTCTCTAGAAAAACCACTTGAGTTACTTTTTTTCAAGCAGCATTCATATATTTTACGTAATCCGTATCCACCGCTGTAGTAGTGTATACGTTGATCTTGTAGGCATTATTTGCACACTGTTTTCTTCAAACTGCCATCTAGCTGTGTGTATTATCGTTTCCAGAAAAACCAACTGAGTTTTTGTTGTTGTTGTTTTTTTAAAAATAATGCCAGGCAAAGGCAGGCCGCCACGCAGAGGCCGTGCTAGGGGCCGTGCTGCTATGCAATCCTGTGGCCCTAGCAAATTGCCCAGTTTTAAAAAGCCAATGACCCTGAACTCCCAAAATGCTGAAGAGGTAGTTGACTGGCTTACACAGCACACCCCATCCTCTACCGTTTCTAACTTTACCACAACATCCTCCTCATCCTCCACTGCTATGGCCACCCCACGTAACACTTCCTCCACCACCGGTGCCCCATCTTCACTGGAGTCAGAGGAGTTATTTTCCCATGAGTTTCTTGAACTGAGTAATGCGCAACCATTATTGGCAGAAGAAGATGAAGGAGATGAGGACGTTACACCAGATTTAATTCTGGCAGAGAACACGACAGAGATGGACATAATGATGAGTGATGAGGAGGAGGAGGAGGTCCCCGCTGCTGCTTCCTTCTGTGATGTGTCAGAAGAAATTGATGCATCTGAGGAGAATGATGATGAGGAGATTGATGTTTTGTGGGTGCCTAGTAGAAGAGAGCAAGAGGAGGGTAGTTCAGATGGAGAGACGGAGAGTCAGAGAGGCAGTAGGAGAATAAGACTTAGAAGAAGCAGGGAGGCCAGCCCGCAGGGATCAGTAGGGCAACAACATGTATCGGCACCTGTGTTCAGCCGGCCAACGCACCCGCCATTGCCGCCAATGCCGCCAACTTCTACTGTTACCGCCAGATCGCAGACTTCCAAAAAGTCAGCAGTGTGGCATTTTTTTAATGTGTGTGCCTCTGACAAAAGCATTGTAATTTGCAATGAGTGCAGTCAGAAACTGAGCCTTGGTAAGCCCAACAGCCACATAGGTACAACTTCTATGCGAAGGCACATGAGCGGCAAGCACAAAGCACTTTGGGAGCAACACCTCAAAGGCAACAGGCAAACTAAAAGTCACACTCCTTCTGGTCCAGCATCTTACTGCTCTACCTCTGCTCTCCTTGACCCATCTGAACCACCCTCCACTCCGCCTTCCACCTTGACCACCTGTTCCCATTCCCAGTCATCTGCCACCAGCCAAGTTTCTGTGAAGGCCATGTTTGAGCGTAAGAAGCCAATGTCTGACTGTCACCCCCTTGCCCGGCGTCTGACAGCTGGCTTGTCTGCACTCTTAGCCCGCCAGCTTTTACCATACCAGCTGGTGGACTCTGAGGCCTTCCGCAAATTTGTAGCAATTGGGACACCGCAGTGGAAGGTACCCAGCCGCAATTTTTTTTCTAAAAAGGGAATACCACACCTGTACCAACATGTGCAGAGCCAAGTTACCGCATCTCTGTCACTTAGTGTTGGGCCAAAGGTCCATATGACTACTGACGCATGGTCCTCCAAGCATGGTCAGGGCAGGTATGTCACCTACACTGCCCACTGGGTGAACTTGGTAATGGCTGGGAATGGGAAGCAGGGAATGGGTAGCTCAACAACAACAACAGTGGAGTTGGTGTCACCGCCACGGATTGCACGCGGTTCTGCCACCACCTCTACTCCTCCATCGCTCTCTACCTCGTCTTCTTCCTCTTCTTCTTCTTACTCTGCTGCTGGGTCCTCCTTCTCCTCCTCCACACCTGTGCACCCCCAGCTCCCCCTAGGCTATTCGACGTGCCAGGTACGCCGTTGTCACGCTGTCTTGGGGATGACGTGCCTGGAAAGCAAAAACCATACCGGATCTGTACTCCTGTCATCTCTGCAGTCACAGGCCGATCGGTGGCTGACCCCACACCAACTGCAGATCGGAAAAGTGGTGTGTGACAATGGAAGCAATCTGTTGGCAGCGTTGAGACTGGGAAATTTAACACATGTGCCCTGCATGGCACATGTGTTAAATTTAATAGTCCAACGTTTTGTCTCCAAGTACCCAGGATTCCAGGACGTTCTCACCCAGTCCAGAAAGGTGTCGGCCCATTTCAGACGTTCCTACACAGCCATGGCACGCCTTGCTGACATTCAGCAGCGCTACAACATGCCAGTCAGGCGTTTGATTTCTGACAGCCAGACTCGCTGGAATTCAACGCTCCTTATGTTGGAACGTCTGCTGCAACAACAAAGGGCCGTCAACGAGTACCTTTTTGAACTGGGTGGTAGGACTGGATCTGCAGAGCTGGGGATTTTTTTCCCCCGTTACTGGGTGCTTATGCGCGATGCCTGCAGGCTCATGCGACCTTTTGAAGAGGTGACAAATATGGTCAGTCGCACCGAAGGCACCATCAGCGACCTAATACCCTTCGCTTTCTTCCTGGAGTGTGCCGTGCGACGAGTGACAGATGAGGCTGTAGACCAGCGTGACGAGGAGCTGGAAGCGCACGATTTATGGTCGCAATCACCAGAACGAACCCAGGCACCTGCTGCAACGCAGGGAGAGGTGCCAGAAGTGGAGTCAGAGGAGGAAGGTGGCTTTGTGGAGGAGGAGGAGGAGGAGGACCAACAGGAGCAGGCTTCCCAGGGGGCTAGTGGTGACCTTTTGGGGACCCCTGGTCTTGTACGTGGCTGGGGGGAGGAGACCGTGGATGATGCAGTCCTTGATAATGAGGAAGCGGAGATGGATAGCTCTGCATCCAACCTTGTGAGAATGGGGTCTTTCATGCTGGCATGCCTGTTGAAGGACCCCCGTATCAAGAGGCTTAAGGAGAAGGACCTGTACTGGGTCGCAACGCTACTAGACCCTCGGTACAAGCATAAAGTGGCAGAAATGTTACCAACATACCACAAGTCCGAAAAGATGCGGCATTTACAAACCAGCCTGCAAAACATGTTGTACAATGCTTTTAAGGGTGATGTCACTTCAGGAACTCATCAACATTCCAGGGGCAGAGGTGCCAGTAATCCTGCCACGAGCACACCTGCAAGGACAAAGCCCTTTGGCCGGTCTGTAACGTCAGACATGCAAATGTTTTTCTGTCCAAGGCAGCGCCACAACCCTTCGGGATCCACCCTCAAAGAACGCCTCGACCGGCAGGTAGCGGACTACCTGGCATTAACTGCAGATATCGACACTCTGAGGAGCGATGAACCCCTGGACTACTGGGTGCGCAGGCTTGATCTGTGGCCAGAGCTGTCACAATTTGCCATGAACCTCTTGTCTTGCCCAGCCTCAAGTGTGCTCTCAGAAAGGACCTTCAGTGCAGCAGGAGGGATTGTAACTGAGAAGAGAACTCGCCTAGGTCACAAAAGTGTCGATTACCTGACCTTTATTAAAATGAATGAGGGGTGGATCTCGGAGGGTTACTGCACGCCGGAAGACTTGTTCTGACTTCTATGCAGCTGTCCTTCTCTTCAAGCCTCATGACTCCACACACAGCTGTCCTTTAGCGTCCTCCTCCCTCCGCCACCGTTACAAACTAGGGTGCAAACCCTACTGGTTTAATTTTTTCTGGCCTCTGTGCTTCAGTGGCTGCAACCAAAAAAACTGGGCAAACAATGTCTACAAGGTCAACGTATGGCGAAAAATGACTATTTTCAGCATTTATATGGCATATTTTTTCTGGCAACTGTGCTTCAGTGGCTGCGTCCAAAAAAATGCATATTTTCTGCATTTATATGGCATAATTTTTCTGGCCTCTGTGCTTCAGTGGCTGCAACCAAAAAAATGCATATTTTCTGCATTTATATGGCATAATTTTTCTGGCCTCTGTGCTTCAGTGGCTGCAACCAAAAAAATGCATATTTTCTGCATTTATATGGCATAATTTTTCTGGCCTCTGTGCTTCAGTGGCTGCAACCAAAAAAATTTATATTTTCAGCATTTATATGGCATAATTTTTCTGGCAACTGTGCTTCAGTGGCTGCGACCAAAAAAATGACTATTTTCAGCATTTCTATGGCATATTTTTTCTGGCCTCTGTGCTTGAGTGGCTGCGGCCAAAAAAACTGGGCAAACAATGCCTACAAGGTCAACGTCGTTGACCTTGTAGGCATTGTTTGCCCAGTTTTTTTGGCCGCAGCCACTCAAGCACAGAGGCCAGAAAAAATATGCCATAGAAATGCTGAAAATAGTCATTTTTTGCCATACCTTGACTCAACGTATATGGCAAAAAATGACTATTTTCAGCATTTATATGGCATATTTTTTCTGGCAACTGTGCTTCAGTGGCTGCGACCAAGAAAACTGGGCAAACAATGCCTACAAGGTCAACGTATGGCAAAAAATGACTATTTTCAGCATTTATATGGCATATTTTTTCTGGCCTCTGTGCTTCAGTGGCTGCAACCAAAAAAATTTATATTTTCAGCATTTATATGGCATAATTTTTCTGGCCTCTGTGCTTCAGTGGCTGCAACCAAAAAAATTTATATTTTCAGCATTTATATGGCATATTTTTTCTGGCAACTGTGCTTCAGTGGCTGCGTCCAAAAAAACTGGGCAAACAATGTCTACAAGGTCAACGTATGGCGAAAAATGACTATTTTCTGCATTTATATGGCATAATTTTTCTGGCCTCTGTGCTTCAGTGGCTGCAACCAAAAAAATTTATATTTTCAGCATTTATATGGCATATTTTTTCTGGCAACTGTGCTTCAGTGGCTGCGTCCAAAAAAACTGGGCAAACAATGTCTACAAGGTCAACGTATGGCGAAAAATGACTATTTTCAGCATTTATATGGCATATTTTTTCTGGCAACTGTGCTTCAGTGGCTGCGTCCAAAAAAACTGGGCAAACAATGCCTACAAGGTCAACGTATGGCAGTTGTTTAAAGAGAACAGTAGATTACTAGCCAGCAAAGCTACCTAAGCTAAAATGTCCCTCAAATCCCTGCAGACTTCTGTCCCTCCAATACAGAGCAGTATCACGCAGATTACTAGCCAGCAAACTTACTATCATCTGTCCCTGAAATCACTAACAGCTCTCCCCCTACACTATCTCTTCCAAGCACACACAGGCAGATTTTTCAGATACATTTTTGCCCTTGATCCCCCTCTGGCATGCCACTGTCCAGGTCGTTGCACCCTTTAAACAACTTTAAAATCATTTTTCTGGCCAGAAATGTCTTTTGTAGATGTTAAAGTTCGCCTTCCCATTGAAGTCTATGGGGTTCGCGAACCGTTCGCGAACCGCTCGCAATTTTGCGCAAGTTCGCGAATATGTTCGCGAACTTTTTTTCCGACGTTCGCTACATCCCTAACAAGGACTACTGTTATTGCAGCAGTCAGCAGATGAGATCAGAAGCAGGACAGCTGCCCACTGCAGCTACATACAGAGCACTGCAGTATAAGGTAGATTACTAGCCAGCAAAGCTACCTAAGCTTAAATGTCCCTCAAACCCCTGCAGACTTCTGTCCCTCCAATAACAGAGCAGTATCAAAACGATTACTAGCCAGCAAACTTTCAACTGTCCCTGAAATCACTAACAGGCAGCAGCTCTCTCCCTACACTATCTCTTCAGCACACACAGGCAGAGTGAAAAAACGCTGCAGGGCTTCGGTTTTTATAGGGAAGGGGAGTGGTCCAGGGGAGAGCTTCCTGATTGGCTGCCATGTACCTGCTGGTCTGGGGTGAGAGGGCAAAAAAAAGCGCCAACAATGGCGAACCCAAAATGGCGAACGTCGCGCGACGTTCGCGAACTTCCGGCGAGCGCGAACACCCGATGTTCGCGCGAACAAGTTCGCCGGCGAACAGTTCGCGCCATCCCTAATTATGATATATTTCCCTGAGAGCCAGGAAAGTGTTTAATGAATTGACACATGTATCAATACCACAAATGTGTCAGTCAGGCAGAATGTTCTCAGCTGCTAAAAGCAATTAAACACCATTTTATTTTTTGGCATAAGACCTCAGTAGCATTAACCCTGGTGCAAATTGCAAACAAGCATTGAGATGTTGGTCAAATCTTTTCCACACTGAAATGAGTCATTCCAGCATAGAAAAGAAATTGTAAAATATAAAAGCACTGGTATTTTTAAACACTGTGGTAAGCATTGCTTTATAAATTGGTCCATAAATGTGCAGTGATCCAATAACATTGCAGATAACATTGTTCTGGCCCTGCTTCTTATAATTTACCTGTTTGGTGTTCCCGACCTGCAATTACTAGCTCAGCTTTTGCATCAGACAGGAAATCAGTGTAACAGGAAAGGAGAGTATAAGAAAGTAAGGCCAGCATTGGCAGTTAAAGGGCTTAATCTGCAGACCTTTACAGTCTTAAGCTTCCATTACTCCATTAAAGGCATTCCTTGTAAGTTATCTGTTTCCTTGTAAGTTATACATCCTTTTAATGCTTGACGAGGAAATTATAATCTTACATCTATGTTAGTTTTTAAGGGTTTTATTGCACATCCAGCTTGTAAAATGCTGCTTATTAGTGATGGGCGAATAAATTTGCGAACGTCGGAAAAAAATTGACGTTGGCGTCCATTTTTTTAGACTTCGATGAATTTTCGCCGGCGAATGTGCACCGGTGTCCAAAAAAACAGATGCTGACATCCAAAAAAAGGAGGCCGGCTTCAAAAACGAGACGCAGGAGCCGTTTCACAAATTTTTCGCCGTTTCGCGAATTTCGCAGGAAATTCACAAGGTTTTCGGCGAATCAAAACGCCCCAAATTCGCCCATCACTACTGCTTATAGTAGTAGCCATGTTCATAATACTGCTGTTATTTCTTCAAATGCTAATTAGTAATTACTATGTATTTGTATTTACAGTTTCACACTATTTGTATAAGTAAACACTTTCAACATCACTTTGTGGTCCGAGAGTTGTTATGCAAACATGCAGGATAATTGAATAGGAAATTAGTGAGGCCAGTATAAACAAGCGGAGAGCAACATAACCTATACATTGGCGAATGCATGCTGTACCCCCATCCTCATGCACAAGTGAGAAATTTTACAAGTTTGACTATAAAATAAAAGTAATTCAGTCTTTGTGTAATGTGTGCCACATTAATATATAGCAAACCCACATTTTCCTTTGTCCTCTGTTTTGCAAATATACAGTATTTTATATACATCTTAGGAACTTTAAATAATTTGTAAGAAAAATAAATATATGGTGTCACCAATGTTTCTTTAAAGTAAACTGTTTTTTATTATTGTACAGTATATGCCTTGCCCATTTAAAAAACAAACAATTACTATTTGTATCATCTTAACAAAATTAATCAATTTAAAATGGCTGATCAGATTATTAGCACATTCTTTTTTTATTAAATATTTATTTGGAGTAATAGCAAGCAGCTATTCTATTCTTTTTTTATTTGATTTCATAAATTTGACATTTTACCGCTATTTAAGTTTTTTTTTAAACTTCTGAGTTTTCCGATTTATTAAACACTTGGCAAATCCATAATGGAAAAGAACATTGGAGTCCTTGTAGATATTAAACTTGGCTGTAGCAAGCAATGTAAGTCACAGCATCAAGGGCATATAAGGTCTTGAGCTGTATTAAAAGGGGCATAGATTGTGGGAGGAGGGGATTCTTCCACTGTATAGGCCCCATCTAGAATATGCCTTACAGTTTTGGTCCCCAGTGCTCACACTCTACATTACTAAATTGGAAAGGTTCCAGAGAAGAGCAGCTAATCTGGTAAATTGTATTGAAAAATCAGCTATGGGGAAAGACTGACCAAGTTGGGGTTGTTAACGCTGGACAAGAGGAGCTTAAGGGGTGGCATGATAACTAGTGATGGGCGAATTTGCGCCGTTTCGCTTCGCCGGAAAATTCGCGAATTTCGTGCGAAATTCGCGAAACGGCGAAAAATTCGCGAAACGGCGCCGGCGTCTCGTTTTTGACGCCGGCACCCGTTTTTCCGACGCCGGCGCTCGTTTTTGACGCCGGCGCCCGTTTTTGACGCCGGCGTCCATTTTTTCGAAAAATTTTTTTGACGCCGGCGAATTTTTTGACGCGAATTTTCGCGGCAGTTTCGCGAATTTATTCGCTGGCGGCGAATCGCGCAAATTCGCCGCGAATTCGCGCCTGGCGAATAAATTCGCCCATCACTAATGATAACTATGTAAAATATATAAGGGGATCATATAATAATATCTCTAATGTTTTATTTAGCAGTAACTTAATAGTTCCAGCTGACAGGAGTTCATCCATTCTGATTAGAAGAGCTGTGAAGTGGCTGTGGGTGCCATTCTAGCAATTGAGGGAATACAAGATTATGGAAGATAGTTCATAGTACTTGCAAGTTGATCCAAGGACTGATCCTATTGACATCTTGGAGTCACTTGATAGTTGATTTATGAGTGTAAGTGATTCTGTCACACACACACTAATTTTTGCCTAAGGCTTTGTTGGGAACACGTGGCATTCACCTCTTGCTGGACTTCAGCAAATGTTGTTTAGAGACAGATGAAGAGCTTGGTTCCATGTACTGTATATCACAGTTATCACAAAAATGTGTTGAATTATTTTTTGTCTGAGGTGTATATCTGTTTTCCTTGTGAGTTGTGATGGATCTTATATGAAGTTAAAATTTGTGCATAAATATTCAAATTTTGCCATATTTAATAGCTTTTATGGACAAAAAAAATGTGCAATTCTGTTTTGCACTTTAAATACACCTTTCGTATCCAGCTTTATAAATATAACCATGCCTGGGCAAATACTGTATATTAACTGTGCGAATCATTCTGCGCTGCACAAAGGAAATATATATATATGTTTGTGTGTGTGTATTGCTATAGACATATGATAGGTAAGCATTTATTAACATAATGCAGCACATCTGGCGCAACAAATTGTATGTGCCATTTTGTGTGCAAATGCAGATACATTTCTGTTACCTAGGCTTTAAAAGATTGTTTTTGTGAAGGTTCTGTTTATGTGCATGAATCAAATATCAGAAAGTTATGTTGCAAACAATTACATCTTTCTTGGTAGGGATGTAGCGAACTGTTCGCCGGCGAACTAGTTCGCGCGAACTTCGACTGTTCGCGTCCGCCGAATGTTCGCGAACGTCGCGCGACGTTCGCCAATTGGTGTTCGCGTTCGATTCGAAGTAAAATTTCGTTCGACCATTCGACCATTCGACCGTTCGATCGCTAAAATCGAACGATTTCCATTCGTTCGAACGATTATAAGCATTCGATTGAATTAAAATCATTCGATCGAATAGCTTCGATCGTTCGATTCGAACGAAAATCGTTCGATCGTACGAATAAAATCCTTCGATCGTTCGATCGAACGATTTTATCGAGCGTTCGAAGTTCGCGAACTGTTCGCGAACTGTTCGCGAACTGTTCGCGAACTGTTCGCTTTTTTGCCGGTGTTCGCGAACGGCGTTCGCGAACATCAAATCGGCAGTTCGCTACATCACTATTTCTTGGAGGTGTGGTCATGGCTTCAGTGTACAAGTATTGCAGGAGTTTAACAATTTGCACTGACATGCGAAGAAGTGTGCGTCTACATAGCTGCATTGATAGTTTTATGACTGGTAATTTGTGGAGTACTTCTAATGCATTTTTCAAATGCACGGTCATGGCATGTACCACTAGTATGTGCTCATAATTTATTACAAGTCTTGCTACAGAAAATTCACGGTTTCCTGCAACGCAGCCCAAAGTAGCACGTCATTTGCACTTTAAGATGCTACATTATGAAATATTGCATGCACTTGGCAAAAGATTAACCTGTGCAACTTTTTCAGAACAGCAATGTGTTAAGAAATGAACCCCATTAACTGATACTGTTTAGTGATGGGCGAATTTGCACCATTTCGTTTTGCTGAAAAATTCGCGAATTTCGCGTGAAATTCGCGAAACGGCGAAAAATTCACGAACCGGCACTGTCATCTCGTTTTTGACGCCGGCACCCGTTTTTGACGCCGCCGCCCGTTTTTTCGACGCCGGCGCCCGATTTTTTCTGCAAATTTTCGTGGGCAGGCGTTTATTCGCTGATGGCGAATCGGGCAAATTCACCGCAAATTCGCGCCTGGCAAATAAATTCGCCCATCACTAATCCTGTTATAGTTTAACTGTTAACTCTATACAGGCAAAATAATTTAACTTAGAATAACTATGTTCTCTGTCACTTTACATAAGTCAAAGATAGGCAAAACTTTCAGATAAACTTCCAAATGTAAATGAAATGATATTTGCAGTTTTGTTTAGCGATTGTGATGATTTAGGGGCAAACTTACCTTTGATCACCTTTGGTCAGATAACAGATTGACGGAAAAAAAAAAGTCTAAGCTTCTAATTTTGAGTAATAGATTGCTATGGCATGCTGCCATTAAAAAAGTTTTTATCCGCAAGTAAGTTTCTTAATTTTGTCAAAAACCCATTTATAGAAAAAAAAACACTTAAAAGATGTTATTCAACAACAAGCCAGAGCAATCAGGAGATCAGGAACTCACATTTTTTTTATCAGCTGTTTGCTGGTGAAGGTCATTAAATCTGCCCCTGTTGTCTTTACTTTTGTGCTAAGAATGCCATAAATGCATATCAAATCTCTGCTCTTTATTTGCTACACCAAGTTTGATCTTGTCTAAGGGTAGGACTCCACGGACGATTTTGTCGCGATCCGACGCGCTGCAACAAAAATAAGGTATGAGATAGAATTGTCGCATGGTGTCACAGCATTGATCCGACGCGTCTGTCCGATGCAGACGCAGCGTGCAGCGTCTGCATCCGACAGTCATGTCGCGTCAGATCAATGCTGTGACACCATGCGACAAGTCTATCTCTTACCTTATTTTTGTCGCATGCATGTCGGATCGTGACAAAATCGTTTGTGGAGTCCTACCCTTATTTACTTATTTTTTAGACTGAAAATGTGGACATTTATTAGTGTGTAAAAATTTGATAAAAACTGTTTGCCAGAGACTGTTTGCCAGTTCGCTGAAATGGAACAATAAGCTTCTTGATTTGGTCATTTTTCTGATGATTTTGTACATTTTCCATCAAGATGGTTTTGTTCAGGGAAAGAAAAGTCTCCTTAAGTTTGATTAGAACAGCCCAGTTACGCAAAAGGAAACTGTAGAGTAAATGGACACATTTAAATCTTTTGCTTAATACATCACGAAAATATCTGAGGGCAGATTGTGGTGCTGTTTCGTGTGGTTATTTTTTTTCTACCTAAAGTGAATAAGTTCAAGAGATGAAAAGAGACTTGATTGCTGCATTCAGCAAGAGTGTCAAATACTTCCTACAATTGCCCATATTTATCCAGAGAAATCAGTTCTAAATATAGTGTGCATCAGTTTCTTCATATAACTTTCAGAGTTTAAATGAAAAGAATTAGCACAAGTGTAACTTTGAAGAAGAACATAAAAATATAAAAACCCTGTTACTTGTAAAAATATTTCCAATTGCCAGTAGTTAATCCTGAAACTACCACTGTAAATAACATTCTCAGATGAGCAGGTTGGTTGTACAGCACATACCTGTTGCCCCATACCTACTTACTATGATGCTACACTTTGCCTCTTGTGTCTAGAGACACACAAGGAGCAGATATAGTACAGTATTGTGATGTTATGATTTGGTAAATGTACACTGGCCATAAAATTACATTTTGGGGGAAAGTAGAGAAGTGCGTACATTTTAACGGGTGTCCTTTTAAATATGGCTCCATTAGATTAAATAACCATCCTATATCTTTAGTCTTACACCAGCTAAGCTGACAGTTCAAATCAGTTCAATTTACTTTATGTTCTGCATAAATATAAGTGGCAACAAAGCATAACGAGGCAAAATTATTATAATACATCTTAGAGAGAAATCAGTTTTCTGTATACTGTATTCAAAAATATCTGTGCAAAAACGAACCTATATAGATTTACATTTATGCAAAGCAATCAAGTTTATATTTGAAGTTACAAACATACAGATGTGGTTGAAGAAATGAGACCACTGGCCAGATTATCCAGCTGTTTTTAAAAAGAGAAAACAATCTGTAATACACGAGGAGGACTCCTACTCTATGCAGTATAGACAAGGAGATCAGTATATACATTGCATTCCAAGCAAGGACATCTGCAAAGCTTTTCTACTGAACCCCAAACAAATATGCAAATATGCCTCATCATTAGTTTCATCAGTGTTCAGTGAGGTTTAATTCTCTTATCATTCGAAGTTACGCCACAGTGTTTGGATCACTCAAAAAGATTAAACATGTGCAATGTAAGCTCATTTCTGTTAGTATCCTATAATAAAGTATCTTATTTAATAAAATATTTTATTCATTAAGAAAAATGGATCACAGAGTATACCAGGGTGCTGTGATAACTTGTCCGTGTCACAACTCTTTGGTACAGTATGCCATATTTTTTTTAAAAAAACTAAAGCTAAGGTTTCTCAACATGGACATCCATTCACATCAATAGAAACAAATGCATGTTGGTATGATAGCAATTAAAATGGATGACAAATATTATATATATATATATATATATATATATATATATAGATATATATAGATATATATAGATATATATATATATATAATATTCT
Source organism: Xenopus petersii (assembly GCA_038501925.1). Classification (NCBI taxonomy): domain Eukaryota; kingdom Metazoa; phylum Chordata; class Amphibia; order Anura; family Pipidae; genus Xenopus; species Xenopus petersii. The sequence continues at coordinate 93,723,761 of CM076687.1, read as the reverse complement.
GTACATGTAATAAGCAATTCCTGATTTAATTTGGCTGGAGGCAAAAGTAGTAGCATGGTGCCAAAGAAGAATGACAAGAGAGACATGAGCATTTGGGTTAGGCTTATGTAAAATGGAAGTGTAGACTGTGAAGGGGAAGACAAGAGCAGTAAGATGGATTTCGGGTTTTAAGAGTAGCACAGTTGGGAAATGGAATCGTGGTAGAGTGGCTGGTTTAGCATATCCTGATAAAAAGATCACATTGTGCACACTGTAACCCTTTACAACCAGAATCATGTATGAGTGGAACTCTGGGTCCCAACTTAGAAAATTAGCAGGTGAGAAGGTATGCATTCATGTCAACCATCCAACCACAATCACAAAGGATGTTTCAATACAAATGCAGAGTTTGTAAAGTTTACATTTGTCAAAAATGTAAAGTTGTGAGCTGGTATTTTGAAAATGACAGTGAAAACCATATTATGCCACTTCTAAGCTACATTTGAAATCTAAAATAAGTAGACACAAGCATGAAATAGAAACATAATAATACTAACTTGATATTTGTGTTTTGTCTGTGTATTTTTTCAGCATCAAATGGTTGGTACATGTGTTTTACTCTCATGGATAGTCACCATACTGGCTTATTTTTAAAATGTTTTATTGTGAAAACTGACTTTTCACCTTCAAAAAGTAATTTTACATCAAACCAGATGAACCTCGTAGTGCAATCCCCCTAGAGAAATTATTGCTGGGAAAAAATTTCAATATCTGCCATTTACATATCTATGAGATTTTTAAAATCAAACACTCATTCCTGAAATACAATTAGGCCTATGAAATATATCCAGAGCTTTGTAAAACTAGAAAAAAATGTTTTGCTCATTTCAGCTTTAAATGAAGCTGCCAATCAAATTATCAGTTAAATAGATGACCTATATTTACAAAAACTGGGTCCTTGAAAATGCCACTTTTACAATTAATGCAATAAAAGGCAGCTGAATATGGCAAGACATAATATAATGAAGCTCTGTTTCAATATTCTCTTAAATGTTTTAAAACCTCTAAACGTTCAAATTGATTAAAAGTGGTCCAATACTTTTGGCGCAACTCCCATTGACTTCTATAAGACCTAGACAACTTGTACTTGGCGAATTTTGCATTAGAGGTTTTGTAATTTTTACACTTTAGGGGTAGGTTGATTTTAGAGTAATGTGAACTATAATAAAATAGATTTTAATCACAATTCGAATGGTATGTTATTTAAAAATTTTAACATCTAAAATTTGATCAAATAATACTGACCCTGAAAATCCTAATTGAATTTGAATCAAATTCTAATAGAGTTTTCCTCCTAAAAAAATGTGACATTTTTTTCCATGGGGGTCTCTGAGTCATCATTTTTGGAGCAAAACTTGGCAAAAATGTATAGTTCAAGGGAGCTCTGCCATTGACTTCTATATGAACTCTGCAGGTTTTGAATTTTTGAAGGGTATGACTGTAATAAATCTTACATTCGAATTTGAATTCAAGCTTGGGAATTTATAACTCAAAATTTAATTTTTACCAAAAATCCCAACTCAAAAATTCGAATTTCAACTTTAGTAATTTGTCCCCTTAATCTGGGATTTTTAAAGAAATATAGAAATACCACAATTTTATTTCATTTTAGTGGGATGAGGGAGAGCCTTCACCTTTCCTATGGTGGTATATTCCAATCTTCTAACAACTTTTTAAATTTGTAAATGAGTATATTGAGTCTTAAATAGGGATGGTAGAATTTTTTTCGCCTCATTTCGCAGTGGAAATAACGCCCATAGACTTGAATGGCGGCGTGCGTCAAATTTCAAATTTTTGGCGAAACGAAACAGGTTAAATTCACCCATCCCTATTCTTAAATGTATTACTCATTGGATACCAAGAGCCCAGTTGTACACTAAATAATACCAAAAGTCATAAAGAAATTAAGTCCCTTATTAATCAAAATTCAGATTTAGAGTTTTTTTTCAAATTTAAATACAATTTAGAATTTTAAATTGTGTTTTTAAAATAGAATTTATGCATCAAAATATTTTAAAAAAACAATAAAATAATTAAAAAACCTTGCATATCTTGAATTTTGATTTGACAAACTCAAAAAAACTGGAATTGATAAAATAGTTTAGGACAACTTCCACTAACTTGTATATGACCTTGCTAGCTTTTAGATGGCGAAGTTTTACATCTGAGTTTTTTTACAATAATAAATACTTGACTTGAAGTTATTATTTGAGTTTGTACATTTTTATCTTATTAGTCTTATCTTTTGTTTTTTTATACAGTATTATTTCTTAATAATCTTTGCAACACAACCTGGTACATTATTTTTATATATAATAATACAAGAGGGTTAGTTCTATTTACTTACAGTACACATCAACTCGTATTGACTTTATTGCAGGAGAACCTAATCCATTCTCTGCTTTACAGTAGTAACGGCCTCCTTGATGTCTCTGAATATTTTCAATCCTTAAAGTTTCATTAAAAACACTGGAGTCTTGAAATCTATCAGATGCACTTCCTGCAGTTTTGGTCCACCTGATCTAAGCAAGCAAGGGAAAAATAATTGTTAGTTGTGTTGTATAACTATTACCATTTGTATTTAAATTATAGTTATTTGTAGTTTATTTTAACATTTCTGTATTCTTTTCATCTTTTTTTTCTGAATTTCTGAAATAAGTTCTGCTAGTGCCAATCATTGCTATGAAGTAAACTGAAAAGGATGCAATTGAATCTTGGCGCAATAAGGATTTCAAGATAACATGAAGAGAAGTCATAGCTTAAAGATTACCCAGGGGTTCCCTCAGCATTATTAGAGTATGTTAAGTATTTCTGATTTGATTCCTGCCATATAGTGGTAGAAGCATATCAGATTTACATATTGAAAAAAGGTAATAAGTAAAAAGTTAATGTAGGAACGCATGATGATTTGGTGAAATCATTTTAAAAATATTACTTCTGTTTTAAGGACTTGTTTCTATAGCAAGATATGGTTTTAAGAAATAATACTGGCTTTTTTTTACAATAATTGCTATTTTATCAGCCAGACAGAATATAGTGAACTATCATCCCAGGTATAAGAAGGAATACCAAATAAAGGGGGCAATGTAATAAATGACATTACGTTTGCTACTTTTCTAGCAATGAATTAACAGGTAGCATTTACTGGTCAGATGAAAACAAATATCTGTAGGCCTGGACACAGATCAACTATAGTTTAAGCATAAACGGTAAAATAATAGAATGAATTATACAGTAGAACCCCCATTTTACATTTTTCAGGGGACCAGACAAAATTGGTGTAAAATCCAGGAAAATGTAAAATCAGGGAAAAGTATTATGTAATATATACAGTAGGTGGGACCACAAAACAACAATGTAAAATGAGGGGAAACTTAAAATCAGGGGATTTAAAATTGAGGTTCCACTGTATACCCAGGTCTGATTTACACGTCATTTATATTTTTTAAACAAATGGTAACCATGGTTGCCACTAAGTTAAAAAATACTGTTCCTATCAGATGTAACAAGCTCTTTTTCAATCATAATTACAAGGCCCTGTAATTATCCTGCAAGCATGCCCATTCAATCCCAACTCTTGAATACAGTGCTGTCGAATGCAGGCAGTAATCAATGTTATTAGTGATTTAAAATTGAAAAATAATACGATTCCCAAGACTGGAATGAAGAAGTCAGTGTTAAATTAGATTCTCCCACAATGTTTCATATAAGTAGATAAATTTATTTAGATAAATTTATATTTCCCTCAAAACTTCAAAATATATTAAATACTATGCTCAGACATCAACACATTTTAGTTTTATGAATGTTAATCTCTGACTGCTAAGTCAAATTTTCTAAAATATGATGCAGTCAAAATTCCTCACTGCTTTTATTGTAGCCTCATCACCATTTATTGTAGCTTGCCCTCTTGAAAGTCTATACACATTCTCTACCATTCCTTTCTACCATAACTCTCCCAAACCTTTTATTGGGTTAAAGTACCAAAGTGACTTAGGGGCAGATTTATCAAGGGTCGAATTGAAAATCTGAATTTTTGAAATGTATCATGCACTGTCCATTAAGAATACAAATTTGACTGCCAAATTGGTGCTAAACCTGCCAAAAACCTGCCAAATTGGTGTTTTGGCCTATAGCAGAACTCCTACAATCAATTTGGAGTCGTTTGGTGGACTATTGAAACATTTTTTTTGAACAAATTCGATACTAATTTGATTAGAGTTTGCAGCTTGATCCTATTCACCCAGATACAAAAATTTTTTTTTTCAAATTTCAAGTTTTTAGAAACTCCCATAAACTCAAAATCCGAACCTTGATAAATCTGCCCCCTAAAGTTAACTTAGATTTTAAAAAGTAGGTATGTTGCAGCAAAATTCCATATTTTGCCATCAACAAATATTTTCTCAAAACTGGTGTAAATTTTCACAGAAAAAATATGCTGTGACAAAATGCATATAGACCCCATGAAAAAAAAATTACAGTAAAAAAAAATGTTCACGGACTCCGGTGTATTCTGTTTGGAAAAAGTTACCACAAAAAATGTGTCTATGATAGACTCCAGTGTACTTTGCTCTTTAAAAAGTCACCATGGCAAAAAATTCACCCAACACATTGAAATCAATGTGTTTTCTGAGCAACAATTTTTGAACCATGCAACATTTTTAAACTATCGATTATAATCTGTGGGCTTTTCTCATAAAACAAGGAGAAATATTTCTATCATCCCCACTTATGGCCTATTATGGTATTTAATTCTAATTGATTTAAGAACTGCAAGTTGATCATCATTTTAAGTACAATGTAACACTTTCATAGGGAATATTTGATTTTACATGAAAGTGAATCAATCTTACCATCCATTTTAATGTAAGGTAAAACATCTAATGGACATAAGGTGCTCTGGGATCACATTAAAAGGGAATATTTATGTACATTTTGATTTTTGTTAAACAATCCAGCTTCACAGTTAATGAACATGGCATAGTGCCTTCTTTAATAAAATCTGCTCAGGTTATCGTGCAATAGAAATATCCTCATACATGAATTTACACATCTTAAAATCTCTGTTTAAATTATTGCTTGTCAGTAGTAACTATGCAAAAAAAAAAAGGCAATAGCGAATTGTACATTTGGGGCTCTGTGTGGAATCATATTTAATTTGTGAAGTTTATTTATGCAGAATTGGTAGAAAAGGCATACCAACACTGACATCTCTTTTGTTAAAAAAATAGCTATAAATAATTTGGTTTTGAATAGCGATGGGCAAATTCATTGCGTTTCGTTTAGCCACGAAATTCACGGATTTCCCGTGAAATTCATGAAACGGGTGAAAAAATAGCGAAACGTGAATTCTGACGGTGACATTTGAAGCGCATTAAAGTCAATGGTCTTCCGTTGATTGATAACAGCATCGCATTTTTATGCCAGTGGCGAAATGTACAAATTCACTGCAAATTCACACCTGGCGAATAAATTCGCCCATCACTAGTGTTGAATAACCAAGTGTAGAAAGGTAAGCATACATACATGTTTGTTTTTTTTAAACGAGGCATTGCAATGTGCACATAATTAAATATTTTCACAAGCTCATAGTGATAACCCTATAAGTGCTTTGGAGGAAATCCCTTTTTTAATCCCTTTTGGAATCCTTATTGGATTCCTTTCATATAAAAACTATGAAGCCATGACTTTTATTGAACAAGGTTGAAAATTCTGTGTACTCTATGGGGCAGATTTATCAAGGGTCGAATTTCGAGGGATAAAAAACCCTTGAATTCGACCCTTGAAGTAAAAATCCTTCGAATTTGAATATCGAATTCGAAGGATTTAGCGCAAACTCGAGCTTAGTAAATCTGCCCTTATGTGTATAAGACATACAATATCCCCTGGCTATGGATCGAATAAACAATTGTGGAGAAAAAAAGCAGTTGCAGGAAAAAGTAAGCTACATGTTTACACTTATAAACACAAACGTGAAGATTGAATAATAATAATAAATCTACCTCTTAATAAACTTCCCTGTTCTTTCAGGTCAATTTCCAGTTATCTATGTAAACACTCTGTTAAAGAACTCTGTATTCTAAGTTGCTTCCAATGCTTTAAATGACAAACATGGCTTAAGTCTTGAAGCAAAAGATGGCTAAGTGTGGGTTAATTGTAGGCTCAATTCTGCAGTGCACACCCCTGCCACAGGTGTAATAGCGATAAGCATCAGGAAAACAGGAACTGTGAATGAGCCACTTTGAGTGGCATGAGGCATTTTGGATAAAAAAATTGGATACCATGCAACCAAAAGGTTTAAACGACAGTTGGAGCATTAAATGCTTTTTGGGATAATTTAAATTGAGGGACTAACATATATGTTTTTTTCCCTTACAGATAAAGTTTTATACTTATTGCCCATACTGTACAAGATTGAAATATTCGAATAATAATATAGTTACCAATCAAGATAATGGTAAGATCTGGGCAACCCTTCCTATTGTTTATTCGAAAGATGTTAAATCATGTCTGTGGTAGGCCCTAACTGTCAGGGCAGTTCCATTTGGTTTTTTGTACCTATTTTTCCTGTGTGAATTTGTGTGTAATATTGGACTTACAAGTGATACACACCACGAGGGGTGTAATGGACTTATATGCTAATGGACGATCTACCACTCCCACCTTGGGGATGACATCATTTCCTTCCTCACTATAAAGTTGCACTTTTTGATATGTACACTATACTTGATAAAGGGCCTTGTGCCCGAAACATGTTGTTTGAATAAACACTCTTTGCAGCTAGTACTGCTTCAGTGGCTCATTCACAGTTCCTGTTTTCCTGATGCTTATGGATTAAGTCTTGTACAATCTTTTCCATTTTAGTATTCATTATGCTCATTATTATGTAGGGTAAAATGGAAGAGCTGTTGGCGCTGGCACTGGAAGGAAAATACTGTATGTGATTGGTGTGGCCAAAACATGGCTGAATGAGTCGCATGACTGGGCAGTTAATATCAGCAACAATCATTTGTTTTAGAGTCACAGAGGCAATAGAAAAGGAGAGGTAGGTCTGTTTCTTAGGCAGAATTTAAAAGTTAATATAAAGGAGGTGGTGATGTTAGAAAATGAAGATGTTGAAGTCTTATGGGTGAAGCTCTTCACTGATTGTAAAGAGTCCAGCAAATAAATTGTAGAAGTATGTTATACACCCCCTAATGTAAGTGACGAGAAGGAGACTAAGCTCCTGATGTAAATATAAAAGGCTGCTAGTTTGGGGAAAGTAATGATAATAGCTGATTTTAATTACCCAGATATTGACTGGAGCAACAGTACTGCCAGGACAGTTAATGGGAACAAGTTTATAAACGTTTTCCACGACAATTTTATGGCACTAGTTGATGAGGAGCCAACCAGAAAAAATGCTATTCTGGATCTTGTGATCTCTAATGACCCAGAACGGATAGCAAATGTACATGTCATTGAACCCCTGGGTAATAGTGACCATAATGGTATATCATTTAATGTCTGGTGAAAAAAAAAAACTTATATACACTTGGCAACTAAACTCTATCGTTAGTATAGATATGGGTTTATATAATTTATGTGAAAGTAGGGAGGGGTGTGTGTATGAATGCTAGGTTTTCATTTGGAGGGGTTGAACTTGATGGACTTTGTCTTTTTTAAACCCGATTTAACTATGTAACTATATGTAACAAAAACCCTGAATTTCAGAGATGCTAATTTTAGTGCCTTAACTACTGCCTTTCAGAGCATTGTTTGTGGCATTATGTTTTCTGCTAAAAACACATAACAACAATTATTCTGTTATTCTTCCACTGTACATAGTACTGGTAAGGTCCCATCTAGAAATTGCCATAGAGTTTTGGCCTCCAGCACTCAAACAGGACATTATTGAGTAAGAGTGGATGCAGGGAAGGGCAACTAAGCTGGTAAAAAGTATGGAAAATCTTAGCTATGAGGAAAGACTGGCCAAGTTGAGGTATTTCACACTGGAGAAGATGCGCTTGATATGATAGGGGTGATATGATAACTATGTGGACTATGTGGAATTCTCTTCTTGAATCAGTCATACTGGCTGATACATTAGATAGCTTTAAGAAGGGGCTGGATGGCTTTTTTTTTAGAAATGGACCAATTCCAGTAGCAGTATTTAAGATCAGTTTATGAAAGAGTAACTTTTACTGTATATTTATTTTAAACATATTTAAGTAAACAACCAGAGCGATGATACTCTGAGGAAGTGCCAATAGTCACAAAATAGTTACGAAACGTGTCAGTAGTAAGGACATGCACTCTGGTGTACACCATATGATTTGGCACCAAATTCTCATGTTTCATATTTATTATTTGTTCCTAAATTTTCTTTATTTATATTAATGAATAAATATATGTGTATTTAGGATACATTATAGAAACTTTGCCTAAAAGGCATTAAGTGTTGTAGGTGGGTCCAAGCAAGCACTATTAAACATATTACATTATCTTGACTTATCCTCTAATGAAGAAATATTTTATGTTATGTGTCTACATGGAGTTATTATGGTAACCCCCTTTAATAGAATGACATTTGATAAAATTCCCCAATCTAGATTTATTTCTTTCCTATTTCATTTCTAATATATTGATTTGTACTGATAAATAACACCAATCGGAAAAAAAATTATACAAGACAAGTCAGCAAATAATTTTCCAAACATCCAATACATATATTTAAAACAGTTCTTTGGGGAAATAGTTTGACTTTTACTATATACTGTATACTCATGCACACAACACATCTCAACTGTAGTGACCGATTAATGACTACATTTGTGCATTGTATGCCAGTTTTCTCATAGTAAGAGAGAATATCATTCACATATAAATTTAAATAGCAAAAAAAAAAATATGAGCAGGATGTTTTTTCCAGCAGATAATGTTGGAGACTAATTTAAGCTCAAGTCAAGTTGAGTTTTGTCAGTTGTTCAGTGAACATTTGTAAATTCTTTCAGTGAGCTGCATAATGTCACAGTAAATCATTTTCAGTTTTCATAACAAGAACACAATTAATAATAAAACAGCTGTTTGAGACTGGGCAAGTCCCCAAATACTCAATTTTATTAAACAAAGGAAATAGAGGTTAATAGGAATAGGAATTCAAATCCTCATATTCCTGCTTTCAGGGTTTTTTTTTTTTTTTTAGCTTCCTCCACTGTAGACTTAAATGTCCTTTGGTTCCTTGCACTTTAAAACATGGCATTATAAAAGTGTTTTAGCATTTAAATACTAAATATATTCCTTTGGTATTCTATACCTTTTCTTTAAAAAGGTCTGCTGCAATCCAGGAGAATCAGAGATACCTCAATATGGTACAAAGGTCCTGGGACTCTAAAATGGCCTATTTCTTCACCAAAATTAAAGAATTACTTTGTATTAATGAATAAAAATAGGAAAAATCATAAAGGCATAAGATAGTCATGCCCCAGTATTAGCTTAATATGATTTGCAATTTAACATTTCTAAATTATTAGTTTTGTTTTGATCCAAACTTAATATGCTAAAGGTGAGGTACAGCTTGTTCAATACAATGTGTTCAGAATTTGAGATGACTCAAAGATGATATGGTTAACTTTTCTGATATCTGGTCATATCTTATCATGTCCTTGAAATATCTCTCTGCTATGGTTAGTAGTCTACAGCAAGATACATGATGCAGGCCAACTTGTGTAATTTAATCACTCACAAGTCATTGTCGCGATCGCCGCCCAGGGCAGGTCCAGGAGCTCGGGGAGGCGCATCCTCTCCTGCCGGCGTCGCTCCCGAAATGGCGGCGCCCATGGCCGCCACGTGGGTAAGCGGCGCCGGCGCGATGACGTCAGTGCGCCGACGTCGGCGCAAGGTCGTCAATGACTTCAATGGCGCCAAATTCAAAATAAAAACCCTACCATGACGCCAGAATGGCGCCCAAGTATAGGAAACCTTGCCCTAAGTATTTCCTAGGTTCCCTGTGTACTGTTATCTATAATCTTGTTCCTGATTATCATCCTTGACCCCTGCCTGGACTTTGGACTTTGCTGTCATCTGCCTAACCCTGAACTCTTGCCCGGATTCTGACTACTCTTTGGATTAACCCCTTGGACACCGCGACCTTGCACCCTCAAGAGGGCTTCCTCCTTGATCCCGACTACCTCCCTGGAGGGAGCTCCTGGCTCCCTGACTTTATACTTGGGCCATGGATCCTACTGAGGAAGCTACGCCTGATGTCGGACGAGCGCTCCGCGGACTGGCATCCCACATGGAGGATTATAAAGCCCAGCAGTACCGCAGAGGGCAGGCACTCGATACCCTTCTCTCTCGTATGCCTCCAGCGCCTCCAGCTCCCCAAGCTGCGGTAAATCCTTCCATGGCGGCCGTCTCGTCTACCGCAGGTTCATCATCAAGTGAGCCTCGCATTCTGCCTCCTCCTCGCTTCAGTGGGGACCCACAAGCCTGCAGAGGTTTCGCTACACAGTGCCAGATCCAGTTCGAGTTCCAACCCTCGCACTTCCACAATGAACGCTCCAAGGTGGGGTAAGTAATGTCTCGTTTGGTGGGCAAACCGCTTGAGTGGGCAACATCTCTTTGGGAGAAGAATTCTCCGCTGACTTTTGATGCCAAGGCTTTTCTTCAAGCATTTCGTACTGTGTTTGATGCCCCGGGTCGGGTCACTAATGCCCCTTCTCGTCTTCTGCAACTCCGGCAGGGAAACCGCAGTGTCAGTGACTATGCTATTGACTTTAGAACTTTGATGGCTGAGACTTCCTGGAATGACGATGCCTATAAGGCCGTATTCTATCAAGGTCTGTCTATTCGCATTAAAGATGATCTTGTCTCCAGAGAGTTCCCTGACCTGCTGGAGGATCTGATCGCACTTTCTATTAAGGTGGACACTCGGCTCAGAGAGCATCAAGTAGAGAGGGAGCGCTGTAAAAGATTTCAACCCTTGCTGGCACCTCGCTTCCAGAGACCTCTCCTGCATACTCCTGCTACTCAAGCCTCTCCTTCTCCTCCGGAGGAACCAATGCAAGTTGGAAGGGCTCGTCTATCCGAACAAGAAAGACTCCGTAGACGAATGGCTGGCTTATGTCTGTATTGTGGCGGACAGTCTCATTTTGCGAACTCTTGTCCGGTGAAGCCCACGAGTTCTGTTCCCCGAGGTATTTCTAGGGTAACTCATGTAGGGGGCACTACTCCGAAGTCTTAAGAGAACACTCACAGGTTTCTCCTTCCATTACAGATTCACCTAGCCACTAAGACTATTGTCGGCTCTGCTTTCATTGACTCTGGAGCTGCTGGGAACTTCATGGACGCTCAATTCGCCAAACACATGGAAGTTCCCTTATTCCCATTGTCTACTCCTCTCCGTGTCACTGCCATTAACGACAGACCCCTGGAGGCTGAATTTATCTCCATGACGACTGGGGAATTGCCTGTGCAGGTTGGGACGCTGCATAAAGAAAGACTTTCGTTCCTAATTATTTCCTGCCCATCCGTTCCAGTTGTGTTGGGTCTCCCTTGGCTGCGCCTGCATAATCCTTCCATTGATTGGTCCGCAGGACAGATTTCCCGTTGGAGCCCATTTTGCCAGCAGCACTGTCTTCCTGCTGAACCCATCCAGAGGGTGAATATCTCTTTGTCAGTTTTGAAGACTCTACCCCCCTTTTACAAGGAATTCGCTGATGTATTCTGTAAGAAGTCTGCAGAATTCCTTCCTCCACATCGACAATACGACTGTCCTGTCGATCTCCTGCCTGGAACCATGCCCCCTAGAGGTCGTACTTTTCCTCTCTCTCCAGCGGAGACCACTGCCATGAAGCAGTATATCCAAGAAAATCTCCAGCGGGGGTTTATTCGCCCTTCTACTTCTCCTGCCGGGGCTGGATTCTTCTTCGTGGAAAAGAAGGATGGAGGCCTACGTCCTTGCATCGACTACCGGGGTCTTAATAAAATTATGGTTAAGAACCGGTATCCCTTGCCCTTGATTGCCGAACTCTTTGACCAACTGAAGGGGGCTAAAATCTTCACTAAGTTGGATCTCCGTGGGGCGTATAACCTTATCCGCATCCGGGAAGGTGACAAATGGAAGACAGCATTCAACACTCGGGATGGGCACTATGAGTACCTCGTAATGCCCTTTGGTCTCTGCAATGCCCCCACTGTCTTTCAAGAATTTGTGAACGACATTTTCCGGGATCTCTTGGGAAAGTTTGTGGTCGTGTACCTTGACGACATCCTGATTTTCTCCAAGGACCTTTCAAGCCATCGTTCCCAGGTGAAGGAAGTACTCTCTCGTTTGAGGAAGAATTCTCTCTTTGCCAAACTGGAAAAATGTGTGTTTGAAGTGTCCAAGATCCCTTTTCTGGGTTATATCATCTCCCCAGAGGGTTTCGAGATGGATCCTGTGAAAGTGTCTGCAATCCAAGAATGGCCTCTACCGCTGAGCACTAAGGCAATCCAGAGATTCATTGGTTTTGCCAATTACTACCGGCAGTTCATAAAGGGATTCTCTTCTCGTATTGCTCCTATCCTGGCCCTCATCCGAAAAGGGGGTAAACCCAGCTCATGGCCCCCGCCCGCTATAGAAGCTTTTCAGTCCTTGAAGGATGCCTTCACTTCTGCTTCGGTTCTCCGCCATCCTGATCCGGAGTTACCTTTCTTCATCGAGGTAGATGCTTCTGAAGTTGGAGCTGGAACTATCCTGTCCCAAAGACATCCCTCTGATGGGAAACTGCACCCATGTGCATATTTCTCTAAAAAGTTCTCTCCTGCTGAACAAAATTATGATGTAGGAAATCGAGAACTGGCTGTTAAGCTTGCCTTAGAAGAGTGGCGTCACCTCCTTGAAGGTTCCTTGATCCCAGTCACGATCTACACGGATCATAAAAATCTTGAGTTTATCCAATCTCTCAAGAGGCTGAATCCCAGACAAGCAAGGTGGTCTCTCTTCTTCTCTCGATTTAACTTTGTCTTGACTTTTCGCCCTGGCTCCAAGAATCGGAAGGCCGATGCTCTGTCTCGAAGTTTCACTCCGGTGGATCGTACTCCTGAAAGACTAGAGCCTATTATTCCTCCTGTCAAGATCATCGCTTTGTACCCTCAATTTGCTGATCAAATCCTGGCTAGTCAATCTTCTGCCCCTCCTGATACTCCCATTGGAATGGCATTCGTACCTCCTGAACTTCGTCTGCCTATCCTGTAACAGACTCATAGTTCCAAGCAGGCGGGACATCCTGGTCCTGCTAGGACTCTTGAACTTTTATGACGTCTAGTCTGGTGGCCGACTATTTGTAAAGATGTCAAAGACTTTGTTGCTGCTTGTACCGTTTGTGCCACTTCCAGCCATTCTCGCCCTAGCGGGTTACTACAACCGTTGCCTGTTCCCTCTCGTCCTTGGACGTATTTGGCAATGGACTTCATTGTTGAACTTCCTCCCTCCAGTGGGAACACCGTGATCTGGGTTGTCATTGACCGCTTCAGCAAGATGGCCCACTTCATCCCTCTACGGAAGCTTCCATCTGCAGTGGAGTTGTCACAGTTGTTCATCCAGTTCATTTTTCGCCTGCATGGCTTCCCGGCCGAGATCGTTTCTGACAGAGGGTCCCAATTCACTGCAAAGTTCAGGCGTTCCCTGTGCAAAGATCTGGGTATTAATCTTCAGTTCTCCTCAGCTTATCATCCCCAGATGAACGGAGCGGCTGAGCGAGTGAACCAAGCCTTGGAACAGTTCTTAAGAAACCATGTTTCCCTTTGTCAAGATGATTGGTCTGATCTCCTCCCGTGGGCGGAATTTGCTCATAACAATGCCTGCCACACTTCCACTGGAAGGTCCCCATTTATGTCGGTGTATGGTCAACATCCTCAAGCCTTCCCACAAGACTTTGTGTTGTCCGATGTTCCGGCCGCCGATGACCATGCAGCCCACATGTCTGCTATTTGGGCTGCAACCAAGTCCAACCTGGAGAAGAGTGCTCTGGTTCATAAGACGTTTGCAGATCATAGACGTAGACCCTCTCCTCCCTACAAGGTCGGTGATAAAGTCTGGTTGTCTTCCAGGAACATTCGGTTGAAGGTACCATCTCCTAAGTTGGGTCCGAGGTTCGTAGGTCCTTTTTCCATCCTGGAGGTGATCAATCCTGTGGCTGTCAGACTTCAGCTTCCCCCTGAGATGCGAATTCCCAATGTGTTTCATGTCTCCTTGGTGAAACCTGCTACCTCCAACCGCTTTTCTGTTGTCCAGCCTCCTCCTCCTACTATCTCTGTGGATGGTCAATAGGGATGTAGCGAACGTCGGAAAAAAAGTTCGCGAACATATTCGCGAACTTGCGCAAAAATGCGAGCGGTTCGCGAACGGTTCGCGAACCCCATAGACTTCAATGGGAAGGCGAACTTTAACATCTAAAAAAGACATTTCTGGCCAGAAAAATTATTTTAAAGTTGTTTAAAGGGTGTAACGACCTGGACAGTGGCATGCCAGAGGGGGATCAAGGGCAAAAATGTATCTGAAAAATCTGCCTGTGTGTGCTTGGAAGAGATAGTGTAGGGGGAGAGCTGTTAGTGATTTCAGGGACAGATGATAGTAAGTTTGCTGGCTAGTAATCTGCTTGATACTGCTCTGTATTGGAGGGACAGAAGTCTGCAGGGATTTGAGGGACATTTTAGCTTAGGTAGCTTTGCTGGCTAGTAATCTACTGTTCTCTTTAAACAACTGCCATACGTTGACCTTGTAGGCATTGTTTGCCCAGTTTTTTTAGACGCAGCCACTGAAGCACAGTTGCCAGAAAAAATATGCCATATAAATGCTGAAAATAGTAATTTTTCGCCATACGTTGACCTTGTAGACATTGTTTGCCCAGTTTTTTTGGACGCAGCCACTGAAGCACAGTTGCCAGAAAAAATATGCCATATAAATGCTGAAAATAGTAATTTTTCGCCATACGTTGACCTTGTAGACATTGTTTGCCCAGTTTTTTTGGACGCAGCCACTGAAGCACAGTTGCCAGAAAAAATATGCCATATAAATGCTGAAAATAGTCATTTTTTGCCATACGTTGACCTTGTAGGCATTGTTTGCCCAGTTTTTTTGGTCGCAGCCACTGAAGCACAGTTGCCAGAAAAAATATGCCATATAAATGCTGAAAATAGTCATTTTTTGCCATATACGTTGAGTCAACGTATGGCAAAAAATGACTATTTTCAGCATTTATATGGCATATTTTTTCTGGCCTCTGTGCTTCAGTGGCTGCGGCCAAAAAAACTGGGCAAACAATGCCTACAAGGTCAACGTCGTTGACCTTGTAGGCATTGTTTGCCCAGTTTTTTTGGCCGCAGCCACTGAAGCACAGAGGCCAGAAAAAATATGCCATATAAATGCTGAAAATAGTCATTTTTTTGGTCGCAGCCACTGAAGCACAGTTGCCAGAAAAATTATGCCATATAAATGCTGAAAATATAGATTTTTTTGGTTGCAGCCACTGAAGCACAGAGGCCAGAAAAATTATGCCATATAAATGCAGAAAATATGCATTTTTTTGGTCGCAGCCACTGAAGCACAGTTGACAGAAAAATTATGCCATATAAATGCTGAAAATATAAATTTTTTTGGTTGCAGCCACTGAAGCACAGAGGCCAGAAAAATGATGCCATATAAATGCAGAAAATATGCATTTTTTTGGTCGCAGCCACTGAAGCACAGTTGACAGAAAAATTATGCCATATAAATGCTGAAAATATAAATTTTTTTGGTTGCAGCCACTGAAGCACAGAGGCCAGAAAAATTATGCCATATAAATGCAGAAAATATGCATTTTTTTGGTTGCAGCCACTGAAGCACAGAGGCCAGAAAAATTATGCCATATAAATGCAGAAAATATGCATTTTTTTGGACGCAGCCACTGAAGCACAGTTGCCAGAAAAAATATGCCATATAAATGCTGAAAATAGTCATTTTTTTGGTCGCAGCCACTGAAGCACAGTTGCCAGAAAAATTATGCCATATAAATGCTGAAAATATAGATTTTTTTGGTTGCAGCCACTGAAGCACAGAGGCCAGAAAAATTATGCCATATAAATGCAGAAAATATGCATTTTTTTGGTCGCAGCCACTGAAGCACAGTTGACAGAAAAATTATGCCATATAAATGCTGAAAATATAAATTTTTTTGGTTGCAGCCACTGAAGCACAGAGGCCAGAAAAATGATGCCATATAAATGCAGAAAATATGCATTTTTTTGGTCGCAGCCACTGAAGCACAGTTGACAGAAAAATTATGCCATATAAATGCTGAAAATATAAATTTTTTTGGTTGCAGCCACTGAAGCACAGAGGCCAGAAAAATTATGCCATATAAATGCAGAAAATATGCATTTTTTTGGTTGCAGCCACTGAAGCACAGAGGCCAGAAAAATTATGCCATATAAATGCAGAAAATATGCATTTTTTTGGACGCAGCCACTGAAGCACAGTTGCCAGAAAAAATATGCCATATAAATGCTGAAAATAGTCATTTTTCGCCATACGTTGACCTTGTAGACATTGTTTGCCCAGTTTTTTTGGTTGCAGCCACTGAAGCACAGAGGCCAGAAAAAATTAAACCAGTAGGGTTTGCACCCTAGTTTGTAACGGTGGCGGAGGGAGGAGGACGCTAAAGGACAGCTGTGTGTGGAGTCATGAGGCTTGAAGAGAAGGACAGCTGCATAGAAGTCAGAACAAGTCTTCCGGCGTGCAGTAACCCTCCGAGATCCACCCCTCATTCATTTTAATAAAGGTCAGGTAATCGACACTTTTGTGACCTAGGCGAGTTCTCTTCTCAGTTACAATCCCTCCTGCTGCACTGAAGGTCCTTTCTGAGAGCACACTTGAGGCTGGGCAAGACAAGAGGTTCATGGCAAATTGTGACAGCTCTGGCCACAGATCAAGCCTGCGCACCCAGTAGTCCAGGGGTTCATCGCTCCTCAGAGTGTCGATATCTGCAGTTAATGCCAGGTAGTCCGCTACCTGCCGGTCGAGGCGTTCTTTGAGGGTGGATCCAGAAGGGTTGTGGCGCTGCCTTGGACAGAAAAACATTTGCATGTCTGACGTTACAGACCGGCCAAAGGGCTTTGTCCTTGCAGGTGCGCTCGTGGCAGGATTACTGGCACCTCTGCCCCTGGAATGTTGATGAGTTCCTGAAGTGACATCACCCTTAAAAGCATTGTACAACATGTTTTGCAGGCTGGTTTGTAAATGCCGCATCTTTTCGGACTTGTGGTATGTTGGTAACATTTCTGACACTTTATGCTTGTACCGAGGGTCTAGTAGCGTTGCGACCCAGTACAGGTCCTTCTCCTTAAGCCTCTTGATACGGGGGTCCTTCAACAGGCATGACAGCATGAAAGACCCCATTCTCACAAGGTTGGATGCAGAGCTATCCATCTCCGCTTCCTCATTATCAAGGACTGCATCATCCACGGTCTCCTCCCCCCAGCCACGTACAAGACCAGGGGTCCCCAAAAGGTCACCACTAGCCCCCTGGGAAGCCTGCTCCTGTTGGACCTCCTCCTCCTCCTCCACAAAGCCACCTTCCTCCTCTGACTCCACTTCTGGCACCTCTCCCTGCGTTGCAGCAGGTGCCTGGGTTCGTTCTGGTGATTCCGACCAGAAATCGTGCGCTTCCAGCTCCTCGTCACGCTGGTCTACAGCCTCATCTGTCACTCGTCGCACGGCACGCTCCAGGAAGAAAGCGAAGGGTATTAGGTCGCTGATGGTGCCTTCGGTGCGACTGACCATATTTGTCACCTCTTCAAAAGGTCGCATGAGCCTGCAGGCATCGCGCATAAGCACCCAGTAACGGGGGAAAAAAATCCCCAGCTCTGCAGATCCAGTCCTACCACCCAGTTCAAAAAGGTACTCGTTGACGGCCCTTTGTTGTTGCAGCAGACGTTCCAACATAAGGAGCGTTGAATTCCAGCGAGTCTGGCTGTCAGAAATCAAACGCCTGACTGGCATGTTGTAGCGCTGCTGAATGTCAGCAAGGCGTGCCATGGCTGTGTAGGAACGTCTGAAATGGGCCGACACCTTTCTGGACTGGGTGAGAACGTCCTGGAATCCTGGGTACTTGGAGACAAAACGTTGGACTATTAAATTTAACACGTGCCATGCAGGGCACATGTGTTAAATTGCCCAGTCTCAACGCTGCCAACAGATTGCTTCCATTGTCACACACCACTTTTCCGATCTGCAGTTGGTGTGGGGTCAGCCACCGATCGGCCTGTGACTGCAGAGATGACAGGAGTACAGATCCGGTATGGTTTTTGCTTTCCAGGCACGTCATCCCCAAGACAGCGTGACAACGGCGTACCTGGCACGTCGAATAGCCTAGGGGGAGCTGGGGGTGCACAGGTGTGGAGGAGGAGAAGGAGGACCCAGCAGCAGAGTAAGAAGAAGAAGAGGAAGAAGACGAGGTAGAGAGCGATGGAGGAGTAGAGGTGGTGGCAGAACCGCGTGCAATCCGTGGCGGTGACACCAACTCCACTGTTGTTGTTGTTGAGCTACCCATTCCCTGCTTCCCAGCCATTACCAAGTTCACCCAGTGGGCAGTGTAGGTGACATACCTGCCCTGACCATGCTTGGAGGACCATGCGTCAGTAGTCATATGGACCTTTGGCCCAACACTAAGTGACAGAGATGCGGTAACTTGGCTCTGCACATGTTGGTACAGGTGTGGTATTCCCTTTTTAGAAAAAAAATTGCGGCTGGGTACCTTCCACTGCGGTGTCCCAATTGCTACAAATTTGCGGAAGGCCTCAGAGTCCACCAGCTGGTATGGTAAAAGCTGGCGGGCTAAGAGTGCAGACAAGCCAGCTGTCAGACGCCGGGCAAGGGGGTGACAGTCAGACATTGGCTTCTTACGCTCAAACATGGCCTTCACAGAAACTTGGCTGGTGGCAGATGACTGGGAATGGGAACAGGTGGTCAAGGTGGAAGGCGGAGTGGAGGGTGGTTCAGACGGGTCAAGGAGAGCAGAGGTAGAGCAGTAAGATGCTGGACCAGAAGGAGTGTGGCTTTTAGTTTGCCTGTTGCCTTTGAGGTGTTGCTCCCAAAGTGCTTTGTGCTTGCCGCTCATGTGCCTTCGCATAGAAGTTGTACCTATGTGGCTGTTGGGCTTACCAAGGCTCAGTTTCTGACTGCACTCATTGCAAATTACAATGCTTTTGTCAGAGGCACACACATTAAAAAAATCCCACACTGCTGACTTTTTGGAAGTGTGCGATCTGGCGGTAACAGTAGAAGTTGGCGGCATTGGCGGCAATGGCGGGTGCGTTGGCCGGCTGAACACAGGTGCCGATACATGTTGTTGCCCTACTGATCCCTGCGGGCTGTCCTCCCTGCTTCTTCTAAGTCTTATTCTCCTACTGCCTCTCTGACTCTCCGTCTCTCCATCTGAACTACCCTCCTCTTGCTCTCTTCTACTAGGCACCCACAAAACATCAATCTCCTCATCATCATTCTCCTCAGATGCATCAATTTCTTCTGACACATCACAGAAGGAAGCAGCAGCGGGGACCTCCTCCTCATCACTCATCATTATGTCCATCTCTGTCGTGTTCTCTGCCAGAATTAAATCTGGTGTAACGTCCTCATCTCCTTCATCTTCTTCTGGCAATAATGGTTGCGCATTACTCAGTTCAAGAAACTCATGGGAAAATAACTCCTCTGACTCCAGTGAAGAAGGGGCACCGGTGGTGGAGGAAGTGTTACGTGGGGTGGCCATAGCAGTGGAGGATGAGGAGGATGTTGTGG
Organism: Xenopus petersii; assembly: GCA_038501925.1. Classification (NCBI taxonomy): domain Eukaryota; kingdom Metazoa; phylum Chordata; class Amphibia; order Anura; family Pipidae; genus Xenopus; species Xenopus petersii. Next base: position 93,703,924 of record CM076687.1, on the reverse strand, counting down.
TAAAGTTAGAAACGGTAGAGGATGGGGTGTGCTGTGTAAGCCAGTCAACTACCTCTTCAGCATTTTGGGAGTTCAGGGTCATTGGCTTTTTAAAACTGGGCAATTTGCTAGGGCCACAGGATTGCATAGCAGCACGGCCCCTAGCACGGCCTCTGCGTGGCGGCCTGCCTTTGCCTGGCATTATTTTTAAAAAAACAACAACAACAAAAACTCAGTTGGTTTTTCTGGAAACGATAATACACACAGCTAGATGGCAGTTTGAAGAAAACAGTGTGCAAATAATGCCTACAAGGTCAACGTATACACAGCGGTGGATACGGATTACGTAAAATATATGAATGCTGCTTGAAAAAAAGTAACTCAAGTGGTTTTTCTAGAGACGATAATATTATCAATATTTAGACAAAATGTGAACAAGCTCACACAGCTAGATGGCGGTTTGAAGAAAACACTGTGCAAATAATGCCTACAAGGTCAACGTATACACAGCGGTGGATACGGATTACGTAAAATATATGAATGCTGCTTGAAAAAAAGTAACTCAAGTGGTTTTTCTAGAGACGATAATATTATCAATATTTAGACAAAATGTGAACAAGCTCACACAGCTAGATGGCGGTTTGAAGAAAACACTGTGCAAATAATGCCTACAAGGTCAACGTATACACAGCGGTGGATACGGATTACGTAAAATATATGAATGCTGCTTGAAAAAAAGTAACTCAAGTGGTTTTTCTAGAGACGATAATATTATCAATATTTACACAAAATGTGAACAAGCTCACACAGCTAGATGGCGGTTTGAAGAAAACACTGTGCAAATACTGCCCACAAGATCAACGTATACACTACTACAGCGGTGGATACGGATCTCGTAAAATTTATTATGGCTGCTTGAAAAAAGTCACTCCGGTGTTTTTTCTGGAGACGGTAATATTATGGATATTTAGACAGAATGTGAACAAGGTCACACAGCTAGATGGCAGTTGGTTGAATAACACACTGGGCAAAAAATGCCTACAGGGCAAATAATGCCTAAAAGGTCAACTTATACACTACTACAGCGATGGATACAGATTACGTAAAATATGTTATGGCTGCTTGAAAAAAGTCACTCCGGTGTTTTTTCTGGAGACGGTAATATTATGGATATTTAGACAGAATGTGAACAAGGTCACACAGCTAGATGGCAGTTGGTTGAATAACACACTGGGCAAAAAATGCCTACAGGGCAAATAATGCCTAAAAGGTCAACTTATACACTACTACAGCGATGGATACAGATTACGTAAAATATGTTATGGCTGCTTGAAAAAAGTCACTCCGGTGTTTTTTCTGGAGATGGTAATATTATGGATATTTAGACAGAATGTGAACAAGGTCACACAGCTAGATGGCAGTTGGTTGAATAACACACTGGGCAAAAAATGCCTACAGGGCAAATAATGCCTAAAAGGTCAACTTATACACTACTACAGCGATGGATACAGATTACGTAAAATATGTTATGGCTGCTTGAAAAAAGTCACTCCGGTGTTTTTTCTGGAGACGGTAATATTATGGATATTTAGACAGAATGTGAACAAGGTCACACAGCTAGATGGCAGTTGGTTGAATAACACACTGGGCAAAAAATGCCTACAGGGCAAATAATGCCTAAAAGGTCAACTTATACACTACTACAGCGATGGATACAGATTACGTAAAATATGTTATGGCTGCTTGAAAAAAGTCACTCCGGTGTTTTTTCTGGAGACAGTATTATTATGGATATTTAGACAGAATGTGAACAAGGTCACACAGCTAGATGGCAGTTGGTTGAATAACACACTGGGCAAAAAATGCCTACAGGGCAAATAATGCCTAAAAGGTCAACTTATACACTACTACAGCGATGGATACAGATTACGTAAAATATGTTATGGCTGCTTGAAAAAAGTCACTCCGGTGTTTTTTCTGGAGACGGTAATATTATGGATATTTAGACAGAATGTGAACAAGGTCACACAGCTAGATGGCAGTTGGTTGAATAACACACTGGGCAAAAAATGCCTACAGGGCAAATAATGCCTAAAAGGTCAACTTATACACTACTACAGCGATGGATACAGATTACGTAAAATATGTTATGGCTGCTTGAAAAAAGTCACTCCGGTGTTTTTTCTGGAGACGGTAATATTATGGATATTTAGACAGAATGTGAACAAGGTCACACAGCTAGATGGCAGTTGGTTGAATAACACACTGGGCAAAAAATGCCTACAGGGCAAATAATGCCTAAAAGGTCAACTTATACACTACTACAGCGATGGATACAGATTACGTAAAATATGTTATGGCTGCTTGAAAAAAGTCACTCCGGTGTTTTTTCTGGAGACGGTAATATTATGGATATTTAGACAGAATGTGAACAAGGTCACACAGCTAGATGGCAGTTGGTTGAATAACACACTGGGCAAAAAATGCCTACAGGGCAAATAATGTCTAAAAGGTCAACTTATACACTACTACAGCGATGGATACAGATTACGTAAAATATGTTATGGCTGCTTGAAAAAAGTCACTCCGGTGTTTTTTCTGGAGACGGTAATATTATGGATATTTAGACAGAATGTGAACAAGGTCACACAGCTAGATGGCAGTTGGTTGAATAACACACTGGGCAAAAAATGCCTACAGGGCAAATAATGCCTAAAAGGTCAACTTATACACTAATACAGCGATGGATACGGATTACGTAAAATATATTATGGCTGCTTGAAAAAAGTCACTCCGGTGTTTTTTCTGGAGACGGTAATATTATGGATATTTAGACAGAATGTGAACAAGGTCACACAGCTAGATGGCAGTTGGTTGAATAACACACTGGGCAAAAAATGCCTACAGGGCAAATAATGCCTAAAAGGTCAACTTATACACTACTACAGCGGTAGTAAAATAAAAAAAAGTAAAATAAAAAAAAAAATGAATATTAAAAAAAAAAAAATTAAAGTTGGTGCTGCTGAACTACTAGGAGCAGCAGATTAGCACACCAGTCCCACTCCCCAACACTGCTAGACTAATAGCACTGGGCTCTTATAGTAGTAGTAGTAGTAGTAGTAGTAAAACAACAAAAAAATAAATAAAAGCAGTCCTTACAAGGACTACTGTTATTGCAGCAGTCAGCAGATGAGATCAGAAGCAGGACAGCTGCCCACTGCAGCTACATACAGAGCACTGCAGTAGAAGGTAGATTACTAGCCAGCAAAGCTACCTAAGCTTAAATGTCCCTCAAACCCCTGCAGACTTCTGTCCCTCCAATAACAGAGCAGTATCAAAACGATTACTAGCCAGCAAACTTTCAACTGTCCCTGAAATCACTAACAGGCAGCAGCTCTCTCCCTACACTATCTCTTCAGCACACACAGGCAGAGTGAAAAAACGCTGCAGGGCTTCGGTTTTTATAGGGAAGGGGAGTGGTCCAGGGGAGAGCTTCCTGATTGGCTGCCATGTACCTGCTGGTCTGGGGTGAGAGGGCAAAAAAAAGCGCCAACAATGGCGAACCCAAAATGGCGAACGTCGCGCGACGTTCGCGAACTTCCGGCGAGCGCGAACACCCGATGTTCGCCGGAGAACAGTTCGCGCCATCCCTAAATTGGTCAACAGGAATATGAAGTGGAGAAGGTCCTTGACTCCAGAATCTCCAGGGGATCTCTTCAGTACCTCATCAAATGGAAAGGCTTTGGCCCTGAAGAATGTTCCTGGGAGGGACGCTCTGATGTCCATGCTCCTCGTCTGGTGAGGGAGTTCCACTCCAAATTTCCCCAGAAGCCAAGTCCTGGTGGTCCGGAGGCCCCCCGTGAGGGGGGGTACTGTCGCGATCGCCGCCCGGAGCAGGTCCAGGAGCTCCGGGCGGCGCGTCCTCTCCTGCCGGCGTCGCTCCCAAAATGGCGGCGCCCATGGCCGCCACGTGGGTAAGTGGCGCCGGCGCGATGACGTCAGTGCGCCGACGTCGGCGCAAGGATGTCAATGACGTCAATGGCGCCAAATTCAAAATAAAAACCCTACCAAGACGCCAGAATGGCGCCCAAGTATAGGAAACCTTGCCCTAAGTATTTCCTGGGTTCCCTGTGTACTGTTATCTATAATCTTGTTCCTGATTATCATCCTTGACCCCTGCCTGGACTTTGGACTTTGCTGTCATCTGCCTAACCTCGGCATTGCCCAGATTCTGACTACTCTTTGGATTAACCACTTGGACACCGCGACCTTGCACCCTCAAGAGGGCTTCCTCCTTGATCCCGACTACCTCCCTGGAGGGAGCTCCCGGGTCCCTGAAAGTCATGAACAGATAATCTGTATTTACCCATAACAGAAGGAAAGATCTATTATTCTTGCAACCTTCCCATACAAGTGGATCTTGCATAACTAACTGGCAGAAATAAAAGTAAGTTTGAGGACCCTCCAAAGGTGGGTCTGTGAGTGTATCTGCTATGTGGAAGCAGCTTTTTTCCTAAAGGGAGAGTTTGTTTGGGGACTTTATTACAACTCTAGGTAATAAAGAGCTTTTAGGAAGTCATATTGGTAGCCATCTGAGCTCCTTATATTGAAGGCTTTGTACTATTGTATTGGATGTCTGTTTTAATTTTTTTTCTTAAATAGAGTTTACTGTTATTTCTACAGTGTGTTTGTATTTTAATCATAGTAGCAATCCTTTTTGCATAGCTCTTGAAGACACCACATATATAAATAATAGGTTTCCCATTAGATCACTATAATGGAGAGAAACACCATCATCTCTAAATTAAAACTATAATTTAAAGTGGGTGTCTGCCATCCTTTTGCCAGGGTCACCATAAAAGATTTTTCCACAGAGGGTTCCTAGGTCTCCCTGCTTATCAATGGATATACACTCTATTTAATTATAATCCTGCCTTAACAAAGTTTTACATTGTGTTTGTTTCTTTGTTAGGTTTTTCCCTTTGGCATAATTCGTAGTGGTATGAGATTTATAATCCTAACCTGTTTTAGTCTACTTGAAGATAGGATGTAACACCTTCAAACTGTATTTTTTCTTCTTTAATCCTGAATAATTTCAGTAGAGCAGGATATTTACTTAAAAATTAAGCTAAGACACGCAAACATAAAGTCTGTGTATGAGTAATATGAAGCAAGAGTACAATTATAAATAGAATTTTCATGGACAGTAGATCTTACCATTATTTGCTAAGTCAGGCTCTTTTGCCTGAATTGACAGACAATCATCTCATTTATAGGACCAAAAAAGTTTGTCATCCTGACAGATATTTCATCAGTGACATCAGTGATCAAAGTTGATTACACTGGATGAAAAATCCCATTGACCAAAGCATGCATAGAGGCATGGATATGGTCCGCTGCCAACTTCATACAGTCCACTGCCAATATGTGTCCCATCTAATCCAATCAATGGCCCATTTGTACGATTTGGCTTTTCCCACTAATTGAATAAATCCTCAAAATAACATCAAATCAAAGTTAAAAAAATGACCTGCTAAGAATTACATAATTCTTTTTTCCTCTGATACACACATTGGTCAGCAATCAACAGGAAAGGTTAATTGAACAGTCTTTCTTTTCTATCTGCACTTAATTTGTCCTTGCACTTGAATTAAATATAACTACTAGTTACAGTTTATGGCACTATAATGTTTGAGTTTACATATTACACAGTGCTATATATTGATATCGTTATTTATTCACATCATTCCTTGCCTACAGCCTCTACTTTAAACTTGCCACTAGTGATGAGCTAATCGTTCCGTTTTGCTTCCCCAAAAAAATCACAAAACTGCTGAAAATTTCATGAAAATGAGAAAAATTTATGAAATGCATTGAAGTCAATAGGCTTAAACATTTTATGCACAACTTTTTTTTCTCACTTCAAATGCATTGAAGTAAATGGGCATTTTTTCCTCAAGTTTTTTCTCACTCCAAATGCATTACATTTTGCTAAAGAATCAGCAGATGGCAAAATGCTGAATGCCAAATGTTGGCACCAATCCATGCCTGCTGAAAAAAATTTGCTCATCACTACTTTTTTCACCAGGAATGGATTCGCGACAACAAAAAAGTTGCCAAGACAAAAAAGCCGACATTCAGGGCAATTAAATATGTTTATATTTATCACGTTACCTGGATTTAGAAAAGTTCTGAAATATGTGTGCCTTTTACTACATCTACTCTTTTCTCAAGTAATAAGCAGTTATTGTAGATTGACACAGTCTAGACAACGAAAAACTAAGCAAGAGAGGTGCAGCAATTAGGAAGTAGGTAGGCAAGGATATACACATCAGGAGGAATGGGCCAGTAAGCAATAAAAATGAATTAAATGTAGAAATCCTTGGCTGATGATAATTACAGAGTCAACAGAAACTGAGAAACAAAACTACATCTGATATGCTTGTGATAAAAAAAAAATACACAATCCCATTTTCCACAATGATTTAAATTATATTATAAACAGTAGTGGTAAATGTGATTTTTTATAACTGGGCCAGTGTTATTAGTAGAGTAACATAATAGAGACATAGTAACAAAGTAGGTTAGGTTAAAAAAAGACACCATCAAGTTCAACCTTATAAGTCTATAAGCCTCTCCAATTTACCTCAGATGGGGAAAAATCATTCCTTCCAGAGTTCTCTCACTTCCTTCCTAAAACCTGCACACTGGTTGCCTTTCTAGGCAACAATGCCATTATGGATCCAACCCCAACATTTATAATAACATTCAAAAGCTGAGCCTAACTATGTCTACTAAATAGACCAATGACATGAGATAGCTGTCTGCTGCCAACATTGGCTCAACGCTGGCTCCCTTTCACTTAGGAGTCTCTGGCAAAAGGCCCTTAGAGCAGCATGGCTTATCAATACTGTATATATCATAGCACAATTTCACCTCGTGGATAACTATGTTATCTGGGGATTAGTGATGGGCGAATTTATTCGCCAGGCGCGAATTCGCGGCGAATTTGCGCGATTCGCCGCTGGCGAATAAATTTGCGAAACGGCCGCGAAAATTCGCGCAAAAAATTCGCCGGCGTCAAAATTTTTTTTCGAAAAAACGGACGCCGGCGCCAAAAACGGGCGCCGGCGTCGAAAAAACGGGCGCCGGCGTCAAAAACGAGCGCCGGCGTCAAAAACGAGACGCCGGCGCCGTTTCGCGAATTTTTCGCCGTTTCGCGAATTTCGCGCGAAATTCGCGAATTTTTCGGCGAAGCGAAACTGCACAAATTCGCCCATCACTACTGGGGATCATTGTTTTACCCAGGAAAAGCAGCATTACTCCCTGTATAAACTAAGGTGCGCTCTAGCAGCCAAAATTTAGGGGATTGAACTCATTGAAATTATTCACACACACACCTCAACCTCAAATTGACAATTTTACTGTAAACTGTTATTATTCCTACATTCTGCTAAATTAAAACACAGAACTCTACTTTTAAATTAGAGTTTCAATAACTTACAGTATATAACATTATTTAAGATGTCTGACAATTTTGTTTTTTTCCTAAAAAATATATACATCAGTGGAACAGTGGAATAGCTAATTTGGTTTGGGGGGATATAGTGAGCAAAATCTAAGCACTGTTTCCCTTTCTTTTTATGCTGGACATGAAAATCAAATCCACATAAAAGATAAAGCCAGGCTTTGAAGCAGAAAGGAAGAAATGCAGCATATGAAGAGGCTTTTTGGACTATCCTGAAAAACTGAAAAACAAACTGTAAAATACTTATAGTATATTTACAACCTATGGAATAAAATCCATTTGTGGGTGAAAAGCATTTAAGCTAGTCAAGTGTCAAGCAAGGAACAAAGCTTTTGTTCTGTGGGCAGATATATTATAGTTCAGAGAGCATTCCAGGTTTTTACTTTGGGACAGGGAAAAGGGAAAAATATGTATTAATCCACCAACTTCATATAAAAAAAATACAGAACTGTCTGACCATTTTGCATGTGGTAAGCATGTCTTGTATACTCTGGAAATATATTTTTATTGGGAATGTATATTCTGCTACTGAATACATTTAAATATATTGGTATATGTTATTCTGCATTGGGTACCTTAGATTTGTACTTGTAGAAATATATTTTTTGTGCTAATTCTTCTCTGGGACCAAAAATTAAGTTTCAATACTGGTTTCTTTATATTTTTTTAAGTAATGTTTTCATTAGCACCAATATAAAATGAAATGCAACATGGACTTTTGAGGTTTTGAAAATAAAATTACTGCAAAATTGCAGGAAAAAAATCATTGTCCTCTTGACCCTATTCTTTCAAAATTTCTCCTCAATATTATCCCCTGTTTAGTCAAAAATTTAAACTTTGTATTCAACATTTTTTTCTCAACTGCAATCTTTCCCTCTCTTTTAAAACATGGATCCCCATACTGAAAAAAACTCTCTTGCTCAATCAATTCGTGGGGCAGATTTAGTAAAAGAGCAAAGTGGCTAACGATAGCGACTTTTCAGCAGCGTTGTCACCCGCAGGGACATCGCCAATTTACTAACAGGCGCAGGTGCCAATTCACTAGTGAGACAGATCGTCGCTAGCGGCCTTTAGCAATCTATCGCCAGACGTTTTTTCACTATGGCGAATGGACGTTACTCAGCAAATTCACTACAATGCTGATTTTACTGAAAGTTACTGCTTTCTCCAGAGTTGCCTTCACCACCTCAGACCAGGCAAAGTGCTATAAAGCAGCTGAATCTTCCTCAATCTTCTGTCACTTAGATCATATACTGTGAGCCGAAAATGCATCAAAGTTTAAAAAACGCTGGCGTCTTTTCCTTATATTCAGGGTGATTGTCTGCAAAAGTCTTAACGAACTTTTTTTGGGGAATTGTTTTTTTCCAGACATTTTCTAAAATATGGAGCATTAATTTTACAGTGGGCTCATGTGTATAGCATTATATTAACTCTCTTGTTTTTATTAAGGTTCCCTGGACATGTGTAATATAAACCAGTAATTTAAATAATTTGCAGCAACATTTATAATAAAGATGTCCATGCAACTTTAAATTTCCCACCCTATGCAAAATGTCCTAGGTGCAAGATCACTAGCGAAGTTTCACTAGGCACAAATAAAAGTTAGTGCATCTTCGCTATGAAATTCTCGCACAGCCGAAGTAACGCTAGCAAAAAGTTGTCAGTGTTCAACGCCCACAACGAACCTTCGCATTTTAGTGAATTAGCGTATTTGTAGTGTATTTGCACCTGGCAAAATAGTGCGATGTGTGCAAAGCTCACGCTGGCAAAAATTTGCCTGTTAGCGAATCTGCCCCTTGATAACCAAAGTCTCAGCTCTACCTCTTCTGCTTCCTTTTCTCTTTAAATTGTACAGTGAGTATGTATATAATGATAGGCCCACTTTTTGAATGATCACAACTTGCTTGATCCTCTCCAATGGTTTTCTGAAATTAAATGACACATGAACTACTCTAGCACAACTATCTATCTATACCCTCATATATGCAGAAGGCAAAAGCCCTGTCTCCTTCAATCACCTTTTCCATTTTCTTGGTTTTTATTATACTGTTGAGGTTTCTCAAGGCTGTGTCCTAGGCTTGACTTTGGTCATCCCTTGGTCAATTAATCAAGACATTTGGTTATCATGCGTATATACTCATATAACCTTCCATTTACTTATTTAAACCTAGAGATCTATTTTCTGAGTCATATTTAGTCATTAACAGTGATGGGTGAATCTGTCCCATTTCGCTTTGCTGAAAAATTCACGAAACTCCTAAAAAATTTGTGAGAAGTTTTGAAGTCAATGGGTGTCAAAATAATTTTGACGTGCGACAATTTTTATACATTCAACTTTTGGAAGCAGTTTAGCAAAAAAAATTGCAGGTGGCGAAATGCAGAAATTTGCTGCAAATCCATGCAAGGTGAATAAATTTATATCACTAATCCCCACACAATATGTCACAAATACAGGAGACCCCACCAAAATGGCCCACAATTCTGCAGTGCAATTGTTAAGGCCATCTTTGCATATCTCACATGGGAGAAGAAACAACCTGCTAGTTTTTTTTTTAAATTCATAATTAGTTGGTATAAGATTGGTTTGTAAAAAGAAAAACAATATAGAAAAAAATGCAGTCTGCATAAATTTCCCTTTTTAGAGATGCGTATTCACACCAATTAAGTGACCTAACACAATGGTATTTTTTTCATGCATTTAAAAACAGAAAATGTCAAATGCTTCATTGAGTGGTCTATTGTCTTGAATATATCTCAATGTATCAATAAATATATATTATAGTAACCATAAACTAGAGCAAATCTTATATTTATCTTAATAGTATTCTTAAATATCTATTCTGCATCATTTGTCATTCTCAGATAGCTATCATTCAATGAGAGCACATGGGCTAATTTTGACCTCCTTACTTAGTCAGTAGGGATGGGTGAAATTTTTCACCTTCTTTCGCTGCGGAAATGACGCCCATAGACTTGTATGGCGTTGCACGTCAAAAAGAAAAAGATGCACGTCAAAAAAATTTGCGCACATCAAACTTTTTTTGTTGCCCATAGACTTTAATGGGTGTCAGCAACATATTGTCAGCGGCAAATTTTTGGAGAAACGAAATGGGTCAAATTTGCCCAGGCCTAGGCAGTTTTGGTCAGGTCATCCTGCACATACTTGATTGAACCAGTGTGAATCACAAGTGCAAATGCAGCATCAGTCATTAAACTCTCACAGGACAGTAGTTCAAAGAGATCCTTGTATTATTCCCAAATGTGTGGACACCATTGATCACAAAAAGTTGCTGAACTTTAAGCTTCAAGGCTAATAGTAACTAGTAACATTACAATTGTACAACCTGTACCTCCTTGATGACGGCTCTTTCTTCCCTACCCTAAAACTGTAAAAATATACTGTAAATGCTAATTTATCAAATCAGCCACATCATTGAAAATCTCATATTAATGGTAAAATATGAGAGGCTCAACTCAATACGTGTTCTGTGCGGTGTATAATAAGAATACAGTAATTATTTTTTCAATTTAAAAAGTGTAATTTATTTTAATTACTTTGTAACAAATCTGTTCGGAATGGGGTTCCTATGGAGAAATAGCAAAATAGTGCTTTCCATGATACTTTTCATATACACAGATACTGCTCACCTTCAGTGCATTTAAATAAGGAGAGCTTCCATATATTGCAAAAATTGTATACATGGGAGCAGTTCCTGGTAAACCTGTTGCAATCAATAAATGGCTGCTAAGGAAGCAAAAAAGAATAAGCAGTAAGGCTATTTTAGGGGAAAAAACATTCAAAAGCCTTTTCATATGTTCATTTAGTTGACTTTAATTTGAACAGGCAGAGGTGGGCCAACTGTGTGTCTAGAGAAAATTCCTGTTAGGGAAACATAAAAGATTTATATGGGAATAACTTTGTGGCCTTATTGTGAGATCTCTGACACCTTGCTCATCTCCCAGGACTATTTTTCCAGCTCATTGCCGTCACTCAGGTCAAGCACTTTGCTATGGGCAGAAAGCAGATTTCTTCATCACTATTAAGTTTGATTGCCTCTGTGAAGTGTGCAGTGAACCAAATAAATTAATTGGCTACAAATCAAAAAACACATCATGATACAAGAGAAGCTTTTTTTTTAAAAAAATAATCTGAAATGTGAGGGTGCAGTACACAGCTGTTATATGTAGCAAATATCTTATAAAAAAATCAGATTTACAAAGATTAACATCAGTGTCAGCGGCTTGCAGAAGAATCTGTAAATATTGTGCAAATATGGTGTGCCTCCATCATTGATTTTTTTCCTGAATTTTATGCCAGTAGTTACCCATTGCTGAGATGTTTGCCTTGCATTGGCATATGCAAGTAATAGGAGTAATTCAACAATACACACTTTTATAAATATGTCATTTGTGTTACACCATTCCATGTTTTTCTGTCCAAATCTTTTCACACAATTTGAGAAATATGCCCTTGTAGTGTATGTGTTAAACATCCCATCTATCTCAAGGTTTTCAGGTATGGGTAAGGGGCCGATTCACGAAGGGTCGAATATCGAGGGTTAATTAACCCTCGATATTTGACTGGGAATTAAAAAAGATTTTAGCGCAAATAGTTTGATTGAACGATCGAAGGAATAATCGTTCGATTGAACGATTAAATCCTTCGAATCGAATGATTCGAAGGATTTAAATCCAACGATCGAAGGAATATCCTTCAATCAAAAAAACTTAGGAAAGCCTATGGGGACCTTCCCCATAGGCTAACATTGAGTTCGGTAGCTTTTAGATGGCGAACTAGGGGGTCGAAGTTTTTTGTTAAAGAGACAGTACTTCGACTATCGAATGGTCGAATAGTCGAACGATTTTTAGTTCGAATCCTTCGATACAAAGTCGTAGTCGAAGGTCGAAGTAGCCCATTCGATGGTCGAAGTAGCCCAAAAAACACTTTGAAATTCGAAGTTTCTTTACTTCGAATCCTTCACTCGAAGTTAGTGAATCGACCCCTAAAAGTGTCAGTTACACCGTTGTGATAACTAGGAGAAAAGTTTGCCAAAAAGAAAATATTATTAAACTTAAATTGACATTTAGAAAAAATTACTCATTACTTTAAAATATAATTTTGTATGTTTTGGAATTATTGAGGATGTTTCTATCAATTCCTATTTTTCTATTTTCAATAAGGCTCTTTTATAGAAAAGGCCAAGAGACCTCTTAAGTCTCCAGTATGGCTCATTTATATGCTAATACTTTTATGAATTAATGTGAAATTCATTCTGCATTGACCACTCCTTACAAAATAAAAAGACATTTCTTGACAGGGACTATGGCAACAAACTAGTTATCTGTCCTGTTTCGATTTGCCGAAAAATTTGCAAAAGTATGGGAAAATTTGTGAAACGCCAAAAAAATAACAAAACATATTAAAGTTTAAGGGAGACTTTTTTTTATAGCAAAATATACGAGTCTATATATAATAGGTGATAATTTTGATGCACAACATTTTTTACATGTGTGACTCTTTTGTCCAAATGCGTTAAAGTCAATGGGAGTCGAAAATATTTTTATGAGCAAAAATATTTACACGCACAATTTTTTAGTTGCAACAAGTTTTTCCCTGGTTAATTTTTCGGCAGGTGGTGAAATGTCGAAATTTGCTGTGGATTCATACCTACCAAACAAATTTGCCCATCACTACTCAGGAACATGCCCTGACAAAGGATCCTGAGGTTGGACAATCATGGGCTTCATGTCCAAACAGATAAGTGGTATTTCTCATAATGGCATAATTATGGAGCTATCATACTTGCGTGAACAATGTAAATTGGCATTCATGTCTTCCTTTAATCTGCACAATACTATTTATAGCTATTTTAGGTGTGTTAGTGTGGGTATAACCAATTAGAATGAACGCTAAATTCTCAGTCCCGGATTTGTGGAAAGGCCATCTAGGCCTGGGCCTAGGGTGGCAGGATTTTAGGGGGGCGGCATGCTGCCCAACCACACCCACATTGGTTCACTGGGGATGCTCTGGAGATACAATAATTTTTTAAATTTCTTAATGTGCCAATCTCCATTGAAGATGAAAAGTTGAAAGACTAAAAGGGGGGGCAGGAGCGACGAACAGCATTGGGCCTAGGGGCACCCACTATGTAAATCAGGCCCTGTAGATTCTAACCAAACTGTATTATGCTACTGTATAAACTATTTGGTCTGTTTCAGCTCATACTATTTTCAGCAAGACTGATGTCTAGATGAAGTGAGAATTCCAGTGTAAAGTTGAAAATAAATTGAATGGGTTACTTTTTGTATGAATGGAACAATAACTTCAATCCCAAGTAAAAAATATGTTTTTTAATACAAGTGAGCCTTTCATATGAGCATTAGGGACGGGAGAATTTTGTTGCCTTGTTTCGCAGCGGAAATGACGTCCATAGACTTGTATGGCGTTTCGCGTCAAAAAAAAAATGCTGCACGTCAAAAAAAATGCAGCGCTTCAAAACAAAATTTGCCATGCGTCAATTTTTTTGACGCCCGTCAGCAACATTTCGCTGGCAGCACATTTTTGGCAAAGTGAAATAGGTCAAATTCGCCCATCCCTGATGAGCATTCTTTGTTTTAAATAGGTAATTGTGTGCATTGTGTCTATAAATCATGTAATGCACAAGGATGTGTTCAACAGAAGAAAAAACAAAGACTGAACTGCTGCAATTCAAATGCCTGAGATGGTCTAAAGCATAAGAGTAGGGCCACATAAATATGCAACTAGAAAAAAAATGATAAAGTAAGGACAAATATGGCATTAAGAATAGATGCATTTAAATGAACCTTCCATTACTGCACGGTCAAAGGAGGCTATGTCACAGGCACAGATAAATCATTGAATTTTCTGTTAATAATTCATAAATGATCAGGTGCGGTCAAACGTGAAATATTAGTTGGTTGCAGCATCATCAACACTACATGTGAATGCCTAGTCCGACAAGAGCTTTTATGCAATGTTACCCTGGCTCATTGCCATAACGCTAATGTTGCACAGGAAAGCTAAGGAGGAAAGGAAAAACTAACACATCACTACAACAGTGGTAGATTTGATCACTGCTGATTTATAGATAAAGTCACTAAACAAACTAAAGGTTGCATACATGCAGGCATTAACCTGTTATATATGTAATACACTTTCAAAGTACAGTTCTTTGTGTTTTAGCCACATAAGGGGGAATGTAATTAAAAATTGCAAGTGTTATTTAAAATGGAGGTTTTTTTTAGAATGTTTAGTGCTGCTTGCAATGTTAAATACTACATCAAAGGTTATCGTTAACACGTGCTCTGGAGTTTTGTTAAATATTTCATCTCAAAATTGCAAAATTTTATTACATACACTACAAGGGGCACATTTACGAAACTCGAGTGAAGGAATCAAAGTAAAAAAACTTTGAATTTCGAAGGTTTTTTTTTGGGTACTTCAACCATCGAATAGGCTACTTCGACCTTTGACTACGACTTCGATTGAAATGATTCTAACTAAAAATCGTTCGACTATTCGACCATTCGATAGTTGAAGTACTGTCTCTTTAAAAAAACTTTGACTACCTACTTCGCCACTTTAAACCTACCTAGCTACAATGTTAGACCTTCCCCATAAGTTTGCTTAGCTTTTTCTGAACGAATGAAAATCCTTCGATCGATGGATTAAAATCCTTCGAATCGTTCGATCGAACGATTTTTCTTTCAATAGTTTGATTGAAGTATTTGCGGTAAATCCTTTGACTTCGAAAGATTTTACTTCGAGGGTCAAATATCGAGAGTTAATTAACCCTCGATATTCGTCCCTCAGTAAATGTGCCCCCAAATGTTTGCAAGAGCCATTTGATCTCAAACTTTGCAAAGAAGTCATTGAGGACCTTAAAGGGTCAAAAAGGTCGTAAACATGGTCGCAAACATTCGCAATAGTCTTTGCAAACATTATTTGTGCTAACAAATATATTACATTTCCCCCATATAGTACAAAAAATATCAATGAATAAATCTAACTTGAGTTTGTGAAAATATTGCAAACAATGTGCTATGTAGTAGCATAGAGTGGTTGGGGCAACCTGCCAGAAGCATTCACAGTTGAGGCTGACTTCAGCTACACATTCTCTTGGTGAGCATTTTGTGGCAAAAGGAATCCACACCTGCCAAGCCCACTATACTACTCCACTGGAAGGAAGGGGGGGTAATGTTTTTAAACTTCTGTTCTCCTTTACAAGTATTAGAGAAACTCGTATACAGTATATAACTAGCTGGAATATACAACTTTTCATGCATAGCACTCATTCATACAAACATTCTCTTTCTTTTAAACAGTTTCCAGTTTCTAAACTCACCTGTGGTCTGGGGTGTCCTGTAACCAGGCATGTTAATTCTAGTGTCTCCCCTTCCCGTATTGTGTAAACTCTTTCTGAATACCGTTCTTCCTCAATACTACAAGCCAAGCCAGAATGAATAATCCGAACAGTAGGGGGAGCTGTCAATTATTTCCAGAAAGAAAGAAAACAAAAACATATTTAGAAACAGGATTAATGTCAACTATTTAATACCATCACCGTAAAATATATTTTTAAAAAGTTACACTCAAAATGCACCATTTGAAAAACATTTTATATTTATTTATAAAATATTGTATTTGGTCAACTCTAATTTCCACTCATTGATATACAATACAATTCTAAATTCCCATAGGAATGAATAGAAAGTGAGTGGATTTTTCTGTGGTGGCTCTAATTTCACATGTTGGTAAATCTGCCCTAGTGGTTTCATTTCAGTTTCATGTATATGTAGCACATTTCATTAATATACCTGTAAAGTAACTAAATATATTTTATCAATGTTATTTTTATTTCAAATCACTGAAACATGACATTGTTTTATGTTAGCCAAACTTTAAGAAAATCAAAATAAATTGAAAAAAAAATTCTGTTTTAATTCCTACTCCTTAATATTTTCTTGAAATAAAATATTCAGACAAAAAGGCTTAATAGTAGAATATAGAAAAGTATTTAATGGAAATATATGCAATTGAAGAATTGTACTCATTTTCCTTTTGACCAAACATTTTTGTCTTCACACAAATTTAGTAGTTTTTCTGAACCCACAAATTGTTTACGAAACCTATGAGCTCCCAGTGTACAGTATATAATAAAGGTTCATTTTTTGTTAAAAAATATGACCCTTTACAGGTAACAGCATGTCCCAAAATATCTTATGCACAATATAAATAGGAATAACAGCCTAACAAGGAATATTATACTGTGAAAGGCAAACATTTTACACAATTTAATATACATGATTATTGCATATGCCTTTTAATACATTTCAATATAACACTTTTTTGTGCACAGTGTAACATTTACAATAAAGATCTGGCTTTCACCATGTCCAACAGCTTCTTTAAGCTACAATTCACTGCACACAAAAAAATATGGCGACAAAAGGACAAGGAAACCCCAATTCACTGGTTGATGCCAAAAATGGTAAGTACCCCAATGTATAGAATCACTGGGATTGTTCTACAGGCTATGACATTTGTTACCTTCCCATGATCAGTAGTTTGAGCTTTGGCCATCACATGCACAACAAAAAGTACATTTTCTGATGCAGTGATTCTACTTTACTGCAGTAACACATAGCAACCAATTAACTGTCACCAATTCAAAAGCAAACATCTTATGGGTTAGTTCTATTGGGCAAACATAGTACCTTTTATTACATATGGTGATTATTTCTTTCTACAAACAAAATATTGAGGGGGCTATATCTGGTTGATTTTTTCATGGGGAAAAACTCACATTTTTAGAGGAAAAATAAACTAGAATTTTTCAAGATTTATTATGTTCTGAAGCTGCTAAAAATTCAAGTCTGAAAATATTCCAGCTAAAACCTGTTGAAATTGTGTAGTTAATGGGCTGTTTACACTGGTTCATTCGATAATCCAAGAAATTTGAGTTTTTCAGGGCAACAACACTAAAAAGTTGTATGATTTGAGCGTCAAATCAAAAAAGTCACACATTTCTAATCATCATACGATTTTTGTCTTGATTTTTTCCAGAAATAATTATTGGTAAATTGAGGGGATTTGAGGTTGGGGAGTTTGGTTCAATTTTTTTCTATAACAGTGAGCAAAAGTTAAGTTGAGTTAGTAAATAGGCCTGCTCAACATAAAAATAACTTATGCCCTCGGTCCACTAACAAAACACTTGGTATGTGCACTCGTTATACTGAACTTCTCGTGAACTATCATCAGAAAACTAGCAATAATATTTGGGTTTGCCCCTGTATTTACTCCTTCTGTAGAGCTTACATGTCAGATATTAAAGGCAAAGAATGCTTTTTCACTTCTTTGGTCCCTTGTTCACAATAAGAAGTACAACAAAAGTCAATGCATATAGTGGCAATTATGTTGTACTCATACAGTGTGTTTCTTTTCTACTGACAATAACCATATGCACATTGCAAACAGTTTACCAAATATATCTTAAAGGTCTTAAAACAACAGATGTTCTGATACATTTCTCCTGCATAAGACTGGCTCTTAGTACAAAGCACAAGATAAACACAAAAATGAGAATATAAAGTTGTTTGCCAAGTGTTGTCTCCTGTCTAGTTCAAAGCTTCCCACCACTTCATGTTGGGAGCTTTATGCTTCCTACATAAAATGTCCTGTTATAGTATAACAATTCAGTAAATTATGGTAATAAGACACATCATGGGCATTTTTTACATTGTATTTTGTTGTAGGATTAAAATTTTTTTTATTTTTAATTTAATGCATGCCTTTATAAGCTGATCCATAAATGTAGCTTTTCTGTAAATGGACAACAAATTTATTTAAAGGACAAGGAAAGTCTAAAATAGAATAAGGCTAGAAATGCTGTATTTTGTATACTAAACATAAACATGAACTTACTGCACCACAAAGCCTAATCAAACAAATTATTTATGCTTTTGAAGTTGGCCACAGGGGGCTGTCATCTTGTAACTTTGTTAAACATCTTTGCCTGACCCTGCACATGCTCAGTGTGGTCTGGGCTGCTTAGGGATCGTCATAAACAAAGCTGTTTGAGTTCTGCATGGCTGGTAAGTAAGGCGGTGGCTCCCCCTGCTATTCATAAGTATGATTGTTTCCCTGCTCAGCAGTTAGGGACCATCTGACAATTCCTATCCACAGCAGTAAATGAAGGGAGAATTTCACTATACAGTCAGGTTTCTTATAAAAACAGTGCACATTTTTTAATTAAAGTATATTGGAGATAGGTTTCTTTTTCATTAAAGAAAGTAAAAAAGGGATTTAATTTTTTTGCCTTTCCTTGTCCTTTAAATAATACACTTTCTATTAAATGCATGTGGGCTGTCACAATTAAAAGAATGTCTTTTCCTGAAACACTATTAGCAAACAAATAAATAACATTCTGCCACATTTATTTTATGTGGACATTCTTAATTTTTATAAGAATCTGTAGCACATTACAAAGAATTGCTTTCTTTTTAATATTACTGTAAGGGCCGGATTTATCAAAGGTCGTGGTGAATTTTCGAATGAAAGAAATTAGAATTTTGAGCTACTTTTTGTGTACTACGATTAGGGAATAGTCCAAATTCGATTAGAATCTGAAAAAATTAAAAAACTTGAATATCGAAATTTATCATGCACTGCCTCTTTAAAAATTTGACTTTGACCATTTGCCATCTAAAACCTGCCAAATTGGTGTTTTAGCCTTTGGAGGACCTCCTATGACCTATTTGGAGTCAATTGGTGGACTGTTTAGGAAAAACTTTGAATCAAATTCGATCGAATGCGATATTCCTTCAATTTGTACGAATAGAATTCAGCCGAATATGGACCTACTTGATCAAAAACGGACCTATTCGACTGAAAAAAACCTTTGACTTAATTTCGACATACAGTAAAAGTCAATCTAGCTATAATTTTAAGTGCAGAACAAATTAAATGTGAAAAATTATACAGTGAATCTTACCTTTGTATTTGTTATGTAACCATTTCATTGTTATTGATGATTTTGTATATCAAGATTTAGGGGGGTATTTATTAAAACTTGAATTTTTGACCTAACTCCCAAAGACTATCTTGGTTAATTTACTAACAATTCTGATCAAAATTGTCTGTGTGGGAAAAATACTCTGAAAAATTTGCTCTTCAATTTTACATTTCACCAAAAATTCACAAAACTGAAAATTCGGCAAAACATATCAAAGTTTATGGGCTTCAAATTTCTTTTGCACGATGCGGTGCATCAGTTTTTTTCACCCATTGAAGTCTATCTATATATTTTTGAGGTAAAACACAGCAAACAATTTCTCATCACTACTTACCAGTTGCTATACTGTGGAAGAGTTCAATTACACTTGCAAGTCAATACTTAGGTCTCTTACTGGAGATACGACTGTATTTATGGCTCACCAACAATGCCTGGGACTTCAGTGCAGCTTTCCTGATTTTTATTCTCTTTTGTTTTTGTAGAATCTTTTTTTCTACAAGTGTTTAATGGAAACATTTAAAAACCAAATAAATATAAAGTGATAAAGTAAATTACACCCGCAAGCCTGATAAGTACCGACTTATCAATTTCTTGAAAATTTCTTGGTGTGGGTGGTGGTCAGGAGTTTGTGAAGGATTTGTGAGGGGGTATTGGGGAATGAGCCAAGCTTTATGCTTTGAATCTTGTCCATATGGGGTCAAATTTGTTCATACACATGCTGTTAAGCTATTTGATGTAGTTAGCATTGCATACTTACACTATGACCTTCCACTATCATTTTGTCTTCCTCTTCTAGTAAATTTTTTTCTCTTAATCCCTTAATGTCTTTGACAGTTTCTATTATATCACCTCTTTACCCTTCTAAAACACACATGTTAAGGTCATTGAACTTCTGTCACTTGCATTTATGGACCATATTGGCTTTTTTCTCCACCTTTTTTACTCGCAAAGCTTGCACAATGCTCTGTAGCAGAGGCAATTGCAATTTCATTTTTCCATAAACCCTACATCACACTTCACAGTCCAATCTGATAAAGTGCCATATAATCCCATTAGTAACTTTTGGTAAAATAATGTTTTATCTGACAATAAATCACTCATATTTACCGTACCTCCTAGTAGTTGGTGGGCTTGAAGAAATGTGCTGCCAAGAGCATCAATAAGCAAAATGTATTTTAATTTTTTTCTTTTTGTTTCAGTAACTGTGAATTTTCGCTGTCTATGATTCTCATTTGTTCAGTATAATTGCCTTTGCTTTGTTGTCAAGCTTGGCCCAGAATTGTCTGACCTTTCTGCTGCCTGTACTCAAGTACAATGAATTAAATCTGTCTTTAACAACTTTCTCCTGATACTTTGGCCTGGAATGGCTAACACAAGTAACATTCACATCTCTTCTACAATTCACTTTCGAGAACTGCAATCAGCATAAGCAAGCAAAATGCACTACTATTTACTAGACAGCTGAACAAGAATAAAATTCTGCAGGTTGAAAGAAAGTCTGAATAGCAGCAGTAGCTTGTATAACAAGTATCTGCCCTGACCCAGTCTTCAATTTTTCTCAGTACAGAAAATTTCATCCTAAACACAGACATTATAGATGTTTAAGTTCAAATATTCAGATTAGTGAGAGAGAACTTTCTTCAGAAGTGCAAAATGCACTTCGCACTAAAGAAGTTTATTTCTTACAATGTGTTTACAGTCGAGTATTTGCATAATTAGGGTAAAACCATTTTCTATTATGCAAATGAACACCAAGAGACCGACTGTATGTATTAAAAGTTGAATTTTAGTGGTTTTAAAGGTCTTTGAAACCACAACTAAATGTACATTCTCTAAAACCACGAATGTAATGGAGTTTATTAGAAGATCTGAATATAAAAAGTAAGAATAAAAAAAAGTACTGAACAATGTGCTAAAAAATAGGAATATGGGTATGGGACCTGTTATCCAGAATGCTCAGGATCTTTCCATAATTTGGATCTTTCAACCTTAAGGACTACTAGAAAATCATGTAAAAATTAAATAAGCCCAAAAGGCTGGATTTGCTTCTAATAAGGATTCATTATATCTTAGTTTCGATCAAGTACAGGGTACTGTTTTATTATTACAGCGAAAAAGGAAATAATATTTACAAATTTGGATTATTTCGATAAAATGCAGTCTATGGGAGATGGCCTTTCCGTAATTTAGAGCTTTCTGGATAATGGATTTCTGGATAACAGATCCCGTAACTGTACCTCGGTTTTTGGTCAATTCCTAGCTGAAAGAAATCCAAAAATCCTCTAAAATTCTGAATTGATTGAAAGAGGTCTAATAAGATCAATGCAGCTCCCATTGACTTCTAAAGGGGTTCTGCAACTTTAACTTGCCCAATTGTAATAGTGGAATAACACACATTTTTTGAATAGAAATCTAATTGTTAGTAAATGGGCCCCTAAGTGGAAGGGCTACCACACTGATAACATCTTTGTTGTTATAACAAAACAAATGACAGTTCCAGCATAAAAATATTATTTGTATTATTTTTCTGTTGAAAGAATTTTGGCTTTTCAAGGATACAAATAAAAGTAGATAGAAAAGAATGGGTTTCAATATGTTCATGGTTCATATTTATTAATTAAACTGCCTTGAAAAATAATATTTTGGCACACATTGAGTAAAATAGTGGCAAATACATTTAGATATGCAAATATGTTGAAATGTACTGTTTGCACAACACATTAATATGTTTATCAAATGTTGCATTTAAACCACAATGTTTCTTCTACTAGTTGTGTTATCTCTACACCTTTTCTAGCTCAACAATAACCTCTGGAATGGCACCTCAAATGCTATTGTTTTTACCAGTTTTACCAGGGTTTTTACCAGTTTTACCAGGGTTTTATTTAAAAAAAAAAAAGACATGTAGCTTTTAATAAAAGTTCCATTTAGCATTTAAGCAGCATTCACGGTTTAGCGGCAGATTTATCAAGGGTCGAATTTCAAAGTGATAAATTCTTCGAAATTCGACCCTCGAATTAAAATACTTGACTTCGAATATCGAAGTCGAAGTATTTTTCACTGAATTTGGCAATCGAACGATCAAAGTAAAATCGTTCAATCGAACAATTTAATCGTTTGAATCGAACGATTCGAACAATTTTAGCGTACGATCGAACAATTTTACTTCGATGTGTGAAGACTTAGAAAAAATGAAGGTCCCCAAAGGCTAACATACTGTAGCACTTTGGCAGGTTTAATTTGGAGTATTGAAGTCGAAGTTTTTTTAAAGAGACAGTACTTCGATTATCAAATGGTCGAATATTTGAACGATTTTTACTTCGAATCAAAGTAAATTCGAAGTCATAGTCAGAGCTGGGCCAAGCCGGGAAGGCGCCCTAGGCATGTGCGTGAGCTATATGCTCACGTGTGCGCGAATAGATCCCTGTGTACGAATAGCCACTTGTACGCATGCATGAAAAGACACTTGTGTGCATGCGCGAAAAGACGCTTGTGCGCATGCACGGAGCAATGCGCTATCACTCATAGTTGACAACTAGTAGGCAGTCGGCAGAGAAGGGACCGGACTAGGGGTAGGAGTAAGTACGTGCCTGGCGCCCCTCCACCTATGTGCCCTAGGCAGTGCCTACTCTGCCTACCCCTAGTTCCGGCCCCGATCGTAGTATCCTATTCGATGGTTGAAGTATCCAAAAAATTACTTAGAATTTCGAATTTTTTTACTTTCAAAATTCCTTCGAATTCACTTCAACCCTTGATAAATCTGCCCCTAAATGTCTTATTGTAAAACCTCAAATCGCTGTTCACATTCTTTTGCATACAGCTGCCTAATCCACCAAGTTATAAACACTTCTCTGTGAAATATTACTTCCTGCACAGAACAAATTAGTTTCAGCAAACTCAGAATGAGTGTTGAAGGTTATGAATTAAAATAAATAAATAAATAAATGAATATATAAGAGACAGGTATTCACTACAATTTGCCCAACTGGCATTATAGTTATAACCACTGTTTGTACTTTTTCACCTTTTGTGAGGCACTGTATCACAAGCTTTAGGAAAATTGTAATTATTCACACCATTGAAACCCAAAGATAAGACACATCGTCTTGTTGAAGACAATTCAATTGTACTGGTTCTTTACTGTAGAAAAATGCTATGGCACATAATTAAAATGTTGTCGTTTAAAATGTATTCCAATATATTATGTCTTATCTTCTTTCTCAGAAATCCAACTTTTTGATTAAGATCTCTTTAAAAAATGTCACCAGATAATGACTGAGAATTAAACAAAGTAGCGTGGCAATCACAGATCTAAGCCCCTTTAGTACCAAGGGATGGATTTTTGAAATGCCATTTATCTTCAAATAAACTTCATTCCAAAAAAGATGTACTTCCTCAATTGTACACAGACAGATACACATCTTCCTAATATTTAAAATTAAATTAGCATTTTGATTTATTCCATAGCAATGGACTTTTCCAACTTAGTTTTTTGTATACAGTAGTTTGGAGTTTTTGGAATTTTCATGTAGAGACTGTATCTGTGGTTTATGATCTCACATACATGATTACTATTTGACAAATATTCATCAAAGTCTGGAGATATTTTCACCATTATTTATGATTATTAGATTTAGACCATAATTCCAATTTTCAGCCTCCTTCTCTTTTTTTCCCATAGGGGGTATATATATATTTTTTTACTTTAAATGGAGGAATTCAGTTGTTAGAGCCAGTTTCCTCTGTGACAAGTCTTTTCCAGGGTTGAGATAAGTTTTAATTTACTCTCTGATTCTCAGAGTCTTTGTTCTTAGAATGGATGGGTCTGGCTACAGTGTGAGCAGTGCATATTGGGGCAAATTCACTAAGCACCGAAGCGCCTAACGCTAGCGTCAATTCGCTAGTGTTGGTCATTTTCGTTACTTTGCAAATTCACTAACTAACACTGGCGTAAATTCGCTAGTGTTACTTCGCACCCTTACGCCTGGCGAATTTTCACAACGGACGTAACTACGCAAATTCACTAACGCACGCATTGTATTCAACGCTACCTTTTACGCTAGACTTCCTTCGCCACCTCAGACCAGGCAAAGCGCAATAGAGTAGATAGGGATTGCTTCAAAAAAAGTTCAAAACCCTGGTGCTTTTTCTATATTATGGGTGATAGGCTGAAAAAGATCAAAAAATTTTTTGGGGCTCCCCTCCTTCCCCCCTACATTTCCTAACTCATGGCAACTTAACTATACAGTGGGCACAATTGTAGGGCAAAAAAAAAATTTATTTGATGTTTTGAAGGTTTCCCAGGCATTTGTAGTGATTGTACGTATTCCTCCATTGAAATTTGAATTTGGCGCTGTATGCAAATTAACCATCGATATCGTAACTTCGCTTCGCTTAGCGAATCAACGCAGGTGCAACTTTGCAACCTTACAACCTTACGCTACCCCTGAGAGCAACTTCGGATTTTAGTGACTTTGGGGAGCGCTGGCAAAACTACGCCTGGCGAAGTGTGGCGAAGTGCGGCGAAGTTACGCCTGGCGCAACTACGAATCTTAGTGAATTTGCCCCTAAGTTTCCCAACAAAAACTAAAAATCGTTCGACTATTCGACCATTTGATAGTCGAAGTACTGTCTCTTTAAAAAAAACTTTGACCACCTACCTCGCTACCTAAAACCTACTGAGCACCAATGTTAGCCTATGGGGACCTTCCCCAAAAGCTTTCTAGGCAATTTCTGATCGAAGGAAAATCGTTTGATCGATAGATTAAAATCCTTCGAGCGTTCGTTCGAAGTAATTGCGGTAAATCCTTCGACTTCGATATTTGAAGTAGAAGAATTTTACTTCTATGGTCGAATATTGAGGGTTAATTAACCCTCGATATTCGACCAATAGTAAATGTGCCCCTCAATGTCATAGTTCCTAATCCACTTTCAGATTGGAAGTGGGGTTGAGCTTTTAAAGCTTTGAGGAGGGGCCTTCTGATGGGAACACTGGGGCAGAGCTGTCCTGTGTTTATGACATGTCCAGGAAAGGAATGAAAGGAATCAAAAGTATGATACAATTTTCCTTTTTAAAATGGAAATAATTGCCTAAAACTGACTATATATGGTTTGGGAATATGCAATTGTGTTTTTATTAAACATGTTTTGCACATATTCACATATAAAAACAGTTGAAAGGTCCATGTAAGCCATTGCTTTATCATAAAATGCAATAACACTATTAGCATATTATATTATTGAATACAAGCCTAAATAATTTACAGAGATTATATTTTGAAAATACAGTTTTACCTTAATATGATATTATTGCTACTCCACTGTTCTTTTGTCCTTGATTTTTTTTTAACAGAATCTTTGAAATGGTGTCATCTGCTATTCTTAGGTTAGTCGTGCAATCATTTTGCATCATTTGCTGTTTTTGTTCCTTGTGTTAGGGGCCAATTCACTAACTTTGAGTGAAGGATTCGAAGCAAAAAAAACTTCAAATTTCGAAATGTTTTTTTGGGCTAATTCGACCATCGAATGGGCTACTTCGACCTTCGACTACGACTTCAACTTCGAATCAAAGGATTCGAACTAAAAATCGTTGGGGTAGGTCCCCATAGGCTTTCCTAAGTTTTTTTGATGGAAGGATATTCCTTCGATCGTTGGATTAAAATCCTTCGAATCGAATGATTCAAAGGATTTAATCGTTCGATCGAAGGAATAATCCTTCGGTCGTTCGATCGTTCTATCTGCACTAAATCCTTCGACTTCGATATTCGAAGTCGAAGGATTTTAATTCCCAGTAGAATATCGAGGGTTACTTAACCCTTGATATTCGACCCTTAGTGGATCAGCCCCTAAATGTCTCTTTACTGCTCAGGCCCTGCAGGTTGAAAATATATTGCTTGACTTTCTTTCATGCAAACTATTTTAATGATTTCTCTATCTAGTGCAATTGTCCTTTTGCTTATTTTGGTAAAGGGAATACACTGTTCTCATTCATTTCAATAGGCTGTGTTAAAGTTGATTAATAATTGTATAGTGCTTACTTAAGCCTTCATCATTTATACAGAGTATGGTCTTTGATGGAATTTGTTTCTAGTTTCAAAATGTGTTAGAAATTATTAATAAAGTAAAAAGTAATACCATGCAGAGGCGATTTTTTAATGTTAAGTGTGGCAAAATGCTGTTATTCATTGTTTAAATTAGATGATATAGAGGGCAAAAATATATTTTGTGTTTGTAAAATACATGTCTACTCTATTTAGTTAAAAAATACATCAATAAAACACAATCCCACCGTTAATTGTAGCCCTGAATTAGCATAATGATCCAGTCTTAGGTCCTATTTATCCAAAATTTTAGTTTTTTTTTTCTTTTTCTCCCTATTTCCCAATGTTGAAAAAAAATGTAATTTATCAAATGATTTTTAAATTTTTCTCTAAATCAAAACCAGATCAATTTTTCCTGTAATAAATAAGACTTTCCAAAAGGAAAGTTTTTTTGTACACAGCATGTGAATAAGTAAAAACAAATGTGTTAATTCATATTCCATAAACTAAAACAATCTTTTATAAAAATAAGTTTATGCATGTTGCAGTAAAAAATTATTTAACATTTGACGGTATAAATATAGTAAATAACAGTATATGCTGCTATAGGGGAAGCTATTTACATTTAAAAAGTTGAAAGGAAAATTTATTGTGATAGTGTGATATGTTTAGTTAAACACAAAATAATTTTCAGGACAAAAAAGTGTTTTGAATACTTCGACCATCGAATAGGATACTACGACTTCAACTTTGAATTAGTTTTCGAAGTAAAATCGTTTGAATATTCGACCATTCGATAATCGAATTACTGTCTCTTTAAAAAACTTCAAATTAAACTTGCCGAAGTGCTATGTTAGCCTATGGGGACCTTCTAGAGCAGTTTTCAAAGTTTTTTAAGTCAAAGAAAAATCGTTTGTTCGATCGAAGGATGAAATCCTTCAAATCGTTAGATTTGAAGGATTTCATCATTCGATCAACCGATTTTACTTCAACCACAAAACGGTCAAATTCGGTGAAAAAAACTTTGACTTTGATTTTCGAAGTCGAAGTAAAGCCATTCGATGGTCGAATTTCGAAGTATTTATCACTTCGAAAATCGACCCTTGATAACTTAATGCCAAATGTCCATTTTTATGCACTAAATGCATTTGAGTCAGTGGGTGTTTTTTCTCAGTTTTTTCTTGTGCCAAATGCACTGAAGTCAGTGTGGTTTTTTCTCTTTTTTTTGCAGAAAAAACTTGCTCTTTTTCAGTGAATGCAAATGCAAAATTTTAGCGCAGATTTACAAATAACAAATTTTGGCTCTCATGAAAAAATTAATTTGCCACAGATTTGTGAAATATTTTAGAAAAATTGCCCATTTCTATTAATGATAATAAAAAAAAAAATCAGATTTAATATATTTAATACATGTAGTTAAATGTAATATATTATGTTTTTATGTTTTTAATTTTTTTTCAAACATGCACCTTATATGTTTTGCTTTTTTGTGAGGAGCAACAATTTTTTTGTGCAGTTTTCTGCTACATTTTAATTACAGCCTAATTAGCTTTGTAATTTACAGAAGCTATGAATATTGGGTCATTAAAAGAGAAGCTGCTTACAAAAGCATAAAAACAGATTTTATTCTACTCTCTTCAAATAAAACTGCAGTGGTAATCATACAATTCACTAAACAGGACTTTTTCATCTAATCATTTACAAGGGAAAAATCCACACTTTTCTTTTCAATAAAGTGTCAGCAGCCCAATAATACGGAACATAGTGGCTAAAAGGAACTTAAAGCTTAATCCAATCCCTAGTATAGTCTTTCTCTTTATTTTTAACAGAACAGTAAATTGATCAGTTGGACAATTACTACCATAAACTGTTATTATAACTTACTAAAAGAAAGGGGGAAACTGCACAAAAGCAAGCTGTGCATCCAGAGAGAGTGTACCAACTTAAAGGGGATTTACAGCAAATTTATGAAATTTATATTCATGTTCTCTTTTTATTGTTTTGCTGGAGATAGCAGCAAAGATTATTGACTTAACAAATCTCTTTCAGAACCAAGAGCTTTGTATTAGACTGAAATAAGAGCACACTACAGGTATGGGACCTATTATCCAGAATGCTCGGGACCTGGGGTTTTCCGGATAACGGATCTTTCTGTAATTTGGGTCTTCATGCCATAAGTCTACTAGAAATTAATTTAAACATTAATTATACCCAGTAGGCTGGTTTTGCTTCCAATAAGGATTAATTATATATTGGGATAAAGTACAGGCTACTGTTTTATTATTAAAGAGAAAAAGGAAATAATTTTTAAAAATTTGTATTATTTGGATAAAATGGAGTCTATGGGAGACAGCCATTCCGTAATTCGGAGCTTTCTGGATATCGGGTTTCCGGATAAGGGATACTATACCTGTACAATAAAATTTCAACACACCAAAATCACATTCCTATGGGATTTTCAAAGGTTTATTTATCAGTGGGTGAGAGAGCACCATTTGCTAAATCTCTATTATCTCTATTATCTCTAATAAAGAGTGATGTCATTTTGTTGAGGTGAGCTCTATTTTCACATTTTGTTAACTCTGCCCCAAAGTGCCAGTGACCCTAACTATGCCTGTGTAGTCAGGTGATCCAAGGGTCAATAACACTCTGACTTAAAGAGCTCTGCTTAAAATAGAAAAATGTATGTAAATTGCAAACGTTCTCAGAGAAGCACCCAGGTTGCACCCAGGAATTTCCTGATATGTTTCTGCATCGTAAACCATCTACCATTCTGTGCAACAGAAGTCAGCTTAAATGTTTTAACATTTGCAAAACAGCAGCTAGAACATTCATATAGATGATGCCTCTGCCTAATTTACATACTAGTAAAAAATATCAACAATCATTTTCTTTCTATCCTTCCTCTCATTCTTTGTGATGGGCGAATTTATTCGCCAGGCGCAAATTCGCAGTGAATTCCCGCAAAAAATTTGCAAAATCTGAGTAAAAACTTCACCGGAGTCCAAAAAAATGAGATGCCGGTGCCGTTTCGTGAATTTTTCGCCGTTTCGCAAATTTTGTGGGAAATTCGTGAGTTATTAGGTGAAGCGAAACACCACAGATTCATCCATCACTACTCATTCTGTCTCTCTTCCTCTTGGTTTTAGATTCCTTTCAACTGAACTTTAAATCTGTGGGGATGATTTATTATGTGGTGTAAAAACAAAGGTGGAAAATAATTTGGCACCAGGCATCACCGTGTAAAGAACGACTTAAAAACTGCATTTTTTTCTTTGAAAAACTTCCACTGGAACTTACTTACAAAGGTTTGAGTAAAATAATGGCAGCAAATCTGGTGTTCACATGGCTTACAATAAAACACACCTTATGCATCTTTTTACACCATTTTTTTAGGTGACTTTTGTTTTACACGGCATTAGGGATGTAGCGAACTGTTCGCCTGCGAACTTGTTCGCGTCCGCCTAATGTTCGCGAACGTTTGGGAACGTTCGCAATTTGAGTTCGCGACCATTCGACCGCTAAAGTCGAACGATTTCAATTCGTTCGAACGATTTCCATTCGTTCGAACGATTAAAATCCCTCGAACGTTCGATTCGAATGAAAATCCTTCGATCGAACGATGAAAATCCTTCAAATGTTCGAATCGAACGAAAAATCCTTCGAACGTTTGAATCGAACGATTTTGCGGGTGTTCGAAGTTCACGAACTGTTCGCGAACTGCTCGCATTTTTTGCCGGTGTTCGCGAACGGCGTTCGCGAACACCAAAACGGCAGTTCGCTACATCCCTACACGGCATATTAAATCGTCTCCTGTGTGTAAGACTGAGTCAGATATTTGTATTTAGTTGCTGGTCTAAAAGCTTGGCAACAATCAACCATAAATACTTCAACCTAGTACACTATTTGATCTTCGGGGATGAAAATACAGGCTTAAAGAAATTGATTTTTTTCTGCTTTCAACTTCATATAAAATACTGTTACAGATGTGTGAATGTAGAAGGACTTTCAATCGAATTTCATATTTTTATGTGTAAAATCACTTTATGCAGATTCAAACCGTGCTCAAGTTATTCCCAGTAGAAGAAGTGTGATAGTATATATGCTATGTGAACAATTTTCTACAATATTTTTTCTGCAGTGGATATGGGCATACATGCTGGCAGATACAATGTGGAGATAACAGTTTGCACCTCCTCCTCACTTGACACAAAATAATGTCTTCATATTTGTTCTTGTTTATCGTAGACAACTAGTTTTAAGAAAAAGTAAAAATTCACTTTTGCTACTTTTGATTGGCATATATATATATTCTTATTGATGGCATATGTTTATTAGATCATTACATAACTCCCAACATTTTGGAAATAAAAAGAGGGACAAAAACGTTGCCGCTCATAGTGTGGTGTATTTTTTTTGACAACACAACCGTTTTTTTGTGGCAACACCCCCTAATTACCAAGTTCATATTACAAAATTTGGCGGGCTATAAAAGTTTGAACATATTTCTGTGTTTTTTTTGTTAATGAAGGTGAATTGTCCTTTAAGCTGTGAGTCCAACATTTTCCAAGGGACCTGTTCTCTAATATTGTTACAATTGCTTATCTAGATAAATTTGAATTATTACAGATGTAAGATCTTCTGTTGTGGCTGTTCTGGGTTCTCTGCCAAAAGCCAGAAACGTTGTTTCTTTTTCTGGACTTTCCAGTACAAATGAGGGACTGCAGTTTGAGCTGTCAAAAGAGGGACTGTCCCTCTAAAAACGGGACAGTTGGGAGGTATGTCATTATGTTTCAAAAGTCCATTATTATTATTATTATTGTTAATATTATTGTTGTTGTTATTATTATTTTATTATTGTTTATTATTATTGTTGTTGTTATTGTTATTAGTATTATTATTATTATCATTGTTTAATAAGCACCTGGTGTCTGTTATATAAAAGACCCATATGCAATGTAAATTTCCAGTATTCAATAGTATTGTAACTAGTGATGGGCGAATTTGCGCCGTTT
Organism: Xenopus petersii; assembly: GCA_038501925.1. Taxonomy (NCBI): domain Eukaryota; kingdom Metazoa; phylum Chordata; class Amphibia; order Anura; family Pipidae; genus Xenopus; species Xenopus petersii. Next base: position 93,672,327 of record CM076687.1, on the reverse strand, counting down.
GCTTCGCTGAAAAATTAGCGAATTTCCCACGGGGGGGGGGCACATGGGTCAGATCTGTTGCTTTTGAATCTGAGCTGAATGTGGAGGATCAATTGCAAACTCACTGAACAGATACGGCCCATGTGGCCCTCCTTCAAGTCACTGACTAACTCAGAGTTAGAGAGCTGAAAACCAGGAAGTAGTGTTCTGGCTATTATGTTAGACATCCAGTTACTCCAACCTTTATACATTAAATTTTGCCTAACTGACTATATTAGAAACATTTTTAATTTTGCACAGCCTATTTACCCAGTTTTTATTTTCACACTGAACTGTTCCGTTAAAGAAATTGGAATAGTCACAGACATAACAGTTATGCTTTGTTGGTAATTATTAAAATGTCCAAGTCAGTTACAACAATACAGTTATACCAGGTTCAAGTGTGAGTGTATAGTTTCTGGAGGCTTCTTCCTGTCTGCGTCTGTATCTGATCCTGTTCTCATTGCTGTTTATACTTCTTCTTGTTAGTAAAACAATGGCTTGTTTTTGAATAGGATTTTTTTTACTTAAATTTGAAAGGGATTAAAAAAAACCCTCTTGAACCTTAGAGGCTAATTTATTAAAGGTTGGATTTTATTGATTTCTAAAGGTTTTTTGAAACAATGACTAAACTCACAAACTCTAAAACCAGTTTTTTGGACAATATCTAGTGGAGAAAAACAATGTGAAAACCTCAAAGTCTCTAAATTGATTTAAAGCACTACAACTACCATTGACTTCTATGACACCTCAACAAATTTTAGCTATAGAGGTTTTGGTATTATTTAATAGAAATATAGGAAAATCACAAAATGTTAGTAATTTGTGGGGAAAAACGCAATTCGTTTGTGAGTAAATAGACCCCTTACGGGCCGATTCACTAACTTCTAGTGAAGGATTCGAAGGTAAAAAACTTTGAATTTCAAAGGTTTTTTTGGGCTTCTTCGACCATTGAATGAGCTACTTCATCCTTCGACTACGACTACAACTTTGAATCGAAGGATTCGAAGTAAAAATCATTTGACTATTCGACCATTCGATAGTCGAAGTACTGTCTCTTTAAAAAAACTTCGACCCCCTAGTTCGCATTCTAAAAGCTACCGAAGTCAATGTTAGCCTATGGGGAAGGTCCCCATAGGCTTGGCTAACTTTTTTTGATCGAAGGATATTCCTTCGATCGTTGGATTAAAATCCTTCGAATCGTTCGATCCAAAGGATTTTATCGTTCGATTCAAAGGATTTTATCGTTCGGAATTATCCTTTGATCGTTCGATCAAACTATCTGCGCTAAATCCTTCGACTTCGATATTCGAAGTGGAAGGATTTTAATTCCTAGTCGAATATCGAGGGTTAATTAACCCTCGATATTCGACCCTTATTGAATCGGCCCCTTAGTGTTCAAATGGCAAAATTAACATCTGGTTGAGACTGCTGAGTTCTTCAGATATATGTGCAAAATGTTACTATCCTTCCCTTGCCACCCCTTATTCTACTTGCATAAATGCAGTTTATAGAAGGAAAATAGGCACAGAGTAAGCTTATGTTCTCTGATGTTACAGTCTGATGGTAAGTAAATGAATTCAAGACATATACTGTATATGGTATATTTAACATTTAATTCAAAGTGGTATTGGCCATAAAGTTGTACAAATGGTGATAAGTGACAATTTTTTTCATACATTGGACTCTACAGGTGTCATTCTCACAGCCAAAAATGTCATTTATCACTAGTCTTCAAATGTTTAATCCTTTCCTATGAAACATGTTTACTGTCTGTTATCTAATGTACAAGAATGAACGAAAAACCTGAAAAACAAGATCTTCTATGAGACAGAAACCAGAAGACTCCTAGCATTCAAATTCCAATGTTTTCCATCCCAGTTAATATGCTCAACACTTTTCTTCCCAAACACCTACTGGGCAAAGAGAAAACTGCAGAAAGAGTTTAACTGAACAAATTCTGAAGAGGCCAATTATTCTAACAGTGGCTTCTGTAACTGTAAGTTTTTTGCTGAAAGAAAGAGTTGACAAAGAGCCTGTATTGTAGCATCTGTTTATTTAAACAAAACGTGATTGATTTATTTTATTACATTCTTTGAAATTAAGCCCTCCAAGATTTTGTTTACAGCAACACATTTGTGCCTATGTTTTATCATAAAACAAGAAAAAGATAATGGTTTAACGTGCTGAAAATTTTACTTTCCTCCGGGAACGTGCAGATGCTGATTTGACAACATCAGCTCAAGTACAAAAAAACAAAAAACAATGGAAGCTACTAGGAAGTAATTAGAAAAACAGATGGAGTCTTGCACACTGCTCAGCCTAAACTGTGCCTGAATGCTCTGCTGATCAAACTCTTTTTATATAATGCAACTTTTTATATAAGGAGAGTACAATTTTCTATAGTATATTCCCATAAAGTCACACCTAAAAATGTTTACAAATGAAAAATGCTTTTCTCACCAAGTTTTTGGTTAAAAGCTGCCAATATGCATTCCAACCAAGTGGTGCATCACCTTTTTCTAGTGTCTCTATCACATTTAGGCTAATAAGAGAAGCCTGGTTTTTAATTGAATGTTTTTTAGGGACATTGTTCCTGCACTGCGACCTTATGGGCTATTAGCAGTGGGTTTGTCTTTCATGGGCGCTCTTCTCTTTTTAGCCTAATTTATTATTACTTATTATTACTCATTATTACTCATTATTATTACTTACTTAAGGCAGTTTTGCCAATCATACTACATAGGTGCCACACTGAACTAGTTTGCTTTGAAGTGAGTGTTTATGGACTAATAGTGTTTTGATTTCACTTCTTCTTTTTCTTCTTCTGTGATTAGTAGTTTAATCTACACAAACTTGCCTTTGTTACACTGTTTTTACCGCTCCTCATTTCATTTCCTGTGATTAAATCGCTTCTATCTCACAAATTCTTTATCAACACACATTACTTTAACAGAGACAATAAAGCATGTTATTTTGATGATAGTAGCCCTTTTTCATGAAATCATATCTAATATCTAATAAAATCTATAAATTAAGGTCAGAAAATCGCCTGCAGACAAAAATTAGATTAATAAGATAGAATTTAGACAAACCATTCTTTAAGTACTTTGTTATGTTTTCTTCCAAGATTATTGTGAAATGGGATGTCTAAATCTCTGGGAAGTCTCAATGTACTATTCTATATTTGGCATTCTGAGCTTGACACGGATTCATTTTGCAATGCTGATGTCTGTTGTTTGGAAAGAGACCAATGTAGCTTTAAAGCTGATCTTTATTCGATTTTCAAACATGGCTTTAGTGGTGCTATTGCTTCCGATTGCAATGTTAAATAATTCATGCTTTTTTCAAAAAGGCATTTCAATTTAGAAGTAAATTATTGTTTTGAACCACATAAAAATGTTAACTCATAATATACCATGTCCTGTGAGGGTCTGCCTAAAAGGGAAACTATTTCTTCAAATATAAAGGTTAATTGTTCCATTATACTTTATTAAGTCAAATTGTTCTTTACAATATAAACCAGCCAAAATGTTTTTGTTACAAACATAATTTTGAGTCAGACTTAACTATGTGACAATATTCAAGCTCCCGTTTTTTGTGGAAGAAAAGTCACACTGCAGCTAGAATCACATTGTTACATTAATCTTCAATGAGGCCGAAAATAAAGTTTGCAGCATTTTTCTCAAATCACAATGAAAATACAACTCAAATTGTGCTAAATAGGCCCTATAGTATTGTGATATGCAATGTATTCAAGTATCTTATCCCTTATTACCCCTTCCAAAGCTTTCCTACCTACCACTGATCTCAAACTTACAGGCCTATAGTTTTCAGGCTGAGAACGGGATCCCTTTTTGAATAGTGGCACCATATTCGCAAATCGCGAATCTCTCTGTACCATGCCAAACCTTACTTTGAATGTTTGAAACAAGTAACAGCTCTAGTGAATCTATGATAAAAAATTTAATTTAGATTCCTATTTGTAAAGGTGTGAGAAGATGCCAATAAAACACCTAAGTTCACAGTATCATGCATTTGTTACATATTCAAATAAAACTAGAAAAGCCTATGGTTTGGTTTATGCTTCTGGCAAATGTTCTGAAATCAGAAAGTATCTCCCATAAGGCCAAAGGTACATAAAGGAGTGATTTGCTTGTCTCCGCCCATGATGCCTTCTGGGAGAATCAAAACTCTTATTTTGGTATCTAGGCAGTGCTGTGTGTATGGCATGAGACACATAAATACCGTCTGATTTCAGAAGGCTTCACTTTGCATGTATATTGCTAGTGAAGGGCTTTTTGGCTCCTTTTAGCCCTTCTCATCCTAATCAGGTTTGGTTTCCCAAAAGTTAATATAATGCATATTTTCCTTGGTTCCATAAAGCGATGAGACTGTTTGTAAAACATATGGTGGCTAAAGGTGACATTGCTTTTAAAATAATGTTCACAATTTACATTTTGGCTTTGGTTACAATCATTAAAGGGCATGGCAGCCAACCCCACATTTCTAAGATTGGGTAGGGCCAAGCCAACTGGGCACCCTAGGCAACCCAACTGGCCCCCTTGCTCCCCCCATCCTCATCTGTGTGTGCTCACACATGAGTGATGACATCACACAGGGGGCTGGGTAACACAGGGGTGAGCAACGGAGGGGAAGAGAGAGCAAACACAGACTAGGGTTAGAGAGAAGGTTCTTTGACATATATCTACCCCGCACCCCCCTATCATTGCACCCCAGGCAGGTACCACTACTGCCTACCCCTAGTTTTGGTCATGTTCTAAGATGATTGCAACTTCACCTCTTTGATGTGACTGAAAGAACTAGCACTCTCTAGAAATGTAAATAAACATATACAAGTAAAAAAAACCAGACCCTGGCATAAAGAAAATACATACAGAAATAATTACATGGGTTCTTTGGAATATTATATAAATGTTATGTTAAATATGATTTCCCTTTAATTTGTGACTGACAAGCTACAGAATATGGTTAATGTATTTGGCAGATATAAATTCATATAGTAAGGACTTTTACAAATAACAGTCATAAAGGATATTTTTTTAACATTATCTAGTAGGCATTTTTCCAATTTAGCCTGCATGTACCTTAAGGAATGTGAGAACATAAGCCTTCTTGCGTATATCTTCATTGTTTCTGTTTAAATTTCTGCATGCGTTATCTCTACAATCAGAAGCTGGAAAGCTCCATGTGGCCGTGGTGTCTTCAAGAAAGGCAATATCTATGTCTCTGACAGGACACAGATAGAATCAGTTCACAAAATGAGTCACAAAAGTCATCTGATTTCTTGGCACAGCTAGACTGTAATATGTGGCAATGTAATGAAAATATAAAAGACACAGGAAAGCAATATGATGTATTTCTATAAGTAAAAGTGCAATGGTGCATATTTCTTCCTGCTCTTTCATGATAGCATGGTTTTATTGTTATAGTTCAATACATAATGTATTTGTTAATAAAATGTGTATTTTGTAAAATAGAGGGAATATATAGAGAATCCATGAAAATATTAAAAAAAACACTGACAACATGCAGCCTTTTTGGGATGTCTTTTAAATGAGAAGGAAAGGTTGCGTTTACTTGGGGTGCCAAAAGTTAGGCACCTCCAAATGATTGTATATACTTACCTGAAACCCCTGGCCAGTGCTCCTATCAGCAGAAAACTGCACCGGTCCAGGGGTTCTTTCAGCAAATACATGGAATAATTGGCTTCCTTTTTCTTTCTTCAAATTTCCCAGGGCAGACACATGCAGTAGAATGAAAGAAGCCAACTTCTTCATTAAAGTTCAGCTTTTCGTGCTACTGCACAGCCGCACCTGCACAAAGAAAGAAAAAGAAGGAAGAGGATCGCTCCATGGTGCTCACTGGAAGAACCCCCGAACCAGTGCAGTTTTCTGCTGATAGGAGCACCAGGCGGGGTTTCAGGGAAGTATATGCAATCACTTGGGGGTGCCTAACTTTTGGCATCCCCAAGTAAACTCAGTCTTTCCTTCTCATTTAAGCAAGACAGGGCAAATTTAATTTTACTCTGCTTTTCATGAGACTTCTCTCTCTTCCTTAAATAACATAGCATTATATGCTATGGTCCCCCTTCTTCTCTAGGCTGCATTATGAATTCTCTTTTTTTTGTTTACTTTCTGCAAGTAAGAAAACTAGAAAATGCTAAAAATCTGTCCTGAATGAGAGTCAGGTGCAAAACACACATGTATACATTTGCCTAAGTATAAAGTGCTGCATTACTCGCTATAAATAAATGATTACGGCAATGATAATAAATGTGTTTGTGTGTATATACATCAAGCATTATTTTTCAGTATAAGCTGGAAATGGTGCATGCTTGCAAAAGATTTTAACTGAGCTTGTCATGCTGGGTAAAAGCTTGTGGCTTTTTGCAAAATTCATGAGCCATTAGGCTGGCTGGATGCTCCACTTTAAAATAACTGTTCAATAGATTATTTTATCTCCACTGAGGATAAATATATTGATATTTTTAGCAGAAAGAGTTTAATCATCTGAACAGTCACTTGCAAAAAGAGACTATTCTTGTGTTTCTAATATTTATAAGGGTTAATTTACAAGGAAAAATGTAGAAGTGGTCAAACGAATCTGCTCAGAAAAATCCCATCTGTTGAAAGTTCTAGCATCAAAAGGTGATCCTTGCATTTCAGCAAACATAGTTGCTAGGGATGTAGCGAACAGTTCGCCGGCGAACTAGTTCGCGCGAACTTCGACTGTTCGCGTCCGCCGAATGTTCGCGAACGTCGCGCGACGTTCGCCAATACGAGTTTGCGTTCGATTCGAACAAAAATCGTTTGACCATTCGACCATTCGATTCCTTCGACCGCTAAAATCGAAGGATTTTCGTTCGAATCGAACGATCGAAGCCATTGGATCGAATGAAATCATTAGATCGAATGGCTTCGATCGTTCGAGTCGAACGAAAATCCTTCGATCGAACGATTAAAATCCTTCTATCGTTCGAATCGAACGATTTTCGGATGTTCGAAGTTCGCGAACTGTTCGCGAACTGTCCGCATTTTTTGCCGGTGTTCGCGAACGGCGTTCGCGAACACACCGGCGGCGGTTCGCTACATCCCTAATAGTTGCATCTATTGGCACAGGGAAACATTCATGAGTGGTGGTAGCTCCAGGGTTCCCACAGCGGCCTGAGACAATACTTTTGTACTGAACCACAAGCACAACGGTGCATATGTTTATGCAAAGGCTACAATTGTATCAGATGCATTATTACCCTGCTGCCACTATTGCAATGGAATTATGGGGCAAAGTATTGCATTGTGGGTAAAACACGACAATGTTACCTTTTGCACACTGCTCTTGTAAATGACCCTATAGTGTCTTATAGTACAGGTATGAGTTCTATTAACCAGAATGCTTGGGACATGGGGCTTTCCAGTAAAGGAATCTTTCCACATTTTGGATCACCATACATGTACCTTAAGTCTGCTAAGAGTCATTTCAATTTTCAGTGAACTCAATGTGATTGCTTTGACAACAACATGCAGCTTAGTTAGGATCAAGTACACAGTATAGTTATATTACTGAAGAGAAAAAGAAAAACATTTTTCAACATTAGAATTATTTACTTAACATGGACTCTATGCGAGATGGCCTTCCTGTAATTTAGAGCTTTGTGGATAACGGATTTCTGCATCATGGCTATGGGATATGATACAACAATACCCTTAATACAAGTGCCTCTTACATCCCTATACTCTCCCTTCCCCCACTTTACATTTCACATTTGGTTTGTTTCTGCACCACAAATCGAGGTTGAAACTTTGTGTGAACATAAGCATATTATTATTCCAACTTCTGGTCCTATTTACACTGTTCAGAAACGTGAGAGCACTCTGTATAAGATTAAGGGGCAGATTTATAAACATATAATACATTTGATAACTTGAATGTCTGGTATTTATTATGCAAAAAAACAAAAATTCGAATGTAACAATTTGCCATCTAAAAGCTGCCACGGTCATGTAGAAGACAATGGCAGGTTTCCTAGGCAGAGCTCAAGTTTTTCCGTTGACTTGAACAATTAGAGTTTCCAGGACTCGTTCAATTAGTGCAATTTGAGTTTTATCGGGACATGAACTCGATCATTAGAGGTTTTTTTTCTTGTCATTTTTCATTCTAGTTTTTGACATTTGGATTTTTTTCATAAATACCCAAGAATTCCAAATTAGAGTTTAGCTGAGGTATAAAAACCCTCACAAAACTCCCCAATTCGATGCTTGATAAATATCCCCCAAAATTCAACAATATTCTGATTGTACAAAGTTTAACTGCAATGATATTCACATCCATTGATTGAGATCTTGAAGATTTTACTCAGGTGGAGAAACTGACCCTGTCTTGGCACAAATCAACCCCAAATGCAATAGATTGAGTCTGGCGCTCTATGGCAGATTTATCAAAATTCAAATGAGTTTTTTACTGCGTTATCAAGTTGTTGTTTTTTTTTTTTTGCAGCAAAAAATGTGAATTTATATTCCAGTTTCTGTAACTTGAATTTTCCAGATTTATTAAGTGCAACAAACTTATAAATGCTAATAAAGAATGAGTAAAATCTGATTTCTCCGTGTTCTTCATTTTATTTTAACAAATACATAGATTTGTTAGCTATGATAACAACAATGTAATAATGTATATACTTGGGTTGCCATAAAGTTACTTTTGTAAATTTCATTCTTTTGCAATAAGGATAGAATATTCATGTTCTTTTTCTCTTAGTATAAATCATTGGAGTATTAGCCATATTCTGAAAAAAACCCAGTGCTTAACTATTTTGTTATAACTTGACCTGTTTTAATAATTGGTATAAACTACATGTGATGGCCCAATGTATCAGTGTACATTCAATTCTCTGCAGGTGCCTGCATTTTAAACATGTCCTTATGAATATATACAAATGCAAAATTACAAACTAACTTTAAGGTATCCAATGTAAGCGGGTGGTTATAGTAGTTTGTAACAGAACAATGTAAAATTACATTATTAAATCAACTACAATTAAATATTTTCAGCAGACTTTTAGTGCTTTTCTATAGGCAGTTTTCTTCTATCCAGATCAATATAAGCTCACTATATCCTGCAAACATAAAAGAAATCACTTGAGCCAAATGTGTCTGATACAAATGGAAATGAATCATGGGAGCCCTAAAAATAATTTCAAATATAAAGGACCCATCAGTGATAAATAACTGCTTCCAGATGCACTGATATTTGCTGTGTAAGCAATTTTCAAATAGAATTCAAAGCCACAGATGTGACCCACATCGATTGTTACCATGTTTACAAACACAACCAATTTTGTGTCAGGCAATAAATATCCATCAGTCTGAAATTAAATGTAAATACAATAAAACAAATCTTACTTTCCTTAAATGAAAATCATTGGGAAAATATCCTGTTCTTGTTCTAGCAGAGGCAGCACCAATATTGCAATGCCACAAGTGTAAGGCATCTAATGGTTTCATAAAGGGATGGAATCTTGTTTTGGCATAGATAATGACAGTAACACTTAAGAGATTATATACTTCATAAAATATATTAACACAAAACACCACACTAGTCGATTTGTTTTTGCTATCAGCATTGTTTATCATTAGTTTAAGCACATGTGTGTTACCTTTCTTGAATTTACTGTATCTGCATGTCATTCTAACAATACGAAATTGACAGCAATTAATATTATACTAATATTAAAACAATAGCTTTATAATAGTTGACTGTGACACTTGGACCATGTAGTTAACCACTCCAATATCTCGTACTAAACTGAACTTGCATGGCTACTGAACAGAACTTACAGATGAATGCAAATCTGTTTAATTCAGAGACAAAATATTGAAGGGAGAAGTATCAAGGCACAACTTTGTATGTCCTTATAATCATCTTTTGCACCAAGTATGTTTCTTCTATAGGTGTAAAGGCTAGGGATGCACCGAATCCACTATTTTGGAACCCTCGAATACTTTGCGAAAGATTCCGCTGAATTCCGCAAATTAGGGGTGGGAAGGGAAAACATTTTTTACTTCCTTGTTTTGTGACAAAAGGTCACACGATTTCCCTCCCCGCCCCTAATTTGCATATGCAAATAAGGATTCTGATTTTGGTTAGGCCGGGTAGAAGGATTCGGCCGAATCCGAATCCTGCTGAAAAAGGCCGAATGTTGTCCGAATCCCGAACCGAATCCTGGACTCGGTGCATCCCTAGTAAAGGCATTGAATAATGTTCTTCAAATCCCCATGAATAAGTCGATTCTGCACTAGGGACAGGTTTCTATAGTGTACTTGCCTTTTAGGAATGATGAGTGTGATACTGTGTTCACTAGTAGACTAATAAATTCCTTTGGGAATAGTATTGAAATTCCTAATCATCATCCAAAGATTTCAATATTTTATTATTTTTCTTTCAAAACATAAAAAGCCTTGATTTTTGCATACATTTAACAACATAGTTACATAGTTAGTTACATAGTTAAATTGGGTTGAAAAAAGACAAAGTCCATCAAGTTCAACCCCTCCAAATGAAAACCCAGCATCCATACATACACCCCTCTACTTTTAATTAAATTCTATATACCCATACTAACTATAGAGCTTAGTATCACAATAGCCTTTGATATTATGTCTGTCCAAAAAATCATCCAAGCCATTCTTAAAGGCATTAACTGAATCAGCCATCACAACATCACCCGGCAGTGCATTCCACAACCTCACTGTCCTGACTGTGAAGAACCCCCTACGTTGCTTCAAATGAAAGTTCTTTTCTTCTAGTCTAAACGGGTGGCCTCTGGTACGGTGATCCACTTTATGGGTAAAAAGGTCCCCTGCCATTTGTCTATAATGTCCTCTAATGTACTTGTAAAGTGTAATCATGTCCCCTCGCAAGCGCCTTTTTTCCAGAGAAAACAACCCCAACCTTGACAGTCTACCCTCATAATTTAAGCCTTCCGTCCCTCTAACCAATTTAGTTGCACGTCTCTGCACTCTCTCCAGCTCATTTATATCCCTCTTAAGGACTGGAGTCCAAAACTGCACTGCATACTCCAGATGAGGCCTTACGAGGGACCTATAAAGAGGCATAATTATGTTTTCATCCCTTGAGTTAATGCCCTTTTTTATGCAAGACAGAACTTTATTTGCTTTAGTAGCCACAGAATGACACTGCCCAGAATTAGACAACGTGTTATCTACAAAGACCCCTAGATCCTTCTCATTTAAGGAAACTCCCAACACACTGCCATTAAGTGTATAACTTGCATTTATATTATTTTTGCCAAAGTGCATAACCTTGCATTTATCAACATTGAACCTCATTTTCCAGTTTTCTGCCCAGTTTTCCAGTTTAGACAAATCACTCTGCAAAGTGGCAGCATCCTGCATGGAACCTATAGTTCTGCACAATTTAGTATCATCTGCAAAAATAGAAACAGTACTTTCAATGCCCACCTCCAGGTCATTAATAAACAAGTTGAAAAGCAAGGGACCTAGTACAGAGCCCTGCGGTACTCCACTAACAACATTGGTCCAATTAGAAAATGTTCCATTTACCACCACTCTTTGTAGTCTATCTTTTAGCCAGTTCTCTATCCAGGTACAAATACTATGTTCCAGGCCAACATTCCTTAATTTAACCAGTAACATTTTGTGTGGCACTGTATCAAATGCTTTAGCATTCATCTGGTGAATGCCTGACCCAGCACTCAGCTCAAATCATAAACTTAAAAAAAATTCCTTGTATTATAAAGATAATGGCATAAACTATTTATAATATTGTCTGGAGGGGAAAGCACACAATGAATAGCAATTAAATGCAACAAAGCATGGCTACTCTCCTATACCTGTCTACCTAAAACTTTTTTCCCTATTGGAAACATAGTGGATGCTACAATAAGGGGCAGATTTATCAAGGGTCGAAGTGAATTTGAAGGAATTTTTGAAGTAAAAAACTTCGAAGTAATTTTTTGGATACTTCGACCATCGAATAGGATACTACAACTTCGACTTTGACTTCAAATTCGATTCCAAGTAAAATAGTTTGAATATTCGACCATCGAAGTACTGTCTCTTTAAAAAAAACTTCAAATTCAATACTTCGCCAGATTAAACCTGCCGAAGTGCTATGTTAGCATATGGGGACCTTCTAGACCAGTTTTCTAAGTTTTTTAAGTCAAAGAAAAATCATTCGATCGATGGATGAAATACTTCAAATCGTTAGATTCGAAGGATTTCATCATTCGATCGAACGATTTTCCCTCTACCGCAAATGGCCACATTCGATGAAAAGAAACTTTGATATTCGAAGTCGAAGTAATTCAATTCGATGGTCAAATATCGAAGTATTTTCAACTTCGAAATTCGACCCTTGATAAATCTGCCCCTAAATAAATAATCCCATATGTAACATTTTAAATAATTCATAGAAAAGGTAAATTTAAATATGGAATAACACTGTTTAACAAGTTTGTAAGTTCCAAATATAATTAAACGTTTTTTGCAACCTTTAACCCTTTTATTTCTTTGGCATTAGGATCAGCATTTTAAAACATTACATTTTCTAAAATCTGAACCAACCTCCACCACTACTGGAAGGCCACACCCAGTTATGCCACATTCCAACTGGCTATTGGCCAGGGATCACCAAACAACCAATGAGGCCCATTGCAAGCCATTTTAACCAAAATATAAGGCTGCTTTTACCAACAACCGCCACATTTACATAGACCACCTTGCTATTTCCCTTGTAAAGTTGAAGCAATCTCTTATAGCGAAACTATCTAATCACTAAAAAAAATAAAGCTGGGTTGCGTGGGAACTGAATAGCAGATTTAATAACCTACAAATAATAAACATGTGCTTAAGCCTGCAGTGACCATTGACATACTTTGCCATACTTTCCAAGGCTGCTCAAGAGTCTCTCAAATTAATTTTCAAACAGAAAAGATGTTTATAATTTATTAAGCAAACTACATATGTGTTGTTGCTAAAAGGAAATTACCCCATGGAATTAAGTTTCTGTTGCCTTGTGCTGCATGTTTTTCATTTGCTTCTGTCACAATGAAGTGTGAGGTATAGTTAAATATGTCAAGGGCTGTGTAAGGACAGAAGCTCCAATAAGGCCTTTTAGTTGACATTATCATTAAAGTGAACAAAAAGAGATCATGTCCCATGTATTTCTGAATGCCAATAAAACACATTTTATCATCCTATTTCTTACAAAAAAAATAAAGAAGCTGTTTAATATTTGTCCTACACATTTTTTTTACATTGCTTAGCAGTGATATCACAATAGTGAGAGGGAATGCAATGGTTATGAGTGGAATTGGAAAATGAAAATCTTGAGCAGTGGGTAAAATATTACAAAAACAGATTTAATACAGACACAAAACAGCATATCTATTAAAAAATGTTGCCATAAGACCTATCAATAGATAAGACATTGACTCATACACAAACAATCCTTCTCATTTACAGAAATCTACTTTTAGCTCACTTGATTCAAACAGATCTGTGATGCCAGTTCTACACCTACAGAAAAGACTTGCATTGTAGGAACACATAACATTTCAGACTTTATACATTTTAAAAACTTCTCTTTGGCATCAACAAAGCAAATATTAAGCTAATAGAAGATATTACTGCTTATCAGGTCTCATCTCACTGTTTGGCAGGAAACACTGAGCTCTTAGCTAGTGTTGACTGCAGAGTGGAATAAATACTGATGCACACAGTACACAGTTACAGATTAATAATGGATTAACATAATAATTTGCATATTTTCAAGATTTTCTAAACCACATTTACATGCAATTGTAGTAATAAAAACACATTTTGGAGCTTTGAAAAGTATATTTCCAGTATCTTATGTGGTTGGTGGTGGTTGGTACTATACAACCAAAATGTAAATATTAAATACTGATGTTTTATTGGCATAAAAATGTGATAAAGAACTAAAAATAGCTTCTCTTTACTATCTCCCTGTCAGTAAATTATCTATTAACATGTAGGCTCTAGAGTCATGGTATTTGATGGACAGGTTATAATACATCACTGGTCTGTGCTCCCATTGTCAAGATGATGCATTATAGCCTACTATCATTTAAAAATCCCTGGTAAAGAATCAATAATGTAATCAAGCAGTGACCAATTAAAAATTATGAGTATTCCTAGAGGTAGCTTCAGTTTAATATATTCCCCAGAAACATGGTACAAGGCCATTAGGGAAGGGTTTTTTCCATGGGATTACTACTGTATGTCCCAAAAATGCCTTTTATAATAATGTCCAAAACAGAAACTAGCAACTGGGTAGTAGATACATAGAAAGTCTTAGAAATTACCCACCATACTGCAGAATAATAAAACAGAATATCTGTTCTCCTTTCTTGAATGGAGCCGAGTGTTTTAGGAAACAATAAAATTCAAACAGTACGTTAATGTTTTATGGCTTTATTATCTTAAAAAACACACCTCCTCATTTCTACTAAGCATCATGGTTCATTACAAAAAAAAAAAAACTTATGGATTTGCTTATTTTGTATTTTACAGAGTAAAATGATAAAAGCAATAATTATGGGTGCGTATGGTTAAAAATGTAATTGATAAGGAATATCTAAATAGACAAAGTATTTTTGCATTTAATTCAGTGAAATTTTAATTAGCCTTTTGACAATACAGGATTTTGAATAATGTCCTTTAGATAATTGTTTTTAATTGGAATATTAATGCAATAATAATTATAGTGTTAACTTCATTTTTGTTTTACCTATTTGAGCACCTAGGTAGCAAATACAAGATATTAATGGTATTTAACTACAGATGATCATTGATGATCTATTTGAAACCACATTTACAAAAAAAAACAGGTATTTAATCCTTCAATGGAATAGTATTATGACAATGCAAGCCTAATAGCTACTTAATCCCTAATCATTTTTGTGGGTTTAAGAAGAACAGATTTGTTTCATCGACACTGTTTGATGTATGAGCTATTCTGGGATTTTATTGGCTTGGATGTACCATGATTAATTCTGGAGACAGTCACAACAGACTCCTCTGGGAATGGTGAGATCTTTGATTCACTATGGATCTCATCAGTCTGATGAGTCAAACTATCTCTATTGAATGTTCTACCAACAAAAATGCAGGTTACTTTAATTATTTGCACTAAATTACACTGATACTGATTACAGAGGAGTGGGTGGGGGAAATTATATGTATATATATTACTTATAATCTTTATTTGTCTTAGCTGAATTAATCATAACATATCAATTCAAGCTATTTGATTGTTTCATTTGCTTCCTAAAATTAAGTGACCGGTACAATACATTTTTACTTAATGAATTTGGCTATGAAAATAATTCTATTAATTATACAGGAATAGTTAATATCTTGGTGGAAATGATCTTACATTAACAAGTTAAAATTATTTCTACAGTATGTGACATGAATGTGCCTACTATAATTAAATTTAAATGTCAAACGAGTTAAGTCTAGTACAGATAGGGGCCAACCAGTTAAATGAACAATCACAATGGACAATAGATTCTTTGATTCTCTGTTGTAAAAAAAAAGAAAAATAAACTGAATAATAATAATAAACTGGCTTTATGGAAGGCTTTCCACCTTAGTGGATGCACCTTGTGACTTCGGCAAGCTCAGTACTGACCACCTCTTTCAGGTATGGGGGGTACCTAGAGGCTTATTTCTTAAAGGTTGGATTTTAGAGGTTTTTGAAATGACGACTCCAAAACTACGAATGTCATAAGATTTATTAAAACATTGGAATAAAAAAACTGTATGAAAGATAAAAAGTACTGAATGATGAGCTAAAATCTATGAAAACCTCAAGTTTTGTTGTTTTTTTTTAGAAACATAGAAAAACAAAGAGATTAGAGATTTGTGGAAAAAATCTAAATTTGATTGTTAGTGACCCACTTAGATTGTAAGATCTGTGGGGAAGGGGCCTCTTCCCTACTGTGTCTTTTAGTACATGGGACAAAGTCACTGCATATTTGCTTACTACTATGCTTGTTATTATTTAGTATTTATTATTATGCTTATATTATGTGCTCTTTATGAATAATGATAGACATACAGTACATACATACACAGAAGGACACATTGGCTTTCCGAGGCTTTTCCTAGATGAGCCCCTGCTCAATTTGTATAAGAGCTCCACTAGTAAGGAGTTTCCCCCACCCCACCTCACCCTTGCCAATTTACAATTCTTCCTCCTTGTTGTATACTGGCCTTCATATTATGTTGTTTCATGTATGTTAAATTCATATCAAGTTGCATGGTTATTTTTTCAAGTTATTCAGTTGCATTGTTTTTTTTGTGTGTTTTCATGTCACAGCTGGTGGTTTTGTATCCTTGTCTTGTGTTTATTTGATTAAAGAGTGTGAAGTACATATCCACCGAGAAGGCAGTGACTGGTATTTGTACGTAGTAATTTATATGATATTGAGTGATTCAGTAAGTTACTTATCTAAATAAAGTACTCAGCACTGCCAGGGACAACTTTTTACCTCTCCAATATAAAGTTACATTTTTTAAATTCACTTTTAAAGTTCATCCTTACATATATTCAATTAGTTAGTTAGGAAAATCACTTATTTTAAAGTGTAAGTCAATCATATTTTACAAGGGTCCCAATGTGCAGAAACTCATATTCAGTGCAGTTGTGAACATGTATGGAATGGGATTTTGTCTGAAACATTATCTGTATACAGATAGAATGAGTCCATTTGTTACTTGTTGCCTTATGTTAGCTTTATTCTGGTGGTAGGGATATAACATAGATTCTTTTTGATTGAGAGATTTAATTATGTCCTAAAAATGTAATAGACAATATGTACCACATCTGTTATTTTCTGTTATAGTCTATTCTAGTATATATGTGAACTATAGAAGCCAAAAACTTCCACCTAAGTTCCACTAAACTGAAATAGTGTGGTTTTTGCTCATAAAATATAAACTGTTTATCTTTATCTACTATTTAGCTTTGGTGGGACATTCGACAGATGATAAAAGCCATTTTACTTTTTTTTTGACTATATACATATATACATGGAATCTGTAAAAATTATTTGATTGTGGTGTTGACCTTAGGAAAAAAATTCTTTCCATCATAAACATGTTTTTTTTTGTAAGGGGTCCATAGTGAGATGTCACAAACATTTTTCAGTTTCTATATTTCTGTAAAATATTTTTGTGCATTCTGACATGCTTTAGTGCAGGGATCCCCAAACTTTTGAACCCGTGAGCAACATTCAGAAGTAAAAGGAGTTGGTGAACCTTGCCTCATAAATCTAAATTTCATCTGAATAGATGCTATTGCTGCTGCCAGACTGAACACATGTACCTATTAGTTCCTAAAGCAAACAACTGTCATAGTCTCAACTCTGCACCAGAGGTACATTTGCCATGGGAAATGTGGATGGCCTAAATTAAAGGCAACAACTGGGCTAGTAGACTTAAGGTGATTCTTCAGATGACTGATTAATTTTATGAACCTTTTTATGACACTAACACAGATAACACAGTGCTTTATACAGATTGTTCATCATTTAACGTAGCCTTAACAGTTTTGTGTAGGATGCATTCAATTTTTTCAGTTTTGAGTTTTATATATTAGTGGGACATACATATATACTATTATACTAGTATAAATATACTGTAGCAACACCAGGAAAAGTTAGATTACTTTATTTTCAGACTAAAAGTTTAGTAGAAACCAGTAGATTGCCAACTATAATAAATTGCACATTTACAAGTGTGAATAAATCTAGGAATTCAGTAATGCAAAATGTAGGACACCTTTGAGGTAGCAATTAAGGCCATTTATTCTTTATGGCATTGTTCCCTTTTGTTAAATAAGCAAAGAAGCCGTGAGCAGCAAATGCCACTAGAGGCATTACTTACATCACCTTGGAGGTTTTGTTACTATATTTAAGCGGACGTGTTCCACACAAACTGCTCTCCCAGTCACTTGTTTTCAGAAGCAAGAAAGACATTATATCAAACAAATAATACTCATGAGGAAATAAACATTCAGAATGTAACATCCCATTGTCCCTATGTAACACTTTAGGGTGATAGAATAAAAACAAATAAATCCTAAAAAGTTTTTCTCCTCAATTTACACAGAAATTTGTATTCTGACAATATTTCATCTGAAAATAGTCTTTCACAGCTGAAACCTTTGAAGCATTTTCAAGAAAAACCTAAATGTCTTTATAATTTCATCAAGCCAAGACTGCTTACTAGCAGTTGATTTCCAGCAAAACTTGCAGCCCTGGTAGAACACTAGGCACCTTACCAAGGCCCCTACTATATTTATGTCACTTGAGTATAATATATATAGCAAATCACAGGGAACTCTGATTCCTAGTGGATACAGGAATCTGTATTCAACTACTATCAACTTTCTTTAAAAAGGAAATAAAAATAGACCCCTTTTGTGTCAACAGCTGAAACTCTTGGTGACCATCAGAGTAAACTGTTCTGATACAATCCTCATTCGTATCCATATTACAATAAACAAACCATTATACACTCCCTCTAAAAGCAAATGGAAGCATTTTTCAACATTGTAAAAAATGGTTTAATTTTGTTACAAAGATTGTGTTGATAAGCAAATTTGCAGGGAACAGAAAAAGTAAAGAAAGAAAGAAAAAATGGACAATTTCTGGCGCCTGACATTAAGGGGCAGATTTATCAAAGGTCTAGGTGAATTTTCGAATGAAAAAAATTCGAATTCTGAGCTATTTTTTTATGTACTTCGACTAAGGAATAGTCCAAATTTGTTTCGAATTTGAAAAAAAATCTAAAATTAGAATAACAAAATTTATCATGTGCTGTCTCTTTAAATATTCGTCTTCGACCATTCGCCATCTAAAACCTGCAGAATTGCTGTTTTAGCCTATGGGGGACCTCCTAGAACCTTTTTGGAGTCAATTGGTGGAAAAATCTTAGTTTTTTTGGGGAAAAACGTCAAATTGAATTTGATGGATTACGCTATTCCTTCGATTCGTATTCGAATTTGGCTCAATACGGACCTACTCGATCAAAAACAGACCTATTCAACAAAAAAAAACTTCGACTTAATTTTGGTTGGTCTTTTTTAATTCGAAATTCGTCCCTTGATAAATATGCCCCTTAATATTATGACTAAAATGCACTTTCATCATTCTATGTTTTCTTTTTTCATCTTTTTGTTAATGAGGAAGTGACTGTAAAGTTGCATTTTAAGATTCAATTGTTTCTCAAATTAAATTAATATAGTCCATGAAAAAAATAGAATTGTGTGTATGCATACATATTCTTTTTTGAAGAGTAATTCTAGTTTAGCTGTACAATAGATTCAAGTAGCTACTGTAACTGCTGTACTGTAGTTTTAAATATTCAATCAAAAACCAACAGACTGTCGGGGTCAGTGCTAAAAAGCTAGGGAAAACAAGAATATATCAATTAGAGAGCTTATGGTATCATATCTTTTAGAATGTTGTAGTTCAACACCTTCACCTATTTATGCACTAGGCTTTAATTGTGTTCCTATTTTACATTTGAATTTAAACACCACGTGCTGATGGTAGGCGGGTGCTTACAAACGTTTCAAATTATATTCAGCATATCAAAAGAAAATGGAAACGGAATGGCTTCTCGATGGGATCCTTGCACTGGGCTGTACTTTAGCAACACCTCCTCCTTGTATCTCTGTCTTCACGAAATGGCTGCAAATCCACCCGTCTCCTACCATTGAACGCATGCGCTGTGTTATACTTTGTCTTTTTTTTAATAAAAAGTATCCCCAGGTTCAGTAACCTAAAGCAAGTACAGGTATGGGATCTGTTATCCGCAAACCCGTTATCCAGAAAGTTCCGAATTATGGAAAGACAATCTCCTATAGACTCCATTATAATCAAATAATCCAAATTTTAAAAAAGTATTTCCTTTTTCTCTGTAATAATAAAACAGTACCCTTGTACTTGATCCCAACTAAGATATAATTAATCCTTATTGGAAGCAGAATCAGCCTATTGGGTTTATTTAATGTTTACATGATTTTCTAGTAGTCTTAAAGTGTGAAGATCCAAATTACAGAAAGACCCGTTATCCAGAAAGCCCCAGGTCTCGAGCATTCTGGATAATAGGTCCCAAACCTGTACTAAGATATTTGCTTATACACAGATGACCATTAAATGTTACCTGCTATTTTAGTTACATAACCCCATTAGTGTTCAAATTATTAAGTAATTATTATAATATTATATATAACAGCTAACATAGACATTCAGTAGCAGAAATGTGTGTTTTGTGTGTCTATGTACATCATATGTACTTTACTTCCATTCAATGCTACAGAAATTCTATATTTGACATATTCAATATACATGTAGTGGTGGAATAATGGTACATTGGCAAACTATTAAAACTGTCTTTGCTTGTAATTTCCTTGTATATTTCAGACAGACTGTGCACTCTTTCCCAAAGTTTTATTAGTTTGAAATGCCAGCTGACAAATCAGCTACTGGTTGGCGGATACTTTGAAAAACAATTTGCACAGTTTTTATAGAGCATGTGCAGCCCATATATTGCCCTAAAAAACATGATTACTACTTTATTGCTCTGCTCTGAGATATTATAATAAACATATGTACAACTATTGCTTAGTTCTTTCTTTTAGGGGCACGTTTACTATAAGTCGAATATCGAGGGTTAATTAACCCTCGATATTCGACCCTCGAAGTAAAATCCTTCGACTTCGAATATCGAAAGAGACAGTACTTCGACTATCGAATGGTCAAATAGTCGAACGATTTTTAGTTCAAATCGTTTGATTCTAAGTCAAAGTCGTAGTAGCCAATTTGATGGTCGAAGTAGCCAAAAAAACCTTCGAAATTCAAAGTATTTTTCAATCTAATCCTTCACTCGAGCTAAGTAAATGTGCCCCTATATCTACCTTTCACATGCACTTATTTTTTTTATTTTTCCAAGCTTTTTTTTTAAAAGCAGAGCATCGGATACATAAATATTTGCAGAAGTAAGGCCTCATTTTCTTAGAATAACAAAATCTGTATACATGTCACATAGACAAGAGTTTATTAACATGCAATCAGATATAGCCAACCTTAATCATGATTTAGCGCAAGGCAAACAAGCATTTCAGTGTTTTGTTTTTGTTAATTTCAAGGCTCAACCCTGAGTAGCAGAAATACATTTTCATTTGTGTTTAAATCAATCTAAAATAAACAAATTGTGGTGATTTATTACTAAGCATAATGGTGATTCTAATAGGGGAGGCACATGTGCCATTCTGTGAATTATTCCATGCATGTAACACTAGCTAAAGGCTTATGTATAGCACATATCCAGTTACTTTGACTTCTGAGGGATAGTTCCATAAATCACTGTGTTTGAAACCAACAAAAACTTAAATTATTCATTGATTGATACTGGAAAATTTCTCCTTGGGCAAAACTAGCTGAAGACATTTATATCCTTTTATTTTAAAAAATCACTTTTCTGGAGTGCCATAATTTTAACTTACATACTCTACATCTACGCTTTACTTTAAATAGCAGTCAAATCCACTATTTGTATGTGCCTGTAAATTTTTGCCGTTTTGCGAAAACACTTGCGGGCGGCGAAACGCGGAAATTTGCCACAAATCCATGCCTGCTGAATAAATTTGGGTTAAATAGACAAAAAAAGCAGACAATGTTACAAAGCTTTATTTGTTGTTAATGTCAATCAGCTAAGTCATAATTCTTGTCCTCATTAACTTTCTTGGGTAGGTAATTATCAATTTAGCCCATCTTGATCATGTCCCAGGCTGAAAATTAAATGATTTTCCTACTTTTTTTGATGTCAGTAATGAAGATCACACCGGACATGGAGAAAAAGACTATTTCATTGGTTTTTCTTTAGATTAATTAGATTATGATTGTTAGAAAATGCCATTTCCTATCGAGTTCATAACTGAAGAACATAAGAAAGGCTAAATAGCCATGTATCTTTATAGTGCTCTGCCTAAAAGTCAGCTTGCATCCAGGGTCAAATAATTGCTGTCAATTTCAAGTACTAAGAACAAGAGCAACTGAAGAAAATAGATGAACCATCTGCTTAAATATCCCATAATCATATTTAGGAATTGCTCTCCTTCTGTTTGCAGTTTGTTCTTAGCTCTGTGTTTTTATTTTTAATGTTGCATGAGGGATATCCCATATTTTACTTCTTCAGTTAATGTGTGCTCCGTTCAGCCTTCAGGTTTCTTCCCTTAACCTTTGGCAGATTTGATTTATTACTAGTACTGTATGTCTGGTGTGGTGGTAGAAAATGAAGCTAATTATGAACTGTGCACAACCACTACCTGTTTTAGGTTAGACAGCACACTTCCTGAATACCTTTGTCTAAGCATAGATATTCTTGCTGTTTTCTTCTTATTATTTTCATCTTCCCAACCCACATTGTATTGACTGCTTCTTATATTGACCCTTGCCCACTCTTTTGTGTTTGATGCCAATCCAGATCTTCACTGATTATTTACTTTACCACATTTAGGGGCCCATTCACTAAGTTCGAGTGAAGGAATAGAATAAAAAATACTTCGAATTTCAAAGTATTTTTTTGGCTACTTCGACCATCGAATTGGCTACTTTGACCTTCGACTGTGACTTCGACTTCGAATCGAATGATTCAAACTAAAAATAGTTCGACTAATCGACCATTTGATAGCCGAAGTACTGTCTCTTTATGAAAAAACTTCGACCCCCTAGTTCGCCACCTAAAAGCTACCGAAGTCAATGTTAGCCTATGGGGAAGGTCCCCATAGGCTTTCCAAGTTTTTTCTGATCGAAGGATAAACCTTCGATCGATGGATTAAAATCCTTCGAATCCTCTGAAGTCAAAGGATTTTAATTCGCCAGTCGAATATCGAGGGTTAATTAACCCTCGATATTCCACCCTTAATACATCTGCCCCTTACTGTACCTGAATTCCAGCTTTGCATGTTAGCACAAGCAGACATTGAACTTTAGGAATATTAAGATGTCCACATCTATTACTGGCTGCAGGTCAAAGGTTTGGCAGGCCACCCCATTGGCAGCTGGGAAAGCACTGACTCTTGATAACCATTTTTAACAATGTTACTCCATTATCAAGTGTTTTTTCCATTCAAATGAATGCTGTGACATATTGTGCAGTGGTGAACATTGCGAGTTGCCTTATTTTAAAACAAAGCTTCAGTAGTATCTTGCTGTCAAATATTCGTGAGAAGCAAATAAAGCGTTTTTTGTTATTTTGTGCAAATACTCTTGGCACTTTTTTTTACAGAGGGTAGATACCATCCAAACAGAAAAAAATGAAAAATGACAAATGTTGCAGCATTACTATAAATAGCTCTCCTTTATATAAATAGCTCTCCTTTAACAAGTAACTATATAGTAAGCTTAATATCATGATCCGCGTGACATTAAGCTAACTAAGCTTGCCAACCATACATTTCTATTTAAATTAATCCAATGAAACTACAGTTATAAAGTTACAGACCAAGAATCAAATAAAACATACTGTATTTTCTGAACACTGATAGCCTGCTTTCTAAATGTCACATTGAGGGGCCGATTCACTAACTCCGAGTGAATTCGAAGGATTCGAAGGTAAAAAACTTCGAATTTCAACGGTTTTTTTGGCTACTTCGACCATCGAATGGGCTACTTCGACTACGACTACAAATCGAAGGATTCGTAGTAAAAATCGTTCGACTATTCTACCATTCGATAGTCGAAGTACTGTCTCTTTAAAAAAAACTTCGACCCCCTAGTCTAAAAGCTACCAAAGTCAATGTTAGCCTATGGGGAAGGTCCCCATAGGCTTGGCTTGGCTAACTTTTTCGAAGGATTTTAATTCCTAGTCGAATATCGAAGGTTAATTAACCCTCGATATTTGACCCTTAGTGAATCGGCCCCTCAGCAATGCATTCAGAAATGCAAGCCGAGCATTAAAATTCAGGAATATTTCAAGTGTTACTGAGACCAGTGCAGTAAAAAAACAAACCTTCAAGTGGAAAAGTAAATTGGCTCATTAATAAAACCACAACTAGTTAAGTTAGAACATATGGTTGCATTTGTATGTCAAACAATTCCATATTTATCATAAAAATATTAAAATTTAATGAAACTCAAATAAATAAACCAGCCCAAAAACAGATGTCATCAGCTACAACTGGTGCTTAGTGAGTCGCATGACTCACTGAAACTTGTGTATAAAATATAAAAAATAATGTATCCTCCCAATAAATAATGACCTCCATATATAAGAAGATATTGAACATTATTTACTGTAATAGATACATCCAGGCAGGAATATGACAATTAACTTTCAAAAACACTCTATTGCTTGATTTACGGCACAAAAATAGTATAAAAAGCAATATAAAATAAATTATATATGTACAGAGCTGCGTATTGCTGTGTACATGTGGACTGACAACAAATATAGGTATGGTTGAAGTATCTATATTTATTTTACAGTAAGTCCGACTTCATGTAAGCAATTAAAGCCAATGAGACAAATGTATTTAACAGAAGCCACTTTGTAAAAATGTATAAAAAACAATGTCAAACCATTTTATTTGCAGCAAGAAGACTTCTGCTTATTACATTAGAATTTTAGCCAGAGCTGTGTGATTACCTAAAAAACAATAATCAGCTTGACGAATGTGCAGGATTATGATACAATGTGACAAGTTGAAACAATGATGTTTGGTATATTTGATTGTCAGTTCATTTTTAAACAGCTTAAGTAACCCCTTGTTTTGTATATGCACTCAAAACATGCATGTTAAATACAAAATGATAATATTTGAAATAAAACCCTGGAATTACTGGTTATCTGGACTAGTGGGTTTCATAAGTAACCTCAACTTGTGGAAGGTGAAATGAAATCTGATGCCATTATTAACATAATTCAGTGACATAATTCAGTGATGTACCTGAAACATAAAAATAAAACATGCTGCAGCTTTCGCACAAGAGATGTTCAAGGTGCATCACAGGCAAGTTGTAGTGAATGCAATTTGCATGCACCCAAAATGATGCTGAAATAGCTGCATTGTGGGTAAAAATATCCTGATTCAAACCCCAGTTGTGCACTCTGCATATTGCCTTGCTATGTAAGAGGGAAGGAATTGTTTGTAATGGTATTGGGTACATGGCGGTATTACTGTAAGTGGTTAATGCAGAACATATATACTGTAAGCTTCCCCATTGATATCATTTTTAGGCTGTCATAGAATGAATGTTGAATAATGAGCTTGAGAAACTATGAATTATAATGTGTTTCTAGCTTCTGGTTCTTTTGTCTCTGGGACCCTGGAGAAAGAAACTACTGTAGATGACTGGGTTATCCGCTGAGAACAAGCATCTAGACTTCAAGGCATGTGTTACTATATATAATACACAGGTATCCTTCAACACTCAACATTGTATTGTGTTCTCACATGTATGACTCAAACTCCAGTATATATTCAAGCAGGAAGAAAATCATGGCAGATAATGCTTTGAAAAAGATGGCATTAATGAACAGTGGAACATGACCTTAGACTAGGTAGACCCAATGCATTAAATTCTTAGCTTAAAACAAAATATTAAATACATTAACAATAAAGGGAATTAATGAATCAGTACCATCAAGACAACTACTAACCATGTAGAGCATGGTTGAAAAAGATGGCATAAATGAACATGGTTTCTAAAAGATTATATAAACGAATAGTGGAACATGACCTTAGACTAAGTAGACCCAATGCATTAAATCCTTTGTTTAAAACAAAATATTAAATACATCAACAATAAAGGGAATTAATGAAACCGTACCATCAAGACAACTACTAACCATGTAGAGCACCATTAACTGCTAGTGTAGTCAGGAAGGTGACTCAGTGTATAGAATTAGTGCCTTGCAGTTCCAGCCCATGTATTATGTGCTAGTAGTTTGTATGTTCTCCCAGTAATTGCATGGGATTTCTCCAGGTATAGGTATAGGATATGAAATTTTAAATGTTTGAGTCTTGGGGTTTTCTCAGATAAGGGATCTTGCCGTAAATTATTCCACCACATCTCAAGTCTGCTAAAAATAATTTAAATGCAAAATATGTCAGCCCAATACACATTGTACATATATGATAATAATCATAGCTATACACTGCAGTTCCATTACAGCTGTAGATTCCTGCTTCAATGATCCACTTTCCTATCTATTTAAAAGCCTACCCATTGCTAAATGTTACTCCTGTACATTCTACTTACTGCATTTTCTCAACAATTCTGCTACATTCTGCTACATTCTGCTACCTGCATCCTCTCAACAATGTAATGCTGTATATACTATCCATATAAAAATAGAACTGGTGCCAGCGTGTTTGCAAAACAGATGCAGTAACATTCTATGTTTATATTTCATGTTGTGGGTTGCACTTTCAGCAATGCTGTATTTCATTAAACGAATAAAGATGAAATTTATATACAGACAGTTTTGAAAGTACTCTTGCTCCTCAATCCACTCGTGGGTGCTTGGTCAAATATCGTGTATACTTTTGAAGATGGACCCGCACTCCAAATATTTCCAAATAAGCGATTTATTGTAACATCACTCGGGTATCAAACATTTCAGATAAACACAATAAATCAATAAACACAATAAATCATTTATTTGGAAATATTTGAAAAGTATATATATATATATATATATATATATATATATATATATATATATATATATATATATATATATATATATATATATATATATATATATATATATATTGTATATATAATGTTTCATAGAATACAACAAATTACTGTTTTAGTTAACCCTGCAATACTGTCAACTTAAGCCCCAAACTGTTGTCATTCTAGCTGGTTAACACATCCCGATGAAAGAATGTTTGTTTATGGCTTACTGGTTGCTATTTCCTGCTGATGCCAATGTTTTTGGTTAATGTTATTGGTCAATGGCTTGCTGATGCCATCTTTGCTAGCAGATCATTGATCACCCTTGCTTGCTGATGCCATTCTTGTGCATAGCATATACTAAATCTTTTATATGTGTTCCCAAGAGACAAAAGACTGCTTGGTTGTGCCAGCAACTTTGCATCCCAAATGATTTCCTCTCTGGGCTGAAAATTCCTAGCAAGCTGAATGACTTTGCCATATAATCACAGATAAAATGCAATAGACAAGAGGTTAATTTCCCACTAACTATGAATAGCAGGTGCTATTGGACCTGTATACAGATTGAGTGCATTATTTAATAAGCATTTCTGTGAGATTGCAGACACGGCTTTGTGTGTTGTTGTGCCTTGATAAAAATGTCAGTTTTTATTTTTAGTAAATCTGCTATAATCTTGCTTCAGAGCACAACCAGCAATTACTTTATCTGGAATTATTCAGCTCTAATTTGGGAAACTGTTTCCATTCCATTTAAATGTTAAAAAGAAAAATGTGATCTATTTTTTTTAGGATATAATTGCTTGACAGGGGCAGCATCAATCTGATGGGCCCCTCCCAACAACACCAAGCTTCTCCCCCCTTTCCTTAAATAACAAACCTTCCACATGTGATATCTTGGGTGAAAAAGCAGCAGCTTATTTATAAAATCACATAAATAACAACCAACATTAACAAAAACCGTTGAGTGTAGGGCAATGTACAATCACATTTATAAAATATTTAACTATTAACTTTCTGATAGCAGTTGAAGGCTACAAAGAATTGTACCCAAAAACGAGGGGCCCACCTGCTATTCTTTATAGGCATGCCTGTCCTCAGTAACTCATGCGGCTTCCATCACTTTGCCCCCAGGCCTAACCCCTGTTAGCCCTACACTTGATACCTCTATTCCCAGCTCCCCCTCCCTGGGGAATCCCTCCTGCCATGACATTTTGCTAACACTTCCCCCCTACCCCCCTACCCAGCTACCCTTCTTCTGGTTAGCCCTACACTTGATGATAATATATATATATATATATATATATATATATATATATATATATATATATATATATATATATATGTTTCCACCAAACCCATAGCTGTCAGCCTTATTTATTTTTGCCTGAGGCTAATGTTTCATTCTTCCCTTCTTTCAATATTCCCATAGTATTTCTGCTCAGTGTAATAATTGTATGTTGGACAGTGAACATAAACTGATAAGAGTCTTGGAATACAATGAAGCTAAGCTGTTAAGCAGGAAAATAGAATTGTTTGCCTGTTGCTCAAGAGGTATATTCCAATATGCTCAACTCACTTTACATCGAGGCCAGTCCCTTTACAAGGAAAGTTAACAGTGAAATACTTTATAGGAAACAAATCACTATCATAATGTATTTTAAACTGCATTATGCTGAACTGGACATTGCACACCTGCAAGAATCAATAATAAATGCATGTAAAAGTTGTCTAACTATCGTCAATACAGTATGTCACTAGCAGGAAATAAAACCAAAGTCTTAATTTCTGCTATCCTTTGGACTTGCTGAGTAATCACTGAAGGCGTTTCACTACTCATCCGAGCAGGTTCTTCAGTTCTTGATAGAGTTACAAATCCAAAAACCTAAAATCCTTCCCCCTACACCAATCTCTCAGCCACGCATTAATCTCCCTAAGATTTTGCTTTCTCCTTAATGTTGCTCATGGCACAGGTAATATTCTGAAAAAAATTACATTTGCAAGTCCTCGCCCTCAACTTTACTCCTAGTTTCTTAAAATAATTTTTGAGAAATTCCCATCTCCTCTTTGTCATTGGTACCTATGTGTACCAAGACCTCTGGATCTTCCCAGCCCCTCCCAATAACTTGTCCACTCTTCCACCATATGCTGAATCCTAGCACCTAGCCTGTGGCAAAAATTTTCATGAAACTGCGTAAAAAAATCACCCTGCGTTTTGTTTAGCTTTGTATGAAAAACTCATATATCATTTTATCCTTCCCCCTCCTTCCACATCAACCAAAGGGATATGAGCCATCCCACAGTCTGTATAAGGATAGATGCATAAATATATGGTTTATTCATTTTATTGTGGGATGCAAAGCACCCAGATATTATTTGTTGGTGGTCGGCTTTATTATTAGTTGTGCCTGTGTTTGTAAGCAACATAGTGCAGTAGTAGACACCATTACTAATAGACCAGAGGTAATGTGAAAAATCCCAGACATGTTATCAAGAAATTGGCAACATGGAAGTATTTGTTTCTATTGAAAAACAGTTGTAGTCTAGTGGATAGGCGGTCCTCTAACAGTGGAGGCATCTTCTTGTTTTACTGGTGCTTTCTGTTCTTTGTTTATAGCATAATCTTTCCTTAGATTTCTTCAGCAGGCAGACAGTGGTGACTTGGATTTTATATTTGTCACTCTGCATTATAAAATATAACATAGGTGTTCTTTGACCATATTATATAAATTGTAGAGTGCTGCTGTGGATTCTAATATTCTAATATTTTACAACAGGGGTATTCATTCTAACTGATGTCATCATGAAACTATGTTACTGTTTTTACCCCAGCCACTGGAGGGAGCTAGTGGGAAGAAATAGTATAAATAGGGGCAAGAAACAAGGGAGTGGCAGTTCCTAGATGGGCGTGGTCCAGTGAAGAACACCTGCTGAAGGGAAGAAGAGTCCAGCCCTGAAGGAAGTAGTAAGTTTAGCCAGAGTTAGGAGATTTATGTTATAGTGTGCACTAGGTGTACAAGGTAGTTAGGAAAAGGTAGCAAGGGCAGTTAAGAGCCACAACCAGGAGTAAGTGGTAAGTGTACAATCGACAATTAAATGCGCTTATTGACTTTGATGCGCGTCAAATTCGTGTTTCGCTAAAGAAATTCGTCCATCACTACCACTCAGTGTTGCCATTTTTGTGAACGTTTAGTGCTGCTCACAATGTAAAATCATTAGCTGGCAAATATTACACCGCTAATTATCTCTAAGCAAAAGTTAGTGTAACGTTTTGTGAACACCTGCTCTTGAGTTTTGTTAAAAAAAATTTTTGCCATTGCAAAATTTTAATTACATACACTGCACATGTTTGCAAAAGTTTGTGTGAAAGTTGTTGAGGTCTCAGATCAGTTAAAAAGGACACTACGTTGAACATTTTGGACACTTATGTTCACAATTGTGTTTGTGAATGTTTTTTGCTCTAACAAAACATGTCAACATATATTAAATTTAACTTTAGCGCCCTTAACTTTAAAGTCCTTTCCAGATTTCCTAAATTGGAAATCTAGACTGGTGGCAATACCAACAAATGTCTATTATCTGATAATAAAACCAGCAGTAAAATATAAGAAGTTAAAAATCAATTGTAGAAACTGAACACTCTTTCCTTCCAAGAGTGTTAAGCGTCTACATTGATTTGTAAATTCCACATCACCCATGTGCTCTAGCCCTCTCTGTAGTTTGCCATTTCTTTTAAAGTAAAAGTGAGGCCGTTTTACTCTACTGCTCTCTATAGAATAAATACAGGACAGTTTCTATACCAGCATGGGCTCTGTGGTAGCAGCATAGAAACATGGATTCAGGCAGCTGAATCCTTCAGAGAGATCTGTTATCTTCTTACTACCCATTATTCTGTTGAAAGGCTACTAGGGGTAGGGAGTAGGAGTGATATCACTACAATCAATGGTGCAGCAGTAAAGAGAATCTGACATTTATGAGAGCACAAGTCACATTAATTTGGGTACTTGTAAGTAACGTAAGAAAATGGCTTGACAAATGTCAAATTTTAAAATTGAATATAAAAAAATCTGTTTGCTCTTTTGAAAATGTATTTTATGACAAAACTCTTCTCAAGGAGATGTATATACTTATGGCGACTTTTTTGTCTTTGAGACTTTTTTGTCCAAATGCATTAAAGTCAATGGGCATTTTTTTCTTATGGCATCTTTTTTGTCTTAGTGAAAATTTTGTCGCGGCAACTTTTTTGTTGCAGATACATTTTCCATGGACAATTTTTGCCAGAGTTTCAGTTAAAAATTTGCAGGTGGCAAAGGGCAGAAGTTTGCCTTGAATCCATGCTTGACGAATAAATTCACTCATTACTACTGATACATACTGTAGAATAAGACAGTTGGTCAGTTATGTATTGCCTTCTTTTTGTACATGCTGGATGTAATCTGACAACAAAAAGTGGCAAGGGCTGCTTCTCACTTGACTTTCTATAACCTACAATCATACCAGACACCAGAATTTGAACATTCGCCTATGCTCAAATCTCATTCAGTGAAAAATTTCAGACAGGATATTAACCCTGAAAGCAGTTCAATGTGGTCTCCTATTCGGAATGTCCCTGTGACTTTTTTTAGATGGCATTCTTCACTGTGAATGGCAGTGGATGTGATTTACTTAGACTTTGCTAAAGCATTTCATACAGTGCCACACAAAAGGTTACTGGTTAAATTAAGGAATGTTGGCCTGGAACATAGTATTTGTACCTGGATAGAGAACTGGCTAAAAGATAGACTACAAAGAGTGGTGGTAAATGGAACATTTTCTAATTGGACCAGTGTTGTTAGTGGAGTACCGCAGGGCTCTGTACTAGGTCCCTTGCTTTTCAACTTGTTTATTAATGACCTGGAGGTGGGCATTAAAAGTACTGTTTCTATTTTTGCAGATGATACTAAATTGTGCAGAACTATAGGTTCCATGCAGGATGCTGCCACTTTGCAGAGTGATTTGTCTAAACTGGAAAACTGGGCAGCAAACTGGAAAATGAGATTCAATGTTGATAAATGCAGGTTATGCACTTTGGCAAAAATTATATAAATGCAAGTTATACACTAAATGGCAGTGTGTTGGGAGTTTCCTTAAATGAGAAGGATCTAGGGGTCTTTGTAGATAACACGTTGTCTAATTCTGGGCAGTGTCATTCGGTGGCTACTAAAGCAAATACAGTTCTGTCTTGCATAAAAAAGGGCATTAACTCAAGGGACGAAAACATAATTATGCCTCTTTATAGGTCCCTGGTAAGGTCTCATCTGGAGTATGCAGTGCAGTTTTGGACTCAGGTCCTTAAGAGGGATATAAATGAGCTGGAGAGAGTGCAGAGACTAAGTGCAACTAAATTGGTTAGGGGGACGGAAGACTTAAATTATGAGGGTAGACTGTCAAGGTTGGAGTTGTTTTCTGTTTTCTCTGGAAAAAAGGCGCTTGCGAGGGGACATGATTACACTTTACAAGTACATTAGAGGACAATATAGACAAATAGCAGGGGACCTTTTTACCCATAAAGTGGATCACCGTACCAGAGGCCTCCCCTTTAGACTAGAAGAAAAGAACTTTCATTTGAAGCAACGTAGGGGGTTCTTCACAGTGAGGTTGTGGAATGCACTGCCGGATGATGTTATGATGCTGATTCACTTAATGCCTTTTAGAATGGCTTGGATGATTTCTTGGACAGACAGAATATCAAAGGCTATTGTGATACTAAACTCTATAGTTAGTATAGATATGGGTATATATAATGTATGTGAGAGTAGGAAGGGGTGTGTGTATGGATGCTGGGTTTTCATTTGGAGGGGTTGAACTTGATGGACTTTGTCTTTTTTCAACCCACTTTAACTATGTAATTATTTATTAACTATGTGAAGCAAAATTACAATCAAATTTTAAAATCAGTTTTGTACTATAACAGCCATTTCACTGTGCAGTAATGATGGGCGAATTTAGGGCGTTTCTCTTCACTGACAAATTAGCGAATTTCCTACGAAATTCACGAACCTGCGAAAAATTTGCGAAACGGCACCAGCGTCTCGTTTTTGATGCTGGCATCCGTATTTGGCACCGGTGTCCACTTTCTTTTACGCCGTCATCCATTTTTTTTATGCCGGTGTCCGTTTTTTGACGCCGGCACAAATTCGCTGGCGAAAATGTGCCGCGTCCAAAAAAACTGATGCTGGCTTACATTTTTTTTGACGCTGGCGAATTTTCGTGGCGGTTTGTGAATTTATTACCGGCGGCGAATGGAGGAAATTCGTTGCACGCCTGAAGAATAAATTCGCCCATCACTACTGTGCAGTTAAAATTCTATTAATGTTGTATTTCAACACAATGTTCTGCTAAAATGTAAATGTCTGAAATGTATTTGCTAGAAAAATTGCATTTACTTATATCTTACAGAGAATCAACAGGTACAAGTATTAAAGCAAACTTTCAAACGATTAGTAAGCCTTGATACACTGAATTCAGCCATTGGGAGACGTCTCTGCTGGAATTACAAGAAACACATTACTTTTAAAATAATCTTTACAGTTGCTTTATTTTTACATTTTGCACTGTATTACAGTGCACAGCACTCAAACTGCTCCCTAGCATTTTGATTGATTTTATTTCATGTAAATATTCAGCTATTGTTCAGTTCTATGTCTGAAAAAAATATAATGGTAAATAGCAGAATGCCTTTATTTTCTGTCGCCATAGACATTCTTTGATTAGTACATGAAGGAAAAAGTTATTGCAAGGAAGAAGTGTCATGTTTATCTGTGTGTGCATCTATTAGTAAAATTAATATAATGATAGACTTTGACTATAGATAGATAGCCAGGTACTGTCTTATATAGGATACAGACCTTACAGCAAATTAAGGAGTCCACACAGGACCTAATAAATAAATGGTGATGGGTGAATTTATTTGCCAGGCACGAATTTGCGGTGAATTTGAGCGATTTGACGCCAGCGGATAAATTTACGAAACGCCTGCGAAAATTAGCGTCAAAAATGGGCGCCGGTGTCAAAAAATGGACGCCGGCGTCAAAAAAACGGGCCTGGCATCAAAAACGAGACGCCGGTGCTGTTTTGCAAATTTTTCGCTGTTTTTCGGCGAAGTGAAACGTCGCAAATTCGCCCATCACTGTAAATAAATTAAATACTTTATTTAAGTCAATATTTCTTTACAGAGAACTTTCTTCAAGATATACCTCCTAAAACCTGTGGAGCTTTTTTTTTAAATAAAAAATTGTGGGGAAAAAAAATAAAAAACAATTTTATTAGTTACAGTTAGATCTCCCTCACTTTTTCTGACATTTTTTACTATGAACGCAAACACTGATAATAAGCATCCCTCCAAGGGTCTCTGACACTTCTTACTTAATGTATACTGGAAAGTTGCTCTGAATGATAATTTATTTCATTGCGCCAAAACTGAGTTTTTGACCGTGGACCCCTTCAAATAAACATTGTTTGTCCCATCCAACCTTTACTCGTTCTAAGGTAATACTTGGTGAAGATTTCCTTTATTAATGAGGGCTACCTTTTTGGTTGTGAGTTTTCGATAAGAAACTACAGACTCTAAATCAGAATAGTTAATTGCTTTACAATTTTACTTTATAAAATATATAGTGTATATATATATATATATATATATATATATATATATATATTTTTTTTTATTATTATATAAAAATATCCCAGCTTTACAGGTGTCAATGACGTGAATGAATTATTTAGCATTGTATTGTTGTATAGACCTAATAAATCTGCCTTTGTCCATATTATAGACCATACTTTTATCAGCCAAATGCTAATTTAAAATCACAGCTCAATGATTTGAGATGACAGCATAATGCTAATATTATTGATGCCAATCTTTTATAGAGCAAATTCCCAACAGAGCTACAAAATTCACCTCTATCTGCAGAGGAGTCGGCATTTCACTCAAAACCTTCAAACTGGCAGTAACTTGTCCCTCCTTCTATATAACACACTGTGCCATTTTAAGGTATATATTAAAGTTAATACACAATTAAAATAAAATGTAATTTTGCAGAAAAACAAAAGGAAACAAATACTTTCAAGATACTGTATAACTCCATGGGGCACATTTACTAAGGGTCAAATATCGAGGGTTAATTAACCCTCGATATTCGAACCTCAAAGTAAAATCCTTCGACTTCGAATATCGAAGTCAAACGATTTACTGCAAATACTTCGATCGATTGAAGGAAAAATCGTTCGATCAAAGGATTTTAATCAATTGATCAAAGGATTTTCCTTCAATCAGAAAAATCTTACAAAACTGATGGGGAAGGTCCCCATAGGCTAACATTGTAGCTTGGTAGGTTTAAAGTGGCGAAGTAGGTAGCCGAAGTTTTTTTTAAAGAGATAGTACTTCGACTATGGAATGGTCGAATAGTCAAACGATTTTTAGTTCGAATCATTTAAATCAAAGTCAAAGCCATAGTAGAAGGTCGAAGTAGCCTATTCGATGGTCGAAGTACCCCCAAAAAAAACCTTCGAAATTCAATTTTTTTTTACTTCGAATCCTTCACTCGAAAATAGAAGTAACGGTGGATTACATATGCACCCATTTTTTAAAATTTTTTAAGTGCCCTTACTGTCACAAGAAATTGTGGAGTCCAACTATGCAGCAGTTTAGAAGAGCAATTCTAAGATGTGCAACATAAAAAGAGTTTTCATAAGCACTTTCCTAAAGAAATTATAGGAGCTAATGAAGGTGACCAATAAAGAGAAAATGTACCCCATTTTTTGATGACTTGAATATCCAGAAATCAAGTATACCTGTTTAAAAGGTATAAAAAATGTATTTCTAGAAGTTCAGCCCATAGCATTTGATAATTTCCCTATAAAGACTTTTTTTCAATATTCTATTTAAGGAAAGGATTTCTTAATCTTGCTATATTTTCTTCAAAAGAAAGTGCCCATAATATTTTCATGCTCAAAGCAGTTATAAAGGTTGGAAAGAAAAAAATGATATCCATTCATCAACTATAACCTGAACCAGAATATCATGGCGATTTTGACATTTCTAAATCCTTAAAGGACATATTTTTCACTATTTTTCTTTCCAAATTATTTTACGGGAGAATATTCTGTCCCTTAACAAATAAACAGCAAATAAAAGTATCCAACTATGTTTGCAATTCAGAAGCAAAACCAGTTTGATGTGTGTCTGGGTCAGTGATTATAAGTGACAAAGCATTGACATTATTCTGTCTTTTCGGATGTAATCTTCTTACTGACCTCTTTGTCTCCTCTGGATACAAAGATAGGTAAGGAAACACAATTGAAGGAGAAGAGAATACTAATAAGCAATGGGAAACAATAAACCTTGCACCTTGCAGACAAAATTTAGATTTTATAAGGCCAACACAGCATTGTTTACTATTCCATAGTAGATAGAGTGGTTGCTTAACCATATGTCCAGTATGTGTGTCTTCATAACACAGCAACATATTAAAAACTCTGTAAATTATATCCTAAGGGGGTTATTTACTAAACTCCAAATGCAAAAATGTGTGATTTTTTATTTAAAATCGGACTTTTAAAAAATCATGATTTTTTTGGAATTTATTAAGCCCCCAAAGGTGGAAAAGTCCGAATCAGAAAATATGGCACCCCAGACCTGTCAAGGTTGCAATAAGTCCCGATGATTTTTTTTAAGTGTGCTGGGTTTCATGCAAAACCCCAAAGTTTTCAGAGTTTTCGGGCAAAATAGCATAAGAAATCAGAGTTTTTGGGTGAAAAAATGTCTACCACATTCAGGCCCTAATGAATACAGAGCTGCTAAATGTAGTGGTCCAAAATAGAATGCAGAGATCTGTAACAATTCTGTAAAGTACAAAGGCAGAGTGTAAAGTGTCAAAGCACCTGAAAATTAGTGGTAGTGAACATTAAAAAAAAAACATTTTCTATGTACTTCATTTATAAGACTGTAAAAACAATTTGTTTTTACTCCTCCAAGGATTTTGGCTGTATTATCCTCTTCCATGCAGTTAATATAGCAACACCTCTAACCTGTCTTCTTTATATTATGTTCCTTAAGGGGGTTATTTATCAATGTCCAAATTTATCTCAACATCAACATCTCAACATTTTCTGCTACAAACTCTGATCAAATCTGCTTGGGTTTTTTTATTATTCCATTTTCACAAAAAATTGCTTTGTGGTAAAAAAAAAAAACAGATTTTCACTATTTTTTCAGATCTTTACATCCGATTGTCACGATTTTTTTTCGAATTTTCACCTGAAAACTCTGAAAACTTCGGTGTATTGCATGAAATCCAGCGCACAAAAAAATTGTGATTTTTTAAAAGTCCGATTTTATTGAAAAAAAACCCCACAATTTTTTCATGATTTTTGCATTCAGAGTTTAGTAAATAACCCCCTTAATGTTTAAGTAGAGGAGTAATACATTTTAGGCAGAGTCATTGGGAATCGTGACCCTTATATTTTTCAGGATATTAATGATTAAAGCACACACATTTGCTATGATTATATAATGCTCTTTCCTTCATAATATACAGTAATAGCTGAGTGTATGCCTACAGGAGCCTGTTTTCCTTTCAGAAGAAACTTTTTAGTTGCCAGATGGGGTTTTCTAAGATACCTTGTAACCTTTGGGGCACAGAATTACCTCTAAAACATCGTCATTTAATGCCTATCTAGGTACATTACCACTAATACTAAGGGGGTGTAACATCACTAAGGGGGTTAACATCCTGCCTAGAGTTGAACCTATGACCTGTAGGTAGTTGTGCAAGCTCTTATACTGCTGTACTATTTAAGCAGACAACAGAAGCACTGCTTCAGTGTTATTGGTAGTCCTGTAGAATGCACACTTGCCTGTCCCTGTGGGAGTACTGGATTCTCGTGAAATAGTTCCTGGTGGCACACAAGTAGCTGAGGGCCAGGCCCAAAGATGCCTTTTATAGGCAGAAGAACACACCTAGAGAGGAATCCAGTCACTCCCCTGGGGTTTAGGTTTGCTGTAAGTGACAGGGGTTTTTTATATTGTATTCTTTCCTCAACTCAAATTTTTTTTGAGTTAAAAATCATGAATATGGTTTAAAAAACTCGAATTTTCTTTATTTATTAAGCCAAAACCTCAAATGTTAATCAGCATCTTAAAGCTTGCATGGTCATGTAGAAGCCAATGGGAGCTGTCCTTGGCAAAACTATTTATTCAAGTCTTTTTGACTTTTAATTTTTTTAGCTTGTAGACCCATTAAAAATATTGAGTAAAATATGAATTCAAGGTATTTTGAGTTTTGTTCAGTTTAAATTGGCCACATTTTCTTTATATTCAGATTTTTGTTAATAAATAAGCTGACATTTTTGGTTTTTAAATTTGAGTTTCTTCAAATTGGAAAAAATACAAAAATCTCATAAATATAAATTTTGATAAATAGGCCACTAAGTATGATATTAAATATTAGTACTGAGTATTTACCATTGTTATGTAGATTATATAAACATGTCTGCTATGTTCTGCAGAGTTAATTTAACCAATTAATTGTAACATATATTAAAAAAGTTGTTGCTTTATGCTTCTAGAAAGTACAACCAAAAATAGAGCTCCTGCCAAATGATTTCAACCCCCGTAGTTTGTTAAAATTCTTATAATTTAGCTGAGATATAAATCCTTATTGAGACTTTTTTATGCTAGGCCAATGTGACTTTATCTGGCTAGGCTACTGACAAAATATTTTAATAAACTACAATTTTAATAATTTGTAACAGCTCAATAAAATATTACTATGAAAATGTGTGCATTAATATACATTTTGTCAAGGATTTGGATTTTTTGTAAAACAAAGTGAAATGATTAGGTTTAGATGCTTTACTGTTTTCCTTACGCCTTATAATAATCATTATTAATGCATGCAAATATTTTGTAAATATAAAACAGTAGTGTGTTTCAACCATATTACAGTCATATTTTAATATTGGCTCAAAACTTGTGATAACTTCATTCATAAGCTCTTACAGCGATTACAGTTTCTCCACTAATGTTGCCTGCTGGCTTTGTTTTCTTATTTTTCGTAGCTTGTGGTGTTGAGATGGCAAATCATACATTAAAAGTATAGGCTGTTTTATTTCCCATTGTTATTGAAGTAAAGAAAATAATGGTCTATTGTGTGGTTCTACTGACAGCACAGTTACCACACATCTAAGTTTATTTAAAAGTCAGCCATGGAGCAGACTACAATGAGCTAAAATCTAGGGATCAGTACTATAGCAAGAAAACTGAAGCTGAATCTCAACATAATTTCAAATTACTACTATCTATCAAGACAATCAAGCAATAACCAGCATTACACAGCATGTGCTATATTTAGTTACCTATTACTGTGCACTATAAGTAATGACAATATTATACGGTTTGTAAAGCATATCCCTTCAACTGTGTGCAGATTTTAATTCAGTCAAGCTACAATGAAAACTATTGTTTCTTGTAATTTTCGGTCTTTTTTTTTTTTTGGAATGAACCATACCTTGGTTTCCTGAAGCTTTGGTTTAGAGGGCTCAAAATGGTCCTGTCTCAATGAGTTTAAGCATAATCTAGAATGATGAGGACATTCAAGTTTAAAAATTTAAGTAAATGTCATTGTAGTACTAAGAGCTGTTTTTTCACCTTTAAACTGAACTTAGGGGCCCATTTACTTAGTTCGAGTGAAGGAATAGGATAAAAAAAACGTTGAATTTTGAATGTTTTTTTTGGCTACTTCGACCATCGAATTGGCTACTTCAACCTTCAACTACGACTTCGACTTAGAATCAATGATTCAAACTAAAAATCAATCGACTATTCGACCATTCGATAGTCGAAGTACTGTCGGCCCCTAGTTCGCCACCTAAAACCTATCGAAGTCAATGTTAGCCTATGGGGAAGGTGCCCATAGGCTTACCAATCTTTTTTGGTCGAAGAAAAATCGTTCGATCGATGGATTAAAAACCTTCGAATAGAATGATTCGAAGGATTTAATTATTCGATCGAACGATTTTTCGTTCGATCGAACGAATTGCGGTAAATTCTTCGACTTCAATATTCGAAGTCGAAGGATTTCCATTTGGCAGTCGAATATCGAGGGTTAATTAACCCTCGATATTCGACCATAAGTAAATTTGCCCCTTAGTGTATGTGTTATGCTTTGAATTAGAAAATAACCTAGGCAGATACAAAAAGGTGCAGATGGAGGCACTATGATCTATGCATCTGGTGCATAAGAAGCATATGGTATACAATTCATTTTAGTAGAGAAAATGGTGTGGCTGTAAAAGCAAGATGCAGAGTTCAGGGAGGCTCCATCTGTAAAATGCAAATAGGTGCTTAGACGGATAGTTAAAAGAAGACACCCATGGGAGATGAAGATCAGTAACATCTGGAAACCCTTTAATCAGCTGAGAATGACAATGCTGAGGTTCATGTTGCCAAAACCTTGGTTTTCTGAGCAATATGTAGAAATTACTCAACTCTCAAAACTCAGATATGAATCACCTTCACCAGACATACAGAAAAGCATAGCAGAAAATTGTTGAATGCTATTAACAAATGGAAGTGATTTTCTCCTCTTTATACATGTTTGAAATTAAGGTTGTTTAGCAAGCATTAAAGGCATCATAT
This sequence comes from Xenopus petersii, assembly GCA_038501925.1. Taxonomy (NCBI): domain Eukaryota; kingdom Metazoa; phylum Chordata; class Amphibia; order Anura; family Pipidae; genus Xenopus; species Xenopus petersii. The sequence goes on along the minus strand of CM076687.1, from coordinate 93,631,843 downwards.
ACACGTGCAGGTGCTATGCATAATTTTCTTGAAGTGTTTAGAGTTTAATTTTTAGTATTTGACACAAATCAGACCTGCATTCTGGTAGGAACGTGGAGCTTTTCCAAAAATAATTACATACTCTAACTTTAGTTAGTTAGTTTGATAGTCTTAATAAAGGACAACCCTGCATCAAATGCAGAATTTTGCAAACATTTTATCAAACATACAGTAGCTATCTTATTGCATGGAGCCCTAAAGTATTAATTTTGTGAACCTTAGCATTCCTGCTCTTACATTCGGCTCTTCATAATTGTGACCAGTATTTCTTTAAATATAAACCTGTAGTCAAACCATTTAAAAAGCTGACCATGATTCTTGGACAACACAAGCATCCCATGAATACTGGTGCATGGGTGATCAACGGATTAAATTGACCATAATTTCTCAGTACCAACACTTGCAACACACAAATTACAATATTCTTGACATTTAACACTATCATCCCACAAGTATACACTGAAAGTGAAAAAAATTACTAATGACTGATTTATAAAATACCAAATTATGGAATGCTGAAGGATATCTGGTAGTCTGGTATTTTTTCCATTTAACAATATTTTCCTGATATACTTGTTATGGTTCCCTTCTGCATAATAAGTCAATGTCTTTTCCTTCTACCCAATATAGAACATGAACTCTAACAAAATATTTAAAATGTTCAAATCTTTCACCAATAGTATATTAAATAAACAGGCAATGCCTCTTTCTTTGTATACCTACAGTAGATTTAACTAACTGAAAGTATATAAATAGGGTTCAACTATTACAAAAGACTTGTGACCTTCTCTTGTAACTGAATCTATATTTTTACAATACATGTTTTAAATGCACCACTGGGTTAGCCTGGTCATCTTTTCCTCCTTCTGATATGACCTAACATTTCCTCTTCCTCTTCTGCAAAATGCAGGTTCTTTACTTTGGTAGCCTGTAGTTTATTGTAAAGTTTGAAAAACGCTGGTTCTTTTCCACCGTACTCTAAAGTTTATTCGTTTTTTATAATCCCCTTTTGTAATTTCTTAACAGTAAAGGCATACTAATCAGTATTAGGCAGGCACACATTCTCTACCTTATTTCTTCTACTTACAAGCCACAAAAAACAACATTATTTTAGTTAAATGCACTACCTTGCCAAAAAGTTGTATTAAGATCCATTAGGTTGTTTTTCATTAAAAGTAAAAGGTCACAAATGACATAGAAGTGGTATTTCATAGTAAAATCCCCATTGCCTAGTCAGATTAAATCAGTGCAACGCCGAGATAGAAAACCTAGGGCCATTTACATGTTAAAAATTAATTAACTCCATCTGGCCAGAAAATAGAGAATTCAATTGGTAAAGCCCATTACTGCTTTAGAGGCATTTTCTTAATTAATTCTGTCCCTTATGTTTTAATCCTTTACAGATCCATGGTTACACTTGTGAAATCGAGTTTAATTTGATTGTAATCTGCATTTTAACAAATATTGATTCAGAATCTGTACCAACTTATATATACACACAAGACACTATGGAAACTTCATACAATGATATGCTAGCTTTTTTTCTTATTAATTGGACAGAATGTGGATAAAAAGGCCAATATACACCTGTTTTCAACATGAGTCTTTTATATAGGGCTTGTGTTGGACATGCATTTTCCCTGTTGGTTTAATTAAAAAATATCTATGGTTATTGTTATTTGTGCAATAAACAGAGCAGAACGATGAAACAGTTTGTGTTCTGGTCTGTTTATTGCTGGATAGAACAATTAAATTGAATGCTATCGTCTTTTCTGATAGTTCTTCAGAGCAATTCTGAGAACATAAGACGTTAGGTAATCAAATTATCTTTTCCTGTCAAAGCGCCCAAAATAATGTTTAAACAAAGTGAGCGAAAGAGGGAAGAAAGGTGGTTTGTTTATACCAAGCTCATTATCTGATTTAAGGGGGAGATAGGGGTAAGTAATGAGAACAAAAAAATCCACTAATAATGTACATTGAATTGTCAGGGGGCCTATGGAAGTAGTCAGGACCAAGGAGGAAGCTTTAGGGGTTAAAGTCCAAGTTTGCAGTATAAATAGGATCAGGCATAGTCATGGTCAATATCCAGGCAGGTGTCCAAAAGGCAGGCAGATAAGAAGCAAGGTCGAGATAGAGGCAGGGTCAAAAGTCCAGAAATCAATATAACAGGAACTATCAAGCACCCAGGAATGTTCCAAACAAAACCCACAATCGGCAATGAACCCGTGACCTGGAAGGGTTTATATTTTCAATTTTTGCGCCAGGTGTGTGATGTCATCGCGCCAGCGCCGCCACTACCCACGTGGTTGCTATGGGCACTGCCATCTTGGATGCAATGTCGTCGGGTAAGCACGCACCGACCGGCACTCCTGACATATGTATTATATAATATAAAAGAACAGGCAAAACACAATTTTCACAATACAAGCCCTTTTTATACACAGGTGTATTTAAGAAAGCGTTTTTTAATATAATTGTGACTTTCTTTACAACTTGCTTTAACAAGATGTAAAACTAGCAATGTATATTGTACATTGATAACAATGGTGGTGGTTTAGTTAAGTCAAGACGAACCCACTGTACTATGCTTACTATGTTACGCACAGGGATTTCTAAATATCATTTACTCCTTACCTGAAAGTGCCATGTTTACAGCGCTCTCTATATGGCTAAATGGCAACACTTCTTCTCACATCGTATGTCCTAAGAATAAGGTATATTTATATTACACTTTAATGGTCTTAGTTACTGAGCATGGAAGGCCATACTTTGCACATTGTATGTGTATTAGCACAAGCAATGGAGTTACCTTCCAGAAACATTACCCATTCCTTATGGAAGAAGATCATCTGCCATACCAGAGCCTAAAGTTACAAAAGTTCTGCATGAGTTTGTTTTTTTTCACTGGGGTGGTTTGGACTATGTTGCTTAAGGTGAGGTGCACTCCTTGCCTGATGACAATGTTGTCCAGACTGCAAAAAAAAAGAAATATAGGGAAAGGCTGATTTCTTATCAGCTCTTTATTTTTTCTAAATATTCTGTACAAAATTCTTAAAAACAGTCATAGTATAAAGTACTAGTTTTGTGTTGAGTGGGGGTACAACTGTAAAAACAGCGATACTAGTAGAAATTAGCTAAATAATGCTTTCCTTAAATCCTTAATTGAATGGACGTTTGGTGCAGAATATGCTGCACACAATTCATTAAAATGCACAGCTTTAAAACTCGCTTATGAATTCTTATTTTTTTTAACTTTCTTTCTGGAAGAATGGATTTAAAACAGTAGTATTTTTTCTCAGTTAGTAAACTGTTGATAGATATGATTGGTCATCACTGTAGAACACCTTTTTATATAATTTATCTATATTAAATACTTAAAACAACCACTGCCACAAAATACTGGGGGGTTAAGTGCACCTATGTCATAAGTATCAATACTGCAAATAAATGTTCTGCGTGGTGGTTTATGTTGAGTAAAACAAGAGTAAATGGTAGGTTAGATTAACCATATTAAATAGGGGGAAGCAATTTATACTTAAAATTTGTTTCTCTCTCTGTTTGTTGAGAGTAAAAAATACACAAATATATTTTGCAGCATATTTCCATTATGTTTGTACAGCTGTGTTATATGAAGATTAGCTTCAAATATTATACAATTGTCTAAAAAATGCAAGAGTTTACTGCAACTAATTAAATTAGAGATATACAAATAATAGAGATTGGGTTATTAAAATGCAATTGATCATTTCTAGGTAATCCCGATATGGCATATAATATATAGTGAATTATGTTGAAATTTAAGAAAAGTATTTCAACTAGTACATGAACAAAGATAGGCAGGAAAAATGAAAGGTAATATGTACCTTTTGACCTAGCACATCTCATTATTTGCAGTTGGGACACCTTGAGTAGTGATGGGCGAATTTATTCGCCAGGCGCGAATTTGCCGCTGGTGAATAAATTCATGAAACTGCTGCGAAACACCAGCGTCAAAAATGGACGCTGACATCAAAACCGAGACACAGACACTGTTTTGTGGATTTTTCACCCTTTTCGCGAATTTCGCAGGAATTTTTCTACGAAGCGAAACACCCCATCACTAGGTGTGATCCAAATTACAGATTACAGATTTAAGAATAATAGAATAATACACATGAGTATCATCAGTATCATACATTGAAATGTTTGGTGCACAAAACAATCCTAAATTTTCAAATTTTCGCATCCGTTTTTTGGACGCTGGCTAACTATTGGGTTTTTCGACATTTAACGAATTTCACAAATTTTTAGGCGAAGCAAAATGCGTCACATTCGCCCATCACTAACCTTGAGATATTTAATGGAAAAATCAATAAATGAATTGACTTCCTAATTTAAAATGTTTATTTTGAACATGAGTATTCCGCAAAAGAAGTACTGTCCATAGATGACAAATAAAAACAGTAAGAGCAATTATCTTATATAAGTAATTCAAAAAAACAACTGGACTAGCTGAGGAATCAATGAAGACGTTTCACTACTCATCCGAGCAGCTTCTTCAGTTCAACTGACTGGTGTGGGAAGTTCTCGGCATATAAACTCTTCCACTAATCCAATCACAATGGCACATTGTAACTCTTCAGAGAGGTGACATCTGAAGAAATTCCCAGGGGTGTTGATTCTGTGTAGTTACTGTGATAGGGTTGCCAATATGTCATGTAACTCCTAGAAACAGGTGTTAATTGTGAAAATTGTGTTAATTAGTGGAAGAGTCTATATGACGAGAACTTCCCACACCAGTCAGTTGAACCGAAGAAGCTGCTCAGATGAGTAGTGAAACATCTTCAATAATTACTCAGCAAGTCCAGTTGTTTTTTGAATTACTTATATTAGATATACAATGACCTGGATGAATGAAAATCTTCATAGTCAGTAAGAGCAATTGAGTCTCCATTTTCTCATCTTTAGATATCAAAGTCAAAGAGAAAGTCAAAGTAAACTTTATTGTCATCTCAGCAGTATACAAATATACAGTGAGACGAGACGACGTGGCTCCAGCTAGTAAAATTCAATACATGTGTTTAATGTATTGAATTTTATATAAAAACAGTAAAATAATTCCCCTTTAAGATCACACCAAACTGTATGTATATATATCTATATATATATCTATCTATATATATATATATATATATATATATATATATATATATATATATATTAGCTATATTATACTAACTTGTATGCATTGAGTGGGGTTTATAGTGGGGTTTGCCTCGAGTGAGCATGTCTCCAACAGACAGACTTTCCTTTCTAACTATTGGGTTATATACTCTTGATGCATGTAGTGCCAAAAGCCCATGAGGATCACTATATCTTCAGATTATTTTATATTTTATTGATTTGTTTTATGTTATTGTAAAAAACTGTAGGAGACATAGCCTAGCAGTCCAGGGTCATGGTATAATGTCACTGGGATCCTGACCAACTGAAAGTAGCAATAAACAATACTCTCCATCACAAAAATAACTTCCTATATTTTATCATGGCCTGTACAAAGCAATGCTATAAATGTATTGCAGTAAAAGCATTCCCTGTGATAAACACAGTTCTTCATCAGAATCTGAGGATATAACATGTCTAAGGGTTAATCCTAGAGCTAGTGACTCTCTAACTTTCAGAGACCGGTTGAGTAGTGATGAGTGAATCTGTCCCGTTTCACCCAAAAAATCGCAGAACTGCTGAAAAATTTGCAAAAATTTGCAATGAAATAAATTTTTTTCGCTGCAGTTTTGCAAATGGCAAAATGGAGGATTTCAACTCAAATCCATGGCTAGAGAAAAAATTTGCTCATCACTGCAGTTGAGTCAAGAGGCTGGTATGAGCAATCTAAAACTGTTAAGAACTGTATGTTATAGCAATTATTTATTTATGGCAGAAAAAATTGTGTCACAGTTTCTCTCTAGCTTAATGGTATTTTTAGAATACTCCCAAGATAGCTGGCAGCAGTGCTCTTTACTCTATTCTTAGCTACTAAAAGCTTCATCAACTATCTGCAAAGGAAATACAGGCAACATTTCTACATGTTTCCCAGAATAAATTGCTTTGTCTCAAACACAAATGTTAATGCAGTGGCTGGAAACTAGCAGAAAACCTACACTGCATGGAAAACAAGCATCTATCACAGTAAGGGCTCATACATACTGTAAAAGTGCTTTCACCTGCGCTCCCATGCATTCTGCTTTAAAAGGGAAGGAAACCTAGTTGGCGCAAAAACCCTTCCCCCCTCCCGTGTGTTGCCCACCCTCCCTCCTCCCCCCTGGCCTACCCGTCCCGCTGGGCAAATGCCCCTAACTTGTTACTTACCCTTCTGCCCAGGTCCAGTCCAGGAAGTTCACAGACGACATCTTCTTCCACGCGATCTTCTTCCTGCTTTGACCGGCGCATGCGCACTAGGAGCATTTCGCCGGTACGATCTACTGCGCATGCGCTAAAAGTACATCGTGACTTTTGGTGCAGCGCAGTAGATTCGTACCGGCGAAATGCTCCTACTGCGCATGCGCCAAAACGCCGTTCAAAGCAGGAAGAAGATCGAGTGGAAGAAGATGTCGTCTGTGAACTCCCTGGACTGGACCTGCGCAGAAGGGTAAGTAACAAGTTAGGGGCATTTGCCCAGCGGGACGAGTAGGCCAGGGGGGAGGAGGGAGGGTGGGCAACACACGGGAGGGGGGAGGGTTTTTGCGCCAACTAGGTTTCCTTCCCCTTTAGAGCTTCTTGCACTACCCTGAGGATGCATGCATGCAGGCTACATGCATGTAAGTAAAAGAGGGATTTGTGTTTGAGTTACTAAGGGATGTATTTGGGGATAGGATAACAGTGTAACTGACCCTATAAAAAGGAGTTATATAATAAGCTTAAATGCCTTTTGAATTCTAATCAGACTGAGAAAGGAATTTCTGCCGCAAGTTTCATTTTTATAGAGTAATTCAAATGATTTACACATTGAAATCAGCAACAACTCCTGAATAATGTTTGTTTTTGGAGTTCCGAACTAAGGTTTGCTTCCATCCTGTCAACAGAGACAGATAAAACATGTGTACTCATAAGATCAGCAGGACGAGGCTAACCAGTGATTCAAGCTATATAGTCATGGAGATTAAAGCATCCCCCGAGCAAACCCATTGCTTTTTATAGCAAAACCATCCTGTAGATGAGAAGCACTATACATGTTTTCTAATTACTAGAACAAGGTTATACAGTTGAGGCATATTTTCAGAGGGAACAGCAAACACACAAACTATACTAAATATGCATGATGCAGAAACATTTGCCCATGGGTTTTACTTAAGAAAAAAAAAATGTTTGCTGTAGTTTCAAAAATTGTAATTAAATTTACTTCTTTATTTCTTTAATGTAGCATGACACTTAAGGCAATGCATTATACCTAATTAGCCACCTAACTGGCAGATATGTTAAATAAATTAAGCATAATTAATGAGTGAAAGTGTAGCAAATTAGTCCATGCTCATGGAATCAGTATTATATTTTTTAATGTATATTTTGTATAGTGTACTTTGCTATAGAACCATAGCTATGTTACTATACTATAACCTTAAAAATTGAATTTTCAGACGGACAAAAGATTTGCTTGCCAACTAAGGAGATTAAGAAAACAAAACAGATATTTTTTTATGATTAAACAGAATATGCCAGTAGCTGCCAGAAAACAAAAGGCAAATGTGTCCAATTACAACCCAAAAATGCTTTGTGTACCTTTCACTATTTCTCCTTTTCATCACAGAAACAGCCCAAATGGCAACATGCTGCATGTTTGATATTAGGTATACATAGTGGAAAATAAAGGGCTAAAAACTTCTTTGTGTGGAGTGGGATGGTCAGCAGAGCGTCAATACAGATTGAGAAAAAGGACATATAAGAACTGAATTTTAGTAAAGGGGTAGGGAAATCTTTTATAGACAAACCTGAAAATGATCGGATACCCAGGGTCGGAACTAGGGGTAGGCAGAAGAGGCATTTGCTAGTGATGGGCCGTTTAGCTTCTCCGGAAAATTTGAAACGGGCGAAAAATTTGCGAAACAGCGCCAGAGTCTTGTTTTTGACGCTGGCGCCCTTTTTTGACTCCGACGCCTGTTTTTTTTCGAATTTATTCGCTGGCAGCGAATCGCGCAAATTCCCCTCGAATTTGCGCCTGGCGAATAAATTCGCCCATCACTAGCATCTGCCTAGGGTGCAATGATGTGGGGGCGATAGGCAGGTACCTGTTCAAAGGTCTTCTGCCTACCCCTAGTCCAGGTTCGCTCCCCAGCTGCTCTCGCCTTCCCCCTCTCTCCTCCCCTCTATCACTCCCCCTCCCTCTGTCACTCACCCCTACCTCCCTATATCACTTGTCCAACCTCCATCCCTCCCCTGCCCATTTCCCTTCATTGCTCTCCCCTCCCTTCACTTCCCTTATGGCGTATGCACACTCCCACACATACGCATATGCACATACAATTGGGAGGCAGGGGTTATTGACCCGGGTGCTAAAATGTTAGGCACCCCCCAGTGAATCCAGTAACTAAATTTTTCCAAGAGGTGGTACTCCCTTTAGGTAGAGATTGCAGAAAACTGTGTGGGGGGGAGAAGAATGCATATAGGGCATTCTACCAGGCATCCTGGGTTTGGTCATGGCTGGCACATCCACAGTAGAGTAACATTTTCCTATTTCTGCTGTGCACCTGTGAGTGTAATAACTAGTTAAGGTTGCATGGGGTAGATAAATACAAATTCTTATATTGGTTCTTCAATAGGAGAATCAGCCATTTCTTCTTGGCCAGCTTTAAAATATGATTAAAAGCACTAAAAGTGAATTGTATCATATCTGAATATATATAAATTATAATCCTGATTTTGCTGATAAATCTTGATAGATCTGGCAAACAATACCTGACAAATGCCACAACCAGTTAACAGTGGTGATAATTTTCATCAAGGATAACCAACACTAAATCTTTCCAGGTGATTCAATTAAACTAAAGCAACTTAAAGCCAAACTAGATTTTATAGGTCTAGACAGAATTGATATATGTTGACAACTAACAGTATACAGCTGTAGGGCCGAGATATTCTGGCTGTGTATGTTGATTTTACACATAAATTAGATACCACTACATGATAAAATATCAATGATAGTTTAAGGAAAGAATCCCTATACTAAAATAAAGTTCATAAATGTTTGAATCAGGTGAAACACCAATACTGTAATAAAATCTTACCCTGGACACCCGCCGCACTCCAATCGGGGATGCCCGCTATGACTGTTTTCTGCGCCGGTTTCCTAGGGCGCACGCGGCGTGCCTCCTTGTGTTTTAAAGGCGAAGGCACGTTGACGTATGACGTCAGTGTGCAATGGCGCAAAATGTAAAAGTACTTAAAGTTACATTTTCTTTTTACACACTGCCCTTTATAGGAGTTTGTTCCTGGTGCTATTTGAGCTTTGTGCTATTCTGTTTGAACCTGATTCCTGTTGTGACCCCTGCCTGGCTATTTGACTATCCTGACTTCTGAATCCTGACCCTTGCCTGATTACCGACTTCGATTCTGCTTAACCCTTCTGATTGACTTCCTGGTTTGACCCTGCCTGACTACGTTTATTCTCTGCCTGCCTCGACCCGGCCTGATCTGATTACTCTATTCCCTAACGCCTTGTACCACAACCTTCTGTCCAAAACTCTTTGATTACTGTTGTGCCCCTCTGCCTGTCTAGAACCCCTTGCCTTGCACCTCTCATTTTAAAACCTGGCGGCATCTGAATAGCTGAGGGCTCCCCCCGAGGCCAAAGGCAGCAGCTACAGACAGAAGCACGAGCCGTGGCATCGGTTCTAGATTTAGGGTGCCAACCGTTACAATTACTAAGACCTAGAATGTTGCCTCCAGTCTGCATCAATACAGTCTAGTACCCATAACCACTATGTTAATACATACATACCCCGATAAGAGTGACGTCAGTGGACTTGGGTGTTTTATTGTAAAAACAATGTGAATTGTATGAAAAGTGAAAATATTATGGAGGCAGAGATTAACTAAATTGTTTGAATCTGTCTTACAACAATGATGGCTGATCTTACCAGTATACTGGGAAAAAGATCTAAGCACCCTAAGACCATTCTCAACTGAAACATTTATTTAGGCCCATAGCACAGTTCTTTTAGATTATTGCATGCTTTTATGCAAATGCCACACTCTTTAAAAGTAGCTTCCTATTCAATTAAATGAAAAATCTGCTGTCGGCGGCAGATGCTGCTGCCTCTTGACACAAATCACTTGGGATCATGTAACTACTACATACATTTCGAGCAGAACCTCCATGATCTAAAATGCCTGTATGTCATTGTCCTTGAAGATCAATAGATCAGTAGCTGGCATTTGAAGTTGGCTTGTTGTTTACAACTGTAGGTGTGTTCATGCAAGCATTTACACTATATAATAGGCACTTCAGGATCTTCAGAATTTTAATGTAAGATTATGCCAAGGTGTTTCAATCCATAAAGTCCATATACGGCCCAAATGTAACGACACTGATGGGCTAAGAATCGTGGGAGTCTGCATTTTTCAGTACTGTTGGCCTACATTTACAATTTATCATATTTTCTGAACTGAGGTCTGGGAAACAAAGAACTGTTTCTGACTACTGATGTGCTCAGAGTACTTTGCTTGCCAGGCCAGTCTTGCTGCAAATGCAACTAGACTGTAAGAGAACATTGTGCATGTGTGGCCCAGGGGAATTGCTAAGTGTATTTTTAAGCCTTAATGTCTCTGAAGAGATGAACTTGCACAAAGTATCTGGAAACAGAACAAGAAACACGGGGCAGCCTTTATTATCAGCAAACTGTGACATATAAGTTCAATCACTGAGATGCACATCCTACAACAAAAGCTTAGATGTGCTTAAGTACAAACTTCTGCTGTATGTCTCCAATGAAAACATAAAGAAATAATGAATATTCTTTAAAGGAAGCATTATTAATAATTCCATTAAACGTCCCTATGAAACACTTTTTCAGAGTTAATAAACAGGTTTGTTTTCTGCATTACCCAGTTAGAGATAAAAAGACACAGCATGAATTCTGACGGACAGAGCTAAACTATATTTAAGAACAGGCCAGCAAACTGTTTTGATTATCTGTGTAGTCTAATTGCAGAATTTTTGTGTTTTGGTACATTTCAGAGTTACAAATCTCTTTTAAAAAAATTAATAATTTATCCCCATATGTAATAAGAGGCTCCTTGTAGCAGTGACCCATAGCAACCAATAAGATGTTTGCTTTAAATAAATGGCTGGGAAATGATACCTGTGATTGGTTGCTATAAGTTACTGCCCCAGGGTAAACTTTGTACCTTTTATTACTTAAACCTGTACGAGAAACATGAGACTAGGACTGAACTATAGTAAGCTGTCAACCGTGGTTCAATTGTATTTCCATAGGCTAATTATAAACCCAAGGCACAGGACATTTTAGAAGAGTGAGAAAGGAGGTTCTCTCCTGTGACTGCACAGTGGGTTGATTGATACAGACATATCAGATACTTCTTGGAGCAGAGATTGGGCCATCCTCTCTGTAGGTAGGAGGTAGCCTAATACTCAGTGGTGAATATGATGACATAGTTCTAATTTCAATTGAGGAACGGCAGAGCATAGAAGTGATCCCTTATGAAATTCTGGCTTTGAATTGGGGTGAGGCTGCCAAGGTCCTATTTACATAATAAAAAGTGAATAAATGCTGTGGCCATTTTTACTCATCTCCATCTCCTGATGTTTCATTAAGGTATGTAACAATGGGGGTTCAGTGGGATGGCTGAGGGTGTAGGACCAAATTGAGGAGTCCCCTTGTAAAGAATGCACTCAACCTAACCATCAGATGATTATCTAAGCGGTACTCAGTCTTCATATTATCAGGGCAAGCTAGTTTTGCATTTTTATGTATGGGGGATAGAATTAAATGGATACTGTCATGGACTGGACTATAATCTGTTTTCAAAAGAGCCAACAGATTTCTTTATATTTTATTTTGAAATCTGACATGGGGCTAGACATATGGTCAGTTTCTCAGGTGCCCCAGTCATGTCACTTGTGCGCTGATATACTTCAGTTACTCTCCAACCCCCCCCCCCCCCGAAGCAGCCCATCAGCAGAACAATGAGAAGGTAACCAGATAAGATCTCCATGGTAGATTTAAGAACAGCACTCAACAGTAAAAACTAGTTCTCACTGAGAAACCTTCAGTTACATTGAGTAGGAGAAACAACAGCCTGCCAGAAAGCAGTTCCATCCTGAAGTGCTGGCACTTTCTGAAAGCACATGACCAGGCAAAATTACCAGAGATGGCTGCCTACACACCAATATTACAACTAAGAAAATACACTAGTTCGGTTAGGAATTACATTTTACACTGTAGAGTGAATTATTTGCTGTGTAAACAGTGTCATTTAGAAACAAAAACTACACCATAAAAATCAAAAATATATAAGTGTGGGGCCCCTTTTGTGTAATGCTCAGGACTGGAATCTTGCCATTTAGAGTTTTTTTTGTAATTCAGCGCACTGTGCGAATATCTGTTTTAGCAAATTCTGGCTGATCAGGTTGCGTGATTTATCTAGAGGTAATTGCATGGGTAATAGTGCTTTACATAGCATTACAACCCACCCATTGAATGGTGTTCAACTGCTACCTACTAATAAAACAGAACTTGTATAGGAATTCATTAAAAACTTTATTTTATTAGATAATGTACCGTAATAAACGTCACATAGAGCAAAACAATTTGCACAAATAAGAATAAAAATTCACATTGTCATACTCTTCCTTAAACTGTTGCATTTCAAATTTAAATGCACTTTGCAAATTTTAATTGCAGATTGCCCACTTTTAAGAAGTCTGGGAAGAAGATATCGGTGCACAAGGCATTCAAGTTTCAGGGAGTACCCTGCTCGTTTATTGTGCAGAGATGCAATGTTTCGGGTCTGCACAATAAACGAGCAGGGTACTCCCTGCAACTTGAATGCCTTGTGTGCCGATATCTTCTTCCCAGATTGATTGTGAGTAGTGATGGGCGAATTTGCGCCGTTTTGCTTCGCTGAAAAATTTGCGAATTTCATTTGTAATTTGCAAAACGGCAAAAAATCAAGTTTTTGACGCCAGCGCCCGTTTTGACGGCGTCCGTTTTTTCGAAAAAAAGTTATTTGACGCCGGCGAATTTTTGACACAAATTTTCGGGGGCGTTTCGCGAATTTATTCGCTGGTGCGAATTGCACAAATTCGCTGTGAATTCACGCCTGCCGAATATATTCGCCTATCTCTAATTGTGAGGTTGCCGGTTCCTCTAATATTGTGCACCGGGTTGATCTCAACAAGGACCATTCTATTCACTTGTGTGCCACTTTTAAGAAGTCTCTGAAGGAGCAGTAATCTTTTGGAGAAAACATAACTTTATCAGTAAGACATTTTATTACATTCACTGCACACTGGCGTAAACTATCATATTCGCAAACCTTCTTCCTTTGTCGGTAGTGGTCGCTAAACAGTTTCCGGGTTCGCAAAAGCTACAGTATATTACATTTGTGCAAAGGAAAGTCATAACTGTTCTCATTGTTAATATTTTTTTCAGTTAGCATCTTTTATTACATTCCCCCAGTAGTGTCTAAATATTTAAATTCTACAGTCCCTTGACTTAACCAGTTATCTCAGGACAAAGAATTCTGATTCACTGTTACCCTCAATAACATGTGTTTGAAGCATTATATAGTAACCGTTGTCTATTTTAACCAGTAAAGCTTGTTATAAAGCACCATACAGTTATTAGTACAAATGTTACTCTGCAGCATTGTGTTTAAACCACAATGCAATATGCGGCCACTGTGTCACTAAGCAATGTGGGTCTAAAACATTAAATGGTCTTTGTGATACTGAGTTTTTCTAAAGCATCATACAGTAATATACCTGTAAAATGAGTTGTATGAGTACTACAAATAAGGATTATTAAGAAACTAATGTCCTCAAACTCATAGATTTTTAAATCAAGGTTTGGACCCTTATAGAGTCCTGGCTTGGGGCTATTAATGATCCAGAAAGAAACAGTGCTCTTTATTGAGCAGCAATAATGGAAATATAGTATCCATAAATAGATGAAACTCAGTTGCTATACAGTTAAACATATGTACATCATACAAAAACACAATTATTGAGACTAATTTAGAATATAATTTAAGCTGCCGGTGCACAGCAGACATATGCAATGCTTGACCTACAGTGTAGAAACTGATGTCAGTATTTCCCTAGAAACACGTATTCACTAGATGAACAGATATATAAATTATTAAGAGCGTCATTCTGTAAAGAAAGTAAACAAGGACATTAAAAGAAGCTTTTTTTCTTGATGGGTTTTAAACCAAAGTAGTAATATGGAGTCTCAAGAAATTAGTGTGAGTGGTTCATGAATACAGATCAATGCAAAGCAAGCAGCAGGCAACTGCTGTTTTGAAATTTACCAGATCTGTGTTTAAATTCATCATAGACAGATGGCTAATTTGACTAAACCAACTTCCCTTTACTCTGGAGCAATTTCGCTGCCTTGATGTCGATGTGATAGGGCTTTTATGTCCCAAGATTAATCAATCAGTTTCAGAGAGTTTCCTTGAGGATACAACAAGGAGTTCAAAACTGTGGTATGTGTGCATTCATTGGAAAATGTCTAGGGGCACAATACTATGTGGTAACTGTAATTCTTTAATCAAATTTTCTTGGATCATATGGAAATAATAAATTAATTAAGAATGTGTATATGCATTGTAAAACATGTATATATCTTGTCTCGTACTATGAATCTTCTTTATTTGTATTAACCTTATCTGTATTCATGCAATTATCATTGTTACCTATATATCCATGAGCCGGTTTGAATATTTAAAGCAATAATTTTTACAAGTAACACATAAAATAATCTTTTCTCAAAGAATCTTTAGTTATACAGAAAATTTGTTTACATTCTATAAATGTCAGCATATTTGGCAACCACTCTTACATGAAAAAATAGTTATAATTTAGCTACGAATTAGAATGATATTGAATACAATCCATATAAAACTTTATGATTGGCCGTTTTTTTTTTTTTGGAATTTCGAGTTTGTTGGAGTTTATGGGAGTTTTTACAAACTCCCATGAACTCGAAATTTGACCCTTGATAAACCTGCCGCCTAATGTAGTAAAGTCGACTCCCACATTGATGAAGTTTTATGGGGAAGATTTATCAAAATGTGTCACTGAGTTTTTAACAAATTAAGAAAAAAGAGAAATAAAAAAATGTGAATATACTGAAGAGTATTTTTTTTTATTCAAGGAAAAAAAATCTGGATGAAAAATGTGGATACAGAAGTTAATATATATATATATATTTATTTTCCTCCATTTAGTCAGTGTCAGAAATTGATAAATCAGCCCCTAAGTGTTCATAGTAGATTTATTGAGTCATACCAGACACCTAATTAGCAGAGCACAGCACAGCATTTCTGCATGTGGGCTTTTGGCCATAAGCTTTTAGAGCTACATTCAATGACAATGACATCCCACGGCATTCAGTTTATGGTGTAAAGTGGCTGCTTTATGATACAGACTTAAAGATTGTGGTTTTCTAGCTGTTAAATTAAAGATTCTGTGAAGGGAGACACTACTATTTCAACAAGAGATAAAGGGTCAAAGGATGGTTATTGTAAGTGGTAAGGGATCGAAATTGAGAAAATTGGTATCTGAAAGAAGAAGCCATAGATGAGATCTACTGTATGAAGAAGGGAGAACAAGGGATTCTTTTATTCCACTTGATGAATATGAAGATTGCATGGATATGCTCAGACTGGCAGTGGCAGACTTATGGCAGACATGAGACAAGTACAACTGAGAGGTGTTTCTCTCTCTGCTCTATTATTAGCAGAACAGTTTTCAGATAAGCAGTACAGCAAACAAAAATAAAGTTCAGCAGGGATGCCAATTTAACAAAGAATGGACCCTCACATCAATATAATAAGAATATTTCCCTGTTTTCTTTGTTTTGTTTTTGAGAAAGTCAAAAAGTCTTGCTATCTGCAGTGAAGAACATCAAATTTTTAAACTAATGACAATTGCTTTGCTTGAAAAGGAAGTGAATGAATTAACATGAAAAATGTTAATATATAGTCAATATACATACTGAGTTCAGAACCCAAAATTAGCATCAAAATTTATAAAATTTGTCACTGTCACAGAAAATGGTGCAGTTTATCTGCAGTAAATAACGACACTTGCAAAAAAGAAATAATATACAAATATGTGAAACCTTTACCTTTACATGTTTTTAGACTGTTTGTCACTTGACTCTTTCACATATAATTTTTTGTCTCAATCATATAATCTAAAAGATGGTGCTGATAAACTCACTTTATCGTGAAACTATATTAGGTAGCACCTTGGACAATAATGTTGTTGCCTAAAATGGACTGTATGCGATTTATTATAACCCTAGCTGTTAAAATTGCCCAACACATACATAATAAAACAGCAGGTAATGCATAGATGGTGTAATTCCCAAGCAATTATGAGACAAGAAACCTAAAGTGTGAAGTGCTCACTGGAACATAAAACCCATTTTATCTTTGTATTATCTGCAAATTATACAGTTTGGGATGCCTTTAGAACACTGATCAGTAATTAGATATTATGGGTAGCACCAAGGCCAATTGTTTTATAAATAAACAATTTTTTTTTAGATTCTGGCACTTTAATTTAATGCTGTAAATCTTTCAAAAGAGAGTTTCTCAGATCACGAGGCTCACTTGAAATCCCAAATTGTGACTCAAATAAAGCTGAAACTATGAATGTTACTTTTTGCTACACTGAAATTATTACAGAGCAAAGATTTTATTCTGCAATATATGGTCCAAAAACATATTATTTTCCGTTTATATTTATGGTAGAATAGTGCACCATGCTAGAAGGGTGTATTTCTACAACAGCTATAACTGCAATGTAATTTGAATGTAATTTGTGTGCCAGTGTTTCAAGTAAGTGAAGCTAATGTACAAGACATGATAACTATGCAAAGATCTGGTGTAAAAACTAAGAATGTATGCTTTTAATCTTAGGGCTGTGTAGAAATGACAACCCATGGGTTAACCGAATATGTAGATAGACACCCTCAGGTCTAATCTCTATCTAGTCCTAGCAATGTTTTTTTTTCTGAATACATACCAAAGTAATGTTTTTCCTAGCAAAAAAAATGTCATAGCTGTATGAGGAGGGATTTTCTCCCTCCATTAATTTCATTCCAGTCTTTTATTTAAAAAAAATGTTTAAAGTTTAAATTCTTAAACAGTAAAAGCTAGAGTATTGAAAATATTCAGAAGCATGTATTTTTTCAAAATGTCAAATTCAAATCTAGGCATATAAGTGTATAAGAGTGCAGTGTAAACAAGTGTCTGTTCTAATTTTTTTTTAAATTTTTTTTTATGTTATGATGCAAAGTTCAAATTGAATAAATGTCTTTATGTGATTAAATAGCAGTATGAATAAGGAATATGGTTTGGCAATTCTAATCAGATAATCTATGATTTTGGGACTCTTTGATGCTAGAATACATCTTAATATATCATTTTATCCATTTTCTTGGCAAATTTGTGGGAGTTATCATACTGAAGCAGCAGCATGCAATGATGGAGACATTATTAATTATTTATTGATGGAGGCACTCACTTATGACGTTTAATACAAAGGGAAACATTAAATCACAAAGGGGCAAATTTATTAAGGGTCCAATTTTAAAAAAAATTTAATGGTCAAAACTGTAAAATTTGACTAGGGAATTATCCAAACTTGATCAGAGTTTTTTTTTTTTTTTAAAGAGATGTATCAAACTCTGGCCCTTCAAATTCAACTTTTCCCCACCCAAAACCTGCTGAATTACTGTATGTCAAGTGGGAGAGGTCAAGTGGCCAATTTGTAGTTGTTTGCAGTCTTCCTGACATTCGAGTTTTTTCTGAGAAAAAACTTGAATCGAGTTTGGTCGAATTCAAATCGAATTTGATTTGAGTTTTCTGGTCGGTAAAAGTCACCTGAGTTTTAGTAAAAGTTAAAAGTAATATTAAGCCATCCAACAAAATCAAATGGCACATGGCCTGGCTAATGTGCCATAGCTAAAGCGCATGACCGTTGCTGTTTGCCCAGGGCCTGAAAAGGGCGTTGGTGAACACCGGAACCCACAGGGGTGCCCTGTGCATCTGTAAGTACCCGAATCATCTAAGGTTCCAAGTAGCTTGTATGTTACAGCAATGAAGTGGGTGTCATCTTTGATAAGATATGTTGTGTAGGACAGTGTCTGGGAAAACACTAGAGGGAGGATACATATCTCCCAGAATTACAGATGATATGAGTGCAGGGGTGCTGCACCAATGAGGTGAGTTGGGAAAACTCACCTCAGATGGGAGCACCAAATACAGTTTACCAGGGGCAGCAAAAACTCCACTACTGGTACCTTTAAGTGCATCAGGCAGCTCCTGGTTTAGAAACAGCATTGATGTCACCACCTGGGTCAAAAGAGGTCTAGAAAGGAGCAATCAGCAGAAAATCAGCAAAAAAACAACCAATTTTCCACAGTTTTGCATATTTTAATTTAAATCTTGATTAAAGGGTATATAATCTTCTTGCATATCTTTGTAAGTTAAACGTTTGAAGCTGACCAGAAAACAGAATCAATTTCAGGACACAGGTGAACTTGAAACCATTCAGATGGGCTGCAGTTAATTAAGATTGCAGTTATGATGAAAGGCTTGTGGGAGTATGGTTGCTTAAATTACAGAAAAAAGTTAATACAGAGTATACTAACTAGAAAACTTTATTTAAAAGACAAAACAAATGACACACAGGCAGGGATGGGCGAATTTTTTCGCCTTGTTTCGCCGAAAAAATGACGCCCATTGACTTGTATGGAGACATGCGTCAACAAAAAAAAAGACGCGCAACAAAATAATTTCGCCGCGCAACAAATTTTTTTTGATGCCCATAGACTTTAATGGGCGTCTGCGACATTTCGCCGGCGGCGAATTTTTGGCGAAACGAAACGGGTCAAATTCGCCCATCACATTCTCTTGTGATTACAGCAAATGAGTTTTAGGCTTAGAAAAGGAAGAGGAACAATGCTCTAACAATACTAGTTGTGGAATCCCTTGTATTAGAATGTTGTAACTACATATTTAGTACTCTAGATTTTAAGAACATTTTAGATTTCACATGTATTACAAACTGAGGTTTTTAAAGATAATGGGTATGCATTTATTAAGTGAGGTAAAGGAAGGGATTTATTATTTTCCACTTGGAGTTAAATTGACTTTTGCTTCAATGGCATTTTCTTTACATGTCATAAATCAATATTAATGTGTCTGTGTAAGGATAAAATGATTGGTATATTGGGTCTTCGTTTTTCAACCTTCATAACAATGTAGATTCCTTGCAAACTCTTGTGCTCTTCTGAATAATGTGCAAAATAAAAAGAACTTGGCAGATGGAGATAAGGGAGATTTTGAACATTGCATTTGTTTCTAGATCTCAGAAATCTTTTTTTTAGCATAAATTAAAAAAATGTAGTTCTAATAAACTTACCAATATGAATTGATTACACATCTGTAATGGCTATTATATTTTTTTGGAAATGTAATTTTATACCTTCAATAAGGCCAGAGGATGTAGATAGCCAGACAAATACAGTTTTTTCTATCAATTACATTTACAACGTTTTCACTGGCATATTTAAACATTTAATTAGTGCACGCCATAGGCGGATTTTCAATAAGGCTAGGGGAGGCTAAGCCTCCCCAAACCTGTCTGACCCCTAAAATAAAAAGAAATAAAACAAAATAAAACCTGCTCCGTTGCTGACTGCACTGTTTCTTTAATCACAGATTGGTAGCTAAGGTCCGCCTCCAAACCACGATGCTGAAGAGATCAGTTGCACTCTGATTGGATATATGTGGTTTGTAGCTTGTCCAATCAGAGCACAGCTAACTTTACAGACAGTGAAGGCGTTCAGAGTAGGCGTGGCTGGGAAACCTTTACCGATTGAAGGCAGCATGGCAGAAGGGAGACTGATATGAAGCAGTTGGAACGTTCATTCAACTCACAGGTACTATATACAGCAGCTTCTACACCAGCTTGAATAAATATTAAAGGTTTTTTAAGTTCTTTTTCTTTTTTTTTTGCTCTGTTTCTTCTTGCTTTATACTAGTTTTCTGACTTTTTTCATTGTTTTCATGTAAACAGTCCTCTGTTATACCTACCATTTTTCCTGAGGCTTTTATATGTAAATTAGCATTTCATTTCCCACTGAGTATAAATGTGCCAGGACCCACAGTCTCCCACTGTGTATAATGTGCCAGGACCCATTGTCTCCCACTGAGTATAATGTGCCAGGACCCATTGTCTCACACTGAGTATAATGTGCCAGGACCCACTTTCTCCCACTGTTTAATGTACCAGGACCCACTGTCTCCTACTGAGTATAATGTGCCAGGACCCACTGTCTCCCACTGAGTATAATGTGCCAGGACCCACTGTCTCCTACTGAGTATAATGTGCCAGGATCCACTGTCTTCAATACACTTAATATATTTTGAAAAAAAACAAAAACTACTGTTTAACCCAACCGGCGTGCAAACTCTATTAGCTCTATTAATGGGGTAAAAGAAATTCGGGATGACTTGTTCCCTTTAATTTAGCATGGTCAACTTTAGCCTCTCCAAACAAAAAAATCACCCTCCGCCTATGGTGCACACTATAAAGCTGATGTGCATGTTAAGCATTTTATTAATGAAATGTGTAGATCACCTTTAAATCCCTTCTTATTTACACTTTGTAATAACAAATTATTGTAGGTGTTTTTAGAGATTTCAGAAGTGTGATGTAACCCCACTGGTTAGATCTCACGAGAGTAATAATGTCATACAAAGGGGGTTTTGTAAACATTGCTCATGCTGGTGGTCATTATATTTCATCTTGGGAAGGCAAGTGTTTTTTGCTCCACAGAGCATATCTGAGCTCTTCACTTTACCATTGTAAGTGATTGTAAGAGGCAGGGCTGGATTTCTGTGGTGGGTGCCCCTAGGTGGCGCGGTCCAATCGCACAGCTCCCCATGAAGTGGCTGGGTGGCATGCCGCCCTAGGCCCGGGCCTTTGTGGCTTTGCCACAAATCTAGGCCTGATAAGAGGTGATGTATCCTACACAAAGCCAGAATTAAAACAACTAGGAACCCGGTAGATAATTGTATTCAAGAAAATGAATCAAAAAAAAAAAACCAACAGATGAATGGATCCATGATTCATAATTCATAGAACGAACAGTAAATCAATACATATTCCTATTTGTACAGGCTGAATTGATTGCCCTAGATTTGTACTTATTCTCAAAGCTTTAATCAGTAAAAGTTGACATTAGGCTCAATCCACTCAAAGAATTCAGTAAATGCCATATAGAAATAAATGTGAGAATTTCCTATATTCTTTATTTTCAGTCTTCAGAAGGTACATATGTATAAAACTTGGCATAGAAATATATATATAGGGAAAATAAGAAAACATTAAATAGTACATTTGGGAGCAGATTTATCAAGGGTCGAATTTCGAAGTGGAAAATACTATCGAATTGAATACTATGAAATTTGAAGTCAAATTCGTAGGATTTTTTGCATTGTACGATCGTATTCTGATCGTACTTAGAATCGTACGATTGAAACGATTTTATCGTACAATTTTCCTTCGAATACAAAAAACTTAGAAATATGCTCTGCAAGGTCCCCATAGGCTAACATAGCACTTCGGCAGGTTTAAGTTGGCGACATATTGAAGTTGAGACAGTACTTTGATCATCGAATGGTCGAATAGTCGAACGATTTCGCTTTGAATCAAAGGTCGAAGTCGTAGTAGCCTATTCGATGGTCGAAGTATCCAAAAATTACTTAGAATTTCGAATTGTTTAACTTCGAAAATTCCCTTGATTTCACTTCGACCCTTGATACCTGTAAATCTGCCCCTAAACATTAATAGACAAAACATGAACAGTCTATAAACATCACACACATATGGTATGACAGTATAATGTAGCTCTAGTCAATATATACATAAGGTATAAAAAGATTATGAGGATGCTAATCATGCCACTTAAACCTAACTAATTTTATTTAAGAGGAAATATCTTGGTAATAGGATTTTGTATTTATTCAACTCTGTCAAAAACATCCAAGGGTAGCAGATATAATGTTATGCTATAATAACATAATACAATGTTAATTTCCTGAATCTGTTTTCCAGAGTCCATTCCTTTTTTTTACATTTGCACTGCTGCCCTTCAGCGTTTCTGTATGACCATCTTATTGGCAGCCAATATTCAGCCCTGTAGATGTGGTAAGGAAGTAGTTTGCACAAGCTGAACCTGAACAGACACTTGCTATAAGTAGTATTTTTTCTTATATCCCTTGGTGATGTGTACTGATCATAAAAGAATTATCAGAAGTTTTAAATTTAACAATTTATTCCTCATGCACTGTTCCAATACAGAAAACAGCTGTTCAAATTCTTAAATCTGCATGAGATTTGTCTTGAGGATCAACAAGTTGATAGTTAGTACAGGTAGGGGATCCATTATCTCTAAACTGCTATCCAGTAAGCTCCAAATTACTGTAAAACCCTCTCCCATAGACTCTAAATAATCCAAATTTTTATAAATTATTTCCTTTTTTTCTGTAATAATAAAACAGTACTTTGTACTTGAGTAAAACAAATATATAATCAATCCTTATTGGAAACTACTGGGCTTATTTAATGTTTTCATGATTTTCTTGTAGACTTTAGATATGGAGATCAAAATTATGGAAAGATCCTTTATTCAGAAAACCCCAGGTCTCGTGGGGGTGAGCAATGCTCTGGATGCATTCAAGCCTTCCTTGTATGACACTAAACTGCACAGTATTCAATGAAAGGTCAACAGTGCACTTCTAGAGTCAATGTACAATGGAAGAGGCCACAATATTGAAAAGAAGCTTTACAGGCATAATCGACAGCAAACAGGATTTATTATGCTCCTAGACACAAGGAGTGAGATAATAAAGGGTGTTAAGTTTGATACCAATAACCTAGAACCATTAATCATTACTGGTTAGCTGTTTGAAAACAAGGATCTGATTGGTTGTTCTGGGTTACCAGACCTGGGCAAATCTGGGTATTTTATTACTTGAAAGCTCTACTCACGAAGAGTAAATGGCGGAGCTCACCCGGACCAATGTGCCGTCCTGTTCGATCGCTGCTCTCGCGATATGCCCGTCATTCCTCGCAGGCTACTACATCAAAGCCACAGACCACTACCAAGGCACAGATCAAGAATACCAGGAATCCGGCACAATTAACATCAAGGTTCAGCTTTATTCACACATAGAAGGGATGACAGTGGAGGGTGTACAATTCTAATGCGTTTCATGCCCCATAGCTTGATGTTAATTGTGCCGGATTCCTGGTATTCTTGATCTGCGCCTTGGTAGCGGTCTGTGGCTTTCATTTTATTACTTGAAGCAACAGTTTACTATTAATAAAAAAAGGGGTCAATACTAGTGATGGGTGAATTTGCATCGAATTTGCGCGATTCACTGCCAGAGAATAAATGCGATGGTGAAAATTCACTGGCGTCAAAAAAAAATTGTCACTGGCGTCAAAAACGTATGCTGGCGTCGAAAAAACTGACACGAATTTTTCGCCGTTTCGTGGCAAATTCGCCCATCACTAGTCAAAAAAAACCACAATACACAAATACACAAAAAAAAATTTCTATAAGATTTTATTTATTTTTATTTATATACAGTAGCTGCTTTCCTTGTTTTAATTTTCACATTGAAGACATTTTTTTCATTATCTATTTTAATAACCTTTTGTTATTTAAATATCAACAATTCCTTTATAAGGGCAGAGACACACGGGCAGATTCGGGAAGATTAGTTGCCCGGCGACAAATCTCCTCTTCTTCATGGGGACTAATCTCCCCAAATTGCCTTCCCTGCCTTGCGCTGGCTAGAATGAAAATCACCGGCGGGATGACAATTGGAGCGCTTCATTTTCCAAAGTCGGAAATTTGTCGCCGGGTGAGGTGACTAATCTCCCCGAATCTACCCGTGTGTCTCTGCCCTGAAACTGAATTTAAGAGCATGAGACTGGACCCGGTAACTGTGTTTTCTCTAAAACTAAATTGTTAAAATCTGCCACAACTTGTCATTCATGTTAATGATCACAAATCTGCAACTAATGTTTATAGACAGATCCAGAATATTAAATCTAAAGTCATGTAGTGCTTCTAATCAATTTGGACATAATGTTTAAATCACACTGCAGGCTAGCAATCTTCAGTTGATTTTTAAACCAATTATCTGGAGCTAACAGAACAATTCTGTCTCAAAAATTTATCCACCTATCATCCTAATGATATCCATTAAAATCAATAATCTCATAAATGACATTATAACCTTGACATATGTAATACCTGTGCTGCTATGCCACGTATCTCATTTTACCTTAAAAAGAAATGATCGCAAGATAAATCATTTATGTGCTACTTGAAATCTGCCATTAAACCTCATATGGCCTTCAAAAAGGCATAGCTGACCCTGAATTTTAAAACGGTGTATGTCTCACTAACACAGTAATATTTCTTAGACACTGGTTTTTAGACACTGGTTGTAGTAATGTTTTTGAAATGGGATTTATGTATAAAAGTGCTTTCATCTACATTATAAAGAAACCTTATTGAAATATTTCCCATTGTTTCTGTTCTTTAAGTCTGAACCAAAATATAGTTTTCTAGGAAAACTAGTCACATTTTAACTGGGTCTTGGTCTATTGCAGCAAATAGAATGCTGAGCAAACCTATCCCCTATTTTCTATGCTATGGAATATTTTTAAAGAACAGCACTTTGATCATTCAGAGTGTGGATGGAAATCTGTGTTGTTAATGCAGGTTTCTGTTTACCATAGCTTACAGATGTCTTCCCTATGCATTACATTTAGTATGACACTCACATTTCCCAGCCAAATTTGTTGTGGATGCAGCTACATGGTTATAAAGTGATGGGTGATGTTAAGTAATGTCAAAAACAGCAATTCAATACATAATAGCTTCCTAAACTTGTCCTCATTAATGTCTTTTTTTAATACGTAATTGCAATAAAATACCTGCTCGCTGATTCAAGTGTAGGCAAGGCAAGATATCTATAACAAATTCAAGGATTTGCAAAGCTGGACATTTATTGATCAGGTGTTGTGGCAGCTTTCCAAGTATTTAAATTAAGGATCTAAAATTTGCTGCTTCTTAACTTAGTGTTATAACCTGTGTCTGGATAATTGCAGTTTGATGTTGCCTAACTTGATCAAATATGTGATAAAAGCTACTGAATATATTATTTTTATTGGCCAATAAAAGGGCAGCCAAGTTTGGGAGTTTTACTTTGAAAGCAGCAAGCAAGTTGCGGGTAAAACTTAGTCCCTGTGTAAAATGTATAATGAAGCAATAGAATTCTTTTTTATGAAAAAATAGATGTACTGAAGTTTTGAAGGGTTATTTCCATTTGAATTAACTTCTAGCATTAGGTAGACATTGAGATTCTGAGATAATTTACAATTGGTCTTACTTTTATTTTTTTAATTTTATGTTTTTTTAGTTATTTATATATGAACTTTTTGTTCAGCAGATCTAGAGTTTGGTATTTTACCATAGTAACCAGACAGTGAAATGGAAAGCAGGACTTTAAATAAGAAAGGGTCTGCATAGAAAGAGAAAAAGTAATAAAAATAAAAAAATGTAACATTAGTAATGTAACATCAATAGTTTTTTGGCTGCTGGGGGACAGTGACCCCCATTTGAAATCTGAAAAAGTTAGAAGCAAATAATTCAAAAACTATAAAAAAAATTATGAAAATAAAATGCAAAGTTGCTAAGAAAAAAGCATTATATAATTTTTTTTCATTATTTATTTTTGTATAGTTTTTGAGTTATTTGCCTTCCACTTCTACCTTTTTTTCAAATTTCAAATGGGGGTCACTGACCCCAGCAGCCAAAAAACTATGCTACAATTTACTGATATTGTGACCTATTACTTTTTAAAAATCATGTCAGTACATTGTTAAGTAGATTTTGAATACAGAATGTCTTTCATGCCCTAAAATGAATAACAATGATTCATTTTATTTAGTGTAGGGTTCAGTGAGTCTGTGTGTCCATCCTAGTGTTGCTATGCATGTGACATCTATTCTTGCATATAATAAGCACTTTTCAGATTGACCTTTATTTATCAACTGTTTGGAAGTTGAAAGAACCTAGTTTTTTCTGTACTGCTATAAAATTACAGGTATAAAAACATGAAATACAAACTAAAAAACTAAAGAAATACAGAATGTTATTTGCTTTAACAAAAAATGATTCACTGATATCATTCTAAAAATCCATCATTTTTAGATCTAGCCAATCCTGAATCTTCTACAAAACACTCTTGCCCCCTTGTTCAACATGTTCAGTGAATAGGGCTTGTGCTGAACATACTTTTTGCTTACTTTCATCTTCAACATTTTTTAAGTTTAATTAATGTTTTTGCCCTCTCTGGGACTGCAAGATTCCTAAAAGAGACAATTTTTTTTGAATGACAGAACTTTTCTTCATTTGCACATTCCATGATGTGCACTGGATTCTTCATGGAGAATTAGCTTTTTTTAAGCACCAAAACGTTGGCATTATTCCTGGCTGTGTATCTGCATTTCGTATACTATATATACTGTATCATATAGAAATAGACAGATCTTCAACAAAAATATCAAAATGCTTCTTTTGGAAAATTATTCTTTATCGTTTACCTTTACCTTCTTTTCAACAGACACAATTACTGTATATTGTAAATCAAAGAAGAGTCACTATACTTTAAATTACAAATCATCCATTTTGCTTTAATCAGGAAATTACTTGTACCACAAAAACTCTCTTGTGCTAAAGCACATAAAAATTGACTCCCATGAGCATAAATATGCAAGGATCAGACAGCCGCTGCTATTGATGTTGCAGAGAGAAGGCTGAATGTAAGAAATTCCATGTGTCTCACAAGATGCTTGGCATTAGAATGGGAAAAAAGTCAAGTGTTTAAAGGAGAAGGAAAGGCATTTTTATTTGGGGGTGCCAAAAGTTAGGCACCCCAAGTCATTGTATCTATTTACCTGACACCCTGGGCCAGTGCACCTATCAGGAGAAAACTCCACCGACCTGGAGTTATTTCAGCAAGCACCACAAAACGATTGTCTTCCTGTTTATTCTTTCTTCAAATTTCCCGGGGCAGATGCATCCACAGTAAATGTCGAAATAGCCTTTTTTGTTAAAGTTAGGCTTTTTGCTCTACTGCACATGTACAGCCGCTAGTAGAAAGAGGATCCCTCCGTGATGCTCGCTGGACTAACCCCGGGCTGGTGCAGTTTTCAGCTGGTAGAAGCAGTGGCCTGGAGTTTCAGGTAAGTAAATACAATCACTTGTAGTGCCTAACTTCTGACACCACCAAGTATAACATGCCTTTCCTTCTCCTTTAAAGCATTTAAGCAAGCTAGTGTTTAATAGATTTTAATGAAGCCCAGTGCCTAAAAAGACTTGTGTACATGGCAAAATGTCTTTCACCTGGAAACATATGGAGATGGTGTTTAATTGGGATGATCTATTTATATTAAAAAACTGAAATGCTTTTATAAATACCAGTTAGGGGGATCAATATAGCTGATGATTTGATGTCTTTTTAGATCTAATCATCTCCTTTTACATTTTATTTTGGATTAGACATAAAGGTCTAATGGAACATCTCCAAATTGATCCCTGGACCTCTCCCATTGAATTAAACAGTAGGCAGGTTTTAGATGACAAATAGTCATATTTTATTATTAAATTTTGCCGAAAATCTGATTTTTGCTAATTCTTCCGGTTTTTTTTTCAAGAATTTCACTTTTTTCATGTAATTTTCACCCAAAAACTTTGGGTATTGCCCAAAACCTAGCGCACATCAAAAAATCATTGGGAATTGTCCCATTGACTTATATGCAACCTCGACAGGTCTGAGATGCCGGATTTTCAGATTCTGACTTTTCCATCCTATAAATTCTGAAAAAATCGTGATATTTTAAAAGTCAGATTTTATAAAAAAAAAAAAAAATCACAAATTTTTCGTGATTTTTTCATTCGGAGTTTAGTAGATAGGCCCCTTGGTCTAATGACTAAGAGAGATGACAGAAACAAAAGTGGGAATATCAGAGAGCTGGTTTAATACCACTAGGAAATATCCTGTCCCTAATGTACCATCTCACTAAAAAGGACATTAGACTTTGAAAGTACTATAATTATATTAATGTTATACTTTTATTGACCTTAAATAAACAAGTGCATCTAGAAAAGCATCATTTCCACGTTTGGATTGTTCCATAAAATATTTGTCATCTAAGAAAGCAAGAGTTCACATGTTACTTCATTACATTTGAATTTGAAGTCACAGTCAACTCTCTGCTATGTGATGCAAATTGACTTGTTATTTTATGCAAAGGAGTTTAATTGTGACCCTGTGCTCAGTTTATTGATCACTCTTTTATTAAGCAATCAACGCAAATGATAAATCTTTTTGAACATAATTAATGGTTGTAAAATTCCCATCCTATTTATCACATGTCGAATCATCCTTCATGAGACATTGACCTTTGAGAAGATAAATTTGTTATGGAAAAGGTTTCAAAAAAGAGATCAAATTCAATAAGCCAAATGGTTTATGCCTATGTTAAAGTACCAATATTTTTTTTTCTATAGAATAACCTGTTTTCTTTACAGAAATTTGCTCATGCTAGGTATCCTAGGCCCGAGTTGCTGGATAGCTGACCAACCATCCAACAGATAAAATATAGTGATCACAGGTCAATTAACCCATTGAAGAAGTCATATTGACTGGTGAAAATATAGAAAATCTGGCATAGGGTGTCCTAAAATAGATGCACAGTAGTCTTTGCCTGTTTGTTGCTGTATTGTATATACTTAAAGGGAAATTATGCTCTTCCTTTGCCATGAGCTAATTTAGAAGGACTTATATACAAAACATACATAAACACTATCCTAACTTTGAAATATAAATATATTTGTTTTTAAACAAACAACTATGATTCTAATGGATTTAAATTAAACCATGATAGTCTATCTCTGACTCGTAAGGAACCTCTCGGATGGATACATTCTGGATGGATGGATGGAGTCATGACATCATGGATTCTGCTTTACATAGTGGGTGGTAAGCAGAAGAACCTCAAGCATCCCTAATGTCATAATGGACCAAGCTGCATCACCCTAAGTCAGAGATATACTATTGTGGTTTCCATTCCATGTTGGAATCATGTTTCTCTGTACTGTATATACATGTTTACATCATTTTGGAAGTTTAGATAGTGTTTAAATACTGTGAAAACCAATTGGGTGAGCTTATTTTACAGAAGGGACCTGGCACAGCAAGCAGAAGAAGGAGCAACTCACTAAGTGGTTGAGAGACTGAGGGGTCTATTTATCATGCTGTGTTAAAGGAATTGTTCAGTATAAAAATAAAAACTGGGTAAATTAAAAATGTTTCTAATATAGTTAGTTAAGCAAAAATGTATAAAGGCTAGCGTGACTGGACATTTAACATAATAGCCAGAGCACCACTTCCTGCTTTTCAGCTATCTTGGTTTCCACTGATTGGTTACCAGGCCATAACCAGTGACTTGAGGGGGCCACATGGGTCATAACTGTATCTGAGCTGCATGCTGAGGATCAAATTGCAAATTCACTGAACAGTTATGTCCCATGTGGCCCCCCTTCAAGTCACTGACTTACTCAGAATTAGATAGCTGAAAACCAGGAAGTAGTGTTCTGTTCTGTTATGTTAGACATCCAGTCACTCCAGCCTTTATACATTACTTTTTTTGGCTAACTACCTATATTAGAAACATGTTTTATTTTGCACAACCTATCTATTTACCCAGTTTTTATTTTTACACTGAACTGTTCCTTTAAAAGTGGAGCGAAACATCACAGGTGATGTTGCTCATAGCAAACCATTAGATCTTTGCTTTTGTTTTCAAACTGTTGAAATCTAATTGCTGATTGGTTGCAATGTTTCACCTAACTTTTTATACAGCATGACAAAGAGGTCCCTGAGCTTTTGAGTTAAGCCAGGAAGTTGAGCAATCCTCCACAAAAATAGACTAAAGGTGCCATGAGTGACCCCCCAACATACAGTATGTGTGTTTTTACTGGTAGTCCACAAGGGACCCAGTGTAGTGAGGGGACTCTACATCAGTAGTTATTTTTATGATTTGTGTTTTATGCTGAAATGGGCACCCCTATGGTTTAACTACCTTTAAGAGTGTTTGGTGTGATTCCTGCAAGCTTACACCACACAGAATGAGAAAACATCAGCATGGGAAAAACTTAATTAATTAAACTTAGAACTTAAAATAAATGCTTACACAATGGTATCTGAATTTACGAAGCTGACAGCAAAGGGATTTTTGTTGAGAATAGAGCAGTCATTTAAATATGTTACTTTTAGAGACCTATAAAAGTCATAGTGTGAACACTCTTCAATAAGTTAGATTAAAAATAACCTTGATATCATAGCCTCTGAGCCTTAAAAAAAATGATGTCTGATTTTATAATGACTCAATGAAAAAAAGTGGAAAATATTTAATCTGACTCCTAATCTGACGCTCAGTATGGTATAGCTCATATATGGATGACTAATGAACTAACCAAATTCATTTTCATTTAAGTACAATCGAACATAGAAATAGATTCCTTCAAAAAATTTAACATTTACAATGTATTAAGACAGTGATATACAGTACAAGGTACAACAAGAATTTAAAGAGTAGTGCACATACACATGCAAATTAACCTCATGTATTTACAATAAATGTCATATAGCATTGTTATTGTGTTGAAAAGGGTCATCTCTGAAAATATGTATTTATTAAGGGACACATTATCCTCATCTTTATTTACAGTAATTTTATACCCATAGAAAATGTAATAATCTTATTATTAACCGTCCATAGTGTTCTGACTCATCATTCATCATTCAACTTTGTTTATATTTATTCATTTGTTCATCAACCAATTTTCTGTCTTTAGTTTATTTCCACACAAGTGCACAAGCGCCTTGGTTTATTCCGGCTTTCTTTTAATTTTTTACCTGGGGGATATTTATCAGAGTATGAAAATAAATTTCACCATTTAATAAACATGCTTTTAATAATACTTTACAAGGGCAGTGGAGATGACTTCCGTAATCTGTGGCAAATTCTATTTTCACCCATTTATAAATATACCTCTAAGTGCCACTTTGAAATACATGCATTTATATAACTGACAATAATGTTAAGCTACACTTATATAGCTAATTGTAAAAGTTGTAAAACATTTATATTTTGCAGCAAACAATTGTTTGTTCAAAAATAAACATCAAAATGATGGTTTCATAAGATATTTAGGTGTAGGTTTTTTAAAATTCCCCAGATAATAAGGCTTATTTCAAAATCAAGTCAACTTCTATAAAGATGCTTAACTCAAAATTAATTCCTGCAGAATTTTAAAACATTGTTGAAAAAAGCTTTAAGTACATGATTTGAATTCTCTCTGAATGGAAAATAAAATGACCCTGATTTATCCTTAATAGTGACTGTGACTATTCTGAAAACGATAATTAACACTTGGTAAAATAAAGGAGCAAAATGAATATTTTATCATCAATATTGGAAACATCAAATAAAATCACATGCTAAGCAACTTTGCTGTGTAATTAAAAAAACAAGCTATGATATTTTATTTAAAATGATTTTTGAAAGCAACAAGGGGTAGATTTCCCTTTTAATTGCTTTAAATATTAGGTTTGCTGCCATATTAGAATCTAGGAAATGCCATTATTTTGTACATCTACAATTTTCACCGATTTCATAGCTAACAAAAGAAAAATACAGATAGCATAGATATGCTTGAGCCTATTTGAAAAAGTATGGCTTTAGTGTGGCTGTCACTGATTTGATATGCTCAGACTTTCACATTTATCATTTTAAAATTGTAACAGACTATGGGAAGATCAAATTATTTGTCTGGCTATTATCACTAGTGATGGGCAAATTTATTGCCAGGCGCGAAATCACTGCAAATTTCCACATTTTGCCACCAGCGAATACATTCATGAAACTACTACGAAAATTTGCCAGCAAATTTTTGCCAGCATCAAAAACAATTCTGACGCTGGTGAAAATTACGGCGCTTGCGACAATTCTGACTCTGTATATCCATATACAGTTAGGGGCACATTTACTTAGGGTTGAATATCGAGGGTTAATTATTCGACTGTCTAAGTTAAATCCTTCGACTTCAAATATCAAAGTCGAAGGATTTACCGCAATTTGTTCGATCGACGATCAAAGGAAAAATCGTTTGATCGAACGATTAAATCCTTCGAATCAAACGTTTCGAGGGATTTTAATCCAACGATCAAACGAAATTCCTTCGATCAAAAAAAGCTTAGAAAGCCTATGGGGACCTTCCCCATAGGCTAACATTCAGGTTCGGTAGGTTGTAGGTGGCGAAGTAGGGGGTCGAAGTTTTTTTTAAAGAGATAGTACTTCGACTATTGAATGGTCGAATAGTCGAATGATTTTTAGTTTGAATCGTTCGATTTGAAGTCAAACTCGTAGTCGAAGTTCAAAGTAGCCAATTCGATGGTCGAAGTAGCCAAAAAAACACATGATTTTTTTTTATCATTCTAACAATTTAAAAACAGATTACAAAACTGAGTGAGTATAAAAAGTGGTGTGAATTACTCAAGTTTCTTGTGCAATTTTACTGTGCTAGGTTCTACATACATTCCACATACTAACAGATGTCCATATGTTGAAGAAAAGTCATACTTACAGATCTTGGTCTAAGAAATTCAAATACACACAAACATAACCTAAATTTACCCCTAATGGAGAGAAAAAAAACTTGATGACATCATGTGGATGAAACACAGCATGATACATGTACAGTACAAAGTGCAACATATTATATACACACACAAGTCAGTTGAGAAACACAAATTGTATACAGCAATGGGATTATTTATTAAAATCTGTATGCCAAAAACTCGAAAAATTTTAGGTTTTTTTTACTATAAGATCTGAATTTTTAGTAGGAAATTTTTTTTTCAAGATATATTATACCCCAAAAAGTTAAAATCCTAATATCCACATCTCCGACCTGCTGAGTTTGTATATAAGTCAATGGGAGAGGTCCCTATCCTATTTGGAAGTTTCTGTGGTTTGTGCTGGAATTAGCCTGAAAATCCGACTATTTCAGGCAAATCGGTAAAAACCTCTGAAGAAGCATATGATTCGGGTTTCCCTGCATTTTATCGAGTTTTCCCCCTGATTAGATATATTCATGATTTTTTTTAATAATAAATAAGGGCAAATTTTGGATTCTAGTTTCGTCAGACTTTTTTATTTGAAAAAATCAGAAAAATATGGATTTTGATAAATAACCTACAGCATGTTATGTCCAATGTGTATGATGTAGCAATGGCATTGCCAATTTCTCCCTCACCGTACGAGTTTATTTGGGATGTGTTTATGTTTATTTTTTTGTATTCATTTGTATTCTTCAAAGCATTTCCAAAAAAAAAAACGTATTGTGCTTAGAAAATGACTTGACGTTTTTGTGTTTATGTATGTGTACCTGTGTGTTTGCTGTGTTTGACTCAGATACACACCACTTGCATAATAATGAAATTATATGCCCCTCTAGTGTTTTTATATGTAGCACATCTTTTTTAAGAACTGAAATGTACTGTGTTGTGAGTATGCTATATGATGCTGCTCTAAAATCTTTTGTAGGTTAGCAGTAGCATAATCATCCTGGAAAAATCGAGCCCAGTATCTACCTGTTAGTTTAATACAAACCAATATTTCTCTTTTTAGTACTATTTCTCTTTTTAGTACCATTTCTCTTATCTAGTTGGGAAATATCCGTCTGCTTTACTCTAGTCCTGAACTTTCATCTAAAAAGCAATAGAAATACAATGTGGTTTGCTCGCCTTTCTAAAAACTGAAAATAATTTTGATGACACCAATTTGTAGAAAAAGATATAACTAAATTATCTTTTAGAACATTAAGGTGCCTATTTATCAAGCTGAGTAAAATGATTTACCCTGTTAAAATGGTGGGAAAACCAATGGAAAATATATGGCAGACTTATAAAGAGTGTATTTTCTTTTACACTGCATAATCACAGTATTTAAAGCTGTTATTTACTGCCATTATTGTTATGGTTTAACCCTTTCAAGTCAATGGGAACATTTCAGATGGCAATAAATAAAAAAAAAAAGCTACAATGGATTATTGCTGTTTTTTACATAGCATTTTCAAGCAGCCATTGCTTTTTACACATGAAGTTTCCACAAATAGATTTTACATTAAAAATGAAAATGTAGGAGGAAGCTCCTGGTGTGGGTGGCCATGTTTAGTGAACATGCCTTTAGTGATGTCCCAACAAGGGCATAATTAGTGAAAGCTGCAGCACTATTCTCAGTGCCCCAACATTCAGGATTTATTATGCGACAAAATTGAAATCAATGGCAGATATCCCTTTTACATCTGGAAGATTTTTCTTTGATTCGTGGTTTTAGAGGTTTTTGGGTGTTTTCGATGATGGCTTTTGTGTGACAATATGAAAACATCATAGTTATTGTGCAAAAAGTGACTTTTTTCTGCTTTTTGTTTTATGGGGTATTAGAGCTTAGTGGCAATACTGATTCATGTTCAAGGAGGGATTCATGATTCTGATGGTTCTTTTTAGTCATAATACTAAGCATTCTAGCAATAAAAAAACAGGTTGATAATCTTCCTCTAATTGTTTGATTTCCAATGCCAGGTTTATGTTTGGGATTTAAAGCATGCACCAACATACTATTCATCAATTACTTTAGGTTATAGAAGTAAAAAGGGGCAATATTCTATACCCTCCAGCAGAAAAGTAAAACATTTACATTAAGGGGGTGATTTATCAAGGTTTGAATTTAAATTTTTGCTACAATTTGAATTTTTTAACACAAAAATGTTCAACTTTGATTTATAGTTTCAAAAATGTAATGTTTAATTTTTGATATGTATTATGCAAAAAAACCTCAAACTCAAATGTAAAAAAAATTGTCATCCAAAAACTGGCAAACGCAATGCTTTATTAGCAAAACACATAGAAAGAATACCAGGGGGTTTATTTATCAAGTCTGTAGCTAATCCAGTATTCAGTACTAAAACCTGCTCCAACTGCATGCATAATTAGGCAAAAAAACCTGCATCCCTTGACTTTCACTGCAGTCCATTGTGTTTGATAGCAATGCGATCTGACTTGACTGTCTAACCAAAGTTGAAGCCTGCCAGTGAAATAAAATGTCATGGTATTTTATATCAGAGAGAATTGTACTAGACAGATAATGTCATAAAGTTTAAAAATAGGTGAATGCCAAGTAAAATCTAAAAAGTCTTTCTGTGACCAGCTGTGCAACTTCTAATCTGTTAATCTTTTGTTCTGAGCTGGATAAAAATGTTCAAACAATACTTCTGTTGTGGAACTTTGTGTGATATTATTTAGGGGCCGATGCATCAAGGGTTGGATATCGAGGGTTAATTAACCCTTGGTATTCGACTGGGGAATGAAAATACATCGAAGTCGAAGGATTTTGCACAAAAAGTTTGATCGAACGATCGATGGAATAATCCATCGATCGAACGATTAAACCCTTTGAATCGAACGATTCAAAGGATTTTAATCCAACGATCGAAGGATTATCCTTGGACCAAAAAAAACTTAGCCAAGCCTATGGGGACCTTCCCCATAGGCTAACATTGGGTTCGGTAGCTTTTAGGTGGCGAACTAGGGGATCAAAGTTTTTTCTTAAAGAGACAGTACTTCGACTATCGAATGGACGAATAGTCAAATGATTTTTAGTTCGAATCCTTCGTTTCGAAGTCGAAGTCGTAGTCGAAGGTCAAAGTAGCCCATTCGATGGTCGAAGTAGCCCAAAAAACACTTCGAAATTCGAAGTTTTTTTACTTCAAATCCTTCACTTGAGCTTGGTGAATTGTCCCCTATATAGAGTCACAAAGTAATAATCTTAAATTTAAGTTTTGTTAGAAATCTTTCCAATATAGCAAATATTTTATATATGTTTTATTCAAAAATACAAAACTTATATCCATTGGTCAGCTTGGAAATAAGTATTAATTAGTAATACGATTTTATTGAAGTCCAGTCTTTAAGATGTGCACAACTTCTATAAGATCTTTACATGGCATGTTATATTTATGTTAATTAACAGTCTTTTAACAATGCTCTATAATTAATAGAGGTTTGCCTGATGTTAGATGCATTATCTTTGTTGCTGCTTCTCCAGCACCCCTAATATGTTTTACTTCATTTATATGGTGAAAATATTGAGCATCCAGTTATAGTTTATGAAGTGAGAATTAGTGATGGGCAAATTTATTGGCCAGGCGCAAATTTGCGGGAAAATTTGTGCGATTCGCCACCGGCAAAGAAATTCGCAAAACACTTGCGAAAATTTGCTGGCAAAAAGTCACCCGCGTCAAAAAAATGTGACGCCAGAAAAAACGGACGCTGGCATCAAAAACAGATGCCAGCATTGAAAATGGACGCCGGCATCAAAAACGGACGCCGGCATCAAAAACGAGACGCCGGTGCTGTTTCGCGAATTTTTCGTCATTTCACAGGAAATACACAAATTTTTCGGCGAATTGAAACGGCGCAAATTCGCCCATCACTAGTGAGAATATTTATCGAATCATGGTTATCCAAAAGGGGTTTAAACATTAATAGCTCGCAAAAACATGCACCGGCACTTCTATCCTGGTTTTTTTGCCCCAAAATTGTGAATATTAGTCACAGTGAATAATTATAATTGTATTTTTTGTTAATATTGTGTTTTTAGTAATATTATTGCTTAATTTACATTTCCCTTGTAGCTGTTTGTACCCATAACTACTGAAATCTGGGATTTTGACCAGGTATCTTGTTATGCAAAAAAAAAAGTATTATATTAAATACATTTTGGGGGATTTTAGTGATTTTATTGCATTTTGCATTTTTCTTGATTGAGCATTTTATATGCAATATTTCTACATAATCAAATCATTTAGTAACAAATGCCTACTCGGCATCAAATTGGTGTTCATACTGATGATGTTTTGTTCTTGCATATGATATGTGGAAGGTGCCCTACAATGCAAGCTTTAAGAAGATTTTTAGAAATTCTATGAAAGCCCAAAAAACACTTCGAAATTCAAAGTTTTTTTACTTCGAATCCTTCACTCGAAGTTAATGAATTGGCCCCTTACTCATTTTGGATTCAGCACAATGTGTACTTTCTAAAAACATATGGTTTTCTGGAGTCTGCTACTTCTTATGTCCTCTCATAACTCAACTCAATGCAAACAGGGTGCTTATTTTGAAGTAGCTGAAGTGACAAATTTGTGTGCACTATTTTAATATTGGGCTATACATACCACATACTTTGATAATGCTTACTAGGCATTAAAGTGTTCAGAAGATCCCTGACATTTATTTTTATGACATTTTATCTTGGTACCTATTAAACATGTACAAGATAAGATGCCAGAAAATGCAAAGATTATCTGTGTAACTGTTTTTCTGTATATAAAATAATATTTTCCAGTTAGAAATAAAACAGCCAGTACATGTTATGATTATCCATAATGTCAGCTTCCTAATGGGAATATGAATAAAGCAAGATAGATTTTGTTTCCTGAAATAAACAGCACCTTACTTGGAGCAGGTGTTTTTCAATGTGAAGAGCCTGCAGAAAGCAGAAGATTAATAAAATATGTGACTGCTACACAAGAAAGAATTTCATGCACTGGAAGTGTCTGTTCTTTTCAGTGACAAATAGTTCTGCAATCCAGGTAGGTTATAGAAAACTAAACTATGACTTGACTTCTACTCCAAGATAACTGTGGTACCATACTTTTTACACAAATAAATTTGCATCATGTGTCAAAGGATGAAGGTGTTTTTTTTTTCCAGTCCTTAACAAAAAAAGTCATTTGCAATTTATAATTGACAAGGCAATGCGGGAGACATCAGACCTACTGTAAAATGATTCTATCGAGGGTGGTACACAAACATTGGTCATTACATTGGCCACAATGTAAAAAACAGAGAAGTTAAAATTACATAAAATTTCCATTTATTTTTGTTGTAAAATCTGACCTTCTTACAAAATACAGGGGCTGATTTACAACATAGGGACCTAAGGGTTTAGAATTCCTGCAACTACACATTTGTATGCAAAGCACCCAAACAACAAATTGCACTCATTTTGTTTTGTAATTGTGCTTTATGTCATTGATTTAGCGCATGTGGTGAATTATTATAGGTAATTTCCCCATCTTTGTTTGCCTAATCATCAGAGTTATATCACAGTCAAGTGATTCTAAGGCAGAATAAATACAATCCTGTAGCTTTTACCATGCCGTTTAAAGGCTACACTCATATTGCCTTAGCACCATTTTATTCACATATTTATAGGCTATTGTGTATAAACAGGGGCAATTCATAAATATCAGTTCATATCCAGGTTTCATAATTTTCATCAATATGAAAGTACCTCTGTAAATAGGTACATTTTACAATATTTGTACAATATTTGCATTACAGGACAAAATAGTCAATTTATTGTACATACTGTAAGTAGTTCTGGTCTTCTGTGACTCAAAATTCTGAAAGGTGATCCTAACACATGTGGTTTTAAAGTTAATGATGAAGCCACTTGCATTCCTGTGTTAAATGCATCATGTCTCAAGATAAACTGAATTAACTGTGTTATCTAAAGTATTGTAAACTCATTTAACACATTTAGGGCCAGATTTATCAAAATGTCAGATTTTAGTAAATAAAAAACAAATGAATAGAACGCTGGTGAGATTTTATTTATTAAAATCTGAACTCACATTTTGATAACTCTGCCCCTAAACCTTTCCAAGAGCATACAGTTAGACAATGGGTCAGATTCAATTCAGTGAGAAAAAGTTATCTCATGGTTTTTCAGGTGAAAAGTCATGGATGAGATTTAATTTGAGGAGAAAAAACTTTTCTTCAAATCCAGTTCCAGTTTTTTCTCATAGACTTCAATAGAGTTCTCACGTGATAGACTGTAATATAAGTTTTTCTGAATTGAATTGCATCTCAAATTGAATCTCGTCCATGAGTTTTCACGTGAATCGTGTTTGGTTGAATCTGGCCCAATAAATGCTATAGTTTTATAAAAATAGTGTGATAGAGGTGACTTAGTACCTTTTTCCAACTACATATTATGGGGCAGATCTAATATGTGGTGTTAAAATGGCGGAATAATTTGCCACACATCGCCAGTTAATGCTGTGTGAAAAACGACAAAAAACTGTGAAAAATGGCTTAATTTTTTACGCTCTTTTTCTTTAAGCAACTTCCACCGGAAAGGCGGAACACAACTCTTTTGTGTCAATAGAAATTGATACCAAGGGGCAAATGTATTTATGGTAGAATATCGAAGGTTAATTAACCCTCGATATTCGATTGGCGGATTGAAATCCTTCGAATATCAAAGTCAAAGGATTTACCGCAAATAGTTCGATCGAACGAAAAATAGTTTGATCGAACGATTAAATCCTTCTCCGTTCGATTCGAAGGATTTTAATACATCGATCGAATGATTTTTGTTCGACCTAAAAATTGTTCCAAAACCTATGGGGACCTTCCCCATAGGCTAACATTGATTTCGGTAGCTTTTAGGTGGCGAACTAGGAGGCCGAAGTTTTTTTTAAAGAGACAGTACTTCGACTATCGAATGGTCAAATAGTCGAATGATTTTTAGGTCAAATCATTCAATTCAAAGTCGAAGTCGTATTCGAAAGTCAAAGTAGCCAATTCGATGGTCAAAGTAGCCAAAAAAACATTCGAAGTTCTAGGTTTTTTTATTCTATTCCTTCACTCGAACTAAGTAAATGGGCCCCCAAGTGTGTATCACTCATCAGAAAGCAAAAAATATATCCTACTGTATCCTACTGTATACCCCCTCCTAAATATATAAATTAAAATTAGACAGAATACCTTACTTTGTACACGGAACATTCCCAGCCTGAATATAATGTGTGCTTTTGTGTATGTAACCATAAGTTGCCTTATAACTTTTTCGAGCAGAGGAATCCTCCATATATTCACAGTTTTATAAAATGGAGCTGTAGTCTTTAGTGAAAGCATACATCTGCTTCTATTTAAATACATTAATACATACAGTATGGGATTGAGCTACTGTATTTGATACTGAGGGGGATATGTAATAGAAGATGTATGACTATGAACAAAGAATAAAAATTAGCAATAGTGATGGGCAAATTTATTCGCCAGGCGTGAATTTGGTGAGAATTTGTGGCGAATTTGCGCGACTCGCCACCGGCCAAAAAATTTGCGAAATGCAGTATTTTTTTTCATTCACAAGCCTGGTAATTAGTGATGGGCGAATTTGCGCTGTTTCGCTTCGCAGAAAAATTTGCGAATTTCCAGCGAAATTCACGCTGGTGTCAAAAATGAGACGTTTTGCGAATTTTTCGCCGTTTCACGAATTTCATGGAAGGAAAATAAAGACAAAAGTAGATTGAGGAGGATGTAGCTTCATCTTATCAGTTTGCCAGGTATAACCTACCCAGGGATGACGTACTGGAAAATTTGCACTTTAGTGTAACGATTGCTCACCTGAGCTAAAATTCTCCTGGCGCTGAGCTCTTTCGCTAGCAAATTGTCCTCTATGCCTGTAAATTCGCGATGTCCATGTGGATTTTCTTTCTGGTGAATTTTCACTAGTGACGGCCGCTTCCCCCTTTAGTAAAGTTGCCCCAATGTAACTGAAGGAGTCGCAGTGGGACATAGGTTTTTTACTTTTGAGCCCTATTCTCTTATGTACCAGGCAGCTGTTATCTTGTGTAAGGGAGCTGTTATCTGGTTACCTTCCCATTGTTCTATTGTTAGGCTACTAGAGTGGGGGAGTGGGTGATATCATTTCAACTTGCTGTGCAGCAGTAAAGTGTGATTGATCAGAGCACAAGTCACATGACTGGGGAAACTGGGAAAAGGACGATATGTCTAGCCCTAGGTCAAATCTCAAAATTAAAAATAAAAAATCTATCTGCTCTTTTGAAAAACTGATTCATTGAAGATTTCTGGTGGACAGGCACTATAAGCTGATAAAAACATGTTTCCTCTTGACAAAATCCCTTTAATTGGAATACATCAGAAATATGTAGGAATATAGACACTAATAGAAAATAAGACACATAAAAAAACTAAATTAGTT
The DNA here is from genome assembly GCA_038501925.1 of Xenopus petersii. NCBI lineage: Eukaryota > Metazoa > Chordata > Amphibia > Anura > Pipidae > Xenopus > Xenopus petersii. Next base: position 93,590,277 of record CM076687.1, on the reverse strand, counting down.
AATGTCCATTTTGTGATATTCTTTTTTAAGCAGCCATCACCTTGATTGGTTGAAATAAAACAGCACATCAAATTGCCTATGCTTTTAGGGCATTAAATTAATATTCATAAAAAGGTAGAATAAATGTTTAAAACATTTTATCATTAGTAATCATGATAAAAGGTGTCTTGTAACTTAGCAACTAGTAAAATTGAGTTATACATCTGAAATTCCCAGCATATGCAATTCATAAGCATTTTGGCATTGTTTGAGAAGTATTAAACTCTTGAATGATATGAAACTTTTCAAACTAACGTATAAGTAAATACAGAGCTATTATAACACAAGAATATTCTGAAACTATTTACATCATGTTTCACAAGAAAGGGTCTCTGGAACAGGGCAAGTCATAAGTCAAGGGGATGGGTATATGACACACTTGAGAAAGGACATAGGGGAGTTAAGAGTTCAGGGGTTGTGTGTAGTATAGTGTAGTGATTTGTGGGAGGGTGGACGTTAGAATTTAAATTAGGAAAATTGTAAAGGAAAGGTGCAATTTTATTTTAGCTGTTCCCTTGGTATGTTAATAGGGATGGGTGATTTTTTTCACCTTTTTTGCCCATAGACTTGTATGGCGGTGGGCGTCAAAAAAAAATGTGCGTCAAAAAAATTTCGCCTGAGGCGAATTTCTGTCGAAACGAAACAGCTCAGATTCACCCATCCCTATATGTTAACAAATAAGGATGATGGTAGAAGGATGCAAGTGACCTTGATGTGCCCATAAGGATGATGGTAGAAGGATGCAAGTGACCTTGATAGTTGGTTATGATTAATGGGTAGTGATGGGTGAATTTGTCCCATTTTGCTTCACCACGAATTTCGTGAATTTCCTGCGAAATTCGCGAAACTGGTGATAAATTTGCGAAACAGAAATTTCAACGCTGATGACAAAGTGCCCATCATTATTAATGGGAGCAGAAGGATAGGTATGATGCTTGGGATTATGATGCTTGGGATTAAAGTCATAGGCTGGTGCTAAGTGGGAGATGTGGTGGTTAGAGAAAAGGGAAGGTCTAGACTACTGTCCTCCTTAATTCAGATATGAATTTGAATTTATTTTGTGTATACAACCAGTTTTAAAGAGATGATATGTGATTGACTTGAGTCTTAGTGACCTACAGTGTATATCTGCCTGTCAGAGCTGTGTTTTGAAATAAGGGTAGACGACACAGGAATGTGAATACCAGGATATTCACTATCCCAAAGAGTGACTATAACTTAACTTAAATTTAACCATGCCAACATTTCAGAAAATCATAATGTTTTTCAAATCTTGCTTATAAACCTACAGTATGAAATAGTTTTCAGGGTCAAAGTCTGTATTTTTATTGTCATAATATTGTCCCTTTCAAGTGAAACAGAAACCCCAAGTGACAATAAGGCAGAAATAATTACGTTTACAGCGAGCGTGGCAAAAATCACCAGAGACAAGCAGGCCAAGGGGCAGACTCTGACTTTAGTGACCTTGTTTGTGACTGAGAAATAATATCCACATGCTCTTTTCTTTTCACTGGATAAAAAACAGTTCATTCAGTATAGCCAGAATTGTATATAAATAATTTACCATTTCATTCTTACCAAGCACTTCCTTCCTTTCTGTGTCAAAAACTTACCTCATCTATATTAATTCATTTGAACTTAAATTTTGTTCTTTCTTTTCCTGCAATCCCATTTTAGTTTGTATTCCCCTTATTTTGCATATTTATACCTGTCTACCAGACAACCTTCTGTCCCATCACCATTCTTCGGAGTCACCATGTTTCTGGTATGTTATTTAGGGTATTGTATATTCTAGTGCTACATTTCTTTATGGTTTCCAACAACCACCATATACAGGGTTAGACTAGACCAGTGGGCCACTGAGGCCTGCTCCCATCAGCTGGATCTCCAGCTGGATCTGTGAGTGCTGGCATCTCCCCCCCTTGGGTGGTGGCATTTTGGAGAGTTGATAAGAGTTTGCAACTGGGATGGGGGCCGTCAGGCAGTAGCTCAATGGGTCCCGGACACTCCACTCTGACACTGGTCGTCATTTGGCAAGAAAAACAAAAGTTGATGGAATAAAGAAAGCCGCTGGTGAATACTAGGTATATTATTAAAAGTTCTGCAATAGATAGCATCTAGTAGGCAGCCATCCTAAATAAATATCTCCCTATCACCCGTGACACCTCCTTTTAGCACATAAGTACATATGATCACATTTTTTCACCTGCGATGAAATTTATGTTTTCATGAGTGGTGATTTTCTTAAACAGGGAGATAAAAAATTTAATTGACTTCAATGCCTATCAACTGCAATGCATATCACAGATATTTCCATGGTTTCTCAAATTTAGCCCATACAGGAATTTATTTTAAATTACATAGTAACATAGTAACATAGTAAGTGAGGTTGAAAAAAGACACATGTCCATCAAGTTCAACCTTTTTTTTTTTTATTAACTACCTATCTGCCAGTTGATCCAGAGGAAGGCAAAAAACCCATCTGAAGCCTCTCCAATTTGCCTTAGAGGGGGAAAAATTCCTTCCTGACTCCAAAATGGACTAGTCCCTGGATCAACTTGGACTATGAGCTATTACCCATAACCCTGTATTCCCTTACTTGCTAAAAAGCCATCCAACCCCTTCTTAAAGCTATCTAATGTATCAGTATCAGCCTGTACAACTGATTCAGGGAGAGAATTCCACATCTTCACAGCTCTCACTGTAAAAAACCCCTTCCGAATATTTAGGCGGAACCTCTTTTCTTCTAATCGGAATGGGTGACCTCGTGTCAGCTGGAAAGACCTACTGGTAAATAAAGCATTAGAGAGATTATTATATGATCCCCTTATATATTTATACATAGTCATCATATCACCCCTTAAGCGCCTCTTCTCCAACGTGAACATCCCCAATTTGGCCAGTCTTTCCAAGATTTTCAATACCTTTTACGAGCTTAGTTGCCCTTCTCTGTACCCTTTCTAATACAATAATGTCCTGTTTGAGTGATGGAGACCAAAACTGTACGGCATATTCTAGATGGGGCCTTACAAGTGCTCTATACAGTGGAAGAATGACCCCCTCCTCCCTTGACTCTATGCCCCTTTTAATACAGCTCAAGACCTTATTTGCCCTTGATGCTGCCGACTGGCATTGCTTGGTACAGCCAAGTTTATCATCTACAAGGACTCCAAGGTCCTTTTCCATAATGGATTTGCCTAGTGCAGTCCCATTAAGGGTATAAGTGGCTTGGATATTTTTACATCCCAGGTGCATGACTTTACATTTATCAACATTGAATCTCATTTGCCACTTAGCTGCCCAGCTTGCCAGTTTGTCAAGATCATGTTGCAAGGATGCCACATCCTGGATGGAATTAATTGGGCTGGATAATTTTGTGTCATCTGTAAACACTGATACATTACTTACAACACCCTCCCCTAAGTCATTAATGAACAAGTTAAATAAAAGTGGACCCAATACTGAGCCCTGGGGGACCCCACTAAGATTGAAGTGGTAATATCTGAGCAATGTCATAAAAGGTATAAATATTTGTAGCATGTCAAGTAACCTATAGTACCAATCAGATATTTGTTTTCAAACAGCTAGCATGAAAATACGACTTGCTTCTTGACTGACATAGGTTACTTCGATTAAAGCAAACAAACAAAGCACCTGATATTTCAATACTCCATAAAGTTATCAAGTTTGTTATGGCAGTAACTGTTACAGTTTATGTTACTGTATGAATGTGCTGCTTTGTGGTGAATAATTTCCATACCAATAATTTGTGCTATTCGTCTACCAAGTGTTAGTATCTTTCACAGTCATTTGATTATGCACTACCATAGTTACAATTAAAAATAATTCATTTGCTTATTAGTTAAAGGTATATATATGCAGCAATCCAAATATGAGGAGGTGCAAACATTTTAATTGTCTCCTGTTTTAAAAACAGAAAGAATCTTAAATGCTTCATTTCATTTTTAACATAACTTTAACTGTGTTAAAATGAATTCTCTTTTGTAGTTCACATCACTGTGATAAAAAAGTTTTCATTTATGACTTTGTACAACATATGCTGCAAGGTTACAGGTGACTACTACGAGAAATGGTTCATCGGTTTATGTAATGGCTGTGAGTCTGCAAATACTCATTCTGATCACACTTCAACTGATGTTGGATAAGCCCCTTTATCTCTTTGTGCCACGAGTTCCTGAAATAGATTAGAAACACTACAGGTTCCAAGATTTACAACGCCTGAATGGTTCCACCATGTTCTACTGCACAATGATTGGGTAAAGGGGGAGGGGGAGAATAAAAGAGTGATTTATTCCAAAAACAATTCTTTTTTATAGGAATCTAAAAGGGGCAGATTTATCAAGGGTCGAATTTCGAAGTGGAAAATACGTCGAAATTTGACCATCGAATAGAATCCTCCGACATTCGAATTCAAAGTCGGAGGATTTTATACATCGTACAATCGCATTCCATACAATCCGTATATCGTATGATCCGATCGTACTTCGAATCGTACAATTCAAACGATTTTCCTTTGAATATAAAAAACGTAGAAAATTGCTCTGGAAGGTCCCCATAGGCTAACATAGCACTTCGGCAGGTTTAAGTTGGCGAAGTATTGAAGTCTAAGTTTTTTTAAAGAGACAGTACTTTGATTATCGAATGGTCGAATAGTCGTACCATTTGTACTATGAATCGAAGTCAAAGTAAATTCAAAGTCATAATATCCTATTCAATGGTCGAAGTATTCAAAAAATTACTTCGAAATTCAAACTTTTTGTGCTTCGAAAATTCACTCAAACCTTAGTAAATCTGCCCTTTAGTGTAATGTGACAATAGATAACAAAGACATGAATTACACATACACATACAAGAACAGAATATTGTATATCATCATCTATCTATCATCATTTATCTGTGTGTTGATCTACGTGTGTCTAAATCTATTTAATATACCTATGGTATTATATCTCTCTCTTAGTGCCTGTATACTTAGAATAGAGAGTAATGCAAACCATTTATCTACCATATATTTTTCTCTAGAGGGTAATATTTTAAATCATTCAATTGATGTGGTATCTCGGTGGTATAATATTCTGTAAGCAAATCAATACAGACAGTAGGACAGATTATTTTTCATCCCTGCAGATCTATGACTAGCTATGGGCGAATTTATTTGCCAGGCATGGATTTGCGGTGAAATTCCATGTTTTGTCTGCTGCTAATGTTTTAGCATAAATGCAATGAAAAAGTTGCCGCAACAAAAAAAGCCGATAAGTAAGTTATTAATGTTATCACAACATGTATAAGGGCTTATTTACAAAATAGATCCTTGCACTTGCAAGTACTTGCGGGGAGCAGCCATCCAGTCTGCTTTGAAAAACTATGCACAGTTGCATAAATGCATGCTAAAGACTCTGAAATAGTGATGACCAAATTTATCCTGTTTTGCTTTGTCGAAAAATTTGCAATTTGCCAATGAAAATCGTGAAACGGTGGAAAATTTGCGAAATGTAAATTTTGACGCCAGCGTCAATTTGCGGCCATCAAAATTGACACCGGAGGCAATTTAAATATGGTAATGGTAATTTGCTTTGAAAAAGCTCACTTTCTGCTAGGCACTGTGTTTGGAAACGTGTCCTACTGTCTGAATTAGTGATGGGCAAATCTGACCCATGTTGAAACTGCAAAAATTTGCCAAAAATTTACCCAAACGCATTGAAGTCTATGGACGACAACATTTTTTTGACGCACAATAATTTTTTTTGGGCGTCATTTCCACAGCGAAAAATGTAGTTCATCACAAGTCTGGATCTTTATTGCAACATAAAAGGCATCTTCTATCATTGTGCTTTATTTACCAGTAGGTCCTTCCAGCTGACAAGAGGGCACCCATAGAAGAAAGAAGGCTCCATCAAACCATTAGGAAGGGTTTTTTTTACATTGAGAGTTGTGAAGATGTGGAATTCTCTCCCTGAATAAGTCATTCTGGCTGATAAATTAGATAGCTTTAAAAAGAGTTTGGATGGCTTTTTAGCAAGTTTATGTAAGAAAGCTCATATTAAAAAGTTGATCCAGGGACTGGTCCGATTGCCATCATATCAGGAAAGACTTTTTTCTGCATTTGATGCAAATTGGAGAGTCTTCAAACTGGGTTTTTGCCTTTCTTTTGGTCAACTAGCAGTTAGGCAGGTTATATACAGACTTAAGGTTGAAATTGATTGATGTGTGTCTTTTTTTAACCTTACTTACTATGTTATTATGGTACTTGGGTACCAGTGTCCCTTAGGCAGGATTGCCAGCAGAAGACGGTTGCAAAATTATCAATCATTTCATAGCTCCTCTTCAGACTGCTGCCAACATCTATTTTGGCTGCAGGTTTGTACTGAAATGGAAATGATGTTTCATCTTTGTTATTCTAAAGAGTGTTAGTCAAGCATTTCCTTTAAGACAATGTAGGGAACCATGGGGTTAATAGCCTCTTTGGCTTTAAATCCCTACAGGTTCAGTTTTCTTGCTGGGCAGAAAGGAAAGTGTTGAAGTTAGTTAATTTGCATATGGATACTATTGGCTAGCAGATAGGGTGAGCTCACTTTCTGTTTTTTTTTTTTTTCCGCAAGAACCTCTGGCCCCATCTGTCTTTATTTTTTTTTTTTAACACCCTCACCGTCCTCTTCCATTATGAGAAGGCCCACTCTGGGTGAGAGAGTCCAGTGTAACCCGTGTTCTACTGGTACTAGTCGGGAAAGGCAGTTATTGAGCCGAAATAGAGGTTACACAATATTAATATTACATCATGGTTAGTTAAGAAACAGAGAAAAGAGACTGTTTAACATGATTAGTGACCTGAACTGATATTTTGAATGCCTTTTCATATGGTTTTGCTCAAAATTAGGTTCCAACTTGATTAAGGCCAGGATAATAAGAGTGGGACCAAGAAATGTCAGTTGATACTTGTCTGTTTGCAGTATGTATGGTTTCATTAGCCTAACTTATTTCATTATATATAGATTTGTCTCCAACAACTGTATTTGAAATTTTGCAGTTACATGTAGTATATTGTTGAACCTCAAGATGACTGTTCATGTTCAGGCTTATGCATTTTATTATATGTATCTGACATAATTCGGGCAATGGCAATGGAGAGATTTGTCACCCATGGTCGATCTGCAACATCTTGGGCGACAGATCTCCCAAAAATGCCTTTCCATTACCTAACATTTGTGTCACTGCAAATAAGTAAAAAAATATTATGTGGCATTTTGGCTTAATTGTGGGAAAACGTGAGACCCTTATAAATAACCAAAACTATAGCAGATCAGCTTGTAAGGTCCAATTCAATTATCTGGTGACACTAAGGGGCAGATTTATCAAAGGTCAAGTACTGTCTCTTTAAAACTTTGACTTCGACCATTCGCCACCTAAAAGCTACTGAAGTGCTGTTTTAGCCTATGGGGGACCTCCTACAACCTGTATGGAGGCAATTGGGGGAGTGTGGGAGATCGAAGGTTAAAGTTAAAAAAACTTTGATTCATACGATTGTACGATTCGAAGTAGGCTGAATTTGGCCCACTTCGACCCCAAAAAACCTTTGACCTCCATTCGATTGGTCTTTTTGAATTCAAAGTTTTTTTAACTTCGACCTTTGATAAATATGCCCCTAAGTAAGGAAGTGTCAGCCTATGGAAAATTTTGGCATAGGTAAATAATTAGGGCCTCAGTATTGGGTTTACATTGTTGTTGGTATGATGGCACATTGGTAGCCCCCCTTGATAAATCTCTCATATTCTCATATATATTGTTATAGCTTTTAAGCACTTTTTTGAAAGGCCTTGAAAAACACAGGGGTTTTTTCTATCCTTGAATTTGTTAATTGTTTTATTACGGAAAATCAGTAGATGTCACTGAACTCTTAAACCTGATAAATGTTTTTGCCCACCTCTACAGATAACAATGGCCAATGTGCAGAAAAGAATAACATGAAATAATGGGTACACATCCTGAATCTCAGAGGACTAAACTAATGCAATATTGATTGATGAATAAATGTGGAGCATAAGAAAATTAATGATGATTACATCATTTTCCCTACTTCAGAACTGAAAACCTAATGCAGAATGAAAACAATGTTTATTTTTCAACCCTAAAGTACTATAATTAGCAACAATCTCTACTTTGTGCATGCTGTGCTTGAAGAACAAAGAGAAAACTAATATTTCCAGTGTCTTGTGTTTTTTTTTTTGTGGAAAATACTGTATGCTGTTTGACAGCACTGTAACTTCCTCTATGTTGTAAACTGCAAAACAGAGTGAATTAAGATGCTGCATTTCAGCGGAAGAGTAGAGATAATGACCCAAAAATTAAATTCAGGCATTATCAGCAGTACTTTCCATTCATATCTGCAAGGAAGATATTGCAAACAAGTATTCTATACTGGCATATTTTCCTTCCATGTCTTGAATGTTGATGAGAGAGGGTTGCTGAAGGCTTATTGATTCTGAGCTCTGAATTAGGTATCATAATAGATAGACTACAATAATGGAGCAGTGATTATTTGTCTACAGTCAAAAATACGTTTTTATCTTCAAGTCTTTTATTCTATTCTTATAATTTATGGGCAGCAACCCGAAATTAATCAACAAAGTAATCAAAGGAATAGGTTTTCTGATTCCTTCGCTGAGCTGTTAGTAATCACACTCTCCGTGAATCTGTCTAGTGATGCTACTTGGTTAAAGCAAACTGGGTTTACACAATGATTATGTTTTTTACAACACATATGTACAAATATGTGACTTTCATAATATGATTGTTGAGAAAAGCAGTGGACCCAAATGTCACATATATAAACTATACTGGTATTGGACCAGTAATCCAGCATGCTTGGGACATGGGGTTTTCGAGATAAGGAATGTTTTTCTTAATTTGAATCTCCATAAATTTTATAAAAACCATTTAACTAATTAAATTGAATTAAACCCAATAGGATTGTTTTGCTAATTATATCTTAGCTAGGATCAAGTAAAAGGTGTTGTTTTAATATTTCAGAAAAAAAAATAATTAAAAAAATTCATTATTTGTTTAAAATGCACTCTTTAGGAGATAGTCTTCCTGTAATTTGGAGGCAACTATCCAATACAATAATGTATTTGTAATTGTAAGGGTTTATATTAAATCATACAAATGCAATTGTAGATTGAAGGTAAAATTTCTAAAGCAGAAAGAAGCCACAATAAATTTGGTGGTTGTTAATATCAGATGATTTTACAATATCCCAAAAACAGTGGGCAGTTTAGCTCAGAACAACCTCAACCATTATCTTGATCATGATTTCATTATGGTAAAAATATTCACAGCAAAGGTGTACAGATATTCTTGCTCTATCTGGAAGTGATGCTCAACTAATATATGTTAACGTACAAATTAGGGTGCACTAACTGTTGTTTTTTTTACTGTGCATGTGATTTCCTGACCCAGTTTCCTCTCTTCAGCACCAGCCTCTTGCCTCCTTGCCACCCACTTCTGGTTTATAACCCCCATAATCTGCAGGACCCTTGTCTAGAAGAGTACTAAGCTCTTTCTTCTTGCCTCCTATGGAAACTTAAGGTGGCCATACACGGGCCGATAAAAGCTGCCGACAGACCGTGTCGGCAGCTTATTGGCCCGTGTATGGGGCCCCCCGACGGGCTTCACCGATCGAGATCTGGCCGAAAGTCAGCCAGATCTCGATCGGATGGGACAGAAAATCCCGTCGGATCGCGGCTGCATCTATTCGTTGATGCGGTCCCGCGATCCGACCGCCCGTTAAGGCCTTGTTAGGATCCGATCGTTGGGCCCTAGGGCCCACGATCGGATCGGCCCGATATTGCCCACCTCAAGGTGGGCATATAGGAGGGAGATCCGCTCGTTTGGCGACATTGCCAAACGAGCGGATCTCTCAGTGTATGGCCACCTTTACTTAGTATAACAGCTACACTGGGACAAGAAACAAATCTAGTTAATATTACACATGCAACCACAGCAAGCCCTCTATTATATTCATGGGGATGAAATGGAAAACTTTCTACACTGGTATGATTCAAGTGTGCCTTACAAAATGTGAGGAATTAATTCCAAGCTCCTACAAATAAAAAGTAGTGCTATTCATTGAAAAATCATAATTACGTATACGTCACCTGAAAACACAATCTGAACACAGGGTTGTAAGGCATGTTCTGACTCCTACAATTACATGTTGTGGTCAATGACAGGGAAATGACATGTTTCAACTACAAATGACCCAGTCTTCTCTAATGACATGATTTGACATGACACTGATGAAAGCCTTTGCATCAATGTTTTATGAAAGACTGTGTAAAGTGAATTGTATTCTGTATGGCATTTAATGTGAGAATGTTCATTCAGGTAGGTAATGAATATAACTCTTGAGGATTTTGAAAGCTTAAAAACCTGGATTTCTATATTCTGTCATGAGTTCAGTTTTTTTTTTTTATATTTATTTTGTATGTAAACAAATCTATAAAGCACAGCTTAGGTTTAAGTCTTTTTATGAGGACACAGATATGACCGATGAGAATGTGCAGTGTGATATTCAAAGCAAAGGCTTTTGAAGTATATTACTATAAGACAGTGCCAGCTTGTAAGTCTCTTCATCTCCTTATGGCAATGTGAGAGTATAAATGACAGGGATTATCTGTGTTGTTTGACAAGAGCACATAATGCATTATAGGTCTTGTATAAAAATAATGACATTTCACAATGCATGAGGTATACAATTAAATATGTTTACTTTTAAAACTGCATTAAAAGGAAATTAAATGAAAACTATTTAAAAATGTATCTGCAGGCTTTGCAGTGCACTAACTGTAACAAATGCTACATGTAGCAATAACAGTGCTGTACCTCCTTTCATCTGCAGTTCTTCTAATGCACAGCCTGAGCCACTTTCTGTCTTTCACAATGCAATGACAATGAATCATTTACAGCAAGAATAGGCAACCTTCAGAATCTTAGACCACTCTAAGCATTTCTTTACCAAGTTGGCTAAGAGATGTAACATACACATTCCTGTATTCAGATATTGCAGGACATTAATATGGCATGTATATAAAATAAATATTTTGTAAACTATACATATATATATATATATATATATATATATATATATATATATATATATATATATATTCCCTAGTAGCCTGACAATCACACTAAGGGTCAAATTTGCTGACGCAAAAGAGAGACTCTGGCCAACTTCGCACTCTAACGCCAGCTGAATTTTCGATCTGGTGAAAGAGCGTTACTACACAAATTCACTAAGTTTTTGATTTTACTGACCGTTACTTTTATCGCCAGACTTGCCTTCACCACCTTGACTGAGTTTGTCAAAAAAAAGTTGAATTTTTTCAACTGTGGGCATATGTGTAGGGCATTATAACAACTCTATATAATTTTATTAAGGTTCCCTGGCCTTGTGTAGTGTAATGTATTTGCTGCAGCATATACGGCCACTGTACTTTAACTGCACGCCATATGCAAATTAGCAAACAGTAGTGTAATTTCGAACTGCTGATCGTATTTTCTCTAGCGCAACTTCGCAAACTTCTGATCTCCGTGAATTAGTGCTGTCCAGGCTAATTTACGCCTGGCAAAGTGTTGCGATGTGCGCAAGGCAGCGCTGGCGAATTTTTGCAGGTAAGTCAATTTGCCCCTAAATTTATAACCCCAACATGTCTGGAAAACATCTGATGTGTGTGTTCATGTGTGCTTACATTTCTCATTATGCTCCATCTCGGTGCATACAGAGAACAACTGTTGAACAGTTCTCTTTTTATTGCAGAGGTGCTAATTCATATGTTAACATGCAACTTATTTAAGAATGCCCATAGTTGGTTGAAGAAAGGTTAAGAATTGGATGAGAGCTAGTAGTATCATTAGCTTTTTTATGCAGTCTGACCAGTACAACCTAAACTAGTTTAATCAAACAAACATATACAGTTTTTTGGGGGAAAAAACTGCAGTTTTTAAAAAATCCCTTACTTTGTCAAATGGGTTTTTCCACTGACTATAACATGCATATGAGTTCATGAGCATGTTTAGATTGTAGCACTGCACTGAGTATTCTACCCAGAATGCCTAGCTTTAGTAAATTCCTCCACTAGAAGTATCACAATATTTCCCTTTCTTGTCCCCCTGCTGGTGATGTCATTATGCAAATGAAGGGCACACACTAACTTCCAGACAGGTGGCAGCACTACTGAACAGCAGCTAACACAGAAGTTTGGCTGATTTGAAAATCAAGGGTTGCTGGGCAACCAATGAATTGAGCATGTGCGAGATTTCAGAGCTGCAGTTGGCTGTGAAGATATAGGTAGGAGGAGCCAGTGAAATCCAAGATGGCTGCCTCAGCTAGAACTGCATTGGAGATAGGGGAGATCTTGCAAAAGGAATAGTGAGCTGATGATTTACATTATACAAACAATTCTAACTGTTTTAAAAATTGGATTTCTTGAACTTTCACATAGTGTATTTTCTTAGAAAATGATTTTAGTTGTGATTGGTGCCCTTTAAAGTAAAAAAAAAAAACACACAGATAGATAAATAGACAGACAGACAGCCAGCCTTTTTAGCCTTTATCTTCTGATGAAGTGACATACTAGTCACGAAATTCGTTAAGATTTGTTCCCCTGCCAGTTTCAATTTGTTTTAAATGGACTGATAAAGCTGTAATAGTTTTATCCAAGGTCCAATAAAAGTGATCCTTACTGCAAGTTGTTGACAGCAAATGTTTGTTTCCGTGGCCAGAGTGGTGGAGAGGGATTGACCAGTGATTGAATGATATGCTCCCTGTTTTTCCTGCAACCTTGGAAACAGCATACACCACTTCTTCCTACAATTTTTTAGCCTTACATCACTAAACAATTTTTAAGCCTCACATCACTAAACAATTAAGCAAATTGACAACCTATTTAAAGGCAAAAATGTATACCTTGCACAAGGTAGGTCTCTATAAAATATATTGCATAAAACAGCTCATATGTAAAAAACCACAAACACACAAACAAACCATACATGTTGGGTCACATGAGTCAATTAACAGACAAATTTCTGTCTTTTGCTTCCACAATTTTTCTTGTTACAGTTAGAGTTGTAGTATTTCTGGTTAGTTGAACTCTGAGGGAGGACAGAGAATATTATAAAATAGGGTCTCAACAGAAAGATGTAAAAACACAATATTTACTTAAATATATATTCCAGTTTGATTCTTTAGAATGCCACTTAATATGAGGTTGCTTAAGGATTCTTTTTTTGGGCATACTTTTCCTTTAACAAGCTTCTATATTTGTCATGAGTATCCTATCATAAGAAATAACTGGAGCGATATACAGGAGTATTCTGTTATAACATTAATTATGGCAGTGTACAGTACATATCATGTTATGGCACGCCTCCGCCTTACAAAAATCTGCCTTAGGATGAAATATACTCTGACACAAATCTGGCAATATCTCATGGGTCATTTGAAAATAAATCTACCTTCACATTTATAATCACTGGGATGGTGAATATAAAGAAAAACTGTACACCAGGTCCTGCAAATGATTGATTTCTGTGGCCTTCAAAATGACAATTTGACAAACTCAGTACCGAATATAACAGATTTTTTTAGTTATAGCCATTTCTCAAAGGAAGCATTTTTGTTTATACAGACCAGAGATACCATCCAGGTTTGATTATAAACTAGGAACCTTTTAACCCAGGTCCACCCAAACATCTGCATTTACTGTGGGTGACAGGAAGGGAACTTAAGTAGACTCACTAAAATCAGGATCAGCTGACATGTCTACCAGTACCCAAAGTAATTTTGGATGGGGTTTTAGCTGTTTTCAATTGCAGGGTTCAAATTAATTTGGGTGCAAATTATTGTAAACAAGAGACGGGATAGCTAAGGTGTGACCGGGTAAGGGGCCACCAGGGGTTTAAAGGGCTAACATATTTGTGTGCTAGCCCTGAAAATCTGTAATCAAATGTTTAAATTAGTGAGGACATTTGAAGCTGATTTGACCTTCCTTTATATTATTTTTCCTTTGCTCTGGATAAGCTACAGTTTAATTAGAAAACACTTAAGTTTAAACAATAACTGCTGTCATGTAGGTTTATCATGTCCCAAATCCATCTCGTAGCCTTTAGGTCATTAGCTGGGCTCAAATAAAACATGATGACCATATTACATAATATGATAATAAATAATGATATTAAATATAAAATGGAAACTTATGAAAATCCACAGCTGGTCAAAGGAACTGTATAAATTGCAACCATGAAGAAATCTGATGGCCCCATTATAAATTTTGCAAAAGATCAAGAATGTCTTTTCTCTCCTCTCCCCTTAAAAGAAGCATCTGTAGAATCCAAAATATAATTACATTTTTACACCAGCAAAACTGATGAATCGTGATGAGCGAATCTGTCCTGTTTCACAAAAAAATTCACGAAACAGTGAAAAAATTAGGGAAACTGCGAAAAATTCAATGTCTGAAGTCAATGGGCATCAAAATTATTTTGACACACAACAATTTTGACGCTAGTGACAAATTTTAGATGCACCACTATTTTGTCCTAATGCATTAAAATCAATGGGCGTCCGAATAATTTTGACATGCAAAATTTTTACTTGTGACAAATTTTTCAAAATTCGTCACAGTTATGCGAAATTCACCAACCGCTACTGCTGAATGAGCTGGATATAAAATTATGTGATTACAATTCCAGTGGAAGGTACTTACCACCTTATACTGCACTGTACGTGCCACCTCCTCAGGAATACAGTGCTGCTCAACAGTGTTAACACTTTATTCATGGGTGGGCAAAAGTCATAGTCCAATTTCTAAGTCATAGGATACATAACAGTATGTCGGTGGTTATCTGTTTAAAGGAAAACTATACCCTCAAAATGAACACTTAAGCAACAGATAGTTCATATATTAAGTGGCTTATTAAAGAATCTTACCAAACTGGAATATATATTTAAGTAAATATTTCCCTTTTACATCTCTTGCCTTGAGCCACCATTTCGTGATGGTCTGTGTGCTGTCTCAGAGATCACCTGACCAGAAATACTACATCTCTTACTGTAACAGGAAGAAGTGTGGAAGCACAATACAGAACTCTGTCTATTAATTGGCTCATGTGGCCTAACATGTATGGTTTGTTGGTATGTTTGTGAGTACAGTGAATCCTACGATCCCAGGGGGCGGCCCTTATTTTTTAAAATGGCAATTTTCTATTTATGATTACCCAATGGCACATACTACTAGAAAAGTATATTATTATGAAAATGGTTTATTTACATGAAGCAGGATTTTACATATGAGCTGTTTTATGCAATATCTTTTTATAGAGACCTACATTGTTTGGGGGTATAGTTTTCCTTTAACAGTCACCAGTTTCAAAGATTTATTTCAGCAAGCATTTTGATTGCTTGGACATTTCTTCATTTTGATTGCATTTATTTAACATTTTTTACTGATGCAAATTAATGTTCATAGTACATATTTGCAGTAAGAATCAATAGTGATAAATGCGAACGGTGATTTTCCTCAAGCTTTAATGAGTATCTGTATTGTAAAGATTTTTGTTTTTTTGAACCTTATTTGTATTTCAAGTGAGTCTTGTTGTCAGTGTAACCACTACACCACTAATCAGTGTCACAAGTTGATAATAAAAGACTAATCAAGCTTGTCTCCAATTTCTAAGTAAGCAGGACAGCTTTCTGGTTTAAAAGCCTAAAGGGTTTGATTGTGTGGTTGGTCTTACTGAAATACAATGCCAATGTATCTGTAGCATGCTTGGAATAAAGATATCATTAAACAATATGTTTATATTAAATGAATATATTTTAACTACATCATTACATTGTTCAGCATCTTAAAAGGTTTTTAGACTTATAAAAAATATTTAAAAGCATATGAACCACCTCCACACTCATATTTAAGGTGTGATATGTGCTGCAATGAGCACTTTACAGACTGCACTTAATCTGCGGATACGACTCTCTACATGGTCGCCGGCTGCTCTACAATGAATCAAACAAAGCTGCTCGAGTTCTGGGAAGTAAGGTGCCGTTTGAAAGTATGATTGTTTCCCTGCAGAACAGTTAGGGACTGTTTCTCTTAAATAATTAGCAATGATATGTCAGCCATTCCATAGTATAACTGTATTCGTGTTAATTTCCCAAAGTTACCTACACATTTTACAAAGGTATGTATTTCATACCTATATACTATTATATATAAGAGTATAAAAAAAAATATATATATATATATATATATATATATATATATATATATATATATATATATATATACACACACAAACTGTTAAGAGAATAATGTTTTTCTTTCTAACATAACTAAGAAATATAGGAGATGCTGGCTTGTTCTTTCGGCCATTGAAAGAATTTTAAGAAAGAGAAATTTAAGGAAAGGCATTGCTGGCCTTTGCTCCCATCTCAACTATGCAGTTATCTCCTGCTTATTTGCAAATACTAAAGTTGCCCATAAACGTGGTGATATTCATTGTCAGTTCAACCTTTCTTGACCATATTAGCAGGCCATGCATAGTCTCAAATGATCACTTTTTATGACAAGTATTTCCTGGATTATAGTCAAATAGCAATCAGACTGGGCAGAACATTCTAATTGCCTAAGACCACATTCGCTCTGCACAAGCTGCCTATATACCCTTCCTTTATAGCACAAGATTTATACTCAGTGAGACATTTTAAAATGATGTTTGAGCAAGTGCGACATTTGTAAAATTGTTCACATGTATTTTATATTAAAATGAATGTTCACATTTCCAGAATGTTATGACTGACCTAGATTATCAATGAAAAGTGCATAATGTGAATGAATAAGTCATTCTTGGTTATTGCTTAGCACATTAATTCTAGGCTACTATTAACATCTGAAGATAAAAATTAGATATTGCACACTGGAATTATTTTTGTTTTTAAATGTGTCAGCAATGTCTTCTGTGTGTCTGTGTCTGATACGGAAATGCACCATCAAACCAGAAAAAATGCATTTCTAGAGAATCCTGACTCTAAGACTTGTTATTTATACTGTGCAGAAAACTTGTCAGCATGTCTTATTGTTAAGAGATTAAGGATTACATTTCACTTAAATTTCCAAGATTAAGGTCTGCCTATTCCATTTTTGGTGTGGGAGAAAAATCATCATTATCATCATCAAGGTTTACAAGCATTAATCTTTTTATCTATGTATTCTTCAGATAGAAACTACTCTGCTACTTTATATGTAAATAATAACAATAGACACAAAAAACAATTAAAACATTGGGTATTATAAGCACCTATAAAGACGTATAAAAAGACAAACAATCTAATTTGGCTAGATTAACAGCATACTGTCATGAGTAAACCAAGGCAAAATGTATCCTTATTTATGTGTCCGTCATGGGCTGGTTTTTGCCATTTTATCAAACAGAGAAATAAGAAGAGTTGTTCTTTCATCAAACAGAGAAATAAGAAGAGTTGTTCTTTACTGAATTCTATATAGTTATTTGGACCTGCATTATATCTTAAAAACTTAAAAAATGTACAAATGCATGTTTGCAACTTCCAGTGAGTTACTAAGAAGTAACACGTTACTGCTAAAGTTTTACCCCTTCTCGTTTTTTCTGCAGCTATATATGAATATCAGCTATAGACAAGACGTCACATCACTGCTCTGCCTACTACCTATGGATGAAACAGAAAATGTTACAAATCTGCTAGAGGTAATATGTTAAAAATGTTTTAAAATAGACTGTTACTAGTGATTATTTTTGTTACAAAGTCAAACACACTGTACTAGTAATAAAAAAAATCTTATAGGTGGGCACTTCCATTACTCTGCTTTTTTCTTAAAAATAGACATTAAACCATTAAATTGATCAATGACTAAATAATCCTGATGGAAACAGAGATAAAATGCCTACCCTCCAGCTAGTTGCTAGAAGCTTAGTAATATTTAGCAGATTTATCAAGGGTCGAATTGAAAAATCGAATTTGAAATTCAAATTTTCGACCTGTTTTATGATCAAAACTGTCAAATTTGACTAGGGTGTTATTCAAATTTGATTTGAATTTTTAAAAAATTTGGATTCGAATTTTTAAAAAATTTGGATTTGAATTTTTAAAAAATTTGGATTCAAATTTTTTAAAAATTTTGATTCGAATTTTTAAAAAATTTGGATTCGAATTTTTAAAAAATTTGGATTTGATTTTCAAGATTTATCATACTCTGGCCCTTTAAGAACTCAAATTTGACTATTGGCCACCTAAAACCTGCCGAATTGCTGTTTAATTCATTAGGAGATGTCCAGGCATCAATTTTGAGTTGTTTGCAGCCCTTCCTGACATTCAAGATTTCGAATCAATTTTTTTAAATTCAAATCGAATTAGATTAATCAGATGGTAAAATAATATAATATGTTATTGATGAAGATTGGATCTATCTGATAAATATTTGTTCTTGTACTAATAGTTTGCAATTTATTCGTAATTTCCTTTATAAACTGATGATGAACACTAAGGAGCAGATTTATTAAGGGTTGAAATCCAAAGTACAAAAAACTTCGAAATTCAACCATCGAATTAAAAATCTTCAAATCCGAATATTATCGATTTTTAGAGATTGATCGAAGGATTTTTATTTGACCAAAAAAAAACTTAGAAAAGTGCTCTGGAAGGTCCCCATAGGCTAACATTGCACTTCAGTAGCTTTAATTTGGCGAAGTATGAAGTCAAAGTTTTTTTTAAAGAAAAAGTACTTTGATTATCGAATGGTCGAATAGTCAAATGATTTTTACTTCGAATCATTAGAATCGAAGTTGAATGGTCGAATATAGCCTATTCGATGATCAAAGTACCCAAAAATTTACTTCGAAATCTGAACTTTTTCAAAATCGAACCATTACTCAAGCTTAGTATATCTGCCCCTAAAAGTTAGTCAGGTCATGATGTCTGGGCATGTATGGACCATGCTGTCATCCTGTCAGATCAGTCTGTCTAAATGGAAACTTTCATTCGACAGTTTCCCTTCTTTTTTGGGAGGATGGATGGTGTGTCAGCTGATCAAAAGCCAATTGGTCAGATACCTGGCAGTTCAGCCGGTGAATGCCCACTTTTAATTTAAACAATGATCCCTACAGTAATGTTTTCCATACTCAGTAAAGGCAAATAAAGCCATTCATTAACGTTTATGAAAACAGAAGTATATCTTGCTTAATAAACTTGTGCAATGTTTTTTATTCCTTTTAAAACTGAAATATGCATATAAATCAAGGTCCACAAAGGCCACAAAGTTTTTTTGATGCCGGCTACAATTCTGACACTGGCGACAATTAAACACATGCCCATTGACTTTAATGTGAGTCAATTTGTCGCGTTTTGTGAACTTTTCACCGTTTTGCAAATTTTGCAGGAAATTTGCTAATTTTTCGGCGAAGTGAAACAGGACAAATTCACCCATCACTAATCACACACTCCAAAAGCACAGTGGGATACAGGCAGAAGGAATGTTAAATGAAAATGCTAGCGTTGTGGTTGACATATTTTATGCCAATGTCCAATGTACTTGGCTATCTTCTTGGATATTGCACAAGTCTATGGGCCACTAAAACTATTGCAATGTTTTACCAAGTAATACTGAGGGGCCGATTCACTAACTTCGAGTGAAGGATACGAAGTAAAAAAACTTCGAATTTCGAAGTATTTTTTGGGCTACTTCAACCATCGAATGGGCTACTACGACCTTCGACTACGACTACGACTTCGAATCAAGGGTTCGAAGTAAAAATCGTTCGACTAATAGACCATTCGATAGTCGAAGTACTGTCTCTTTAAAAAAAACTTCGACCCCCTAGTTCGCCATCTAAAAGCTACCGAAGTCAATGTTAGCCTATGGGGAACATAGCATAGGCTTGATCAAAGGATATTCCTTCGATCGTTGGATTTAAATCCTTCGAATCGTTCGATTCGAAGGATTTAATCGTTCGATCGAAGGAATAATCCTTTGATCATTCGATCGTACTATCTGCGCTAAATCCTTCGACTTCAATATTCGAAGTCGAAGGATTTCAACTCCTAGTCGAATATCAAGGGTTAATTAACCCTCGATATTCGACCCTTAGTGAATCAGCCCCTTACTCTTTCAACCTTGTGTACATTATCGTCAACATAAAATCATTACATTGTATCCATTAGAAAAATACATTTAGGCTCATTAAAATAGGTTACCCCAGGCAAGCCACCAGATTTATAAAACGTATTATATAGAAAACTGGAAGCAGATGTTGGAAGCTGTTTTAAAGGAAAAAAATCTCTAGAGGTAAACATATTCTCTTTGGGGTTTTAAAACATTTTTTAAATCTGTAACTTCCACAAATAGATAAAGCTCCTTGAAACGTTTATTGATATTTATTTTTGTTGTTTAAGGACATAATATATTTCATTGTGACTGTTAGTTGGTTAGTACTCTATGCTTTAGACAGAAAGGCTTCATCCTGTAAATTACCTTTTGTCTGAAAAAGATGGTACATGAGCTGTTCTTGTTTTATCACTTGGCAAGCATTCACTTCACTGTAGCTCTGATAAATTCAAATATCGTATTTCAATTAAGTTAGAATTAGAATACACAAGACATTTAACATCTGTGATGTATATAATAACAATAAATAAAATGTATTTGAGGTTTGCCAAAACACCATATTATTTCGTACAGATACAAATAAATTTTATAAATGACTTGTGAATTATAGTATATTAATAAACCAGTATCCTTTAGATGGATATAAGTTATAAAGAATCATTCACAAATGCTGTATAATGTGCAGAGTGCACGTTTTAGATTCAAAGAACCATGTTTTTTTACCCACAGTGCAAACTTTTTTTCTGAATCCCATTACACTTGCAGCTGTACTGGAGGATGCATCTGCCACAATTGCAAATATGTGTCCACTTAGGTCTAAATTGTGAATACAATTTGCAGAGGAATCCTGGAATTACTACAATAGGTATTATTGCACAATACAGAAGAGGCAGAATGGACATAATGACATTTGGGACAAGTATACAAAAATGTTAGGAGAGTTCCTGAATGTACACAGTGTCAAAATGGTGCTTCCAGAATTTAGACTTTAGCATAGTTGGGACAATGCTGAATGTGTTAGGAGTGAATGGAGAATGTGTTAGGAGTGAATGGAGTGAAGCCAGATGTATTTTTCATCCATTTTCTATTTTTCTAGTTTCTCTCCATTGTAAAAAATAATTATGTTTTTTGTATTATGCTAGGAAGTGCAAAGAATTTATAGTCAAAAGACAATGGGAGTTGACCTTGACAAAATGCAACTAATATTTTCAATTTAAGTTTTTCTAATTATATAAATTGTTTGAGAGTTGTAGACCAACTAAAAAATGTGTTGAATATGAATTTGATGCTTTTCAGTTTTTTTCAGTTATTATTCAATCAAGTTTTTTAGATTTGAATTTGTAATAAATAAACAAACATTCAAGTTTGGTAACATTTTTATTTCATTCAAATATATTATAAATAGCCCTCTAAAGATTCCCATTATTATGAACAAGGGTAAGGATGTAACAGCATATCCTTTATGCAAACCAATGACAATCATACTGGGAGAGGCAATTTTCGTCAAAAATGTTGGAATAAACAGGTTCTGCACCTAGTATCCAAAAAGCTTTGGACCTGGAGTTTTTCAGATAAGTTGTCTTTCTGTCATTTGAAGCACCCTTCCCTTAAACCCACTAAAAATAAGTAATCGTTAAAAAAAAATATTGTTTGCCATCAATGTAGACCGATGCAGCTTAATTACCTTGGTACATAGTTACATAATTAAGTTGGGTTGAAAAAAGTCCAAAATCCATAAAGTTTAACCCCTCCAAATGAAACCCAGCATCCATATACAGTATATACAAATACACTCACATAAACTACGTTTGCTTAGTAACTTCAGTTACTACGCAAACGTAGTACCTTTTGCCAGACCGAAAATCTATCTCCTTGGCAAAATTACGCAAGTGGTTTTACGCCAGCTACCATTAGTAAATCGGCAAAGTGCCGAAATTACGTCATGCTGGCAAATTTTCGCCAGCGTTAGCCACTTTAGTAAATTTCCCCCTAAGACTCTATGGGAAATAGCATTCCTGTAATTTGGAGCTTTCTGAACAATCAGTTTCTAGAAAATAGATTCAGGATACACTCCTTTCTTGACAAATTAATATATAACCCTGTAAGCAATAACCCAGTTTGCATAATATTAGGCAAAATTACCTATTTTAGGACATTGATTCCACTAATTTTTTTTATTGTTTAACATTGCCATTACTGTGTGAATTTATCCAATAAAAAAATAATTGTATGAATTATACTACATTTTTCTTCCAAAGCTTACAGTAAATTCACTGCGAAATGTATGCAGTCATTGGTATGTAAATCACAGCTATTGTATTCAAATTTGACATTTTTCATTTAGGTAATGTTATGGCTTGCAATCACTGGATCAAAAGTTACTGATTCAATGAGTTTGGTTCACTGATTCAGAGGATCAGGCAATTTCCGGATTTCACATCTTCGTGTTATGTACTGTAATTTTGCAACAAATGATTATTTTCTTAATATGTCAGTCACTAGATATTTACCTAAACATTCTTTATGTTCTTTATTAAAGTGTTACAGAAATAAAGGGACATTATGCCCTCAAAAAGTCTTGCAAAACCTACAGTAGGGGGTTGTTTAGAGGCATGCATTTATGGCAGCAAGGTTGGCCATGCTCTCAGTGTTGACCTACTACAGTTCATGGCCTGCTAGTTACATCCCCTTCTTGAATCATGTAAGGGTATTATAACACAAAAGAAAGGCTTTGGGAGATGATAAGGGATGTACTAGCCAGTAAGTCTGAGAGATAAGGCAGATTAGGCAACATAAAATCTGCAGGCTAACTCAAAACCATCACAGCAACTAGATGTTAAAAGCAAAAAAGAAAGTAGATATTTAAAGATTTCCATTAGATAAATCCTTAGAGGAAATACAATATTAAAACATACTATAAACTAGGTAACGTGTAGATAATCACTTAGGGACCCATTCACTTAGCTCGAGTGAAGTCGTTTTTTTGGCTACTTCGACCATCGAATGGGCTACTTCGACCTTCGACTTAGACCTTCGACTTCGAATCGAACGATTCAAACTAAAAACGTTCGACTATTCGACCATTCAATAGACGAAGTACTGTCTCTTTAAAAAAAACTTCAAACCCCTAGTTCGCCACCTAAAACCTACCGAGGCCAATGTTAGCCTATGGGGAAGGTCCCCATTGGCTTCCTATAAATTTTTTGATCGATGGATTAAAATCCTTCGATCGATGGATTAAAATCCTTCGATCGATGGATTAAAATCCTTCGATCGATGGATTAAAATCCTTCGATCGATGGATTAAAAACCTTCGAATCGTTCGATGCAAAGGATTTAATTGTTCGATAGAATGATTATTCCTTTGATTGAACGAATTGCGCTAAATCCTTCAACTTCGATATTTGAAGTCGAAGGATTTTAATTCGGCAGTCGAATATCGAGGGTTAATTAACCCTCGATATTCAACCCTAGGTAAATTTGCCCCTTAGATTCAGTTATACATACCAAGGCTCATTTATTAACACTAGGCATATTTGCCCATGGGCAGTTACCTATAGCAATCAATCAGTGATTAGCTTTGTAAAGCCAGCTGCAAATAGAACAATAAATGCAGCAATAGGAAATCATTGTTAAACATTTTAATTATTTGGATATAATAGAGTCTTAGAGACACCCTTCCTGTAATTCGTAGTTTGGAGCTTTCTGGGCATCCTAGCTAACCCAGATGGCCACCTCGCTCCATCCTCCAACACAGTGCAAGTGCACATGAACATATATAGTGCCCTGAATATAAGTTTCAGCTATTGCTTGATATATTTATTCTGACATGTTAGGAAATAATGCATATAAAGAAATATCATATAATATCATAACTGTCAGGCCATGAACTGTAGTCATATTCAGTAATGTTTAGGACCTTGTTATTTCTTGAATGTTTAGAAATTAAGTAAGCTGTTATATTTTACATTCATGATCTACAGAGACACCAAACCTGAAAGAGTGGAAAGGGAATGTTTAACCTTATAATATGGTAATGCACAGGATCAAACTGTTCCATTGCATCACAATAACTATATGAAATAATTTTGTGAATAATGGTCCACTTAAAAAACAATACTTCCTGGCAAGTTTTCAAGTGCAATATGATCAATCCAGGAAATAGCAGTTTTTAAAGATTTTCTGGAATGTACTTTAGGATTCCAATATATGCAAACATATGGATACACGTGTGTGTCTATATTTTAATTGTCTATCACAATTCTTTGTACCAAATTAGTCAGGGTTATTCTGTTAAAACAGCCACATACATGAGTAAAAATGAAAAGTGATTAAATATTAATAGATTATATGACTTGTCTAACCTCAGACAGATAATATTTCATTGTGTTTAATATCACTTTCAACCAATCAATGTTTCAAGACCTTACTTGCAACCATAAGTTCCACCCAAATACTCACAGCAACTCATGGATGCTTATTCAGATTTTAGTGGTTTTAGAAGTTTTTGAAATCATGTCTAAACTCACAAACTCTAAACCACAAACATCATTGAATTTATTAAAAGATTTGAATACAAAAAGTATAAATAAATAAAAAGCCCTGACTGATGTGCTAAAAACTATGCATCCAAAAACCTCTAAAAGTCTGAATTGATAAAAGCGACCCAATAAGATCAGCACAGCTATTACTGACTTCTATAGCACCTCTACAACTTTTACTTGGCAAAGTTTTGTATTAAAGTTATTCTTGTTTTTTTACTTAATAAAGTTCGAATTTCTTAGAGCTTTTTAGAAATATAGAAAAAACACAATTTTTTTGAGATTCGTAGGAAAAAAATCCCAATTTGATTGTTAGTAAATGGGCCCTTTAATCTCTTACCTAATTTATATTTCCTAATACTGACAGCTATATATATCTATCTATATATTTTAAGCCCTGTGAGTGTTGATATTTTGGGGTGAATGGAGATTATTTGATAATTCTGCACCCAGGCATAATAATGGCTTTAGTGCCGGTGATATAGGCAAGAGGGATGGGCGAAATTTTTCGCATTGTTTCGCGAAAAAATGACGCCCATAGACTTGTATGGTGTTGTGCGTCAAAATAAAAAGACGCGCAACAAATTTTTTTTGACGCCCATAGACTTTAATGGGCGTCGGCGACATTTTGCTGGCAGCGAATTTTTGGCGAAACGAAGCGGGTGAAATTCGCCCATCCCTAATAGGCAACCTTTATCTTACCTTGCAACATTTACCTGGACAACAAAAGAGGACAGTGATGTTGTCTGATTGGAAAACAAAACTACTCTATCCTATTTTGCAATCTTACTAGGTTCCAAGAGAAACTCTTTAGACATATATTCAATTTATATTTGTTCACTTTAAATATCCATTAGGTTATACAATGTCAACAAATTTCAGCTGTTCCCAGTGGATATGTTCTCCAGCACTGCTTCTAAGCTCTTTCAAATGGTTCACTCATCACAAGTAAAATCATTTTCAATTTCTTTTTGGGATATTATATTTCCTACTACTTTGTATTCAGTTTTCTCTTTTTACTTTGTACTGCCATACGCATATGACTTCTCCTCTACCTTGTGGAATGCCTCCTTTAATATTTAAGTAGCTGTTTTTAAGACAATATTTAATTTCATTCATCATGACCCTTAATCTGTTGCCTCTACTTACAATTAGCTTTGGAATTTCTACCACATACCCAATTAAATTCTAATGTTCTTCTGAACCAAGGCAATCTTTAAACATTGATCAAGTCCAGCTATTCACCTGTTTGGTTAATAGCTGTTTGGCTTCTAACTAATGTCAACAAATGCATAATTTCTGCTGTTCCCAGTTGGATATGCTCTCCAGGCATGCCTTTAAACTCTTCCAAATGGTACAGCCATCAAAAGTAACATCATGTTTAACCAGAACAACTTTTTGGGATATTTAATTTGTATTCAGTATTCTCTTTTCACTTAATGCTGTTGTAAGCATATGTCAGCTTTTCGTCTACCTTGTGGAATTCCTCCTTCCATGTTTAAGTAGCTATTTTTAAGGCAATTTTTAATTTCACTGATCATGACCCCTTAATCTGTTCTGCCTCTACTTACAATTGGCTTTGGAATTTTTATCACCCAATTCAATTCAATTCTTTTTTTTTTTTTTTTGTAACTTATAGTTTATTGGATTTTGACAGTTTTTGATCACAAATCATAACTGTTTACACTCACAGAGACTTATGATATCAAAGCATCAAGTTACACCATAATAGACAAGCTGAGGGTATATAGCGAAAACAGTAAAATCATACATCAATACAGCAGGTAAATTGACACAATATATCCTCCTATTACGATCACCATGTAATCAATACAATCGTGCACATAGATATATGTTATATAATCTAATCTCCATAAACCTCATACTTCCCATTATTTCCCATTACTGTGGACCAAACGACACATAATCAGTTCAATTCACCCACCCGAAGAGCAGCAATCATTCGCACTTGTATCGTTATAGCTCCCCAAAAAGGAGAAGAAGTCCTCTATCTTTGAGAAATAAAATAATCCCACTTAGACCAAATTTTTTCATGCAGGGGCATCCTCCCTTTATGTTTGGAAGTCATCTCCTCCATCAGTTTCATATCACATAAGCGGACAATTACCTCCCCTAATGTCGGAATTTCTGGGGTCTTCCATTTAGAGGTAATAGCTAATCTAGCCGCCGTATAAATAAAATTTATCAGCTTCTGTTCCTGTGGAGAGAGATGCGGATAAGGGGCACCCAAAAGCACATATAGAGGCTCTATTGGTATGTCCATAAACATTATTTTTGCCATCATACCTGAAACATCATTCCAAAAATCTCTAAGCTTACTGCAGGACCATAAAATGTGCATAAGTGTGCCTGGCTGACCACACCCCCTCCAACAATGGGAATATGAATCCGAGAACATCCTATTGAGCCTCACTGGAGTATAATACCAATGAAATAATGTTTTATAAAGATTCTCCTTCTGCCTTACACATGTGACACCCTTTCCAGCATTCTCCCAGATATCCTCCCACTGCTGGTGGGTGAGGTTGGTCTCCAGGTCCATTTCCCACTGAATCATATACTTATCTTTAGGCGGTGGATCATCGATAGGGCCATTTAGGAGGGAATACAAGTTTGATATCAATGCCTTCTGCGGCAGTCCCTTAACACATAATTTTTCAAAAAAAGTCATAGAGCAAAGTGGAATCATCTGTGATATAGTGTCCTGAATAAAATGTGAAAGCTGAATGTATTCATAATACCAGGTTTGTGGAATTTGGTACTTTGTTTGTAATTCCAAAAAGGTAAATTGTTTATTAGTAAGAGGGTGGAAAAAGTCCCTCACGTAAAATAGGTTTTTCGAACCCCAATGCTCTTTAAAGGTGGAAGTTAACCCGGGTGGGAAACAGGGATTCGCCAACACTGACTGCAATACTGGCGTTGTGCCAACTAAAGGTGTTTTCTTACAACAGTGTTTCCAGATCTGCAGGGTAAACTTAATTACATGGAGTGAAGTAACTGGAAGTTTAACAGGTTTGTTAGATTCCCAAAGTAATGAGTTAGGGTGAAGTGGTAGTAGATGAAGCATTTCTATTTGAGCCCACATGGACATAGGATTGAAGGTGGTCCACCCTAATACCTGACGCAGATGTGCTGCCTCATAATATCTCATAACATTTGGGGTCGCTAATCCACTGTGTGATTTGCTAGCAGTCATCACAGGCTTTGGGAATAGTCTCAAACAAGTAGAGCAATTTCGGTAAGATTGCCATTTTTAAGGTAGCAATTTTACCCAACCAAGACAGGGAGTAGATGCTCCATTTATCCAACAATGACTTGATGGTTTGGAGGAGCGGAGGATAGTTATGCCTGTAAAGGTCAAAATATGATTTAGTAAGATGAATGCCTAAATATTTAAGTGAGTACTCCTTCCATTTATATTTAAAATTCGATTTGAGGGCTTCCCGTGTAGCATAAGGAACATTCAACGCCAGAGCCTCTGTTTTTTGAATGTTCAGCTTATATCCAGAGATGTCACTATACTGGTTAAGGAGTCCACGGAGATTTGGCAAAGATATCATTGGATTGGTAATAGTCAGAAGTACATCATCAGCGAAGAGGGAAACTAAAAATTTGTGTTTTCCCAATTTTGGTCCCGTTATATCCCTATGTGTCCTAATTGCTGTCGCCAAGGGTTCTATGCTTAAGGCATATAACAGGGGGGAGAGCGGACAGCCTTGCCTAGTGCCATTTGTAATTTTGATAGGAAGGCTAGAAGCCCCCGGCAATTTAAGAGTCGCCGTTGGTGTAGAATACACAGCCCTAATAGCAGTCAGAAAAGACCCTCGAAAGCCCATCTGTTCTAACAGAGTGAGCATATATTTCCAATCTAGGCGATCGAAGGCCTTCTCTGCGTCCAAACTAAGAATGATGGCTGGAGTTTGGGCTTTATTGATAATGTCTATCAAATCTATCGCTTTGCACGTATTTTCCCCTGCCTGCCTTGGATAAAGCCCACCTGATCAGGGTCGATGAGTCGGGGCATTATTGGAGCTAGTCTATTCGCCAGAATTTTGGTAAAAAGTTTTAGATCCGAATTCAAGAGCGATATGGGGCGATAGCTCCCACATTGTTGAGGATCTTTGCCCTCTTTATGTATTAAAGTAATATATGACATCAGCATAGTAGATGGAATCTCCGCTCCATCAAGGAAGGAATTAAAAAGTGGTGTCAAATGTGGGGTCAAGGCATTGGAGAATGTTTTATAATAGGCATATGAGAATCCATCAGGTCCAGGTGATTTCATGGAAGGAAAAGATCGTATTGGCCTTTCCAATTCCTCTGCCGTTATAGAAGCATTTAAACTCTCTACTTCGCTTTGAGTGAGCGTAGTGTGAACATTATCCTTAAGAAATTCTGCCCGCCATTGTTGCAACTGCAGAGACTGGTCAATGTGGCATTGAGTCTTTAAATTATAAAGTCCACAATAATAAGCTCTAAAGGCCTCTGCTATTCCTTCCTGTGAATAAACCAGTTGACCATCCCCCACATCAACAGATGTTATAGAGTTGTGTGCTATCTGTTCCTGTAACCTCCTGGCCAACAATCTATGTGGCTTATCACCCCATTCATAAAATTTTTGTTTCAGCCACCGCAAAGCTTTCTCTGTATCATTAAGTAAAATAGTTTTGAGCTCTCTACGTGTTTGGGATATTTGCAACTGTATTGCCCTAGTAGGTGTACGATGATACAATTTTTCCAGAGTGAGAAGTCTTTGCTCCAGTTGTAATATACCCTTGGCCCTTCGTTTTTTCTTTTTAGAAGCTATGGCAATAAGATGTCCCCTTAACATTGCCTTATGTGCCTCCCATGTTATGGCTGTATTATCTACAGTACCTGCATTTTCAGTAAAATAGGTTGTTATAGTATCCAGAATCTGTTTGTGAATCACCGGGTCATTCAAGAGCATCTCATTTAAGCGCCAGTGTGCCTGACGTCTGGGCTGACTGAGGGTATCTATCGCTAATGATGTTGCAGAGTGGTCCGACCATGTAATAGGTAAAATATTAGTGGTAGACTTAAACTTTAGCAAATCTCTAGAAACCAAAAAATAATCCAACCTTGTATACAGATTGTGCCTATTGGAATAAAAAGTGTAAGATTTCTCATTGGGATGATGTATCCGCCAAATATCCCAATCTGCGAATCAATTGACAGAAATTTTTGGACTGCATTGAAACTACTGGATTAGTAGGGGGTGAGGAGCGATCCCTAAACTCTGAGATCACAAGATTAAAGTCTCCTCCAATTATAATAGGAGTCTGGTAATCCCCTCTGGCCTTAGTCAACCTTGTAGACAAAAATCGAAGTTGCCGCTTATTGGGAGCATACTGTATATGTTCATTAATGTTAATGTTTTACCTCCTAAGGATCCCTCCAAGATCAAGTAATGACCTCCTGGATCAGCTAAAACCTTAGTCACCTGATAAGGACATGCTCTGTGTATCATAATCAGTACTCCAGCCCTCTTAGTTCCGGCATCTGCCTGAATTACCTTGGGATACATATTAGATTTCAATGTACAGTTGTCCGATTTTTTAAAATGCGTCTCTTGTATTAGAGCAATATCCTGCCTCAGTCTATGCAGTTCTCTGATTGCTAAATACCTCTTTAGCACACTATTCAATCCATTAACATTTAATGTTAACAACTTAACCATTGGCATTCCATAGTAGTAACCCTCTAAAGATATAGGAATTGTCGCAGAGCCTACTCAATTGCATAAACCAGATCACAGGGTAAACAAGCAGAGAAATATTGAGGATATTAAGCAGCTGAGCAAGTGGGAGAGAGACATATTTGTGCCATAGATATAGTTTAAGCAAATCCAATATGAACATACAGAGAAAAACAATAACAAAAATCATACACCAAAACATAGGTGAAGTAACCATTAACCTGTAAATGATATGTAACTGTACAACCCCCAACAATTGCATTATGTTCAGCAACACAAATATAGGGGTTAAAGTAGGCCCGCCGTGGCCTATAAAGGGATCGTCCCAGACCCAATTCAATTCTAATGTTCTGAACCAAGGCAATATTTAAACATTAATCAAGTTCAGATATTTGCCTGTTTGGTTAATAGCTGTTTGGCTTCTAACTAATCCACAGAAAGACACGATGAAAGCAAATATATCAAAATTTCCTCAAACCCTTTAAATAAATACTCCCTTTCTCCAGTACAGCAAATAGATCAGTCATCATCACACATAACTGGTCATAGCAAAGCTAACAAATCCTGGTGCCATCGACAGTGTCAGGCCTGGTGCTCCACTGTGTACCCTGCCGTCCACGTGTGTGTGTGTACGTGAATGAGTGCGCATGTATGCACATGTTGACTAGCAGGGGTGGAAGAGTTTACTGGAGAATGGTGGGAGGGGGAGCCAGTTGTGGGAACAAGGTCCTGGACTAGGGGTAGTGTACATAAAAGGTATGTGCCAGCGCCCCCACCCACGTTTGTGCCCTAGGCACATGCCTTTTCTGCCTAGCCCTAGTTCCAGCCCTGGTCATCAAAGCCAGCAATAATCATGTTATACAACACTCACTTAAAATTATATCTGATTCAAAAATCTATACTGAAACAATCTTTTTATTCTTTCCATTATTGTATTTTTTCACATTAGCCGCAAAACAAAGATCTGCCAATTCGTCCTCAGCATTGCTTTCTTTTCTTTGTTAGGCAACAACCAGAATACATATCGACATAGTTGTTCTATTCTTTTATACTAATATACTGATTGTCTTTCTATTTCACCATGTTACCTTATCTAACCAGTATAGAAATTCAGCCGCCAAAACCTTTCTCATCAACCAACAAATCAATCGAAATAATTTGACATTATTAACCCCTTTTGAAATGCCTAACTTTAAATTTAATAAGTGATTCCCTATTTTGCTTCTTCTGCGCAGAAATTGCCATTGTTACAACCACCTAACCCATCTCCCATTTTGCAATGATGGATAAAACGTGAATTTTGACGCCCACGTCAAATTTGATGCCCACATTGAAGTCAATGGGCATCCAAATAATGTTGACGCACAGTTTTGATGCAAGTCAATTTTTTGACACCAGTGAATTTTCGTCAGTTTTGCAAATTTATTAGCCGGTGGCAAAAAGTGGAAATTCAACACAAATTTGCGAATTTATTTGCCCATCACTAGTTTCCACTCAATTCTCAAATTAACTTTAAACCCAGTGCTTTTGTCACTAAACACTTCTCGTTTTAGCAATGTATTTGTAAATTTGTACTCATTTATTGTTTCGTGGGAAATCAACCTAAACCTTCATGTCTGACTCCTAACCTAAACCAGGGTCTGACTGGCCTGGCAGGACTGTGAAAAAACCATGGGCCCTCGCCTGGCCAGACTCCCTCTCCCAATCTCCTGGCCCTAAAAAAAAAACAAAACAATTTGCGGCGCCACGTGTGTGTGGCTCCTTTTGCTAATGTGTGGCATCACAGTAGGGGGTCCTGGACAGGAGTCCCGGTGGGCCCCAGGCCCCCCAGTCTGACCCTGACCTAAACCCTCATTCTTAGCATTTATATTTATTCCTACATGCACCCCTTCTAATGTATTTACATTGCTGTATAAGTTCTTAAAGACATAAAAACACACTACATATGAGCACTACACTTCAAATTTATCTCAATATTTTCTGATACAAACTCCAATCAAATCCGCTCAGGCTTTTTATGTTTATTCATTAAATTTTTCCGAAAATATGCTCTGCGGAAGAAAATTAGATTTTCAAGTTTTTTTCTGATTTTTCCACCTGATTTTCACAATTATTTTGGAATTTTTACCTGAAAACTCCAAAAACTTCGGAGTATTGTACGAAACCCAGTGCACATCAAAAATCATTGGGACATCTCCCATTGACTTATATGCAACCTCAACAGGTCTGAGATTTTCAGATTCTGACTTTTCCATCCTTGGGGTTTAATAAATTCATGATTTTTTAAAAGTCAGATTAAATTAAAAGAAATCACAAATTTTTCGTGATTTTTGCATTTGGAGCTTAGTAAATAACCCCCCTATTGTATTTATTAAGGCACATCTAATTTAGAGGTATTTTAAGAATTGAAATATAAAGTTTTCCTTGCAAATTCAAACAAAACAAACATTTTAGCAGCATGAAAAATGCAAGATCCTGATAGATTTCTACCAGTAATCAAAAACTGCAATTCTCTCTTGTTCAACAATAGTTGTGCAATGTGTTTATCTGTATTATTTTGCAGGTTTATTCAGCACAGTTGAGTGAGCACTGAAAATTATCTGCATAAACAAACATGAAATCGAAAAATGAAGAGGTGCAGTAGAAAAATGATGAGCATAAATAGACTATAACATTAAATGCTTTTTACAAAGAAGGTTCTACCAAATGTGACTGACCTTCAATATAAATCCACTTACCAACAACATTTACATTTGTATTGCTACTGGTTACTGGTCCGGCCAACCTTTTTTTTTTCTTGTCATATAGTGACAGAGGTGTACATTAAAATAGACCCATCCTTGACAAAACGCATTTCACACTGACTTACATTTTAACTGATTCTCTGCCAGAGCATTAGAAGCAAGTTAAAACTATTGTTGGTATTACCAATGGATGCTCTATGAGTCCACCTTTGCAAAAACACTTAAAACAAGTTTAGTTACAATATCAGTAAGACAATCATGTATAATATGTGTCATTAGATGGAAATGCCAATTGCTTAAACATGTGTCCAGTCAATATCAACTTCTTATGGTAAAAGAACAGATTTAATAATTAACTACATATTATATATAAGGTTGTAGCGCATAAGGGTGTATGCAGACTTGTGTTTTTCAAATTATAGGTTATAAAATGCATAAAATGCATTTAAGCATGAAAAGAATGACAAAAATCTGAATTAAAAAAACGTATTTAAAGGGATACTGTCATGCGGAAAAAAAATTAAAAAATTAAAATGAATCAGTTAATAGTGCTGCTCCAGCAGACTTCTGCACTGAAATCCATTTCTCAAAAGAGCAAACAGATTTTTTTATATTCAATTT
This sequence comes from Xenopus petersii, assembly GCA_038501925.1. Taxonomy (NCBI): domain Eukaryota; kingdom Metazoa; phylum Chordata; class Amphibia; order Anura; family Pipidae; genus Xenopus; species Xenopus petersii. Next base: position 93,556,382 of record CM076687.1, on the reverse strand, counting down.
TGAAATCTGACATGGTGCTAGACATATTGTCAATTTCCCAGCTGCCCCAAGTCATGTGACATCTGCTCTGATAAACTTCAATCACTCTTTACTGCTGTACTGCAAGTTAGAGTGATATCACCCCCCTCCCCTTTTCCCCCCAGCAGCCAAACAAAAGAACAACGGGAAGGTAGCCAGATAGCAGCTCCCTAACACAAGATGCCTGGTAGATCTAAGAACAGCACTCAATAGTAAAACCCATGTCCCACTGTGACACATTCAGTTACATTGAGAAGAAAAAACAGCAGCCTGCCAGAAAGCATTTCTCTCCTAAAGTGCAGGCACAAGTCACATGACTGGGGGCAGCTGGGAAATTGACAAAATGTCTAGCCCCATGTCAGATTTCAAAATTGAATATAAAAAAAATCTGTTTGCTCTTTTGAGAAATGGATTTCAGTGCAGAATTCTGCTGGAGCAGCAATATTAACTGATGCGTTTTGAAAAAAAATGTTGCGACCAGTGTTTTTAAGCCAGTCAAAAATTCCTAAAACACAACTCTTCATAAAAAAATATTTTTAATCGACTTAGTGAACAAAAGCCCATGTGAATTGAAATGTTTCTATGTAGGGCTCGGTGAAATTGCTACAGTGCACTAATGTGATGTGGACCACTGGACTGTTATACCTATCCTTGCCAATAAAATTGATTTCACACAAAATATAGCAGTGCTACAACATTTTTTTCTGAAACATCATTTTGAAAATGGTTGGCGTATAACCTGCAGTTGTGTGTCCTTTGACTCAAGCAAGCCTGTGGTACACTCAGTAGACTTCAGTATATATATATATATTACTGTATATGGACAAGAATAATAATTATTTCATATAGTGCATTATATGGTCCTTGGGGAGGAAACCAACATAGCTTTAAAAATGTGTGTAATGCATAACTGCATCTTTTTATAAATTATATTGATCCAATAAAAAGCTTGCTGTGAATACATTGTCTAGCTAATTGGCTTTTTTACTAGGCTGTTTAGTTCTGCTCTAATGTCGAACTCCTTCTCTCTTTCTAGACTGTGCGCTCATAAAACAGGTTTTGTGCTTTAAGAATAAACATCGCTCTACAGAAGTACTGTAATATAAGGTCCAATATTTGTACCAAACAGGAAGGTGCCCCTAGGCATGCGAAGAGCATGGAGGAGGAGCACGGAGGAGGAACACGGAGGAAGATTGCTCCTGAGAAAGCTGCCGGATCAGCATGCCACCACTAATATGGGCCTGGTACCAAGTCAACCCACAGATGTGTCAATCCTAACAAATGACCATTAATGATATATGCTAATTGGTTGCTAAGGTCTACTAGAGCAAACTTTGGAAATTTTCTTACCCCATATGTAAAAGTGCAGTAACCCATAGTAACTAATAAGATTTTTGCCTTCATGTGAACAGTAAATGCTACCAGCTGATTGGTTGCTGTAGTAAACTTTTATTATTTAACACCTTTAGGACACTGACACTGCTTAGAGGAGGGATATCTTTTTAGCTGCAGTGCAAATCCTGCCATTGTAGACCAATATTTGTCAAAGTCCTTGATCTGAGTAACCGCAGGACACCTATTCCTCTAGGACAGCTTAAAAGATCTCATCTCTCACAAGGCACATCAGATGCAGAGATGTCATACCTTCAATATCCAGAAACTGTCAATATGAACTCCCAAAGGGCTGTACTGCAGTAAAGAGACAAGAAGTCTCCATAGGGTTTACATCATAACACATTTGTCAGCCTGTGTTTTGAGGGCAAATGCTTCAAGGCACCCAGACCAGTAAACACTACTCTCTTTCACATCATCTATAGCACATAAATAAAATCTATATATAAAAATGATTGTCGGTATCATTCATTTTAAAATGTTTTTTTTTTTGTTGTTGTTGTCAGCATTTCTTTCTGTATCTGCTGTACGTTTAACCTTTTCATTCAGCACAATGTAAGTCAGTGCGATAGTGTGACAGAAACGCAAGTCAAAGACAAATACAAAGTAGAATTATAAACACGGGTATGTGGCCCAAATTCACAAAATGTAAAGTGTTTTACGCTAGACTGTCACTGTGACCAAAATAAAATGGAGACTATTTTAAGTAAAAAGAATTCATGCATCACTCATGTTCTTATAAATTAGATTTTTTTTCCCATGGCCTTATTTTCATCATAACTGAAAAACATTCAAAAATGTGCCTATCCAAACTTTCTTTGCTAGATCCTCGTTAATGTTATTGGTCCAGGGACATCCAGCCTGTTGTCCGATACTGAGATGCAACATCCAGGGACACATTTACTATTGGTCGAATATCGAGGGTTATCGAGGGTTAATTAACCCTCGATATACGACCCTAAAAGTTAAATCCTTTGACTTCAAATATCGAAGTCGAAGGATTTAGCGCAAATGCTTTGAGAGAGCGATCGAAGGAAAAATCGTTTGATCGAACGATTAAATCCTTCGAAGCGAACGATTCAAAGGATTTTAATCCATCGATCAAAGGATTTTTCTTTGATCAAAAAAAGCTTAGAAAGCTTATGGGGACCTTCCCCTTAGGCTAACATTGATGCTCGGTAGGTTTTAGGTGGCGAAGTAGGTAGTCAAAGTTTTTTTTAAAGAGACAGTACTTTGACCATCGAATGGTCGAATAGTCGAATGATTTTTAGTTCGAATCATTCGATTCAAAGTCGTAGGGGCCGATTCACTAAGGGTCGAATATTGAGGGTTAATTAACCCTCGATATTCGACTAGGAATTAAAATCCTTTGACTTCGAATATCGAAGTCGAAGGATTTAGCGCAGATAGTTTGATCGAACAATCGAAGGATAATTCCTTCGATCGAATAATTAAATCCTTCGAATTGAACGGTTCGAAGGATTTTAATCCAACGATCGAAGGAATATCCTTCGATCAAAAAAAGTTAGCCAAGCCTATGGGGACCTTCCCCATAGGCTAACATTGACTTCGGTAGCTTTTAGATGGCGAACTAGGGGGTTGAAGTTTTTTTTTAAAGAGACAGTACTTTGACTATCGAATGGTCGAATAGTCGAATGATTTTTACTACGAAACCATTTGATTCAAAGTCGTAGTCGAAGGTCGAAGTAGCCCATTCGATGGTCGAAGTAGCACAAAAAAAACTTAGAAAATCAAAGTTTTGTTACTTCGAATCCTTCACTCGAAGTTAGTGAATCGGCCCCGTAGTCGATGGTCGAAGTAGCCAAAAAAAATACTTCGAAATTCAAAGTATTTTTCATTCTAATCCTTCACTCTAGCTAAGTAAATGTGCCCCCCAGTGTTGCCTAACTACTGAAGGATGTTAGAGGGGTGAATGGAGTTGTAAATCAAAGTAGCTGAAGTGTCACCGGCTTTTCATACCTGGCTAGTCTGTCACTCTACAAATTCTGGAGCTGAGTAGAAACCTCACCCTGACCTAACAGGGTTAAATAAATATTCAGTGCAAAAATTTGTCACCATCTGCCACAGACTTTCCGCTGACCCAGATTTCATTGTGTAGAATAACTCAGGCACATCTCATGCTCACAGTAATCGGCAGATAGAATGCAGCTTCCAGTTTCCAACACATTTGTTTCTAATGTTTCCAGGCTGAGGTCAGCATGGAGTCTTATTTAATTCTCTCTTTTTTTCGTTTTATGTTCATTGATCTGTATTCAGGAAGCACATTAATACTCCACAGTGGCCCGATCACTGTGGCATGAAATCTGATCATCCCTAACATGATTCCTTTCATTTTGCTGCAAGCTGCCTTACAGGAACCACTGCTACATATATATATATATATATATATATATATACATGTGGCTGACTGCCTGTGTGTCCTGATAAAGGTTCTAGATCATGAGCCGTTGAATTGTTGATGTAAATAACTGATAATGGTGTGACTACTGCATCTTTATAAATACATATATATAAATACACAGAGAAAGGTCTGGCTGTTAAAACAGATCTTTGCAATTATATTTTTCTGCAGAGGTTAATGAAGCTGCTATTTATATAAACAGAAGTGTATAAACACTGAGGGGGTCTGTTGGGGTGAAGACATGCCCTCTATAAGAAAAAAACTCCTCCTCGTATTAGTTTTAACCACACCCACCCTGCTCTCAATACTGTCAGCCTCTCCAAGGATGTTTAAGATACTACAACTGCATTTGCATATTATTTGATAAATACTAAGTGGTACCTTCTCTACCTCAATACCACTGAAGTAACATTTGGATTGTTAGGTGTATATACAGGTTTGGAATCACTTATCCAGAACCCGTTATCCAGAATTACAGAAAGGCTGTCTCATATAGACTCCATTATAATCAAATAATCCAATTTTTCTTTTAGATTATTTCCTTTGTCTCTGTAATAATAAAACAGCACGTTGTACTTGATCCGAACTAAGATATAATTAATCCTTATTGGACCCAGTGTATTGGGTTTTTTCCTGTTTACAGATTTTCTAATAGTCTTAAGGTGTGAAGATCCAAATTACGGAAAGACCTGTTATCCAGAAAGCCCCAGGTCCCGACCATTCTAGATAATACATCTCATACCTGTACTGTATATATACTATGTATTTATCATTTCTAATACCTGCCTATTTGACAAGTACCTTTCTAATAACTGCATCCATGAAGTAGCCATCATTAATACCATTAAATATTCCCTTCCTATATATGTATTATATATGGAGAGCAGTTGATGATTTTCTGCATTCCTTAGCATCTTCCAAGCTCTCCGCCAACGTTGCTAATTCATCATGCAACCCCCGACATAAACTTCAGTAGTCAATGGCATATGTCTAATGGGCCCATATTCATTATGTAATTACCAAGGGGATAGACATTAAGGTTGAATGCTGAGTGCTTGACAAAACTTAGATATATTTCCCGAATCCCCTCACAACATTTGGAACATCTCACAATAATTTTGGGTATTTTAGTAGCTAACCTATTGTGTCAATGGAAAGTCTTTTTATTGAAACAGACCTACAGGCTCACACAGAGAGATCTATGACAGCTAGTTAGACAGGGGAAACAGCATACATTTTATACAAACATGACTTGCATTCAGGGCTTTTGCTGTGATTAGTTTAATGGCATCTACGGTTGAACTGCTGCTGTATGAATGCCTGCAAGCTGTTAGTCAGATTCCTATTCTAAGGCTATGAACATTTTAGATTTCTCTCTTGCATACTAATTTGAAACAACTCTAGGTATGATCAAGATGATGATATCCTTTATATACTTTTTATAATGTGTCTTAGCTCAAAGCAAATAAGAATGAATGTGTTTATAATATGTCCATAGTGCTTAATACAAACTGTAGCATTTATAAAGATAGTTGAAACAGACCACCTACGCTATGAACCCCCCCAAACAATATTATACCCTTACAAATTCAAAAAGATTCAGACCACTTTCTGAAAACATATTTCTATCACATGCCTACCCACAAAAATACAATGCAAAATGTGGTTTATCACTTCAGTCCATGCCTGTCATGGGATACAAGGTCATATTCATTTGAGCTGTAGAAGAGAGCTGCAAGGAATGTTGTATGGATTGATAGGAATGTCAAAGAACTCACCATAAACCCCCTGGCAAGAAATGCCTTCTAGGAGAACTGTCAGTAGCCACAAGACACCGTAACCCAAATCCATCTTCACGTTAAAATGGACATATCCAGCCAGGGACTCAACAGGACCTTACAGAGGCCAGTGATGGACATAAGACCCCTCAGGTCACAGTTTAGATTCCTCCACTCTTGACCACTGCTGGTTCCACACAGTAGGACCGGCAGGAGAAGTAATAAAAAACAGATAGAGATAGAGAATAACAGTATTGCTTTTTACAGCAAAAAAATAGGAATGAACTGATTTCTTCTTAAGTGCAGGTTGGGGGAGAATCCCTGGAAATCCAGCAAAATGCAACCGATGTTTCAGTCTCCCTTAATCAAATACAGGAGATTCCTCGTTTTTGGGTTTAAAAAGAAACTAGAGATCATCCCTGGAGGGCAGTTAACGGAGTTGCCTGATCACAGTCCAATGAAATCCCTTCAGATTTGCCATCCCCCTCTCCATTAGTTGCCATTGAAATGCAAAATCCCAAATCCAGCCTGGCAACGGCAGATAGACAAGAGGTGTCAAGCAGTGGAGATACCTTTGAATGGTGTCAGTGTGCAAGTGTGCTGGAGACTAGTGTAGAGGGATGACTCCCACTCATCTCAGCCAAGCTGATGCCATGGAACCACATACACGGCCAGGAGTCCTGCGGAAACCACTATACCAATGAAGAGAAATGAAAGAGAGGACCAATCCCAGCTGGAAGAATGCAAATGAAGCACTAAACCAGGCAGCAAGGGGTCCGGATTGCAGCATATATTAATATTCTTGTCATTTGGTGAAGGGGATGCAGTGACACACTATCCAGAGACTAGAATGCGTGGGGCTCCTGGCACTGTCTCTCCCGTGATGCCAATGGCAATAGCTGGGAATCTTGTCTCAGATCCTGCACCTTGTCTCACAGACTCTTCCCACAGGACACAGGCGCAATTGCTCAGGGTGGTAAAGAAGAGAGTAAGGAGGGGGTAGTGCAATGGAGGAGGCAGCTGGGCTTTAGATCCTAGGCTCTGTGTGTCTGTGTCTGTGTCTGTGTGAGTGTGTCAGTGTGTATGTGTGTGGATATGTGTGTGTGTGTGTGTGTGTGCAGCCAAAGCAGGAAGGAAAGGGCTGTGTGTGGTCACGTTGTGTTCTACGTGTAGCAAGTTGGAGCTCGGTAGCTGCAGCCGGGCGACGTCAAATCCTGCGTGTCTCTCTCCTTTCTCTCCCTTCTCTCTCTCTCATTCTGCCACCCCCATCTCCCTCCTTCTCCCTCCCTCCCTCCCTCTCTCTTTTCAGCCAAAGCTCATCAGTATGGGTATCACAGAAAGAGAGCTAGATCGATGGAGAAAGAGAGAGAGAGAAGAGAGGGGACATGGGGAGGGGGTGTCCTATCAGATCCCTCACTGAGCCCCCTAAGCTACACTCCTTCAACTCATGCAATCCCCCAGCACTAGAACCAATTAGTCATTTAACCCTGTGTTCATCAGACAGGCGACAAGTGTATTGCTGTGTGTGGATTGCCTCACATCTGCGCTCTGACAGAGTAGAATTGTCCACCACTGATTGGAGGAGGGTGCACAATATATGTGAAGGCCCCCATCCCCCCATCTCCTCAACCTGTTATCTCTTTCCATTTGTGGAGGAATGAGTTAATATCTCCGCTGTCAGCTGTTGAGAAACGTGTCGGTCATGTTAGAGCTGTGCTTATTTCCTAGCAAGAATCAGCACCTTGGACAATGCCCAACACTTCCTAGTTAAGAGCTGGGCGCTGCCGCATGCCAAGTGAGCTTGGTTTCTTATCTTTTCTTTCCATGGAATAGCAGAAGCCATCATTGCAGTATATCTCACTAGTTTGTCATACTCCAGCCCTATTGGAATGAAGTGATCATGGCAGTGACAGTCTTGCATTGCCTGTATAGAAAGGGTTACTGCACGAGGTAGAGCATTAACTGTGAATGATGACAAAGTTGGCCCAGGAATGAGGGGTAAAGCCACAGTAGCTGAAAAACACCCCACCGATACAAGTGTCACTGATTTATGCACCGATATGACTGCATCTCACATCTATTTATGGCACACTCAGTGGGCTCGGATGTCACAGAGATCTGGAAGCTGAAATACAACGACAAGAGGATCGCAGATATGGTTGTCTTGGTTCATTGGATCCTGATAATCAAGTTAATCTTTAAACTGTCCCTTATGTCCAGAAAAAAGCATTATTTAGAAATTACAACCCATGCTCTATTCCAAGAAATTGCTTAAGCGAAAATTATTATTTTTTTTATTCATAAAATATTTTTTTTAGCCTGCAAGGGTTTTTATATGACTTTTATAAGTAAGCTCATGTAACACCTATACCTTTGTGCATTGTGGCAGGAGTGCTGCAGACCAACTGAAAATGGGAACAGTGGATAACATTATTCCTAGCATATATATGAAAGAATAGGAAAAACACTCACATATGTCATTTAAGCTCTTTGCCCTTTATTTCAAGCCCTTTATTTTCAACAGTAAGGGGCCGATTCACTAAGGGTAGAATATCGAGGGGTAATTAACCCTCGATATTCGACTAGGAATTAAAATATTTCGACTTCGAATATCTTTCGACTTCAGATAATTCCTTCGATCAAACGATAAAATCCTTTGAATCGAACGTTTCGAAGGATTTTAATCCAACATTCGAAGGAATATCTTTGGATCAAAAAAAGTTAGCCAAGCCTATGGGGACCTTCCGCATAGGCTAACATTGACTTCGGTAGCTTTTAGATGGCGAACTAGGTGGTCGAAGTTTTTTTTAAAGAGACAGTACTTTGACTATCGAATGGTCGAATAGTCGAACGATTTTTATTTTGAATCCTTCGATTCGAACCGTAGTCGAAGGTCGAAGTAGCCCATTCGATGGTCGAAGTAGCCCAAAAAAAAATTTGAAATTCGAAGTTTTTTACCTTCGAATCCTTCACTCGAAGTTAGTGAATCACCCCCTTAGTGTAGTGAATTGAACATTTTTTTTAGGGGGGTGGGGGGGTTGAACCCTCCCTTTCTCAAAAATAATTTCACACAGTGTTGGTGACAAATTTATAAGCACAAACCCCTCCCCTCATTTCAGATGGAGGCTCCTCAATGTGATCAGGTGACAGTCTTTGAAGTGAAAAGTCTCTTATAATCCATTTCTGTGTGAACTACAAATCCCATGATGCTTTGTGAGTCAGCAATGAAATATTGCTTCCAGGGTTCTTTAACCATCAAATGTCTCAGATCAGTGGAAATGCTTTTGATATTGTTGATTTAGTGGATTTGTGTTTGTTCAGTCGGGGCAAACTGTTATGGTAAAACAGTTCTCCTCAAGTATAACCCTGTACGAAAATCTGGTTTCTTAAAGAACCAATCATTTTTTAAATAACACTAGATTAAAGCCAGGCCTGGCTGTTTCTTGGCCTGTGGATAAAAGTTGGGCATAAAACAGCCTGACCACTCAACTCAGCTCTATGGCCTTTCTGTACCTTACAGGCAGGGTCGGACTGGGCCAGTGGGACACCGGGAAAAAAACAGGTGGGCCCCGGCCTTCATGGGCCCCGCCAGCCCAGACTTGCTCCCCCAGCACCACAGAAACTCTGGCTCCTGTGCTGCCACAGCGGTTGGTGCGTTCACACATGCGCGCCGTGGCGGAGTTCCCGCAGGCGCACCGCGGTGGAGTTTGCGCAGGACCTGGTGAGAATTTGGAGATTGAAAGTGGACCCCCAGGGACGTCAGGAGGGCCCTTCCTTTTGCAGCCCCGGTGGGCCCCCAATGCTTCAGTCTGACTCGGCTTACAGGCACTGCATTGGCCAGGAAGCAGACACAATGACCAGATATTGGTGCTGAAATGCTAGAGAATATATTTTCACTCCAAATTCAGTCAGGCTGTTTTGCACCCTACATTTATGTGCAGGCCAAGAATCAGCCACATTTGACCCTAGCTTAAAAATCAAGACATCAGGCAAGCAATTCTAGTTATTTCTTAGGATCTTCTCCTGAATATTGTGAGGACAAGCTGCAGCCTTTCACTGCTTCTGTTCCGCATATTGATGGCAGTATCGTCCCCCACTTCCACCAGTTGATTTGAACAGAGTCATGTCTGTTTAGCCTGGCCTCTGAAAAGCAACCAGGGTATCAAGGTAACGGCTACATTTTTCATCCATTCCATGTTCCACCATCGAACAATGGGCAAATTGCATATGCTGGTGAAGAAACCGCTAGTGTTGTGCGAATTTTTTTGCCAGGTATTGATTCAAATTTCAACGTCCTTGTAGACAGAATAGTTATTAACAAATGCACATTTTAAATTAACAGCCTGTCCTGAGCCCATTAAGGCACAATGGCTTATCCTGTAAATAAAAAGAACAGTATGAATTGTCACAATAACTAGCCTAAGAACAGCTAGCCTTGTGAGGTAGACTGTACCATAACATTTCTGTATAAACACTTTTCGGTGGTGCCAGCCTCCCTCACCCTTGACAGAGGCATAGCTGAAAAGGAAACTAGGTTAACTACATCCAGCCATTGTATTAACCATATTCCAGTCCTGTGTTGCGGTCCCAATCTCCAAGAGACTACGCACTTGGAAGGGAAAGGGGAATTGGGATTTGGGACAAATCGTCCCTTAACTATTTACACTTGAACAGTGGTGTTTGCAAGAGTCCTCTTCCAGAGTGTGTTCCGGGCACCCTGGGAATACAACCCCACTTAAAGTATCCAGCATTGGATGGGCAACTTGTTGGGGTGAGATTAATGCCTCAATTTCTTTCTTACATGTAAGTCCCTAGTCCAGGGGGTGTGCCTTGCACCGTGTGTTGCTCCAACCACCATGGGGTAGCCACCAAGGGGCTTAAATCCTTGAAGTTCTTTTACAGTCTTTAAAACAGAATCACCATTTTTCTAAATAACTATCAGGTAAATGTAAACTGGCACCTCACTGGGTCAACTGAAAGTTTTGGGGCACCTCACCCCAACAACTGAAATTTGCTCACTCCGGGAGTAATACATAGTATTTTGGATGTGGTTTCTCCACTCTGCACCCATCAGTAAGAGTGTCCTTGATGCTGAAGTACCAGTTCTTTTTGCTGCAACTGTGTACCACATGGCGCAATACCATGTTTCCTCACCACCACTCCTCGATAAAACAGACAAACTTATATCCAGCCATATTGTATGCTTGACTTGGTCAGGGTAAGTCAATGTATTTTCAATGCTTTTATCTTTGACCAAGATGTCCTCCACCATCCATTCGTCCATCAGACCCTCAATTTTGTCACAGACCCAGAGTTTTCAGATAATTTGCATACACTGATTGATTTGTGACTGACAAAGAGTTTACTACGAAATTTAATGATATGAAGTATTTAGTAACAGTATGTATGTAATATACTCCCTTGATACTTAACTATAACCAATAAGTGGCGTTTATATGTTGCAATTTTGTTACTATTACAACCATGTGCATGCAATTTATTGTAAATACTGCTGTATGACCAGTAGATGGCGAAAATTTCCTCTGTATAAAAGGTGTGGTTTTAGAGGGTGATTTTAGAGCTTGAAAAAAGACCGGTAGGCCTGAAACGTCGCAGACCAGGCTGTTTGCCATAAAAATGTACTAATAAAGGCATTTTAACTTGACGGGTGCTGTGCGAAAATTCATTCCTTGGATCAATGGTGGATGATGGACCACTGATGGTACGTGCACCTGATACTATTCTTTGATTAAGGAATCCAGCTGACTCAGACACACAAGTATTGCAGATTTTCCATGTGAGTCGTGCTCTCTCCTTCATTCAAGATGTTTGCCTACACAGACCTGGATAAAAGTCGTATCACCAATGCTGTGAGTGGCACTAATGATTTTCTCACCTCTAAAGACTGTATACATGAATTTAAACAACTAGAGGGTTTGAGGAGAAGGAATATTGCATATGATCTGCACTTACGGACACTGTCCGAATATATTAAAACAGAACGTATACCACGCGGTTTAAGAGTGAACCTGCGTCCCACATTATTTTCAAATGATGTAGATTTCTGTAAACGATGGGAAGCGATTGTTAATAAGTGTTCCACTGACCTCATGCTTGCTACTATGGAGCACTTACAGAAATCCATTCCGGAGACCAAAGCCAGTGCAGAGGCGAAGGAACAGGAGATCAGGAACTCCTTTGCGGGAGATGTTGTTTCCGGGGGGATGGAAAAGCTGACGGAACACCTGGACAAGTTCCGCACAGAAGTACAGACACGCAAGCGGCAGAAATTTCAACGAGACGCAGTGGATTATGCTACAGGGAGCGTATATAGATGGGCTTTATCTCCGGGTGAGTTTACACATGCAAGAGGTCGTGGCCGGTCCCGCATGCAGCCCAACCCTGAACTTCCACCTCGATATGATTATGCAATTACACGTTCTCGATCAAACTCAGCGTCTACCGCCTCGTCTTTTTTAGAAGCATCTCAGGCATCTGAACTATCCGGAAGAGAAAGCGGGGAGGACGCAAACATAAAAAAGCAAAAGAACAAGGGATATTACAAGAAGGGACGAAAACGGTGGTGAACATTTCTTCATTTCCTCTGACACCCTTACAGACTCAGGTATTGGAAAAGGGTTTATTATTTGGTTTAACTAATAAACCTGACTTTTTTGAGCTAGATCTGGAACTTTACCGCCTTTTCAGGACTATCAAGTTGAAGGCACAATTTTAGGATAAGACTCCCTTAGATAGTCGGGACCCTATTGGGACTTTCAATGGGGGTCCGCTGGGACTAAAGTTGCCCAGTAACTATGTACCTGATTCTGATAATGTATTCATTGGGGCATTTATCAGCAATGTCATGAAGGATATGGGGGCACTTGAAAATAAATACAGAAAGGGGGAATGCAAATTGACACCTTACAATTTGAGCAAGCTGCAATTAGATGCTTTACAGGAATTAACTAACAATTTGAGTCTTGTCATTAAATCTGCTGATAAGGGAGGGGCACTGGTGGTCATGGACAGAAAGTCCTATGTGGACGAAATCCAGAGACAGTTGTCTGATTCGACAACATATCAAATCCTTGATCACAGTCCCCTCCCTCGTATTTGCAGGCAAATTAACCATTTAATTAAGAATGCTATGGAACTCAAAATCATTGATGGGGCATTGGCAGCTTTTTTAGAGGTCGAACATCCAATCACGCCCGTTTTCTATATCCTTCCGAAAAATACACAAAAATTTGAACAATCCCCCTGGGCGCCCTATTGTATCTTGTGTGGGATCCCTTCTTTCTCCTCTCTCTGTATTTGTCGATCGGATTATTAATCCATATGTTAAAGCACATAAGTCAGATCTTAAAGGAGAAGGAAAGCTCCAAGACAGTTTATTGCCAAGCGATTAGCCACAATAGTGCAAGCTAGAATGCTATATTTATTCTGCAGAATGCTTTACCGTACCTGAGTAAACAGTTCTAGACACTGTCTCTGTTTGTTTAGGATAGAAGCTGCCATATAAGCTTGGTGTGACATCGCTTCCTGCCTGAGTCTCTCCCTGCTCACTTACAGCTCTGAGCTCAGATTACAGTAGGGATGGGAGGAGGGAGGGGGAGAGGAACAAACTGAGCATGCTCATGCCCTGCCCTGGAGGTTTATGCTGAACACAGGAAGTCTGATACAGAAGCCCATGTGTACACAATAGAAGGAAAGAAATGCAGTGTTTCTTTTGACAGAGGACTCAGAGCAGCATTACTTTGAGGGGTTACTAGTGTATTTATATAGACCTTTCTGATAAAGCTTACTTAATTTTAGCCTTTCCTTCTCCTTTAAAGATACACGAGATTTTTTGGATAAGATCCGCACATGCATAGAACTAGGGGATGATATACTACTAGTCACGCTTGATGTGGAGAGTCTCTACAAATTCGTGGTACAATGTCTTGAAATGGTTCTGTATAATAACTTCTTCTTGTTCCAGGATCAATATTATATGCAGATAAGAGGTACGGCGATGGGATCGAATGTGGCTCCGTCCTACGCGAACATCTTCATGAACAGATTTGAGGAACAATTCATCTATACCAACATGCTATTTATGAAATATTGCCACAAATGGTTTCGGTTCATCGATGATGTTTTCGCCATCTGGACGGGGCCACATTCGACCCTGGAGAGGTTTGTCAGAGAAATTAATTCTGCATTAACGTGCATTAAATTTACTTTAGCGTCCAGTTTAGAATGTATCCCATTTTTGGACACAATGGTGACAAGATGTGGTGGGTCCCTGTCGGTTGATTTGTACGTCAAACCAACCGACAGGAATACCCTACTCCATTTTGATTCCTTCCACCCCAAGCAGGTAAAAAAGTCCCTTCCCAAATCCCAGTTTACTAGGGTCAAGCGAATTGTAAGAGATGAGCCATTGTTGGGTTTAAGATTGACTGAAATGCAAGATAAAGTTAAAGAACGAGGTTATTCTAATGACATGCTTATGTTACAATGAAGACAGGTTGAAGATATGGAGGGAACAGATAGGAAAACATGCCAGATATCTCAGCAGCAAGATCGCATTCCCTTTGTCTCCAAGTTTAATACCTTATCCAATAATGTCTCAAATATTGTAAAAAAACACTGGAAAATTTTGAGGGAAGGTCTCCCTAATGTGAGTAGTTTCCAAAAATTTCCAATTATGTCCTACAAGAAAAGTAAAACCTTAGCCTCATCACTGGTAAAATCCGATATAGGCAGCCAAAAAATGAAACAAGGCATATTAAGACCTATAAAGTGTGGCACTCTCCCGTGCCTGGGATGCAACTGCTGTTCCAATTGCCAAAAGGGTGAAGTGGTGTATCATCCCCGACAAGGTACACCGTTCAAAATACGCGGCTATTACACATGTGCTACAAGTTTTGTAGTATACAGCATAAAATGCCCTTGTGGCTTATCATATGTGGGCCAACAAGCTGTTGCTGCACATTTTATAGAGGCGGGACATGGCATACATCAACTAAAATTCCAGGTATTGGATCATATACCCACACTCAGACGAGGGGGTGATCGCATAAAACTCCTACTTAAAAAGGAAGCTCAATGGATCAGGAGACTTGGGACACTGTCCCCACAGGGACTGAACAGGGAATACGATCTACAAGCTATTTTTCGCTGATCTTGCTTTTAAATTATTTTAATTCGTTTTTAACCTATTTTGTTTTTCAGATAATTTGCATACACTGATTGATTTGTGACCGACAAAGAGTTTACTACGAAATTTAATGATATGAAGTATTAAGTAACAGTATGTATGTAATATACTCCCTTGATACTTAACTATAACCAATAAGTGGCGTTTATATGTTGCAACTTTGTTACTATTACAACCATGTGCATGCAATTTATTGTAAATACTGCTGTATGACCAGTAGATGGCGAAAATTTCCTCTGTATAAAAGGGGTGGTTTTAGAGGGTGATTTTAGAGCTTGAAAAAAGGCCGGTAGGCCTGAAACGTTGCAGACCAGGCTGTTTGCCATAAAAATGTACTAATAAAGGCATTTTAACTTGACGGGTGCTGTGCCAAAATTCATTCCATAGACCCAGAGAGGGGCATACAGCATGTAGTAAACCCACAGCCTGTGCATGCTAAAGTTGATGACCCTGATGTACTGTATATGAGACACCTGGCAAAACACTTCTCGTTCTGCCCTTCCTGGTAGCACCAAAAGTTTCCTCCTTGGAGATCTTGGCAGGGGCCCAAAAACTGTGGGTAGCTGAAAAAGAGGAGAAGAGGTAGCTCCATCATCCTCTGTTTCCTCCATGTACTCCTCCCAGCCACAAGGGGTCTCATTAGTAAAGGCACTTAAGCAATCAGCAGGCATGCCTCTCTCTGCCGGGTATACTCCATCCACTTTGAGAGCTTTTAAAAAAGAGACAGGAGCTAGGACCTCTTCCTGCCCCAACTTGGGGTAGGTCACAGTGGATTTTTGTGCATTGTAACTCTTCAAAGAGGTGTTGATTCTGTGTAGTTACTGTGATAGGATTACCAAGTAGTTGCATGAAGTTGCATGATGTGTGAAGAGTTACAATGTGCCATTGTGATTGGATTAGTGGAAGAGTTTATATGCAGAGAACTTCCCACACCAGTCAGTTAAACTGAAGAAGCTGCTTGAATGAGTAGTGAAACGTCTTCAATGATTACTCAGCAAGTCCAGTTGTTTTAGATTTACCTATACTAGATAAACAGGGTATTGTAATGCTGTAACACAATTAACCTCACAATTAAATATAGAGTAATAATGTATAACCCAGTACTATTACTATGACAGTCCCAAATGGTTGGTGCACATTGGGGCCCTTACTAGGTTTCTCCAGCTCATTAATTAATGTTGCTGTCCCTTTAATTTACCAGCCAGCGGTATAACAATGGCCTTTTAGTCATATGTGCTTCCTGCAGAAACACTATGCTTCCAGGCAGGGCCGCCATCAGGGGGGGACAGGGGGGCAAGTGTCCCGGGCCCGGGCATCAAGGGGGGCACGTTAGTGCTGCAGTTTTGAAAGAGCCAGGCTCCCCTTGCGAGTGCCGAAGATCTGCGGCCAGCCTGAACAGCTGAAAATGAGAAAGTGCTGAAAAGCCGAACAGCCGAAGTCCTGAAGCGGCGAAAATAGCCGAAGTCCCGAAAAGGCGAAAAGACCTGAATAGGGATGGGCGAATTTGACCCGTTTCGCTTCGTCAAAAATTCGCCGCCGGCGAAATGTCGCAGACGCCCATTAAAGTCTATGGGCGTCAAAAAAAATTTGTCGCACGGCGAAACTGTTTTGACGCGCGTCTTTTTTTTTTTGACGCACGCTGCCATACAAGTCTATGGGCGTCAAAATTCGCCCATCCCTGGACCTGAAGTCACGAAAACAGCTGAAATTGAAGTCCTGAAGAGACGAAAAGACCCAAAGTCACGTAAGGAGACGAAGTTGAAGTCCTGAAGCCAAGAGTTCAATTCTACTGAACACCAATTTGTGTATTTTTTTTAATCCCCTGGCCACCAATGTATTATTTTAATATTCTATAGGCCCATGTCACCAATGTTTTTTTTTTAAAATATTTTTTTGGGGCCCCAATTTTTTTTAACTTGTAAGGGGGGCCCTGGTGTCAATGTTTTTTTAAAAAAATATTTTTTTGGGGCCCTGACCATCAATAGCTTTTTATAACTTGTGTGTGTGGGGGTTACTTTTTTAGCGCTGATGTCTGTGTGGTCTTTTAACTGTGATGTGGAGTGGGCGGAGTCTGGGGTGGGGCTTGGTCAACATGGTGGGAGGGGCCCAGGGGGCCCCGAAAATATTGTTGTACGGGGCCCCATGATTTCTAATGGCGGCCCTGCTTCCAGGTGAGGAATTAATCAGCAAAGGTTCAGCAACAATTGGGCTAACTACCTTGGATCAATGGATTCCCAGTCCACCAATAGAGTAATAGGTTGGCAGGTTAATCACAGCCTGTGCTCCTAAATCTCTGGATCACTTGGAATAGCAGATCTGAGATGATGAAGGCAGTTCTGTTCTATAGCAACTGTACTCTCCCAGGGCCTTAGTGCAGCCTTCCAGCCGTTGACTTTCCTGCCAAACTGCAAGATAGCTTCCCCCTGCTCCCTTCCTGGCTAGCAATGATAACAGTTCTTTTACATGTGCTAGTACAGAGTTGGGATAGTAAGGTTGGTTTCTCTCTAAGCTCTCCATGTAGCAGGCTTCCCTTGATTCAGGATCTCTGCTGGTGGTCTCCCTGTAGCAGCTCTTTAACACTTCGAAGCAGGTACAGAAGTCAGAATCCCCTTCTGTCTCACAGCTCTCCCCTTTTAGGGCAAGAGGGCAGTCCTTCCACAAACGTTTTGCACACTTTTTATGATTGGCAGTAACAAGGTCCATGCAGGGTCCAGAACTCTTCTGCATGCTGGGAAATGTAGTTCTGTTACTTTCCATGTAAACTCCATAGAAACCCAGATTCTTTGTTGTGGTGAGTTGCTGTCTGTATATCTTAATTAATTAGGGGTGTTACACCAGAAAATAACATTATTCCATTTTCAAGAAATGTTTCATGTAATTATTATTTTTTTTGTATTCATAAAATAATTTGTAGGGTGCAAGGTTTTTTATATGACTTTTATACAGTAAGTCAGCTCAAGCAACACATGTACCTTTGTGTTTTGTGCTCAATTCAGATGGAGACTCCTCAATGTGATCAGGAGACAGTCTTTGAAGTGAAAAGTCTCTTAAGTCTACACCTGTGTGAACTACATATCCCATGATGCTTTGTAAGTCAGCAAGAAAATATTACTACCGATGTTCTTACCATTAAATTTATTCCATCAGTGGAAAAGCATTTTGATATTGCTGCTTTAGTGCATTTGTTCAGTCAGGGCCGTACATTTCCCATGATCCCTTACCATAATCAAATAATAATAATATAATAAATAATTAGTTATAATTAGAAACAACACCAACAAATGTCTGACCTAACACTAATCGAAATGTAAAATGTAATATTCATTAATTTCAGCTACACTTAGGGGCCGATTCACTAAATTCGAGTGAAGGGTTCGAATAAAAAAAACTTCGAATTTCGAAGTTTTTTTGGGCTACTTCGACCATCGAATGGGCTACTTCGACCTTCGACTACGAAAATCGAACGTTTCGAACTAAAAATCGTTCGACTATTCGACCATTCGATAGTCGAAGTACTGTCTCTTTAAGAAAAACTTCGACCCCCTACTTCGGCAGCTTAAAGCTACCGAAGTCAATGTTAGCCTATGGGGAAGGTCCCCATAGGCTTGCCTGGGATTTTTTGATCGAAGGATTTTCCTTCGATCGTTGGATTAGAATCCTTCGAATCGTTTGTTTCGAAGGATTTGCGCTAAATCGTTCGACTTCGATATTCGAAGTCGAACGATTTTAGTTCCTAGTCGAATATCGAGGGTTAATTAACCCTCGATATTCGACCCATAGTGAATCGGCCGCTTATTCTTGTTTTTTATCCTTCATTTGGGAAAAAGAAATAAAGGAAGTAAATTATACAGAACTAATGCTGGAAGTGGGATAGAAGGTTTTAGAAGGCACTCCTTCTATTATTTTTGCCCATTCATTTATGACTCCACTTAAAAAGGGCCCCCCGTTGTTACAAAATTATAGCCCTTCTTCAGCTTTCAAAGGGGCCAGTACTGAATCCAGAAAAAGTGTGAGGAAGACAGGAAAGAGTGCAGATATGGACAACTGTGACCATTCAGGATATGCTACAGTACCTCCATGAAACTTGCTCAGCGATAGTTGCTCCTAATCAAGGACTGATTTAAACCAGGGTTTCCCATCCTTTTTTACCCTTGAGTGACATTCACATGTAAAAAGAGAAGGGTAGCAGCACAAGTGTAAAAATGTTCCTGGGGGTACCAAATAAGGATTATGGGGTATATTTATCAAAGAGTGAAGTTAATAGTGAAGTTCCGCCACTAGAGTGAAATTCCGCCACTCTCCATTCATTTCTATGGGATTTTTATAGGCATATTTATCAAAGGGTGAACTTTCACTTTCACCCATTGATAAATACGCCTTTCAAAATCCCACAGAAATGAATTGAGAGTTGCGGAATATCACTCTAGTGGTGGAACTTCACTCTTTGATAAATTTACCCCTATGATTGGCTATTTGGTAGATCTGTGTTGATAAGGATTATAATTGGCTATTTGTTAGATCTGTGCCTCTAAGCCAGGAATTGAAAAATAAGCACCTGCTCTGAGGCCACTGGGAGCAACATCCAAGGCGTTGGTGAGTAAAATGTTGCTCACGAGCCACTGGTTGGGCAACACTGATTTAAACAATCTGAACAGTGATTTTAAAATAAGACAACTGGATTTCATCTCTTGAATCTGTATTCTAGTTTATCAGCTTTTGCAGCTGCTGTCTGACACTGAACTCCATTGCTTAGTCATTGTGTGATATTATTCTAAAGCCCCTCATGGTGAGTTTTGCTTATTTTTTTTTCTGTGTAATATGTTATTATTTTACTCCCTAAATGTATAATATTGACTTTATGTATACTGAGGATTATCTGCCATTTCCTTGACCATTTTATTACTTGCCCCCTGTATAGAAAATGCAACTGCCTCCCCCCTCTCCCATTACTTGATTTAAACATAGCCTTGTCTGTTTTGCCTGACCTCAGAAAAGCAGCCAGGGTAACAAGATTTCCTGAAGAAATAAGCTGCCTGGGCTGATTGGAGTTCCATGATTCACAATTAATCTACTTTGGTATATGAAGAACTCACCCCATATTTTAACAAATAGAGAAACTGCGCAAACTGTCCATACTGCCTCCCTTTAGTTTAAGAGCTAAAGCACATGGAAGATTTTGACTGTTGCCCAGGGATCACCCCACAAGCTTCTGATTATTATATAAAATAAACATTTTAATGGCTGATGCACATGTAGAGGTAATAGTTGGACCTTGGTAGGAAAATGCTCACATGAGCATTTTTGGTGCAAAGGTCTCCTTTATGGTTCCATGCTCATCACTTAGAGTGCCTTTTATTTAATATTGTGAGGAGTGTTGACCAGGTCACTGCAAGTATAGGTGGTTATTAAACGCTGTAATGCACATTTTCAGGGTGAAAACTGTCTGTACTTGCTGTGTCAGGCAGGTTCAATTTACTTCAATAGGAAGCAGATTTGGTGTTTTTTAGGCATTTCATTGTCAGTTAATATGAGTTAAAAATATTCTTAAAAAACCCTATTTGACACCTGAATCAGCCTGTACAGTAAAAGCCATACTGTACAAGAATGGTACAGTGCCTTCCAAGAACAATGTCTCCATATTCTAATGACATTCTACATTGAACACTGAATACAGTGAAGGGCAGTGAGAACTTTAGCCTAAATATATTATACTATAAGATACAATGAAACAGACATCCAAGACCCCCACCTGCTACAGGTATGCTTCCAAAAAAGCTACTTGCTGCTTCCAGAAAAGCTACCTGACTCCTGAAGTAAGTTTCAGCATAATTCAGGTCAGAAGTTAACTCAGAAACACTGCTCAGTTTGCATTCAAGCTCCACATAGTGGCAGACATTAGAATATGAAGGGGATAAGAATTAAGATATAGCTGAAGAAGTACATTAGCTGCCTGAAAGAAATTTGGTGGTGTTGTATGGTGTGTGTTGTGTCAATGAACTGTTATATATGTCCACAGATTTTTTTCAAAAGAAAAAAATAACAATTTGCTCAAAAATAAAATGTTAAATGGTAGAATGAATTTTCAGTAAAGCACATAGGAGCAAATTCACTAAGATTCGTAGTTGCTCCAGCGTCCGCTTCGCCTCACTTTGTCAGGCGTATTTCTGCCAGCGCTACGCAAATTCACTGAAATCTGAAGTTGCGCTCAGGGGAAGCGTAAGGTTGCGAAGTTGCAATAGCGTTAATTCGCCAAGCAAAGCGAAGTTACACTAGCGATGCTTAATTTGCATACGGTGCCAAATTGAAGTTACAATGGAGGTATATGTAGCATCACTACACAAGCCTGGGAAACCTTCAAAACAGCAAATAAAATTTTTATTTTGCCCTACACATGTGCCCACTGTATACAGTAGTTAAGGTGCCATGAGTTAGGAAATATAGGGGGGAAGGAGGGTAGCCCCAAAAAGATTTTCGATCTTTTTCAGCCTATCACCCATAAAAAAAGAAAAAACGCCAGTGTTATTTGGAACTTAGAAAATTTTTTAACTTTTTTTGAAGCAATCCCTATCTACTCTATTGCACTTCGCCTGGTCAGTGAATTTGTGTAGTTACATCCGTTGCGAAAATTTGCAAGGCGCACGGGTGCGAAGTAATACTAGCGAATTTATGCCAGTGTCCGTTAGTGAATCGGCGAATTAACGAACATGCGCTACGCTAGCAAATTAACGCTAGCATTAGGCGCTTTGTCCTTTAGTGAATATAGTGTAATATATTATTACACAATCATGACAGTATTCATTTAAGGCAGGGATCCCCAACCTTTTGAACCCATGAGCAATATTCAGAAGTAAAAAGGAATTTGGGAGCAACACTAGCATGAAAAATGTTCTTGGGGTGCCAAATAAGTGCTGTGATTGGCCATTTGGTAGCCCCTATGAGGATTGTCAACCTACATTGAGACTCTGTTTGACAGTGCAACTGTTTTTTATGAATCCATAACTTGCCTCCATGCCTGGAATTCAAAAATAAGCACCTGCTTTAAGGCCACTGGGAGCTACTGGTTGGGGATCACTGCTTTAAGGAAAAGGAACAATCCTATTAAAAGGAGGCCCAGGGAAGGACATTCCTCCTATCAATGCCCTAAGCTTTCTGATGAAGCTAATAACCCCACTAGATTTGTGTAACCTGGAGAAATATTATGATCAAAGACTATGGTATTTTTGCATTCTGGCTTGGCTACAGATGGACTGTCTCTGGGAAAACTCTGTAGTTGATTGAATGCATACATAATACAGGAATGGAATCCATTATCTGGAAACCTGTTATCCAGAAAGCTCCGAATTACAAAATGGCTATCTCCCTTAGACTTCATTTTATCCAAATAATCCAAATTTAAGAAAAAAATATTTCCTTTTTCTCTGTAATAATAAAACAGTGCCTTGTACTTGATCCAAACTAATATATAATTAATCCTTATTGGAAAAAACGAACTTTCAGCGTATCCCATAATCTTTGTAGTAATAGGCTCTCCTTCTAAAGGTCACACCGGCCAGACCCCAATATCATCAAACTTAAACGGTGAAGGAAGCCACAAACCGCAGAACGCTGCTGCTTGGGGGCAAATTCACTAGCGTCAAATAGCTAGCGTTGGTCATTTTCGTTACCTCGCAAATTCACTAACGAACGCTGGTGTACATTCGCTAGTGTTACTTCGCACCCTTACGCCTGACGAATTTGCGCAACGGACGTAACTACGCAAATTCACTAACATGCGCATTGTACTGAACGCTACCTTTTACGCTAAACTTCCTTTGCCACCTCAGATCAGGCGGAGCGCAATAGAGTAGATAGGGAATTGTTTCAAAAAAAGTTCAAATTTTTTCTAAGTCCCAAGAAACGCTGGCGTTTTTTCTATATTATGGGTGATAGGCTGAAAAAGATCGAACATTTTTTTGGGGCTCCCCTCCTTCCCCCCTACATTTCCTGACTCATGGCAACTTAACTATACAGTGGGCACATGTGTAGGGCAAAATAAACATTTTATTTGATGTTTTGAAGGTTTCCCAGGCATTTGTAGTGCTGCTACATATTCCTCCATTGAAATTTGAATTTGGCGCCTGTATGCAAATTAACCATCGCTAGCGTAACTTCGATTCACTTAGCGAATCAACGCTAGCGCAACTTCGCAACATTACGCTACCCCTGAGCGCAACTTCGGATTTTAGTGAATTTGCGGAGCGCTTGCGAAACTACGCATGGCGAAGTGTGGCGAAGTACGCCTGGCGCAACTACGAATCTTAGTGAATTTGCCCCTTAGTGTTTTATTGTACACTACATGTTTTGGATCACATGGAGCGGTTTGTGGCTTCCTTCACCGTTTATGTTTAATCCTTATTGGAAGCAAATCCAGTCTTTTGGGTTTATTTAATGTTTAAAAGTTTTTCTAGTAGACTTAAGGTATGAAGATCCAAATTATGGAAAGATCTATATCTAGAAGACCCCAGATCCCGAGCATTCTGGATAACAGGTCTCATACATGTATACAAATATATATATATCTATATATTTTTCTATATTAAATCATTTATTTACAATGCATTGAAGTCAATTGGTGTTTTTTTTTTTTTCGTAAGACTTTTTCCAAAACGCACAACAATTTTTTACTCTACATTTTGAGTCTTTGGGCATTGTTTTGCCGCAAAACCTGGCAAAAAAGAAAATTCACCCATGACGAATTATAATTAACTAAACTGTTGACCCACTGCATGTTTATGATGAGCATGACTTGACACTCTCAAGTAACTAGGAGTTTTTATTTTTCTCTCACTGTACTTTTCAGCTTTGCAGTATGTGCTGTATATGAAATGCTTTAACTCTCCCTATGCCTTCTATTATCTTTCACTGAAATGAAGCATGCTGAGGCAATTAATGCACAACTTCTGTGAACTTGTTTCTAGGTTTAGGTTTTTAGCTACAGGATGCCGGTACAGCCAGGAGGTGTTTGTTACTACCAATAGGTGACAGAAGTTTGTTAGTATTTAGGTCTCACACTCGGGGGCTGATTCACTAAGGGTCGAATATCGAGGGTTAATTAACCCTCGATATTCGACTAGGAATTAAAATCCTTCGACTTCGAATATCGAAGTCGAAGGATTTAGCGCAAATACTGCGATCATACGATCAAAGGATTATTCCTTCGATTGAACAATTAAATCCTTCGAATCGAACGATTCGAAGGATTTTAATCCAACGATCTAAGGAATATCCTTCGATCAAAAAAACTTAGGAAAACCTATGGGGACCTTCCCCATAGACTAACATTGACTTCGGTAGCTTTTAGCTGCCGAAGTAGGGGATCAAAGTTTTTTTTAAAGAGACAGTACTTCGACTATCGAATGGTCGAATAGTCGAACGATTTTTACTTCGAATCCTTCGATTCAAAGTCATAGTCGAAGGTCGAAGTAGCCCATTCGATGGTCGAAGTAGCCCAAAAATTACTTCGAAATTTGAAGTTTTTTTACTTCGAATCCTTCACTCGAATTTAGTGAATCGGCCCCTCAGTGTTCATTTTGTGGTTGTTTGTTCACGGCAGTGTCCTTCTGAAGAAAGAGTCTACCTCTCAGGCATAAATTGTTAACAACTAAAATGAAAAGGGTTATATTACTTAAACTTAACTGAATCTATCTTCCACTTTGATGAAGTATCAGAAAAAAAAAAAAAAAGAAACAACCCTCACATCATTTTAGGGAAATGTCATTGCTTACCCTAATCAATACTTGATCCTTTCATTCCATTTGCAGTCAACTGCATTAGATTCTGAGATATGTATAGGTATGGATTTGCTAGAAGCACCTGATCAGCATTTTGTCTTAGATGGAGCATCATAGAAATGCTAAGAAATTAAACCATCAGAGAAATGATAGGATAGTACTGCCTGAACTACAAAGCCCTCCTTTAATTAACAAGATGGTTTCTAAGCAACACCAGTGCAAATACACCAACCCAATATATTTCTTTCTTTTTACAGTGCATGTACTGCTGCCCTCCAGTGCCTGTTGATTATAATTCCTCACATCCACCTATTTGCTGTCAATTATAATTCAAAAGTAACCAAATGGTTACAAAATGAAAGTTCGTGGTGTATTAAATAAAACACAGGTAAAATCATTTTGATTTCGCTACATGACAGTACAATAGATAAAAACCATGAATATTATAAGAATTATAACCTTATAAACAGTGCTTAGTGATGTCATCAGACATCACTTATCAGTGATTCATGATGTAATTTCTGTTGAATGACTCACTGAAACTCATGTATGATAATAAATAATGTACCCTCTATTGTAAAATATGAGGCTATTAAATTTCATCTCTGCCTTGTGTTTTGTATGTATAGTGAAAAAAGTAACCCCTATTGTAAAATATAAGAATATAATAACTCACTGAGTTCCAGGACCCTTAAAAAGCATAAGGGGCAGCAATGTTGTGGAATGCCCTCCTGGATGTTATCATGGCAGATTGTTATGCCTTTAATAATGGCTTGGATCACTTCTTGGACAAACATAATATCCAAGCCTATTGTGATAGGTGTTGGCTGTGATCACTGTAGATATTGGTATATATATTTTATACAGTAAGGGGGTTATTTACTAAAATCTTTTTTATCTCATTATTTAAATAAAAAAACCACGACTTAACTCAAATACCAGATTTTGCCTTATTAATTATTTAAAAAAAACGCTCTAAAATCGGTTCAGAAAACCTAAACCTCTTGAATTTCTCCTGATATTGCTTAAAACCCCCAAATTCTTCAGATCTTTGGACAAAATTTAGCGCAGACCATGATATCTTCAAATATGAAATGGGACCTCTGCCACCACTGACTTCTACAGGTTGGAGATAGAGAATTTTCCGGTTCGGACATTTAGCAGCCTCAGGGTATAATAAATCGAAAAAGGTTTTTTTTCCTCTAAAAATTTGTGATTCTAGTTAAAAAAAAATTTTTTTTTCATTTGGATTTTAATAAATAACCCCCTTAAACTTCCATTTTAAAACCCCCAAATTTATGTTTAAGCTGATTAGTCACCATTTATTTGTGGTCTCTCACTCATAAGCTCCGTTAGTTTTTTCCCAAATTTTAAGTTTGTTTCACTCAGTCCCTTAAGGAACATAAAAGTGGTTCTTCTGTATACTGTATGTGTATACAGTATATAATATACTATATGTACATTGGGGTTTGTTTGGAGAGGTTGACTTTGATAGACTTTGATCTTTTTAAACCCAACTTAATTATGTAAACATGTAACTATATTAGGGCATTCAGGGCACATTCAGTATCCCAAATTTTTAAATTAACCGTTACTTTTCCTTAGTTCAAAATAAAAATAACTAAATAGCAGAATGGCCCAATAAATACAAATTAATAACTTGTTTTCTTAGGCAGAAATATAACATTTGTGAGTAGTGATCGGCGAATTTATTCAGCAGGCGCAAATTCACTGCGAATTCCCGCGATTCGTCACCAGCAAATAAATTCGCAAAACCACCATGAAAATTCGCCAGTGTCAAAAAAATGGACACCGGCATCAGTTTTTTTGGACGCCAGTTTTTTTTTCGCCAAAAACAGACGCTGGCGTCCAAAAAAACAGACACCGGCATCAAAAACTAATTGTTCGCCATTTCTTGATTTTCGCTGGAAATTCGAAAATTTTATGGCAAAGCAAAACGCCCCAAATTCGCCCATCACTATATGTGAGTAATATTTACAATGTATTTTCTGGCAATTCTTTTATTTTTCATTTTTTTAACATTTCCAGATTCCTTTCTAAACCTAAAAATATATTTCAATGATGAACTGTTCCATATAGATTTGCACAGTATATTCTAATGCTCAGCGCAGCGATGGGACAATTTAGATATGACAGTTGAGAGTGGGCTACCCACGTTATTAGTTGTGTATTTGCATGACAAATCATATCAAACCATTTCATAATTGTTCTTAAGGTACTTACTTCTTGTGCTTTAGTGATTACGAGATTTCTATACATGTGCATACCAGATGAGCTGCAAGCATATTGGTTTTGAAAAAGCATCCTTTAGGTTTCTGCTTCAGATGCTGTTTCAACATGACTAGGTTTGACAAAACATGAATGAAAAGGCATTGCTCTTTTTGTATGGATTTTATGACCCCATGAGAATATCTATAATATATACTGTTTATATACTCTTCTGTATTTACACTCTCAATATATGTCAATATAGTATTCTATTTAGGTGTAGGTGCTTAATGCTGGCATTGGTTTTTCACAGTTTGTTGATGTGTGCCCATTCAAATGGTGAATACTAATTTTTGAGTATATACAGCATACTTATTATATATATTATAGCTGTTTATAGGGGTCATCAATCTCATAGGTGATTTGTTGCAGTTCCTGTCTACCCACTGATATAAATCAAACATACAGGGGGTGGGAAAAATGTATAAACACCACATGGGAAAATAAGGTTTATGCAACTGAATAACAACCAAGCCACACTGGTTAGTCATAGTAGGGTGACTGACTGCCAATAACCAATATACGACAATTATAATAGAGGGCTGACAATCAGCTGTATAAGCTGTTAGAAAAACATTATATGGGTAATTGTTCTCTCTCTATCATAAATGGCACTCTAAGCTATTGCTGTGTATATTGTCATGTGAATTTAAAGGAATTGTTCAGTATAAAAATAAAAACTAGGTAAATAGATAGGCTGTGCAAAATAATAAAATGTTACTAATATAGTTAGTTATCCAAAAATGTAACGTATAAAGGCTGGAGTGACAGGTGATGCTCAGGTTCTGAGTTAACAATTACTAGCAAAGCAAAAGTTTAAGCTAAAATGATCAGTATGACCTATTGCTATCTTTTAATGCACAACATTATTTTAAAAATTAATTTTTTCATGATAGTATCACTTAAGGACTAAACTGAGTTAACATACTGCTTACACACCATTCACAACTTATGATGTCTCATAATACCCAAATAAGCTTCACCAAGTTTTCTTTGGGAAAAAGTTTGATTTGAATTCGATCGAATGTGCTATTACGTTGATTCGTACGATTCGAATTTGTGCAAATATGGACCTATTCGATGGAAAATGGACCTATTCTGCCAAAAAAAAAGTCGATTCAATTTTGGTTGGTCTTTCTGAATTTGAATTTTGAAGTTTTTCAAATTCGAAATTCGACCCTTGATAAATATGCCCCTTAATGAAGTTTATTTAGTATAAGAGACAGAAAAGATTTGATGTGAAAGGTATCAAGAAAACCAGACTACAACCAGGTGAATGTAGAATTTACAAGGAGTGTATCAATATCAGATGACAGCTGTATCTCTTCTTTTCTGTCATGTTACTCACTAATAACCCTCCTCAATGCACAGACTGATGGATCATTATACCTGAAAGTGCAGAATAATTTCTGAAAATGTTCTAATCAAAACAAAATTACTATAGATCCAAGTCAATAGCACCTATAGATTTCACAAAAATTGATGTGTAATCATATGAATGTCAATATGAATGATTTCATTTATTTAGTGCCAAAATGTCTTCTTGGTCAGTTGCGTCACTTTTTAATAGGGAACTTAAAATAGTTTTGTAGCATCTTATTATATTGTCTCGCTGATTTTCTGTCATCTGGAGATTTTGCTGATCAAGCTTCTCTAGGAAAGTGCAAATTGTAATTAAAACTATAGGAAAATAAATATTTATTTCTTATTTTATATGAAAGTATTTGAAAAAACAGTTGTCCCATTGCATCTCATTATGGAGTTGTTATGCATTCCATATGCTAAGACAGAAGTATAGAAATAATGATATATCTTGTTCAGCTCCATGTTTTTTCTATAACATGAATATCTTAAATAAAGATGTCGAAAGATATCTAATATTAGACCTTACTAAAGTTCAGAATGACTTAAAACACTAGTGTTCCGACTTGTACCTTGTGCTCTATAATAGACTTGCAAGAAGGCCATATATTATATTGTTGTTCTAATTGGGGCCTTCTATAGCATTCTTTTCACCCACTCTTAAATAGAATAGAATCTACCGTGCTCCCCAGTGATACTGCCAGCCACCCCCTTCACTTACATACTGCAAATGAAATTCTCTCGGCACATACACAGTAAATTATATGAATTTGATTAATTGTCACCTTCTTCCTTATGTCTTTTTTGACTTTTCCAAAAAGTACATTGAGGATGCACAAGGATTTTCCCTGTAGATATTCATTTAGGGGCAAATTTACTTAGCTCGAGTGAAGGATTAGAAGGAAAAATACTTTGAATTTCAAAGTATTTTTTTGGCTACTTCGACCATCGAATTGGCTACTTCGACCTTCGACTTTGAATCGAATGATTCGAACTAAAAATCATTCGACTATTCGACCATTCGATAGTTGAAGTACTGTCTCTTTGAAAAACTTCGACCTCCTACTTTGCCACCTAAAACCTACTGAGCACCAATTTTAGCCTATGGGGAAGGTCCCCATAGGCTTTCTAGGCAATTTCTGATCGAAGGAAAATCGTTCGATCGATGGATTAAAATCCTTCGAATCGTTCGAAGCATCCACTTCTACTAAGAAAGGAAAAGTAGAATCTGGATGCTGGAGTACTGGAGCAGAAGTAAATGTTTCCTTCAATTGTTCAAAAGCTCTCACATCCTCTTTAGATCATATATTTGAATCTGGCAGTGATTGAAGCCACCAAAGTGTAAAGTTTTTTAGAAATTGTATGTAATAGTTGGCAAACCCTAGAAATCTTTGAATGGCTCGCAAAGAAAAAGCTTGCACCCAATCTAGAATGGCCTGATCCATACTATATTCCAGAAAATGAATCAAGGGTACTTCAGAAATAAATGTTTCCATCTTGTCACAAAGTTGATTTTGCTTATGTAACTCCTCCTGAACATGAGCATGATGGTCTGTGGAAGTGGAAAACATATCAATATCATCAAGGTACACCAAAATATAGTGACCTAGGAGGTTATGGAAAATATTGTTTACAAATTCTTGAAAGATGGCTGGGCTATTACATAACCCAAAACACATTACTTAATATTTATAATTCCAATCATGATGTTAAAGGCCATCGCCCATTCATCCCCTTCCCTGATTCAAGTTAAATTACTGTATATGCACCTCTCAGATTGATCTTAGAAAAGATTGTGGCGCCCTTAACTCTAGAAATCAAGGAAAGGTGGTAACGATTCTTGACCCTGATTTTATTCAGACCTCCATAATCAATGCATGGCCTCAGGCCACCATCTGTACTTTCTCCCACAGGAGAGGAGGAAGACCTTATTAACCCTCTTTTCAGACCTTAATATTCTACCTCTAGCAGGAGAGGAGCCTGGAATTAAATTGATAGCACAGTCATAAAGCCTGCGGAGGAAGGGTTTCGGTAGCTTTTTTAAGAGAAGACATCTGCATAAGAGGAATAACAAGAGGAAGAACTTGGAACGGTTAAGACATGAAAGCTCACAATCTATTCTCCATTGAAGAAGTGCCTCATGTGTCAAACAGAAGAGGTTTGCAGAGGAGGAATCGGCAGGCGTCCCCTGACTTCCAGGTACCCTCACAGCAGCATAGTTAGGATAAATTTATAACGTACTGTTTTACAGAGAAGAAAGAAAGAAATCCAAATTTTTTAAAGTTTATATTTCAGTTTTGTATTTTTAAATATCTATATTTTTAAATAAAACAGCAGGAAGTAGGGGCTTATACAGGATGGTGGAGAAATATTTATACTCAAAACATGCTCCATTTATTCTGATAAAACCATTTGTTAAAGAGTAACCTGCATTAATGTGTTACAGAGTTATTGATTTGCTTCCATTTACTAAACCCCCTACATATAGATATTAAATGAAAGCATCTGAATTGATCACACAGATTTGAGGTCACCTAGAGTTATGCATATTTATTTGAGCCTCAGCTTAATAATAACTTCAGAAAAAGATTATAATGTTCAAGTTAAATTTCTTGGCAACAGCTGTTTGTTTCTTTGTGTTTAGAAATTTATATATATATATATATATATATATATATATATATATATATATATATATATATATATATATATATATATATATATACACTTTTTATGATTGATATATTTGAGAGGCTACACTAAAGTTCATAAAATAAAATGCATGGCATTAATATTGCTAGAATCACTTTTAAATTAATAAAGTTATACTTTTACTACTGATATGTAACCTACAATTTAATGACTCAGTTGTTAAAATCACTTTAAAATAAATTCTGCCGCTGAAATACTACTACTTACTACTAATAAAAAACCCAAAATATTCCACAATGCTGTACAATAGAAAGGTGTTTACTGTCGTACATCAAACACATATAATATACAAAAAATACATAACTTATACAAGAGGTAAAGTTGGTCTTGCTCAACAGAGGAAACACTATAAAACGAAAAGAGGGTATGAGACACAAAGGGGAAGATCTATTAACTTTTCAGTTTAAGGCTTTACTGCAGTTTAAGTCCACAGCAACTATTGATATTTTGAATTTGTGTTTAAAATAATATTTTTATAGTTATTTTCTTATAAAATAATATATAAGCTGGCAATTTCATGTAGAAGTTAATGGAAGTTTCAAAATCAAACTTCCATTTAAGTTTTGAGACTATTTAGAAATTTGCCTAGAATGTGATTTCACTGATTTGTTTTTTAAAAGGCATAGTTTTACTATTTTTTAATGACTATTTGAACATTGTAAGTATTGATATTCTGAAACAAACTCCACAGTATTTTACACATTTACGATGTGATTTAAAAATGTCATTAATGGGAAAATATAAACAATGAAATAATGTTTTCTCTGTTAAAATAATTTTTCTTTTGCGTAGAATTAAGAAAATACATAGGGGTGATTTACCAGGACTTTTCCTGTGATCATCTTTATCCTCAGTCCAAACATAGTGGTATTTTTGCAACAGTCAACATTCCATTTCTTTTTCCTCCAAGTGATTCAATGGATTATAACATTGCACTAAGAAAATGGTTTGAAGATACCAAAGTCTTAGGCCAGAGTATTTGTGACAATGATGGTAAATGAGTTGAACCTCCATTATATACTGCATCGGTTTATCTGTAGGGCTGTTGATGTAAGATCTTTGGAATATGTTGACATTTAATAAAGTAAAGTAATAGCAGTAATAATAATCAATTGCATATAATGATTTGCAAATAGATATCATAACATGATAACTAGATGGACAGATGATTTGTAATAATTACCATGATTGCTTCAGTGTCCTTAAATCTTGCATTGATAATCTGTTAGAAATCATATGCCTCAAGTTTTATGTTGGTCATTTTTAATACAAAATAAATATGTTTTACATACATGACACTACCTTTTACATATTCAAATATAGCAAATCATATGTTTCCTAATCTACAACAGTTTGTAAGTATTTCTCCACTAAATTGCCAACAACTACCTTCAGATAACTAGCAAATAGTGAATATAACCTATACTAGGAACACCTTACTAATGGTATAATGGCTAGATTCAAATGCCTAAATCTCCTAAATCAGTTTCAGACTTTCCCATGCAGCTCATTAAAGGTTTCATGTGATAAACATGAGATAAAATTATAAAACATAAAGCTACAAAATATAAATATAGATAAACTCTTTTTTTTATAGATAAACCTGTTTCTCACTAATGAAAGCATTTTAGGATTCTGATGCCTGAAAAGTTGAGTTTGTGGGTCTGTTTTTTTCCCCGAGCTGTGTTATAATGTGAGGATCATATAATAACCATTACTAGCGATGGGTGAAACGCATCTAAGTCAATGGGTGTCAATACGCATGACTATTTTGTCCAAATGCACTAAAGTCAGTGGGTGTCTGAATAATTTTGACACATGACAATTTTTGTAAATTGTGCAAACTTCTCGGCAATTTTGAAGCGCAACAATTTTTTTTACGTTGTGGAATTTTCACTGGCAAATTTATGGTGCAGTTTCGTGAATTTATTTGTGTGCAACGAAATGTGGAAAGTCGTCGCGGAATCCATGCCTGGTGAATTTATTCGCCCATCACTAACCATTACCTTTTTTTGTGAGAAATGTTCATTCTAACAACCTCACCTTCCATTCTATCTATTCCCCAGTATTAAATAAATGTGCAAACTTCATTTTCTGGTGCTAGTACTTTTTTATTACATTTTTTACACTGGTCTTTTGAAAGCAGCAACTGAAATGATCTTTTTCTTTTTTAACAGTTGCTTTAATGACATTCTTACATAGTGGAAATACAGTTGCCAAGGAAAATAACATCCATATTTCCTTTAAGATTGTCAACGGTTGGTTTTTAACTAATTGCTTTGGCTGAACCATCTCTGTGACCTGCTCTGTGAGAGGAATCCTAATAGAGTTACTTTAAAATCTGATTTTCACAGTATTATCAACACCTAGACGAGTGCAGCAGCTTAATGGGAAATTTTAAATATGTGGATGCTGGCATTGCAACATGTGTGATGGGTAGGTAAGAGGCTTAAATAAAGAGTCAATCCCACAAGTACTCACACATGATTCATTTTTTTTTTTAATTAAACAGATCGTTTAATGGTTCATGGTTCATGGTTTATGGTAGCAGAAAGGCCAATGAGAGCATTATTAAGCTTCACACACTAACATTAACATTGGGAATATATAAAATTACATTGATTGAAAATATGAGCAGTGCAAGCATTTTTCCTGCAAATAATTTTTCTGTTTAATATAATTGAAATGTTTTGGGAACACATACATAGAGCGTGATTTACCTGGATTTTGCACGGGATTGGTGACAGTCCTCTGCATGGAAGCCAAAGAGCAAGTTCAGGACTGAATCTGTATTCACATGCCATTCTCTCTCCAGAACCTTTATGTAGCGATTCTGGGACAGATGGAGTGGAAAAGGGCATGATTGAGGAAGAGTGAGGGAAAAAGGAAGTGTTTACGGGTAAAGGCAGGGCCGGAACTAGGGATAGGCAGAGTAAGCACATGCCCAGGGTGCAAAGGTGGAGGGGTGTCAGGCACGTACTTACTCCTACCCCTAGTCCGGTCCCTTCTCTGCCGACAGCCCACTGTCCCATCTGTGTGAGTATGCATGCTTCAATTCGTGCATGCGCAGAAGGGTTTTTTCGCACATGCGCAGGAGCGTTTTTTCGAGCATGTGCAGAATCGTTTTTTCATGCATGCGCAGAAGCATCTTTTCGCGCATGCGCAGAAGCGCTCAACCAGCCAGCGCAGCAGCCAGGCATGCTGCCTAGGGCGCCTGCCCAGCTTGGCCCGGCTCTGGGTAAAGGTTTAGGGGATTGTGGGAATTGTAGTGCCAAGGACAGAGGGTAGGAAAAGGGCAAGGGCTTAGGCTTTAAATAGAAGCAGAAAGTGTGGGAAGTGATTCCTACCAAGTTGAAGCATTGGGAAGTCAGCGTACACTCCCACCCACCCGGAATATCTCGGGGGGTTAACAATCGTCGCAGCTTTTGGCATAGTGGGGCTGCCCTAATGGGTAGCCAAAAAGGGGGCAGTGCTGTCAAGGTGAGTTTGGTGTTGGATAGGCATGGGACTAGGCTTGGGAAAAAGGGTGCACCATAGGCAAGGAAGTAAGTGGCAGAAACTTGCCTTAGGTTGGAGATTGTGTTGTGATCAGGAATTGTTGTTAATATTGGTTCATTGTTAATGCAGCCTTCAGCGGCTAGTGTGTGTGTTTAAAACATATGTTAACATGATATGTATTTGTCATAATAATGTGATTTATTGTATTGAGTGGCGTTATAATAAGTTAAGCTGTTGTTTATAATAAACTGAGCTGCGGCCTTTTCACCCAATAAGTTGTGTTGTGTAATATTTGATGTGGAAGGGTAAATGACTGAATCAAATTATAAGTAAATCATGCCTCATTTGCATATCTATGATACAATCGGCAGGCAAGATCTACTAATGAACAATAGATGCAATTGCAAGTTTAGATATGGAGACATCTATTAAGAAGCAGTCACCTTTTATCCCTCAAGGAGTATAGGATTTAAATCATCTCAGAACAAAAAGATGTGTTGTTTTATGCTTGCCTGTTTGTCATTTTGCTTTCCACTGATGTAACAATTGAACAATTGAAACAGTGTTCAATTGTATCAGCACCCCCACACCCATCCTTTTAAATGGTGGAACAATGCCTTTGGAAATGGGTTTGGTCTGGGCAGTTTCTCTCTCTTAAAAGCCACAAGCGGGGAAGGATTAATATCATGGAACCAATGCTGGGGTCTACCTTTGAAAGCTAATGGCGGGGGAGGACTAAGCCCTATGATGAAAACCAATGCCCAAGACGGGAAACCTTTTATTTCAGGTAAAGCTCTTATGCCGGGAGGCTTTAGCATTTGAAATTATGACCAGAGGTAAATAGTTAGGGACCGCCATATGGGTTTTACCTTGATGTGGTATGGTGGCTTATCAATCTTATGATCATAATTTTGTAACTAAAAAAAACGTCTTTGTAAATACATGCATCTGCATAGATTACTGATATGACAGGGGACCAGGAAATGTGCATTGATCAATTTTTCTTCTTCTTCTCTATGTTTGTAGTTAATTTGGCCAGATCAGTAGCACTTCCATTGTATTTAATACATTTTTATTAAGCCATGGAGTGCTCCCACAACCTTTTCTTTTTGCCTTAAACAATTTATCAGATGTCTCACATAACATCAGAGAGATTATTCCTTTTCTCTGCTTATACTGGCTGAAGTCAGTATGAATCGTATTTGCCATTATTCTACTCACCAAACACCTTTCTTTACCAAATACAATTTTCTACATACAATCTTTTTCTGATCTTCTTTTGATATTTCTATGCTTGCAGTTCAATAGTGGATTCATTTAAACGATATTAAAGTTCTCCAGGAACAATTTCACTAACACAAAATCACTTCAAGGTGTAGGCGTAGAAAATTAAATCTCATTTTAACGTTTTTGAAAAGGTCTGGCATTCTATCTATAACCTTTTAACTACCTTGTCCTTTGAATAAATAGGGTTTTTGCCTGTCTATGATTTTTATTTCTGATTCTTACCCAGCCATTTCTTTGTGTCTATGTACCTCTATTGCTTAACTTTGCTGCCTTGAATGTACTCCTTTTATCCTACACTGGTTCTTGTGCTTTTTCCTATCATGTGTAAACCAAGACCAGCCCCATATTTCTATAATATTAATCCTGTGTTCTGTGCTATGTCTGATACCTTTCTAGTAAGGATCATAGTTCTCCTAAAACAATTCTTAAGGAAAACTATACCCCCCAGAATGAATCCTTAACCAGCAGATTATATTATATTATATTAAGTGGCCTGTTAAATATATATATTCAGTAAATATTAACCCATTACTCTTGCCTTCAGTTGCTTTGATTTTGTGATGGTTTGACGGGCTCCTGACCAGAAATAATGTAACTTTATCCATTAATTGGCTCATGTGACCTAACATGTATGTGTGCTCTTGGTTTGTTTGTGTGCACAGTAAATAGTAGGATAAAAGGGGAGAGTCCCTAAGTACTTAAAATTGCAATTTCTTTTATTTAGCTTTACCCAGTGTTATATACTAAGGGGTTTATTTATCAAAGTCCGATTTCATCTCAACATTTTCTGCTACAAACTCCGAACAAATCCGCTCTGTTTTTTTACGCTTATTTATTATCACATTTTCCTGAAAAACTTGCTTTGTGGGAAAAATCAGATTTTCGCAATTATTTCCGGATTTTTCACCTGAAAACCCAGATTTCTTATGCTTTTTGCCTGAAAACTTTTACGCATTGCACGAAACTCAACGCACATCAAAAAATCATTGGGATTCTCCCATTGACTTATTTGCAACCTCAACAGATCTGAGATGCCTGCTTTTCTGATTCAGACTTTTTCATCCTCAGGGTTCAATAAATTCTGAAAAATTTGTGATTTTTTTAAAAGTCCGATTTTATTTAAAGGGATACTGTCATCGGAAAACATGTTTTTTTCAAAACGCATCAGTTAATAGTGCTGCTCCAGCAGAATTCTGCACTGAAATCCATTTCTCAAAAAAGCAAAGAGATTTTTTTATATTCAATTTTAAAATCTGACATGGGGCTAGACATTTTGTCAATTTCCCAGCTGCCCCTGGTCATGTGACTTGTGCCTGCACTTTAGGAGAGAAACGCTTTCTGGCAGGCTGCTGTTTTTCCTTCTCAATGTAATTGAATGTGTCTCAATGGGACATGGGTTTTTAGTATTGAGTGTTGTTCTTAGCTCTACCAGGCAGCTGTTATCTTGTGTTAGGGAGCTGCTATCTGGTTACCTTTCCATTGTTCTTTTGTTTGGCTGCTGGGGGAAAAAGGGAGGGGGGTGATATCACTCTAACTTGCAGTACAGCAGTAAAGAGTGATTGAAGTTGATCAGAGCACAAGTCACATGACTTGGGGCAGGTGGGAAATTGACAATATGTCTAGCCCCGTGTCAGATTTAAAAAATTGAATATAAAAAAATCTGTTTGCTATTTTGAGAAATGGATTCCAGTGCAGAATTCTGCTGGAGCATCACTATTAACTGATTCATTTTGGAAAAAAAAAATTTCCCCATGACAGTATCCCTTTAAAAAAAATATATATATATTTAGTGATTTTTGCATTAGGAGATTAGTAAATATCCCCCTAAAGGTATATTTTTATGAAAATGGTTTATTTAGATGAATCAGGGTTTAACATATAAGCCGTTTTATGCAATATGTTTTTATAGAGACCTACATAGTTAGGAGTTTAGTTTTCATTTAACAGATGGTAAAGAATGACCCAGATTCAAAAAACATCTCCCAACCAGAATAATAAAACTGAATCTGTTTGATCAATCACATGGGCCATATTAGATTTAAGAATTGAGATTGAACAATATAAGCACAAACAAATTGAAAAGGATATGGTCCAGTAGTTTGTACCTGATCCTCAACTGATGGCTTTATACCAACAACAGCCTGGAAGAAACCTCTGCTATGAGCATCCAGAGTCTTTAACGAAGGTGCGGGTACAGGCTAAAGAGTCTTCTCAATGTAATACCTGTGTTACCATTTAGTACATAACAATGTGTTTATTGTTTTTGGGCATTACAAATTTTGCTGCAGCCAATTTTATTCAGTGTCTATTTCCCTGCGCTCATTATATTTACTGTATGTGTGACTGATACTTGCAAGTTTTACCTATGCAATCTTGGGCAAAGCTATACAAAGTTGACTTGGTTTTTATTGTACTCCAGTTGCTGACCTAGTCATCTCTGGTTTTGGTGTCCCCACCAACTTTTGTTTCTAGGCTGTCCCGAAAGAGGATACAAAAGTTGCAAACTTTGCACCAGGTTCAGTAACTTATAGCTACCAGTCCAGTCAGTATGTAGCATTTACTGATCACTTGTTTGATGATTTTAACATTACCCCTAAGATCCAAACTGCAGCAGTAGGTGAGAGATGTGGAAATCATTGATGTATCATTTAGAAATGTTGTTTTTAGCTTGAGCAAAGCAAAATAAATCAATAAAAATAAAGTTTGATAACTTAGATTATTTTTGTGGGCCTTTCTACACTTACATATTTATATCTACACAGTCATCTGAAATGTCTAGCATTATTTTGTAAAATGAAACATTACAAGGCATTAAGGGCTTAGATTGCTAATAAGAGAAGTGGAAAATAGGGCTCTTTGATAAAAATAGAAATAGGTTTCCAGTACAACTATATTAGCAACAGTATAATGAATCAGTTAGCCTTTCAATAACTACTGCTTGTAGTGTTTTCACTTTGATTGATAAACATGGACCTCTTTTGCCCTGAACAACATGGCAGACATCAGCAAAATAGCCATTCATTAACAAGAATTTCTACAATGTGTTGAACATGCCATAGCTTTTAACTTTTAGTATTTAGTGTTCCTTTCAGCTTATATTGAGATTTTTCCTTTTCTTGTGTTATTAAAGCTTCAATGCCCACTCTGTTGATTAATTGGCATATGTTGTCATGGAAACCCTTTCCTTCTAGAAATGTTTAGAATTGGGCTCGCTATTTTGGCTATGCCTAGGCAGAATGCAGCCATCAATACCCCCCCCCTCCATTACTTCCAGCCTGGTTATCACAGTATACTTTTCTCATGACTCATGTGGAACATAGAAAGAATTCACTATTTCTTCTCCTTATTTGACTTTCATTGCTTGACATTTCTAAGTGCCAATTTATTTTGTAGAAGAAAATGTTATGCAAGTGGTAGTCGGAATGACATAGAATCTAATTACAAAATAAAGGTTGATGATATAGCACATTACCATAGGCTTAGCTATTCACAAATAACCAAGTGTCCTACAGCCTGTAATTTATTAGTCTTTTATTCCACTAGTCCTACAGTATACTATAATTAGCAGCACGACAGCATACAGTATGGGGATCTGTTATCCAGAAGAATAATGGGATCAGTTACAATATACTTATATTACAATATTACAGTAAAAGAAGTAAATAATGAAAAACATTTTAAATTATTTGTTTAAAAGGAGATAATATGTTATATATTCAGGTCATGGGATACACTTAAACTTGTGTATTGTAAAAAAATAATGGGCATTTTTAAAATATGACAACCTTTGTCATCTTGAAGCTCCATCACCTGTATAAAAGCACTCTGCCCATGGTGTTTATGTGGTCACAGAACTCCTCAGTGGTTTATTATTTCCTTATAATTTGCAGTAGGTAGTAGATTATTCTAAATATACATTTCCTGTATGTAATTTTATGTGGACATGAGCAAGTCTCCTTGCGCATGAGGTGAAAAACTTTTAGGGTCCACGGATATAAGACTCTCAGGGGCAAATTCAGTAAGCGCCGAAGCGCCTAACGCTAGCGTGAATTCGCTAGCATTGGGCATTTTCGTTGCTTCGCAAATTCATTTACGGACACTGGCGTAACTTCGCTAGTGTAACTTCGCACCCTTACGTCTGGCGAATTTGCGCAACTGACATAACTACGCAAATTCACTAACGCGCGCATTGTTCTGAACGTTAACTTTTACGCCAGACTTCGTTCACCACCTCAGACCAGGCGAAGCGCAATAGAGTAGATAGGGATTGCTTCAA
The DNA here is from genome assembly GCA_038501925.1 of Xenopus petersii. Classification (NCBI taxonomy): domain Eukaryota; kingdom Metazoa; phylum Chordata; class Amphibia; order Anura; family Pipidae; genus Xenopus; species Xenopus petersii. The sequence continues at coordinate 93,516,370 of CM076687.1, read as the reverse complement.
AAAAAGTGGCGTTTTTTCATTATTATGGGTGATAGGCTGAAAAAGATCGAAACATTTTTTGGGGCTCCCCTCCTTCCCCCCTACATTTCCTAACTCATGGCAACTTAACTATACAGTGGGCACATGTGTAGGGCAAAATAAAAATTTTATTTGATGTTTTGAAGGTTTCCCAGGCTTGTGTAGTGCTGCTACGAATACTTCCATTGAAATTTGAATTTGGCGCAGTTTGCAAATTAACCATCGCTAGCGTAACTTCGCTTTGCTTGGCGAATTAACGCTAGCGCAACTTCGAAACCTTACGCTACCCCTGAGCGCAACTTCGGATTTTAGTGAATTTGCGGAGCGCTGGTGAAAATACGCCTGGCGAAGTGCGGCAAAGCGCGGTGAAGCAGACGCCAGCGCAACTACGATTTTTAGTGAATGTCCCACTCAGCGTCTGGAAATAAAATGATTGCAGATACTTAATGATTTACATGTCAGGGTAATATAACCTTAAGACTTATGTAGTCATACTGTAACTAAAGAGGAAGCTTGACACTGAAGAAAATGTCATAATACAGTAGTGCTGTATCCAAATGATTTATCAGTCAAATACAGGCAATGGTCAGGACAGGCAGCAACCAGAGTAGTTAGAAACATATGAATCAGATAAGCAATTTAGAATGCAACCATGAACTATACAAGCAATCAGGCAATGAACATTTGTCTTGTGCATTTATTTATTTTGTATTTCACTTCTGTTGGCTTGGTGATGTCATAGCAACACCATGGTGATGGTTGCACCACAGAGCTCAGTGATATACTGCAGTGCACCACCCCAAATCAAGGTGGTGTAAAGACCCCAACTTGTAGTCTGGTGTTTAGAATTCCACTTCTGACTATTGAGATTAACTACAAGGTCACTGTTTAACAATCTTTACCTAAATAATTCAGCCCACAGAATGTAAGATATCCTATGGCTGTTAAAGGATGTCTGCAGTTAAAGTTCAACTACAGGGTTTTTATTGACCACTGGTAAGTGATTCCCCATCCTGTATGTTAGAGATGCTACTTACTGTTTTCTTCTAGCTCTTAAACATCAACAACTTTGTTGGGATTCTTGGAATTTAAGTTGGCAAACAAAGCAAGAACACTGTTGGCCATTGTTTTTACGTATTCTGCAGACATTTTGTACATGTAACGATCACGTTATCAGGAACCTTGTTTCGGTGATGAGTACCTTCAGATGCACAGGTGGACCCTGTGGATTCCGGTATTCACTACTGTGGAAGCCAGCAAGGCAGTGCGAAGGTAGAATCAAGTCCTTTAGAGAAAACCTGGTCGGAAAACAGGCAAAGGTTCAAGGCAGGCAGCAGAAGTCGTAATTACAAGTCAGGCAGAAGTCAAACCAAGAATTCAAAACACAATCAAAACACTTTGGCAGGAACAGATAACTGAAACAGCTACTTACTGTTTTCTTCTAGCTCTTAAACATCAACAACTTTGTTGGGATTCTTGGAATTTAAGTTGGCAAACAAAGCAAGAACACTTTTGGCCATTGTTTTTACGTATTCTGCAGACATTTTGTACATGTAACGATCACGTTATCAGGAACCTTGTTTCGGTGATGAGTACCTTCAGATGCACAGGTGGACCCTGTGGATTCCGGTATTCACTACTGTGGAAGCCAGCAAGGCAGTGTGAAGGTAGAATCAAGTCCGTTAGAGAAAACCTGGTCGGAAAACAGGCAAAGGTTCAAGGCAGGCAGAAGAAGTCGTAATTACAAGTCAGGCAGAAGTCAAACCAAGAATTCAAAACACAATCAAAACACTTTGGCAGGAACAGATAACTGAAACCAGCTTAGCCATTAACAAAATGGAGGACTGGTCTTTTAAAGCTGTTTTGGCACCTATAATTCGGCGCCTTTAAGTGACGTCACGATGCTCAGCGTCACAACGCGAGTGTCATGACGCTCAGCGTCACTTGGGGACAGAACTCGGAACTGTGCAACTGCGCACCAACAGTCTAGGAGAGACACATCGGAAGGTAAGAGATCTCAGCAATCCCCCGCGTGTCTTACAATACACTACAGCATCCATCATGCCATGACATCTTATTCTTTCTGGGTTGGATTGCAAAATGTGCAAAATACAAGGTCCTGCACTGACCTGATGCATTCAGCAGTGATGCATTTATCAGGGGTAGGTCATGTGAAGTTGGCCATTGTTTTTATGTATTCTATAGCTATTTTGTGCACTACAGCATCCATCATGCCATGACAGTTGCATATCATTTGTTGGAGCAGTGTGGGAGGGGGTATTTAGATACATTTAAGCACAATGCTCTATAATAATAATAATAAGTTGTTTATCACACCAGCCTTTTTTTTGTTTTAATAAGAAATCAAGACCTAGAGCCCTTTGGGGCAGATGTTATACTTTGCTATATTTGGGGGGTTGCAACTGCACCAGTGAAAGGGAATGCCGTGACATGCAATATTGGGAAGCATATGTCCATATGTCAGGTGAAGTGATGCATGGTGAGGGGGTCTTTGTTGCCTCTTTGTACAGATGCTTCAGATGAAAAGTATGATGCAGCATTCTATACAGATGCTTTGGTTTGACCTTTGGCCTCATCAGTCCACAAAACATTTTCCCACATCACAACAGGGACACTTCTCATTTTACTGCTTTCTAATTAGGTAGATCCTAAGAACAAATGATCTTTATAGAAAGTGATAATAATGTTTTACACAGCGTAACTCTGTTCTGTATTATGCACAGCCTGGTACAGTTTTAAGCCTGCAAAATGAAAATCTGTGTCATCATATTTTTTGTTAATACCTAAGTATCTTTTATGTTTATTGAGCTGTTTGTATACTACAAAGAAGGCTGACTTTACGGAAAGCCTGTAATGATGCTGCATGATCAGCGGAAAGCAAAACGAATAACAAGTTAGACAGATATAATAATGTGCAAAACTCTTCCTGAAACACTGAGCTCTGCTATAAAGGAAGAAGGTGTCATGTACTGTATCAGCTCCATACAGAATGCCCCAAATTCTTTGAAAAGGTTGCAGCAAGCTTTTGGAAGAGGGATGGAAAGTTTGAATATCAGTTTCTGCCCACTACATATCCAAGTCTCTAGGTCATTAGAACTGGCTAGCGCTCCAGATCTCATTTTTCTTTGTTACCCCATGCAATCTTGTTTGACTCATAGGATACCTGCAAATTACAAACCAATGGCCTACACATATACTATAAACTGTTTCCTTAATGAAATACATGAAAATACTCACTAAAATATTCAAGTTATCATTTTGAAATGCAAGTGTAATACATTTATTCAAAGAATACAAGAGAAAAAAAAAGATCTGTAGCACTGAACAGTGTGAGAGCCCTCTGCTGGTACAACAGATCAAATAGCTGAAATCATCATATCTGTATTAAGCTTAATCTCATAGAAACATTAGTACTGAGGCTTTGGAAATATTTCACTTAACCACAAACTCTGGCACACAGTGGGGTCATTCTGTGATAAACTGTTTATAAGTACAGCGAGACAACATGAAACATGGGTTGCAGGGATTAAAGTGTACTGTAGAACTGCATGATTCATTCTTTCCATGGTGCCTGTTCTATAACCCATATGAAAGGAAACAACACTTGATATTTGTGATGCATAAATGTAAGTGCAATTGAGTGTAGGGCCTGGAGGCTATAGTAATATTAAGTGATATGTGAAACCTGTTAACACTTTGCAACCCAAAGTCCCTTTTAGGGATGTAGCGAACCGCCGCCAATGTGTTTGTGAACGCCGTTCGCGAACACCGGCAAAAAATGCGAACAGTTTGCGAACTTCGAACATCCGAAAATCGTTCGATTCGAACGATCGAAGGATTTTAATCGTTCGATCGAACGATTTTCGTTCGAATCGAACGATCGAAGCCATTGGATCGAATGATTTCATTCAATCCAATGGCTTCGATCGTTCGATTCGAACGAAAATCGTTCGATTTTAGCGATCGAATGGTCGAATGGTCGAACGATTTTGACGCGAACGCCTATTGGCGAACGTCGCGCGACGTTCGCGAACTTGCGGCGGACGCGAACAGTCGAAGTTTGCGCGAACTAGTTCGCCGGCGAACAGTTCGCTACATCCCTAGTCCCTTTGAATGGCTCATATAGTTGCTTTCTGATACAGCCGCATGTGACTTTAAGGGGCACATTTCCTAATGGTCGAATATCGAGGGTTAATTAAACCTCAATATTTGACCGTCAAAGTAAAATCCTTCGGCTTCAAATATCGAAGTCAAAGGATTTACCGCATTTCCTGCGAACGATTTTCCTTCGATCAGAAAATTGTTAGAAAGCCTATGGGGAACTTCCATTGATGTTCGGTAGGTTTTAGGTGGCGAGGTAGTTGGTCGAAGTTTTTTTTAAAGAGACAGTACTTCGACTATTGAATGGTCGAATAGTGGAAAGATTTTTAGTTCGAATCGTTCGATTCAAAGTGGAAGTCGTAGTTGAAGGTCGAAGTAGCCAAAAAAAACATTAGAAATTCCAAGTATTTTTTCTTCACTCGAGCTAAGTAAATGTGCCCCTAGGTGTGGCTATCAGGGGTCACTGACTCAGTCTCTCACCCACGTTGCAAACAGGTTAGACTAGCATAACAGCACCCCAACTACCAGCCAACAGCCAGCCATAAAACTCATTCGCTGCCACCATCTATCATTCACAGGCGTTAGAAACCTAATGTGACTATTCCCCTGCTCTCTCTAACAGGTAATAACTCACAATACACCAATGCATTAAACACTCCTTCACTATAGTCAGGGTAAGTGCCTACTGATCCAACATGTACTCCAGCACACCAAGAGTTAATCAGCATACATACACACAGACTATCGTTTCCATTCAGCATGCAGAGGGTTAAGGCTCACAGTTACACTCTTTCAGGCTAGGTTCCTTTAGAGAATCAAACACAAACTTTTATTATAAAAATTATAACAGTGCAATTAACAAAAAGAGACATACATTCAATAATACAATTACAAACAGTTGTAAAATAAAAAGGGAAAAACATAGAAACCAAAGATATAGAATTCCTGGTCCTGGAGGCAAGGGGAACAAATGGGATGTACTTCAACAGCAATTAGTCCTCCTAAGTAAATCCAAATCTTAGTCAGAAGAGCTGACTATTTATCAGTTATTTCAAGCATCAGGTAACTGCACACTCCCCCCTCCCTCAGGAATGTAAGGGGGTGTGGCCTAGCAGGACACAGATTGAGTTTTTATGACTTCCTGTGAGTAGGAACTGGACCAAGAATATAATTACCATAACTCCTTATGGGAACATAGGAGAGATGATATTATATACATTGGTTATTAATTCTCTCATGGATTCCATAGATACTAAACATCAATACTGTGTCATCTGCACCTGCCCAGATATTCACATCTTATACACAACCCAGTTTGGACTTGTTTGAAAGCTGAAATTGCCTTGAACCCATCACTGTTTTTGTATATTGTTGGTACAAAGTCAACAGGTATGGGTTATGTGAGTATATATGTTTCAGGAGGTGTTACATCTGACCTTCACTTCGCCTTGCTGGGAACTTTAAGCTCTCCCTCCTTGGGCTTTTCCCCCTCCTCATGGAATGGCTCTTATCAGTCTGGGCTTGGAGAAGGTCAACATAGGCTGTGACCCTATTTTGAATGGCTGACTCCAGATCTTAGTGAAGAGAGGCCTGTTATGTGTCTGATTTAGGTACTGGCAGAATTATTCTCATGATACCTTGGCCTGTTTTATTAACTATTAAGGCCTGTATCATGACACTTATTTATGTGCCTTTTATCACTCGGAGTTGGAAGATCTGTATTATATACTGTACATCGGTTTTTTAGGTACCATCGGTTATTAACAGAACAGGCAGGTGTTTGTTTGACATGAAATTCATCCTTTTGTTTAAGGTACACCAGAATTTTTGTTGTGAAACGGGCATTGAAAAAAGCTAAGGCAGCAAAATTGCCATGCATAAACATTTATAGAAGGAACCTTTTACAATTTACATAGAAGCTTTGCTAATATCCAGAATTCCGTTTGAATCAATTGCAAACCCCCTATGCCACATTTTCTCCCAGAATTCCAGCATTTTTGCGACACCAGCTAGAGGTGTTTCTGATGCAACTAAGGCGAATGCATCAATTGCTGACACAGTTGCACTTGCACTTTAATGCAAATTGGACACAACTGTGCCGAGAATTTTCGCGGTCTGTTGGTGTCATTTCTGGCATTCGTCATTTGTGCCTGATTCTTTTTGCCACATCTGCACTGCGCCTGTTGAAGCAAGATGTTCTGGGAACCATGGAGCTACCCCTGGTTTGGAGATGGTGGCAGTTCCTGGGTTCCACTGTCCGAATAGCAGTTTCAAGTTTGGAACAAGAAAAATGGAGGAAGGCAGCCGTGTTGAGCAACAACTATATAAAAGTGCAAGGCGTACTTGGTCACAAAAGTACCTTTAAATGAGTGTCAGTAAATATGCATGCCCACAATTGTGATGTGTAGTACTGAGCACAATTTTTCACCAAGTTTCTCTATGAAAATGACACCCATAGACTCTATATAATGGGTGAAAAAAATTGTCATGCATCAAAAATGTATCGCCTATAGATTTCAATGCATTTTTGTCGAATTTTCACTGTTGTTTTTTTTTTTTGGCAAAGCAAAATGAGTCAAATTCGCTAATCACTAGTGATAAGTACACAATCTCTACTGAAAGCAGGTAGGCAGTCGCTAACCAGAAACAATGAAAATAACCGTCTGATCTACATCTGATCTGATCTACATCTAAAGCATCACAGACATGGGGAACATGTTTTTTAGTATTTAAAAAAAGACCTTGTCTTTAAACATTCTAATTACCGTCAATACTAAGTTGTAGTCTTGATTGGATGATTGTTGGCAAACCAGCCTAAAGAACAATTACCTCAAGCTTAGCCCAGGATTGACCTGCTTTAACATTGGCATTGATTTTTAATTGACTCTGCTTTAATCCAATGAATCAGATGTGTACACAGTCTGATCATTTAGTTCTACCAGCCACTAAAATCTCTTTGCTATACGGTATCCTCTTAGAAACACATTGTATATAAGTTTGCATACTGTATAGAAGTTGCTTAGAAACATATTGTATATATGTTTTTTTTTATCATAATCCTTTGCTAATGCCTGATCTGTTGTTTATTCTTTATGTTAACTGTATGTTCCATTGATACCATGTCTTTATACTTCCAGTGGCAACCTGGAAAAATAAACACTTTTTGAAGCAGAACGAAATCCAACTTTTTTTTTAAATGCTCTTAAAACATTTGCTAATTGTCCCTCTCCTGAACCACTGTACTGAAACTTCTTTCACTTTCTTACTCTGTTTGCCTGCACCAAGCCCAAATTTCACCTGCAATGTTACTTGCGACTACCATCTTTCCTGCGCTTGCATCACTTCCTTTTAGCTTCCTACCCCCACTGCCCATGCCCATAAAAGATCCTGCCTCCTGACCCCTACTCCTTGCTGCGAGGTGTTCTGTTTGTAAACAGAGAACACATTTATGTACACATGCACACAGGGTCGGATTGGGGGGCCAGAGGCCCACTGGGGCTGTTGTCTCCGGGGTTTGCAATGATTGCGCATGCACATTGAGGTTTTTTATGCTACGATTGCGCATGCACACTGGGTTGTTTTGATGCAATTCCACCAGGTAGTGGGTCTGGGCCAGCGGGGCCCACAAGAGCCGGCACCCACTGGGTTTTTTCCTGGTGACCCACCTGCCCAGTGCGACCCTGCATGCACAGGGCTTGGAGTATTAAAAGTGTTCATATGTGACGCCTCAACTCACTATTCTTTATGTAACAGGGATGCTGGATTCTATCAAAGCACTTTACAATATTTTTAATTTTAATTTTTGAATGCTGGAACAGATGAACTCTGGTAAAGGAAAGCTACAGGTAAGTAGCTCTTCACATAAGCGGCAACATGCTATGCTTTATTTGTTAATTATCAGCTGGCTTCAAAAAAAATTTTGACACAAGCATAAATTTTTTTACATGCGACTATTTGCTCCAAATGCATTAAAGCCAACGGGCGTCCGAATAATTTTGACATGCAATAATTTGTATGCACGCGCCAATTTTGACAGGCGTCAAATTTTTTTTTTTTTGACACAGTGGATTTTTCGATGACGAATTAAATTTAAATTAATTAATTTGCTTTCTGCAAAACGTGGAAATTCCCTGCGAATTTATGTCTGCCAAATTTATTCGCCCATCACTAGTTTTAGTTCATACTACACAATAGTGATGGGCGAATTTATTCGCCAGGCGCGAATTCGCAGCGAATTTGTGCGATTTGCGCCCAGCGAATAAATTCGCGAAACGCCAGCGAAAATTCGCGGTAAAAATTCGTCGGCGTCAAAAAATTTTTTTCTGAAAAACGGACGCCGGCGCAAAAAACGGGCGCAGAAATTCGCAAATTTTTCGGCGAAGCGAAACGGCGCAAATTCGCCCATCACTACTACACAAAATCTAGCAGGCTTTGGTATGAACTCCATACTAATGAACTATAAAGGGCTCATATAGAATTGTTAGGCAATATAGGGTGGCATCATAAGAGAACATAATTGAGTTTAAACAAACTAAAAAAATTGTGTCTAATTTATCAAACAGAAAAGGTTTTTAATTTCTAATGATAAATAAATCACAAGTTTTGTAAGCTGCAAGGCTACAATTACAATGGAATGCTGGTGTTGATAAGTAGTGATGGGCGAATTTGCGCTGTTTTGCTTCGCCGAAAAATTCACGAAATGGCACCAGCGTCTCATTTTTGACGCCGGCGCCCATTTTTTTTAAAAAAAATTTTTGACGCCGGAGAATTTTCGCAAATTTATTCGCTGGTGGCGAATAAATTCGCCCATCACTATTGATAAGAAAGTTGCATTGTGGGTAAAAGAAAATGATAAACTCTACTAAGGTTTTGTGCTTTGTGACAGTGACAGCTTAATAAATGGCCCATAAAATGTTATCATTGTACTATACTAGTATATAACATCATTATTCTAAAGTCTAACAATGATGATCCCCTATTAGTTGCTCATTTTAGTGAGCTTACAGACCAGTTTTTAACCTGACATTTACAACATTATTATAGGAAACTATGGTTTGCCATAAAACATGTAGAAACCAAGAATATTCACTTGCTGATAATTCTACTCGTATGCTGCTTTATTTTGTTTTTAACATTTAAAATGGTGTCATGTTTGGGCCAACTACAAAGAAATGCAAAATATAAAATTTATATATAAGGTTGTTTCCAATTTCACCCAAGTCCTTGACATTTAACAAGTATATACAGCATATTAAATTCTGGAATCTTACTGTTAACCTTTCAGTTTTACAATGAATGAGGGAAGATTATAGTGTTACACTGGGGAACATGACAGTATGATTAAGCCTGAAGCTTTGTAAACCTTAAAAATGACAAATATTGTACAGGATAGTTGTCCTATTATTGTGTTGTAATGAGCATTCTGTGCAAGACTTATTGTTAATAGAATAAAACATCCAGCACCTACAGAATTGTCTGCTTTGTAACAGTGATACTGACATGTTCCTATAATTGATAGAATAGTGGAGGTATCACTAGTAAAAAAAGAAGCTCACTGTTATCAAGGAGAGATATATCTTTTGATCACATTTGGCTCGGGTTTATCAACATGCTTCTATAGGCTGGAATACTGTTACATTTGTACTCTAACCTATAGAAGGATTGTACCACCCCAAGTCCCACATGATTGTCAGGTCTGGATAGCTGTGCTCTTTTAGAACTCTTAATAGCATCAGGCTAGTGGTGGATTAGGGGAAAAAAATAACGGTAATAGTGTGTTCCTTTTTGCTAGCAGTACTGAGTAGTAATGGCCGAATTTATTCGACAGGCATGGATTTGCAGGTTAATTTCCATGTATTGCCGCCCGTAAATGTTTTCGCAAAACTGTGGTGAAAATTTGCCGCAACAAAAAAATTGTCACACACATAAAAATAGCAACGTGGGAAAATTATTCGGACAGCCATTGACTTTATTTCATTTGGACAAAATAGTTGTGTGTATAAAAATTGTTGCTTGCGTCAAAATTGTCTCTCGCATCAAAATTATTTTGACATCCATTGACTTCAATGTGTTTTGCTAATTTTTCGGCAAAGCGAGACAGGACAGAATGACCCATTACTAGTACTGGGTGATCCTGTAAATGAGATACTATAACTATCCCTTGAGACAACTTTGTATTGTAATTTACTTTTTGACTTTCAAGCATTTTCACTCTAAAAGAGACGAATTACAGACATATTCTAATTTGCAGTATAAAGAAGGAAAAGCACAAGCACTTAAAGGGATACTGTCATGGGAAAAAAAATTTTTTCAAAATGAATCAGTTAATAGTGCTGCTCTAGCAGAATTCTGCACTGAAATCCATTTCTCAAAAGAGCAAACAGATTTTTTTATATTAAATTTTGAAATCTGACATGGGGCTAGACATATTGTCAATTTCCCAGCTGCCCCAAGTCATGTGACTTGTGCTCTGATAAACTTCAATCACTCTTTACTGCTGTACTGCAAGTTGGAGTGATATCACCCCCCTCCCTTTTCCCCCCAGCAGCCAAACAAAAGAACAATGGGAAGGTAACCAGATAACAGCTCCCTAACACAAGATAACAGCTGCCTGGTAGATCTTAGAACAGCACTCAATAGTAAAAACCCATGTCCCACTGAGACACATTCAGTTACATTGAAAAGGAAAAACAGCAGCCTGTCAGAAAGCATTTCTCTCCTAAAGTGCAGGCACAAGTCACATGACCAGGGGCAGCTGGGAAATTGACAAAATGTCTAGGCCCATGTGAGATTTAAAAATTGAATATAAAAAAATCTGTTTAGTCTTTTGGATTTCAGTGCAGAATTCTGCTGGAGCAGCACTATTAACTGATTCATTTTGACAAAAAGTTTTTTTCCCATGACAGTATCCCTTTAATATCAGTTGACATCCCTGCAACATTATCAAAGGAACCTGTTTCTAAACAACCCTGAGCATGTCCAATACAAAAGGGATCCTTGGACAACCCTACACACAATTACTAAGTGCCTATTTGTAAATTACTTTTAGAAAATGTATCTGCAGCTAAAACACCATATAATATTTAGTATGCAGTCATTTGTAGCTTTATGAGACTTCTAAGAAAGTGGTTTCTATTTAAATATCAACATAAGAACAAATAATCTAACACAGATACTGTAATTACATGTATCAAAGCCAGAGCTGCTAATCCTAGCTTTCATATTTATAAAATAAAACAGGTATGATGCTTTGATCAAGTGCTTGGTAGAGTTGGGATTTTTAAAGAGCCCTACGTTTTGTGTAGCCTCTTGAATGAGGACACAAATGTTTATTATGGGAACTTTATTCTAGCAGTTGCAGCTTACCTAAATATGTAATATAAGAGGAGGCACCTGCTTGTGATGAAAAGGAAAGAATCAATGAATATCAACTTGCCTGTTAAATATGATCTTGTCTGTTATATGATCATGTTGCATAAAGACTATTTGAGCATATACAAGTCATTTTTTATTTTTTTATAACATAGTCATACACTGCACATTGAAATTAAAAATAATTAGAACATTACAATCCCCAAATTCATCCATTAAAAAACTAAAAAAAAAAAAACTGGTTGTGGTGTAACAATTCCAAGTCAAGGAATAAATTGGGGATAGTAAAAAAAAATATGTGCGTGAGACGCTGTTACAGCAATAACGAATATTATTTGCTATTACAGTGCGATTGATGTGTATAACATTTGCTTACACTAGGATGCATGTCTTCTAAAATGTTTTAAAGCACACTGGGGCTCATTTATCAACACTGGGCAAATTTGCCCATGGGCAGTTACCTATAGCAACCAATCAGTGATTAGCTTTTTGAAGCCATCTGCAAGTAGGAAAATTAATTCAGCAATCTGATTGGTTGTCATGGGTTACTGCCCATGTGAAAATTTGCCCAGTGTTGATAAATGACCCCCAGTATTTAAAACAGTGATACCTGGTTATTAGTTCCTTTGGATATTTTCATATTTCTCCTTCTTGTGATTCATGAATTGAAATGTATACAGAACTGCCAGAAATCAAAGAATCTCACTGAAAAACTATTTTTGATTAACCTTGGCAGGCCCAGATTTCTAATTCAGCCTCCCTAGGCCAGAAGCTCATGTGACAACCTTTAGGTTGGTTTAATAAGTTCAGTATATAAAATATGGCATTGGGGTTATTTTTATACAGTGTAAAAAAGTTTTACTTCTTTAACAATAACAGTACTTTTAGAACAGATCTTTTAGATATTTGTTTCTTACTGGGGAAATATTATTTCACAATTTTAATTTCCATTTGCTCCCCCCCCCCCCGTTTGTTGCACGCCATTGTTTGTGTGCTCTTAAATTTTAGAATTACAAAAGGTATGGGATCCTTATCCTGAAACCCGTTATTCAGAAAGCTCTGAATTCCAGAAAGGCTGTCTCCCATAGACTCCATTATAATCAAATAATCCACATTTTTAAATAGATTACCTTTTTCTCTGCAATAATAAAACAGTACCTTGTACTTGATCCAAATTAATATATGATGTATAGTTATTGGAAGCAGAACCAGCCTATTAGTTTTATTTAAAGTTTATATATTTTTTTAGTAGATTTAAGGTATGGAGATCCACACAATCCAAAATATACAGGCATGTTAACAGGCTAACAAAAACTCTCTGATTACTCTACTGTGTATGAACCTTAGACTGTAAGCTCCATTTGAGACACAAGAACTAATGTGATACTATTTTATTATTATTATTTATTATTTCCATATAGGAGAAATAAATATTGTTAATAATAATAATAATAATAATGATGACTTTTTGTGCTTATTTTGCAATTCTTTTTTTCACTTTGTATGTAAAATAAATGTGCACAGAATGGAAGCAATGTATTCACAACCATTCTTCCATTTTTGGTGTAATTGCCCAGTTATTTCTGAAAATGTAATTTTTTACATTTTCTCATTGAAAGTCAGTGGCCCATTTAGCATCACCAAAAAATTCACAAAACCAATAAAAAATTATTAAATGGTGAAATTTAGCTGACATTTTGCCAAATGCATTGGGAAAATGTTTTGTCTCATGTTTTTTTCTGGTGCAAAAATAAAACCACAAGTAACATTCTAGCACAGATTGCGACACACCTGTAAAATTTGTTGCAAAGCTGTTCTGGCTGAAAACGTTCTAAAAAAAAAAAGGGAGCGTGAAAGTTGGAAGTCTTAGGGCAAGTCAACACTATTTACTTTGTGGCTCAGGAGAGGAGAAAGAAATATGGAAGGATCAATACCCATAAAAAGTAACAGTTCTTTATACAGTACTTCAGTGTGTATGGTCACTGCTATGTAGAGGGATACCCATAGGAAATAAACTAGGCATCATGCCAAGAAACAGTCCATAGGACTGGGAAAACTTCCTAGGTTTTAAGCAATTTAACATCCAAAGTAATGTCAAAATTCATTAAAAAAGCAGGCTGAATGGACTTGGGCATATTTTCTTGTCTTAAAATTCTGCCAGCTGTTTCCAGTAGACTTCACAATGATTTCGGAAAGACACTGGGCCTGATATCTACCGTATAACTGCAATTTCAGTAATGGGGTCATACAATCAGAATAGAGAGCCAGGAACAATGAGGGGATGGAAAAGGTATGTGTAAGAGACAGACTAGAAAAAGGGCAAGCAGTAGACATATGGAACAAAGGTAGAATCATGAAAAGTGCAATAAAGAGTGAAAAAGAAATTTGTTAAGAAATAGAAATTTATTCAGATAATTAGAAATCATGGGAAAAAATGGAAGCTCAGAACAGAAAGGTAAGGATTAAAGATAAAAGAGAGAACATTGGAAGAATGGCTGAGAAAAGAATGAAAGAATTTTCTCTTTGCTGTACTTCCAAAGAACAGGTTACTATAGGCAGTCATAACTGTAGTAAATACAAGAAAAGCAGAAATTAAAAACTATATATCTTTCTTTTCATTGGAAAGTAATATTAGAACTATAATTAAATACCTTTGGAATGCCTTATTCTCTAGTATTCCGATTCATTTTGAGAATGGGGGTTAAACATGCGTTGTGACAAAAGTTCATCATGATAGATTTGAATATTAAAATTAATTAGATTAATTAATCTGTCTTCCATAAGGAACACAATTTAAATGAAAATGATGAGGATTGTAATGACATAATTACTTTACTAAGGATTTGCAAGATAAAATCAAACTGATTGTGCTCAACTGCTCACATTTTTTCATAATCTTCTAGAATTATTATTGTACACTGTGAAAAAATTATAGACTTTGCCAGTCTGTGTTTAATGACAGTTTCTTAATGTCTAATTATTGGTTTATTAATTATTTCCGTGTCCTGTATAACCTGTATAAGGATAACCCCCAGCCAGCCAGTGCCAGTGCAGCAGTTACACTGATAATACTGCAAATGGATTCTAGACTGTTCTAGACTGTTGCACTAAACATAGATGTAATAATAATTTACACTTTAGGGGTCATTTACTATGTGCAAGGCAGGATGTTCCACGTGCCATGTTTTTACAGGTTTTGCATGAACATAATAATGCCTGCATTTGACAGGCTGTATTCATTAGGAGTGGGTGAGGGGAAGCATGCAGGAGAACCCCTTCTCCTATACCTTAATTCCCTAATTTGAACGTTATTCAAACACGCACCTTAGGAAGGCAGGGCCCTGTACTTGCTGTCTGCTCTATTATAGGTGGTAAGTAGTGATGTACCAGTGGTAACTTTGACCCTAACCTATCTTTAACTCGTCTGCACCGGATTAGAATCTAACCCAGCAGGCACATTCTGTACTCCATGCCAGATTCCTTATCTGGTGAGCAGTGCAGAGAGCAAAAGATGGAACACTAATGGATGCAATAATGGGAGGGAATAAAAAGCAAAGTTATAAAAAAATACCTAAAGGAAAAGGAACTGAAATACCTGGCTGTAGCGCTACTAAAAAGCACCAGTCAGAGCATGTGTCAAAAAGCTCCACTGCTTCTATTTCTGCCGCTGCAGCCAATGTGACCCCTGCTAAAACATTTGCTCAGGCAGTAGCTGCCCGCAATAACCCAAGCCAAGTCACTGCTGGGGTAGAGAAGCTTCCAAGGAAGATTACAGATGCAACATGTTTGGCACAAGTAAGTACATTTTTAGCCTGATAAGAATGACAAAGATTTTGGTTTCAGTTTCGAACATCTAGCACAAAAATAATTTGTTTAAAAATCTTGAGTTGAAGTGGCCAAGTAATTTAAAATATCAAAAATGTCATAAAAATATTGTATGAAAAATGTTTGGCAATGTTACTATATCTCTAGCAATGTGTCTGATACAGTAATTTGTCTTCCAAGGTTTTCTATTTCAAAACAATTATATTCTAACTGCAAGTCTACGGTTATTGGTTGACATACAGTATCATATGAAGACACACTGAACTAAAATATCCTTTTTCGAAAGCCACGGTACAAAAGCTCACATATTGAATTGAAATCTGTAAAAGTAACCTTGTATAGAAAAGGGATAATAACAGCGTTGGTAAGGTGAGCCTTATTCCTACAAGGAGAGAGAGAAGCAACAAAGATAGGGTGAATAGAGCAGGAATGAGTCAGCAGATGGAAGATAAAATTGATGAATGTATATTTTTAGATAACACCACATAAATTGATAGTGTTCTCTCAAGGCCATGTAGATACTGTACTTTGCAGCCCAATTAAAACCCTTTCAAAACTAGTAATTTGTTTCCACTGCAGAAAATTTTAAAAAGGTTGCTATAAAGAGATTAAATAGAGCAGCTGGAACTTTGGCAATGTTTTCTACACAAACTACTATATAATAGACAGACAGAATATATATAGATGAATGTGGTAATGAACATCAATGAACACAGTGGGTGACCATACAGTATGGGACACAAAATCAGCTGCCAGTAATATTATAATAATGTGCCTAGTAAAGAAAATTATAGTGTATATTGCCATTCTTCCTATGCAAATTTGTCCTACAATGCCCCATTACTACATACTCAAATAACTGCTTACTCAAAGTAGTCAGTGCCCCTGTTGCATTTATCGTATATACTGCGTGTCTGTGTCTGTCTGAATAAACATATACAATGAAAATTTATACTGCATAAAAATACTTAAAAAGTGCCATATTTGACTACAAGTTAACAGGGTAGGCTTAAATAATTTAGTAAATGTAGATAATATTTTATGCCAGATTCACTTTAGAGAAAAAGGTTTATCACATGGAAACTCGTGGATGAGATTCAGTTTGAGATCAAACGGGGAGGCCGATTCACTATGGGTCGAATATCGAGGGTTAATTAACCCTCGATATTTGACTGTGAACTAAAATTGTACGACTTCGAATATCGAAGTCGAACGATTTTGAGCAAATCCTGCGATCGATCGATCGAAGGATTTTTCGTTCGATCGGATGATTAAATCCTTCGAATCGAACGATTCGAAGGATTTTAATCCAACGATCGAAGGAAAATCCTTCGATCAAAAAATCACAGGCAAGCCTATGGGGACCTTCCCCATAGGCTAACATTGACTTCGGTAGCTTTTAGCTGCCGAAGTAGGGGGTCGAAGTTTTTTTTAAAGGGACAGTACTTCGACTATCGAATGGTCGAATAGTCGAACAATTTATACTTTGAATCGTTCGATTCGAAGTCGAAGGTCGTAGTCGAAGGTCGAAGTAGCCCATTCGATGGTCGAAGTAGCCCAAAAAAACTTCGAAATTCGAAGTTTTTTTTATTCTAACCCTTCACCCGAATTTAGTGAATCGGCCCCTTAGTGTGTGTTATAAAACTTATCTCATGGTTTATCACATAAAAACTCTATTGTAGTGTTTGGGGAAAAAACTGGAACTGAACTAGGAGAAAAGTTTTTCTCCTCAAATTGAATCTCATTTATGAGTTTTTATGTGATAAATTGTGAGATAACACACACTAAATTGAATCTGGCCCTTTAATTGCTGCCAAACAACATAGATTTAATTCAGCGGGAAAAAAAGGTCCCGTGAAAACTCATGGACTACATTCAATCTGAGATACAATTCAATTAGGAAAAACTTATCTTACTGTTAATCACATGAGAACTCTAGTGAAGTCTATGGGGAAAACTGGAAATTAATTAGAAGTGAATTGAATTGGAGTTTTTTTCTCCTCAAACTGAATCGTGCCCATGAGTTTTTACGTGATAAACCATGAGATAACTTTTTCTCACTCAATTAAATCTGGCCCATAGTATGGTAACAGCATTATATACATGGTAATTTATGGCATAGATCAAAGGAGACTTCCATTCCCTAATGATGGCTAGCAACTAAAAAAATAACCCATCATGCATTTATACTTTTTATTCTAAAAATTGTTACTACCCTAGTTACTACCCTAGTAACAGTCTATGATTAGTGATGGGCAAAACACATTGACACGAGTGACAATTTTTATACGTGCGACTATTTTGTCCAGATGCATTAAAGTCAATGGGCGTCTGAATAATTTTGATGCGTGACAATTTTTTTGTCGTGGCCGATTTTTTTTTTTTGCCTGCGAATTTTCACCACAGAATTTATTCGCTGGTGGTAAAAAGTAGAGATTTTCCGCAAAAGTTGTGCCTGGTAAATTAATTTGCCCGTCATTGTCTATGATGCAACCTTGACCACAAATACAAGCTTCCAGAAATATATTGCTTTCTTGACTTAAAGAACACACAGGAATTCTTGGACATTGGAAAAATAATAATTAATTTAATAATTTGGATATTAGATACGTTAAATTTATGCTACTTCAGTACCGCATTATCATGGATGGCTGCAGGTTTATATCTATTTTAAGTCTTTGCTGTCAGCTGAGCCTGCAATGCATTTCTTTTGCAATTTGCTGCAAGTATGTGTGACAGGAAAATCATTAAAGGTCCTATGCTTGTTGTGCAGATCCCTGCAGATATTCTCTGTGCTCTTCAACATTTTTATCTCATTAACATATATTCTTGAAAGCTGTAAAAAATGGTGATAGTAAGCTCCCTAGTGAAAAATTATACTATGCAGCTTTTTAACTCTGTTTTGAAACCTCTTCATTTATTTTTTAACTTACTGCTTCTAATTGTACAATGCAGTGGTAAGTCTGCACCCAGGCTAATGGCTTCCTCTTCTGTTTAATACCTTATAAGTGTAAGGCTCCACTGGGACATGAGCCAGAGACTTTGGGTTTCTGGCTTTATGCTTTAACCTTTGGGCCAGATGAGCAGCTAGCATGCTTGCTCATTTCCTATCACCTGGCCTTTTCAGCCTATTCCCAGCAGCAGCCTAATTGGTGGGTTAGGGTCAGCTAATCAGGGTTGACCCTGCCCTATATAAGGCCAGCCCTCTTCACCACCAGAGCTTATGCACTGGCCTTACTGAACACTGGGCATGGTGCATAGCTCTGTTCCCTGCTCTGGCCTCATGTCTGCACCCTGTCTGTACCTTGTCTTGCCCTGCCTTACCTTGTCTTCTCAGCTCCAGTCTGTCCTGCTTCAGTCCTCCTGTTTGTCACCTCCCATCCTATTCTACGCCTGCACTGTCCTGTCCCAGAATCTTTGTCTGCTCCATCCCTAGCTGTTCTGCTATTGTTCTCTGTCTACTCATGTCCTGTTCCTGTACTTTGTCCCACTTCCAGTCTTCTATCTGCTTTATTCCATCAAGTTGTCTAAGGTCACTCTAGTCCGGTTTCTGGCTCTGACTCTTCACCCTCATCACCCGAATCCTGTCCTTCATGTTCTCTGTGCACAAACAACTCCTGCCTGAAAGACTCACTTTCCCACCTCTGCCTACTCAGTGCCCCCTACCTATCCCTGACAATAAGGAAAGGATGTAGCTAGTTCCATTGTTCACCGACACTTGCAACTTGATTCAGAATCTATGAACAGGTAGAGTGCAGAACAGTTCCAAAGGTAAAAAGGTTTCTAGCAAAGTCTGCTGAAAACCACAAAGCAAATTGGTTAGAAGCCGGTTAAAATGTAGATTTTAACTGCAACCTAGGAATGGAAGTTTTCCACCTTTACATCATAGAAACTAGCAAAGTTTCCCATTTAACTGCAATACAAAAATAATTTTATGAATCTTCACCTCAGCCTTTCCTGCTGAGTGTAGCTGAGTTGAGTGTATCACAAATACAAAGAGGAAGACTGAATCATGGGCAAAGAGGTCAAAGTAGAAGTAAAAGTAGACAATGAGAAATTGAAAACTTCCTCAACACATCTCAATTAGGACACATGCTCTATCATCATAAATTGTACAAATGTATGAAGCAAAGTGACTTTATTTGCATGTTTTCACCAAACTTCAAGTGTTTAATACTAGTTGGGATAGTTTTTCTGTTTTAGAGGCTACCATAACCTTAATGTATCATTACAATTATCAAAGTATATATCATAATATTTATACCCACTTGAATACAATTAGAATTGAATTTTTTTAACACAATGTTACTGCACACTCATACAGCTGAAAACAGTGCAACAAAAGAGCAGTGTAATTACGCAGTACGAATACACTAGCCTACTAACATACTGTATAATAATCTGGCATCAGTTAGAATATAGTTTTCTTAAGATGTAAGCATTTAATATTGCATATTTGTTAAGATTTATTTGCCTCCGTTTTCCTTTGTCTTGAAATAATTTTCTCTCTCCTCCAGCTGTCATTGTTGTTATTTGCCATGCCCGACTGAATCCACCTATTCCAACCAATAAATATAAGGGCCATATTTATTATGCCATATAAAACAGAATTCACAGGAAAAAAGTGTTAAATGCTGAATTTATCAAGGTGTGTGTAATTTTACGCCATGCAAATGCCAGATTTGCCATCGTTATTTTACTTTGCTTCCAGCAGAAGCATGTGCCTAGGGCGCAACGGTGAAGGGGCTCTGAGCACGAACCTCTTCTCTCTCCGTCCCTAGTTCCTAGCTTCTGAAGTAAAGAGGATGTCCTGCTCTCCTGGGACCCAATGAGCCGAATAGGGGAAGCAGGGCATGACAGGGATAGGAGAGGGCCACTCCCACCCCCTTTTTTGTATAGGGTGCTGGGATTGGCTGTCAGGTTCCCGGGATCGGCAGAGGAGGCAGAGCGCACAAGGTACTCACCAGTCAGCGATGGGATGTGGAAGCAGCAGGACGCAGCATCCTGGCCCCCCTCCCTGTAGTTAGGTGTGTTTGCCGTCGCAGTTGGTGGAGGGTACCTTTACAAGGACCCCCAAGGGGAGTTAAAATGGGGTATTTTACAGCGACTGGATGTAGCCTGGTAGGCCTGGGTCCTCAAGGGAAAGTTAGGCAGCCCGGTTTAGGGCCCCGAAAATGGAGGAGGAACCAATCTTACCAGTTGAGGCAAAAATGGTTTGTTATACAAACTGCTTGTTAAGTTGAATATGTTATACATGTTAAGTATGGTATTACTTTGTTAAATAAACAACTGCGGCCATCTCTTTCCAAACCAGTGGTGTGTGTGTTTCATTGGGCAGTAGGTATGGGGTTTCAATCAGAAGGGGAGGGGTACAGACTTGACGCTGCACCTGTCATGCCTCTGACGCCCGCTGCAGGTAACTAGAGGAGCAGTCAAGTACTTTACAGTACTCTTTGTGCTCCTGCCTTGGATGACTGTTCCTGCTACTGATCGAATCGAATCGAATCGCTGTTACTTGCTGTTGATTGTTCCTGCTACTGAGACACAGGAGCAAGCACATAGACGTACGTGCACACGGGGGCGGGGTGATGCGTGTGCCCTGCCTTTGGCTCTCCAGAAGCTTGTCCAGGCACTCACTTTCTTCAGGTATTATGAAACACATGATTTCAACCCTTGAACTGCTTCTTATCAATAACAGTTGCAGTTCCAAGGTTCAACAAAGCTGGTGTGGCGTTTCACAGCTTTTCTATATTTATGTATTCCTTTATGAATTTATTTACTTGGGGGAAGATCGGGACAGAAACCTAAAGATATAGAAAATGTGTTATAGTTACTTAGCATTCCTTATCATTAAATACTAGATAAGGGTAAATATCATAGAAAAACAACCTACAAAATCGAATACATATGCGCATAGCTAGTATATCTGGATTCTGGAATAATTCAAGTGCTTCTGTATCAGTTGTAACACATTATTTATATTTCATGCACTATCACTTGAGCCCCATCTTGAATTAATAGGCCCTGAAATGGATTATATCCAACATATTTTCAGAATCAATCATACGTGTAATTGACAGGGCTCAGACAATGTCCAAGGGAGAAGGATTTTTTGAGCAGTGTCTGATCTATCTCTTCATTGCAGAATGTTTTAGAAATTAATGTATTTGGAGACCCCTAGACCTTGCAGAATCAGGTTACTCTATAAAGTAATAAAGACATTATTCTGTGTTATATCTTTGGTGTGCCAACATTCGTTGTTAGTCACCATACTTTGGGAAATCAAAGAAAAATGTGCTGAAAACCAAACTGACTTTGTTAGAAGACACAAAACTTAACCTTGATAAGATCATAATTTAAAATCCCTTTATTGAAAGGAATAAGAAATATATTCACATATTACTCAATATACAAAAATGAAACAAAACATACTGTATACCACAACACAAAAGAGCAGAAACAACTTTGCAGGTAAACTGATACTGCTAGCTATTTATAAAGCAAATACATCCTTAACATTTTTTTCCTAATTTGAATCTCTACCTGGTAAACATTTTTATTCAAATAAAATATCAGTATATTTACCATGGAGCTATCTGGCACAACATGTCTTGAAAGCACCTTCATTACAATTTGCATACAACTGACTGTAATGTGAAACACATTCCTCTATAGGTGTTGCATGAATCCTACAGCCTATATCAGGCTATGGGGCAAATTCACTAAAGAGCGAATCAGCTAACGCTAGCGCAAATTCGCCAGCGTGACGTAATTTCGTTACTTCGCCGATTTACTAATGGGTGTTGGCGTAAATTCGCTAGTGAAGTGGACTTACTCTAGAGCTACTTCGCACCCTTACGCCAGGCGAAGTTGCGCTATGGCGAAGGGACGTAACTACGCTAATTCAGTAACTTGCTCATTTTACTGAACGTTACCTCTTGCGCCAGACTTGCCTTCGCCACCTCAGACCAGGTGAAGTGCAATAGAGTAGATAGGGATTGGTTCAAAAAAAGTTGAAATGTTTTCTAAGTCCCAAAAAACACTGGCGTCTTTTCATTTTTTAAGGGTGATAGACTGAAAAAGATCGTAAAATGTTTTGGGGGTACCCTCTTTCCCCCCTACATTTCCTAACATATGGCACCTAAACTATACACTGGGCACATGTATAGGGAAATATAACACCTTTTTTTTTATTTTATGAAGCTTTCGTAGGCTTGTGTAGTGTAATGTACTTGCTGCTACATATACGTCCATTGTACTTTAACTTGGTGCCGTATGCAAATTAGGCATCGCTAGCATAACGTTGCTTTGCTTGACGAATTAATGCTAGCGCAACTTCGCTACCTTTCGCCTCCCTGAGCGCAACTTCGGATTTTAGTAATTACTAATACTTTTAGTGAAACTTTGCCTGGCGAATTGCGTCAAAGCCTGCACTAGCGCAACTCCGCAGGTTAGTGAATTTGCCCCTAGGCTATGACTCTTATTATTATGTTGTCATCTTCTCTCGAAGACAGTCAGTGCTTTGGTAGATGTTCAGAGTAGTGTCTCTCCGAGTCAAGTGCTAATAAGCAGACTATAAGGCATTTTTAATAACACATGCAAAGAGTGAAAATGCATACAAAAATCTTGTGCTCTTCTTCACCATTCACAAAAAAAAACATATAGTATCAAACAGCACAAATGCACCCCTTAGTGCTCTAGTACTTGCATTAGATATCTTTGTAAATAACAACTGCAATGCAGTTTTTCTAGACAATTCACAATTTCTATCTTCTTAAAGGGATCCTATCATCGGAAAACATGTCTTTTCCAAATGCATCAGTTAATAGTGAAATCTGACACGGGGCTAGACATTTTGTCAATTTCCCAGCTGCCCCTGGTCTGCATTTTAGGAGAGAAATGCTTTCTGGCAGGCTGCTGTTTTTCCTTCTCAATGTAACTGAATGTGTCTCAGTGGGACATGGGTTTTTATTATTAAGTGCTGTTCTTAGATCTACCAGGCAGCTGTTATCTTGTGTTAGGGAGCTGTTATCTGGTTACCTTCCCATTGTTCTTTTGTTTGGCTGTTGGGGGGGAAGGGAGGGGGTGGTATCACTTTGACTTGCAGTACAGCAGTAAAGAGTGATTGAAGTTTATCAGAGCACAAGTCACATGACTTGGGGCAGCTGGGAAATTGACAACATGTCTAGCCCCATGTCATATTTCAAAATTGAATATAAAAAATTTTTTGCTCTGTTTGCTCTTTTGAGAAATGGATTTCAGTGCAGAATTCTGCTGAAGCAGCACTATTAACTGATTAATTTTGAAAAAAAAAATTCCCATAACAGTATCCCTTTAAAGAAACACTAATACCAGAAAATGAAAGTGTTTTAAAGGGATGGCAATATAACGTACTTTTGCTCTGCACTGATACAACTGGTGTGTTTTCTTCAGAAACTCTGGTATAGTTTATGTGTAGCCATGGGGGCAGCCATTGAAAGCTGAAAAAGAGAAAAGGCACAGGATACACAGCAGCTTGTTTATATAAACTATACGTAGGTGTGTTTCTATAGCAATCACACCAGTTTTACCAGTGCAGGACAACACTACCTTATATTGTCATTCCTTTAAAACACTTTCATTTTTTGGTGTTACTGTTCCTTGAAGGATTTATTTATAAACCACTAAAATATTTAGATACAGGTGTGCATTGTATTTTGCCACTATAGAATATGCCTTGGATGTATGATTATTATTTTACCAACAGTGCTTATGTTTTACAAGAGATAAAAATGCTGTGCAAGTTACACAGTGCAAAATTAGATTACATTTTTGTATATACGTTTTGCCCAACAACAAGGTAATAGCCATGCATTCACTTCCAGGGTGAAGCATCAATAATGACAATGGTATCTGATTCAACTGGTACAAGTCAGTTGCACCTTTAGGCAAGAGCTGCCAAGGAAACCGTAGCACTACCACCAGGTCCAGACTGTCAGTTATTCCAGTATTCCATGTATCAATGTGGGCAATTGCATCCAGGCTGGTTGGGCATTTTGGTGCTTGCTGCAAGTTGCATGTATTAATGCAAGTAATGCAGTTCCGTTTTATATACAGTTTGTAATTTTCAGTTGACTTTTTTTTAAAAAAAAAATAAGCCTTGATATCTCTATTTTCATGTACACCATATCATACAATTTACACATAAGACATACTTTTTTCATACAGGTCAAATGTCTAGTGTCATACATGAGAGCTGTTCTCCGTTCCTCTCCATCACATTCAGGTGTTCCTTTCATTCCTGTTAGCCACTTAACATCAAACCCATAAAACCCTGTATTCATCTTTAAATGTGACAGAACACTTAACTTGAACTGAGCTATGAAGACTACCGCAAACAGGGGGCTGCTGATATCTTTTCATATAAAACAAAGAAAAACATGTGTTCTTGTCAGCCCCTGACTTTAAATATTAATGTGGAGTATCTTGCTGTGTTTAGGCTTCTTTGTGTTCGTGTCTGATAATTGAACAGCACAGACATGCTATTCAAAGGTGCCATTATATTTTAGTGTTTTGGAAAAAAATCTAATCGTTAGAATAATTTTAAATATTAGAATTACTTTATTAGGCATAAACAACATTCTGGATAAGCCAACATCTAGACTATTGTGTTACTTTACTTAGCTAAGAGCAATTTGGTCTTACAGAAACATTCATGTAAGTGCTTTTGAGTATTTACAATAGAACAGCATTTTACATTTATTTATGACAGCTCTGAAAAAACCTGCGTTTACTACAATAAAAAGAGTTAACAGGAAAAAAAGTCTACTGTAGCATTTGACTCTGTAATCATCAAGTTGAAACAGTAATAAATATATATATTATTATTTGATCTACAGTCACCAAAATATTTGAGAATATAGAAGCATTGCTATAGCTGTGTCTAAGAAAGAATGGAGGCAAAACGTATACTATTGCTAAATAAGAAAAGCTTAATTTTTAGAGCAAGAGTGCTGTGCAAAGTGCAAAAATGGACCCAATAATTATTTCCCATAAGTTCGGTGCAATAAGGGACATCTGCTAAGTAATGTGAGCTGCAACTTGAGACCAATTTACCAATGCAAAGTTCTCCTTTCGCTCCATATTGATGCATTGTGAGCAGGATACTTGCAACAGCAGAAGTGTGTTTGTGTTAATTCATAAGATCCAAATATGTTACATGTATAGGTGCAACACACTAAAGGAGCCCTAGCAGTAACACTTTACCAAAGGTTCCCCTGCATTTGTGCACCCCTTGTTCTTTGCACCTTGCATGTTCTTTAGCAAAGCAGACACAAGGGACTTTTAAAAGGATAAGTAAATGTTTAAATAAGTGAATGTAAAATTGATGAGTGCTATTCTAAGCATTCATTCATTATTTTTTAATTCCGAGATATTAAGGCATATATGTACTGTTATTATAAATAGATTTTGTTACAACAGTGTCACCGGCTGGTCAGTTTCTGTCCAGTCTGACCACCAAGTAGTCAAGGAAGTTGTCCAGAGAAAGAAAGAGGCTGTTCTTCTGCTTAGGAAAGAGTTGAGAAAGGTTTCTAATTTGTTTTCATAATCAGAAGATCATCAGGCCAGCCCTCTTTCTTATTCCACAGAGAGGGAGAATGATGCAAGCTTAAAGAAACAGTAACTTAAAAAATACCCTGCATTGGTTACCCACAACTATAGTTTATAAACAAGCCGTTCCAGCACAGGATACAAAGTCGATAACAGATATGTTTTTAAGAATCCCATTGTACACTGTAGAGCTTATCTGTTATCTGCTGTGTATCCTGTGCCTTTTGTCCTTTTTCAGATTTAAATGGCTGCCCCCATTGCTACACGGGAGCTTGTTTATGAACTATTGTAGAATTTCATCAAACATGGGGCAAAACTGTGCATAATATATTCATTATTGTAAAAGACTTTCATATTTTTGTTGTTACTGTTCCTTTAATAGTCTGGCAGGAGGCAGGGGTAGCCCAATGGGTTGTGGGGAGTGGGCGGGCAGGAGCCGGGTGGGGCTCTCTGTGCAACCAGCCCCTCTGAAGATTTCTTTGTAGGGGGGCCCAGTGCACACTAATTACACCACTGAAGGAGAATGTATTGATTATTATGCTTTAAAGAGATTTTACATCAATCCAATCAGCCCCTGTTCTACTGGAGCTTGAAGTACCTAAATTACATGTTATAGATAGAATAAGATACAATTAAGTGTCAATTTTCTCACTTTCAACTTGCATTAGTAAATGAGCCCTACTGACATGCATTCATCATTGATGGGTGTTCAACTACAGTAGGTGCAATTGCCATTCAAGCTGTTGTCCAAGTATGAACTGATGGACCCATAATTAATTCTGTCATTACCAAATTGTAATACCAGATCAATTTATGTGTTGCCAGACTATCAATGATAGCAGTGAAATTATAAGGAACGGGAATAATGAAAGAAAAGCAAAAGGGAAATGCCAAAAATGTATTCAGTTATATGTGAACAGTAAAGAAAGAACAAAACAGAAAACTGCACGATAGTACCTGCAAAAATGAAAATGTAAATTAGATTGTGAAAATATGATGATGATTTTTCAGGCTCTCTGGCTGCTTGTTATACTGTACATTTTAGAATATAGATTTTATTACATTTTGAGCCTAAATTAATTAAACAGTCCCTGTAGCAAGGGAATAATCTGTTTTGTGCATGGGCAATTCTTTTCATTTAGATGAAAATCAAATTGATATTCCCTGGTTCACAGAGGCTGAAGTGACTTTGATTACTTGGGATTATTGTGCAAATTTGAATAGCTCTTATTAAATGATAATGATTTTCACATTATACTTGAATGTTGTCCTTTGCCCATTTGTTCATGTTCTAGCAATTGCTTGTAATCATAGCTCGGAAGAAAGTTGTATTTTTTTCTATTACTTTTGATAGATTCCCAGATTATATTATAGGATGACACCATAAAGACAGTAATGTTAATGAGTGGACACTTCATTTCTTCCAACCACCCCTCCGAAAAAGTTTCCAAAACAACCTAAAAGAATATGTGAGCAGGACCAAGTTTTTTGAGATTCAGAAAATAGAGTTTTTTCTAGATTTTTCAGATTTTTTCTTTTTATGTCAAGTTTACAATGGTGAACGAGAAGAAATACTCACAGGGGGGGGGGCTAAATAATGAAATCTAAATTCACCCGTAACCTGCTATTTGTCATGTCATATATTTGCTAAATCTCAGTGCTGGTACAGCAGTTATATAACTAAGATTAAGAACATATGGAAAAACATATAGCTATCTTTTAAATTTAGGTTGCAATTCTGCTAAGGCCCATGGTAATACTGTACAAGCTATCTGGGCTGCATTAGACATGTTTGTATAACAGAGTGGACCTGTACATATGGCATATATGGACTGAGGAGACACTTCCTAGGAGGGAATTTAAAGGGATTCTGTCACGATTTTTATGATGTATTTTTTATTTCTAAATTACACTGTTTACACTGCAAATAAATTACTCTACAATATAAAATTTAATTCCTGAATCCTCAAGTGTATTTTTTTTCCGTTGTAATATTGTTGTGTAGGCGCCATCTCAGGTAATTTTGCCTGGTCATGTGATTTCAGAAAGAGCCAGTACTTTAGGATGGAACTGCTTTCTGGCAGGCTGTTGTTTCTCCTACTCAATGTAACTGAATGTGACTGCTTTTTCTATTTAGTGTTGTTCTTAGATCTACCAGGAAGCTGCTATCTGGTTACATTCCCATTGTTCTGTTGTTAGGTTGCTGGGGGGGAGGGGGTGATATCACTCCAACTTGCAGTACAGCAGTAAAGAGTGACTGAAGTTTATCAGAGCAAGTCACATGCCTTGGGGCAGCTGGGAAACGGACAATATATCTAGCCCCATGTCAGGTTTCAAAATGAAATATAAAAATATCTGTTTCATTTTTTCCCATGACAGTATCGCTTTAAGTTTTACTGTAATGGGATTCGGACTAAAGGAGATCTGAAACTGTTTTTGATGCTCATCAGCATAGAACAGGTTAGGATTTCTTATCCGGTATGCTTGGTAACTTGGGTTTTCCACACAGGTGTGCTGAATAACCCAAGATGAGCCCGTGAACATCTGGATAATGCACAGAAGTTATTACATGGTGAACAGATATTTATTTGATTAATTAAAAGGAACAAAATGAACACGTTCCAATACAGGCCTGTGGTGAGGCTAATGGTAGACCAGGCAAGGTCAGTAAACAGGCAGAAAGGTCAGGGCTGGCGGCAGACAGACAAGGACTGTAAAGCAGGCTGAGGTCAATGGCAGGCAGCAGGCAAGCAAGGTCGTGAAAAAGGCCAGAGGTTAGAACCAGGGAAATCCACAGTAAAAAAGAAATTAGACAACAGATGTGGACTGGAGAACAGGAGCAAGGAAAAAGGCAGGGAACATGGGAACCAAGCAGGAATCAGATGGGGACACAGGAACCAGAAGGGCCCAGAAATCACTGAAACACTGGAATAGTGGGCAAGGTCAGGCTTGGGAGTTTTGATGATCAAGCAGCAGCACAGGACAGAACAACAATGATTATAAACATGATTGTTGAATCAACAACACATGTTATTAATTAGGCAGGAGGAGGTAACTGTTGTATGAAGAGTTACTGTAAATCTGTTTTAAAAAAAAATTACTTATTACAATCCCTTTTTGAGTGTTGCTCTAAGGTTGTATGAACCAAGTATCTGACATCATTTGGTAGCACTCATTAGCCCAGCATTGTCAAATACATATTAGTCAGCCCTATACTATTATAGACCTCTACTACAATGAGAGGCAGTTATAAACCAAAGACAACAAAGTTTACTCTAGCAAAACTTGGGTTTTCCACACAGGTGTGCTGAATAACCCAAGATGAGCCCGTGAACATCTGGATAATGCACAGAAGTTATTACATGGTGAACAGATATTTATTTAATTAATTAAAAGGAACAAAATGAACACGTTCCAATACAGGCCTGTGGTGAGGCTAATGGTAGACTAGGCAAGGTCAGTAAACAGGCAGAAAGGTCAGGGCTGGCGGCAGACAGACAAGGACTGTAAAGCAGGCTGAGGTCAATGGCAGGCAGCAGGCAAGCAAGGTCGTGAAAAAGGCCAGAGGTTAGAACCAGGGAAATCCACAGTAAAAAAGAAATTAGACAACAGATGTGGACTGGAGAACAGGAGCAAGGAAAAAGGCAGGGAACATGGGAACCAAGCAGGAATCAGATGGGGACACAGGAACCAGAAGGGCCCAGAAATCACTGAAACACTGGAATAGTGGGCAAGGTCAGGCTTGGGAGTTTTGATGATCAAGCAGCAGCACAGGACAGAACAACAATGATTATAAACATGATTGTTGAATCAACAACACATGTTATTAATTAGGCAGGAGGAGGTAACTGTTGTATGAAGAGTTACTGTAAATCTGTTTTAAAAAAAAATTACTTATTACAATCCCTTTTTGAGTGTTGCTCTAAGGTTGTATGAACCAAGTATCTGACATCATTTGGTAGCACTCATTAGCCCAGCATTCTCAAATACATATTAGTCAGCCCTATACTATTATAGACCTCTACTACAATGAGAGGCAGTTATAAACCAAAGACACTAAAAGTTTACTCTAGCAACTTGCCTGTTACATTCCTTCAATTCAGTGAATTCAGTATACACCTACACCTTTGCTCAAAACATTCAGCATAATCCCTAATCACCAAGATCATGTTGAAAAAATGGGTGTATAGTTTATAGTTGGTTCACTATAAAGGACAGGAAGAATGAACACCCATACACATGGAGAAACAAGTATCACATTACAGTAATGACAGTCTCATGAAAAAAAAAATTAGAAAACAAAACAGTGAACCCATACCTTTCTAGTACTCAAATGCAGAATTGATTGTGGAGACTAACAAGAGTAAATATCCCAATGATTATTTTAACACTTTAGAATATTTGCATGGCTTCTGTGGATATGTGTGATTTTTTTTATAACTCAACTGTGTGAGATATATGATAGTCCTCCTCCTTTAATAACTATATTGCTTTGGGAATATGTAACAGCTAAATGACTATGGTAATTTACATATTACTCTAGTATTTTTTAGAATGGAAGATAGTTTTCTTTTTATTAAATTCAGTGTAATTGATAAAACTGGGGTTGTTCTTTAGAAGAGCTAGTTACAAGTCTAACCTTTCTCTGCTGTTTTCAGGTGAGAATATCCCTCCTGCACAACAGCGGGAAAATGAAATTTGTCATAAATTGATTTGAAATCCTGCTCCATCATTCCACTGACTTTTCTGAAACTGTAGCTCTCAACAAAGTTGTTGTTTTCTTAAACTCTGCTTAAACTCTGAAAACCTAACTTGTCTTTCCCCCCACTTGTTGGGAGATGATGCCTCTTGAACAAACTTGAAACCCCTTATTCTCCATCCTTGTTCTAAATATATTTCTAAAAAAGACTGGACCTCAGGGCCTCTTTGTCCAAAGGATTTACATTAGTTTTGCCTGGTATCCTGAAGTTTTTGACATTATACCAAGATGCTGGCCACTCATGAATAAATACTGGCAAAACCAACTGTCATTTTAATAGCAAAATAGTAATTAACTAAACCCTCTCAGCTAATTTTAACACTGCATCATATGAATAAAGCAAAACCTCTTAAAATGATTTAATTTATTTTGGAAATATGCTTAGACTTTTCCTCCCTTCTTCCTGACTTAGTCCCTTTTATCTCAAACTCAAGAGTTATGTATTGTGTATAAGGATTTACAGAACATGTTTTTATGTTTTACACATGAAGTCTTATAGAGCATATTTTAATGGTAAAATAATAGGACATTTTAACAATCTGATTCTATATTCTGTTTCATCTTTGTCTTAGGATGAGCCAAAATTTTTTGGTTCTATTAAGGAAGGGATTTTTTTAGTACTATAATGCAAAGGCACTTTAGCAATAAACGGGAGGTATTCAGTGGTTAAGAAATTTTATACTAGTAGCACATGCTGTAATAAAATATAATTTGTCATACACAAAAGCATTACTATTTATCTAATTAAATGAAAACTATACCCCCCAAACAACGTAGGTCCCTATAAAAAGATATTGCATAAAACAGCTCATATGTAAAATCCTGCTTCATGTAAATAAACCATTTTCATAATAATATACTTTTCTAGTAGTATGTGCCATTGGGTAATCATAAATAGAAAATTGCCATTTAAAAAAATAAGGGCCGCCCCCTGGGATCGTAGGATTCACTGTACTCACAAACATACCAACAAACCATACATGTTAGGCCACATGAGCCAATTAACAGACAGAGTTGTGTCTTTTGCTTCCACACTTCTTCCTGTTACAGTTAGAGCTGCAGTATTTCTGGTCAGGTGATCTCTGAGGCAGCACACAGACCATCACGAAATGGTGGCTCAAGGCAAGAGATGTAAAAGGGCAATATTTACTTAAATATATATTCCAGTTTGGTAAGATTCTTTAATATGTCACTTAATTTCATATAAACTATCTGTTGCTTAAGTGTTCATTTTGGGGGTATAGTTTTCCTTTAAGTTTAATTTTTAATCTGTGCAAACTCTACATAATATTTTAATTGCAACATGGCTTTACTTTTTAATTTTTTTTTTATTAACGCTGAATCCGTGGCAATTAAATATGTTCATTTATTGTACATTCTATATGTCTCTTTTTTCCATACCGCAATGTTCATACATCTTCCAGCCTAAAAAACTTGCCTGTACCCCTTCAAAGGTACAGTCATCCATGTTAATATGGGTAGTTACTGTACCTGTATTTTTTTCTTTTACTTTACCATTTGTATTTGATAAATGTAACTATTAAGAACACAAAGGTTTAGTTAATGTAAATATATGCATATGAATAGTTGATATATTTTAAAATTTTATAGTAATTGTTTCAGTGCTGCCCTTGCTTGTTGTTATGACGTTTTTACTGTCTTTGCAAGTTGCCAATATTTTATGTTATCTACCCACAACCTTGCAGTTATCATCGTCAATGCAGGGATGACCCTATACATTTTCTAATAACCTGGGCAGAAAGACACTCATGTCATATCATTCTCCAATATATACCTCTACAAAGTAAAATTGAAAGTCCACTAAAATGTTTGTAATACCATTTAATTGTTTACTCCAAAAATATTAATACCATAAAAGATTCACAGCCTATATCACTTTGACTCCAAAATCCAATAAAACATTTAATAACCTAATCACATATGTTGCACAAAAACAAGTGTTTCCAGATTACAGGAGAAAGTTTCTCATGCTCACTTACTCTATTAAAGTCCATAAGGGTACGTGATACAACCCAAAATATTGCAGAATTCCATAAGATCACATTGCAAACTAAGCAGGCTGAGAAAGTAACACCACTGAGTTTCTCTTTGTGCACCTAGAAATCTGATTTAAAGTTTCTTTTTAAAATGTGAAAAAGAGTTTTCAGATAGAATGTTACGTTCATTCATTATAATTGTCAGTTGAAATAGATACAGTTTTCCCATTTCAGATTCATCATAGAATTCATTGTAAACACATATGCATCTTCTATTGTTTTTTCTGTTAGTCTGATAACTTCTGAAATGCATTGCTCTGTACTTTTGCCATGATTACATTGTCAATATATAAGACTAAGCAGCTGATTTATTACAATTTAAACTGGGAAATCCTGAAGCATTTGTGGCAGAATTTTATTACGGTATTAACACTTTCCTAATAAATAAGCAGATGCCTGTGTCAGTTTGTCAGAATGTTTTCAATGGCTTTCAGTTGTCAGATGACATTCTGGGGTATTTTAAAGGTCACATTGAAGAGAAACATTTCTTTCTTTCTTCATTTCTTCACCTTTTGTATTAGTCAGTATTTGTATGTAGCCTGGATGTTAGATTATACACTCTTTAATAGAAAAGTGCTGCAGAATATGTTGCCATTTTATAAATATATATTTGTAATATTTTTATAAATTTCTAAGCCAATGCTTGATAAAGACACATACAGAAACAAGAATCGTCACAACAAAGGTCATTTTATCTGTAAAAGTAACATTTTTGCAAGGCTTTTGACAGTCAATAAGTCTTATCAATAGGGCAATCAGCTTTTAAGCAGACAGGAGGAACTACAGTAAATTGCAATTATGGGCAATCAGTGCTTTGAAATTATGCAACATTACTGCAAAAAGTTCAAATCTTATATAAGTATATGATTTACAAGGATAACACTAATCACAATTTTGGCAAAAATCAGAAGATTCTACACTATGTAATCCCTTTGCTGTAGGCAGAACCTTCTAATTACTGTGGGATCATACCTTAAAGAGATACTGTCATGGAAAAACATGTTTTTTTCAAAATGCATCAGTTAATAGTGTTGCTCCAGCAGACTTCTGCACTGATTGCACTGAAATCCATTTTTCAAAACAGCAAACAGAGTTTTTTACATTTAATTTTAAAATCTGACATGGGGCTAGTCATATTTCCAGTAAAGATACACTGGCACACAAGGTAAATTGCAGTGCAGGGTGACCCCTTGCTTGTTTATTTGTGCAGACGTGCGATGTTTCGGGGCGATCCCCTTTCTCAAGCAGTCATATTGTCAGTTTCCCAAGTGCCCCAGTCATATGGCTTGATAAACTTCAGTCACTCTTTACTGCTGTACTGCAAGTTGGCGTGATATCACCCTCCTCCCTCCCTCCCCCCCCACCCAGCAGCCCATCAGCTGAACAATGTGAAGGTAACCAGATAACAGCTCCCTGGTAGATATAAGAACAGCACTCAATAGTAAAATTCCATGTCCCACTGTGACTCCTTCAGTTACATTGAGTAGGAGAAACAATAGCTTGTTGGAAAGTGCCACCGTACAACACTGGCTCTTTCTTAAAGCAAATGAGACTACTCTGACCAAATCTGCACAGATTTTTTCCCCCCATTTATCAATAGATTTTCCTGAAAATCGAATATCATGACTTTTTGTAGAAACCCAGCACAAAGGATATCAGTTTATCTTTGGGACTTCTACATGATCTCAGCAAATCTGAGTTGGAGTACGTTTTTTATTCAGTCTTTTAACACCATCAAGGTTTAATAAATCACAAAAAAAATTAGATTTTTTCTTCTACACAAAAAAATTGTGTTTTTCCCTTTAAAAGTACAATCAGAGAAAATCTGACTATAATAAATAACCCCCTAAAAGTTGCCTATAGGTTATGTTGATCATTTTCACAAATAGGTCTGATTTTGTAAGCAGTTTTTACTTGAAGTTCCCAAACCTGATTGTTTTGCCAATCTGACTGTCCCTTCTCAACTTGTTAGAATTTGTAATGTTAACAGACTACTGGCAGTCCCCTTATAGAGGAACATGATGGATCAGATAATCAGGTAATGTAAAAGCATCATGCAAATAATCGTATGGCAAATGTATTATTTTAAGTGCAGAAAAATTTTTACTCGTCAAAATCATTAAGACATCCATTGACTTTAATGCATTTGGACAAAATAGATAGATCAAAATTATTTTAACGCCCATTAAATTCAATGCCCCAATTTTGGGTAATTTTGCAGTAAATTCACGAATTTTGCGGCGAAGCAAAACGCCACAGATTTGCCAATCACTATTACCCGCAAGTACCATTAAGAGTATAAGCAGCCTACATTTTTCAGCATTCAATCATATCCACAACTTAGTTGCCCAGATTGCTATTTTTGGCAAGATTTACCTGCAAGAATGAAACATTATGGGGCCCATTCATTAAGTCCGAGTGAAGGAATAGAAGAAAAAATACTTCAAATTTCGAAGTGTTTTTTTGGCTACTTCAACCATTGAATGGGCTACTTCGACCTTCGACTACGACTTCGAATTGAAGGATTCAAACTAAAAATCGTTCGACTATTCGACCAGTTGATAGTCGAAGTATTGTCTCTTTAAGAAAAAACTTCGAACCCCTAGTTCGCCACCGAAAAGCTACCGAAGTCAATGTTAGCCTATGGGGAAGGCTTGGCTATCTTTTTTTGGTCGAAGGATAATCGTTCAATCGTTGGATTAAAATCCTTCGAATCGTTCGATTCGAAGGATTTAATCGTTCGATCAAACTATTTGTGCAAAATCCTTTGACTTCGATATTCGAAGTCGAAGGATTTTCATTCCCCAGTCGAATATCGAGGGTTAATTAACCCTCGATATTCGACCCTTGATACATTTGCCCCCATGTATACATCCAATTGTTCTGTGTAGTTTTGTGTAAATTGTAAACATGACTATATTGCTTTCAATCACCATGATAATAAACAAATTAAATAAAAGCAGACCCAGTATACAGTAGGCACCAGTGGCACACCACTTAGAACCCAGGTCCATTAGAGAACGTACCATTGACAACTACTCACTGTCAACTATTTTTAGCTTGCTTTATACATGAACAAATAGCACCACTCAAGACTAACAAAACTTAGCTTATAAAATAATTGATTATTTGGCACTGTTTCAAAAGGCTTGAAAGAAGTTAATTAGACACCTACTGCAAAACCACTAACCATATTACTATTTACTACATCATAAAAAAGTAAGTGCATTTGTAAATTTTAAGACATGCTATTTATAAAGCTAGGATACAAGGGCGTATTTACTATGTATAATGTAATATTTCCCCATGGGTTATGCCCTGAATGGCAGCACTTTGCCCTCTTCAAATGGATTAATATGTTTCCCAAGCTTTGTAGATGAAAGGACACTGTAAATTGTAATTATACCACTCCCAGATGTGTCATCCTTTCAACTATGAATCTGAGCTTTACAAATCAAACAACACCATATTTGAAATGTCATATCAAGTTTCTTCCTTTGCTAAGGCTTAAACATTGTACTTGCCATAACTCTATACTGTATATATATATATATATATATATATATATATATATATATATATATATATATATATATTGGGCCATTACAAGTACATTGCTAATTTCCAAAATAGTATGTCTAACGTTTAGATACTAGCAGCACCATACTCTGATATTGGCTGTGCTCTAAATGCACCAAAAGAAGATTCTTGGCACTGGGGCTTTTCCATGTTCCCTATGCTTCCATGTATTGTTAACACTGTGGTGGGTTATTTACTAAAAATATTTTTTTTTCTCAAATTCTGCCAGAAACAAAATCAACATAACTCCCATCCACAAATTTGAACTATTTACTAATATTTCAGTTTGAAACATCTTCAAACTGCCACTCTAAAAACGTGAATTTATAGTTTTCGAGAGAAAACAGCGTTAAACTCCCCAAAACTCCAACTGCCATTGACTTTTACATGAATTTTACAGGATTTATATGGATATTTTTTGGAATTCAGACTTTTAGCAGCTTTGGGGCATAATAAATCTAGAAAACTCTACTTTTTCTCTAAAAACCCCATATTTATAATGAATTTTTCATCCAAAGAGGCTATTTGTACAAAAAGAAGAGAATAATTTTTAAGATATAATAAATTCCATCAACTTGGAGGTGAGTATTGTAAGTACTCTTTTTAATTTTGCTGCTAATACTAAATTGTTCCATGCAGGATGCTGACACATTGTAGAGCAATTTGACTAAATTGGAAAACTGAGCATTTAATTTTGCTGCTAATACTAAATTGTTCCATGCAGGATGCTGACACATTGTAGAGCAATTTGACTAAATTGGAAAACTGAGCAGAAAACTGGCAAATAAGGTTTGCTGTTGATAAATGCAATGTTATGTAATTTGGTAGTGTGTTAGGAGCCCTTAATTGAGAAGGATTCAGGGATTGTTGTGGATAACAAACTGTGTAACTGTAGGCAGAGTTACTCAGTAGCTAGTAAAGCTAATAAAAAAGGGCAGTAATTGAAAAATTAAAAAATAATTTTGCTTCTTTATAGGTCCCTGGAAGGCTTCATTTTGAATATGCAGAAGAGTTCTTGGCTCCAGTTCTTAAGAAAGATATTAATGTGCTGGAATGCAGAGACTTGCAACTATAATAGGAAGAGGGATGGGAGAATTCTAATATGAGAAAAGACTGTTGAGATGGGGTTGTTCTATGCAAAAAAAAGGCACTTTCGTAGGGAAGATTACTCTATACAAGTACATCAGAGGATATTATAGACAGATAGCAGGGTTTTTTTTCTCCTTTATAAAAGATCAAAGAATGAGACATCACTCCTTCAGACTTGAGAAAATTAACTTATATTTGAAGCAGCATAGGTTCTTCACGGTGAGGACATCGAGGTTGTGGAATGTCCTGCCACGTGATGGTGTTTTGCCAGATTCTGTTAATACCTTGAAGAGTGGCTTAGATGTTTTCTTAACCAAGCATAATATCAAGTCTATTGTGATCTTAAGCGCTACAGTTATTTTATTATATATTTTAGTTTACATCGTTTATAAACAGTATGTGAGTGTATAGGTCTTTATAAGCTGGTGTATGTATGTGCATGGGGGTTCATTGGAGGATTGAACTTGATAGACTTTTGTCTTCAAATAAACTAAATTAATATGTATCTATTTAGTCTTCTAATTTCATCAGTATATCCTTATTTTAATAACTATCATATGGTGATTAAATACTACAGTAAAATATATTCATACTGTATTTCAGCCTAGCTTATCACATGAGGTACATTATGTTCTAAACCTCTTTTTACCTTAATTTTAAATGTGAGCATGTCAGCTGTGTTTCAAATAGCAAATCAATTCTTCTAAATCAATATTATGAGTAATGGTCAGATAGTGAGTGAATCGCTGCATGCAGATTACACAGTGATTACATGGAAGTGGCTCAGTGGGGGCCATGAATCACAATGATTTGTACAATATTTGAAGCAATTTACTTCTATAGCACATTTGTATATTCACTCTGTCACGGCCGGCACCCAATACCAGAACAAGTGCCAAGCACCCTGGTCTTGGCTCGGCTTCACCAGTAGTGTGACCACCGTTGGGCTTCGGGAGGTGCCCTCAGCTTACTTGGGTGCCACCTGGACTTAACGAGGGGTACAAGGTGAGATGTTCTGGCTAGCAAAGGGCTAGTAAATGGCTGTTTAGCAAAGTCTTTTTGGGTCGAAGGTCACGGTACAAAGGATTAGGCAGAATCGTAGTCAGACAGGCTGGGTCGAGGCAGGCGGATAGCAAGGATCGTCAAACAGGCAAAGGGTCAAAACCAGGTGATCAAACAAGGGTATCAAACAGAAGCGTTGTCGAAAGCAGGCAAAGGTCAGGATCCAGAAGTAAGAATAGTCAAAATAGCCAGGCAGGGGTCAAAACAGGTTCAGAATATAACAGACAGATTAGCACAAGGCTCAGGAGCACCAGGAAATTCAATCCTATCACGGGCAATGACAAACTGTGGGAATGCCCCTTTAATACTTTTAAATTTGGCGCCATTGCGCGCTGACGTCATTACGCCAGTGCGCATGCACCTTTAAATCTGGAAGTGCGCATGCGCGCACGCACTAAGAGAAACCCGGCACAAGAAGAGGATCAGAGCGGCGGGCGTCCCCGCTGAGGGGGCGACAGGCTCCCTGCCGTCCTCCCACTAGACCACCAGGGTGAAACTTCATTACACACCCACTGGTATCCAGAATTTTTGATCTCTTGTGGCAAACTGTATAATCTTGAATAAGAATCCATCCAGGAATGCAGGAGCATAAGATGTATCAAAATAAGAAAGGTTAATGTTTAATATAGACAGATGAACAATGATACTCTGCAGTTATTTCTGAAAGTTTATCCTCACTATCCTTCCCTCGGCATCTGTTTCTCTTCATTATGTCTTCATTCAAGAGTTGGGTGTAAGATGAATGATCCAATAAAATTATCTTATCGGGGGGTTTCTTTTGCCTAGAAGATATATAAGAGCTCACTCTAATAAAACACCAGAAATCCTGTCTCTCTATATGCAGAATTTGTACAAAGGCAGTTATTTTGTTAGATTTTGTTTGTATTGGAATCAGTTATTTGAATGAGCTCTATTTCATCTGCTAGGAAAGGAAGCCCCCCCATAAGATATACTGGATCATTCATCTGACACCAAACTGCTGCATACAGACAGAATGAAGAGAAACAGATGCTGAGAGAGGAAAAGTGAAGATAAACTTGATTATTTCAGAAACAATGAAAATGTATTAATTGATTGTATTTAGAAAACGTCTTACTTCAGTATGAGGAAGCTTTTATTAAATTTTCACTTTTGCGATAGTTTTGCTTTAAGTAATACTTGATCTTGTATTTGATTACTGCATATGATAAGCACAGTCAAATGTTTCATTACTTAAAGGCATTCATCACATAATTTATTTACAGACCTCATATACAGAGTTGTGAGAGCTTGCAAATGAATTTAATTAGGTAATTAAATGACTATTACATTAATTTAATATTTTGCATAAAATTTTCATTCTCTAGTTGTAAAAATAAATATGTGTTCAATTTTCAAATTCTAAGCTTTTCCTTCTGCACTTGCCATACTATAACTTTTCCATTGTAGTAGGAAGTTGAAAAGGGTGAAGTTAATACATGTCACTAGACACGTTGAAGAACTACTTCAATTACCTTTTTAACTCACATTACGTGTCAGATAACAGCAGAAAAGAAAGCACATTGGCCCTTACCTCTATGAACTTTAGAATAGTATGGATTCAAAAACACATTACTCTTACTCTTTAAAACATCTATTGAAAGGATTATAGATAGCTAATTCAGCTTCTGAGCTTGATATGCCAAAGAGAGAGACTCATCAGTAGAGAAACTTCAGATACAGTGTTACAGTTTCTTTCAGAAAACTTCAAGATACCTAGCCTCTGGGTTGAAAAGCTTTTAGAATCTACCTCAGTGCTTTTTCTATCTGATGATAAAAACAAACAGTGTTTTAGAAAAAAAATATTAAAAGGACTAATGCAGGAAATACAAGTCTTGTGGAATTCATTAAAGCTTGTGTAATTTATCCAGGCTTTTTATATGAAGCTTTGTCAGAGCTATAACTCTGTTTGTTTCTGAAGCACATCCATGCTGTGCCCATTCCATTAATGTACTGCTAAATTGGAAAACAAACCTATATTTCACCTTAATAATTGTACACCAAAAATGTGCATTTGCTATACCTACTGTATGTTTTGCTATCTGTATGTATGGTAAAAGTAAAACAATGTAATTTAAACCTTAGATGGTATGTAAAAAAATGTCTTTACATCCATATACCAGGCAAAAGTACCCTTGTTGTGCACTGTGATGCCGAGTAGCACTTATTTGTACTTTTTTATGTCCCTCTAGATAAATAATCCCCAACCAGTAGCCCGTGAGCAACACGTTGCTCTCCAACCCCTTGGATGTTGCTCCCAGTGGCCTCAAAGCTGCTGCTTATTTTTGAATTCCAGGCTTGGAGACAAGTTTTGGTTGTATAAAAACTAGGTGCACTGCAAAACAGAGCCTCAATGTACATTGACAATCTACATAGGGCTACCAAATGGCCAATCACAGCACTTATTTGGCACCCCAAGAATCTTTTTCATGCTAGTGTTGCTAGTTTTGCTCACAGGTTCAAAAAGTTGGGGATCCCTGCTCTAGATAAGCCAGCTGGCGAGTGTTGTTATCATATATTTGCTTTCTAGATATGATGAATGGCACCCAGTGTGTTGTAGAAAACATAGCACTCAAGTATTTGGTACATTATTGGAAGAGTAATAAACCATTTGTACACTGGGAGAGTTTCTCCATGCTGTTAGACTACTGCTCAATTTTACATAGCAATAAGTCCATCACTTTTGCAACAGTTTGAAGAAGTGTTACATAGGAAAATTGTGTAAAATGCTGCACATAAAGATGAGCTGCCCACTTGAAATGTATAATTTTGTCATTAAAATATCATGCTTTTAATAAAACTTCAACCTGAATATTTTAGTGATGCTTGATTACCAATCACTTCTCTCTTTTTTTCCAGATGAAACCTGTAAAGTGTTTTATGTGCAAAAGTGGCCTTAATGAAAATAAGCATGTAATACTGAATGGGCATCCAAGATTAAGCTTCTATAGAATTACTAATAATTACAAAAATTTGCCCAGTATCTGCTAGCAGTCATATTTTTAAAGGAACAAGAAAAGCAATTCGATTTTCACCGATTCTGCAGGGCTACTTTATTAATAGTCACATTTCTATTTTCTTTTCATGAATCTAAAAATGTGTGTTTATTTATTTCAATAAAATTTGATATTTATCAAGTGTAAAAATAATGAAAAACTCTAGAAATATATGCAAAGTAAAAGTTGGGAAGGTATTATAGAAGTCAATGGCATTCAGGGTTTTGGAGAATATGAGTTTAATCATGATTTCAAAAAGCTCTAATACCACTAAAATTGGAGCTTTATAGGGATACTGTCATGGGAAAAACATTTTTTTTCAAAATTAATCAGTTAATAGTGCTGCTCCAGCAGAATTCTGCACTGAAATCCATTTCTCAAAAGAGCAAACATATTTTTTTATATTTAATTTTGAAATCTGACATGGGGCTAGACATTTTGTCAATTTCCCAGCTGCCCCAAGTCATGTGACTTGTGCTCTGATAAACTTCAATCACTCTTTACTGCTGTGCTGCAAGTTGGAGCGATATCACCCCCCTCCCTTTTCCCCCCGCAGCCAAACAAAAGAACAAGGGGAAGGTAACAAGATAACAGCTCCCTAACACAAAATAACAGCTGCCTGATAGATCTAAGAACAACACTCAATAGTAAAAACCCATGTCCCACTGAGACACATTCAGTTACATTGAGAAGGAAAAACAGCAGCCTGCCAGAAAGCATTTCTCCCCTAAAGTGTAGGCACAAGTCACATGACAAAATGTCTAGCCCCATGTCAGATTTCAAATTGAATATAAAAAAATCTGTTTGCTCTTTTGAGAAATGGATTTCAGTGCAGAATTCTGCTGGAGTAGCACCATTAACTGATGCATTTTGAAAAAAAAACATGTTTTCCGATGACAGTATCCCTTTAATAAATGGGCCTCTCCATCTGCTGCCATCTCTCTTTCTGATGGTGCCCAAGTAGTGAAAGTCTCCTCCCAAAGGTAAAGATAATTATTAGAAGTAGAAAAGCATGTGACACTTACCCTAGTAGCTTATTGGCTTCATGTTGCAATTTAAAATGCAGAAAATGTTCTAAATACTTCTGCTTGATGCCTGCTTTTTAGAGCTGGCATTCATATTTTCAAATTCAATGTATGAAAAATAATTTTGAAGCCTATAATGATAATTTACAATTATAAGCTGCTATTGCACTGCTTTTTATTATTATCAGTAGGAAATGCTGTATTGCTCGTAAATTAATTCATTTTTGGTTCTAATAATTACAACATTTAATTTAAAAACTCAAGGCAGTTGTTGGAATCAGGTTCAATTGTGCTATTTTGTTTTTTCCTGCTCTCACTTGATTGATTTGTCTATTCCTGTTTGTTATGGAAAAGGTGAATTTGGTGATGCTGTCCACTGATGCCACTGCCAATTACATCTTAGTCCAATATTGCACTGTAAGGGGCAGATTTATCAAGGGTCGAATTTCGAAGGACAAAAAAACTTAGAAATTTCGACCATCGAATTAAAAAACTTCGAATTCTACGTTTTTTCAACAAATTTGGCAATCCTGCGGTCGAATAAAAATCAAAACGATTAAATTGTTCGAATCGAATGATTCAAACTATTTTTACAAACGATCGAAGGATTTCTATTCAACCAAAAAAAACTTAGAAAAGTGCTCTGGAAGATCCCCATAGGCTAACATTGCACTTCAGCAGCTTTAATTTGGCAAAGTATGACGTTTTTTTAAAAAGACAGTACTTTGATTATCGAATGGTCGAATAGTCAAACAATTTGTACTTCGAATCGTTTGAATCGAAGTCGAATGGTCGAATATAGCCTATTCGATGGTCGAGGTACCCAAAAATGTACTTTGAAATTCAAACTTTTTGAAATTCGAACCATCATTCGAGCTTAGCAAATCTG
The DNA here is from genome assembly GCA_038501925.1 of Xenopus petersii. Classification (NCBI taxonomy): domain Eukaryota; kingdom Metazoa; phylum Chordata; class Amphibia; order Anura; family Pipidae; genus Xenopus; species Xenopus petersii. Next base: position 93,472,970 of record CM076687.1, on the reverse strand, counting down.
CCCCTAAAACATCTTACTCTCTGTGGTATGAGAAGGCGTGGTTTGCACAACATAAAATTTAGCATTGCTTCTCAACAGCCATGCTGAACTCAATCTAACTTTTTACATTTCTGAGGTGAAATAGCAAAACAATGACTTTTTTTCAACATCTTCTCATTTAAAATGTTAAAGTGGTCTGACTGGGAAATATGTATACTTTCTTTTAAACATTACCTTGAAAGTATGTTTGTGAAAGTTCTCATTCATCCAGGTCATGGTATATCTATAGAAGTAAGTCAAATCAGATGGAATTGCCGTGTTTTTTTTCCTTGAAGACGTTTCACCAGTCATCCAACTGGCTTTCTCAATTCAGAATTGGACCTTGGACCTGGTGGCTTTGTAAATGTTGTGCCCTTTTTCCAACCCTATTGAAACAATTCAGTATAGACCAATGTTTTAAAGAGGTACTATGACGCACCCACAAAAAATGTCATATATCTCATTACATGTGGGACAGAGTTCTCGTTGTCTGAGAGAAAGAATCAGAAAACATATTTCTGACATTCGGAACAAGAAACCCACAAATGTTTCAAATCATTTTTTGTCCTGCACAAATCGGAATACTAACCATTTCCAAATACAAGGAATTTAGTGAGTTACAATACTCTATAGAGGTGGGGATATTTTACAAAGAATACTTAAACGGGAAGTTTTTTGGATATTTACCCTTGACACAAGGTTGTCCAAAGGCATGAACTCTGATTTTGATGTGTCTTGTTATTATGATTAGAAATACAACCATATGCAGATTTGGGTACTCTATCCCTGCTTATACTTATACTATGTATAGGATGACACTTTTTATACTCATTTCCTTTTCTTATTTTTCTCTCTTTTTTTTCCCTCCCCCATTTCCCTTTATTTGGAACGGGGTGGCTCTTACATAATGATTCCCATATAATGATATTTGATTCCCGCAACCCCTCACAAGTTTTAAAATACCAACAGAAAATGCATGTATATAAAAAGAAAGAGGCTCGATACTTTTCGGATATATATATCTACATCCATATTTATATAGTTATATGTTTATATATTTATATGTTTATATATATATATACTGTATAATACAAAAAAAGCCATGAATATCCTGTAAATTATATCCTTATAAATGGTGAGTTCTGATATCATCAGTTATAAACGGTGAGTTCTGATGTCATTTCTGTCACATGACTCACTGAAACTTGTGTATTATAATAAATAAAGTACCCCCAGTTGCAAAATATGAAGATATTAGAAGTTACCTCAGAGTTCCATGACATGTATAAAAACACTCGGCCTTCGGCCTCGTGTTTTTATATGGTCATGAAACTCCTCGGTAACTTATAATATCCTTATATTTTACAAGAGGGGGTACTTTATTCACTATATTATAACATTCATAATAATATCCAAAGACTAATTTTATATAATTACTATACCTTTTGGATTCTCATGTTTATACTCAAAAATAAGTAAACATTTCATATACACTCTTCTAAAAAAAAAATCCAAACTATTTATTCAATTACATGTCTACATATTTTACTTGAGAATTTTCAATAATGTGATTGTATCATAATCATCTTGATTAATAATAATTGTTTTTATATTGTACTCGTTTTTTTCTTTTATTTATATTTTTTCTTTTTTTTGTATTTGTTGTATCTTTTGTAATTGGGCACATGTTTTCTTTAAATTTGGATTAGATCTGTGATGTGATGTAATTTTCCCTTTTCTCCTCCCCCTCCTTTTTAATTGGTGGCATACTGATCCATGTCTGTAAATGCTCAAGCCTATGAGTAAGTGTCCTATCGACACGAAACGCGTCAGGCGAGAGATGATTATATAAATAAAGTATTCATTATTTTATCTACAAACTTTGGTCTGATCAATACGCGAGTTACCAGTGTGCCCTGCACCAACATTTACACTTTGTATACGGATTGTCCACTCCCGTGAGCTGAGGGCCTGGGGCTGGAGCACCTGGGCCATGTTTCGATCTTGGTGAGTGATTTCACAAGTTTGAATTTGCTTTATGCTTAAAATGTTCTTGCACCCACTTAAGATGACCTGATTAATAATGACATTGAAGCAATTTACAGATGAACCCACGTGGATTTGTGTGCTAAATGCATCATGACTCTTGATTAACTGAAGAAACTGTGTTATCTAAAGTCATCCTAACTCATTTAACTTTTTCATTAGCATACCAAAACACCATTTTAACAATGATGAATGCTTTAATTAGATGGGATGCTGTGATGCAGTTTTATGGGATAAATGGGTTAAATGTGTTCAGATATTCTCTGTTAAACACACAAACCAAACTGACTTCATCTTGTATCTGTGCCAAGTGTTAAAATACTACATTCCAGTTTTTCTGGTTACGGGTTCTTTCTGGCAAAGCAATTGTATATTACTTTTTACAGAGATCTGTACCCCACTAACTGTAATTACAGGGATGATAAGTAGGGATGTAGCGAACAGTTCGCGGCGAACTAGTTCGCGCGAACTTCGACTGTTCGCGTCCGCCGAATGTTCGCGAACGTCGCGCGACGTTCGCCAATACGAGTTCGCGTACGATTCGAACAAAAATTGTTCGACCATTCGACCATTCGATTCCTTCGACCGCTAAAATCGAAGGATTTTCGTTCGAATCGAACGATCGAAGCCATTGGATCGAATGAAATCATTCGATCGAATGGCTTTGATCGTTCGAGTCGAACGAAAATCCTTCGATCGAACGATTAAAATCCTTCGATCGTTCGAATCGAACGATTTTCGGATGTTCGAAGTTCGCGAACTGTTCGCGAACACGTTCGCGAACACATCGGCGCCGGTTCGCTACATCCCTAATGATAAGGTCTAGGCACTGTGAAAACAGGTTTAAGGGCCACTATTATAATATTTACTGTATGTGCGTTACATAGTCTGGCATTTCTCTCTAAAAAAAGACTTCTTCCATGTTTTCTGACATTTTGTTTGTTGCAAGGTAAAATCCTCAAAACTGGTTATGGGGAGAAGTGTGGAGTGATTATCACTAGTGATGGGTGAATAAATTCGCCCTGCACGAATTTGCGGTGAATTTCCATGTTTTGCCGCCGGATAATAAATTTGCGAATCTTCTGTGAAAATTCACCGGTGAAAATTCGTCTGCATCAATTTCCGATTTTTTCGTAAAAAGTTAAATTTTTCACGATTTTTTGTGAAAACCTTTAAATTTCATGATTTTTTGGTGAAATCCTTCAAATTTCACGATTTTTTGTGAAATCATTCAAATTTCAAGATTTTTTTAGTAAAAACCTTCAAATTTCAAGATGTTTTGTGAAAACGTCCAAATTTCTCTTTTTTTCGTGAACTCTCCAATTTCACAATTTTTGCGATTATTTTGCCATTTTGCAAATTTTGCGGGGAATTCACAAATTTTTTGGCGATGCGAAACGGGAGAAATTCGCCCATCACTAAAACATCACCATCACTTAAAATTGCATATATCTGGATGTGAGCTTGCACTTGAATTGCACTGTGAATTTACAGTTCTGATTTACATGTTGTTGTGTTTCTCAAAGTTGAAGGAAGCACACGATACAGATTTAACAAACATAAAAATAAAATCAAACGATTAAACAAAAATATTCAAAGCATTTTACAATGTCACTAGAACAGAAAAAAAATCAAACCAGTCAGCAAACTGACTTACTATGGTAATAAAAAAAAAGTTTAGTTTAATAAACTGTTAAAATGGTACCAAAACCATATTGCAGTCATATTAAAAAAGGATTTTGGTTTGAGCAGAATATAACAAATTGGCCTTGTGCTGTGCATGTCTCAACAAATTATACAAAATCATCAGGCAACAGTAATTACATAGGGAAATCTCTGTGGACTTCCGGAGCTTAATAAATAACTTTGTGCAAAGCGAAAAACTAATTATCTGCTGATAAAATCGTAGTTAGCCTGTCACAGCCTTGCTGACTTTATTGGTAATGGCCCAAATAGTAAAAACAATTTTACTGAATGCCATGCAAACAAAAAAGTCTAATCGTGGGAGACAGGGTGATGGAATTACAGCAATCGTAAAATGTACTAGCATTTTCTCAGTATGCTTCAGCGAATAATTTTTTTTTTAAAAAAAAAAATCCAAAAGGCAATGCGTTTTCAAGTGACCAGTAGAATCCACTTAATTTCATCTGGTTATTCACTAAGGATTTAAACGTTGTCAAAAATAAATGTCAGTTTGTGTATGTTTATTTATCCTGACCACTGTCAGCTATGCCTGATTTTCTTCTTCCCCATGCTGTAGTCAGACTATTCCACCCTCAAACTATTAATAGCCCCCCTTTGTTCCCGAATCTCAAACTATTTCTTATTTCTTTTTTTCACAAATGAACAAGAGGCCATCCCTTCAAACTTTGAAATTTGAAAATGGTAAAGGCAGTGGAGAGATTGCGCTATGGCGATCAGTCTCCACATCATTTTAAAAGTTCTGGCCACGAATGGCCACATGTGTCTTCACCCTTATGTTAACTTTTAGTATGTTTCACAATGGCCAGTTCTAAGCAACTCTTAAGTGGCTCTTGGTTATTTGTTTTTTATAGATTTTTTTAATTATTTGCCACTTTCTTCTGACTCTTAGAATAGGGGTCACTGACCCCATCTAAAAATAACATGTGGATCCAAAAACACCAAGGGGCATATTTATCAAGGGTCGAATTTTGAATTGAAAAAACTTTGAAATTCTAAATCAAAAAGACCAACCGAAACTAAGTTGAAGGTTTATTTTTTGTCGAATAGGTCAGTTTTCGATCGAATAGGTCCATATTCAGCCAAATTGGAATCATACTAACCGAAGGAATAGCGCATTCGATCAAATTCGATTCAACGTTTTTCTAAAAAAAAAAACTTTGATTTTTCAAATTCCACCAATTGATTCCAAATGGGTTCTAGGAGGTCCACCATAAGCTAAAACAGCAATTTGAAAGGTTTTAGATGATGAAGTAGTAACATTTTTAAAGAGACAGTACATAATACATTTCGATATTCCATTTTATTTTTTAAAAAAATTCAAATTCTAATCGAATTAGGACTATTCCCTACTAGCAGTACATAAGAAATAGCTTGAAATTCAATTTTTTTTTTCATTTGAAAATTCACCTCGACCTTTTGACTTTTTGGCAAAGTTGGCTTTTTCCATTGTGAGAAAGAGAACCTTGGTGAAAGGAGAAGCTGCTGTTTTAGTGTGACCTTACTGTTTTGTAAGTGTCAAAGATTTTACTTCTTTTTGGCATGTAAGTGATTGGCGCACAAGGTCCTTCTCCTGGGTTAGTGAGGGAAAAACCTGTATATTAGTTAGAAGAGCTGGACCTTTCAGGGGAATGTAATAAATGTCTGTAACAGAAAAACTATTTTGCAATGCAGAAATGTAAGCCTTTGCACAGCTTTAATAAAATGTTTGCCAACCCAGAAACAGTTTAGCGACCACTTCCGACAATGGAAGAAAATTTATAAATTTTATCATTTTATCATGTTCTTTTTAAAAATGGTAATATGAATAATAAAATATGTTGCTTTTCTGTATCGTTAAAAATGTATTAACCATTCACCTGTTCAGTTTCATGGAATACCTGCACAAAAACATAGTTTTATTACATTTTTCTGTTCAGCCTATGATAAAAATGAGAGAATGTTTGTATTATTGGGCGTTTATATATCAATGCCTTTCCAGCTGGCCTTGCCTTAATGATGTCATGTGACCCTGGACACAGTGGCACAAACAACGACAGTTGGGGGCACATTTATCAAGGGTCGAATATCCTCGAATTCGACCGTCGAAGTTACATTTAGAGCAAATAATTTGTTTGATCAATCAAAGTAAAAATCGTTCGCTCAAACGATAAAATCCTTCGAATCGAACGATAGAACGATTTTTCTTCAATCAAAAAAGCTTAGGAAAGTGATGGGGAAGGTCCCCATAGGCTAACATTGTACCTCGGTAGGTTTAAACTACCAAAGTTTGTAGTTGAAGTTTTTTTTAAAGAGACAGTACTTCGACTATCGAATGGTCAAATAGTTGAATGGTTTTTAGTTAGAATCGTTCGAATCGAAGTCAAAGTCGAAGGTCATAGTAGCCTATTCGATGGTCGAAGTACCCAAAAAAATACTTTGAAATTTGAAGTTTTTTATATTCGAATCCTTCACTCGAGCTTAGTAAATGTGCCCCTTGAAGTCAGAAAAACCTTCATGAAAACTATGGTAAAAAAAACAAGGAAGGAAAGATGGTGATGTGGCAGAAATAGTAAACCAGGATAGAGAACTTTTTATCAGACTGGAAAGCTGGCCCAGGGATTATGGTTAGTGATTAAATGTATTAGTTATATTATTTTAAATTACTTTTAGGTACAGCACACACTGGTAATACAATAATAACCACTCAAAATTTACTTGACTTCTCTTAAGTACAGTACGTATTAAACAAAGTCATGGCACTCAAGTATTAAAAGTACTTATTAGTTACAGACTAATTATGTTATACTCCAATGTGCTCTTGTGTGCAGTCTGTTTTGTGATATATTTATAATTGCTCTGAGATTCATGACATAATGGGTTTGCTACATAATTCAATAAAATGTGGATTGAATTGCCAGCTAAGTGGACTGCATATTCAAATTTTCAAGACCCTTGAAGACCCTTATGCACAAAGGGTTCTCTGACACGAGATGATACTACATATTATATACATACTATATAAACATACAACCATAAGCATTTATATTGCTTAGTATTTATATATATATATATATATATATATATATATATATAGTCTTTGACAAACGACCGCACTCTGAAGACCGAACTTAGTTCTCTCTTTGCGGGTGCAGGGTCCAAAAAGTTCATATAGAGATTTGTCTGCAAGGATCCGCACACCAAAATTTGCTTTTAACAAAAGTGTTTTATTTCGTACATAGCTATGTACGAAATAAAACACTTTTGTTAAAAGAAAATTTTGGTGTGCGGATCCTTGCAGACAAATCTCTCTCTCTCTCTCTCTCTCTCTCTCTCTCTCTCTCTCTCTCTCTCTATATATATATATATATAAGTAAGCAAGTAGACAGCACTCCAAGGAATGTTCACCAAGGTAATAAATGCAAAAGGAGTTTTATTGAATCCGACGTTTCAGCTCTATTACAGAGCTTTCATCAGGGAAGGGAAAACAGAGAATGGTGTCCAGTGAGGGATTTAAAAACGCTATTTTGGCGCCAATGAGCGTTGCTAGGCAACCAAAATGACATAGAACTGTGCGGTGAGTGTTAGTGCCAAACAAGCTTATATATGGTGACCTCCTCCTCTATAGCACAATCTCTTGTCTCCCAGCTAAGTGCCAACTGAGTTTCGTGGCCAGAAAGCGACCGCTGCTACAGTGGGTGTGAGAGTGGGCGTGGTGAGCGCCCCGTCCATGGTACTGTATTGGTGGGCGGTGTCTATGACACAGAGGTTCGGTGTGCGGAGCGGCTATCAAGGTGTAAGCAGACACACCCCCCCATCTCCACGCGCAGCGCCCTTAGCAACACTCGGTGTCAAGCTAGAGGGTGCTAGACAGGGAAGCTGCGCAGCCTGTCAGCGATACCGCCGACATGCTGGCGCTGCCGTCAGACTGTCTGTACCATTTATAGCGCGGAAGATCTAGGGCAGCCATTTGTTCCACCACCTAGACTCAACCCCCACATTCCAGGGCCAAATAGGACATTCATACAATGTTTTTTAAGGCGCAAGAGGGAGGGAGCAAATGTAGTATCGTGCAGAGGAGTCATTGGTCGTGACAGTTTAAAAACACAGTGTGTAGCCAAGGTTCAAGCGCAGCAAAACGGGTCTCATTACTATATGTTTACTATTGGGGGCACAAATACAGGTTATATACATTTCAGACAAAGCAGCCCAGGGGCAAAGTTTCATTTAGTCCTCTTGGGGTAACAGTGTCAAGTCTGTGTATCCAACGCGATTCTCTCCTCAGCAATGCCAGGTCTCTGTTGCCCCCCCTACTTAACAAGGGTTGAAAGTCAATGGCCATGCATTTGAATGTCGGAAGCGTATGCCCCTTCTGCAGGAAATGTCTTGCCACTGGTTGTAGGGCCTTGCCATCCCTCAGGGCTTTGCTAATTGCTGCTCTGTGGTTGCCGATCCTTTCTTTCAGGGTGGTGCAGGTCTTTCCGACATAGTATAGTCCACATGGGCAGGTGACAATGTAGACTATATAGGTGGAGGTACATGTAAGTCTATGTCGTATCTTGTATCTCCTACCTGTATGGGGATGTGGAAAGTCTGGGCCAACCAACAGACATCTGCATGTGACGCAATTGGGGCATCTATAACAACCAAGTTTGGTTTGTATGGAGAGCCAGTCTGTGCTGTTGCTGGGGGATCCCTTGAAGTCTGTCCTGACCAAAAGGTCCTTCAGGCTTTTACCCCTCTTGTAGCCCATTATGGGTCTTTTGGACATGTGGAGACTTAATGTGTCGTCCATACTTAGCATAGGCCAGTGCTTATTCACATTGGTCCTTAGGTATTTGGAGCCTGTGGTATAAGTAGTGGTGAAAATCATTTGTTCTTTCGGCTGTTTTATCCCTAAGGATGGATTCAGAAGATCCTGTTGTGAGTGCTGAAGTGCTCTGTTAAGTTGTGTCAGTAGCAGTTCCTGGGGGTACCCCCTTTCCAGAAATCTGGTAAGCATATCTCTAAGTTGAGTTTCTGCCGTGGTTCTGGTGTTGTTATTGCGTATTACCCGCATAAACTGAGAGTAAGGTATCCCCTGGATAGTTGCAGGGGGATGATGACTTGCCGCATGTAGAATAGAGTTTCTATCAGTCGATTTACGGAACAATCCTGTGCCTAGTGTGCCGTTATCCAAAAATATGTTGAGATCTAGGAAATCAATATTATCTTTACTGTGGTTAATCGTGAGTTTGATAGGGCTGTCTTGGGCATTCAAATATTGGTGAAACTGCAATAGTGAGTCCTCTGTGTCGGTCCATATCATAAAGAGATCATCTATGTAACGAAAATATGATAATATGGACTTCCCGAGGTGGGGAAAAATGTTGATTGTTTCATATTCCCACATATAGATGTTGGCATAGGATGGTGCCAGGGCGCTGCCCATTGCGGTGCCGGAGACCTGTAGATAAAAAAGGTTTTCAAATCTGAAGAAATTTCTAGATAATGTTAATTCAAGCAACTGGGTTATGAACTCGATTGGAACATTCATAGGAGGTGCTGTTATAAGTGCTCTTTTGCAGGCTTCAATCCCCTGTTCATGGGGTATCACCGTATATAGGCTTTTGACGTCCATAGTAACCAAAATGCTGTGTGAGGGGATCGATGGAAGGCTTTGTAATTTCTTAATGGCATGTCCCGAGTCCTGTGTGTAAGAAATCATGTTCCGTACATGGGGCTGGAGATAGTGATCCACATAAGTTGCGACAGATTGATATAGGGAGCATATTGCTGAAATGATGGGTCTTCCTGGGGGTGCCGAAGTCGATTTATGGATTTTAGGTAAAGTATATATGACAGGTGTTCGTGGATATTTGGTAATTAGATAGTCAAATGTGCTGGTGTCAAGCCATCCGGCATTTCTGGCCATCACCAATAAATCGTCCAGTTCCTTCTTGAATTTGTGTGTTGGGTCCCCTGGTAGGGGTCTGTATGTGTTGTTGTCTGCCAGTTGTCCCAAAATTTCTTTTCTGTAATAAGCATAGTCCAGCAGGACTATGGCGCCCCCTTTATCCGCTGGTCTGATCACTAGGTCCTTGTCATTGCTAAGTGTAGAGATAGCCTTTCTTTCATCAGATGTGAGATTCAAACGTGTTTTTGGTTTGTGTGGCATGTTGTTAACTTCGCTGTTCAAAATGTTGCCGAACGTTTTGATGGAAGCGGGAGGATTAGGAGGGTCAAAGGAGCTTTTACTTCGAAATTTTGGAATTTCCTTCTCTGGTGTGTTCTTGTAATATTCCTTAAGTCTGAGTTTTCTTTGGAATCTATGGACATCCACCAACATATCGAAAGGGTCATATATATATATATATATATAATCCACAAAATAGCCAGCACTCACGAATAAAAGTTAAAGTTGCCTGGGTGCAGTATCAAAAATGTAATACGTAACTAGCACAGAGGATCCGCACTCTCAGGTCTTATAAAAATATAAATTTATTTTTGTATGCAAAACTAACGTTTCGGCCTCTTCCGAGGCCTTTCTCAAAGTGTCTGGTGGTAGAAGAAACACACTTAAATACAGGTATTGGCGGGAAACTAGACAAATTGGAACTGACGTAGCAATAGCGTCACAGAAACGAAGCTAGATTTAAATATCACTCATTACATACAAATAAACATAAAAGTTGCAAAGTACATGTATAACTAAAGGTTATAAATCTACTAATTTAAAACAATCTATCCCTTATACAGAGAAAAAACATGATGTTGTGTAACAATGTTGCAAAGTAAAATTGTGTCTACATAATCATGATGCATGCCATACTTTGTTACTAAAACATCATAAAACTGAGTAAGAATAGTGGGTCTAAACGGAGAGACTTTCTTTCTTTATACTAAACGCTTTATCAATTATTAGAAATATTTATTAAAAATATTTATATTTATTTATTTATTTAAAACAGCCACTCTGAAGGCGAAATACTGAATCTTTCATTTGTTCACCTCGTTTTATTAACTAATTGGAGCCCAGCCCCTACAGATTAGAAAAACTGTGCTGGCTAAACCCATATGAATTAACCCTTTTAGCCCCGTAGCACCATCTAGCTGTCATGCTTTAATACTAGGTGTAGTTATTTCAACAAAAGTGTTTTATTTCGTACATAGCTAAATAAATGGATTCGAACGATTGTACATCTTACGATTTTAACATTTGTCGGTCAGGTTAAAAAATCTTTCGGTCCCAGTGCAGTGCAGGGACAAGCAGGCAGCTACCCTTTGTTTTCCTGGCAAATGTTCTTTTTAGTTGATGGACAATTCAAACGATTGTACGATCGTTTCGAGATAATCGGGGTCTCATGATGACGATCTGATCTTCACATCTATGGCCAGCTTAACATAGCAATTCGGCAGGTTTAAGGTGGCGAAGTGTCGAAGTTGAAGTATTTTAAAGAGACAGTACTTCGATTTTCGAATGGTTGAATATTCAAAGTATTTTCAATTCGAATCGAAGTCGAATTTGGCCTATTCGACGGTCGAAGTACCCAAAAATTACTTCGAAATTCGAAGTTTTTGAATTCGAAAATTCACTTCGACCCTTAATAAATGGGCCCCTAGAAGTAATGATTATAATAACATGTAAAAATTCTTGCATCCCCACTGAGAGGATGCTATTTCACAGAAATAAAGTGAAGGGATGGCATCTCTGTGCATCCCTCCCCAATTCCAGCACTGATTAATACTAGTATAAATTATACATTTCATACTCATACGTTTCACTATGAGAATAACCAACCATTAAGCATGATGCTCTTTGCAAACCCATAGCAGTTAAGACTGTACATTATTGTAAGCAAGTAGTTGTTGTCCTAGAAATACTACAAGACAATTTACTTATGGGCAGGATTTTCACTGGCTCTTCTATTCTGTCATGTGATCAGCAGGAACTGAGCTTGCAATGTTACTCCAGAGCTGGGATGTATTGTAACTATAGTTTTGTATGGAATATAATGACATTTGCAAGACAGTGGGCAAATGTCAGCCAATTTTTATTAATGGCCTGTCTTAAATTAAACTTTGGCTACATATCCAATACAATATATTTCAAAGCAAGCTTCCACGTTAACAAGGTAACATCTTGGCATCCAGTTTGGTGTGTAATAGATCTAATGGCCAAACTAATTTGCTAATATTTAAGGGAATTTACAGGTGTGAAATTCCTGTAAAAGATTTTAAAGTACTGTAAATGTTGCTATTGTTGCAGGTACTATGAGAACAAGAGAGGTTTTTGGCATGGGTTTCCATGGCAATGCGTAGAAGCAGAAGAGTTATATAAAGCAAATGGGTATGTACATCATTGAAGTCAGCCTCTGAGGAAGGACCAGACTAAATGCATAAGGCCAGTGACAACACAGGGAGCTCCTCGTAGAGGAGCACGAGGAAAAGAAACAATGTAAAGTCCATGATTGAATGTGACTGCATGCCTTGCAAAAAGAAGACTCTGTGATAATTGATAAAAGGTGGCTCTCAATGGGACATGGCATAGATATGCTTTTTAACATGAGCAACATCTACAGTATACAAGAAAGCAGGCTGTATTTTGAGAGAATTTTCTACATGCAATTTATAAGAATTAAGTTTGTGAGTACCCACCTGAATTAGCTTATAAGGAAAGTATATAGTGGAAGTTGTTGAGACAACAGTAGTGTATATTATAATCTCTATTTAGCTCACTAAGTGGCGATATAAAGTCAAACAATATTATACTATATTTCTTATGTTTGTCTCCTGAGCCTTTTGCACTGGTTCCATTTCTAAGTAACCTATGGTAGCCACAAAAGAATGCCCCTTTACCTATTTGGATGTTTTCATTGCTCCAAGTGTCACTGATTGAACAAATTGAATCACTGATTGGTTGTTATGGAAGATTGTCCTGGTGTAAATGTGCCTGGTAATGGAGCCTGAGTGCATCCCTTCTAATATTGCTCTCCTATTTGGCTACAAAACTGCCTTGTGTTTGCCATGTACCTGACGTGGAAATTTTTCATATTTCACCATATGGCCGCCACCGATGCGGGATAAGTGTCTTAACGACCGAGATTTGCATAGTCGCCCGATCATTCCGATTCCCATCCGATTTGTGTTCATCAGGCATGACTGCAGCATGCTGGGTGTGGCACCAGTTGGGATTGAGGAATACGGACCACTGAACAAAGGTGTACTTTTACAAGATCAGTACAAGCCATGCTAAGATCACTGTGTCTGTGTATATGTATATTACCGGGGGAAGTGCCTTTTGTCCTGGTGTCTTTTGTTTGCCTAGGGCAGTCTACCTTTCCCCCCCCCTCTTCTATGGACATGTGTCTGTGTGCTGGTTCCATCAATTGATTCATAGCCTAACATGCTCATTGATTGGATATATTGTAAGACCACCTTTTGTCTTGGTGTATAATAAACCACTGGCCATTGTAGAGGAAGGCAGAATACTGGACCCCAGCTAAGAACGACTGCTGTGACGTTATTTCCGGAGGATTGCGCGACATCACCACACGATACATCAAGGTTTTCAGATCGATTGTCCATTAAGGCAAAAGATCATTTAATTAGGCTACAACAGATGGCGAGTCAATGGCAGGAGGTTCAATTTTTCCCTTAATTTCAGCAGAATTAAAAGGGGCCATATTTTATTTCGGGCAGCAAAAAGGCCGGCATTGAGGTAAGACCTTTTTGTTTTGATACTCTCATATTTGAGAAAGTTTTTGCTGTCTGCAAATTGATTTGTGGTCTCTAGGCTGCTGGATCAGGTAAAAATCTACCAAAAGAACCTTTTGGGTGTATGTGTGGTGTTTTTCAGTATTAACTGCCCAGGTACTGGTTGGCGCATATCTGCATAACTGCTGTGGGGTTTATTTGTTTATTTTTTAACCATAAGGGACTGTTATTGCCTCTGCTGGAGGATCTGTGAGTGATTCAGACCAGTGGAGGGAGTTTCTGTGTATGCCGGGTGGTTGAAGGATAATCTTATAGCAGGCAGATATGGCCAACAGTATCTAGAGGGGATTTAGAATCATTGTTTTTTTTCATTTGTGTTTGTTTTCTGTCTCTCTACTAAGTGGTGTTTGTTTTAAAATTGCGACTCTATAGGTTTCATCCTTGAGAAAATCTTTTGTTTGGGAGGATTGTATTGCTTTTATTATTACAAGTTTCAATATTGGAGGTTGGGTAACAATCCGACCAATCTGAATTACAAACCAAGTTTCTAGTCCTTGCTGAGCGCTGAACAGGGGGAGCCTACGCCATTTTGAAATAGCACATGTGCCAGTGGCCATTTTGTCTTTGTCTTTAAGCACATGTGCCAGCAGCCATGTTGTCTTAGTTTTTGAAAAGGTATATTGGGCTATTGGTGGGAGGCACATCCCCTGCATATAACCCTAACAGTTGTTCTATTGTATATAATAGATTTTCATCTTTACATTTCATAACAGCAAAGTTCTCTTTGAACTTTTTGGAACATTTTTTACATTTTTGTTATACCTCTCTGCTGTTCCCTGCAGTCTATTGACTCCTACTTCCTCCAGGATAGGGGGTTTTCCTAAAGAAGAGACCATCACATGGTGTTGTAATTGTAATTGTCCTTTTGTGTGAGTGAAGGAAGAGTGTTGCATGGTTTACAACATAAGGTTGTATGTTAACTAGCTGTTTCTCCTTTTATACTCCTTGTTTTCCTGCTCTTTCTCTCTTTATTTTCCTCTCTTTATCCTTCCTTCCGTCCTTTATTATCCCGATCGCTCTCACTTTTCTCCGTTTCTCTCTTCTAAAACACTTTTGCTTACCCTCTCTCTCTCTCTGTCTATAACTACCACACTAACTCTTTGCCTTGCTTTTGGCTAGCCCTCTTTTCTGTCTTAATCTATTCTCAAACCAACACATTCTCTGTAGGTTTGGTTGGAAGACATCTTTTCTGTCATTGGAAGTCTGGTAGTGTAAGATAGCTGCTGTCTGCTTATGAAAGTTGCTGTTAGGAAGGAAATTCCTGTTAATTACGTCCATAAGGACTGTGCTGCGAAGTTAGACTGTATAGGGTGAAAAAACAGTGAATTGGTTAGCTTTTTGTGAGGAGAAAAAGTGGGCCAAGCCTACTCGGGTTCATCAATTGTCGCGTGAGCTTTGTTCTCTTTTCTCTTCCCCTCGAGGTCCATCTTAAGGGTGGAAGGTGTCCGTGGTTCGTACCAAAGCCCGGGGGTGGAGTTTGTGGGGAAATTATTGAGGACTGTTCCGTTTCTTGTTCGCTTTCTTGACTGAGTGACCAGGTGTCCGCGGTTCGTACCGGAAGCTTGGGGGACGGAACTTGGGGAGGTGAACTGGGGAGGGGTTTCTCTGTTTCTATCCTTTTTTCTAGACACTTTCTCTCGAAACCTATTGGCCTGACTGGGGTGACCAGGTGTCCGTGGTTCGTACCGGAATCCCTAGGAAGGTTCAACTATATCTCCCTTGTTCTCACTTCCTGTCGCTCCCTCTCACTTGCTGTCAACACTCCAGGCATTGGGAACTCTTATCCTGCAGTCAGGGCGCTGTTTTGAGCCAATTTAGCACGAGGGATAAGGAAGGTGTCCGTGGTTCGTACCTGTCCGGATCCCTCGGCCGCTGATCCTTCTCTCTGAGTGGGCTACGGTGGATAATGTCCGTGGTTCGTATTTGAAGCCCTAGAGCTACTCAGAGGACGAACAGGTAAGGATCGACGGCGGTCTGCGCGGTGGACGTAGACACTGTAGGTGGACGCATCTACTTGGAAAAAGCTCGAGACTCGAGTATTGGTGTAGGGAAATCTAGGGAACAGAAGGGTACCACTTCTGAGTTCAGGACGGCTCAGCAGCACATGAAATCCACATATGGAGGAGGGACTGTTAAGCCCCTCAAAGATTGGCACAAATGGTCTTCAGGTTTAGAATGGTCCATCCCTAAGGAGGGGACGTTTGAGGTCTGGATCTGGGAAAAGTTCGTCCGTGAGTTCCACTCCAGACTAGAGTCCTGCAGCGGGTCGGGTACCCGCGGGTACCCGCGGGTTACCCGCAAAAACCTGCGGTACCTGGCGGGTTGTGCTGAGAAGTTCCAGGTGCGGGTATACCCGCGGGGCGGTGATTCTGAGGGTGTGCAGGTCCTGGGTCGGGCCGCGGATCTTCTCATTAACGATATTTGCACCTTTTTCTGGTCACGCCGTATCCCGATGACGTCACTTCCGGTTTACAATGAATGTACTTCCTGTTTTACTTCTTTTTTCCTTATCATATCGACTTCTGATGATGTCACTTCCGGTTTCTAATGACAGCACTTCCTGATTCTTGATGGTCAGCGGGTCGCGGGTCCGGGTTGCGGATAAGGTACTTGCGGGTCGGGTCGGGTAGCGGGTCCAAGCGGGTAAGAATGCGGGTTGCGGGTGCGGGTTGCGGGTGCGGGTTGCGGGTACGGGTCGGGTACGGGTCCCAAAAAATGGACCCGCGCAGGACTCTACTCCAGACTCCAAACACATGGGTCTTCAGAGAAGGCCAATTTGTGGTTACAGGAATCTACCAAGCCTTAGCAGCAGGGCATTCAAAAGTCTCAGACAGTAAGGTCAAACATAATCATGTACTTCCTTCCAGCCAGAACTGCAGAAAGCAATAATGAAAAGGACGAGACAGAGCTGCAAACAGGTTTAAATTTGCTAGCAACACAGGTCATCTCAACAGCCTCAGCTCATCTGTCTCCATCACCATCCCCACATCCGGAATCCGCAAAAGATGCCTCTGACAAAACGGATTACTGCCGCCTTGGAAAATCCGATTTGGTCACCTTATGTAAAGCCAGAGGTATCTCCATAATAGACAAATCCAAATTAGAATGCATAGAGGCCTTGGAAAGGGATGACTTCCAACAGGGCCCTGAGGGGGATTACAGGCGCTACGGGGAGGCAAGGAATTCTGTAAGCAACTGACAGACAAAATGCCCACTATGTATAGTGTTGTGTCCCCATTCCAGTTTATGACAGCGATCCAGGGCCCAGATGAGGACGCCTCGGTCTATTGGCAGAGGTTAAAACAAGGGGTAACAGATGCAGGGTTTGAGCCAGGTCCAGATGCCCCAGAGAACACCCAGTCAGTATCGCCCATCCCTCTAATGTTAAAGGCTAAATTTCTGGCTGGATTGGTGCCTAAGCTAAGAGATAGGCTAATGGTTGCACGACCAGAGGCCCATTCTAAGAGTTTCCACTCCCTTATAGCAACAATCCAGGCCATAGAACTGGACCTGCATGCCAAGTCGGACAAAATCATGGCAGCTCTTGAGCTAATATCCCAGGACCACCTTCCCTATACTAGGAAAAAGAAACTCACCAACCGTACTAATATAACTTGTTTTAAATTGCTATCAAAAAGGACATTTAGCGCGCCACTGTCCAGAAAATGAGGACAAGAAAGAACAAAATTCTCCTAGTCCTTATAAAGTTGTTCCTGACCAGCCTCATGCACATAACCCAAACCCGGGGGAAAATCTTACCGTAGTACGGAGGGCCCCCCGGGAACCTACCATTTCATACCAGACCCTGAAACAGTTAAAACCTTCGGAGCTGCTACACAGTCCCATAGCTTCGCCCACTAGGGGAAAGGCAAACCGGTGTCGGCCCATTTGAATCTATTTCTTGAGGAATTGCCATATCCTCTGTCCTGCCTCATCGACACCGACGCAGCCAGGACTGTTCTAAAAACACAAGATCTAAAAGGCAGGATTCCACTCTCTGGCAACACATACCCCACCATTGGGCTTACAGGTCATCCAGTGACTCTTAGGGAGACGAAACCATTGTACTGCAGGTTAGGTCAACACACCGAAGCAGTCAGATCTCTATTAGTTTCAGATGATGTTCCTATCAACCTATTGGGAGCAGACATTCTGTCGGAGATTCAGGCCAACATCACTTATACCCCAGAGGGTGTTGTGGTAACTAGTGCACTCACAGACGAGTTGCTGTGTGCAGTGGTGGCAGTCCCGTATACTGGAGAACCTGGTACACATTTGTCCCTGGAGGCACTGCTGAGATAGACCCTAAGGTTTGGGCGGTTGACAAATATGATGTCAGCTTGCTGCCAGTACCTCCAGCCACTATACGGATTGCCCCCGGTTGCGTGCTACCAAATTGCCACAGTATCCTCTGAGTATAGCGCAGATGGACAGTCTCAAGATCCAGATTGATAGATATCTCCAAATCGAGGTCTTAACCCCAACACAATCACCCTGTAATACACATTTATTTCCAGTGGCAAAAAAAATCAGCCAAGGGTCAGGAAGTCACTTACCGACTGGTCCATGATAACAAAATCATAGTCAGTGATGCCTCGTTAGTGCCTAATCCTCACACATTACTTGCGTCCATTCCTCCTAAAGCTTCGTACTTTAGTGTTATCAACTTGTCTAATCCCTTCTTTTTTTTGTTCCACTAGATCCACAGCGTCAATACATCTTTGCTTTTTCTTCCAGGGTAGACAGCTGACATGGACCCGGTTACCACAGGGGTCCATGACTAGCCCATCGGAATATAGTTGCAAGCTAAAGGTGGTATTAGACCAGTGGGTGCCAGAGGATCCGGAGGTTGCACTGTTACAATATGTGGGCGATCTATTAGTTTGTTGCCCGGACAAGGATTCATGCTATAGACACACTATCTCACTACTGAACCATCTGGCATCCACTGGGAATAAGGCTAGCAAGGAAAAATTGCAGTTTTGTAAGGAGAAGGTTATTTTTCTAGGCCTCTGTATCTCAAAAGGGACCCAACACCTAACAATACAACAGATACAGACTCTCAAAGACTTCATCCGACCTCGTAATGCCCGACAGTTAAGAGCCCTTCTAGGTCTGATCAATTACAGCAGAGATTGGATCCCTAATATTTTATTCAGAATGGGTCCTCTCTATACTTTCTGTGTTATTACAGAAAGTTGGTGACATAGTTTTAGATTCCCCTCTAACCTTTCTCATCCCACACTCTGTCCAAGAGATTCTCAACCAGGTCCAGACCAAACATCTTTCAGCAGCACGTCTGACCAAATCTGAAGTGACTCTCCTTACTCCTACTAACCTCACACTGAGACGATGTACAATCCTCAATCCCGCATCTCTTCTTCCGACCCATTCTGACTCGGAAGAAGAGGGGGGGACGAAGGGATTGTGACTGACTCTAACCCAACCATGACAGAACCAACAGACAATCACAACTGTCTTGAACTCATGGAACCCGAGACAGAAGCAGTACAACATCCACCTCCATGACAGGCGGATCCACGCCAGCCACTGCAAGAAGCTGCTGGACTATCAAGTGCAATGATCAGGTGCATTGTTTCTATATACACTTGTTGTTTAATGTATTTTGGATACTGTTATGAGGAGTCACATCCGAATTTACTGTTCAAGATGCATATACAATTAGCAAAAACAGCAAATAGGTCCAACTGCTGGGTGTGCTCCAAACCCCCTCCGAGCCAGAGCATCCCGGCGATGGCGGCAGTACATGCCCTTTATGACATCAGGGTGGGCATGAGAAAGTTTAGTCCTTCAGGTAGATCAGCGGAACGCCATCTGTCCATAGAATTTAATCAGACATTCTTAGATGGATGTCACCTATGGTCTTGATGTCAGCCCCGAGGCTTGTACTAGACTTAGCAGACCCGTGTGGGTATCCGGTCAATTAGGCCAGCCCGGGATTTGTTTTAATATCAGCTCTGGTTTTGGAGCCAAGTCCCTGGGGAGGACCGAATGCCCATCTGGGATAACCATCCAGATCGACCATAGAATCCCTGACGAATCCCTGACGAAACAACCTAACCACCAGACATGATTATGTCTGCTGGGGGGGAGGGTGTGACATTCAGGAGGGTGCAGCAATCCCATTATCCATCCAGTTGTTGCGCAATGCCCGTAACCGTAACCCCAATGACCTTTGTGTCTCATTAACTGGGCCCTATTACTTTTTGTGCGGCCAGGCTGCCTATAGAGTCGTTCCCCATAATACTAGAGGGTCATGCTCCTTAGTCAGGTTAGTCCCTGCCTCCTACATTGCTGACGGTCACAAGGACCTAATGGAGCAGAGGAGGGTGAGTGTGGGAAGAAGGACCAGGAGAGAGCTATTCTCCGCAGGGGACCGTGCATGGGCATGGTTTCCGGCATGGACTGGATGGGGTATAGAACTTATGAAGCGGCTAAATAATTTTTCCATCATAATGGACGAGATGTTTAATGAGACAGTCGAAGCCATGAGAGAAATTTCTTCTGAACAACGACAGCTGAAGACCCTTATGCTTCAGGAGAAAATGGCTCTCGACTATCTTTTAGCATCAAAGGGGGGTTTCTGTGAGTTCATCGGGGAGGATTGCTGTACCTGGGTGGAAGATACTGGGGACAAGGTTCAGGCCCATCTTGACAAGGTGAAAGAGTTACAGGGACAAGCACGCGCTATTGCAGAGGAGGGTTGGAACCCCTTTAAAGGTTTAGGGGGCTTCGGTGATATGTTGTTTTCTATTGGATCATGGCTTAAAGAAGTTGGAGTGTATGTCCTGATGCTGCTCTGCTTTCTTTTCCTCCTCTATGTGACGGCGAGAATGACCTGTTGTTTGGTGAACCAAGTTGCAAAGAGCCGTGCAGAGGACCATGTGATGATTCCATAAAGAGCCATCGCCTGAAGCATCCGGAACCCTTTACCTCAGGAAGATCAGCACAGGAAGAACCACCACCTTTTTTTATTTTTTTTAACACAAATTATGGACTGTCCCTAAAAGAACCGACTTCTTCCCTTCTTGGAGACTTTTTTTTTTTTTGGGCTGTTCTTCTCAAAGAAGACATAATCAGAAACCTTGTTTGATGACATCACCTCCTTGAAGGCCAGTCTGGACCTCATGATCAAGATATAAAGAAGATCAAGAATATTAGGCCGGTTCTTCTTGTTAGTGCATTTGTAGTGTAGCATGTTCCCTTTTCTTTCTGTACCCTTTAGAAGCTTTGGTTGGAGTGATTGTAGCATTAGGAAGCCGTTGCTGTGACGACATATGGCGAAATAGGAGGGACTGACGTGGAAATTTTTCATATTTCACCATATGGCCGTCACCGATGCGGGATAAGTGTCTTAACGACCGACATTTGCACAGTCGCCCGATCATTCCGATTCCCATCCGATTTGTGTTCATCAGGCATGACTGCAGCATGCCGGGTGTGGCACCGGTTGGGATTGAGGAATACGGACCACTGAACAAAGGTGTACTTTTACAAGATCAGTACAAGCCATGCTAAGATCACTGTGTCTGTGTATATGTATATTACTGGGGGAAGTGCCTTTTGTCCTGGTGTCTTTTGTTTGCCTAGGGCAGTCTACCTTTCCCCCCCCCTCTTCTATGGACATGTGTCTATGTGCTGGTTCCACCAATTGATTCATAGCCTAACATGCTCATTGATTGGATATATTGTAAGACCACCTTTTGTCTTGGTGTATAATAAACCACTGGCCATTGTAGAGGAAAATGAATCTGTAGGTGCAGCACCAAGAAATCCAGGAAGTAGAAAAATTAAAAATATATAAACCTTTATTCCAGCATTTTAAAATGGTAGTAGAAAAAAGCATGCCCCACACTGCATATTGGGCTGTTTCTACTACCATTTTAAAAGCTGGAATAAAGGTTTATATTTTTAATTTTTCTACTTCCTGGATTCCTTGGTGCTGCACCTACAGATTCATTTAACTCATTGAAAGCAACCGTTGGGATCTCCGGTTTTGTGACATGCACAAGTGAATCCTTAGTACCTGGTAAGTGCTCCCACTATTTTTGCAAGTTTGTATCCATTGTAGAGGAAGGCAGAATACTGGACCCCAGCTAAGAACGACTGCTGTGACGTTATTTCCGGGGGATTGCGCAACATCACCACACGATACATCAAGGTTTTCAGATCGATTGTCCATTAAGGCAAAAGATCATTTAATTAGGCTACAACATCCCCTATTAACTTTTTTCATTGCAGAGATCTTTGTTCTTACCTGTGGGGGCCAATTCATTAACTTCGAGTGAAGGAATAGAAGAAAAAATACTTAGAAGTTTTTTTGGCTACTTCGACCATCGAATGGGCTACTTCGACCTTTGACTTCGAATCGAATGATTCGAACTAAAAATCGTTCAACTATTCGACCATTCGATAGTTGAAGTACTGTCTCTTTAAGAAAAAACTTCGACCCCCTAGTTCGGCACCTAAAAGCTACCAAACCCAATGTTAGCCTATGGGGAAGGTCCCCATAGGCTTGGCTAAGTTTTTTTGGTCGAAGGATAATCCTTCGATCGTTGGATTAAAATCCTTCGAATCGTTCGATGAAATGATTATTCCTTCAATCGTTCGATCGAAGTATTTGAGCAAAATCCTTCGACTTCGATATTCAAAGTCGAAGGATTTTCATTCCTCGATATTCGACCATTGATGAATTTGCCCCATACTGTCATTTGTTTCTGTAGATATCAAAAAAATGTCTGCCTTGTATTGACGAGGAGAATATCACCATAACAAAGAAAAAACTGTATAAAAGCCTGAAGTAGAAAAAAGAAAGGGAAAGAAAGGGAAGGGAAGGAGCACGCAGAAAAGCCAATTACGGATACAATCAGAAATGAAATAACTTTACATGATGATCATTTTCTCATGAATCTTAGCAGCTTGGGGCCTCTACTTTTTATAACGGAAGTTTATTTTAATTGATCAAGCTTGCTTTAACACTGTGTTTTGTAAATCCAAAAAGAAACATCTAAAATGATCCAATTGTAATAGATAAAATAGTGTAAAAAACCTATTAAAAAGGTACATTAAAGAAAATCTAGACCGCTTCCAATAAAAAAAAATGATATATATTTTTTCTTAGAGAGAATAGTAAATTAACTTGTATTGCTAGAGGTGCATAATAAAGTTGTAGATCCCTTAACACAGTGCAATACTCCAAAATCAAATACAGCTCTCAAGAAAGGAGAGAGTCTATTAAAAGAGTAAACTTGTTATCTCAACCATAATACACACTAATAGGCCGTTGGGGAACTCATATAATTTTTTACAAGCATTTACTCATCCTTTATACTTTGCTACCATTCTTGATGAGGAGTTCTGTCTTTTCTGGCAAGGAAAGTATTTTTAGAATCTATGAATATAAATAGTATTCTATGTATCAGTGTTTGAATCCTGAATATACAGTATACAGCAGGAGGAACCATTGTTTATAAAACAAAATAGTACCTGATATTTTCTTCCCAAAACATACTATTTACTATATACTGATTCATTTGACTGGACTCTGTAACTAAAGTACTGCATTAACAATGTAATGTAAGGGCTGATTTATTAACCAGTTTTAGTATGTACCCCTTAAGTGTTTTATAATGCAAATTTCTATTTTTGTCCCTGGTTTGAATATTAGTGTCTGAGGCTATGTTGTGCCACGACTAAGTTGTGGCTGCACAGCTATAGCCCTTTAAAGAATAGGTAAAAAAACTGAATGTAAAATTGTTTAGGGTGCTTTTCTAAGCACTTTTGCAATTTACATTATTTCATTTTTGGTTTCAGAGTTTTTGATCAACAGTCTATATAATGAATTTTTGAACATGGTAACTGTATAGGCAAAGACAGTCAAAGAGCTATATCCTCAACAGGAGAACAGAGATGTGTTCTTATGTTGCTTTACTCAGGAAGGAGATGAGAAAGGGCATCTGAGGCTTCTGATTTATTTCCTGAGCAGAGCAACATCAGAAAACTTTCCTTCTAAAGATACAGTTTATCTCTTTAACTGCACAGCTAAAAGAACTGACTGGCAGTTAGTACCCATTATACATCATATTGGCATAAAATTTTACATGAATTGTTTAAGGTTGACTTATCCTTTAATGATGGTTGCATGATGTCACATATAAGATATGACCAAAAAAAGTTTATTAATATAATTTGACACAGTTACAAAATATCTGTTGGTTAAAAACGCTATGTATTGTAATTTAAATTATTGTTCAATAAGAGTTATGGCAATACTGAAAAAAATATTGAGATCAATGGCATATGAAGTGGTTTCTCTGCAATATATTTAAAAATATACTTGCTTGTATATATGTCTTATTTTGAGGAATAAAGCTATTTCAGAAAGTTACAGTTGATAAAACGTAAAAACATCTCCCGTTGCTCTTAGTAACGCAGTCAATGCTGTGACCAAAGGCCATGCTGTTTTTTGTGAGCTGTAACTCTCTAATTTGCCTTCTCCAGGCCAAAATGCATATTTCTGATAGGCTCATAGACCTCTGCAACCATTCCCCCTATGCCATGCCACTCTCACTGTCTTACATTATTTTAAAAATAAAATTCAAACTAATGACCCTCACATACAAAGCAATCACATTTTTTTCACAACTTCGAAAATTATTAAATAGTCCTCCCCCTGAAGTTTGAAGTTGCACATCCTCTTATACATATATATTTCAGTGTTTTTAAGTTATTTATGGAATAGGCATAATATTTTTTTCTTCAGAATTTAATATTTTAACTGCATATGTATGTTGTATGGGCAAACCTTTATTGAGAACTACTATCTTTTTAAAATAGGAATAAATTCTGTTTTTGTAAGGGAGATGTGTTTCTTATATATTTGCATCTTTCTCTGTTTTGGGTTTTTATATATGATTGAGTGTCATGGGGGTAAGTGCTTTCTCACTAAAGATATTAGATATTGAGAGATAAATCAGTCTGACGCATTAAACAGGACAACCGAAGACTGTGGCTCAGCAGCCGAACTAGAGGGGTCTGGGAGTGATTGCTCCGTAACCCTGGGGAAAAGTAGAGAAAAGTAGAGCGGCTCCAATGCTGACATAGACAGTAATACAGTGCGATAGCTCCGTCACCCTGAAAATTGCGTTACTGCTACCGATCTGAGAAATATAGCATTCCAGTTTGCGGCGAGGCATCCAGCGGGTAGATTCGCAGGGTGAAAAATGCGAAAAGCAGCCCAGAAACGCATTGATGGCTATACTAAACCAACTACCCCGCCACGAGGACCTAATCAAAATGGAGGCGCCTCACAAAGTCTAGAGCCGACAACGCGTGCTTCTGATGTAGCTACGATACCAGATATGGGTTCTGAGCTGACATCCCAATCCATACAACTGCTGCTACAAGCAATTGCTGAATCGAAAAACACACTTACTGCTACTCTGGCCCAAACCAGTGCGAATCTCACCTCCAAAATAGAAGAGGTGCGCATTGATCTCTCCCTCCTGAGACAGGACTTGCAAGCGGTTCGCGAGCGAACCACAGAGGCGGAGAGAAGGGTGGGTGACCTCGAAGATGAAGTGCGACCCCTCACACAGCAAGTCCGACAACTACATCGGGACTCAGTGGATATGGCTGCCAGGCTTGATGACCTGGAAAACCGGAATCGCAGATCAAATCTCAGGCTGGTGGGCCTCCCAGAGGGATGTGAGGGACCAAAGGTGGAAGACTTTGTGGAGGGGTGGCTTAAGGAAACTCTGGGTCTCAATACATTCTCCCAACACTTTGTGGTCGAGAGAGCTCACCGCATGCCCGCCAGAAAGCCCCCACCATGCGCTCCGCCGAGAACCCTCATTCTGAAGCTGCTTAACTACAGGGATCGCGATGCAGCACTTAGAGCAGCCAGAGAAAAAGGAGATATCCTTTACCAAAACACAAGAATATCCATATACCCAGACTATTCCCTAGCGGTTCAAAAGAGGAGAGGCACCTTCACGGAAGCACGCCGCAAACTGCGAGAAAAAGGAGTGAAATATGCCATGCTTTATCCTGCCAAGATGAGGATCCTTGATGGGGAAAAGGCACTATTTTTCGACAATCCGAAAGACGTCATCCAGTGGCTAGAACGCCGGCCGGCTTCTCCCACAAGGCCTAATGATTAATCTTCAAGCTTGGTCATCAAACAGGTCGTATATCTTATGTACTTTTATTGAATATCCAAATAGCACACAGACTCTAGTTGGGAACTTTGCTTACTTTACCACATAATCAAAGAGGGATTCCATTTTTCGGCGGACTGTCCTTACGGGTGCACTCATCCTTCCCTCTGATCCTCAGATAGAGCTATGAACATTCACTCTGGACTAGATCTGAGTAGCAGCAGAAACATATTGTCAATAACACGGAGCTTATTGCACTGTACGGATACAGAGACTCACTCACTTGTTAATTGGCCACTGGCCTAGTATTTCCATGGGTATGTTAAAGGTTTTGGGATTCATGTACCCCCGAGTTACAAGGGGTTACCGGGAGGGTGGAAATTTCCAATTAGGAAATGGGATAATTGTTATTGCAATGTCTCTATTAGCAAATTGTTTTCCTATTACACCAGACGCTGTAGATATTTCAGATGGTCGTGGGAAGGTAGGGCCTCACAAAGGTTTTCTCCCAAGCTACAATATAGAGTTACGATTTAAATATAGTCATGGCATACAAACAGCGTAAAATACAAGTGGTCTCGTGGAATACACGGGGTTTAAATGATCGCATTAAAAGATCTGTAGTTATGGATTATCTCAAGAAATCAGGAGCTGATATATGCCTGCTTCAAGAAACGCATCTGACAGGGCAGAGAGTTCTGGCTCTGAGAAGAGCATGGGTGGGTAGCCTTTATCACGCTGAATATTCCACTCATTCCAGAGGGGTAGCAATATTTACAAAGAAAGGTTTGGGCCTCGGAGTGGCGGACCTTCACACAGATCCAAAGGGGCGATATCTAGCCCTCAAATGTCAGTTATTCAATTACTGTTTTATAATCGTGAATGTATATGTTCCTCCCCCTTTCACTGTAGTCCTGCTGGAAGAAATCTTGATTCGTATAGCTGAAATGGGGCCTCATCCAACTTTCTGGTTAGGAGATTTTAACGCAGTGCCAGACCCGTCTCTAGACAGGCTTAGACCTCTGCCTCATGACACCTCAACATTTCTTAATTGGCTCACGGGAGTCGGGCTTATAGAGGTATGGAGATCTAAACACCCCACTGCTCGGCAATATTCTTGTTACACGATTGCTAGTTCGGCCCTCTCTCGTATAGATTTGGCTTTGGCAAACAAGGAGGCTCTTCGACTCATTCAATCAGCTGAATACCTTCCACGGGTCTGCTCAGATCACGCACCCCTCCAATTAACACTTTCATTCCCGGCGCCAGAGCAACCCCGCCCTTGGCGCCTGTCCCCTAAATAGGTTCATAATCAGAATATCCAAGAGAGTTTTCAGCCCCTACTTACTGAATTCTTTGACATGAACTTCGAAACAGCAAAAGACACCATAGTATGGGATGCGTGTAAAGCATGGACTCGGGGTACGTATATTTCTCTCATTAAGAGAGAACGCCAGAAAATTGATGCATCTCTAGATAATGCGAAAGCCCATCTCCAAACAGCAGAGAGCAATTTAGCTCAAGATGATAGTCCCCTCAACAGACAAGATATGATGCTAGCACAAAGAAATCTTGACCTTTTACTCATAGATAAATTCTCCCAATTTGAAATTAATAGACGAGCAGCATGGTATGATAGGGGTGATAAGAGTGGCAAACTATTGGCACTATTAGTGAGGGAGCCTCACGAGGTGACAGCTGTATCCAGACTGGTTAAGCCCTCAGGGGAGGAACTCCATGACCCACTAGAGATAGCAAATGCCTTTGGGAAATTTTATGAAGAGTTATATCGCTCTCGAAAAGATAGTGGGTTGAACCTCACCGAATACCTGGCCTCTATCCTACTCCCCAAATTAACTGCAGATCAAGCCTCACTCCTCGATGCCCCTTTAAAGGAGGCAGAAGTAGCCACCGCTATAGCAAGCTTCCCTAACAACTAGGGATGTAGCGAACTGCCGCCGATGTGTTCGCGAACGCCGTTCGCGAACACCGGCAAAATTTGCGAACAGTTCGCGAACTGTTCGTGAACTTCGAACATCCGAAAATCGTTCGATTCGAACGATCGAAGGATTGAAATCGTTCGATCGAAGGATTTTCGTTCGAATCGAACGATCGAAGCCATTCGATCGAATGATTTCATTCGATCGAAGCCATTCCGGATCTAACTGAAGAAGCATGGCTCGCGGCTCTCGAGCAGATCCCATCACTAAATATATCCAATAGAGACAGACTTATCCAAATCAAATTTTTCCATAGGGCCTATTTGACCCCCTATAGACTTGCACGAATATACCCAGGTACACCTGACACATGCTATAAATGTGGAATAGACATAGGAACCATGTATCATGTATTTTGGGAATGTTCTTATATGCAAGGTACTGGGGGGAAATTTTGAGCTTTATTCGGGATAACTTTGCTCTCCCCTACATACTCTCCCCGGAGCTGTGTCTGATGGGTCTTATAGAACCTCTTACGCTTCCCTCATACCAAAGGCAGTTCTATTTGCAACTTCTCTTTTTTGCCAAAAAGACTATTCTTCTTACCTGGAAAGACACCAGACCCCCCACGCTAGCCAGATGGAAAGCTCTCATAAATAATGTCTTGCCGCTCCACAAGGCGGTATACTTGGCCAGGGGTTGCCCCGAAAAATTTCAGGCGATATGGGGGAGCTGGATTGAAGTACTAGAATAGTAATGGTTGAAGCTGTTCCCCCTCTCTTCCAACGGTCAATGACTAATGACTTTAAGATGCATGTATTTCGATGTTCTTGTATAAGGAAACACAACTGTTCTGGAATATATTCATTGTTTTGAGACATTGCAATTGTTTGTCTTTTGAATTGCAAAATGTTAAATAAAAACTTTAAAAAAAAAAAAAAAAAAAAGATATTAGATATTTGCCATTATCATCCCTTCCTTTATAGCACTAGTTTGGGGTAGGACAAGCTGGAAATCGAGGCAGCAATTACTTGAATCCTAAAACTGACTGTTTACATGCAAAGTAAAATAAACTTGACGGAGACGATCTTAGAAATAACTCTAAGGGAAAGGAAGTCAGACTGGTTGGCTCGACATGGAAATGAAGATAAAATTATTGTGTTTTGGTCGGAATACATTTATTGAAAAAATATTACAGAAAAAAATGTACAATTCTGAAATTCTTTATTTTGCCTGGTTTGTCTGCTTGATTTGCATTCATTGTAATATAACTTTGTGCTGTTCTGTTTAATTCTCTGCCTTATTGATATAATGTTTCAGATTTCTTTGCTGCACAGCTTGCTCTGTGATGTTCAATGACTGTCTTTTTACTTTCTATAATTAAACATCATGAAATGTTCCATCGCTCAGCTCCTGCTGTAAAACTGAGGTTACCCTGCATTACTATGCTGAAAAGCTTTTAAAAATTAATTTGCACTGCTTCGGGACTTCAGACTGTGTCTTTACATTAAAAGGCAAAAATATGCAACCCTGGATTTTTTTATGACCCTGAATTGAATTTTAATGGTGATATAAGTGTGGTCTGTCAGATTACCTATTATCGTCTTAGTAACATTGCCCTGCCTAGACCTTAGCTGAATTGCATTGCCATAGAAATTTGAATGCATTTCTCAATTATATCGCATGTTAAGAATTTTAATTTTCTTTTCCACTGGGTTCTATTCATATGCTATTCTCTTGGATTCGGTTATAAATTATTTTGCTTAAATGACTCCTGGAAGCAGGACTTATATTCTTCATCGATGACCTTACTGCTTTGCTGTAATGTAGCTCCTCTCATATAACCACATTAATATTTGCTGAACTCTAACATTTGGCATGGTCAATTCATCATGAAGATTTGTCTAAACCTGTAAGAAACGTCACCTTACTTTAACTGGCAGTTTATTTTCCTGCAAAAAGATTTCTTTAACAGCATGTCCTCATTGCCAACTCATTCAAAATGCATAATTACATTTATAAACACTGAATTATGGAGGAGCTATTCTGTAAACAAGTTTAACAAGGGACTGGTGATCTATTAGACTGCTGCACAATAGAACCGAATGCCATAGCCATAGTGCAAATCTAAATCAAAATATAAAACCACTTTTTTGCCCCGTGATTGCTCTAATATCTGTGTCATATAATATAAAGAACGCTTTAATATATGTCTGTTTCCTCAAAGGAGATAATATACAGATTGTATATATGCCCATGTAGACTTGCTAAAATTCACAATAATGCCTCAAATTTGTGTTGGACGGCATGTGGCAATGTCAGTTCTTTACATACTTGCTGGAGCCATCTGACAATTACATTACTGTAAAAACACCTTTGACTTCATTAAAAAAAATATCTATTGGAGTGGCTTCCTGAAGCAGCTATCCTTACAAGCCCTATAAAACAATTGTAAACATTTGTTTTATTTGCCTATAGGGCTAATAGGTAGTGATGGGTGAATTTGGGGCGTTTCGCTTTGCCGAAAAATTCGAGAATTTCCTGCGAAATTCACAAAACGGCAAAAAAGTCACTAAACATCGCCGGCGTCTCGTTTTTGATGCCGGTGTCTGTTTTTTGGACACCGGTGCACATTTGCCGTCGAAAAGCGCCAGCATCCAAAAAAAATGGAAGCCAGCATCCATTTTTTTTACACCGGTGAATTTTCGCTGCAGCTTCGCAAATTTATTTGCCAGCGGCGAAACGTGGGAATTCGTCTCAAATTTGCGCCTGCTGAATAAATTCTCCCATCACAACTAATAGGAAATCTGGCAAAAAAAGTCACGAAACATCGCCGGCGTCTCGTTTTTGATGCCGGTGTCTGTTTTTTGGACACCGGTGCGCATTTGCCGCCGAAAAACGACAGCGCCCCAAAAAAATCCATTTTTTTTACACCGGTGAATTCGCAAATTTATTTGCCAGCGGCGAATCGTGGGAATTCGCCGCAAATTTGACCCTGCTGAATAAATTCTCCCATCACAACTAATAGGAAATCTAACAGAGATTTCTTCTCAAAATCACTTGATCTCACCTCACAATAAGGGTCTATGTTTTTTTTTGGACTGTATCAATTATAAAATATTGTCACAGAATAGTCAGTGCCCTTGTAAGACGGAACTTAGAAATGTGTTATAGGAATCCTTTGAAAACCCATTATCCAGAAAGCACAAAATTATGGGAAGCCTGTTTCCCATAGACTCCATTTTAATCAAATAATTCAAATGTTGTTAAAATGTTAAAAAATATTTTCTTTTCCACTGTAATAATAAAACAATGCCTTGTATTTAATCCTAACTAAAATTAATACTAATTGGAGGCAAATAAATCATTTTGGGTTTAATTTAAAATATTTTAGTGGACCTAAAGTAAGGGACCCCCTTATCCAAAAAAACCCAGGTACTAAACACTGGATAACAGGTCTCATACCTACTGTATATATTGCTGGAATGTAATTGTCAGAAGGGGCAACTTTTTCAGAGGAGGAGACAGTGACACAGTGTAATTTCAAGAAGTTCTGTGCCTGTATTTTATTCAAAGCAGGATTTGCCACAAAACAGGGCATTTACTGTATACGAGTGCTACTCAACCCAATCCCAGGTATGGGATCTGTTATCCAAAGAATCCATTTTATCCAAATAATAATTTTTTTTTAAATGATTTCCTTTATTTAATCTTTATATGATTTTCTAGTAGACTTAAGGTATGAAGATCTAAATTACAGAAAGATCCATTATCCAGAAAACCCCAGGTCCAGAGCATGCAACCAAATATGTGCTGTCTCAGAGCATTCTGGGAGTAAGATTTCCATAATATATATGCTTATTATACACAGCGGGGCAAATTTACTTATGGTCGAATATCGAGGGTTAATTACAACTCGAAATTTGACTGCTGAATTGAAATCCTTCGACTTCGAATATCAAAGTCGAAGGATTTACCGCAATTTGTCTGAACGATCGAACGAAAAAACGAACATTGACTTCGGTAGGTTTTTAGGTGGCGAACTAGGGGGTCAAAGTTTTTTTTTAAAGAGACAGTACTTCGACTATCGAATGGTCAAATAGTCGAACGATTTTTAGTTTGAATCGCTCGATTCGAAGTCGTAGTCGAAAGTTGAAGTAGCCAAAAAAAAACATTTGAAATTTGACGTTTTTTTTTCTTCTATTCCTTCACTCAAGCTAAGTAAATGGGCCCCAGCATGTAGAGAAAAGCATACAGAGTTAACGAGCTGATGAAAAAATAACATTCTTTTATTAATTCATATTCAAATATATCTTAAAACTGTAATTGTGAGACGCATTCTTTCTGCCAAAACATAAATTGCCTTTTTAAGACTAGCCCTGGCAAGTCAAATTGCTTGGAAATAGGCCCTGTCTAATTTTAAGTTATAAAATGAAGTTTTCAAATACATTGTTTTATTCTACTACAAACGTGCTCACAAAATGCATTGTTAGAATGTGCAAGGGCATTTTTTATATGAGGCATGTTTGGGCCATTGTGTTCTACAAACATTCACGGTAATCAGTCAGGAAGATTGATGGTTGTAAGTTCTGGCTTGCTCTATAGAAAGCACAAACTTCACACTTGCTTTTTTCATCATTAATGCTTAGCAAACACAATGCTTGTGGCTTAGCTTCTTTATTTGTGCTTAGTCAAAAACTGCTGCTGCTGCAGTAAATTGCCTCCAAAAGCCACCAGAAATCACATAAATGTGACTGCTTGGCTATTTTTATATGGTTCTATCATAACTAGTATTGTGACCACATTCCCTAGATACAATAAATTGTGCCTCATTCCTATAATTAATAATATTAGAACCCTTAAAGTGGTTATTATTTTCCAATATGTCCCTGAGCAGTATTTTGCTCCTAATTATTTCTAACAACTCCCTGGGAAGAAGTTGTGGTAGAGGTCTGCATTTAACACTTAGGGGCACATTTACTAATGGTTGAATATCGAGGGATAATTAACCCTCGATATTCGACCCTCAAAGTTAAATCCTTTGACTTTGAATATTGAAGTCAAAGGATTTAGCCCTATTAGTTAGATTGAAGGAATAATCATTCGATCGAACGATTAAATCCTTTGAATCGAGCGATTTTAATCCATCGATCAACCGATTTTCTTTCGATCAGAAATTGGCTAGAAAGCCTATGGGGACCTTCCCTATAGACTAACATTGATGCTCAGTAGGTTTTAGGTGGTGAAGTAGGAGGTCGAAGTTATATTTTAAAGAGACAGTACTTCAACTATCGAATGGTCGAATAGTCAAAGATTTTTAGTTTGAATCGTTCGATTCGAAGTCAAAGTCATAGTCGAAGGTCGAAGTAGCCAATTCGAAGGTAAAAGTAGCCAAAAAAAACATTCGAAATTCAAAGTTTTTTTCCTTCTAACTCTTCACGCTTGTGCAGAAAATGCAGAGCATGACTGATTGCAAGAGATGGTGGCATCTTACATACATCTTTTGGCTCTCATATAGCAAATGACAGATTTGCATGTAATTGCCACATAAACAAAAGGCGAAATGTGTTGGTCAAAGTAATGTAAGACCCCCATCTAGGATATGCCATACACTTTTGGTCTTGAGTACTCAAACAGGACATTGTTGAAATGGAGAGGGTTCACAGAAGGGCAACTAAGCTGGCAAAAGTTATGAAATATTTGACAAAATACAAAGTAAGGAGGGCACACATATAAAAAAATTAATTTCTTTATACTCTATATTAGGGACATATAAGTAAATTATTGTGGGTGCAGAGGAACATGCCACAAATGTTAAAATAGCCCAATGCACACCTTAGTAAATTTAGCACACCATGTTGTAAGCAAAAGCAAAAAATACTTTAATATGCTTAAAACATACATACTAGTGATGGGCAAATTTGGGGCATTTCACTTCACCTAAAAATGAAAAATGAAATGGTGTAGCGAATTCGCACCTGGCGAATAAATTCGCCCA
The DNA here is from genome assembly GCA_038501925.1 of Xenopus petersii. Taxonomy (NCBI): domain Eukaryota; kingdom Metazoa; phylum Chordata; class Amphibia; order Anura; family Pipidae; genus Xenopus; species Xenopus petersii. Next base: position 93,439,353 of record CM076687.1, on the reverse strand, counting down.
TCATTAATACATACATCAATATATCTATATTACAAATTATATATAGTATACTATATATACCACCAGCGTTCAAAGTGCAAATTACCAAATATGTTAAAGCAGACACGTTGTGCAAAAAGTGAGAAACCCCAATGTTTCAGATAAACTCCTTTTTCAGGGGATTTCTGGTGAGAAAAATAATGCTAAAATATTTAAATACCTTAATAGAGGGGCAAACAATCCATGTAATGCACATGCCAAACAGTAAAGTCACTTCCGGTATGGCATTTCTGCTGATATCAATGAGGTTAAGCTGATATAGCATAGTAACTAATAATGGATATATCATGACACTATTTTAACCTGGTGTGCAGTCACTGACCAAAGAATAGTAATTTAAATATTTGCAGGCCAATTGTTGGTGACAAATGGTTATTTTTTTTCTTTTCCCATTGGGAGTTTGATTGACAGCACTCAGCCAACTGCTGGTCATGACTGCTGACTTGGCAGAAAAGAAACAGCAGAAGTGACGTAACTGTTTGGCATGTGCAATACATAGACTAACACTATTGTATTCTACACAGCTTATCTGTTAGCTGCAATGTAAACATGTGCCATATTGCCCTATTTAACTTGAATGGCTGCCGCAATGGTTACACAGCCTAATATTTATATACACTGTAGTAGAGTTTTTTAAGCAAACACACTTTTTACCAGTGCAGGGTAACAGTACATCAGTGATCCCCAACCAGTAGCTTGTGAGCAACAAGTTGCTCTCCAACCACTTGGATGTTGCTCCCAGTGGCTTCAAAGTTGGAGAAAACTTTTGGTTGCATTGAACCCAGTTGTACTGCCAAACAAAACGTCCTATAGGCTGCCAGTCCACATAGCGGATACCAAATGGCCAATCAAAGCCCTTCATTGGCATCCTCAAGAACCATTTTCATGCAGATGTTGCTCTCCAACCCTTCTTACATTTGAATGTTGCTCATGGGTGAAAAAGGTTGGGAATCCCTGCAGTACATTATATTTTAAAGCATATAATATATAATATACTTTTTTATTTTTTGGTGTTACTGGTCCTTTAAAGTGGCTTCCAGTGATGGAGCAAAAGAAAGACTGCCCTGTGACTTACTGGAGACCCTTGCTATGGCAAGAAGTGAGAGGTATGGTGGTAGATGGAGGTTGTGTGCATCTCAAAGGCTGTGATAGCCGCATAGGTGTAACAGAACCTGTTATGTGTTTGGCTTATGCGTCAATTGAGTCAGTAACATATATTATGGAGTATGAATTATGGACAGGGACAGAGCCTAAATTAAAACATTGCTGATCTCCAACATACACATTTGGAATGTCAGGCTCTACAGCAACCATTGTATTGCCAAACTACAAAAATATGCACACTCCATTGTGGTTAGACTGTAAGCTTTTGTGAGCAGGGGCCTTTAATCCCATTTTTATTCTGTAACCTTTTGTTTGTTATTGAATTGTCTGCATAACTTGTTTGCACTATTTAAGTACTTTAAATGATGATGATTGATGATGATGATGATGATGATAACTATATTACCATAATGATGTAAATGGTTCAAAGTAAAAAGCCAGCTATGCTACCATTTTCTTTTGCAATTGACTGTGACGAACATCGTTTTTCTATCTGGAGCCTTGCACGTAATTTAGAATTGTGTTTAGGATATTCTACAAAAATTACCTTTGACCAGACTTTTAACTCTATTGGGAGTTAGTACGCAAGTATGTTGTTAATGTGATGGGAACTCATTTTTAATTAAAAAGGGGATTGATATACTGTATGTTCATTGAAGCCAAGACATTCCACATGGGGCTCTTGGCTGCATAACAGTACTGTGTGTATTTTGCAATTAAAAAATCTATTGCTGTGAAATTGCAGTACCCAAATGTGCCTTCTTTCTATGCTCGGGCCGGGTTGTTGATGCATTGTTAAGGTTGCACATCCTCATGCAGGGAAGAAATCGCTGTGATAGTGCCATTGTATTATTGTATGTAGTAGATTAAATTGCTTATGCAGTTTTTATACAGACTTTATGGTAGACCCAGTGAAATGAGATGAGATGAGATTGAGGAAATATTCTGAGGGGTTAGGATAACTGTGTTTATAGAAGTGGAGGAAAAAGAGAAAACAACAAAATGTGACTGAAAGGAAAGCAAAAATAGGGAAGATGAGAATATAGTGTTTGTGGGAAAAATAAGTACAGCAACAAGGATCTAGTAATATAAAAAGCACTACAATACATTATGGGCCAGATATAATTTGGTTATAGAAATGTATCTCATGGTTTATTCATGGAAAACTCTGTAGAAGTCTATGGGGACTTTTGGCCTTCAGATAGGAGGTATTTCTCTATGTATTTAAGCAACAGAGCTTCTGGGTGCAAATTCATGTGAAACGTTACCATTGGGCAACAAATAATCTTACCCTTATTGTTTATAAATATGAAAGCACAATGTTCTTTTGTCAGTGGCATGTACCGGACCATGTAGTGAATACAAACTCTTACAGACTTAATTGTGCAAAACAATGGAAGGTGATTTTATGCTTGTGACACTATGAACAAAATCAGTCTACTAGAAATTATAATGTGATAAGCAGCCTTAGATTGCATATCTATAAACGATACACACAATTTGTTCACCTTTTTACTACCAAGTTGCCCGTATAATCAATAACTACTGTAACAATTTAGTATAAGAAAGGGAAATTTATAATAGCCTAATTAAGTCCTCATTGTGAGAACCAGAACAGACACAATAAAATAGTGCTGCCAAATCAAACAGCAAGTTTTTACTTGAAAAATAAAAATAAAAACACAACAAAATGGTTCAGACACAAAAGCTTTACATTACAAAAAAGAATACTTGGAGACAGGTTCATCAAAGATCAAATAAAACATCCTGCAGGTTAACTGTAATATCCTTTTGCATTTGATATTTTATGAAACTGTGATCAAATTAATAAAAGAAGCATATTATTATATCTGTTTACATTAATTTCACTTCATTCAAAATATTTTTTTTATTATTGACATAGCCTTCAGGAATTCAATATCTCAGACCCACAAAAGAATAACTGGTCTGAGATATCAAATTCTGTAGTAGGCTATGGCAATCTTTATGTCTATATTTATATATTTTTAAATGTTTCCCTGTTTATTTGTACATCTTATTCATTAATGAATCACAAAATCACCTATACTAGGTTTAATTACTATTTATATTGTAGGAGCAACTGCTGTATTCATGGGGTTAACATGGGGTTTAAATCTTAGCTATGAGGAAAGACTGGCCAAATTGGGGATGTTCACGCTGGAGAAGAGGCGCTTAAGGTTGATATGATAACTATGTATAAATATATAAGGGGATCATATAATAATCTCTCTAATGCTTTATTTACCAGTAGGTCTTTCCAGCTGACACAAGGTCACCCATTCCGATTATAAGAAAAGAGGTTCTGCCTAAATATTCGGAAGGGGTTTTTTACAGTGAGTGCTGTGAAGATGTGGAATTCTTTGATACATTAGATAGCTTTAAGAAGGGGTTGGATGGCTTTTTAGCAAGTGAGGGAATACAGGGTTATGGGAGATAGCTCATAGTTTATCCAGGGACTAAATGCCATTTTGGAGCCAGGAAGAAATTCCCTCCCCCCCCCCTCTGAGACAAATTGGAGAGGCTTCAGATGGGGTTTTTTTTGCCTTCCTCTGGATCAACTGGCAGTTAAAAGGTTGAACTTGATGGACGTGTGTCTTTTTTCAACCTTACTATGTTACTATGTAACATTGTTTTACTTTAAATACAACAGGGACCCATTTTTGGATCCAAGGCCATAGGTTAAAATTTTTTTTATCTGAACGCAATAGTGGATTATTTCTAAACAGACCTGCAAATGCAGGTGCTCTAAAATGATTGCACTGATTGGATCAATGGACGCAGATTTGTGCCAAATTTGAGACAAAATTCAATAGCAGTTGTGTCTGTTTCGATGCATCAGGCCAGTTACAGCAGACACAACTTAGTCGTGTGGCTGTAACAACACTGGTAGTGTAGGTAAACACATCATTATAGGCATTTATAATGATTATTTTATTTTGTTTACAATTTCGTTTTGAGTTGAAGAAAGAAGAAAAAAGAGAGGAAGATAGAAGGTAGACATTTACATAGTAAGTAAGGTTGAAAAAAGACACATGTGCATCGAGTTCAATCTTTTTTTATTTTTTTATTAACTACCTATCTGCCAGTTGATCCAGAGGAAGGCAAAAACCCATCTGAAGGCCCACCAATTTGCCTTAGAGGGGGAAAAATTCCTTCCTGACTCCAAAATGGCAATCGGACTAGTCCCTGGATCAACTTGGACTATGAGCTATCTCCCATAACCCTGTATTCCCTTACCTGCTAAAAAGCTATCCAACCCCTTCTTAAAGCTATCTAATGTATCAGCCTGTACAACTGATTCAGGGAGAGAATTCCACATCTTCACAGCTCTCACTGTAAAAAACCCCTTCCGAATATTTAGGCGGAACCTCTTTTCTTCTAATCGGAATGGGTGACCTTGTGTCAGCTGGAAACTACTGGTAAATAAAGCATTAGAGAGATTATTATATGATCCCCTTATATATTTATATTATAAATATTATATATGTACACATAGGATTAAAAAAAACAAACAGTGTGTAATTTTGTTCCTTAACTTGTACAATTAAAGAAACTAGAATACAGCTAAAATTCTTCTGTTGGTTGCTAGTTCAGGAATTCAGTAATGATGCAGCCTATTACATGGAATAGAGCCACATGCTGTTATTGTGGTCTACAGTGTTGGAATAACAATTTTGATGAGAATTTGTTTATTGGAAGGCAGTGTCTGGATTCCCTAGGTTCTGATATAGTATCCAACGATACCAGTTTTTTGCTATTATCAAGAATTATTTCTGAAATTTCCTACAATTTTCTCCTCTCAATTCTGTTTTTTGTTCCACACTATTGAGCGCGAGTAGCAGATTACTGTTTTTAACAATTACTGGATTCAAGATATGACTAATTTAAAATTGTCTTTGGTGTCTCTTTTAATTAAAGAAGATAAACTCAGGTGTAAATGTCAGTGGTCATGGTAGAAGCTACTATGTTTTTTACTGAATTTTATTTTGTTACACGTAAATGTGGTTTAATATAATCTTTAGAACATCTGAAACTAAATGTTCTGGGAGTTGGAGCAAGTGTAAGTATGGGCAGATCTAAATGTTTGTTTTTAAGTAATTAAAAATTATCCAAGTTGCACCACAATTTTTTTTAAAGGAGATAACTTTAAGAATATGGCCTAGAGTGGGACCCTGTACCCTGCAACAGGTAATTAGACTATGAAGTCTATTTAGGAATATCATGGATATAGAATGATGAAATTTGGCATATTATCAACCACCTTTTGTTCAATGATCTGATTAGAACATATATCATTTATTTGTTCTCTTTTTTTCACAGGCCACTGTGAGAACTATGGAGCTACCTCTAGCTTAGACTGCATGTGGTCCATCAAAACAGACTGGCGGAATGCATTGCTACTTTCTGACAAAATGCACAAGGGCAAAGAGCAGCTTAAAATAGTGCTGATTTGGGCTACAACTTATCAAATAGATCTAATGAAAATATTACATTGCAAAATGCATACTTTTATTCTTTCTTATTTGTGCAAAATATTTACTCTTTACAGTATTCATTACATGCCCCCGAAATGTGCTGGACTGTGATCCTGTATTCAAATGGTGTGCCAGAAAGGGATGGCTAAATACATCAATTAAAAATAACATCTGTATAGACTTAACATCAGAGCAATATTTTCAAACCACCAATGGCAAGATCAATAACTGTTTATCTGATGAATCCCGCGAACATAAAACCATCACATTAATTTTAAATGGACTAAATCTGTGGTTGTATGTAGATGTACATACAATATTAATGTTTTATCTGTACAATGTATGCAACACATTAATAATGACGTTAAGCCTGCTAATGCTAATAATGTAACAATATTAACAGAGCCACAAATAAAAAAGTACTTTATATTTCTAAAATAAGCAAAAACTGTTAAATGTAGGGTTGCCATCTGTCTGGTTTTGACCCAGTCAGCCTGGTTTTTGGAAGGGCTGTCCATGTCAAAACTGTCTGCCCATCTTTCCAAATTAGGACAAATAGGTAGCACTCCCCTAGATTGACACTGTAATCAGCCAATCGGCAAGCACCACATGATAGTCCCGCCCAATTATGTTACCAACATGCCTGCTCCATCACAGCCATGCCCTGAAACATCACAGTCACATGTGATGGGATTTTCCAGATAGGAAAAGGTGGCACACCTAGTTAAATAACACCAGTATCTGAAATGCACTGAACCTCAATTATTTAATGGCCCCAAAGAAGAATTTAATTACTTTCATGTTAAGCATTATAACAAGACTTGGTATCAACTATTAACTTGAATATTTTCTCTAGTAACAGCAGTAAGCAAGTCATACAATCTCAACCCTAACCAACTACTGTATATCCCAACCTGAATCCAAGCTAACTTGCAGGCTGACTTATTTGGCCCAATCCTATCAATATTGTGGGTAAACTCATGGATCCTAAAGGTATCAGGCCAACCTCCTTATCACTACTACTTGAATAGTCAAAGAAAAAAAAGTGCCAAAATGCTCCAACCTTTTTTCCTGGAACGATATCTAATTTCAGAAAAAAACGCAACAAAATATTCTTGCACAAATTAAATTTTAAAAAAAAAGTCGCACACCATTCATTTTGAAGAGGCTAAAAAACTCAAATGTTTTAATGAACTGGGAAAGTTGTTAATGAGTATTCTCACTGATGTCTATTAAACATTGTCAGCTTTTACTTGCAAAGGTTTTTTTGACAACTTTTCTCAGTTTTATTTTCATTAAGAAATACTGACTGATTATGGTTTCAGAAAACATTGAGTGTATTTTTCATGCTAACTTTTTTTTCTCTGAGTTTGATAGTTCCGCCCATTAGTTTTGAGACTCTTAATATTTCAATGGAAAATGTAAGAAGATAAAGAAAAAGGAACCATAAATTACACAGCAGAAACACAGACATTAAATATTACTGCACATACCTAACATAGGTATTATACATGAAACTTGTACAGCTTCATTTGCAGACTGGCGGCAAGAGTAGGTTGTGTACAGTGAGGTCAGTTAATTAACCCAATTATAAGTGCCAATATTGGCATTATCGTTACACTTCATCTCTCAATACTGAAATTATAATGATCTACACTACCTGAAAACATTCTTTACAAACCAACTATTACTGCCAGTTTCTAATGAGTATGATAAGCAATATAATTTCCATTACCAGAAGTTTTAAATGCTTTAAGTTAATGTCCCCCCTGGCAAATTTCCTACAGAGATTCAATTGAAAGAGAAGTATTACAAGTTGTTGCCCTCTATGAAATAAGGCACATAAAATGGAATGTTCATGTCCATTTTTGTACATAAAATTACAGTGGGCATCATCCTGGCCTCACACAGGAGACAGCCCCACCCATCATGCTTATTATCTTACCATACTTCAGAAGAAAAATTATTCACCTCAGTAAAACAAAAGAGGGGCAATATCTCAATAAAGCCTAACCTTATGGACTTTCCAGTTTCCAGGTCTTCCAATATGTCATTCAAAGTACTACATTATTGCTAGTCAGCAGAATACAATACCTTCTGCTTAATTATAAAAATATATATAGCTAAATCTTGGGTGACTTCAAAACTAAAACAACCTCAAGAAAATTGATTTCCATTGAAGCAGAGACATGGACATATGCAGTAGACATCACTTTGAAGTCTGCACAGTCAGACAGAGTAGGAGAGCTCAGAAAAGAAGAGAGGGAGGAGTTAGAAAAGAAAGTAGCTGAGAGCTGCAGTTGAGTGGCTTGTGGTACAAAATTTCCTGAGACAAGGGAGATGGGGGGTTTACATTTCCTTTAAGAATACAGTTCAAGGTATTGTTTATTAGTGATGAGTGAATCTCTCCCATTTCACTACAGCTAATAAATTAGCAAAAGTGCAAAAACTTAGCTTAACACATTGAAGTCAACAGGCCGCAACATTTGTTCATGTGTGACAATTTTTTTACATGTGCAACTTTTTTTCTCACTACAAATGCATTTAAGTCAATGGGTGCTTTTACTTGTGGCTACTTATTGGTCAAATACAGTAAAGTCAATGTTTTTTTTTTTCTTATGGCAACTTTTTTTGTCACAACAAATTTTTTTTGTGGCAAATTTTTGACACAGTTTCAAGAAAAAAAATTGAAAATTGCATAATGCATTGTTTCACCATGAATGCATGTCTGGTGAAAAAATTCACTCATCACTATTGTTTATCCCTAAAATAATTCTAATTAATTAATTAATTAATTAATTAATTAATTAATTAATTAATTAAATGTCAGATAAAAAAGTGTAAAAGATATTGCCCTAATTGCTTTTCATCTATATTAATATAGGAAACAGTGTTTTAGTTCCTACAATTTTAAGGCGACTTTTATAAGTTCTTGTCCTGAAGGATTGTCCCAACTGCCACAAATTGTGTATTGTACTGTATATATGGACAATTATAAAAACGCACTTATCTATCATCTATCTATCTATCTCTCTATCTACCATCTATCTATCTATCTATCTATCTATCTATCTATCTATCTATCTATCTATCTATATATCTTAAAGAGACAGTATTGTCTTGGTGCTATTAGCACATCATCAATATATCCTGTTAATTTCCCTGTAGATTTGTCCTTGCTGAAGAAATAATGTGTTTAATATATGCAGCTGACTGTCTTACAAACTCATCAGAGTATATTATGTTCAAGTTAATTTCCAAGTAGTATATTCCTTTAATAATCCTAGACCTAAAGCACTGGATATCATTTCACATTGGAAATCATTCATGACAAATAGTGAAAATAGCATTATTGCTAATTGTCAAAAGGGATATACAGTTATGGGATCCGTTATCTAGAAACCCATTACACCAAGCTCTGAATTACAGGAAGGCCCATCTGCAAAAGACTATGTTTTATTCAAATAATTAAAATTTTTAGAAATTATATCATTTTCTTTATAATAATAAAACAGTAGCTTGATTTATCAAGGGTCGAAGTGAGTTCGAGGGAATTTTTGCAGTAAAAAATTTCGTAATTCAAAGTAATTCTTTGGATACTTTGACCATCGAATAGGATACTATGACTTCAAATTTGATTCGAAGTAAAAATAGTTAGAATATTCGACCATTCAATCGAAGTACTGTCTCTTTAAAAAAACTTCAACTTCAATACTTCACCAAATTAAACCTGCCGAAGTGCTATGTTAGCCTATGTGGACCTTCTACAACCATTTTCTAAGTCTTTACACATCGAAGTAAAATCGTTTGATCATACGTTAAAATCGTTTGACAGAACGATTTTACTTCAATCGCAGGATGTCCAAATTCGGTGAAAAATACTTCGAGTTCGATATTCGAAGTCAAAGTATTTCAATTCGATGGTCGAATTTCAATGTATTTTACACTTCGAAATTTGATCCTTGATAAATCTGCCCATTAACTAAGTTCGAGTGAAGGAATAGAGGGAAAAAACCTTTGAATTTTCAATGTTTTTTTTGGCTACTTCGACCATCGAATGGGCTACTTCGACCTTCGACTACGACTTCGACTTCAAAGCGAACGATTCAAACTAAAAATCGTTCGACTATTCGACCATTTGTCAAAGTACTGTCTCTTTAAGAAAAAACTTCAACCCCCTAGTTCGCCACCTAAAAGCTACCGAAGTCAATGTTAGCCTATGGGGAAGGTCCACATAGGCTAACCCTCAATATTTGACCTTAAGTAAATTTGCCCCTAAATGTTACTTGATGATTAGTTGATATAAAATAGATAAGAACTGAAATAAACTTTTAATGAGAAACAGTAGTATATGGACATATTAAATGCAGCCCATAAAAATGGTACTCTCCATAAGCAAAAAGTAATAATAATGCAGTTTCAAAAATGTTTAACTGAAATTTCTGCCTTACCTGAAGAATGTAGCCCATTTTACAAAAGATGTATTGCTTGTTACACAGGGGTACATTAGTATCTGCAGCCACAGTTTAGTACATGGGGAAAATACTTAAAACATATAAACGAGTTAAAAACCTCAAGATTATAAAAAGAAATATAGAAAACCAAGTTCTATAGATTCCCTACAATATGTTTCTGCACTCCCAAACTATAAAATGGTTATGGATGATTCATCATATGATTTTGATTCCAATTGCAGGATCCTCGCTTTAAAGCAACATAGCATTCATTTTTATTCAAATGCGAAGTAAACAAAAAAGACTAGCAAAAATGGTATATTACTGCATACAAATACAAAACATTTGCCTTTTTTTCCAATATGCATGATTAAAAATTGCACAGGTAAAATCTTTTTATGTCTCCTACAATTAAGTAGAAAGCAAAAATACAAACAAGTATTTTCTGAAACTTCAAATAGTCGAGATAGTTAAAGAAAAACCCTTAAAAAACTTTGAAAATTATTAATAGGCCTCCCTAGCTGGAGTGATATCAATAATTCTAGTGTGAAAATAAATGCAAAGCATAACTCAACCACAACTTTCCCTCCTTCTTTCACCAATACAATTGCCGAAAGGAATAAGCCCAGCATGAAGGAACTGCATGATTTTTACTTATAGGGTTACTGTCATCAGAAAACATGTTTTTTTTGAAAAACTGTCATGGGAAAAAAACATTTTTCAAAATGAATCAGTTAATAGTGCTACTCCAGCAGAATTCTGCTCTGAAATCCATTTCTCAAAAGAGCAAACAGATTTTTTTTATATTCAATTTTGAAATCTGACATGGGGCTAGACATTTTGTCAATTTCCCAGCAGCCCCCAGTCATGTCACTTGTGCCTGCACTTTAGGAGAGAAATGCTTTCTGGCAGGCTGCTGTTTTTCCTTCTCAATGTAACTGTATGTGTCTCAGTGAGACATGGGTTTTTACTAATGAGTGTTGTTCTTATATCTAACAGGCAGCTGTTATCTTGTGTTAGGGAGCTGTTATCTGGTTACCTTCCCATTGTTCTTTTGTTTGGTTGCTGGGGGGAAAAAGGGAGGGGGTGATATCATTCCAACTTGCAGTACAGCAGTAAAGAGTGATTGAAGTTTATCAGAGCACAAGTCACATGACTTGGCGCAGCTGGGAAATTGACAATATGTCTAGCCCCAAAAAATCTGTTTGCTCTTTTGAGAAATGGATTTCCATGAAGAATTCTGCTGGAGCAGCACTATTAACTGATTCATTTTGAAAAATGTTTTTTTCCCATGACAGTATCCCTTTATACAGTATATTAATGTAAGTTTAATAACTCTAAATAAAGGCTATTTTTTTAAGAACTCTCAAGGAGTGCCAATTTCTTTAGAATACATTGGCTTTTAGAAATAAACATTTACTAATTTAGTTTATGTTTATTTCTAAAAGCCAACCACTGTGGTATTTAATACTGTAGTTATGTTTTAACGGAATATAAAATAAGGAACCCCAAAAAATATTGCACAGTTTGGGGCAGATTTATCAAGGGTCGAATTTTGAAGTAAAAAATACTTCGAAATTCGACCATTGAATTTAAATACTTTGAATTTAAATATCGAATTCTAACTTTTTTCATTGAATTTGGGTATTCTGCGGTCAAAGTAAAATCGTTCAAACAATTTTACTATGGCATAAAAAAACTTAGAAAAATGCTGTAGAAGGTCCCCATAGGCTAACATAGCACTTCGGCAGGTTTAATTTGGCGAAGTATTGAAGTCGAAGTTTTGTTTAAGAGACAGTACTTTGATTATCGAATGGTCGAATATTCAAACTATTTTACTTCTAATCGAATTCTAAGTCAAAGTCATGGTATCCTATTAGATGGTGTAAGTATCCAAAAAATTACTTTGAATTTTTTTTTACTTAGAAAATTCCCTCGAATTCACTTAGATCCTTTATAAATCTGCCCCTTTGTGTAGTGGGAATGGCATTTACATATTTGGTAACTGCTAAAGCTAATATTATCTAACATCTTTATTTAAACAAAATATTATATATTAAAATATTTTGTGCATTCCATAGCAACTGCCTTTTATCAAAATTTGATACAAGAAAAGCCAATATAATTAAGGTAAGCATTTATGTAAAATAAAGTCTGTTGTACTAAAGAATTCTCATGGTAGCCATATATCTAGGATTACTATAGTCATATTGTTTTAGGTAGTGTACATAGAGTTTTTTAATCATTTTATATTAAGGTTCCAATATCAAATTAGGGTGCTGGAGATACTCTTCAGTGGAATTAAACAGTTGATTAAATTGACTTTCAATATCAAAAGTCATCAAATATTTATAATGAAATATTGCCACTGTGGTGAAAAAAATAGATAATCATTATGCTGCGCTTCGAGTCAACGTACAAAAGGGAATAATAAAAAGGAATATGACTGGAAATCCAGATATTGTGAAAACAGCAATACATTCACAAGCTTTCTATTTTTTTAACTGTGAATTTTAAACCATTTTGCTGTTCTGAGTGGCATCAGGATTTAGCCTGTGTTTCAGATTAACCAGATCTGAAGTCTTATTGAAGTATTCTTTGGTATCCAGTTCACATAATTGATATTGTCATTCTCATTAACATCTCCTGCAAGTAGCTGAATGTAATCTGATTACAGAAAATGTTAGTTCAACCCAACACACCGACCTCTTTGTAAATGTCATAACCTGAAAGTGAAAATTATCCATTTGTACGTGGCTGTGGAACTGACAGTTATCACTGATGCCTCATAAGATATCTTTTGGACTTAATCAGAATAACACTGTTGACCTGTTAAATTATATTTAAGCAAACTACACTGAATACATAATAAGGAAGTATCTAAGAAAAAGAAGAAAATCCAAGTTTTATGGCATAGGAGTCTGGGAAGAATAGTCAGTGCCAATAAATTTAATTTGCTCAGTATAGATCTTTTTACATTTCAGTTTTCTTCAACACAGACACATCTATAGCATTGTGGGGACAGAAAGTTGTATATTCTTTAAGGCTACTTAACTTTATCATTTATGTCCTAGTCTTATGCCTTGAGGCAAGCCTGAACCTCATAAACAAGCATTTTATTACATTTCCTATTCCATCTTTCTGAATACATTTAATTTCTTCTGTATTTTTACATATCATTTGAGTTCCCCTTTCCTCTTACTATTTTTTTTTGTTTGCCTGAAAACAACCTTATACCAGGGAGAGTGATGCTAAGAATAGTGAAGCATATATTTTTTTTTATTTTGCTAAACAAGACCTTGAACCAATTTTAAGCAGGTTACTTTGAGTCCAAATGAAATAGAATTGCTATATTAACTTGAATTGGGTGCTTTAAGTAGATGAACACAACACACGCATGCGCAAAACTGGTTCCATTCCCTGCAAGCTTTTACACAGCCACAATGCTAAACAGAACACCCCTCAAGCACCGTAGCATAATTACTGCATAAAATATCAAATTTAAAATTCATTGGGGAAATGGAAAGTACATTTTCATCGGTGCTAGCATCACTTTATATCCCCTTTTCACTACAGGTATAGCATCAATTATCCCACAGTGTCCTAGTACTTAAACATTTTAATTTTTAACAAAGTTGCATTTTCTCTTTAATAATAAGGCAGTACCTTAAATGTTAGATATTATCTATGCTAACTTTGTTCTGCAGTATGTATATTTCATATGTTTTCTATATGTGATTTTATGCTGTTCAGTTAAAAAATATTTGCACAATAAAAGGGCAATGTAAATCCGTAGTTTGCTATTGGTCAAGTAACCCAGGGCAACCTGTCAACAAAAACATTTACTGGTCAGCTGTTTCGAAAGTGTAAAATCCATGCAACATTTAGGGGATAATTTACTAAACTCTGCAAATGCAAATTTTTATTCTTATTTGTGCAAATGTTTTTGTTCTGTGACTGTATTTACATTTCCCCACATGAGTCAGAACCCGAAACAGAGAAATCCCAGCGTTTTTATAAACTTGGTAATATATGACATAAGAACTTTCAAGCATAAAAGGGCATTGCCATTGCTAGAACATAGAGATATCACTTCACAGCACAGAAAAACAAAGAACTGCTCATTTAACCAATGAGATGGTTCTTCCTCAAGATCAAAGTGATAATGACCAAGTTAGCTTGAGAACAGAATACATCCAAGTCAGGGGGGCTCACGGGGATTCTGCATACACAGAATTGTATTCTTTCTGAATACAAAGGAACCTAAAGTGATAGAAAGATCTCCTAAAGTGACTGTGCATGCACCCCCAGTGTGAACAAATCTGCTGTTGTGAGTCAGTAAAAGAACATAGGTACACCAGGCAAGAGGTGTGCACCCAAGGTGGAACATTGGAGAATGGCCCAACTCAAAAAGATTTTCAGTATATGTATCATGACCATTGAAATTGTTAATGAAACAAAAAATATTTATGTGCTATTATATCTCAATAAGGATAACTGTGATGCGGAATCCCATTGGAGGCATCAAAGCTATATTCATAGAGCCTTCTGTTCTGCCATAATAAGTACAAGCGAATGAAGGAAAGTATATCCAACATAATGTATAAAGATCAGTTATAGTCAGGTACAAGTTGCACTAATGAACCATTTCAGAGATTGAAAATTGTGTTTATGTGTGGGCAATTTAGCTCCTAGCTCTTAAAGCTAGGAACTGTAATGTCAGAAACACGGTATAATAAAGGGGTACAGCAAAAATACTTTGACATTTTCAAGTGCAACATTTATTCCTTGAAGGTCAGTTCTATTATGTTATTTATTGTTACTAAATTGACTTCCTATGAATGAACAGGTAAAAGGCAAAACATATTATAACAATTCATTACTTCCAAGGAGATCCCAAGAGGCAGATTTTGTATCCAAAAAAAAAGAATTAAGAAACAAAACTGCGGATAGACTGTGATTCCTAAGTGCAAACCAATCCCATTATTAACAAATATGTCAGTCAATAATACTGTATGTATTACTATGTAGTTCTGTTATATTTTCACTACCTTATTAAATATTACTAGTGATTGGCGAATTCATTCGGCAAGCGCGAATTTGTGGGGAATTTCCTTTGCCACCAGCAAATAAATTTGCAAAATCGCAGTGAAAATTCACAGGCAAAAATTACAACAATTCCAAAGCCGGCGACAATAGTCTCCATTTGACTTTAATGTGAGTCAGAATTGTCGCTGGGGTCAGAATTGTCACCGGCATCGGAATTGTCACCGGCAGCAAAAAAAAAAAATTGACGGCAGCATCAAAATTCGTGTTTTACGAATCTCACTGGAAATTTGCTAATTTTTTGGCGAATCAAAATGGGAAAAATTTGCCTATCACTAAATATTAGCTGATTTCATTCAAACAGGTGACTGGTAAATGCTGCCTGCTGATTGGTTGCTCTAGGTGACTACGTCTATAGTAAAGGTTTATTACTTTTCTTACAATACACCATGATAATTTTACCCCAGTATGCCTTATTTCACCTTACTTGTGAATAGAATGAAGATGGGCAGCTTGGGCTGGAACAAGCCAACACCTGATTAACAAGCATTTATTACATATGTATAACAGTTAATTTGTAAAATAATGCTATTCCAAATCGAAACAACAATATAACCATAGATAATTATGTATTTTACCACCATTTGATATGCTTGTCAGTTGAAAGACCATCAATGGAGCTACTTGTTTTCCGCAACACTCGTGCTTAAAACTATAACATAAGTCTCCTGTTGGCAATTACACCACTAAGCTGCAACACATGGCATTAAGGTTCCCCCAAAATTCACAATTTATTTATCCACTGCAGGTAAGCAAGATTGTGCTTGCTCTCTGCCTAACAGTTAAGAGAGACCCTAACTTCCTCTAACGCACTTCCTTTGCACAGCAGTCCCTATCCTACTAATTTCTGCTTAACCCAAATTTTTTAACCCTTATTTCCCTTCCTGTGGCATCTAAATGTCTGTACTAAACCATGTATGATCTATACCTGACATATGAATTATCTGCCTCCTTCCAGCATGCCTGCCAGACACAACACTCTCTCCTTTTTTATCTATTTTCCAACCACTACATTTTAGCATTAGTGATGGGCGAATTTATTGTGTGATTTGCCGCCAGCGAATAAATTCGCTAAATGCCCGGGAAAATTAGTTGCAGAAAATTCAACGGTGTAAAAAAGAATTTCACCAGCGTCGAAAAAAAACGGATGCCGGTGTCAAAAATGAGACGCCAGCGCTGTTTCGCAAATTCATCCATCACTATTTAGCATTCATCTTCCCTCCTATACATGTAATATTTTTTCATCCCCCCACTTTATTGTTACACCCTGTATGTTGATTGTTAACAGCTTCTCTTCATCCATACAATCACTGTCCGTTACCTATTTAAATTGATAAACCCATGCAAATGTTTGGCAGATGCTAGCGTGTTTACATGTCGGTTGCAGTTTCAAGTAATGTTTTCATCATAAACGGAACCTAGGAGAAGCAATTGTTCTTCTTTATTCTGTGTGAGTTTTAAAATACAGCTCATAGCTTTAAGCGTGAAAATATAATAGACAAATGCTCTTGTTTTCACTCTGTAGTAAGATTGGATTGAAGGTTAATACATCAGGGAAATCATATGATCTTGTGAACAGTACATCTTTTTTCTTAAACATTCATTTGAGAGTGCAGGTGTTACAATCAGCAGTTTATTCTAGCAGGGAAGGATAACATCATGCAGGCAATAATTGGCCCTAGCAACACTGAACCCCTCCTTAACTTTAAATGAGGTGATTCCTAATATCCTGATTAAGTTATATTTACTTTTTTAGAATGTATGTTGGTTGTTAACAGCTTCCCTTTTACAGCAAGAGAATTTTCTGGCACCTTAGCATTATCAATGTAGAAAGTCTTTAAAAAGCCTTTAAAATTACTTTGTGCACACAGGAAATATGTTAATGTATCACAGGACAACCTTCTGGTAAAGACTTACATAAATATCCAAAAAAGGAAAAAAAAAATATTTTTTAACATCTCAAAATTGAAATCCCTCTTCATGCAGGCTGCTTACTGCTTCTCCAAAGCTGGGTGTATATTTGTATTCTTCTTTGAAGTGGATTGCACAAAAAAGTAAGTAATTTCAAAAACAAATTCAAGAAAAGACAACCTATGGGGAAATGGATGCATACCGGAATTCATCCATTAAAAAATGTTAGCATTATCCTGTGGCATATTCACATATAACAGGTCAACATTTCACCCTTGTCTTTAAAACCACTTTGTAGCAAAGATATAACTGTGCCTTATATTTGCATTGATGTAGTTTCACAGAAATGCACATTTTCATTTTCTTAAGGAATGTACTGGAAACTTTTGCTGAAATAAACACAACTGTGGCCTCTACAAGACTTCCATGTTTGGTAGGTACCCACATAAGGGAGAGATAAATCGACACATAGTGCACATATAATAATCCCATTCACCAGTAAAGAATCAAGAATCAAATCCTTTGACCATGCTTATAAAATCTCTCATTCGTGGAATTATGGATGAAGACTTGCAACTAGCTTACATAAGGCCCTAACATCAGAATCCATAACCATAAATCCAAATTTACAGACATAGTGCTTTATTTATCAACAATCATATTTTAGTGGTTTTAGAGGTTTTTGAAACCACAACTAAACTCACATTCTCTAAAACCACGAATGTCATGAAATTTATTAAAAGATCCAAATATAAAAAGAACGAATGAAAAAAGCAATGAACAGAGTGCTAAAAAATATGAATACTTTATCAACCTCTAAATATTTTATTTTTTAGGACAATTCTAGCAAAAAAAACCAAAACCAAATTTATTAAAAGTGATCAAATAAGATCAGTACAGCTCGAATTGATTTCTATTGGACCTCGACAGTTTTTACTTGGCAAATTTTTGCAGGTTTTCGTGTTTTTTACACTTACTAAGAAATATAGAAAAAACATACTTTTTCGAGTTTTGTGAAAAAAAAAAATAGAAATTGGATTGTTAATAAATGGGTCCCATAGTTTATGAAAAGTAGCAGTTGAAACCATTTGACTGGTTCATACAAATGAAGAACCAGAGTGAGTAAAGCTAAAGTGAGCTAAAATGAGCTGAAAAGCCCTCCTCTAAGTAATAAATGCAATGTATTTATGAGGAATTATGATCTTTGAATAGTCATAAAAAGAATTCTGTTGCTTCACGGCATTACATTTTGCCTGATGTTGTTGTTACATTTGCTTGTGTTATGTTATATACACTGGCCACAGATATAGGCCCTAGGGATGGGCGAATTTGAACAATTTTGTTTCGCCAAAAAACACAGACGCCAATTAAAGTCTATGGGCGTTATTTTTGCAGCGAAACAAGGCAAAAAAAATTCGCCCATCCCTAATAGGCCCTAGTTTAGAGAGGATTCTCAATACAAACTGGAGCAAATGTGCCCCATGGGAGGGGAAAAGCCAGTGCAAGCTTAGATCCACATTGAAGAGATTTGAACAGAAATAATTAGCACACCAGTCAGAACATTTTAGTGCCCCCAAGTAGATTTGTAAATTGGTTTAACTTTTACTGCTGGCAGATATTCCAGTAAACCCTAAATATTTGGATTGTAAATTGTATGAGTATTTCCTTAATATGTAGCAGGAGTGACCTAGAAAGTAAGGCACTGCCTACCTGTTTTGTAAATACAGGCCCTGCATAAGTATTCACACCCTTGGATTTTTTCATATGAACAGGACTTAAAATAGATTCAGTTTTGTACATTATGCGTCTATTTTTTTCCTAGCGCTACCATGTTTGCTCTCTTAAGCCATCCTAATAAGATTTCTGCCATGCTTTAGATATTTTCAATTGACCTATCTTTCATCCACCATTTTCTTACCCTTGTTTTCTATGTTGTGTCAATCTTAAAATTCAACTTTTATCTGGTCCCCACCAGTAAACTCTCCCATAACAACTCTCTCTCTCTCTCTCTCTCTCTCTCTCTCTCTCTCTCTCAATATATATGAGAGGTCTGTTAAACAAAACTGTTTAGGTAAATGTCAACAATAACTTGTGGGTCTCCAATAACTTGTGTGCCATTTTAAATGTTTTGCAAAATGCAAATGGAAGCCTATATATTAGAAACTAATGAAATTTATATTTTTCCAATGCTTAAGGCTTTCACAATCCTTTTCAGGAGCAAGGAATAAAACTCACATCAATGTAAATGAAAAAAATGCAATATGAATGAGTTGAAAATATTCCAGAAATTCAATGATGAGAAGATGCTGCAAATGAGAGGGAAACATTTAATGAATGTATTAGGCTGAATTCTAATAACATGCTTTCAAAAGCGGTTAACTATATAAGCCCCGTAAATATTCCCTTTTCATTGTAAATTATAAAAAAGCAGACTCCAAGACTGAAGTTACAAAAGATGATGATTGTAATAGTGATCATAGCAGTTTTTATCAGTAAATATATAAACATTTGCAAGAGATGGCGAAAAGGCAAAAAATATCAATAATTATGATTTCCCCCTGTGGCCAATCTTTCCATTTGTGTTATAGTTTCTGACAGTAAATGTATCATATTGATAGTGGATAAATATGCTATTGGGGACAGTTTACAAAGATTATACTTAAATCTAATCAATTGCTGCCTACATGGTAAAAGTCACGAGAACCAAACAAACATTATATCCCTGTACTATATTTGTCAATAAATAAATGTTCATATCAGCTAACTAATATATAATATATTATGTAATATATTATATTTTAGAAAGAGAACTTTACATACAGTTTACCCGTATCAATAAACTGATATTAATTGTAATAACTAAGTGTTCCCCATTAAGCTTTACTTAAAGGGGCTCTTCCATAATAATAGTATATGGCGGAGGAATTTGATGACAGCTCTGCTTTTAAGAGTTTCTACAAAGGTTGTAAATATCTTCAAGTTGTACTATTGCAGTTAAAGTAAACATATCAATCAAATAATTCATTTTTCTTCAGTACTCTCAACCTTTTAGTTGAGTAACTGTAAGTAGTAAGCCTTTAATTATTATAGATTAAGGTAATAGGTATATGTCGAATTTAATTTATTTTCCAATTAGCTAATTGTCTCTTAACAATATTATGATTATATTAGTCATGGAAACCTGATTTTGGCATTTTTCCTAAATTTCATTATATATGCGATCTTTCATTAAGGGGTCTATTTATTAAAGGTTGAGTTTCTCTGTTTAAAAAAAATCAAAGCTTTTTAGAGGACAAATAAGTTTCATGTTTAGAGATTTATGCCCCAAAGCAGCAGAAAATCCGAATTTGATATTTTTAGAAATTTTCGACAAATTTTAGTTTGTCGCGCGTCAGTTCGAAAAAAGTTGCATGATTTGCGCACTTTCTGCTGCAGTGTATCTTAACTAGCTATTGGTTTTGGTGTGTTTGATATTACACAAATGACAGAACATAAATGACTCGTGCTGTTAGAGATATCACTCCTTTAACAGCTAGAGGCTACTATTTTGCCATTAGGGGGGTTATTATCAAAGGTCAAATTTTGAATTCATGCAAATTTTTTTTATCTAATACATTCAAATGTACTCACAATTAAGATGGGAGATTATTTATGAAAAACTCAAAAGTCTGAAAAAAACGTCATAAATGTCGGGAAGGCAATTAACATATTCAAGTGGTTTGACAAACCTCTGCCATTGACTAGTAAATTAACTTGGCAGGTTTTAGGTGGCGGATATTCGAATTAGAACTGTTTGCATGGTGTAAGTATGATAAATCTCACATACAAATTTACATTCAAGTTGGTGCTTTTTAATTCGAATTTGTGAGTTTTGATACAAAAAAAAATTATAGAATTCAAATTTACCATTCGAACCTTAATAAATCTGCCCCTAGCAGAAGTGGAGATGTATTACATCTTCTCTAATTTTGTGTACATGTCTGATTGCTCAGTAACTTGTAAATACTGTATGTTTAGCTGCAATTATATATCGTTTTATTACATTTATATTATTACTATTTATATAAAAAAGACAATTAAGACCAGTGCTGATATAAATGCTTTTTATCCCAATCTACATGTTTTATTTTGGTGAGATGTACATGATAGCAAAAGGCATACAGTGATTAATATAATTTGTTAGTAAATCATAACCTGCATTTTTCTAAAATGAATAAAAGCCTATGTTATACTTCATGTCTTACCATAATTAATTAAATATAGGGTAGCATTCATTAACTTTGGATTTAGTCTGTCATTTACTGATTAACTATCCCAAGACCAAAAGAGCATCCAAAACATAAAATGTATTCTTGGTTATATGTAATAGTATATTATTAGTAACTACATTTCTGAATACTAGTATGTATTGTTGACTTCAGCACTACCATAAGTAAATACTGCATTTTTGCATACCACGGCATGAAGCAGACACTGGTGTAGCAGAATGCATTAACCAGCACAGCACAAACTGGTGTTTAATCATTCAATTTATGCTAGTTAAACAAATCAATTATGGGAACACATAGAAGTAGCTATCCCATCTGTTTTAATCAGTGCATTAATTATGTTACAATTAATTTTAAACATAATGGCAGCCGATTTCTGCAATGAACAATTTACAGTTAAAGGTCAAATGAAAAAAGCAATGTTAGAACTATTTTTTTTTTTGGAAGAAACTAAATATTGTTTCCTGTAAATATTGTTCTTATTGAAAATTAGCAATTTGTGTTTATGTATTTACTAATTAATGTAGATACTTCTAAGAAATTGCTAAAGTTTGAGATCCCCTGGAGCAGTGGTTATCAAACTTCAAGCCCTCACTGGAGTATCATTCTGTGTTTAGGATCCCTCATAGTTAATAGTAATGGGCGAATTTATTCGGCAGGCGCGAATTCTCGCCGAATTTCAGCGTCAGTGTCAGAATTGTCGTTGGCGTCGGAATTATCGCCGGCGTCTAAAATATTTGGATGCCGGCGACAAAATTTGCGTTTCGCAAATTTTTCACCATTTCAAGTATTTTGTGGGAAATTCACGAATTTTTCAGGGAAAATCATAAGAGTTTTTTCCCCTATTTTTCTGATTTTTTCAAAAATACCCAAACATTTGAAATGTGAGTTTATCAGAGGTAGAATAACCCTCACACAACTCACAAATTCGATTCTTGATAAATATGCCCCTAAGTGTCAGTGAGGCCACCACATTGGATACCAGGATACCACATTGAATAACCTGTAATCAAGAAACATGTAAAGGGATATAAGGAAAGTTTTTCCTACTAGACCATAGGGTATAAAATATAAAAAATGCAATAACAGGGAATGTTTAATACTATATTTAGTCAATAATCAATATTACAGAGCTTACATAGGCACAACATTTATTTGCATATAGCCTCCTATACTTAATCACATGCCATTGATAAGGTGATATGGACAAGAGACTTTTTTTAGCCTACAAAATTAGGGCAATTGATAGGCCAATAAGTATAACCCTATGACTCATCCAAAGGTTGTGTTTCTGCGTGAAAATAATGTGTATGGTAATCTAGGTTTTGGGTAGAGGAATGACATAGATTTAATGGTCATTTACTTATAGAAAAAAAGTGTTCAAAATGTGAAAAAAAGGCAGCAACTGGTGTATTTTTGCATTTTGTACTTTGCACATTCTGCCCTTCTTGTATTAGTACAGAATCCAGCAGTTGCTCCTGGTAGTCAACGATGCATTAGTGAGGGGCAGGAGGAGATAAGTTAGCAACAAGGGGAAGCACACTCGTACCATGGGTTTCATAACCCACAATATGTGAATCTCTTTTGTGCTTGCAAGCTTGCATATGGAAGTGGAACTGCTTAAGCTTTCTTACTTTTATCACAATGCAACAGTTCTGCCAAGCATAATAGCTTAGAGTATAGGCGAGTATAGGCATTGAGCAGTGCATTCAGATTACAATGCTTCCATGTTGATTTTGAGACTGCAAATGAATTAAAAGAGTGGCAAGGGAGATGAACTAACTTCACAGCAGAAAAAAATATTTAATTCTAGTAAATATAAATCTTTTGGCTCAGTTAAAGAAATCCTGTGTTTTAAGTGATCGATTCATGCAGCAATAGAATGAATGAATTCTACGAATCTGAGTAGAAAAGATGTCAGCTGAAGGAAATTATATTTACGCAACATATCATTATTGTAGTTATTTTTACATGGCCTCCTGCTATACAGTGTAAGACCCATATTACTGTACAGTAGCATGCAGGCTTGTTGCTTTACATTATGAAAATACCCTGTATCTGCCCCAAGCATTCCAAACAATAGCTATCATACCCAAATCATGTAATTTTTGGTATTGATGAATAAAATGAATTTCTAGTTGAAAAAGATACATTTTGATATTTAAAAGTGTAACACTTTTAAATGAGCACAAAGTAACTGTAGTTACATTCTACCTAAAAACTAACTTGGCTCTAAACGTGGCACTAAAACTAAACTACAACATCAAAATATCCGAATTGAAGATTTTCAGGTATGTCAGTGATTGACAAAATCAATATCCATCTCCCACCATCCATTAAAGTGATTGGTTTAATAGAAGAAAATGTTATACACTGGGAAGTTCCAATCAATATTAGATTGAATCCCTGCTTGAAAAGTGTACAAGGAAATTTTCAAGCTTCCTCAACAAATCAAGTACATACAGATTAAATCTTAAGTGGTTCTGGCCAATTCAAGAGAAATATGTTTGTGACAGTAGAATTTGTAGAAAGATACTGTATATTGTATAGGTACACAATGGTTAAATAGGCCATTTGGAACAATTAGTAGAAGTATTAGATTATACATTTATCATACTATATGTAGAAAACAAATTCCCTGTACTGGAGTTTGAATCCAGTTTGTAATTTCTGATCAAACTCTTGATTTAGACTGACATTTAAGCATATTCTTTCATTTAAGAGGAAATAAAATATTCTATACTACAGATAGTAGCAGTCAGTATAGTCAGTATATCATGCACTGCCGGTGCTTTACATTCAGTATAATTAACACAAATTAAAATTCAACAATTTCAAAATAGAATATTGATTTAAATAAAGAAATGTTGCCCACTGAAAGAATAACATACATTTTCCAATAAACATTAATTAAGGGATGACATTGCTCTAGATCCCAATGGCAATTCCAGGCATTTTGAGTTATTGTGGTCTGTAAACAATGCTACAGTACTTTTCATCAACAAAAAGAAGTATTGTTATGACAGTGTTTGCTACATACTTTTCTCTCCCCATTTTTATGTTGGCTGAAATATTTCATAGGAGTCCCAAAAGAATTCGCTGCTACTGTTAAGATGGCAGACAACTCCAAACCCAGACATTATGATGTGCAGTTTGGTAGTACAATTAAATCTCCACCACCCACACCATTGCCATCATACGATTATGTAGTAAGGACCAGAAGGCTCCAGTTGGTTAGTAGACAGCTCCAAACTCTGATGACATGATCTGCTGCAAAGGTGCCAGTCATTAAATTATGAGGGTAGACTGTCAAGGTTGGGGTTGTTTTCTCTGGAAAAAAGGCGTTTCCGAGGGGACATGATTACACTTTACAAGTACATTAGAGGACATTATAGACAAATGGCAGGGGACCTTTTTACCCATAAAGTGGATCACCATACCAGAGGCCACCCCTTTAGACTAGAAGAAAAGAACTTTCATTTGAAGCAACGTAGGGGGTTCTTCACAGTCAGGACAGTGAGGTTGTGGAATGCACTGCCGGGTGATGTTGTGATGGCTGATTCAGTTAATGCCTTTAAGAATGGCTTGGATGATTTTTTGGACAGACAAAATATCAAAGGCTATTGTGATACTAAGCTCTATAGTTAGTATAGGTATGGGTATATAGAATTTAATTAAAAGTAGAGAGGGGTGTATGTATGGATGCTGGGTTTTCATTTGGAGGGGTTGAACTTGATGGACTTTTCCTTTTTTCAACCCAATTTAACTATGTAACTATGTAACTATGTAACTATTATTCCACTGTCTTGTTGACAAGTGGAATTACAAAGATAGCAAATTCCACCTGTCAGCAGCACATTGAATGTATTGAAAAGGCAGTTACGCCTCAAATATTTGTTAATGGTTCATGGATGGTAATAATTTGGGCTCAAAATAGACTCTGTATAGTCCTGCTGCCTGTAGAGAAAGTTTTCCAGGCCACCAGGGGAAATGCAGTGAACTTCAAACATAACAATGTAACTTATTTTCTATTCATCTCAATTTTGACTATTTTTTTAAGCCTCTCTGCATTTTGGTTACCCCATAAAATCTGCTGAAGACCAAGTGAACATACTGGGGAAAGTTCAGTTCACTGTTTATGCTTGCAGTGTTGATGAATTAAGCATGATGGTTAAATAAAGACACTTAAAGGAAAACTATACCCCACTAGAATGCATACCTAAGCAACAGATAGTTTATATCATATCACATGGCCTAAAGAATCTTACCAATCTGAAATATAGAAATTAGTAAATATTTTCCTTGTACATCTTTTCCCATGAACCACCATTTCGTGATGGTCTGTGAGTTCCATCAGACATCACCTGGCCAGAATAATGCAGCTCTAATTGTAACAGCAAGAAGTGAGGTAATTAAAGACAGAACTTTGTCCATTAATTGGCCTAACTTGTATGTGTGCACTTGGTTTGTTTATGCGCACCTTGGACGGGCCCTTACTACTTAAAATGGCGAATTTCCATTTAGGATTACCCAATGGAACATACTACTAAAAAAACTATATTTTTATGGCAATTGGTCTATTTAGATGAAGCAGGGTTTTGCATACAGTATAAGCTGTTTCATGCAATATATTTTTTATAGAGACCTTAATAATCAAGTCATTGAATTAAAATGGCAGGTAGTGGGCAAACTTATCATTTATCATAATCCATCTTTTGGGGGGGGGTGGTTGAAGAGATATTGAAAGATTAAAGTGTTCATGTCTTTATGCCTAGCAAATTGACTTTTTAGAGTCAATATTGTTTGAAAAATTGCTTGTGTTGAACAGATCTTTTGATTTTGTAATTTTGAGATCATAAGTACTAAGTAGGATTCAGGCAAAGAAGCCCATATCAAAGTCCACATTTTGTCAAAACAAAGTGTTTATTAAACAAATTTGTCTATAAAATCAAAAGTAAAACTTCAGGCCGAGTGACAAAGCTCAATATTACTATAAATGGAACCAAAGTTGTATACACAGCACAACAGCTGTCAAAGGCTCAACGAGATGGGCAGGCTGATTAATTAAAGTAATTGATTATCCATTTGACAAGGAAAGGCTTTCCAAATTGGTATTTTATGATTTAGAAAAGAGGCATGTTTACATAATTAACATCTACACACATTCAGTATATCATTTTCCCCCTAGGTCAGTACACATGATAGGAGGGCATCCATTGAAATAAAAAAGACACTTCTTGAATAAGTTTTGATATCATTGTATAAAAGATTAAATTAAGGTTTGTCAGAATATGGAGCTTTACTATCTAAAATACATGGTAATCAGAAATTTATAAGTAGGGATTAGTGTGAACTTGAACTCCATTTTTTACTGATTAAAGACCTCAAAGTCTTCCTCAAAAAATTTGCAGCTAAATTGCATTTGTGAACGTTCTCAGTGTATGTATTAAAATTTCACAATCTCAAACCATTTTTTTTTTTTTATAAAATGTTAAACTAAACTCCAGAGCAGGAGTTAAAAGGTTTGTAATGTGCAATTAAGAGTCACAATGCAATAAAAGCCTAACAAAAAATATTTCTTTGCGACAGGCAAAATTTAATTTGCAAAATTTTGCTCTTTGCAAACTTTTTTACATGTCCCTAAAATACTTCATTGTGATTATTAAGTTATTCTCAAGATGCCATTTGCCACTGATAGGAAGCTAACATTTATGGAACTCTATGGACCCAGATTCCATGGTGCTTTTATTAAAGATAAAAAAATGATAGAGGAATCACATGCACATATGCCGTTTATATCTATACTAAATATTACAATATATAACATGCTGTGTGCTTTGTCTGCTTTATATAGATCTTATAATGTTTACTTATGTTAAGCAAGATGAACACACATTATTTTACTATATTTTAGCAATTTCTCAAAAGCTCAAATACATTAATGTAATACTAACACTTCTTTTAAGTAGACCATTTCTAAATACCTTCTGAATCCATTTTAAACTACCAGTTACATGTAAGAAATGTATGGTTAATTTTGCTTAGCAGCATGTATTTAGAGATTAGACACAGGGGGTCATTTATCAACACTGGGCAAATTTGTTGATAAATGTCTTACATGTAACTGCTAGTTTAAAAATGAATTCAGAAGGTATTTAGAAATGGTCTACTTAAAAGAAGTATATTTTCTGCTATTATTTACCATTAAATCATTCTATACTTTTATATTATATTTTTATATTTAGTGGAAGTAGATGCAAGAATAAAAAAATGACAAAAAATCCATAATAAAATAACTATCAAAGTTAACAAGTACTTTGCTCAAGTCTTGAAAGTTCTCAGTATTTAGTAGTGAGAAGGGCCCAGTTATTAGTACTATTTTGAGAAAAGTTATAACTGGAATTTTTTTATTTTAAATAATTTGTAAACTTTCACTCCAAATAGTTATACTATTCCTTGGGGGAATATATCAAAGTATGTGGTTTTTTTGAACAACATAAAATATATATAGACATAGTGAAATCAACAAAACCATTTCACTTTATATTGTGTGATAAATGGAAAGCGAGTGGATAATGTGGGTACATTTAAAAAAAATAAATCCCAGAGTAGTATAAAGCTGTATTATAATTTAAGGGAAAATAACCCTGTTTTGGTTCATATTTTAATAAAAATTACTGTTTTGCTTATTTATGCCATTATTAACTATGCAGGTATGTATTTTCAGCCACATATTACACTATAACATATCACACTCTTCTGAATGTCACATGACTACTACAGTACAGTGCACACAACCATTTTTCCCTACTATTGGTTGTGTGCTGGATCTCATGCCACACCAGCTTACAGTACCTGTGTGTGTGCTCTGGCTGGGCTCCTGCATTTTCATGTTGCATAACTCACTACCCTTACAGTCTCTCTGATTTTAGGAATCTATCTGGGCCTGTTGCCACCTAAAGCAGCAGATCCTCACCCTTCCCTGCTACACTTAAAGGGGTTCATCAATAATAATAATAAGCAAGGAACTTGGAAAAGTGCATGGCAGCAGTCATAAAGGCAGTGATAGAATATATATGATCCAACAAAAAGTAAACCATGAATTAAAGAAAAGAGGGAAGGATGGTAAGAAAATAAAGCTAACAAGTAAATCTTAAATTTTTTTGCAGTCCTGCAAAACTATTGCTGCAGAGAATTTCTATTGCCATTGGTAATTCATATAGTATAGAGTTGCAACACCATGATTAATGAGACATGTTGAGTAAGTGGACATCATATTTCTTACCCACTTGTCCACTGTCAGAAATAAATGCATTTCTTGGCATATGTGGGCATAGTCATGAGATACTACATCTTTCTTCTATGTGATAATCAGAGCAGTATGGCCACATGTGAATGACTAAAACACATTGATATTTGCAGTATCAAGGATAGTAAGTCAGGTTTTCGTTTTGCAAATCTACATTGGTGATATCATAACACAGGTTATTGGCTGAACAGTTTTGTGTAACTACCTGTGGCCAAATGCTATGCTGTTCACGTATGCTAAAAATTACCAAGTGATGCTTGATTACAGCTTACACATTGATACCTTTATACACCCAATAAATTGGTTGGATTTGTCCAACTATGAAATGGAAAATTTCAACAAAGATCACATCTCTTTTTAATCTTTATAAAATAAGTTGTCTAGAGGCACTCTTGTTCAAATCTCATCAGTTTGCCAGGTATTTGGATATACTGGCGCAAATTCAAAGTGCCGAAGCGCCGAACGCTAGCGTTAATTCGCTAGCGTTTGGCATTTTTCGTTACTGCGCAAATTCACTAATGAACGCTGGCGTAGTTTCGGTAGTGTTATTTTGCATCCTTACGCCAGACGAATTTTCGCTAGCGACGTAACTACGCAAATTCACTAACTTGCGCAGTGTACTGAACGCTACCTTTTACACTAGACTTCCTTCGCCACCTCAGACCTGGCGAAGCACAATAGAGTAGATAGGGATTGTTTCAAAAAAAGTCAAATTTTTTTCTAAGTCCCAAAAAACGCTGGCGTGTTTTCTACATGATGGGTGATAGGCTGAAAAAGATCGAAAATATTTTTGGGGCTCCCCTCCTTCCCCCCTACATTTCCTGACTCATGGCAACTTACCTAGACAGTGGGCACATGTGTAGGGCAAAATAACATTTTTATTTGCTGATTTGAAGGTTTTCTAGGCATTTGTAGTGCTGATACGTGTTCCTCCATTGAAATTTGAATTTGGAGCCGTATGCAAATTAGCCTTCGCTAGCGTAACTTCGCTTTACATAGCGAATCAATGCTAGCACAACTTCGCAACCTTACGCTACCCCTGTGCGCAACTTCGGATTTTAGTGAATTTGCGGAGCGCTGGTGAAACTACGCCTGGTGAAGTGCGGCGAAGTGCGGCGAAGTTGCGCCTGGGCAACTTCGCATCTTAGTGAATTTGCCCCACTGTGCTTACACAGCATGTTATTTTATGTAGTTACATACAGCAAAACCCTACGGAAATGAGGCAAAATAAATTAGAGTCTGTTGAAAAGTACTTATAGTCATTGTTTAAAGGCAAAATGTAACAAAATGTGAGAGCTATGGCTGTAATGGCATTTTTTATTTTTTTTAACACGGTAATGTTTCTAGAGGTATCATGAACATATTTCTTCTGAATACAAAATAAATACAATTATGACCTGTACAACTACTATGACAAAGCAATGTGTTGTGTTAGAATACATCAAGTCAATAATCTGCTTTTCTACTCTAGGCTACCACCGTGGTTCCAAGCAACATTGAATACCATATAGGCAAATTACTTCTAATACAATACACAAAAAAATGGGACAAGTACTGTAGAATAAGCAACAGAAGATGCAGTGACAATCATAACTGGGAAAAAATACTAAAATCTCTGTCAGGAAGGTTTTTTTCTTCTTTACAATAAGTCACTCAAAAATTGTAATATAGCGCATTTAATATGTTGAATTCTTCTTCTGGATCAGTTTAATTATCAACCTGAGATGATTATTGTTTGATACTGAGACTGAATATCATTAGAAAACAGCACTCATCAGCCTAATATACCATGTTGCATTTAGAGTATTATAATGAACATATTTTGTATGAATATCGGCCCATTTAAACACATAATTGTATTGAAAATGGATGTGTACAATATGAATACATTAACAGGCATCCCCATTACTGTTAATGTATTAAGATTAAATTTGTGTCAGATTGGGAAATGATACGAAGGAATATGATATGGTACAGACAGCCTGTCAGATGCTGTGTTCATTTGGCTGCTGGGTTCCCCCAGCTGATGTTCCTCTCAGAAGTCTGCCAAGGGAAGCTCGGCTTGACGTTGCCTTGTCTTCAATCGGTATTGTATTACTTTTCTTACAATATATTATTCTTCTTTAATTATGATCAATGTGTGTGTGTTTTATTTCCACCCCTATATTTGATAAGTCTGCTCAGTGCTCAGTAAGATGTTTCGTTTGTGATAAGTCTGCCAAGGGAACTTGTAGCAAGACAATCATGTATTTATTTTTATGGGAAAAAGTTTTTCTTGAAATTTTTACAAAATTTTGGGCTAAATTAAAGACATCCTGGTTATTTAAATATGTTTCTACTATCACCTCTTAACCACGCATGAGCTCCAGGGTTCCCACACTGGCCTGCATTAATAGACATAGATGAGCCAAATGAATCAGGTGTACATATCACTCAAACATAGATCTTTGGAAATTAAATCTACTGCTCTGATTCATGTTGAAATAGGAGTGCAGCTGCATCAATTTGGATGAAGTGACTGGAATGAAGCTAGAATTCTTGGGGAAATTCTGCATAATGGGTAAAAATATTGCACTTTGCACTTTTCTTTAAAAAGCAATGCTATTTTTATTTCTATAGTATACTGGCATTTCTGATAGAGTCACCATAAACATAAAATAATAATAAATAATAAATTATAATAAGACACTAAGTTGTAAATAATGTAACCAAGATAACTAAATGAAACCCTAGAAAAAACATGTGGTGGGTTTTGAAACTTCTACATTTTCCTTTAAAAATAAAAGATGCTATTTCCAAACTACTGTTAGTATTGGGACTTGGAGTTTAAGCTACTGTATTTGTAGTAGAGACCATTCATTCTAACTGAAGGCACCACACTACACATAGGCTAGGTCTATACTGGTATGAAACCTGTTATCCAGAATGCTTGGTACCTGGGGTTTTTTGGATAACACATATTTTTGTAATTTGGATCTTCATACCTTAAATCTACTTGG
Organism: Xenopus petersii; assembly: GCA_038501925.1. Lineage (NCBI taxonomy): Eukaryota > Metazoa > Chordata > Amphibia > Anura > Pipidae > Xenopus > Xenopus petersii. Next base: position 93,407,667 of record CM076687.1, on the reverse strand, counting down.
AAATCATGTAAACATTAAGGGGCCGATTCACTAACTTCGAGTGAAGGATTCGAAGTAAAAAAACTTTGAATTTCTAAGTGTTTTTTGGGCTACTTCGACCATCGAATGGGCTACTATGACCTTTGACTATGACTGCGACTTTGAATCGAACTATTCAAACTAAAAATCGTTTGACCATTCGACCATTCGATAGTCTAAGTACTGTCTCTTTAATAAAAAACCCCTAGTTCGCCATCTAAAAACTACCGAACTCATTGTTAGCCTATGGGGAAGGTCCCCATAGGCTTGGCTAACTTTTTTTGATCGAAGGATATTCCTTAGATCGTTGTATTAAAATCCTTCGATCGTTAGATCGCACTATTTGCGCTAAAATCCTTCGACTTCGAAATTCGGAGTCGAAGGATTTTAATTCCCAGTCGAATATTGAGGGTTAATTAACCCTCGATATTCGACCCTTGATTCGGCCCCTAAATGAACTGAATAAGCTGGTTTTGTTTTCAATAAGGAGTAATTATATCTTAGTTTGGATTTAGTACAAGGTATTGTTTTATTATCACAGTGAAAAAGGAATTACAGTAAAACCCCCATTTTAGTTTTTTCACAGGACCAAAAAAAAAAATGGTGTAAAATCTAGGAAAATGTTAAATCAGGGAAATATATTATGCATAATATGCCACAAAACAACAATGTAAAATGAGGGAAAACTTAAAATCAGGGGATGTAAAATGGGGGTTCTACTGTATTCTCTATTCGAGACGGTCTTTCCATAACTGAGCTTTCTGGATAGCGGATCCCATACCTGTACAAGGATTATACCAGACAATATGATTCTAATTGATTTTCACAGTTGTCAGTGGAAGGTACCTGGGCAGCCATTTAGAGGTCATTACTGGCATCATTGGAGTGTTGATCATTATAGACAGTAAACTAGTCGCCTTACTTGCTACATATTGACTATTCATAAAACATTTAACCTACACTAACAAATTAGATCAGTATATTATGAAAATATATAATATCAAACAAAAGTCTGCTTGCCCTTCCAGGAATGTTGATTCAATCAATGTCAATATTTTATTAATATCAACTGAATCCACTAGGGGGAAAAAATAGACCGTAGCTTAGTACAGTTTTACCTGATTGAATACTTGACTGAATGAACCCACTAACCGACTGATTGATCAATATTATCAAAATGTAAAGATTGAATGAGTATGAATTCTGCAAATGTTCTGTACTTAAATGTTCTTTGGTGGGCCCCAATCACTTCTACCAGTTATACTCCTGTCTTTACTAATAAACATTTTATTTAATATGCCACTACACCTTTTGGTTCTCACCAACCTATGCAAAATAGTTTTGTTTCAGCATTCAGTCTCAATTTTCTTTTACAGGCTGATAACAGGCCGTAAAATAATATGTTAGGTTGGAAAAAGATACTCATCCATCATGTTCAACCTTTTAAGCCTATATATAACCTGCCTAATTGCTAATTGATCTGGCAAAAAAACACCATGAAGCCTCTCCAATTTGCCTCGGAGGGGGGCAATTTCTTCCTGACTCCAAGATGGCAATCAGATTGAATTTGACTGTATAAGACCTTCCCAAACATCTATTTATGGGGCAGAAATGGGAGCAATCCCTTTCACTACATGCTAAGAACAAGGTGGATGTAACTATACACCCAGGTTGTGCTCTAACCTTGCATAGTGATCAGTGAGTCTGACCTGTTTCAAATTTGCAATTCGGCAAAACAATTTATGAAAGGCATTGAAACCATTATTTTTTCACTGTTCAGCTTACATATAATAAAGCATGGTGCATGAGAATTCAAAAACAAAAAAGCAAAAGGTAGTGGCTGATAACAGTAAAATAACACTGAAGATGATTTTATAATGATAGAAATAATGTAGGCTGTTGAAATATTAGCTGTTAACCATCTTTGAATGTTAATTGTGTAACTTGTTGCAAGAAGTGCATTTGTTAGAGATATCAATGTAATTAAAATACAATGAAAAGAACAGAGCAAATGTGAGACCTTGCAGAATGATTCATAATGTTGTTTTTATTCTTTCCAGAGACAACGGAACAGAGGAGGCTAAGTATTAAAATTGTCATGCACAAAGCAAAGACAATTTGTGCTGCAATTTCAGTTTAAAATAAGGAAGGTTATATTATATTTTTTTAATGCAGGAAGGAGGCTGTATTAGACAAAAAGTAATTCTGTAAGCAGTAATATATTAATTCAAGTGTACTGTACAAATACATTGACAGAAGAAAAAATGGAAGCATGCTCTGTATATAGAATGGCTTGACAAAGGGCCCGGAGGGGCATGAAACATTGCCCTTTTTGCGGATACACATAGGCTGAATAAAAACACAAACTTCACTAAGCGTGTTTCTGGATTTTTTATGGGAGCAGGGTGTTGCAGGCTTCTTTGTGTTTAGATTAATGGCTAAACATTATTAGTAACACAGAATCTTTAAAACAGTCAACATAATTTGCAATACACATATATAAATCAGCAGTTTTGAGTAGTTTTGAGCAGCCTACTTCAGGTACGTTATAGAACCATTAAAAGGTAGAAAATGGGCATCTACTGTATACTGTATGTCATAATACTGGGTGAATGTTGTAATCTTTGATTCGAAGTCGAAGTCGTAGTCAAAGGTCGAAGTAGCCCATTCGATGGTCGAAGTAGCCCAAAAAAACACTTCGAAATTCAAAGTTTTTTTTCCTTGGAATCCTTCACTCGAAGTTAATGAATTGGCCCCTCAGTGTAAAGGAAAATTATTAGGGAGTTTTCCAAGTGGTATAAGAATATTTTATAAACTGAATGTGTGCATGTTGCAAAGGAATGTTTGATTTAAAATTCAGCATTGTACAAGTTACTCACTCAGCAAAACTGCTGCTTCTCTGTTATCACTAGGGACAGGTTTGTTTCTACTTATTTTGGGATGAGACCAATATGCATTTTTTTGTGAACCCATTACAAAGCTGATTTTTACAGTCTTTTTAATGACTGAAATTGGAATCCGCACACTTCGGGGCACATTTACTAAGGGTTGAATATCGAGAGTTAATTAACCCTCGATAGTCGACCATTGAAGTAAAATCCTTCGACTTCGAATATCGAAGTCGAAGGCTTTACCACATTGTGTTCGATCGAAGGAAAAATCATTCGATCGAAACGATTAAATCCTTCAAATCGAACGATTCGAAGAATTTGAATCCATTGATCTAAATATTTCCCTTCGATCAGGAAAGCTTAAGGGGGAAGGTCCCCATAGGCTAACATTGGTGATCGGTAGGTTTTAGGTGGCGAAGTAGTTAGTCGAAGTTTTTTTTAAAGAGACAGTACTTCGACTATCAAATGGTCAAATACTCGAAAGATTTTTAGTTTGAATTGTTCAATTCGAAGTCAAAGTCGTAGTCGAAGGTCGAAGTAGCCAATTTGTCAAAGTAGCAAAAAAAAACTTAGAAATTTGAAGTTTTTTTCATTCTAATCCTTCACTCGAGCTAAGTAAATGTGCCCCAACATGAAAGTTTTCTCCCAGAGTGAAATCTCTCATGATTAATAAATCAATGTTGATTATTCTCCAATAAAACCTAAATTAATTAAACTCACAGCCAGCAGATAAATACCAAACAATCCCAGAACATGTAGAAAAAGAATTTTGAAAGCAGGTAAATACAATAAAAAAATAATTTTTTAAACTCTCGGATTTTTACATTTTTATAGTAGTACTGTAAAAACCATGAAAGATGTCTTAACTTAAGATACAATAATCATAGCGAACGCTGTGACAATAAGAACATTTTAAAACTTTTCAATCAATATCTATATTGCTTCCAACAGTTGGTTTATTGATCCTTGACTTTGTATACAATACCTGGTTCCCAAGTCTTTAGTCTCTGCTTTAAAGTCACAAATCGTTCTTTATAGTGTTTGAGGCTGAAAGAGATCACATCTTAAAATAAAAATCCCTTTTGCTTTGCAGTTTTATTCCCTGTTCCTGGCTAAATCATTGTTCCGGAGGACAGAGATCGTTCTTATTGCAAAATTTAGAAATCCCTCTGCCTGATGCTGCAGTGACCTTTTGAAGAACCTGCTGAAGAATACAGTTTAAAATCTGAGCTTTGTCAATTTTACAGGGATATGTATGTGTATGGATCTGCATAAATTGTGTATTTGTGATATGATTACAATGAGGGCAGTAATTTTTCAAACATTGTGGGGACACTAACATGGGAACATTTTTGAAAAATGGTGAAAATAGAACACGCCTTGCCAGAGAGACATTTTACAACTTTCTCGTTACTGGTTTCAGATCTTTGGGGTCATATATATCAACTGGTGGGTGTAAACGTTTTTTATAAAAATGAAATAAATAATCCTATAAAAGTTCAAACAGAGAACTGTGAATTTTTCCTCTTCTTCGAAGTGGTGAATCATGGGAGAGAGAGAGACAGCAATGTTATAAACAATTCTGAATGCTTGTTGAGTTGAAGATGTAATAAATATTAGCTGGTTGGCATTAAATATCACTTGTTTGTGATAGCCATGAAACCATGCTACTGTTGCTACTAACTGTAAACTATATAGGAAGGGATGTCATTTATCTTAAAGGGATACTGTCATGGGAAAACATTTTTTTTTCAAAATGAATCAGTTAATAGTGCTGCTCCAGCAGAATTCTGCACTGAAATCCATTTCTCAAAAGAGCAAACAGATTTTTTTATATTCAATTTTGAAATCTGACATGGGGCTAGACATATTGTCAATTTCCCAGCTGCCCCAAGTCATGTGACTTGTGCTCTGATAAACTTCAATCACTCTTTACTGCTGTACTGCAAGTTGGAGTGATATCACCCCCCTCTCTTCCCCCCCCCCAGCAGCCAAACAAAAGAACAATGGGAAGGTAACCAGATTACAGCTCCCTAACACAAGATAACAGCTACCTGGTAGATCTAAGAACAACACTCAATAGTAAAAACCCATGTCCCACTGAGACACATTCAGTTACATTGAGAAGGAAAAATAGCAGCCTGCCAGAAAGCATTTCACTCCTAAAGTGCAGGCACAAGTCACATGACCAGGGGCAGCTGGGAAACTAACAAAATGTCTAGCCCCATGTCAGATTTCAAAATTGAATATAAAAAAATCTGTTTGCTCTTTTGAGAAATGGATTTCCGTGCAGAATTCTGCTGGAGTAGCACTATTAACTGATGCGTTTTGAAAAAAACTGTCTTCCGATGACAGGATCTCTTTAAAAACATCTAGATTTTTTTATTTAAAAAATCATGAATACAGTTGTTTTTTATAAAACATTGTTTAAAAGCAGTCTGTAAGCGGCACTTCTGGTTTGAGTCTGACCATAGGCACTACTTTATATAATATAATATAATATAAAAAAAAATATATATATATATATTTATACTTATAATTTATATATATATATATATATATATACATATATATATATATATATATATATATATATATATATATATATATATATATATACAGTATATATAGATATATAGATATATATCCAGCCAGATCGCACTCCTTTAGTTTAAAACATAGCATTTATTTCGCTTGTTTAAAATGTAACATAGAGCAGTTCCATATGCAACAAAGTTTCCAACTTATCTGCACGGAGTCCAATCATTGCGCCGCATATTCAAGCACCTACGCGACATGCCATCCCTAGCTAACTGCTTGTTCTTCTGTATTAATATATTTGGATATCCCCTTTCATGTAGTTTATTACCCATACTTTCTAGATCTTGTTCTAAAGCTACTTGATTATTTGTAATTCTTTTTACTCTTGTGAACTGACTTGTGAGGATTGACCTCTTAACTGAAGGCGGATGAAAGCTATCATAAGCAAGCAATTGATTTCGATCTGTAGGTTTAGTGTAGATCCAATTATCAAATCCTAAATGCGTGCGTGTAACTAATACATCTAGAAAAGTTACTGCTTGGATATCCGCTGTCATCGTGAATTTTATATCATTATGGGCTCCATTTATTATATATATATATATATTATTATGGATCCAAATTTAAAAAGTGTGAATTAAAAAACCCACTAAACAATGTGCTAAAACTACAAACTACCTCTAAAACCTATAAAAATTAAAACATTTTGGACAAATTCTAGCGCAAAACAGGGATATATACATATGTGGGCGTGTGTATGTTTGAATATATTGCTATTTTTTTAATTTGTATGTAGATACGTGTGTGTATGTATATATACAGTATTGTATATGTTTATGTATCCACAGTATTCATGGATAGGTGCACAGTCAGCTATTTTGTTATTATTTTCCCAATATTACATTTACATAATCATTGTATGAAGCCCTACTTTTATTATGAAAATGTAGACATACATGAAAACCTTTTTTTTTTTGTTTATGTTTAACATAACTAAATGGTTTGGATGAATAAATCTTTGAAAATAATCTTTTGGCCATCAACTACTTCTTTTTTTTTTTACTTCAAAAGAACACACAACCAATGTCACACAGGTTTCATTAATGAGTCAAACTCTTTTTTTTTGAGAAAAATTTACTGTATAATAAGTCTTATCAGAGAAAAACTAGAGATTATTGGATCTAATTCCTTTCATTGTGTGGGAAAGATATGCAGATATACCTGTCAATCAATAGACAGTTAGACATAGGTGAACTTATCTTCTAAGAACAGACTGTTTCCAGCTAAGCAATGATGCACTGTCGACTAAACAGAGACACTTATTGTATTCATAAAGAAAGGTTATTATTCAATTATTCATGTTTATGGATGGGGTTGTTAGTGGTTATTTCTTGAACATAGTTAATACTGTCAATGTGTCATAAAAAAAGACAGAGGTCCATCAAGGTCAGCTCTCGCTCTTGAGATGTCCTATTTATTATGCTGATCCAAGAAGATAAAAATGCACAACAGCAACTTTTAAAAATAGATGGAGCTGGTCTATTGTATGACAGAAGCAGATGGCTAGAGTAAATTGTGTTTAGGTCAGAAACAAGCATGTTTAGATTTATTCTCCAGGTGTGCTGCTATAACAAATGTGAGAGTTATTCATTAACCTGAAGAATGATGAAGGGAGTTGTATTGTAGTTCTGAATAGCAGCTACTGTCGCAATTTCAGTCAATTCTTCATATATTTAAATCTCCAAAATGAATTTTTATATTTTTCTGGTGATTAGTTATTGTGCATACTGAGCACCCATATTTCGGGTGGTAAAACACGGTTATGCTTAATCTCTTAGGATTTAAAGGGCTGTAACATTTGCTTTCCGGGTAAATTTCTAATTCATATACTCATGGTAATATAGTGTCATTTAGTCATTTAGTCAAAATTAGTGTCATAGTGTCATTTAAAAGATATGTACAGCTTTTTATTTTTTTATTTATTGTTTAAAGAAACATAGGCAGAAATTGTGCTTATCTTGTGTATGGAAATATTGAATTTTAATTCAACAACATTGAAACTTAAAATTTCTACTGATTTGTTCAAATGTTCTTATATGCCAGGCAAACTCAGTAATTGGTGGTTGCTGTTCTCCTAGTAGTTACAATTGTCATTTTTAATGTAGTTCTCTTGACTCAAGAATGAAAAAATCAAATATTTGTCATATTTTTTCATCTGAAGTATAATGAAGGAGTTCCAAGCTGCAGGGCTCAGCTTCCAGCTACCAGTCAGGATATTGCATTATTGTCCATTTGTGCAATCATGGTACAACATGTATCCACACAGCTGAAACCTGAGAAATTGCATTTAATACAGAATTTTGGGTTATATACGTACAAAGAATTGTAGTATCTTCTAAATTGCAATGAATACAAACTGTCCTTAAAGGGATCCTGTGATCGGAAAACATGTTTTTTTTTTTTTTTTTGAAAACGCATCAGTTAATAGAGCTACTCCAGCAGAATTCTGCACTGAAATCCATTTCTCAAAAGAGCAAACAGATTTTTTTATATTCAGTTTGGAAATCTGACATGGGGCTAGACATTTTGTCAATATCCCAGCTGCCCCTGGTCATGTGACTTGTGTCTGCACTTTAGAAATGCTTTCTGGCAGGCTGCTGTTTTTCCTTCTCAATGTAACTGAATGTGTCTCAGTGAGACGTGGGATTTTACTATTGAGTGTTGTTCTTAGATCTACCAGGCAGCTGTTATCTTGTGTTAGGGAGCTGCTATCTGGTTACCTTCCCATTGTTCTGTTGTTAGGCTGCTGGGGGGGAGGGAGGGGGTGATATCACTCCAACTTGCAGTACAGCAGTAAAGAGTGATTGAAGTTTATCAGAGCACAAGTCACATGACTTGGGGCAGCTGGGAAATTGACAATATGTCTACCCCCATGTCAAAATTGAATATAAAAAAATTTGTTTGCTCTTTTGAGAAATGGATTTCAGTGCAGAATTCTGCTAGAGCAGCACTATTAACTGATTTGTTTTGAAATTCTTTTTTTCCCATGACAGTATCCCTTTAACTTTTATCCTAGTGCTTCTCAACAGAATGCAGACCTCTTGCCAGTTGTGAAAAGTTCCAAATCGTCCTTCTAAATTACACCCACAGCCTAGGCCAGTAGGAAAGGGACGCAAAAATATAATTTTAGCATTTGTCTTTAATTGTGTATTGCCCCATTGATGTGGTCAGATGAACTTTCATTAAAAGATGAGTTTGTAATTTACACCTATCAGATTTTACTAAACCACCAACTGCTCAGTCTGTCTGCGATATATAGTAAGAACATTATATTAAATAAAAGGGGGTATACAGTACATAATACATTATAGGAAGAACGTACACTCTCTCTAAACACTTTATGGCACTACTCTTTGTTTATCCACTGATGAAGAACACAGTTTTTGATCAAAGTGGAGGAAATTTTTTGTGTGTAATAAACTACTTTTATAGTTCCTGTTAAGTGCTGTGATGTGTTCTTATATAACATTTATATGTATTATTATAAAGTATTATTTATATATATATATATATATATATATATATATATATATATATATATCTATAATTAGTGTGTTAAGAAAGGAGTAGTACAAAACAAAAACAGGAGTGTACAAGAAAAAAAATCAAAAAGCTACAAAATGGGTAAGAGCCCTTTCAGACACAAAATGCTTCAGGCCACTACTTGCCATGCCTTAATTTAAAAAAGTGAAATTTTTAAAGCAGCTCCTTTTTCACATAATATTACTTTTTTTAGACAATCAAACAAGAAGAGAACTTAAAAGATTGAAAATATAAAATTTTACAACTACTGGGAGGGGAACAACACACTTTTCATTGTAGAAAAATAAATTACATTTTTTTTTTCGTGCTACTGGTACTTTAAGGTGGTTATTTATCAATTTTTTTCTGATTATTTCGTTAAAAAAACTCAGACCAAACTAGAATCCATGATTTGACTTTATTTATTATTAAAAAAATTTGATTTTATGGATTGGGAAAAAAATTATAAAATTGAGCAAAATTCCAAATACTATCACTTGATTTTCCTTTTTTTTTCAAACTTTTATAAATAACCCCTTTATATTAATTTGAAATCTGAACAATGGATAGCCTAGCTTTTCAAGCAGAGATCTACAATTTTTAATTTTAGATTTAGCAAATTGGATGTCAAATATATAATGCTGCAATACTTGTATAAAAGCTTTGATTATGCCAGTGGCTTTACACTGTAAGTGGAAAATCTCAGCCATGTTATTCTTGGTACACAAAGTGCAATCATAATAAGCACAGTTGGTTGTAGAAATCATGTGAAGAGTTTCAGAATTGGACAAAAGAAACCCATTTCAAATTTTCTGGTAAAATTACGTCTTTGTTCTTTATCAACGTAATTGTAGATATTAGTAATTTAATCAGAAAGCACTTTTAATGATTGACAATACATGCAAGCCCCTAGTTTGTATTGATTTGTTTTGTTCCTTCAAAATAAGCAAAGTGTATAGTCTTTCATAAAAGACTTGAGGGTGGCTTTGGGAAACATACTTACAAAAAGGCACTGCAGTTTTCTAAAATGACTTTATTGCAATTTTGTAAATGACATTCCAGGAATAAAATAAAGTCATAAAGCAATAAAAAAAAATTTCCCAATATATTAAAATATTTTCCATTTTTCTTTTACTAGAACCACTGTTGCTAACTCCTTATGGCTGGTTGACTGGACTGCATTCATTCTCTTAGAGAATTTAAAATAAAGAAAGCATTTTCTTGCTACCTGAAATGCTTTAGACTAACTACTTTCTGCCATACATGGTTCCTTGCATTTAAAGTCCTAACCAATATACACCTTGCTAATCCTCCCTTTGGGCCTGTATATACACATTCCATCCATCACTAAGTACTGCTAAGAAAAAAATGGATTTGTTTTGCTGGATAATACTGCTGTTGCTATTATTGCATAATTAATCTTTATGAATCATGCATAACATGTATAGTAGTGTGGACTGAGCACAAACGTAAAAATAGGAGCAGTGTCAGAGCAGGCATTCATAGGAAACAGGCTGGTTCTCATTGGTAATGGTAAACAAATCTGTTCCATTTCGCTTTGCTGAAAAATTTGCAAAACTGCTGAAAAATGTGCAAAATGGCAAAAGTTTGCGAAATGCATTGAAGTCAATAGGAGTTTTTCTGGTGACCTTTTTTTACAAGCTCAACTTTTTTTGACATGTGCAACTTTTCTTCTGACTTCAAATGGCTAAAAATTAAATCATCGCTACTCATTGGCGGATAATGCCTGGATAATGTAAACAGCTCTAAATAAAGATATAGCATCTATTCACAGTCCACACTACAAATTACAATTTTTGTACAGGTATGTGTTCGCTTATACCACGGATGACCAACCTTTTTTAACCATGAGCCACATTAAAATGTAAAACAAAGTTGGAGAGCATCACAAGCATGCAAAAAGTCCAAGGGGTGCCAAATAAGGACGTGATTGGTGATTTGGTAGCCCCTATGTGGACTGGTAGCATACAGGAGGCTCTGTTTGTTAGTGCTCTTGTTTTTTATGCAACCAAAACTTGCTTCTAAGCCAGGAATTCAAAAATAAGCAGCTGCTTTGAGTTCTCTGGGAGCAACATCTAAGGAGTTGGTGAGCAACATGTTGTTCATGAGCCACTGTTTGGAGACCACTGCTTTATAAGCATTTACCAGAAAGCTTAGAATTACAGAATAGCCATCTCCCATAGACAACATTTTAATTCAACAATTTTTTTTAAAAACAATTTTTAAATTTCAACATTTTTTTTAAATGATTTCCTTTGTAGTAATAAAACAGTACCTTGTACTTGATCCCAACTAAAATATAATTAATCCTTATGAACAATCCTATTTAGGTTTCAATTTTTTTTAGTAGGCTTAAGATATGGAGATCCATATTATGGAAAGACCCCTTATTCGGAAAACCCATGGTCCTTAACATTCTGGATAACAGGTCCCACACCTGTAGCTCAGTACTAGATCCCACTTATTTGGAGTGGCAATGTATTTTGTTAGTATAAAAATGGAATGGAGAGGAAGGTTAACAATAGGTATAGGATTGATTATCTGATAAACTGTTATCAAGAAAGCTCTGAATTATGGCCATATAAGCAAATAATTCTAATTTTTAAAAAATTATTTCCTTTTTACTTAGTACTTTGTACCTGATGATAAATAAGCTGCATGAATCCTCATGTGTGGCCAAATTGGGGGTTTTCAATTTTTGAATGAATTTCTAGCAAGCTTTAAGTATAGTGATCCAAATTATGGAAAGATCCCTTATCCAGAAAACCCCAGGTGCCAAGCATTCTGGACAGGTAATACAGATAAACCGCAATATTCAATGATCAGGTAGCATTTACTAGTCTGTTTTTTTTACTGCAAATAACTAACTAGTTAAGGGGTGCTGTACAATATCTGGGAAAATAATGCACCTGCTAATACATGGTCTGCTTATACACTTAGGGGCCGATTCACAAAGGGTCGAATATCGAGGGTTAATTAACCCTCGATATTCGACTGGGAATTAAAATCCTTCGACTTCGAATATTGAAGTCGAAGGATTTTAGCGCAAATAGTGCGATCGAACGATAAAATCCTTCGAATTGAACGATTCAAAGGATCTAAATCCAACGATCGAAGGAATATCCTTCAATCAAAAAACCTTCCCCATAGGCTAACATTGAGTTCGGTAGCTTTTAGATGGCGAACTAGGGGGTTGAAGTTTTTTCTTAAAGAGACAGTACTTCGACTATCGAATGGTCGAATAGTCGAACGATTTTTAGTTTGAATCCTTCGATTCGAAGTCGTAGTCGAAGGTCGTAGTAGCCCATTCGATGGTCGAAGTAGCCCAAAAAACACTTCGAAATTCGAAGTTTTTTTACTTCGAATCCTTCACTCGAAGTTAAGTGAATCGACCCCCTTAAGTATGTATAAGCACTAGAAAAGAAAACATTTATTAATTATATGATTACATTTATATACTTACCTCCCACCAACCCCTTCCTTTTATCTGTTGTCTACACTTGCTACACTTCCCACTTAGTGATTTATTTACTACTTTAAAAGCAATTACATACACAACAGTAACCTGAAACAGCTAACATAGGCTGTATCTACTGTCCCCTGAAACCTGAGTACCTAGGGAGAATGTTATGTAAACAGAAACAATATGCTTGCAAATGTTTTTAGTGAACTAATCATAGTCCCATCAGTCTTGGTGCAACTCATTTCCATCTTTCATCCTCTGTTAGACAGTGCCAATCTGCATGTTCATTAAAAATGGGTGTCTAACAGTAGAGCTGAATGCAGGGTTCTGTTTTAGTGCCAACTATATTTCAATCACAATCAAGGCTTTTCTTCTCTTATGATACATTACTAGGAACAACTATGATTAGTTCTAAGCAGAGCTTCAAATCTGTAAATTACTTCTGTTGCAGTGTTTGCCCTTGAGTGAAACTCTGGGACTTGAGGAAAAAAATTGGATGGATAAAACAGCTAATGAAAGGAAGATGCATACGCTCTGTAATGAGCATATTAATGTAAACATTCTCTTAAAATACCAGAAATACTTCAGGCCAGGGAATACAGGGTTATGGAAGATAGCCCGTAGTACAAGTTGATCCAGGGACTAGTCTGACCATTTTGGAGTCATGAAGGATTTTTTTCCCCCTCTGAGGCAAATTAAAGAGGCTTCAAATGTTTGTTTTTTTGCCTTCCTCTGGAACAACTGGCAGTTAGGCAGGTTAAAATAGAGTTAAAAGACTTGTGTCTTTTTCAAGTTAACTTACTATGTAACTATATAAAAGGTAAGGATTTGATACCTTGATTATCTACTTTAATAACAAAAGGTCAAGGCAAGGATATAGCTTGAATAGATACAATTCTTTGTTTTATCTAATAAAAAAGAGAGGTATAGTGCCAAATCAATTTTAAATTCGAAGAGCACAGAGAACGACCAGCGCGTTTCGCTGTAAAACGTTTGGTCCTGTCTTAGACATACAAACAGGTGGCAAACAGGAGCTACTTGCTTGGCTATTCTCTTCTTTCCTCATTCCTCATTTATAGGTCATTACTATGTAACTATGTTAGAGTTGGTGGATGGGTGGCAATGCATGAAGACTGGGTCCCCAATCTGATTGGGGAAATATTACATCACTTTGGGATGCCAACTCTTAAATAAGCCCATTGTATATTGAATGCTGAAATATATTTCCGCTTATTTTCTTCCTAATTAATTCTAAGGCTCAAGGCAGCCCTTTTCTAAAATATACACCATCCAATATTCTGTTGTTTCTTGTTTTCCAAAAATAAATGAATTTTCATATATTTAGGTAAAAAAATTTATTTTCAAGTATACACAGCTTTCAACATAAAAACAAATATGGCAAACACAAAAGAAGAGTAATTACATGCATACAATAATTACCCGGGTCAAGCAAAAAGGGGTAGAACTGCAAAATATGGTACAGACCGGTGTTATGTTTTCAATTTCCAAGAAGCCTGTACGCAATTTTTGTAAAGCCTTTAACTATGAGAGATTGTAACAGAAGCTGTTTACTATACAAATGTTTGCAATGCAAAAATGTATACCTTTGCACAATTTTTTCTTTAATTTTTTATTTAATTAGAGGCACATTTGTATGATTCAAGAAATGCCATGGATGTCAAAGGTGGGGGGGAAAGTTTCATTTTTTTGTCAGACATGACAGATCCATAAAAGTATACTGTAAGTTTGGAAGGCCTACCTTTCCTCTAGACTTTAATCTTTATAATGCTGTTATTTTGAATATAATTAATGTATTATATATCTCCAATATACTTTAATTAAAAAATGTGCACCGTTTTTATAAGAAACCTGACTGTATGCAGTGAAATTCTCCCTTCATTTACTGCTGTGGATAGGAATTGTCAGATGGTCCCTAACTGCTGAGCAGGGAAACAATCATACTTATGAACAGCAGGGGGAGCCCCCGCCTTACTTCCCAGCCATGCAGAACTCAAGCAGCTTTGTTTATGACGATCCCTAAGCAGCCCAGACCACACTGAGCATATGCAGGGTCAGGGTCAGGCAAAGATGTATAACAAAGTTACAAGATGACAGCCCCTTGTGGCCAACTTTGAAAGCATAAATCATTTGTTGGATTAGTCTTTGTGATGCAGTAAGTTCATGCTTATGTTTAGTATACAAAATACAGCATTTCTAGCCTTATTCTATTTTAGACTTTCCTTGTCCTTTAATCATACTGATTCAACTTGCTGGAATTTTTGGATTACAATGTACATTAATATTAACACTGGCTCAGTTTTTGCACAGTTGCAATTGTTCCCAAACGTGCCCTTGCCATTAAACAAATATGGTGGAAACACATTACTCAATTTGGACAGTAATTGAGTAACAATTAACACATTTCCTCTAGACACTGCAACTAAACCTACTTTGTGCCTAAGTTACACAGTTTTGTAAACTCCAGTAGGGGTTTTTGCTTAGTGCCTCCAACTGAACTGCATATAATTTCTTGCATATCCATTATTTGCACACACAGACCGGGTATAAACTATCCATATCCAAATCTGTCAAGTGTATTCCCATTTGTGCAAAAAGATATAAAACACAAATAAGAGTATACAACAGATTTATTGCAAGTTTTAGTAAACACTCAACCGTCTATACATATAAATTGCAAATTAAGAGAGTTTTTTTTTTTTTTACACAGGAGCATTGTACAAATCTCTGTGCAAGGAAGACTACATATATATAGTACGGGGCACATTTACTTAGAATTTCAAAGTAATTTTTTTGGCTATTCCACCATCGAATTGGCTACTTCGACCTTCGACTACAACTTTGACTTCGAATCGAACGATTCAAACTAAAAATCGTTCGACTATTCGACCAATCCATAGTCGAAGTGCTGTCTCTTTAAAAAAAACTTTGACCACCTACTTCGCCATCTAAAACCTACCGAGCATCAATGTTAGCCTGTGGGAAGGTCTCCATAACCTTACTAGCCAATTTGGGATCGAAGGAAAATCGTTCGATCAATGGATTAAAATCCTTCAAATCGTCCGATTTTGAAGGATTTAATTGTTTGATCAAACGATTTTTCCTTCGATCGTTTGATCGCAGGAAATGCGGTAAATCCTTCGACTTCGATATTTGAAGTCAAAGGATTTTACTTCGAAGGTGGAATATCGAGGGTTAAATAACCCTCGTTATTCGACCAATAATAAATGTGCCCCTACATGTTTAGTTTATACTAGCATGCAAGAGACATGTTCAAAATTGGTCTCATGATTGCAGCATACAACCCTAAGTATAAATTTGCACACTACCCAGTATCTAGCACCATTATGCTTTAATTTGCAACATGAGTGCCTAAAAAGTAGCACTTGTAACACTTGTAATACTTCCTAAATCATGTGCATGTTGCACTAGCAGTTTGTTCATGCCATTGTGAGTGCGTATTATATACAGTAATATCTGAAAGGCATAGCGGCAAATTTACTAAGTGCTGAAAATTCACCAGCAACGGCTTCACAGGCAGCGCAACACTTCATCAGGCGACAATTCACTTAGACAACAATAATGCACTAACATGCGAAGTTGCTCCCAGTGCACCGAGCACTGGCGAAGTTGCGCTAGTGTTAATTCGGCAAACAGAGCAAACTGCAATATTTTTAGCTAATTTGCATACGGCGAGAAGTTAAAGTTGAATGGACAAATATGTTGAAGCAATTACATTACATTACACAAGGCTAGGGAAGCTTAATAAAAGAAAATAGAGTTGGTATAATGCCGTACACATGAGCCCAGTGTATAGTTTACATGCCATATGTTCGGAAATGTAGGGGAAGCCGGTTACCCCAAAAACTCTTTTGCATCCTATCATCCTGAAATATAGGAAAAGACGCAGGGTTTTTTGGGACTTTCAACAAAATTTTGAGGAAATCGTATCTACTCTATTGCACTTCACCTGGTCTGAGGTGGTGAAGGCAAGTCTGGCGCAAGAGGTAACGTTCAGTAAAATCCACATCTTAGTGAATTTGCATGTCCCTTCGCCAGAGGGCAACTTCCCCTTGGCAATTGAGTGTGAATGAGCGCCAGCATCAGTCTCCTTCACTAGCGACATTATGCTTGTGCCCGTTAGTAAATCGCCGAAGTGCCGAAATTACATCACACTGGCGAATTTTCGCCACTGTTACTCACTTTGCCCCCTTTAGTAAATTTGCCCCATAGGATCGAGATCCTTAAGTCACACTTGCACAGATTTATTAAACAAAAAAGTGTGCTCAGGTTATTAAGCATGTGTATACTACTGTATACGTTAACATAAATGATGCATATTTCTGCAGAAAAACAAACCTGAATATTTCTGTATTTTGCCGGCATGAAGCCCAGTTCTACCTTTTTTTCTACAGCATATTGTAATGTGACAGTCAGAGTTGACAAGCATGTTTTGTTATAGATACCGGATGCTTTCTTCTAACAAATGACTAGCAACAAATCATTACATGGAATAAGCCACTTAATTACCTGCTCACTCTGTCCCAGTGCATGTGTGTGATAACAGCACAAGTTGTCAGGGTACACAGCATAATGAGTTTTCTGCGATGTCGGTGTGCTGAACTACATTGTTTACATATAGTTTACAGTGCACCTGATTTAAGCAATATAAAAATTCTGTTATGTACAGAGGAAGAACGTCTATAAGCAAACATGTACAATTCTTTATGGTGAAATATAATGCTGTAGCAAAAGACAAAATAACATTTAACATTATATTAAAATAAAAAAAAAGCTTTTCGTAGAATGAAAAGTAAAACCTAATTGCAGCTTTTGGCAGACAAGGATACAGAGGTGAATGAATCAATAGTGTAATTGATAGTTACATACTTTGTTTAGAATTTGCAAGAGAGCCCTCTTAGACGAAAACCATAAAAATATAGCACTTCTGTATAACATTTCCTATTCTGAAATACCTGGAGGAGGTGCAGAAAAATTCCCTATTTGTTTGGTAGCAGTTTGATATTCGCACTTGAATTGGAAATGATTCTCTCAAAAATTCCTCACAGTTCAGAATTTATAGTTGGCACAATGATTTATTATTATTATTATTATTATTATTATGTATTTTTAGAATACCAGCATATTACACAGTGCTTTATCAAATTATATTCATAATTAGACGATCATCTTCTTTAGTAAATGTAAACAAAAAATGCACCTTTTTGCTCTTGAATTCTGTGATGGACATTTTTCAGGGTCATGATGTGCTGTTGTCTAATCCATATACTGTATCTGTAAAGAATTCTTTATTTTTCAGTATGGCTAATAAATGGGTGAGTTGGCACAATGATTTATTATTATTATTATTATTATTATTATGTATTTTTAGAATACCAGCATATTACACAGTGCTTTATCAAATTATATTCATAATTAGACGATCATCTTCTTTAGTAAATGTAAACAAAAAATGCACCTTTTTGCTCTTGAATTCTGTGATGGACATTTTTCAGGGTCATGATGTGCTGTTGTCTAATCCATATACTGTATCTGTAAAGAATTCTTTATTTTTCAGTATGGCTAATAAATGGGTGAGAACAATGTTCTGATTCTGTTTTTAGTCTTTTTTAATCACTTTCTTCCCACCAGTAGTATGAAGGGACAGATAAGGGAAAATTGTTCCCGTCATTTTCTTTTTCTGTCCATCTCCCATAGTAACATTTTAAAACCATTGGGTATCCCTCCTCCAGCAGTGATGATGGCAGTAATGTACCAGTGTTGACAATAAACTATGCAGCCCAATTAATTCCATCCAGGATGTGGCATCCTTGCATAAGGATCTTGACAAACTGGCAATCTAGACAGCTAAGTGGCAGATGAGAGTCAATGTTGATAAATGTACCTGGGATGTAAAAATATGCAATCCAAGGGTACCCTTAATGGGACTGCACAAGGCAAACCATAATGGAAAAAGTCATTGGAGTCCTTGTAGATAATAAACTTGGCTACAACAAGCAATGGCAGTCAGCAGCTGCAAGGGCTCACAAGGGTTTGATCTGTAAGGGGCATAGATTCGCATGAGGAGAGGATCATTCTTCCACTTCCACAGATTGCTGGTACAGCCCTATTTAGAATATGCAGTATAGTTTTGGTTTCCAGTGCTCAAACAGCATATTATTGGATTGGCAACACTTAAACGGCATATTATTGAATTGGAAAAAGTCCAGAGAAGGGCAAATAAGCTGGTAAAAGGTATGGAAAGTCTCAGTTATGAAGACTGGCCAAGTTAGGGCTGTCTACACTTAAGGGGTATCATATAAGGGGTTATATGATAACTATGTTTAAATATATAAGGGGATCATATAATAATCTCTCTAATGCTTTATTTACTGGTAGGTCCTACCAACGGGGCACCAATTTCAATTAGAATAAAAATCGTTCCACCTAAATATTCAAGTTTATTTTGCGGTGAGAGCTGTGAAGTTCTGGAATTCTTTCCCTGAATCAGATGTACTGGCTGATACATTAGACAGCTTTAAGAAGGGGTGGATGGCTTTTTAGCAAGTGAGAAAATACAATAAGTTGATCCAGGGACTGAACCCATTGACATCTTGGATCAGACAGAATTTTCCCCCCTCTAAAGCAAATTCGAGAGGCTTCGTAGAGGTTTTTTTTTTTGCCTTCCTTAGGATCAACTAGCATTAGGCAAGTTTTATATTGACAGAAACTTGATGGATGTAACCTAACTCAACACATAACACATAACTTTTTTTTCTACCAAATAATTTTTCTTTTCCAGAGTGAGTCTGATTTATTTAACTAATTTTATGTTATATGGCTCTCATTGAAGACTTTATAAAATATCACTAATACACAGATAAAAATATAAAAAAATATAAAGTTACTCTAGGATGGATGAGATATTGATTCCTAATGGCACCATAAAGCAAGACTGAATGTATAGTATAGTTAGGGGGTTATTTACTAAACTCCGAATGCAAAAATGATAAAGTATGACTTTTAAAAAAAATGACAAATTTTTCTGAATTTATTAAACCCTGAGGATGGAAAAGTCAGAATCTGAAAATCTGGCATCTCAGACCTGTCAAGGTTGCATATAAGTCAATGGGAGAAGTCCCAATGATTTTTTGATGTGTGGAGTTTTTGGGTGAAAACTACAAAAAAATCACGAAAATTGTGAAAAAGTCAGAAGAATTCATAAAATTTTCAGGAAAATGTACTAATAAATAAGAGTAAAAAACCCGAGCGGATTTTATCAGAGTTTGTAGCAGAAAATATTGAGATAAATTTGGACTTTGATAAATAACCCCCTTAGTATTCAATAAGCATTGTCCAAGAAATTTTGTGATCAGAAATGTCTTTTGACGCTAAGGGGGTTATTTATGAAAATCCGAATTTATCTCTATATCGGCTGCTACAAACTGCTACAAATGACATTTTCCTAAAATTTGCTTTGCGGGAAAAGCTCTGATTTTCACGTTTTTTTCATGAATTTTCCCTTGAAACCTCTAAATTTTTCAGAGTTTTCACCCGATAGGTACGAAAATATCGTGAAATTGCCCGAAACCCCTGACACAACCAAAAATCAACAGGGCTGTTCCCATTGACTTTTATGCAACCTCAACAGGTTTGAGATACAGTGTTTTTATATCCGGGCTTTTTAGCCCTCGGGGTTTAATAAATTCCAAAAAATTTGTGATTTTTTATAAAAGTCAGATTTTATTAAAAAAAATCACAAATTTTTCAGATTTCGGGAAATTTCGGGTATTCGGAACTTGGTAAATAACCCCCTAAGACTCTAATGCAATACTGAAGCTCAGCTGATTATCTCACTTATTTCAATATTACTATAACCTGGAATTTTCCATTCTGTGCTGGGAGCTGTCTGTTTTCCAAAGGAGAAAAACAGACAGCTCCCAGCACAGAATGGAAAATTCCAAGTTATAATAATATTGAAATAAGTGAGATAGTCAGGTTTACGAATAAACCTGAGGATTGTATAAGGTCCCTTAAAATGAGTGTGCAGGGTGGAGGTCTATCTACTATAGTGGCATGTTAAAGATATAAGTGGGTTGATATAAATGCGTTAGTAGTTCTGCATTGAGGACGTTATTCTGATGATTTTGTTAACCTTGGCTCTCACGTGCATCTACATTTACACATGTCAAACTATACTTTCTATCTTCTATTGTTAGCAGCTAAAAAAATATATTAAACTTGGAAGTAGAATTCAAATGATGCCTTATTCCACCTAGAGGGAATTTTCCCAGCTAACCTTTTCGCAGTCCCGTGCATTAGTAGTTCTGCATAGGGGATATTGTTCTAATGATTTTCTTATTCTTGGCCGCCCCATACCTCTACATCTACACACCTCAAACTTTACTTTCTATTCTCTATCATCAGCAGCTCAAAAAGATAATATTACACTTGGAACTGAAATGAGGTATGTTTCAAATGCTCCCTTATTCCATTCTAGAGGGATTTTTCCAGCTAGCCTTTTCACAGCCCCATACATTTACTCTTATGGTAATCAGGTATAATCATCTTTGTATTATCCTTACATTTGGATGGACTCACTCTGCTGTTTTTTGAAGTGGTTTGGCACTGTATCTACTGGCCGACCTTAGTCTGAATGCTGGGAAATGCCACAGCTATAGATTAAGTGACTAATAAAAAGCAAGTACATAAAAATATAGTTCTATATCCTTTCCTTGACTTATGTCACAACCACAACACTCCAGATATACAGTAGATCGCATAGCACAGAATGTGAAATGAAGTTATCATTGCTGGGCAATTTGTGTGTTTATGTCACTTTGATGTTTTGCGGAATAGACAAGGTTAATGGTAACACTTTGCACTCTACAATATGTGACAGCCCAAAATCAATACTGGCAAAACCTATAATTCAATAGAGAAGCAGGGTAAAAGATCTAAGGGAAGGTTTCACAGTGTTAGCAAAACTATTGAATCAATGTAATGCTACCAATAATTTTCGATGAATTAACACAAAGGTTACTGAGCTAAAGCTACATACTGGATTTTTGGTTTAAATGTACTGTATGTCCTGAATAAAGGATGGTAAAACTCTTTCTGTTAATGTTACATACAGTATAGGCCTCTGGGGTCAGGGATAATTTAGATCTAGAGATGAATGAATATCTCCATGCACTGTGTAGGTAATAAAACATAACCATCATTTTGTTGCAGCTGCAGTTCTGCCATAATGACAAGGAAAGGCAGGCCCAGATCTTATTTATTGGATGCCAAGCTTTGTATTTTGCTTGATCCTGAATAATTTGTATAAATGCTATTTGTTATAACCAGAAGATTACAGGGCACATTTACTTAGCTCAAGTGAAGGAATAGAATAAAAAAAAACTTCGAATTTCAAAGTGTTTTTTGGCTACTTCGAACCTTTCGAATACGGCTTTGACTTCAAATCGAAAGATTTGAACTAAAAATCGTTTGACTATTCAACCATTCGATTGTCGAAGTACTG
This sequence comes from Xenopus petersii, assembly GCA_038501925.1. Lineage (NCBI taxonomy): Eukaryota > Metazoa > Chordata > Amphibia > Anura > Pipidae > Xenopus > Xenopus petersii. Next base: position 93,385,607 of record CM076687.1, on the reverse strand, counting down.
TCTCTTTAAAAAAAACTTTGACCCCCTACTTTGCTACCTAAAACCTACCGAACCTAAATGTTAGCCTATGGGGAAGGTCCCCATAGGCTTTCTAACAAATTTGGGATTGAAGTAATTTCGTTCGATCGAAGGATTAAAATCCTTCGAATCGTTCGATTTGAAGGATTTAATCCTTTGATCGAACGATTATTCGTTCGATCATTCGTTTGATCGAATAGCGATAAATTCTTCGACTTCGATATTTAAAGTCAAAGGATTTAAATTCGACAGTCAAATATCGAGGGTTAATTAACCCTCGATATTCGACCCTATGTAAATGTGCCCCTACATGTTGCATAGTGAATGAGGCAAGCACGGTTGAACTTACTGTATTTTCACATTCAACCATACATAAAAAGTTATAAACTGAGGGTTTAGGTATGTTTTTGAATACAGGTATGGGACCTGTTATCCAGAATGCTCAGAACCTGGGGTTTTCCAGATAATGGATCTTTCCGTAATTTGGATCTTCATACCTTAAGTGTACTAGAAAATCATGTAAACATTTAATAAAACCAATATTCTGGGTTTGATTTCAATAAGGATAAATTATATCTTAGTTGGGATCAAGTACAGGCTACTGTTTTATTATTAAAGAGAAAAAGGAAATCAGTTTTAAAAATTTGTATTATTTGATTACAATGGAGTCTATGGGAGATGTTCTTTATGTAATTTGGAAATTTCTGGATAACGGGTTTCCAGATAATGGATCCCATATGCCTGCAATATAGCAAGCAAAGTGCAATTTAAAGAACATTTCTAAATCACCCCCCAATGCAGAGTTTTTCCCCAGAATTCCAGAATTGCTGTGACCAATGTGTTTAGATAACACCAATTGTGCTGAAAATTTTCTAAATCCGGTTTATGTCATTTTCAGGTGTCATCCTGTTCTTTTGGAGCAACTGTGCTGTGGCAATTGCCAGAGGGTGCTATTCAAATCTTGAAGCTACTGCCCAGTTTAGAAATGGTCATAGCTCAAGGGTTCCCTTGTGTCAATAGGCACAAATGTGCTCTATTCAAAACAGGCAGAAGGCAGGAAGGGCTGAGTCGTACCTGAGTGGTACTGTACAGAACTGCAAAGAGTGCCCTTTGACACAAGTACTTTCAGTAAATAGGATTTTCATGCAACTGATGTGGGGAAATATGCTGGACTGCAACTGAACTACCATTTGTAAATTACCTCTTATGTGTTAGCTTTATGCACCCAGCTTTATAATTCAAAACACTCAGGGGGAATGTAATAACATTCACAAAGAGAACAGATATATATTTGCATTAACAGTGTAATATTCTTTATTAGACCTTAATTGCATTCAAACTTTTAAGATGTTAAGACTAGTGATGGGCGAATATCCCACCAAATTAACGAAATTTGCGAAACGGCAAAAATTTCATGGAAACATTGTGAAAATCGGAAAGTTTCACGAAAAAAACTTGAAAATTGGAAAGTTTCATGAAAAAACATGAAAATCGGAAAGTTTCACGAAAAAAACTTGGAAATTGTTGCAAAAAAAATTGTGAAAATCTGGAATTGATGAAAAAGTCGGTCGCCTCAATTTTGACACTGGCGTTAAGTCAATGGGCGTCTGAATAGTGTTGATGTGCGGTGATTTTGACACAAGTGACTTTTCGGACGCACATCCATAATTTTTTTGAGAGATTAGAGAATTTATTCATCAGCAGCAAAACATGGAAATTCGCCCCGCATTTGTGCCAGGTGCATTTAATCGCCCATTACTAGTTAAGACGTTTTGGAGAAAACCTAACAACTTTTTCATTATAACGTTTTATTACATACACTGTGCACAAACTATTAAATTCGGAATCTATATGCAACTGTTGTATGAGGGGAAGGGTTTAACAAGTCAAAGTTTCACAATGAGAAATATGATTTTTCGTTAAGTGACCTACGTATATTACATTCCCCCATTTATTTTGAAAATGTTTTATTTGAGTTTAATATTAAACAAGTAATAACATTATGACGGCAAATATTATGCAGATGAAGAAAGACATGTATTCAATATGATGGCATAGTGAGATTGAAAACGGAATACAATTTTAAGAGACTGACAACAATAAATTGAATACATTCCCCCATTGATGTGTGATAATTTATTTTATGGCAAGAAAAATCACTGTATGGGTATGTTACATCATGTGCACAACTGAAAACTATGTCAAGTAAAATATAAGGACTTTTATAAGGGGACTCCTCAATTGACCCTTCACCTTCAGCAATCCCATTAAACCCCATTGTTACATACTGTAATGAAACACCAGGTGACAGAAATGGTTAGAATGGCCACAGCCTTTCTTAACATTTTATCAAATAAATAGGACCTTGCCAGCCTCAACCCAAGCAATATTCAAAGCCAGAATTCTATAAGGGATCACTACTATGCTCTGCCGCTCCTCACTTGAGATCAGCACTATGTAATGATATCCACCTCTGAGTATTAGGCTGCCTCCTACCTACAGAGAGGATGACCCCCTGCTACGAGCATGAGCTGCATCTCCCACCATGAGAGAAGTTCAGCAGCCATGAATCTGCAGTGTGTCGATGATAGGAAATCCAAGCAGGCTGTCACCTAACACAAGCAGTAGTAGCGTCGGTATCAATCAACCCACTGTGCAGTCACACGGGAGAACCTCCTTTCTCCCTCTTCTAAATTTACCTGTGTATTCCTCTATCAAGGTCCTACTGCTGCTGTGAAAAATAGAAACGAAAAATACATTATCATATATCCACTGATTTGATCCAGAGGAAGGTGAAAAACCCAGCCTGAAGCCACTGCCAATTATGCCCCAAAAAATTCCTTCCTGACCCCAATGGTGATCCATTTAACATGCAAACTTTCTCATGTTTATACTATATAACAGTACCGAAAATAGTACATGCAGGAATACATCCACATTTGTTTATTAATAGATAATGAGAATATAAAGAGAAACTCCGGACATTTCACAAAATATGCAAAAAAGGGGAGGGGAGGTTGTTTCTACCTGCTCAGAACATAAGGAAGTGAACTGCTTCTTCCCCTGACATCACAACCCTCTCTTTCTCCTCTCCCAGTCTGACTTTCCCCTGCCTTAACTCATTCCTTCTCACCCAATCACAGCTACATCTGATTCTGCCAATCTTTAAACATAAATCTGGTCATTCAGATCCCTTGTCATGCAGCCACTGCATTTATAGCTCCAGGGCTTTCCTATGTTGGAAGTGCAACAATGGAGGGCACAGTGCAGTTTGCTTTGGGACAGGCAGTGATAACAGGGTCCCATTACAGCCTGCACCCTCTAACTCTCCCTAACCTTTGCAGCTAAATGATGTACAAGTTAGGCCCTATGCTCTCCAACTTCTGTGGTACCGAGGGTCAGTATTTTTCTTGGCTACGTGGAGGGCCAATAATGAAAGCTGGTGTTGTTGACCACTCCCTCTTTTAAATCACTCCCATTTTAACCCCACCCATGTTATCTTAAAGGGATACTGTCATGGGAAAAAATTTTTTTTTCAAAATGAATCAGTTAATAGTGCTGCTCCAGCAGAATTCTGCACTGAAATCCATTTCTCAAAAGAGCAAACAGATTTTTTTATATTCAATTTTGAAATCTGACATGGGGCTAGACATTTTGTCAATTTCCCAGCTGCCCCATGTCATGTGACTTGTGCTCTGATAAACTTCAATCACTCTTTACTGCTGTACTGCAAGTTGGAGTGATTATCACCCCCTCCCTTTTCCCCCCAGCAGCCAAACAAAAGAACAATGGGAAGGTAACCAGATAACAGCTCCCTAACACAAGATAACAGCTGCCTGGTAGATCGAAGAACAACACTCAATCGTAAAAACCCATGTCCCACTGAGACTCCTTCAGTTACACTGAGAAGGAGAAACAGCAGCCTGCCAAAAAGCATTACTCTCCTGAAGTGCAGGCACAAGTCACATGACATGGGGCAGCTGGGAAATTGACAAAATGTCTAGCCCCGTGTCAGATTTCAAAATTGAATATAAAAAAATCTGTTTGCTCTTTTGAGAAATGGATTTCAGTGCAGAATTCTGCTGGAGCAGCACTATTAACTGATTCATTTTGAAAAAAAATTTTTTTCCCATGACAGTATCCCTTTAAGAACTTTTAAGACCATGTCCACGTTAATGGTTGTGTGAAAAATTGAAGTCATCTAATTCTCCAGATGACAATGCATCCTATCTGTCAGCTGTGAAAATGTGTATAGTGCTCTCATTGTCCACCCAATTAACTGTACAAACAAATGTGTTTTTAATCCACTGCTTTTATTGTATTAGAAGTGTTTTATTGCCTTAAATGAGAATAGGGACACAGCAATAAGTTTTCCTCAAACATGATGGACTATGAACTCATATCGGCAACTAAAATGAAGGCCTGTAAGTAATAACTGTATAGATGGTAGCAAGTTCACATTTGTTGTTGTTTGATGGGTGTGATAGGTGTCTAACATATTTGCTATATGAATATATATATATATTGGGGGCAATAGTCCTTCTTCAGTGATTAGAACATATAAGACAAATAGTTTAAATACTCCTGCCTATTTCTTACAGAGAGAAAGAGAAGTTAGACCCAGTGTTGGACTGGCCCCGGGAAAGAACCTGGTGGGCCCGACCCTCATGCCCAACCCCCTGGGGACGCGGAGCGCTGCGCGCCGAGGGGGTGCCGTGTGTGCATGTGCGGCGAGGGGACGCCATTTGCGTATGCGCGCCGAGCAGGGAATGGGGGGGTGGAAGGGGGGCCCTGGTCAGCAGTCCTGGTGGGCTCCGGGCCACCCAGTCTGACCCTGGTTAGACCCCAGTTATAATTATGAAGTATGGCAACACAAATGTTATAATCAGATAAATGCTAAATTCTCAATTATGAAGGTTAAATATAAAGTGGAAATACTGTATAACTACATTTTTTTTTAGAAACTTGAGCACCATTTCCTAATTTTACTGTAACCTCTTTTTAACAACTACAGAGAGAATGACTTGAGTTATATCTCTAGCAGGACTGAGGCATTTTTTCTTTTAATTTCTTTTTTATTCTTATCTGGGGCTTTCATAGCAGAGTTTGTTATGTGGAAGCCCATGGTTTCCATAGCAGAAAAGAGCTGAGACATAATAATGATATTTTACTGCAATGGTGTGCAAGGATCATACTTTTCATTGATAGGCAGCAAATTAAAAAAGCTTAGTGTAACACGAGTGGCCTCTAGTGGTCATTGTGACTCCAAATTAATGTAATTTGACATTTGAGTATATGCTGAAGGGTAGGCCCCTCTTAGATTGACAAAATATCAAACAACAAAAACGATATACATATAAAATACTTATATGCATTTGAACATAGTTATCAGGGAATATTCTGCCTTCTCCCAGGAGCACTACTCCCAGAGCCTGCCTGTACCTGAGGCCACAGGCAGGCCCAGACTGGCAATCTGTGGGTTTTGGCAAATGCTATAAGGTGCTTCAGAAAGTCAGTATTTAGTGGGCTGGTGGGGGCTGATTGGGCCTCTGTGTACCTGAATAGAGATGGCGCGAACTGTTCGCCGGCGAACTTGTTCGCGCGAACATCGGGTGTTCGCGCTCGCCGGAAGTTCGCGAACGTCGCGCGACGTTCGCCATTTTGGGTTCGCCATTGTTGGCGCTTTTTTTTGCCCTCTCACCCCAGACCAGCAGGTACATGGCAGCCAATCAGGAAGCTCTCCCCTGGACCACTCCCCTTCCCTATAAAAACCGAAGCCCTGCAGCGTTTTTTTCACTCTGCCTGTGTGTGCTGAAGAGATAGTGTAGGGAGAGAGCTGCTGCCTGTTAGTGATTTCAGGGACAGTTGAAAGTTTGCTGGCTAGTAATCGTGTTGATACTGCTCTGTTATTGGAGGGACAGAAGTCTGCAGGGGTTTGAGGGACATTTAAGCTTAGGTAGCTTTGCTGGCTAGTAATCTACCTTCTACTGCAGTGCTCTGTATGTAGCTGCAGTGGGCAGCTGTCCTGCTTCTGATCTCATCTGCTGACTGCTGCAATAACAGTAGTCCTTGTAAGGACTGCTTTTATTTATTTTTTTGTTGTTTTACTACTACTACTACTACTACTACTACTACTACTACTACTACTATAAGAGCCCAGTGCTATTAGTCTAGCAGTGTTGGGGAGTGGGACTGGTGTGCTAATCTGCTGCTCCTAGTAGTTCAGCAGCACCAACTGTAATTTTTTTTTTTTTAATATTCATTTTTTTTTTATTTTACTTTTTTTTATTTTACTATCGCTGTAGTAGTGTATAAGTTGACCTTTTAGGCATTATTTGCCCTGTAGGCATTTTTTGCCCAGTGTGTTATTCAACCAACAGCCATCTAGCTGTGTGACCTTGTTCACATTCTGTCTAAATATCCATAATATTACCGTCTCCAGAAAAAACACCGGAGTGACTTTTTTCAAGCAGCCATAATAAATTTTACGTAATCCGTATCCATCGCTGTAGTAGTGTATAAGTTGACCTTTTAGGCATTATTTGCCCTGTAGGCATTTTTTGCCCAGTGTGTTATTCAACCAACAGCCATCTAGCTGTGTGACCTTGTTCACATTCTGTCTAAATATCCATAATATTACCGTCTCCAGAAAAAACACCGGAGTGACTTTTCAAGCAGCCATAATAAATTTTACGTAATCCGTATCCATCGCTGTAGTAGTGTATAAGTTGACCTTTTAGGCATTATTTGCCCTGTAGGCATTTTTTGCCCAGTGTGTTATTCAACCAACAGCCATCTAGCTGTGTGACCTTGTTCACATTCTGTCTAAATATCCATAATATTACCGTCTCCAGAAAAAACACCGGAGTGACTTTTTTCAAGCAGCCATAATAAATTTTACGTAATCCGTATCCATCGCTGTAGTAGTGTATAAGTTGACCTTTTAGGCATTATTTGCCCTGTAGGCATTTTTTGCCCAGTGTGTTATTCAACCAACAGCCATCTAGCTGTGTGACCTTGTTCACATTCTGTCTAAATATCCATAATATTACCGTCTCCAGAAAAAACACCGGAGTGACTTTTTTCAAGCAGCCATAATATATTTTACATAATCCGTATCCACCGCTGTAGTAGTGTATACGTTGATCTTGTGGGCATTATTTGCACAGTGTTTTCTTCAAACCGCCATCTAGCTGTGTGAGCTTGTTCACATTTTGTCTAAATATTGATAATATTATCGTCTCTAGAAAAACCACTTGAGTTACTTTTTTTCAAGCAGCATTCTTATATTTTACGTAATCCGTATCCACCGCTGTGTATACGTTGACCTTGTGGGCATTATTTGCACAGTGTTTTCTTCAAACCGCCATCTAGCTGTGTGAGCTTGTTCACATTTTGTCTAAATATTGATAATATTATCGTCTCTAGAAAAACCACTTGAGTTACTTTTTTTCAAGCAGCATTCTGATATTTTACGTAATCCGTATCCACCGCTGTGTATACGTTGACCTTGTGGGCATTATTTGCACAGTGTTTTCTTCAAACCGCCATCTAGCTGTGTGAGCTTGTTCACATTTTGTCTAAATATTGATAATATTATCGTCTCTAGAAAAACCACTTGAGTTACTTTTTTTCAAGCAGCATTCTGATATTTTACGTAATCCGTATCCACCGCTGTGTATACGTTGACCTTGTAGGCATTATTTGCACAGTGTTTTCTTCAAACCGCCATCTAGCTGTGTGAGCTTGTTCACATTTTGTCTAAATATTGATAATATTATCGTCTCTAGAAAAACCACTTGAGTTACTTTTTTTCAAGCAGCATTCTTATATTTTACGTAATCCGTATCCACCGCTGTGTATACGTTGACCTTGTGGGCATTATTTGCACAGTGTTTTCTTCAAACCGCCATCTAGCTGTGTGAGCTTGTTCACATTTTGTCTAAATATTGATAATATTATCGTCTCTAGAAAAACCACTTGAGTTACTGTTTTTTCAAGCAGCATTCTGATATTTTACGTAATCCGTATCCACCGCTGTGTATACGTTGACCTTGTGGGCATTATTTGCACAGTGTTTTCTTCAAACCGCCATCTAGCTGTGTGAGCTTGTTCACATTTTGTCTAAATATTGATAATATTATCGTCTCTAGAAAAACCACTTGAGTTACTGTTTTTTCAAGCAGCATTCTGATATTTTACGTAATCCGTATCCACCGCTGTGTATACGTTGACCTTGTAGGCATTATTTGCACAGTGTTTTCTTCAAACCGCCATCTAGCTGTGTGAGCTTGTTCACATTTTGTCTAAATATTGATAATATTATCGTCTCTAGAAAAACCACTTGAGTTACTGTTTTTTCAAGCAGCATTCTGATATTTTACGTAATCCGTATCCACCGCTGTGTATACGTTGACCTTGTAGGCATTATTTGCACAGTGTTTTCTTCAAACCGCCATCTAGCTGTGTGTATTATCGTTTCCAGAAAAACCAACTGAGTTTTTGTTGTTGTTGTTTTTTTAAAAATAATGCCAGGCAAAGGCAGGCCGCCACGCAGAGGCCGTGCTAGGGGCCGTGCTGCTATGCAATCCTGTGGCCCTAGCAAATTGCCCAGTTTTAAAAAGCCAATGACCCTGAACTCCCAAAATGCTGAAGAGGTAGTTGACTGGCTTACACAGCACACCCCATCCTCTACCGTTTCTAACTTTACCACAACATCCTCCTCATCCTCCACTGCTATGGCCACCCCACGTAACACTTACTCCACCACCGGTGCCCCTTCTTCACTGGAGTCAGAGGAGTTATTTTCCCATGAGTTTCTTGAACTGAGTAATGCGCAACCATTATTGGCAGAAGAAGATGAAGGAGATGAGGACGTTACACCAGATTTAATTCTGGCAGAGAACACGACAGAGATGGACATAATGATGAGTGATGAGGAGGAGGTCCCCGCTGCTGCTTCCTTCTGTGATGTGTCAGAAGAAATTGATGCATCTGAGGAGAATGATGATGAGGAGATTGATGTTTTGTGGGTGCCTAGTAGAAGAGAGCAAGAGGAGGGTAGTTCAGATGGAGAGACGGAGAGACAGAGAGGCAGTAGGAGAATAAGACTTAGAAGAAGCAGGGAGGACAGCCCGCAGGGATCAGTAGGGCAACAACATGTATCGGCACCTGTGTTCAGCCGGCCAACGCACCCGCCATTGCCGCCAATGCCGCCAACTTCTACTGTTACCGCCAGATCGCACACTTCCAAAAAGTCAGCAGTGTGGGATTTTTTTAATGTGTGTGCCTCTGACAAAAGCATTGTAATTTGCAATGAGTGCAGTCAGAAACTGAGCCTTGGTAAGCCCAACAGCCACATAGGTACAACTTCTATGCGAAGGCACATGAGCGGCAAGCACAAAGCACTTTGGGAGCAACACCTCAAAGGCAACAGGCAAACTAAAAGCCACACTCCTTCTGGTCCAGCATCTTACTGCTCTACCTCTGCTCTCCTTGACCCATCTGAACCACCCTCCACTCCGCCTTCCACCTTGACCACCTGTTCCCATTCCCAGTCATCTGCCACCAGCCAAGTTTCTGTGAAGGCCATGTTTGAGCGTAAGAAGCCAATGTCTGACTGTCACCCCCTTGCCCGGCGTCTGACAGCTGGCTTGTCTGCACTCTTAGCCCGCCAGCTTTTACCATACCAGCTGGTGGACTCTGAGGCCTTCCGCAAATTTGTAGCAATTGGGACACCGCAGTGGAAGGTACCCAGCCGCAATTTTTTTTCTAAAAAGGGAATACCACACCTGTACCAACATGTGCAGAGCCAAGTTACCGCATCTCTGTCACTTAGTGTTGGGCCAAAGGTCCATATGACTACTGACGCATGGTCCTCCAAGCATGGTCAGGGCAGGTATGTCACCTACACTGCCCACTGGGTGAACTTGGTAATGGCTGGGAATGGGAAGCAGGGAATGGGTAGCTCAACAACAACAACAACAGTGGAGTTGGTGTCACCGCCACGGATTGCACGCGGTTCTGCCACCACCTCTACTCCTCCATCGCTCTCTACCTCGTCTTCTTCCTCTTCTTCTTCTTACTCTGCTGCTGGGTCCTCCTTCTCCTCCTCCACACCTGTGCACCCCCAGCTCCCCCTAGGCTATTCGACGTGCCAGGTACGCCGTTGTCACGCTGTCTTGGGGATGACGTGCCTGGAAAGCAAAAACCATACCGGATCTGTACTCCTGTCATCTCTGCAGTCACAGGCCGATCGGTGGCTGACCCCACACCAACTGCAGATCGGAAAAGTGGTGTGTGACAATGGAAGCAATCTGTTGGCAGCGTTGAGACTGGGAAATTTAACACATGTGCCCTGCATGGCACATGTGTTAAATTTAATAGTCCAACGTTTTGTCTCCAAGTACCCAGGATTCCAGGACGTTCTCACCCAGTCCAGAAAGGTGTCGGCCCATTTCAGACGTTCCTACACAGCCATGGCACGCCTTGCTGACATTCAGCAGCGCTACAACATGCCAGTCAGGCGTTTGATTTCTGACAGCCAGACTCGCTGGAATTCAACGCTCCTTATGTTGGAACGTCTGCTGCAACAACAAAGGGCCGTCAACGAGTACCTTTTTGAACTGGGTGGTAGGACTGGATCTGCAGAGCTGGGGATTTTTTTCCCCCGTTACTGGGTGCTTATGCGCGATGCCTGCAGGCTCATGCGACCTTTTGAAGAGGTGACAAATATGGTCAGTCGCACCGAAGGCACCATCAGCGACCTAATACCCTTCGCTTTCTTCCTGGAGCGTGCCGTGCGACGAGTGACAGATGAGGCTGTAGACCAGCGTGACGAGGAGCTGGAAGCGCACGATTTATGGTCGGAATCACCAGAACGAACCCAGGCACCTGCTGCAACGCAGGGAGAGGTGCCAGAAGTGGAGTCAGAGGAGGAAGGTGGCTTTGTGGAGGAGGAGGAGGAGGACCAACAGGAGCAGGCTTCCCAGGGGGCTAGTGGTGACCTTTTGGGGACCCCTGGTCTTGTACGTGGCTGGGGGGAGGAGACCGTGGATGATGCAGTCCTTGATAATGAGGAAGCGGAGATGGATAGCTCTGCATCCAACCTTGTGAGAATGGGGTCTTTCATGCTGTCATGCCTGTTGAAGGACCCCCGTATCAAGAGGCTTAAGGAGAAGGACCTGTACTGGGTCGCAACGCTACTAGACCCTCGGTACAAGCATAAAGTGGCAGAAATGTTACCAACATACCACAAGTCCGAAAAGATGCGGCATTTACAAACCAGCCTGCAAAACATGTTGTACAATGCTTTTAAGGGTGATGTCACTTCAGGAACTCATCAACATTCCAGGGGCAGAGGTGCCAGTAATCCTGCCACGAGCACACCTGCAAGGACAAAGCCCTTTGGCCGGTCTGTAACATCAGACATGCAAATGTTTTTCTGTCCAAGGCAGCGCCACAACCCTTCTGGATCCACCCTCAAAGAACGCCTCGACCGGCAGGTAGCGGACTACCTGGCATTAACTGCAGATATCGACACTCTGAGGAGCGATGAACCCCTGGACTACTGGGTGCGCAGGCTTGATCTGTGGCCAGAGCTGTCACAATTTGCCATGAACCTCTTGTCTTGCCCAGCCTCAAGTGTGCTCTCAGAAAGGACCTTCAGTGCAGCAGGAGGGATTGTAACTGAGAAGAGAACTCGCCTAGGTCACAAAAGTGTCGATTACCTGACCTTTATTAAAATGAATGAGGGGTGGATCTCGGAGGGTTACTGCACGCCGGAAGACTTGTTCTGACTTCTATGCAGCTGTCCTTCTCTTCAAGCCTCATGACTCCACACACAGCTGTCCTTTAGCGTCCTCCTCCCTCCGCCACCGTTACAAACTAGGGTGCAAACCCTACTGGTTTAATTTTTTCTGGCCTCTGTGCTTCAGTGGCTGCGTCCAAAAAAACGGGGCAAACAATGTCTACAAGGTCAACGTATGGCGAAAAATTACTATTTTCAGCATTTATATGGCATATTTTTTCTGGCAACTGTGCTTCAGTGGCTGCGTCCAAAAAAATGCATATTTTCTGCATTTATATGGCATAATTTTTCTGGCCTCTGTGCTTCAGTGGCTGCAACCAAAAAAATGCATATTTTCTGCATTTATATGGCATAATTTTTCTGGCCTCTGTGCTTCAGTGGCTGCAACCAAAAAAATGCATATTTTGTCCATTTATATGGCATAATTTTTCTAGCCTCTGTGCTTCAGTGGCTGCAACCAAAAAAATGCATATTTTCTGCATTTATATGGCATAATTGTTCTGGCCTCTGTGCTTCAGTGGCTGCAACCAAAAAAATGCATATTTTGTCCATTTATATGGCATAATTTTTCTAGCCTCTGTGCTTCAGTGGCTGCAACCAAAAAAATTCATATTTTCTCCATTTATATGGCATAATTTTTCTAGCCTCTGTGCTTCAGTGGCTGCAACCAAAAAAATGCATATTTTCTCCATTTATATGGCATAATTTTTCTGGCCTCTGTGCTTCAGTGGCTGCAACCAAAAAAATTTATATTTTCAGCATTTATATGGCATAATTTTTCTGGCAACTGTGCTTCAGTGGCTGCGACCAAAAAAATGACTATTTTCAGCATTTATATGGCATATTTTTTCTGGCCTCTGTGCTTCAGTGGCTGCGGCCAAAAAAACTGGGCAAACAATGCCTACAAGGTCAACGACGTTGACCTTGTAGGCATTGTTTGCCCAGTTTTTTTGGCCGCAGCCACTGAAGCACAGAGGCCAGAAAAAATATGCCACATAAATGCTGAAAATAGTCATTTTTTGCCATACGTTGACTCAACGTATATGGCAAAAAATGACTATTTTCAGCATTTATATGGCATATTTTTTCTGGCAACTGTGCTTCAGTGGCTGCGTCCAAAAAAACTGGGCAAACAATGTCTACAAGGTCAACGTATGGCGAAAAATTACTATTTTCAGCATTTATATGGCATATTTTTTCTGGCAACTGTGCTTCAGTGGCTGCGTCCAAAAAAAACTGGGCAAACAATGTCTACAAGGTCAACGTATGGCGAAAAATGACTATTTTCAGCATTTATATGGCATATTTTTTCTGGCAACTGTGCTTCAGTGGCTGCGTCCAAAAAAACTGGGCAAACAATGCCTTCAAGGTCAACGTATGGCAGTTGTTTAAAGAGAACAGTAGATTACTAGCCAGCAAAGCTACCTAAGCTAAAATGTCCCTCAAATCCCTGCAGACTTCTGTCCCTCCAATACAGAGCAGTATCAAGCAGATTACTAGCCAGCAAACTTACTATCATCTGTCCCTGAAATCACTAACAGCTCTCCCCCTACACTATCTCTTCCAAGCACACACAGGCAGATTTTTCAGATACATTTTTGCCCTTGATCCCCCTCTGGCATGCCACTGTCCAGGTCGTTGCACCCTTTAAACAACTTTAAAATCATTTTTCTGGCCAGAAATGTCTTTTTTAGATGTTAAAGTTCGCCTTCCCATTGAAGTCTATGGGGTTCGCGAACCGTTCGCGAACCGCTCGCATTTTTGCGCAAGTTCGCGAATATGTTCGCGAACTTTTTTTCCGACGTTCGCTACATCCCTATACCTGAAATGCCAGGGCCTATTTTAATTCTCACCCACCCTTCATACCCAGTACTTAATAGGGGAAGATAGGAAGAGTAATAATTGTGCTCTTTTTACTAAATGAGGTCCTAAAGAGTTCAGGCCATGCTTTTTGGTGTCAATGTTTTTTTTAACCTTGCTGTTGACAAGGACAGCTATTTGTTCAATGTTTGCAGTGCTTCTTGTTCCTATCGGCACTGCATACAGGAGGAGCAGCACATGGACAGGTTGTTGGTGTGCTTTGGCATACTGCGGCATATTGATCATCCATGAGACACAAGGAAGATGCACATGTGGCTGTTGAATTTGCACTGGGTGTACATTTTTGCCTTTTAGTGATCCACTGTTTATATCAGTATCTGTACTACATGAGTGTGGTGACATGCTAAGAATCTGGGGAGATTTGTTGCCCAGCGACAAATCGTCTCTTCCTCTGGAGACTTATCTTGCCTAAATGCCTTCCGTAGGCAGGATGGCACTCGGAACACTTAGTTTTCTCACGAAGAAACTACTTTGGGTGACTTCAAAAAATACCTTATGGTATTACAGGTTACAAGATATCTAAGGTACAAAATTATTTATATTGACCAACTGTGTAAGGATGTCATTGGATGCTAGCCAGCAATCTTATTCTAGCACAAGTTAGTGCAAGGTTGGTGAGCACCAAACGATCGTGCATTTAACAATGTATTGTCCGACATTGGTCAGAAAATCGATTGGGCAGGTTAAAAGATTTTCATCATTCACATTGAAATGTAACCATTGTCCAATTGTTTGCATGCCCAAGCAGCTACTCACAGTTTTCCTGACCAGAACTTGAAATGGTCTTTTTAGTTGATGGCCAAATCGTACATTTAGGGTAAGGTCACACTGGGCGATTTGGGGAGATTGGTCGCCAGGCAACTAAATCTCCCCAAATCGCTTGATAAGCTTGGTTTTATGTTAACAAAAAGATCTTTTAAAAATCTTAACATCTATGGGCACCTTTAATCTTTAATTGTATTCCCTTGTCTTCCTTTGTCTGCACCATCTAAAACTGGGGGTTGCAAAGGAGATCTGGGAGAAATACATCTTGTATTACTTTGCGTTATTTCTGGACTAACTATGAATACAACAATATACAGTATATACTAAATCATCCGTTCTTACTTTTTCAGTTTTTCGTTTACAAAACACACACTTTTCTTCTTAGATGATTTCTCTTGTTCGTTCCAAATCTGCTGACATGCTATACTGTCAGTACCTTGCCTCAGTATTGTTTTCATCTTATACTGTAAATCATGCAGTTGGAAAGTTCCAGGATTCATTGCCTTAGTATTGTTTTCATCTAATAAATCAGGCAGTTGAAATGTTTCAGGATTTCATGTTGGGTCCCTATGTGTTTTCTATGGGGTGGCTTAACCGTGTTTCCACCTTTCATCCTGCATTCAGGTTGTCTGGACCTGAAATTTTAGAACTCTATATTGACTGCTGAAAAACAAAAATATCTCTTTTGTACACATATCCTCAATCTCCCCTGAATACAAACTCCCAGTTTTAAGGCATCACTATATTCAGTGCTACTGTAGCACTTTTCTAATTGACTTTAACTACCTTTTCACCATTGCATTGCATCATCGAGAGACTCATTTACTTGCGGATTTACGAAAGCTACAATTTCAATGTATTTTTTGAATCCTCACCTATGAGCACCCCTATTATGCTGCACCATCCTGGTGACTTCAGTTACTCTACTAATAGCTGATTCTAAAGCCATTCCCTTATGTTCACCTCTGTTTCCATCCTTCTAGACCTTCGAGACTCTCTCTTTGGAGTGCATTAACCTACTACTACTACTGTTTGATTAAGCCTGAGGGGGAAATTGCATAAGAAATGTGCATTTTGGTACGTTGGGTTGTAAAAAGACCAAAGTCCATCAAGTTCAACCATTCAGAACAAGCCCCAGTGAATATATATATATATATATATATATATATATATATATATATATATATATATATATATATATATATATATATATATATACACACACACTCAAACCAACTATGTATACATGCACATATATAACATTTTAAATATATATATATCAATATACTGTATATACTAATTGTAGAATGGTATGCATTATTATTCTTTAGAGGTATTACAGTGATAATTTTAACTGTGCATATTGCACTTTTAAAGGAGAACTAAAGCTTAACTAAAGAAATAGTCTATAAATGTTGTACAGGTATGGGATCTGTTATCTGGAAACCCATAATCCAGAAAGCTCCGAATTACAGAATGGCCGTCTCCCATAGACTCCATTATAATGAAAAAATCCAAATTTTTAAAACTGATTTCCTTTTTCTCTGTAATGATAAAACAGTAACTTGTATTTGATCCAAACCAAGATATAATTCATCCTTATTGGAAGCACATGTTTAGATGATTTTCTAGTAGACTTAAGGCATGAAGATCTAAATTATGGAAAGATCTATTATCCAGAAAACCCCAGGTCCCGTGCATTCTGGATAATAGGTCCCATACCTGTACATTATAAATGTCGAAATATAAGGCTGGTTAGTAATGAATACAGATAATTACTAAGTCAGCACAGAAACCAGTGCAACTAGCATCAGAATTTAATAATCTGCCTTGAAGCATTACAGAAAACTCATTTTCTGTTTGATAGTTTGCAACAACCGCTAAGCTTGACTTCTCAACAGCTGCTCAGAGCCCAATGTGCATGTGAATGTTACAAACACTTTAAGGTGGTGACCCCATGTGACAAGTATAAAGTCCTGGATCATTGTTGTTTTTAGGGTTTAGTTCTCCTTTAATGCCTGCCTAAATGTGGCATACTCCTTCTGCTCAAAAATAACTTTTCAGAACAAAGTTTTATTACATATACTGAGCATAGGAACAAACTAGAACTTTTCCAATTTTTTACAGAGAAGGATGAGGTCACTAAATAGTTTTTTGGTTCACAGAAGCTATTTTAAATTTGAGCAAAATTGTACTTAAA
Source organism: Xenopus petersii (assembly GCA_038501925.1). Taxonomy (NCBI): domain Eukaryota; kingdom Metazoa; phylum Chordata; class Amphibia; order Anura; family Pipidae; genus Xenopus; species Xenopus petersii. The sequence goes on along the minus strand of CM076687.1, from coordinate 93,368,934 downwards.
ACAAATGTGTTAAGCCTAGTTGGTCAGATAAGCCAAGGCCAATAAGTACCTCATACTAGCTGGAGGCTTGCCTGAAGTTAGGAGCAGGAAGTAGTGGAGAGAAGATGCATGGCTGAGTAGAGAAGTACCAGGAATTACTCAGGAGAATTTTCAGCAGATCAGGGTCATGGCAGGCAGCAGAAGTTCCCAAACGATAGGCACGGGCCACAACTGGAAGCTCAGAAATAGATAGGAATGCCAGGTACAAGACTGGACCATGATAACCCAGCACTTCTTGAAGTGTGTTTTGGCTTTTTAAAAACTAGGGAAAGGACACCAAATGTGGCATGCCTTGGAATGCACAGGACACTTGGGTTCTAAATGACATTGACCAGAAATTATCCATGATTGCACATCCAGCCACAGCCAGCACAATGAGCAACTTTCCTACTAAATTGGTAAGGGATCTTACATTAGAATATTTTTTTGTCTATTGCTATTTTTTTCAATAATGACTTTTAATATATTTTCCATTAAATTCTAATATTGAGGGGAACAATAACAGTAAAGTAAATTGGAACCCTCTCAGATCCCAGCTTTTGGTTTTCATACCCATCAATAACTATAATCACTTTCCCTTTATGAACACGGCCCCATATATTAAATTTGCTGAATTTTGTGAAGTAAGCGCATGAAATAAACTTTGCAATATAGTTAATCAGTCTGCATCACTGTCTGAGAATTGGGAATTGAAAGTTACTTTCAGGCACTAAACTACAGGAAGGATATTTCAGACAGGGAGCAGAAGGCTCACATTCCATTATATCAGTTTTAATTAAATTACTGGCATGCTGCAGTGAAAAGGAACACTTGAAGGCAAATATGGGTAAACAATTGTTTTCAATATTGGATACAAATATAATTAATAAACAGGGACGTATGATTTTTGTGCTTATTATGTCTCCAGTGTTTGCATTTAAACTGGCTGTTTGCAATTAGCTCTACTGAATTGTAGAATTGATTCACCTTGATTCTTTCAGCTCTGTCAACTATTACATATTGATGTAGGGACAGCCCGTACTCCTGGTGTGAACTACCAGTCAAGAACAATTAACTAGTAACAGCATTTGCATTTGAGCTAGTTAATTGAACAAAGTGTCACAGGTAACTAACATTTTCTTTCTAGCTCTGCACATTTTTGAATTATGTACTAACAAAGGGCATTCTCCCTCTACGAATTTAATGAAGAATGGAAGGTAAAATATGAATGCAAAGTGTGAAAAATTACATTTCAGTCTTTGGGTCTTCCAGAGGATAATTGAAAATGTATTTCCTAAAATCAAATGTGTTATTTTGTATTACTGATCTCCAGAGCTATGAGCTTTCCCTGTAAGATTTAATGTGAATTTGATTAATCTTGTGGTAGGTACACTTTGGCATACATTGTATTTGCAGTCATATCACATTAAAGTTACCTATGGTGATTTTAGGCCATATCCAGTATAATAAAAATGCAGAGAATTTATGTTTCTAATAATTTATGTTTCACTATCACCTTCTGAGCAAGACATAACAATTACAAAACGTTCAAATATTTTTTTTGTGACCTCAATTTTATTTGTTTTATATCATATAAATTTCCAGACACTGCAATTTTTCTCTGTCGCCAGAGACCGAAAAATTTGACAGCATTGCATTATAATAAGGTTGCAAAGGATTATGTAAACAATAGTAGTACACAAGAGAAAAGGATGAAAGAAAAAAGTAAAAGGCTATTACAAAGTAGCATGGATACATCAGCATTTTCAGAATTATGGATCCTTTCCTGTCCCTTTACCCATTAGAATTAGTTTTACCTATAGGGCATATCCTTTCTGTCCAGGATCCAGGGTTTTGTTTTGTTCTTCAAATACAAAGTGATCCCATTTTGACCAGCTTTTCTCATGCTGGGGGGTCATCACTCAAAAGGTGGCCATACACTATTAGATCCGCTAATTTGGCAAGGTCGCCAAACTAGCTGATCTTAACCCGATATGCCCACTAATGGCTGGGCAATATCGGAAAATGTCAGCCCTGGGGCCAAACAATTGCATTATAAGAGCATTTATATGACTATATTTAAAATACAACTGCTGTATTTGTTAGGTAACCTTTACAGAATAAATATCTGAATGAAAGGAATAAAACAGATGGGTAATTAAGTCTGTTTGTTTACATTGTCTTAATCTACTGATCATCAACTTAAGGTCTACAGGTAGATCCCGATCAACCTTTTAGACACCCCTGACTTAGGGCATATAGGTGGGGGTAAGTGGGCAGCCCTGTCTGGTTCTGTTTGAGATAGCAATAGGTCTGCTAGAGGCCCTTGGGAGTTTAAGGGTTGCTGTATTGGCAGAATATATATTGCTTTTATGGCTGTTAAAAATGGGCCTTCAAACCCCATAAGTTGTAACATCCTAACATGAAGCGTCAATCCAGGTGGTCAAATGCTTTCTCAGCATCTAAACTGAGTATGACCACAGGAGTTTTGTTTATAAAGTCTATAGTATTGATGGCCTGATGGGTGTTGTCCCCGGCTTGTCTACCGTGTATAAATCCCACCTGGTCAGGGTTAATAAGTCTGGGCATTATGGGGGCCAGCCTGTTGGCTGTCTGGGCTAACTGTTCCCATAATTTCTTGGCTAGCAAGGTATGTGGTATTTCTCCGCTCTCATAGTAGCACTATTTAAGCCAGCAAAGTGCCTTTTTAGTGTACCAATACACCATTTGACTTTCCAGCTCTGATATATGTTTTGTTTTCATGTTTGATTGAAATGAGATGACCTCTGGGGACTGCCTTATGGGCTTCCCAAAGGGATGTCTCACTATCTACTAAGCCCTGATTGGTCTTGAAGTAATCAGTTATGGTGTCCAACCAAGACCTTCTCCTTTACAGTATGATCGTTTATGAGAGCCTCACTTAGGCACCTGTGGGCAGACCACTTCTAGCATTACTGCCGGGTGAGACTAAAAAGTAGTCTATTCTGGTGGGGAGGTCATGTCCTGCTGAGTAAAAGGTGTACACCCTCTCATTAGGTTGATGAACTCTCCAAGCATCCCTATGGTCAAGCTTTCAGATCAACTGGCATCATTTTTTCGAATGCCCTGAGGTATCCCTAATCAGAGTTGGTTTGGAGCGATTCCTTAAGTCTGAGAGCACCAGATTAAAATCCATTTGTTTGGAGCATAAAGATTCATGATTTTTATGGATTTTCCTCCCAGGGATCCTGTGAGGATCAGGTATAGGCCTGCAGGATCAGCATCCACCTTAGAAATCTGAAATGGGCAGTCTCTATGAATCATAGTAAATAACCCTGCCTTTTTGCCTCTTTAGAGGCTTGGTAAACATTAGGATACAGTTTAGTTGAAATGTCTCAATGCTTGAAGTGTGTTCCTGGACTAATGCTATGTCCGGTTTGAGCCTATGGATTGCACGTATAGCTAAATACCGTTTTAGTACACTATTAAGGCCATTAACATTTATTGTGAGTAGCTTAACCATGGTCGATACATAAAATCGTAATGCTCCAGTATGCTCCAGTACGTTGCTAATGCATTGCCCCCTGGCTCTGATCTAACTCTAAGATTTTCTAAGTGGTTATGTCTACCATGGATGGAAGGGTATGTGATTCTTTGATGCGTGAGTATCCTGTGCATATATGAACTATAAAACAATAAAATAGCAACATTTGTATAAACCAGCATGGAATAAACTTAACACATTAACAAGATTTAAGGTACAGAAAACCCAGAGATTCTACAATATATCACCAATATAGATAACAGGGTTAAATTGGGTCTTCATAGCCTTTATTGGGAGCTTCCCGGAGGCTTCTAGAGCACTCAGATAGTTTGAAGCTTTTGTCCATGAAGTTCTATACGTGGAGAGTTGAGTGTCTTGCTAATGGCACTTTCTTTGCTCTCGTGATAATGTAGGCAGACTACCACGTTTCTTGGTCTGGAAGCTCCAGGTGGTGCAAGTGCTCTGTGGGCTCTGTCAAGGTGCCAGGCTTCTGCAGGGAGGTCCGCAATGATGCTTGAGAAGAACAAATGTAGAAATGGCCTAATGTCTTGTGGGCCCACTTCCTCTGATATTCCCCTGATCTGTAGATTTTGGCGCCATGACCTATTCTCCATGCCCTCTGTGTGTGACTTAAGAGAGGCTACCTCCTCTTGCAAGGTGGTGTTGTTGTCTTCCAGTATATTGTATCTTAGAATGAGATAGTCTACTGTTATCTGTCCATTAACGTCTGTGCATATGTCTTAAAGAGCTGTATGAACAGATTCCGTGATGATCGCTGTAAGTTTATCATATAGTTGGGTAATCTGTTGAGACAAGACCTGCACTGTTACCACGTCTGCTGGATAATGTGTTTGTCTCTGCGTTATGGGATCTCCAGTCATTCCCCCTTCTGAGCTTTGTTTGCTGGGTGAGGAGGCCTGTGAGTTTAGATGGTGCTCGTTGTCTCCGTGTCATTTTTGATCTACTGCTGTGCGTGCCTGCTTTCTTGTTTTGCAGATGAAGTCCCACACCTACGATTACACTAGGTGCAGAGTAATGAGGATACGCGATAGCTTATTACTGAGTTTTGCCGTCTTGGTTCACAGAGTTCTGTAGAGTTATGTCTGCTCTACTCCATGCCGTGTATGCACCCCCCAACATTCAAATATTTAAAACAGCAACAGGATATCAAATCAGACATAGGTTTAAGACATACACAATCATTTACCAAACACAGGAAAACAACAGGAATGAGGATGTTGCTATTAAAGCTTTTTAAAGGGTCAGGGAATTGGTCAGAGTTTATGTGTGCCACTTCCTGTTATAGTAGCAGCTCCTGTTTATGTAGATATAGACAATATGTGAGTTTTGAGGCTAAAGTCATTTATTAAATATGGGGGCAAAGTTTAAGTAGTAATACAGTTCCCATACTGTGGGTCTGAAGCTTGGCAAGGGTAGCTCATCCTGAATGCCAGACTTGAGCAGAGTTCCCATTCGCTGTTTTAGATAAACCGAAATGAAGGTCAGTTATGGGGAGATTTGGACTAAAAACCTATTTGCTTTCTTACTGTATATATTCTTGGAAGTATATGCTGATGTTTTACTATATCCGTAAACCTTGTAAAGTGATAAGGGGGGCCCTTAATCATGGTTGGAATTCAAGGGGGGTTGAACTTAAAAAATTCTTACATAATGGGATATAGTGGCATGCTGATCATGAAATTATTTTATATTTCTGCATTTTAGTAAACATTTGATACAGTAGCTCTAGGATGAAACCACAAGACACACAATCAGTATGTTTTGGATTTACCAGAATACTGAAAACCCCCAGACAAAAGACTTGTCCAAATTCTAAACAATCAGAATCCTAATTTGCATATAACATTTTAGAACAAATTTAAAATGGATTCATATTCACAATGTTCACATTCAGCTTTCCAGAGCTTCAAAATCACATGATTTTAAGGGCCTTATTCATCAAAGTCGAATTTATCTGACTTCTTAAAAGTTTTTAAAATATGTCTAGCTGAACTAGAATTAACAATTGGACCTTATTTATCATTAAAAATTTGACCTGATTTATTATTAAAAATATTAAAATTTTATAGGATTGGGGACAAACTAAAAAAAATTTGCGAAAATCCGAATTGCCCGAGTTTTTTTTCAGATTTTTTCCTGAATCGCTCGATTTATTCCTGAAAAGTCCGAATTTTTCTGATTTTTGTTTGAAAACCGGAAATCTTTGCATTTTTGAGCTAATTCCAGCGCAGATATGCTAGGGACCTCTCCCATTGACTTACATACAACCTCTGCATTTCTCAGGTGCCGGACACTAAAAATTCAAGTTTTTTTGAGTTTTTGGCATTCAGACTTTAATAAATAACCCCCTAAATGTTTGGATTAGACTAGATTAAGCAGGTTTATGGACCATTGACTTCTACATGAACTCACCAGCTTTTAAATGACTCAAATTGTGGTAAAAAGTTGAATTTGAATGTTGAATTCAGCCAAACCAGAACCCTGATAAAAATCCTTCAACTGCGCTGAATCCCAAAATGAATCCTGGATTCAGTGCATCCCTAGATATAAGGGAGAAGTAGAGAAAGAGCAAAGTGAAGATTATGCCTGTAGGAATCAAAGCAAAATTGCTTGTAAAACATCGACCTGAAATATGTGTATTACCTAATGAATACAGTTATGAGACTGATCAAAGACATCAGTATTTCAGCCTGAGGCTTGGCCATGTGTGAAACACTGTTATATTTTGTTAGAAGAAAAAAACAAAACAAAACAAGACCAGCATAAATGTGACCCCTTTAACAGCTAACTATATTGACATTTTACAAAGAAAAGTTGACTCTGATGTCCCTTGTTTAGTTTGCCATTTTACAAACTGAAATTATTCAGCATATATAATTTTTCAGAAATTTGTACAAGTATATCATTGTTTAACCACAGCATAAATCAAAGTATTAATATATATATACATATATATATATTTTTTTTTTTTTATCCAGTTCAAAGTGCGGGATCAAAAAGGTGTTCTGGACTGCTGAATAGATAAAAATTGCAAAAGGTACTTTGAAAGGTACATGAGTCAAATTTTTTAAGAGGTTTCAAGAAGGCTTAAAAAAAGTTTTTCTAAAACACAGACACTGGCTTAGCCCAAATTATTCAATTGAGAAAAGAATTAGCAGCCCTTAAATTTAAAGTGACAGAAAAGGCCATTATCTGGATGAAGCAAACATATTATGAAAAAGCAGACAAGCAACATACATTATTAGCCAGGAAATTTAAGGATCAAAAAACCTAATCCAGAATTAACGCTATACAATTGACTACAGGCCAGTTAACATAAAACCCGGACTAGGCCCGATCTCATGAATACTAGCGAAAATTATATAATCTCACACCTCAAATAGCTAATCAAAATTAACAAATAATTAATATCACAGAATTTTTAAAAGAATTGGGGCTACCTAAATTCTCCGAAGAGGATTTACAAACCCTAAATAAAGAAATAGACTCAGAGTAGTTACCTGCTACCCTTAAAAGTATGCCCAATGGTAAAACCCCGGGTCCAGACGGCCTTCCATATAGTTATTACAAATTATTTCCACATACATTATCCCCATATATGTTGACTTTATTCAACCAATATCTACAGGGCTCCCCAATTCCAGCGACCTTCTTAATGTCCTATTTGACATTACTGCCAAAAGAAAACAAAGGCCCAGCCCAATGTACAAACTATAGACCCATTGCACTTTTAAATTCTGACCTCAAATTATTCTCCAAAATATTAGCCAATCGCATTAGCTCCAATTTTGCCTAAGCTAATACATGGAGATCAAGGAAGATTTATTCAAGGAAGACAGGCTGTGGACAATACCAGCGGGGTCATTGATCTCATCGGAATAATAAACAGGCAAAAAATTCCATCATTAGTTCTAAATTTGGACGCGGAAAAAGCCTTTGATAGGCTGAACCGGCCCTACCTATTCACGTTATTGAAACACCTTAATCTCTCATTATAATCTTTCTATAATTAATATAGGACAAAGAACTGTTCTACTGTTGAACCTAATATGGTATGTTGAATCCAATATAGTATACAAGACAGCTTTATAACCAATAATCGTTTATAATGAAGGTTTGTATCATAGTTTACAAGACAGCTTTATAACCTATAATCGTGTATAATGAAGCTTTGTACAAGAGAAACTATTGAACCCAATTAGTCGATGACCTAATACTTGTATTTGTCCCTAATTAAGACTTCTGGAAGTTCTCATGGGGATTTCCTTTATTATAGCCAGGGGCAGAATGTTTACTAGTTCACTTGATAAGATCTCTGCTTCGGATGTGCTTGTTGGGAGTCTGGCCAGATCATGATGAGCGTATGGGGAGCAAGATCTGTTACTAACCAAGTAGTTCAATGTATGAGCTGTTTTTGAGCATAAAAACTGGGGGTCTCCATTTTGTCAGCTGAGAGCTCTTCTGTGGGTAGCATGCGTACTGCCCAGGACCTTGTGGATCATTTGAGGCTTCGCTTTGCTGACTGTATCAGGATCACCTAGTTTTGGTTGCAGAGAGGGGTGCTTTGCTCTTTTGCTCATACAGTAATGTATATCTTTTTCTTCTCTTATCTCTAATACAACCTTTTCTTATATGTATGTAGGGACCTATAGGATCTATTAGGCTCCTATAGCGTTAATCCCCTACCTTTCCTTAAGTTCTCTTTTCCCTTGTTATTGGGCCAAGCCCTTTTAACTGGTAAAGTTTAACATCTACACCTATTGGACAAAGAGTGTAATACCACTCCCCTGCCACACTGCTATATAGTGCTGTGTAGGGAGTGGCCTCTTCTTCTTTGGCTCCTGGTGTCTGTGCTGCTAGGTGTTTCCCATTGAGCCTGGGATCACCAAGGCCCCAGTAAGCCATTTACCCCAAAGGTACCTGTACCTTTGGTGCTGAAGTCAGTAATCAGGCAATCCCATGAACGAGGATTAGCTATCATTAGGGCAGATTCTGTAATAGTCTCTCTAGGAGAGAGAGATAGCTAGATTTAAGTAGTATGAGCAGTTGTATGCTCCAACAAGGAGAATAGCAGGGAGTAGCCTCCCAAAGGCTTCTAAGGTTGCCTTTAGTGTAGGGAACTCAGTGATAGGGAATTCAGTTTAGCAGAGCACTGCCTGACCCCTACTTGATTGATCCTGTTTCACATTGGTCGCTGGTCTTTGGGAGTGAGATATAGGGATGTAGCGAACCGCCGCCAATGTGTTCGCGAACGCCGTTCGCGAACACCGGCAAAATTTGCGAACAGTTCGCGAACAGTTCGCGAACTTCGAACATCCGAAAATCGTTCGATTCGAACGATCGAAGGATTTTAATCGTTCGAATCGAACGATCGAAGCCATTGGATCGAATGATTTCATTAAATCCAATGGCTCCGATCGTTCGATTCGAACGAAAATCCTTCGATTTTAGCGATCGAATGGTCGAATGGTCGAACGATTTTGACGCGAACGCCTATTGGCGAACGTCGCGCGACGTTCGCGAACTTGCGGCGGACGCGAACAGCCGATGTTCGCGCAAACAAGTTCGCCGCCGAACAGTCCGCGACATCCCTAGTGAGATATTCTTCCTACTGTTTGACTTGAGGAGTGACATCTGTATATGCTGCATCATCATCAATGCTATCCTTTCTCCTCTGTGATATGCTAACTCCTACTACAGCTCCTGCGTGAGTAAACCTGGGGTCAATTGCCTTTGCATATTGTTGTGCTAATAAACCATCTCACTTGTTTTCACTATCTAAGAACCTCCTGGCATCCATTATTCTATTTTCACACTAATTAGCCTGTGGGTTGTAGTTTTATACCATCTTAAAGGGGAAGCTTCCATTTAGCGAAGGCTCCACCCTGAGTGTAGTATCATAGTGTAACCCATGCTCATACACTAGCTGGACACCCTTAACCCCTAATTGGCGGGATAGGCCAAGAAAGCGTTACATGTAGGTGTTGTGTGTTGATTGTTTCCGAGAGACTCATAGAACCTCTAGTAAAACAACGGGTGAAAATGTAAAGTCCTTAGTTTATAGTGCAATAAAAGCACAGTAAAAACAAGATGTGGATAGGTATGGGTTTTGATATGGTTTTAGTAAAAGATTAAAACAAAATGTACTTTTGCCCATTGATTTTTGGTTACCCAGTATCATTGACTTTTGCATTCAAACACGTTACTGTTCTTCTCTTACTTTTTGTGATCCGTTTTATTAATCGCAGATAGAACATTTCCTGACATTAGCCGTTTTGAAAAGGTATGTTTGCTTTCCCACTAGACCATCAATTCAAACATTCTCCATCTTCTACACAGCAGGAGCTCTTTTTTTCACTTTAACTTTTTCACTTGTCTCTGTTTAAACAGATTTTTGGCAGGTATTTATACTGTAGCAGCAGTTTGCTTTTGCAGATATGTGCTGAATGTTTCCTAGAGAAAGCATAACACTATGATACCGAAACTATTTTCAAAAATATTTTCTATAAATGACTTTCCACTGCCTACATTTCACTGTGGGAAAAGGGATGCATAATGCCTTATTTTATAAAGAAACCCCCCAAACTGGTTTTCATCCAATAAGGAAAATGTATGTATAATGCCCTATTTTATGAAGAAACCCCCAAACTGGTGTTCATCCACTAAGGAAAAAGTTTCTGTCACATAAAGTGACTGTCCATAGGAGAAAAACTCTTGTAAATCACAACAGTACTGGTTGCAAAGAGCAAGCAAGTTGTACTCATACTCATCTGGGGAGCTTTAACTGAAAGTTAAATGGAAATTAGTTAAAAGGAATTAGTTGATGGTATTGTCCTAGAAGAAACACACTCTGGGGCACATTTACTAAGCTCGAGTGAAGGATTCGAATATAAAAAACTTAGAATTTCTTTGGTTTTTTTTGGGTACTTCGACCATCGAATAGGCTACTTCGACCTTCGACTTCGAATCCCGACTTCGATCCAGAATCCTTCCCGAAAGTTTAGGTGAATACCCTAAAATGCAAATTAGGGGTGGGAAGGGGAAAACGTTTTTTACTTCCTTGTTTTGCGACAAAAAGTCAAGTGATTTCCCTCCCCGCCCTATATGCAAATTAGGATTCGGATTCTGTTCGGCCGGGTAGAATGATTTGGCTGAATCCAAACCCTGTTGAAAAAGGCAGAATCCTGGCCGAATCCCAAACCAAATCCTGAAATCAGTGCATCCCTAATCACTGAACTAATATTTAGTTATATAAACAATGTTTCTAAGAACTGAGGCACATCTGTGTTGTATGGAGTCCACCAACTTCTGGCATTCCACAATTCTTCTGCATTCTTTGGTCTTGCCTTAGAAAAAAGCATTTTTGATGTCATCCCACAAGTTTTCTATTGGATTAAGGTCCGTTGATTGGACTGGCCACTCCATACCATCAATCGTGTAGGTCTGGAACCAAGATGCTGCTCGATCACTGGTGTATTTGGGGATGTTGTCTTGTTGAAAAAAACTTTTCCAGGGTATTTCATCTTTGGTATAAGGCAACATGACCTCTTCAAGTCTTTTGATGTATTGAAAATGATCCCTGGTATGTGATAAATAGGCCCAACACCATAGAATGCTAAACTTCCCCATATCATGACGCTTGTGCCCCCATATTTCATTGTCTTCATAGTGTACTGTGGCTTGAATTCAGTGTTTGGGGGTCGTCTGGCAAACTGTCTGTGGCCCCTAGACCCAAAAAGAACTATCTTGTTTTTATAAGTCCATAAAATGTTGTGCCATCTCTCTCTCGTTCTTTTTCAAATTGTAACATCTTCAGCACTTTTTTACATCAATGAGACTACGTGGAGGCTTCTTGCCGACAGCTTGGTTTCACATCTTTTAATTATAACATTTATATAGGCATTTGGGCTATTCTTATATGTATTTAAATGGTATTGTTCAGTTTATTTCCATGCTTATTATGTTTTGGTTGCCATTTTAAAACATTTGAGATCATTTTAGCTGAAGAGCCTTTAATGTTCTATACTTCTTTATATGTTTTCCCCTCTCAAATAAAAAAAAGTATGCTGTTCTAAACAATGTCTACAATGACCTGTTTTACATAGATTTTCAGAGAGAAATGTACTATAACCAGAATGCACAACATTTGCTGCCTTTCTTCCAATAAGGGCCATGATTGACACCTGATTTTCACAAAACGAATGTCCTAATTAAAATCCGAACTGTTTTTATTTGGAACAAGCTATTATTATTTTGAACACTGCTATTATTTGGAACACATCTCAAATAATGATCCAATGACACAGAATCAGCAGCATTCATGTCATGACTGTTGGCTCTGTTGGCTCTGTTGGTTTTCTATTCCTCTACTACACGTACTAGTAAATTATTTGCCATGTAGAAATATAATTTCTACCAAAAACAATGATTAATTAGGTTAGTGATAATGGACTGCTATTATTCTGAACCCAACTGTATATAAGCCATGACAAGTGCAGGTCTTAAATGTAATCAATTAAGCAGAGTGGTGATAAATATCTTACTGAATATATGGTTGTTAGGAGCACTCTTGTTAGGATCACCCTGCTTCTTATCAAAGATGTACCCATGGCTGCAATGCTATGACACAGATTGGTAGCCAGGAACAAGCTGGAAGTCACAAAACCAAGAAGAAATCAGACGAGGAAGGCGGACGAGTGGATCTTTTAGTGTATGCAGAAGATTAAACATGCATTCGGCCGCTGATCCCCAAACATCAAAAGGAGTCGCTACGAGTTAGTATGAAGATGTGGCTTTTATTTCAACGCACAGTGCGATATACATGGCAGTGAGTAGGTGCACCTACTCACTGCCATGTATATTGCGTTGTGTTTTGAAATAAAAGCCACATCTTCATACTAACTCGTAGCAACTCCTTTTGACATTTGGGTCATTACACTAATGCGGGTTAAATTTTCTGCATACGCATACTGGACGGAAGTGGCCGGGGGTCCCGCGAGAGCTGCGACCAACGGAGATACACTGCACTACACAAGGGTGAGCTCCGCTGCTTTTACACATCCATAACCATTGGCTTTTAGTGTATGGTCAGCTTTACACCATTATCCTGAAACCATCAAGGCCATATGTCAAATGTACATAGAGTTGCAGTTTAATGATAGGCGAATCAGACCCATTTTGCCTAGACAAAAATTTGCGAAATGGCGAAATATTCACCAAATGCATTAAAGTCTATGGGCGATAAATTTTTTTGCTGTGCAAAAAACTTATAGCAATTCAGATATACAGTATTTATTTGGGGAAACAGAAGTCAAGATCAAGTCTCTATGAGAAATAAAGGTCCATTGTGGGAAATACAATGAATTGGTAAAACTAAATTCTTTCAGAGTTTCATGCTGCTGCTCGCTGAATAACATCATAACATCCTGCTGCTCTGAAAATTGTAATGGCAAATGCTCACCCTACCATATTAATTCCCTGACCTATATTTGTATTTTACATAGCTATTTTATTGGTTGACAAGAGAAACACATAAAAATAATCTTGAATTTCATGGTGTGTGCCTGTTTTGTATCAAGATTTAACCATTTGGATAGGTGTGAGTATGCAGTACTGCACAAAGAGGTCAAACACATTCAGATGAACTGGCACAACCATTGGCTGTGATAAATGTATCAACTCATTGCCACTTTCCTGAGTGTCAGGAAGGTGTTTTATAAAACAGAACAGAAAGCTGGAAATTCTTCTGGAGTCTCAATTTTGATCTATAGTAAAGCAGTCCCTATGTGTACAGACAATATGTAATTTGTAAAAAAATGCACCAAATAACTCACTTAAATGTAGTCATAAGCATGGATTAATGGGAAAGTCCTGCATTTCAACATCAGCTAATTTTTTTGTGAATCTGCGGCAAAAATCAACTGCGGAAAATTTATATATATATATATATATATATATATATATATATATATATATATATATATTATACCTGTATATATACAGTATATTTAGTAATCCAGATAATGTACATCATTGATATTACACAAATTGTTGGGTAGTAAAGCTGATTCTCTGTAGTGATGGGCGAATTTGCGCCGTTTCGCTTCGGCGAAAATTTGCGAATTTCGTGAGAAATTCACGAAACGTCGAAAAAGTAGCGAATTCGTAGCGTAGTCTCGTTTTTGATGCCGGCGCCCGTTTTTTTGGAAATATTTTCACAGGCATTTCGTGAATTTATTCGCTGGCGGCGAATCGCGCAAATTCGCCGTGTATTCGCGCCTGGCGAATAAATTCGCCCATCACTAATTCTCTGACATATTCTAAGTCAGATCGTTAGAAGATGGTTAAGATGGTTAAGCAACTGTGCTATTGTTATGTCTTGTTAGCTGCATAAGCAGATTCTCTGGAAGCAAATAACTTATTTTGAATGCCTGTGCATTGACAAATTACTCATCATAGTTCCTCCTAGCTGTGAATTATCATTATGGAACATGAAATACACTGTATGCATGGATGTAGAGGTTTAAGGAGAACAAACAAATACATTTATAATACAATGTAGACCGTACTATGATAAGTCTTCTGATTGTTTCTGATTTATTATTTTCTTCAGTAGATGGTAATTTGAACGACAGACTGGGGGATAACTAAGAATGTATTATTTGTTGATAATTAGTAATTCAGAGAATTAAAAGCTGTACATTAAAGTGATATTGACACTAAAATATTAATGCACATAAGTTAGGTATAGGCCATAGTGATGGGCGAATTTGGGACGTTCCGCTAGCGAAACAGCGCAGTTTTTTTTTTTTTACTCCGGCGTCCGTTTTTTGCCAAATTGCGCCTGCGTCCAAAAAATTGACGCCGGCGAATTTTCACGACGGCGAATCGCGGGAATTTGCCATGTTAATATTTATAAAGTATATTTAGAGCACTTTACTAATAGAGATGAAAATGCATAGCATAGATATTGTATAAAATCCTCCTACACAAAACTGCCATTCTGGGATGTAACTAGATCTTGCCTGTGAATTCATGCTGCTGAGACTGTGACTTGAAACTGCCCCCCAGGTCCTAGGGACAGATGTCTTCCACAGGATGAGGCCAGAAGAATTTCAGACACTGCAGGCAAGATGTAAAAGAGTGGTGGAGACAAGATAGTATAAAAATAGTAATTAGTTCCACTTGATAGATTCCTAGCAGCTGGAGTTTTATCACATTTATTAATACTTTGCCCAAGGAAAATGCTCCTGAGTACTTTAAAGGGCAAGGTTAACGATTAGCGAGAGCTTCGGGCCATCAGCTATTGCTAGGGTTGCCACCTTTTCTGGAAAAATACGGTCCTTCCTATATTTTGGTAATTTTTCCCTATAAATAACATTGGCATCAAGCAACATTTTTACTGGTAAAATACCAGCCAGGTGGCAACCCTAGCCATTTCTCCTTTTCAATGAATAAATGCCCTTATGGTATTACTTTATCAAATATATTGTTTCTTGTCCCCTATGGCTGCCCTGAGTGGTATGCACGCAGATTTGTACTTTACTGCACATGCATACTGCATAGGGCAGCTGGAAGCGATCCTTAGTAGTGATGGGTGAATAAATTCACTAGGCACTAATTCACAGCGGAAAATCCCCCATGACAAAAGAAAAATTGTTGCGCGTCAGGATAGTTTCTGCACGTCAAAATTATTGACTTTAATGCATTTGGACAAAACAGTCGCACGTATAAAAATTGTTGCTTGAGTCAAAATTGTCAAAATTGTGTGTATCAAAATAATTTTGACACCCAATCACATTTCCCAATTTTTTTTGCCATTTCGCAAATTTCCATTTTCGCAGTTTCCATTTTCCCGGGGGAAGCGAAACGCCACAGATTCGCCCATTACTAATCCTTAGAACAAAAGGCTGCATGTCAGTACAGCATGACATTGGACATTACCCAGGTCAGGGCATTTACAGTGAAGAGAAGCAGTGACTAGGGGTCTGAGATTATAATCACTGGGGTTTCCCTAATTTGTTGGCACTCCCAATTATTCTTCAAAGAACAAGGAAATGGTTAATCATTTCCTTGCTTCATTGCGTTTCATGGCTTCAGACATCTGAACCTAATTCTATGTTATAGGGTTTTAGAGCTTAGTGGCCGAACGCTAGGTGCTGCACTGAATCCTTAAGCCCTGAAAAACAACAAGCAATAGGTTCAAAATAGTGTAATGCAAATTAATGGAAAGCTGAAAGGTTTGGTAAAACTGCTTTGTAGAGTATGAGTATTTCAGACATCTCATAAATCGTATATATAGGTACATTTTTTTGTCTTTGTGCTACTCCATCTCCATTCTGCTGCATATTACCTACTATTTGCCATCTTTACATAGTACAGGTATGAGACCTGTTATCCAGAATCCACTAGGGATTTTCTGCATAATGGATATTTCCGTTATTTGGATCTTCATACCTTAAGAGCCTTATTTATTAAAGGTCATTTTAGTGGTTTTAGAGGTTTTTGAAACCACATATACTGTAACTAAAAAACTCTATTGTCATTGAATTTATTAAAAGTTCGGAATATAAAAAGCACAAATGAAAAAAGTGCTGAAATATCCGGAAAAAATGCAAATGCATTTTTGGACAATTCAAAGCAAAAAAGAAAATCCGAAACCTCTAAAATTCTGATTGGTTTAAAAATGGTAAACCAAGTTTTGGCTGGTAAAAGGTTTGTTCAACGCTAAGTACAGTTAGTATGGGGCAGCTTACCGTAAAAAAAAAGAAGAAAAAAAGAGATGAGGCAATTGCATTTTAATACTGGAAAGTATTAGACTAAAATTAAGAAGATTTGTGTGTAGTGATGGGCAAATTTATTTGCCAGGCGTAAATTTGTGGCGAATTTGCGCGATTCGCCACCAGTGAATAAATTTGTGAAACGCCCGTGAAAATTTGCGGCAAAAATTCACCGGAAAATTCGAACGCCGTTTCGCACATTTTTCACGGCGCAAATTCGTCCATCACTATTTGTGTGCTTTTTATTTCTTATTATATCAGAAAAATATATTTAGCTCAGTTCAAACTCTATTCTTATGAACACAAATCACTACACAATTTAATAAACTGATCCAAAATCATCATCATTTGTTAATTTCAATAGCGGTTGCTTCTTTAGAAGTATGAACAGCTCACCCAAGAAATTCTCTGGTCAGAATGTCCATGTTTTTACAAAAGAGTGCTTGTCAATTTTTCTTCCTTTTATTTCTTTTACTAAACTGTATCATGCACATTTGAGAGCTGAATGTTGACGGCATTGTTTAACTAATCCTGATTGAAATCCTAGAAATCAATTTCTACAGTGTGCCACTGTTAAAATGTAATATATAAACACCCTCAAGTAAATTATAAAGATTTATCATGGCTTGGAGCTCATTATACTTATTCAAATGTATTTATTCTGTAATACACTGCAGAGCTCCAAAGCATATATCAGCAGTATTATCTTTTCACACTGAGTCCATGCCCCGAAATAGTCATGTTTAGAATCAAATGTACAGGTAAATAGAATACATTTAATATTTGTTTATCTAGCTATATCGGTATATGTTTTTTTACATAATATTCCCTGCTTTCGAAATGACCGACATTAAGCAATGATGCATTTCCAAGAATGGCAAAGGAAGCTGTCATTTTATCATTTGTCTTCATATCAACTAAAGCAAAATTACTGAGGCTAATTTGCAAATTGACAGCAAATGCTTTTTCATGTGAGATGACCTCATTTGTCAAAAGCATGAGCATTAGTAGTCTGGCCTGTACCTCAAGGGACTCATATTGGCTCTGAGTGACATCATTGAGTGAAAGACAAGTCTCACTAACGTGACATCCAAAGGAAAATTGAGAATAATTATAATACAGAATATCTACACAGTTCAGTAATGACTTACTGTACCTGCCAGGGAATGCAAAAGTCACATCTCTGGCTCCCTCACTGACTCTCCAGGAAACATAGTAACATTGTAGCAGGTTAAAGAGAGACTCAATTTTAATTTTTTAAATTGTTAAAATGCCACCCAAGCCCTTCTTGAATTTGATATCACAACTTCACAGCATTCCCTGTAAAAATAACTATTTGAATATTAAGATGAAAATTTCTTTCTTCTGAAATGGCATGGATGCCCCATGCTTGCTGGAAGGCCTCACTGGTAAATAAAACATTTGAGAGTTTACATGAGTTTATATGAGAGTTAAAATCTCATTTTTGTTATGAAGGCAGTGCTATGTAAGTAGCACGAGGCATGTAAATATCTCCTTTTTTAGAAGGCTTTACACAGCATGTCTTGCATTGTGAAGGGCTTTTTGGTTCCTTTTAGCCAGTCACACCTTAACCAGGTTGGTTTCTCTGCAGAGTTTATCACATTGTCCGCTTCTATATATTTATACATAGTTATCATATTCACCCACAAGTGCCTCTTCTTCAGTGTAAAGAACCCCAACCTGGACAGTCTTTTTTTCATAACTGAGACTCTGCATTATTTACACTAATTCAGTAATAACATGTCTGGGCACTGGAGACCAACATTTAAATGCTTATTCTAGATAGGGCCTTATCAGTGCTTTGTGGAAGGGGAAGAATGACCCTCTCCTCCTGATAATCTATTCTCCTTTTAATACAGCTCAAGACCTTTGTTTGCCCTTGCAGCTGCTGACTGGCATTGCTTGCTGGAGCCATATTATCTACAAGGACTCCAAGATCCTTCTCCATTATGGATTTTTCTAACAAAGTCTCATTCGGGGTATAAGAGGCTTTTTACGTCCTAGATACATGACCTTACACTGACACTGAATCTCCTCTGCCACTTTGCCACCCAGATTGGCAGTTTGTCAAGATCCTGCTGCAAGGATGCTCCAGTTTTTTTTGTTTACTGAAAACACTGGCACATTATTTACAATGCCTTCTCCTAAGTCAGCAATGAACAAATAAAATGAAGGATTATATGGAATAATACGACTAAACATAACTTCTAAAAATTGGGGCATTTAGCCACATCCAGATCCACTTTGTTTATGTTCCCGTGCACTCATACATACCCAAAATCTTCCTCAAACATACCAACTCCCTTATGTTAATACATAATAATTCACGAAACCACGATAAATTATAATTTGTGCATGACACAGATATATAGAACAATATTTCAAGATATCCAGAATATTCGCCATAGGGATCTCCATTGTAATTTAAAAGCAAAACTATTAATGGAGGATGCCCAATATTAAACAGTGTCAGGTAACTCGTTATAAATGTAGGGACCCATAGGGTTAATGTGCCCCTATGGATTTAAACCCCTACGCTTCCTGATCTCTCTAGATGCTGGGCAGATATCCATGTAGGTAGTTGTGATTCGCATAGTTGCATAGCATCCCACTGTCCCGTTTTTCCCGGGACAGTCGCGATTTCGACAGCTCAACCCGCAGTCTCGGGTTTGTTACTGAAATGTCCTGACTTTCTCTTTGATCTGAACAGCCAGATAAAGATACAACGTTTCTAACTTAATTGGCTTTTGGCAGAGAGCCCAGAATAGATACTTAGATGCTTTTGTAACAATTTAAGATAAGCAAGTCTCTTGGGGAAACTGACTTGCAGCTTATAGAGCAATTCACCATCATTAGCAAAACTGTAACACATAAAAACCACAGAAATGTGCTCAAACTTTTAGTTTTGTAAAATGGACATGGTAATTAGGAGGTGTGGCTACAAAAACAGGCATGGTCAAAAAAACCTTGCAACACTCCGCGCACTTTCTATTTCCAAAATGTTCAGAGGTATGTAGTTGTAATATTGGCTAAGAGGCCTTGTGACCACTTCCTGTCACACCTAGGTATTGTGATTGTGAAGGGGTGGATCTTCCTCTTTGGCTTCTGGTTGCTGACCCGGTTGAATGTTTCCATGGAGCCTGTGTACACCAAGGCCCAGTAATGCCACGTGCCCTAGAGGGACCAGTACCTCTAGAGAGTAAAGTCCGGGAGCAAGAACCCCATGAGTGAGGCCAGCTAGAGATAGGATACTACCCGTGCCCTCTAGGAGAGTAAGATAGGTAGGTTAAGTAGTAAGATCAGCTTGGCTCCAACTAGGAGGGATAGCAAGGAGGTACCTCTTCTCTCAGGCAAGACTGGCCTGCAGTATAGGGACACAGCCTAATAGGGAATTAGGGCTAGTGAGTTCCTTGATCCAACGTGTTAGGATCGAGGTCACGGTGCTGAGATACTGAGGATGTATCTATCCAGGTGTTATGCTGTCGCCTTGGGAAGACAAATAAACTGTTTTATTAATGTTGCAATAATCTCCTGGCGCTCTTGTATTTTGTCTTTCATGCACAGTAGCATATGGAAGTTGTAGTTGTTCTACATCCTTACTTCACTACTTCTACATAGTCAAGGTCCAGCCTGGTGTGTTAGAGTTCAATGTAACACATGCTCTATTCCTATAGCCGTACATAAATCCTATTGGTCTAAAAATAGCCCAACCCGTTACATTAAATATACATTAACACCAAAATATATTTAGCAGAATAATTCCAGGAAGCTCCGACGGCTCATTATCCTTAAACATGATAAGATGTTTACAGATAGCATATTGTTTCTTGTAATTGTTTTCAGGTGCCCAGCTATGTATTTTCCTATGAATATGGAATAGTTAAAAGGTACAGTGTATGAACATATTTGCAGATAGACACACAACTGCAAATATGCCAGATACATTAGGGTAGTAAAAATGTGCTCAGTTCAGAAAACAAATCATGTCTTGGCATCCTACACAGAGAAAATGAAAATGAGATTCAATATGCTGTAAATGAAGATTATCTTTATTACATTTTTGGCACATGTAAGAAAGTTGGGAAATAATATAAAACTTAAAAAATTCACTGAACAATTTAGTCACCCCTCAAGCCAACTAATAGCAACATGGAATGTTGTGTTCATATTTTTAAATTAAAGCCAACTAATAGCAAACTGGAATGTTATGTTCAAATTTTTTAATTAAATAGTAGGAGTATAATAAGGGTATGTTGAGTCAAGTTTATTGCTTTTTGTATGGGGTACATAGAAAATCTCTTCATGGAGAAGGCACAAGAGAGGCAGTTCATACATACAGAAAAGGACATCCTTAAAAATTCTTTGTACTCATGCATATCAATAGATTAAATTAATTTAAGTGATATTGTGTAGTAAGCTACTAAGAAAATGTTCCCTTAAAGAACTAAACCATAAAATGCCTTAAAGGGATACTGTCATGGGAAAAAACATTTTTCTCAAAATTAATCAGTTAATAGTGCTGCTCCAGCAGAATTCTGCACTGAAATCCATTTCTCAAAAGAGCAAACAGATTTTTTTATATTCAATTTTGAAATCTGACATGGGGCTAGACATATTGTCAATTTCCCAGCTGCCCCAAGTCATGTGACTTGTGCTCTGATAAACTTCAATCACTCTTTACTGCTGTACTGCAAGTTGGAGTGATATCACCCCCCTCCCTTTCCCCCCCCCAGCAGCCAAACAAAAGAACAATGGGAAGGTAACCAGATAACAGCTCCCTAACACAAGATAACAGCTGCCTGGTAGATCTAAGAACAACACTCAATAGTAAAAACCCATGTCCCACTGAGACTCCTTCAGTTACATTGAAAAGGAAAAACAGCAGCCTGCCAGAAAGCATTTCTGCAGGCACAAGTCACATGACCAGGGGCAGCTGGGAAATTGACAAAATGTCTAGCCCCATGTCAGATTTCAAAATTGAATATAAAAAGATCTGTTTACTCTTTTGAGAAATGGATTTCAGTGCAGTATTCTGCTGGAGTAGCACTATTAACTGATGCGTTTTGAAAAAAACATGTTTTCCGATGACAGGATCCCTTTGATATATAATATATATGTATAAAATACCATATTTTATATATACTGAACTTATTGAACCAGCCTAAAAGTTCAGCATCTGTATAGTAATAATGATCCAGGTGTCACAGGAGTTTTCAATCTTGAATTCTGTTAGGAGTGTCACTGGCAAACACATGCTTAGGGGCAGATTTACTAAGGGTCGAAGTGAATTAGAGGGAATTGAAAATTCTAAATAATTTTTTGGATACTTCGACCATCGAATAGGATACTACAACTTTGAATTTACTTACTTCGATTCAAAGTAAAATCGTTTGAATATTCGACCATTCGATAATCGGAGTACTGTCTCTTTAAAAAAACTTTGACTTCAATACTTCGCCAAATTAAACCAGCCGAGGTGCTATGTTAGCCTATGGGGACCTTGTACAACATTTTTCTAAGTCTTTACACATCGCATAAAAATTGTTAGATTGTATGCTAAAATCGTTCGATCGAGCGATTTTTATTCAATCACAGGATTGCCAAATTTGCTGAAAAAACGTTGAATTCGAAATTTGAATTCTAAGTATTTTAAATTGATGGTGAATTTCGAAGTTTTCTGTACTTCGAAATTCGACCCTTGATAAATCTGCCTCTTAGTGTGCTTTGAGCAGCTGTTGAGAAGCTAAGCTTAGGGGGTCATCATAAAACATCAACCAGAAAAAGACCTAGGCTACGGGGCTGATTTTTAAATTCTGAAGCTAAGAGGGGATATTTACTAAACTGAATGCAATAATCCTGAAAAATGTGTGATTTTTTTTATAAAATCTGACTTTTAAAAACTCACGAATTTTTCGGAATTTATTAATCCCGGAGGATGGAAAAGTCCGAAATTAGAAAATTCAGACCTGTCGAGGTTGCATATAAGCCAATGGGAGAAGTCCCAATAATTTTTTGACCAATACAGCAAAAAAAAACTGTGAAAATCAGATTTTTTCCCGCAAAGCTAATTTCTGGGAAAATTATAATAAATAAGTATAAAAATCCTGAACGGATTTGATCGGAGTTTGTAGCAGAAAATGTTAAGATAAAACTGGACTTTGATAAACAACCCCCTAAGTGTGCTTCTGAGCTGCCATGTAATCATCAAAAAAGAAGATGAAGAGGTACTGGGTCATTTTCAAAAGTAACAGATCTACCCTACTTATTTAATTAAGTTAGTTGTCCTTTAAGCAAAGCAGTAATTGCACATTTATTGCAATATGTCTAGGATGGACATCTACAGTAAAGTCATCCCTGGTCGGGCCATTTCAACACTCATTAAGAATTCTAATACTGCATTTCATTATACATTTTTGCTTTTCCTAGGTTAAAACAGTGGAATAATTGCCAGGGATTTCTTGCCAGAAGCAGTTGACCACCATTTCTCTATAATCGTAAAATACATTGTTTAGTTCAATCTTTAAATTTTGAAAGTATTTAACATTCCCTGTTTACAGTTTTAAACTAAAATAAGTAAATGAGTAATTTGCCTTGGTGACCACGTCTTGCATAACAAGTAGCAAATGCGATGCTGTGTTTCCAGGTATTGGACACTGTACTCAAGAAACATAATTGTGCTCAGTCTATAAATAAGTCATTCATCTGTAGGAAGATTATAAAAAGAAATGAGCCAAATGATTCCTAAATGCGAGCAAATTCTGCGTCCTGCTGGAGCGTACCAGATGGCACTACTAATGCATTACATATTATTCCGAATTTTATTGTCATTTATTGTTTTCGCCTTCCATTTGTTGTAGCTTTCATTTTCCTTCTAATTATGTGAGATATTAAAAAAAAAACCTGTGAACGGAACATTCCTGCAATTACTCCAGTGATTTATGAGTCATTAGAAAATAGCAGTTTTATCATTTGCAAATTAAAATAGGCTTGCAAATTTCTAGTTATGTATATTTATACAGATAGAAGATTGATGTTTTTCTCCCCACTAGTGATAATTATGGGGCCAAGAGAAGCCTATTTACTTTTAAATGCATCTTGATGACTACTGTTGATGTTCACCTGTGGCATCTCAGTATGGTTGAAGATATCAAGCAGCTTTACCCTGTCGGCATTCTTTTTATTACTATACATGACTGTCGATTTCATCAAGCTACAGCTTATACTGCAGTGCAGTGTAAAGATTCTACAACCCGACATTACTGGATTTTATACCAAATTCCTAATTACCTCACAGCACTCTTGTGAATTTCATGCTAGTGTGAAAGAGGAAATTAGATTAAAAAATGGAAAATGCAGGTCAGCTTCTTAGATGAAATGCTTGTTTCTGAAGGAAAGATGATACAGTATATGAATTCATTTGAAAAAGGCAATGAAAGTTTAATTATATCCAACTCTCATCCTAGAACACAGGATCCAGATGACCTTGTTTCCATTAATAACATTTGCCTAAATCATGTGAAAGTACATTTTGGGATAAATATAATGCATGAGGTAGAACCATAAAATTAAATATATGGATAGCATTGGGTGAATTCGTCCTGTAAAATTTCAGGTAAAATGGAGTCAAAATAATTTTGACGCATGTCAAATTTGACGCCACACCTATTTTGTCCAAATGCATGAAAGTCAATGGCCTTCTGAATAATTTTGACGGGCGCCAATTTTTATGCGTGCGACTAGACTTGGACGAATTTGACCCGTTTCATTTTGCCAAAAAATCACCACTGGCAAAATGAGGCCATTAAAATCTATTGGTGTCAAAAAAAAATTTGACGTTCGAGTCATTTTTTTTTGATATGCGACTACAAGTCTATGGGCGGCATTTCCGCGGCAAAACAAGCCAGAAAAATGAGCCCATCCCTACGTACGACTATTCTGATGTGCGGCAAAATCTTTTTAATACAACAGACTTTTCGCAGGCGAATTTTCGTCGCAGTTTCACAAATGGTGGAAATTCATGGTGAATTCATGCCTGTCAAATTTATTCACCCATCACTATAGATGAATCGTATACAAATAGCAGTATTCAGCGTTTCCAAATTAGCTAAGCCAACCAATAGTGTAACATCAACTAATAGTTACAGTATAATATGAAATATACAGAGAAAAAAAACCTTTAAGGAAAGTGCTCATCTCCATTCAAAAAGGTTGCTGGTGGTTTAGCTTATCATAAAATCCAATAATATATTATATTTCTAAAAAAAAAAAAAAATAGGCCAGTACTTTGTTCTTTAGAGTTGCTAAACCTGTGACAAGTGTTGCGTCTGTAATTAGATTAAGCACAATTCAAATCAACCAAAAGTGGGATATGTTATATTTGTATTTATTATTTTGTAATGGGTAAATGTAAAATGTTGCTCTACAAATTCTGTTTAACGGGATAGCTAAAAAAAGTCATGAAAGTACTTAAAGGCACTTTGTAAATGTAATGGCTTGGTTAACTTGTTTGTTTGGACAAAATTGCATTTTCCATTATTGATAGGCTGTCACCAGTTTCAGTTGGTTTTGTCTAACATTTTTATGCTGTCTCCCTTTGTCAGATCATTAGGGGCACTAGATAGATACCGTCAACCATAAATATACCTCCTCTTATAGGAAATGCCTTGTTTTCCTGTGTTAAAATTTTGACTTCAGCTTACTTTGCTGTTTTCAAATCTGTCCAGCGATCATTGTAAAGGAATATGATGCAAAAGTAATCACTTGGTAAACTGTAAATTGATGAATGGGTTCCATCAAATTCAATATTTATTAAAAAAAAAATTCTAAAACACTATCCTGAGGAAGGCAAACAGGAAGCAGGTGAGCTGGCAATTAGGTACAATAACAGTCAGTTTTATACTTATATATATTATATGATATTTCTCCAGAGTGTCATCATACTGTATGTGATGCTGTTATGCTCTAAGGAGGTTATCATTTGAGATTACGAAACGCATCAGCAGCTTGTAAGCATGTAGACACTGTCCCCTTTGCCATTGCAAACAGCCTTTTAATGGATGAAAATAAAGAATGAAGATTTTTATCACTACTGCGGTTGAACCATGGCTGTGAGTTTCTCGTATATGTTGAACGCTGTTGCCGAGTGTGAGTGGCTGGGAACCTGCAGGTGACATATATGAATATGCTGTGATATATATACCTCGCATATATAAGTCCGACCAAGAGCTGGTGCACACAAAAATCCAAAATCCACATCAATGACCGGGTGCTGGTTAAGTGAATCGATAATAAGCTTACCAAAAAGAACCACACTCACAGGACATTTTTAGTGCCAAAAAAATAAATATTTTATCTCAGCATTTCGGCTAACAACTTAAGCCGTCATCAGGCTTCAGTTGTTAGCCAAAACGTTGAAATAAAATATTTATTTGTTTGGCACTAAAAAAGTCTAAGAATTAGTCCAGTGATCCCCAACCAATAGCCCATGAGCAACATGTTGCTCTCCGACCCCTTGGATGTTGCTCCCAGTGGCCTCAAAGCAGGTGATTATTTTTGAATTCCTGGCTTTGAGGCAAGTTTTGGCTGCATAAAAACAAGGTGCACTGCCAAACAGAGCCTCAATGTAGGTTGACAATCCACATAGGGGCTACTAAATGGCCAATCACAGCCCTTCTTTGGCACACCATGAACATTTTTCATGCTAGTGTTGCTCCCCAACTCCTCTTACTTCTTAATGTTGCTCACAGGTTCTAAATGTTGGGGATCCCTGGATTAGTCTATAATAATAAATGCACTATACTGTTATGGAAGATTGCAGCTTGAAACAGTAGATGTGGATAATTGTTTACATAGCTCCTGTCCACTACACTTCTGTTGATCTATTTCAGTCACCATCATAAACAAAAAATAAGAGGGTTTTTCAGCTACACAATGCGCATAAAAGGTCCCGGTTTGTAAAGATATCCCAAGAGAAAATAGATAGTGTTCGATTAAAAAATGCATAGAAAGTCAGATACCAGATAACAACGGGCAAAGCCAAGTAGCCTCTTGAATGGCTGGGACAAAAGTAATCTTGAAAAATACAAGAAAGGCAAGTGCATAGAGGTAGAGTGAAAGCTAGATGTGGTACTTTATATTGTTGTCACTGAAAATGATCCATTGTGTATATGATCACTATCACGGATGCAACACTTTACATGCTATAGCTTGATTTAAATGATGGAACTCAAAATATAATATCCTCCCTGGGCAGAAATCAAGGTCAGGCCATCTCAATGATGTTCCACTTAACATCATAGTGAACTAATAATTAGTGGTAACTCTTATGGGATTACAAGAGCGTACTGTCATTCTGACCTATTATAATTTAACTGTAACATATTTACCACCTGCATTAAATGTATTAAAGGGCACCAATCATAACTAAAATCATTTCCTATGTAAATACAATATGTGAACGTTCAGTTAGAATTGTTTGTATAATGTAAATCATCAGCTCACTATACCTTCTGCAAGATTTCCACTGCAGTTCTAGCTGAGGCAGGCATCTTGGATTTCACTGGCTCCTCTTACCTATATCTTCCCAGCCAACTGCAGTTCTGAACTCGCACATGCTCAGTTGAAATTCCTTGTTGATTAACCTCTGTGTTAGCTGCTGTACAGTAGTGCTGCCACCTGCTGGAAGTTATTGTGTGCCCTTCATTTGCATAATAACATCACCAGCATGGGACAAGATAGGGAAATCTCCTGATACTTCTAGTAGAGGAGTTTACTAAAATAAGGTATTCTGGGTAGAATACTCAAGGCAGTGTTACAATCTGAGCATGCTCCTGAAATTTGCATATTATAGTCTCTGTTATAGTCTCAATATGGCCTCCCTCATGTAGTTTGATTACTGGTCAGATTGTTAATATGTGTTTGATTTTGGGTGTGATAGGTGCCCTTTAAGTGCAGTTTTCTGCCATACCCATGTAGTTTATACTTCCCATAGTGGCTCCCTGTGGAACTGATTCCCTTAGAAACAAAGGAAGCATTCTACCTAGAAATGTCAGGGATGGTGAATAAGTCATAACCATTGATAGGGTTAGCACCTAGGTGGAAGTAAAACCAGGACTACAAGACAATGTTCCAGTGAGCCTAAGGGAGCAATGTGTAGACTGAGAATAGAGTTGCTCTCAAGTAGTCAGTGTAAAGTTATTGCAGATAAGATTTTTTTTTGGGAGGGGCTGCTACTATAGTAATTTTGTTAAACTGCATTGGTAGTTACGTTTTTGAGGATTTGGAGCAGATCCCCATCTTGTATATACTGTATGTGCATGTGGGATGAATCAACATTTCTAGAACACTCATAATTCAAAAGATACCAGATCATCTGTCAATTCTCATGCATGTAAAAATACACAATTATAAAGTTCACAGTCAAACAAACAAATATTTTGGACTATTTTCCTCCTGACTGTTAACCCAACCTACAAAGTGATGTCAGAAGACACTTCCCCCGGCTTACCCAGCACTGGAGCCGTTACTTTTGCCTATAATGATGAAATTCACAGGATTCTTGCAGAGTTAAACACAGAAACCCTGCTGTTTGAAGATAAGCCCACACATGGCAATCTGGCAAAAGATTTATTGCATATACAAAGAAAAAAAAACACACATAAGTCTACATGTGAGTATCTTGGCAGAATATATTAAAATAAGATGTATACCCAGAGGCCTGCTTTTAGATATCAAACCTAACCTTTGTGCAGAGGATAAATTGCTACAACCGAAGTGGCTAGAAATCTGCAACAAATGTAGCATAGATCTTATGGTATTAACGAAAGACCCCTAAGTGTTTTATTATGCTGAACTATTGGCCAATTTTTACAGAGAGACTAGGTTTGGAAAAAAACATACATTATTGGAAATATTTTCAAAAGGACTTTAATTGGACATTGTTGGACTTAATCATTCAGAGTAATTTTGTTGCTTCAAGAGGGGAAGGGTACTTTACTTACTAGGTCACTTCCTGTATAGCACCTTAAATATGCTAATTCACCAAGTTGTTTTAACACTTGAGAAAGAGCCTCACAGGGTTCAAAACATGATGGGGCAGATTTATTAAGGTTCGAGTGAATTTTCGAAGTACAAAAAGTTTGAATTTCAAAGTAATTATTTGGATACTTCAACCATCGAATAGGATACTACGACTTCGAATTTACTTCGACTTCGATTCTAAGTAAAAATCGTTTGAATATTCGACCATTCGATAGTCTCTTTTAAAAATATATATATATAAATACACCTTTTTATTTTAAAAATATCCTTTAAATATTAAACAATCAAAAAGATGATCGGGACTATTATGCTCTAATCATCAAAAAGCATTAATAATGTATTGGAAAATGCACTGATTGAAAATTGTGTTGACATGAAAGAGATATATGGAATATTACTGATAAAAGCATTTAGTCTTAGTGGCACTGCACATTAGAAAAGCATAATAATAAAGATTATGCATCAGTTAATATCTGTTCATAAGCTTTCAGCCACATATATATTCGAAAGTATGTCTCTCAGGAGATAAACCAATGTTGTGCAGATTCCAGGAACTCCAACTACATAACATGGATATAGATAGATAAATGATAGATAGATGATAGATTTTTGCCTTCCTTTCTCCATATGCTTCATTGTCTTCTAATGAACTGTTATAACAAAGATAGCACCTGTCACTCACTGTAAAGAAGCACAGAAGGGTAGAGGTATCTATTCATATCTCAATCCCATACTTCAAATCAAATGTTTTAGACATATTCACCACAGCAAGCCACTGATGTTACTAGAATTTCCAAACTTGATTTCACTCCCAAGACTTTCCTTTTGCATTCTAGGGAGGTTCATGTTAAACTCATGGTCATTGGATTGACAGAAATTATTTTGAACATCTTTGCCAAGCCTACATGCCTACATGCAACTTGAAGGGGATTCACGAATGCATGGCAGGATTGTTT
The DNA here is from genome assembly GCA_038501925.1 of Xenopus petersii. Taxonomy (NCBI): domain Eukaryota; kingdom Metazoa; phylum Chordata; class Amphibia; order Anura; family Pipidae; genus Xenopus; species Xenopus petersii. The sequence goes on along the minus strand of CM076687.1, from coordinate 93,339,577 downwards.
TTACTTTACTATGCAAAATGTTGTAGCAGGCACTGTTACGATGGGGGGGGGGGGCAGAGTTAAGGAGTTCTGTAATAAAGGCATTAAGTAGCCATTGACAACCAATCAACAGGTAGATTTTACTGATCACCTGTTTAAAAGCAAGCATTTTACTGGTTGCCATGGGTTTTTTCATATGGCGATAGTGCATAAATGGAAATATCATGACAAATTGCCTAGTCCTTATAGACAGATATTGGCACTGACACATTTACTTGCATCAGAGTCAAATGATCTACTGGGACTATGCAATTTGCCATGATTTCTCCTATGAAGCACTATGGCTAATTATACATAGACTGCGGCCTACAATGATAAACCCTTGCTGATGCTTTTCTTGTCTACATCACCATGTGGCACCTTTACCAAGACATGCCTCGCTTATGTATTTACACTAAACTGTGTCACCATGAAAACAGGCCAGTGAGGCCACCTTCCTGATGTGCTTGGAGCTTGATGTGTTGAAGCGTCTCTACAAAAACCTTACATTTTATTATTGGTCATCCATGTAATCTACTGCCCTATAGTGCATCTACTGCATGTTGTACATATATGTGCTATTGCTAATGTATGTTTAGTTCCGGCTATGGTCTGCTGTGTGTGCTACTCTGTAATTGTGTTTGTGACTACTGTGGTCTAACATTATGGGATTCTGCTGTTTTTGGTATTTTTTCTGCTCTACCTGGACATCCCCTATAGCTACATGGCACTGTATGCCTCATGGGAATGTGATCCTCTAGTTATTCAAATGATTAGCCATTATTTTATCCTTCTCTATTAATTTATTTTTTCACTCTTGCCTTTTTATAGAATGGTCAAAGTCCTCATAGATTGTGTTATTCTGTGTGTCGTGGCACCAATTTTTTTCTAGTTTGGAGTATATGAATGTGTGCATAAAGTGGGTTACACATGTGTTAAGAAAGCTCAGTGGGACTGAAAAGTAATTTTAAATATATATACCACACACACAAATGCACACACACACACACACACACACACACACACACACACACACACACACACACACACACACACACACTGTATTTATACTTTGAAAAATATGCCCTAAAAGTACATGCAGTGTCAGTGTTAAAATCAATTATTGCCTATACTAAGTTTGTGTTTTCTTTTTTTAATAGGGGATATTTGTTTTCAGTATCCACATGCAAATACTTATATTCTAATATATTGCACAGCAATGCAGCAATATCTAATCTACACACTACATTACTCACTATGAATATATATCTGTGTTATAAACTCAACATGTCCACCCACTCCATTTTGTGCCTGAAAGATGTTTGAAAAGAAATATGAGTTTTCCATTAGTAAAGGCTTATCTAATGGATTTTTCTGCATCATATCATTTCTGGTGATCATATCGTCATCACAGAATGGAGCTTCAAGACATTAGGACTCTTTTCATACCTTCATAATCCTTTAGAAAGATGATGGTACAACATTTTTACTAATTCTAATACTTAAAAAAAGCATTACTTGAACTAGAATTGTCACCAGGAAAACAACAAGAACAATTATGTCAGAATTTAAAAGTACTGAAATGATCATCTTTAATTATTTGTACTTTAAAACGAGATATTATTTTGTGTTTGCTTCTTAGCATGCTAATTTGAATTGTCTTGTTTCAGTCTTTGTTATTGATTAGTAGTGTATCAGATTACACAAGTCCTTCCCTGTTTTTCTGTCCTTGACATCATAAAGCCTGGTTACAGGCTGGAGAGCCATCTGATTGGCTGGATGCCCCCGTGCACCTCTGGGAGATGAGGAGGACCAGGGGGAGTGCCTGACTTTAGAGCCAAATGCACAGGGTCATAGCCAGAGCTGATAAAAGGAGCCCCTGCTGCAGCAGTAGCCAGCCAGTGCCAGTGGGAGGCTGAGAGAGACAACAGGGAGAGTGAAATGTAGAATGGAATGTGAAAGAGCTGTAGTACTAAGTGATACTGTATTTTGTGCTCAGCTGGACAGATTTGAATTTCAACATAGTTCAGAGATTGGATGTCAGTTGTGACCCTTGTGTGTCCCCAATGTGAGGACAGGTGTTTCTCGTGAGCCTGCCATGTGAGAGCTATAGCCTATTTCCTAGGGAGAGGTAAATTGGGGCAGGTAGTGCTTCTTGGGGAATAAAGAGCTCTGTTAAAAGGGACATTTCAATTGAACTGAACTGTGTTGTCCACCCGGAGTGTTGAGAGACTGTGCTAATTACTAAACAAAACCATGTTTCCCCAGTATAGTAATATTGATGAATTGCACTGATTAATCTATTTGTTCCTTTATTCTTTATATAAAGTTGCTCTTAGTTTTCTGCAAACTGTGTGTTTTATTTTCCTAGAGGAATTCCCCTGAAGTGTAATCCTCAGTGCTCACTAAGTGCTGCACTAAGGCGCTGCACTGTACACCCCAGTTCCCAGTGTCTTTCATATGCAAAGAGAGCTCAGGGACCTAGATTGCAAAAGGTTAAAAGAGAGTTTAACCAAGATAGGATTATAGTAGATTCTGCTGCACAGAGGTGAGGCATTGTTGATGCATCTGTGCAGAGTTAATACTATTCATTGTAGGAAAACAAAAAGTGGGAAGTAGGCACTTGATTAAAAAAAGCTGCCAATCCAGCTAATCAGGAGCACCATACAAATCACTCCTTTACATGAGACATATCTTAAAATATTAATTTAGCACAGTTAATTTATCAGTCAACCCATTCCCCTTGGTGTGCCTATATGGCCGATATGATACATGTGACATTAATCATATTTTCCATTGGGGTGTTTAAAAAGTATGAACAGTTGATAAGGTTTCCCTAAATGTTACTTCCACCCTATATAAGGTTTTACAGGAGCGTAAACAGGAGTTACATTTAAAGAACAGCAAAAGTACAGCAAGCCAGTACACCATCTCACCAACAACACCATAAAATGAGGATGAATGCATTTCAGCATCCCCACGCTCACTCAGCATATAGACACACAGCTGCTAACAAACGGACTTGAGTGGAGTTGTTCTAGGTTTTTCAACTCTTTTTTTGAGGTGGAATACAGTCATGTGCACAGCAATGCCACCACCCACCTCTTCCATAGATATTAATGCACAGTGATCGTATAGTGCTAACACATACACAGAACAGATATGGAATATACAACCTGCATTGCTAATTGGCTGCACATACAGGCCCAGATTTGTGGAGAGGCCACCAAGGTCAGGGCCTAGGTTGGCAGGATTTTAGGGGGCGACATGCTGCCCAACCACACCCACATTGGTTCAGAAACCAAACAGGAGGTATGATAGTTTTTTTATATTTCCTGTGGACTAATCCCCATTGCTCTGGTCCCGATGAGGAAAATTTGAGTGAATAAAAGGGATAGGGCATGGGCAACAAACTAGAGTGCACCTAGGGGCATCCACTATGTAAATCTATCCCTTTGCACATATATCAATTGCTAATTAGCCATGCAGGCTGTGTATTCCATATGTGTTCGGTTTTAAAGGGGTGAGATGTAGGGTGGCCACCTTTTAGCCCGGTGGAGACCGGGCAGGAGGCAGGGCTAAGCCACCAAGGGGGTGGAGCCGTGACACAGAGGGGTTGGGCTGTGACGTAGAGGGGAAGGGCTATGATGCAACAATCAGTGATTGGCTGATCGCTGTGTCAATCATAGGGAATCACTAATTTAATTTATGAAATCAAACAATTAGGTTTAACTTCTGTCAGAAATCACTTGTTACCTGTTTTGGTCCTTATAAAACAGTTGCATTAACAAGTTTTCATTGCTAATTCTGGTAAGCATGTTGGTACAGCCCAAAGATTTTCCTTCCTATAATTCCTTTTATCTTTAGCAAACCAGAAATATTTAGTGAAGGTTCACCAAAAAAATTCACACAAAATCACAAAGTGAAAAACACTTGAAATGAAGAATCATCTGAAAGCATGTTTGCATTTCCAGCTGAATTCCAAATAAGTGAATATAGAAATGTGAAAACTTATTATTAATAGAATTTGCTGCTACTTAATTAATTTTTTAGAACAAAAATAATAAATTTCAAAAGCATAGTGGGTCACCAAAAAAACCCACATTCAAATGAGATGCAAATGCATTTATGTAATTCTTATAGAGGGCAATGAAAGGAGATTTTAGGAATGTTTGCAAAAAGTATATGCTCTTTATTGTTTGGGCAAAACACCTTATCTTATATATGTATATGATATTAAACCCTGTAGCCAAAGGAACAGCCATGTTTATCCTAGAAAGCTCTGGCAAAGCAAGATTTATTTGCAGACGATTGTTTGACACTTTGGATTACTAGTGAACTAAAGTAATCATCTTACTCCAATTACAAGCCTAAACTTCTATAATCACTTTAGAAAATGAAGTATAAATGTGTGGGTGGAAGAATAAAAATGTAGAGGTCCATTCTGCAGCTATCTGCTGGTATGAGGTCTTCAGCAGCATGGTTCTCATTTAAAATGGATAAAGGAGGTGGAAATGAATTTAAACTACAGAAATTGCTTTGAAGTAACATAATCAGTGGAAAATTGTCAAGTGTCCCACTGCAATGTGAATTATTATATCAAAATAAACTTTTTATTATAGCTGCTAGAAATTGAACACAGTCTGTTAATAGTATAGTCTCAGATTATAAGAACAGCTAATTGTACTAAACAACCTGACACTTAAAAGTGAGATGGCCTGATGTAAACTGATATGAACAGCACCACTTATTTAATAATGTAATTGAGTAGTAAACAACTACTTGGGACTTAAATAACATTTTTGCAAATGTTAATGAACAAAAACTTTAAAATATATCTACAAGGAAAATTGTAATTGAGGCACGTGCAAATGTTTGGAGCAGAAATTAGTCCAGCACCCACAGTTTTCAATAAAACGGCCTTTATTGGTCCAGGGGCATTACTGCAAAGTTTCAGACCAAATGGTCTTTTATCAAGCCAGTGCCAGTGGAAAGTGGCCATTGGAGGACGTGCACTCAGCCGAAGAAGGGAGTGGAAGTTGTGCTGACTACTAATCTGCTAATGTGCAAATGTTTGGACACACTTGACTTATCCAGTGATACTAATTATTTTTGATGGCCTTTGATCCTTATTACTTTATCAGGCCTCAATAACTAGGAATAAGATTCACCTGTTGATAAATGCAAATGGGCTTAAGCAACAAAGTATTAGAGGATCTGAAAATGACACAACAGTAATTTATGCCTACAAACAGTATTGCTTATACAAACATTATCTAGATAGAAGAGTCATCAGGAGGAAGCCTCGTATGCAGCCTCATCACAAACAACAATGTCTGAAGCATCCCGGAATATGCTATGGACTGATGAAGTCAAAACAAGGTTTGTTTGGATAAAAAAAAATATGCAGTGTCAGGCTCTGCTGGGATTCAAGCCAGGGACATCTGAGTTTCTGGCTCGATGCCTTAACCCTTGGGCCAGGTGAGTAGCCAGCAGGGTTGCTAACTATCTATTACCTGGATCTTGCAGCCCCTCTCCAACAGTGGCTTGATTGGTGGGTTGGGAACAGCCAATCAGGGCTGACCTTGTCTTATATAAGGTCAGCCCTCCTCACCCTCAATGCCTGAGCATTGACCTACTTGAACACTGTGGCTTGACTCAAGCTCGTGGTTTTCCTGTTCCGGCCTTAAACCTTCCGTGCCTTGCCTTTTATCTTGTACCTTGCGCCTTGCCTTATATCTTTCCTTGTCCTGCCTGAATCCTGTCTGCCTAGCCTGATCCTTACCTTGCCTCATCTAGCCTGAACCTTGCTTTTTACCTTGCTCTGAATCTTGCTCTGCCTTTCCCTCTCGTTCCTGCCCCAGTGCTCCTGCTGATGCCCTTTCCTGATCTGGTTCTTCATCCTGTTCCTGTCTTGCAGATCTATACACGCTCCATCCTGTCCTGTCCGGAACTGCGCCCGTTCCACCCTGACAGACCATACGCCCTCATCACCCAGTTCCTGCCCTTAGGACATCTGGTCTCAACTTAACGTTGTGTACAAAGTTCTTTGCACATCACAGTTAAGTGTTGCTTTGTGGTCAAATTTTAGACACTGGCTGTGTGGCAGGCACTAGAGCTGTAGTAATGTGACCATCAACTAATTGTAGGTTTAATGCAGCAAAGAGATCCCTTCCAAGTATAGCAGTACCCTTATTCACAATGAAAAAGTCACATTTTGCAGTATTTGATTCAAATTCTACAGTCACTGGCAAGCAACCAAGCACAGGGATTGGATTCTTTAAGTAACTTACCAGTTTCAGGGCAGGTGCAACAAGCTGATCTTTTGCAAAGTATTTCAAGAAAATATCCTTTGGTAGTATAGAAACATCAGGTTAATGGAATGCCCCTTGAAGCAGAAGCAATATTGACAATGACAGTGCATATAAACTTGTCTGGAATAAATGTACCAGCTTTATCCACACTTAAAACTGTAACATTTGTAGTAGTGACTTCATGAACATCTTTAGCAGAACTACAGCAGATCTTAGCAAAATGTCCCACCTTTTTGCATTTGCAGCTCTGTACAGCTTTTGCAGAACATGTAACAATTTGCAGTGTGTTGTGTTGAACCACAGCGAAAGCAATGTTTTTTTATTTGCATTTGCTGCACGGTTTTGCAGTGAATTCCTTTCTGTAGCACTGTATTTTGCCTGTGGATTATTAGGCCACAGTGTTGCATTCACAATCTGTATATTTCCAGAGAGACTGAGGGGCAAATTCACTAAGATGCGAAGTTGCGCCAGGCGCAACTTCGCCGCACTTCGCCAGGCGTATTTTCGCCAGCGCTCCGCAAATTCACTAAAATCTGAAGTTGCGCACAGGGGTAGCGTAAGTTTTCGAAGTTGCGCTAGCGTTAATTCGCCAAGCAAAGCGAAGTTTCGCTAGTGATGGTTCATTTGCATACGGCGCCAAATTCAAATTTCAATGGAGGAACACGTATTAGCACTACAAATGCCTAGAAAACCTTCAAAACATCCAATAAAAATTTTATTTTGCCCTACACATGTGCCCACTGTCTAGGTAAGTTGCCATGAGTCAGGAAATGTAGGGGGGAAGGAGGGGAGCCCCAAAAATATTTTCAATCTTTTTCAGCCTATCACCCATCATGTAGAAAACACACCAGCGTTTTTTGGGACTTAGAAAAAATTTTGACTTTTTTTGAAACAATCCCTATCTACTCTATTGCGCTTCGCCAGGTCTGAGGTGGCGAAGGAAGTCTAGCATAAAAGGTAGCGTTCAGTACACTGCGCAAGTTAGTGAATTTGCGTAGTTACGTCGCTATCGAAAATTCGCCTGGCGTAAGGGTGCAAAGTAACACTAGCGAAACTACGCCAGCGTTCGTTAGTGAATTTGCGCAGGAACGAAAAATGCCAAATGCTAGCGAATTAACGATAGCGTTCGGTGCTTCGGCGCTTAGTGAATTTGCGCCTGAGAGTTTTAGCCTCTGCCACTGCTGTTTCAATTTAGCTAGCAACTGTAATAGCCTTTGCAATGGTTAAATCCTGCTCTAAGAGCAGTCTCTCTCTAATGCGAGGTTAGTTTGTTTTTTCCACTATTTGGTCTCTTGCATTTCAACTGTTAGATTCCCAAACTCACAGGTAACAACCAGCTCTCTCAAAGCTGCTACAAATTGTTCTGTGGATCCTCCATTACGTTGTTCACGTTGGCGGAATTTATGTCTTTCAGCAACCACATTTACTGTTGCCAAGAAAAAGGTCTTTATGGCAGTAAGTGCATCAGGTCTCATCAGGTAATGGTAATGTACAGAATATACACTGTCGCTCTGTTCCCAGGCAGTGAATAAGTAAAGCATGCTTTCTAGCATCAGAAATCTCCCCTTGGTCAGCAGCAATAATGTAATTTTCAAACATACAGATCCAAGCAGTAAAAGGTATGGTAGGCTCACCAAGGTTTGGAAGAAAAGGTGAAGGCTGCTGCAGAGGTAGAAGAGATATTTGTTACCAATTTGTTATGTTTTGGTAGCTGAGGAAGAGTAGAGTATAACAGTGCTTCATTAGCAGGTTCATGCAGCCATTACACAACAGTAAGCAACACCACAAGCGTGTAGAAAGTATGCACAGTATAAGTCTTTAACACAGTGACATCTACAGGACATTTGTATAAACACCACACAAAGGACATCTCCCATAGACTCCATTTTATCCAAATAATCCACATTTTTAAAAATGGTTTCCTTTTCCTCTGCAATAATAAAACAGTACCTCATATTTGATTCAAATTACAGAAAGATCCATTATCTGGAAAACCGCCGGTCCCAAGCATTGTGGATAACAAGTCCCATACAGTACATGTACTGTGCTTGATAAGGATATGGAGTTGTATACCAGTAACACTATCTACATTCAGTACAAAATGTTTTCCAAACTACAATTATTTTATCAGTTTGGAGCCTAAAATGTTTTTAATTTATTAGAATCAGTATTTTCTTATAAACATCAGGCACATTAATATGAATATGATGCATAATAGCACCACCAAATGCTTAAGTTATGTGAAAATCCCAGGGTAGAAATGAGGAAGTGGGAAGATTAATAAATACAGAAATCTCCCTCAATGGGTCAAAAAAATGGGTTCTTCCCCTGTAATCTGATAATTAAATTATTATAAAATAATAATTATTATAAAAAAAATTATTCTAAAATATTTACCAAATAATTCTTATTTTTGGAGTAAATTCATAATTCTTAATATATTTTATAATTAGTAATAACAACTTGTTGCTAACAATGCATCACCATAATATATGTTTGACACTGCTGATCACTGACAATGAAGATGGAATATATAATAAGACGCATTTTAAATCTGTTTATGTTAATTTAGATTTTGTTTATTCAGACAGTCACGCTAGCATTTGGCTGGATCTCATGAGGCTATTATTGCTTTCAAGCAGTACACTAACAATTTCTGTCATTAATGTAAAATTATTAAAATGCGGATAAAGGGTGTGAAAGCAATGTTTCTCCTTTCATGCAGGGCAGTTTTAATTCTTAGAGAACTAACCACTTTGGAGCTTGTAAAGCAAATACATTTATACCTTATTTGCCCATTTAATTTTATGTTGCTAGCACTGGGTGTACTTAGGCGAGATAAAAAAATCTATTTGTGTAAAATAACTAATATTTGTTATATATAAAGTGACAGCATCAGCAAGTTGCTCTTAATGGGCAATAGGTCAATGCAAGGATTATGAGCAGATTAGCATGGACAAAGGATAAAATAAAGGAAGACAAAGCATTGAAAAATCAAGACAACAAACTATTCTGAAATATATATGATAGCCATGATTTCTCATGGACTTCAACTGAGCTTCTTAGAAGGAAAACAATTCAGTTATTAATGAGATAAGGAAACACAAATGGTGGGTATACTATATTCTTCTCCAATTTCCTTCAAATCCAGTAGTGGCTGAGGTCAAGGCCGCTGCTAATTCTCTACGTTGTGTAGTTTTAATAGAGTAATTTAACAATAGTAAAAAAGTTTGCCCCAGGACTAAGCAACCAGATATTTAAATTAAAACAGATGAGCAGTAAATTTTGCTTTCTGTTTGTCTGCTATGCGTTACTTGACCTTGAGCAAGCTTTGCAAATGTATAACTTTTCCCTTGGGGCTCTTACACAGTGGTGTTTGTTAATGAGTTTGAGATGCAGGTTTGAGCACACCTAAATGCATTAGCGAATTGATTCCATTATAGTCTGCCTTATGAGCGTTCAGAGATGCGTTTTTACTTCATTGTTTGATGCAGCATGCTGAAATGTATTGCACTTGACACATTCAGAAATGAATAGATTAAAGGGTTGCATTTGGAACTGACAAAAAATGTACTTATCCCTGTTTTTAAAAATGCATAAATGCATTTTTTCACACTCAACATGTGTTTGTAAACACATTAAAAATTTCCCATGTGTGAGCACTTAAGTATTCATCTGAGTTACCCTTGTCATTACTCATCTGGAGATAAGATTAGATTATATGTAGGACTATACTTGTATTTACATGGCTATAGATAGCATTAATTGTAGAATATTCCAGTAAATAAAAGTAGGGGACAGGTAAATGTATTCTCCATTTATAGTGCATTCCCCTAAATGTTTGCTGCAGAAGGGCCCCTTAGTTCATTCAGTAGCTAGGCTCCTCTTCTTGGGTAAAAGCATGACCCCTAGAGTTCCCAACTGTTCAATAATACATAAACTGAGTACACATGTATTAATTGTTTCTTTTTTTGGTTCCCTTACTTTAGCAGGCAGTAAGGGTGCAATGGAACTTAGACAATGTCAGGCAGGTCCGGACTGGGATTCACAGTAGGCCATGGCATTCCAAGTACACAGAGGCCCAAGCAGCCCCAGACCAGCCCAATATGTAGTAACTGTCTATGGCAATTTACAACAGCCCCTCTGGCATTTGCCAGAACCCACAAATTGCCAATAATGATGGGCGAATTTATTCGCCAGGCGCAAATTTGCGGTGAATTTGCGCGATTCGCCGCCAGCAAATAAATTTGCGAAATGCCCGCGGAAATTTGCCCGAAAAAATTCGCCGTGTCAGGAAAAAAATGACGCCTGCGTAAAAAATGGCCGCCGGCGTAAAAAAATGGCCGCCGAAAAAATTCGCCAGTGTCAGGAAAAAAATGACGCTGGCATCAAAAACGGACGCCAGCATCAAAAACGAGATGCCAGCGCCGTTTCGCGCAAATTCGCCCATCGCTAATTGCCAGTCTGGGCCTGATGTCAGGTCTAGTAAGGATAGGCTACTCACTTTGATAGGTCACTCTAGGAGTGATAGATAGGGTTATTTATTCGAACAGCACAGGCTTCACCAAGGAGTGTTGAGTGGGATTATGATCCCGGGTACTAATAACAGAAGTAGGGACTAATGTTAGAGATAGGGTTTAGAGAGACACCCTTGGAGCTCCACTTATGGTAAAGGTACATGTTACCAGTGATTCCCTCATATACTCGGTAGTCATTAATTAAGATGAAACCTTCTATATGTCAATGCTTGTGAGACCTGTCTCTTGGCAGCCATTTTCTATTGCCAGAAAGTTCCTCCAAGGGGTTTAATGGACTTTATTTGTGGCAAAATTTGTGAATGGAAATTCCTCAATGTGTCTGCTTTAGGTGAGTTCTGAAAGAGTGGTTTCATATGTTTATGTATGTAAAACTACATATGTGTGTGTTGCTTAATAAAAAAGTGTTCTTCTTCTTTCATCATCTATACTACTTCATTGGTAGAATTATCCAGTGCAGTGGCACTGGGGCCCAGAAGCTCTAGGGGATCCAGTATCTGTGTTTTCCTGACTAACTGGAGTGGCCCAAATTGTTGGTTTGTGCAGAGTCCCTTTAAGGGCTCTTCCTCTACTATACTAATAACTCACATTTGCAACCACCCATCCCATTAAATGACTTTTTCCTCTGAAATTTGTTTTGTTTATTACTACCATTTTAATGTCAGACCGAGTTCATCTTGTATATTATATAAATATAATATACAGCATATGAGGATGTGTACTCCATTAATATTTTACTTTTTACTTAGAGAGGCTGTAATTTCCAGTGTGCATAGGCACCATTGTCATGGTGGATAAATGGGATGTGAGCCCTCTAGTCTACATTTTACACAGGCCCGTCTTTTAGGCTGCTATGGATCCCAAAATTTTAGATAGATACAACAATTAATCAGAGTCATGGGTGCACCTGAAGACACAAGGGGTCCACAATCTAGCTATTTTTCATTTTATTTTGTTTTGTTTTTATTTTAATCTGCTCTGCCAGGAGTGGGTCCGGATGGGTGTATGATCGGCACCTAACCCAGAGTATCTTAAAGACCTCAGGACACACACCTTGCCTTGTCTGACTGCCTAATCTTTTCCCAGCAGGTACTGTGCACTCATCCTGAGTGGACCCAGGCCCAACAGAAAATAAAAATAATAATGGTCCCTAATCACTCTTTGCCCCTATGCTTTAGCTTAAGGTCATCTAATTAATCAGCCCCTGACTATGGCTTAAAATTGTAGTCTGGTGAGTGGTATTTTATGTAACAATACTAGAAAAAGACAACTTGCTACCATTTGATATACAGTATGCTGGGCTGAGGCAGATCATGGGTGTTATGTGGGAATGCATGAGAGGAAGGAATACCAGCTGCCTTGGTGTGGAAAAGTAATATGTATATTCAAAAGTAATGACTCTACACCCATGTTTATAAATTTAATTCTACCCTTTGAATAATGTGTGTTTCATTACCACGGTAATGTTGTAGGTCTGTAAAATGTCATGTTTTTGTGTTTGAGCTACTTAAAGATCCAATGTCCTGGCTCTGACATGCAGGGCATAAATGACTAGGTAGAGATAAAAATGTATCTACAATACAGCAGAAATACCAAGTCAGGTGCATTAAGACAAATTCATGTTCAACAGTAAATGAGTTCTAAAATTGGAAATGTTGAGGGATTGTTTCCTTAACTATTATGCATTTGATTTAAAACTGCGAGCTCTTGACTCTGGCCATAGGAAAGCAATTTATGTACTTGGAATTCTTCAAGTCTTGTCATGTCATAGTACAGTGATAATGATTACAGAATATTGGAATGAGAAATGGGGAACATTCAGATAACAGAATATAACTATTTATAACTTGGTCCTTATTTTATCATGCAAAGAACTGAATTCAATATATTTTACATCGTTATATTCAAGTGTAAAACATTGCAATGAAAGCTGTTATACATTTGCAATGTACACATCTGAGACTGTCGCTAGCAATGGAAAAAATATTTATGCATTAGGGCGTAAAAAAGAAAAATGAAGTCCGTGTGGTCTAATTCAACAGAATAGACCTTCCATAAAAACGTCTGGTACAAAATGGCATTTCAATTCCCTGTACCAGATGGTTGGAATCAATTATCAGTTCAAGCGTGTGTAGGCTAGTTTAACTGCCTTTACCATCAAATTGATTATTCTGACCAACCCCCCATAGTCAGCCCTTCAAATTAATTCCAGACCTTTACCTTGTATCATAGTCTATGCAACTTATATTTGCAATTACATTTACACATTGAGAGATTTTTAATACAATTTACTGCCTAGTTCAGCTGTATAAAAAAAATAAAAATGCTAAGGAAAATGTTTGTACTGCTGTGGAGTATTATAAATCATACATAAGCGAGTGGCTCTGTAATGCTTTTAAAAGAAGTAGCAACTACACTTAAAAAGATTGTGGTATTATATCATACTAATAATTCTTTGGAAATTGAAAATAAAACTTTGCAATATATTTTTTTAACATGCTGTCAGAAGCAATATACTTTTAATTTTAAAACTATTCTTTTTAATATTAAAAATTTGTGTACCTGTATCCCCCATTTTCGATCCATCATCCTTTAAGCCTACCAATCTTTGTTTTCTTCAGTTATTGCTATATTTATATTTAATCATTAGAGGCCCTAATCAAATATGGATACCAAAGGAGACACCCAATGGTTTCAAATCTGCTGCTCTAATTGTATTAGGTACATAGCAGGATAATAGGAGATGGTAGAACAACTATAGGAGGCCCCAGAAACAAACCGTACAAAATAGGCAAACTACCTTACAGATAACCCTCTTCTTTTTCCCCTTATAACTAATACATAATTATTCCTGTGCTCTGAGAAACCTTGGAGGCACTTTTTGAATCTCTTACTAAAGTTCTATAAATTAATGTGTCTCTTGCATTGGGTTTATACAGCCAAGAATTGCCTCAGTTGGAAAAAAATCACATGACTATCCAAAACGCCAGGTGAATTTAAGGGATCTTGATTTGGGATGAAAGCACACATCTTTATTTTCTAAACACCTCTTTGTGTACATTCAGGTCATGTCTTCAGTTGCAGAAAAAAGTAACAGATATATACAGGTTGGTAAGAGTTTAGAACAAGCAATACAGAATCATTAAGCATTTAATGTACGTTTGTATGTATAAGAACAATTGTAGGAACTCCAGAGGGAGCATACAGACACCATAAACACAAAAATTAAAAGCTGAGAAATTCAGAGGGATAGGAACAGGATCAGCCATGATATTTATAAATGTGCAAAATATGCCCTTCTTACTGTATATAGCAGTGATCCCCAACCAGTAGCTCGTGAGCAACATGTTGCTCTCCAACCCCTTGGATGTTGCTCTCAGTGGCCTCAAAGCAGGAGCTTATTTTTGAATTCCAGGCTTGGAGGCAAGTTTTGGTTGTATAAAAACCAGGTACACTGCCAAACAGAGTCTCAATGTAGGTTGACAATCCACATAGGGGCTACCAAATGGCCAATTACAGCCCTTATTTGGCACCCCAAGAAAATTTTTCATGCTTGCGTTGCTCCCCAACTCCTTTTACTTCTGAATGTTGCTCACGGTTTCAAAAGGTTGGGGATCCCTGCGAATGTTGCTCACGGTTTCAAAAGGTTGGGGATCCCTGGTATATAGCATGCATAAAAAGATATTTAATCCAGCATGAAAAAGACATTGCTCAACGAAAGAGAGTTCTTGATGCTGCTAATATGGCAAAGTAGTTTTATATGCCTTGAAAATTCCTATATTATATTAATATAAGTTAGATTTTATATTCTGCAAATCAGGCACCTCTCCCTCATAAAAACAAGAAAACACAAATATATATGATAATGTTGCAAAACCTCAGTAGCAAGCAATTTTATATCCAGAAGTACTGTAGATATTCAGCTTTAGACACAGAATCCTCCTGCCATTAACAGGGAAAGAAAGAAAGAAAGAAAGAAAGAAAGAAAGAAAGAAAGAAAGAAAGAAAGAAAGAAAGAAAGAAAGAAAGAAAGAAAGAAAGAAAGAAAGAAAGAAAGAAAGAAAGAAAGAAAGAAAGAAAGAAAGAAAGAAGAAAATCATCCTAACCAATTCAGCTGTCTATTCAAATTATATCTTGATCCCACTCATATTTCTTGTTTGGAATAGGAGACATGAGATTACTCACACAAAATAGTGCTCTGAACAGATTTTCTGAACAAATTCTGAAATTCTGTCTTGTACACACCATAGCTGTATGTGTCAGAAGTTTGAAAAAGGCCAATAGTTCCAAGGTGCCAATAAAAAATTGTTTCAAAATATTAAACTACTATATCAAACATATTATCCATTTCAATATCAAACATGGACTATAAGTTTGTTGACACTTGGGGAGGCGCATTTATCAAGGGTCGAATTTCGAATTCATGGGAGTTTTTTAAAATCCCCGAAATTCGACCAATCCAAATGTATTAATAAAATGGAATTTTTAAAACTCGGACAAATAGAATCAACCCGAAAACTCAAATTGAATTTGATTTGAAATTGAAAAACTTGATTCCTCTCCCTTTGACTTAAACAGCAACAAAATAGTCAAATTCAAGTTCTTAAAGTGTATGATAAATCTGGAAAATCGAATTTGAATAACTCCCTAGTCGAATTTGAATTTTGAATTTGAATTTTCAATTTGAACCTTGATAAATCTGCCCCTTAAAGAAAGAGACAATTCCTGGGCACAAGAGTGGGCTGTGTGTCCTGCTACTCCCACCTAGTGCCTCAGAATGATGTACTTCCCCCACCCCTATTGAATTCAAGGCCAATTGCAGTCTTTTTTGCACTTTGCACACTGTATGGGGAATTGTAAACACCTCTTTTTTAGTGAATGACATGCTTCATTTTTAGAGTATGTAGAATGGTCAGCACTTGTCCACCCCTCTTTAATGGACTGCTAACAGATTCCAATTCGAACCGCAGTTTAAAATTTGTGCGGATTTTTTGACGCAAATCCATGCCTGGTGAATAAATTTGCTCATCACTAGTAACAGCTTAAATAATATGGTTTTATTTACAAAGTGCAAGTGAAAAAATGCAAAATCATGTGCAACTATGCACATGCACCTATACACCCTCTTACTACTTGAACCTAAAACCAAAACAACTATTTGGTCTGATTGAAAAAATGTGCATGCAAAAGGTCTAGATGCCCATCCATTGACATAAAGCAGAGCCACAACTGATATACAATTTACCAAAGCCAATGCTAATTTGTGGCTGTATTAGTTAACCTTGCAAGTTTCATGCAGTTTACATGCATACAGTATTTCAATGGACTATAATGAAAAATACATTGCATTTTGGGTAAAAAAATATGGTGGCTGTTTTTTATTTGTTCCTACCACTTTGTAGTGATAGCATATGAGACTTTTGGTTCTAATTGACATTCCATATCGCTAAGCTTCAACAAGCACTTTCCCTTTGCTAACATGTTCTGAAGTTATAATCAATTGCAATTTTCCTTTTCGCACAAGTCCCTAAACCTAAATTGCTCTGCAATAGCATTGTGATCTAAGAAATTTCTGTGTTCAACGAATAGTCATTTTCTAACTGCTGCTGCATTAAGCAAACTATTTTGATCCTTTTTTATTTTTTTGCATGTCTAAAACTTCCTAAATTCACTATCAACCAGTCATGTTTTCCATACTCTGAAAAAGGAAGTATCACCCTTATGACGCCATTGCTGCTCCATGACACTTTCCATTTACGTGTTTTTATTTTTCTTTATTTAGGTAAAAGGGAATTGTCACAAGTATTACAATTTAATGCAAGTATTAGTAATAAAATTTCCATATTAATTAAAAATTCTGTACAGGTTCTGAAGTAATCGAGTTACTCGTAATTAACCTCCCTCTCAGCAATCTCTCTCCGTTACTGCAGAATTCAGTCAGATTTTTATTGACAAGTAGGTCTAATAATAGATGATGTACGAGTATTAGAGCTTACTTTTTCATGAAGTATTTGTTCTTTAGTGAGAAAAGTGAGCTCAAATATAGGTCAAAAGGAGCCCATCAAAAAGATGTATTAGACCTAAACTTTATCTAGACGCAATGTCTAGAGCATTTGAGTGAACCCCCTTTTCCAGGATTCTAGCAGAGAGTTAATTTATCAAATCTATCGAAATGTATTCTTGATACATATGGTATTTTCTATATAACAAAGTTGATATTCGGACCACAAAAGCGTCCTCTGCGCAAACAATTTCATAACAGCCTACAATTTCCAGTCGTGACACAACATGCAAACAATTACAACTAACAACTAGCTTTAGGTAGCTTCGGTAATTGAAAAGGAGATGTTGTTATCTAGATGCCAGCCATGATGCCTGATTTACTCACTAGCTCCCAGATATCAAAGGTTCTGCTTTATCACTCACCCATCACCTCAACAAAAATATTTAAAGCTGCCATTGGGGACCCCTCCTCTGCCAACATGTTTGAGATGGAAAGGAATTTTGTTTCTAATGTAACAAAGACCAAGCACTGAGCTCCTTAAAACAAAGTGCAAACCCCATCATTTTTTTGCACTTTGCACCCAACACTAATTTCCATAATGGATCACTAAAAGGCTGTGCTTTTCCCATGCATATGTTTCTGCCATCTTCCCATGAATGCATTTCTTCATTATCCTAGTTAACCTATTAATAAACTTTACCTATTGAAGAAAAATATTTAATTCTAAGCAAATTTCCAGTATGCATTCTTATTAAAATTAAATGGTTTAAAAAGACAGGATACCCCTTTCAACATATTTAATGAATGGGGCTTGTGCGGAACATACTTTTTACCTACTGTTTTTATCACAAATATTTAAGATATTTATCATTTCTTCAGCTAAACAGGGGAAACAGGGAAATTGAATATACTCCATGTTTGATTCGTGCAAGGTAGATAATTAGATTCCCAGAGCACAGATAAACAGAAGTCCATTAATCTGTGCACTGGTAGTCTAATTATCTACAGTACCTCGAGTGAACCAAACATGGAGGAGCTTCAAACACTCTGTTTTCTCTGTGTAGCACAAGAAGTAACAGAAATCATACACAGACAAGTACAGCTTTCAGTTATAGTTGCATTTACAAATAACTTTATAACCACTGATTTTTTTTTAATTACTGTTTATTGGAGGTTTCTTAGAATTACATTTTCTTTTAATGGTATTATTTTATTTTTGGGCTTACATCACCTTTAGTACCACAAAGCTAATGTTGAAAATGAGCAACTCTGTATATTGAATATGACTTATTTTATTTGATATTGAGTTAAACATCTTCTTTTGGGCTACTGTGACACTTAACTCTTGGCCAAGAAATGGTTTAGTGCTATGTTACTGAACAGACATTGTGTTTGTACAGTACCTGTTATATAAGCTTTAGCTTTACAAAAATACTCACAGTTTGTAATGCCTCTGCTCATAAAAAGCCAGGCCCAAACAAATACTACTATTTATCAAAATGGTCTCTAAAATGGTCTCTAGATCAGGCAGTGCAAGCAGATAATTAGTGGAAGGCAGAATGCAAAAGCCTGAACATCCAATGCATTGTCATAATCTTATGCCATTGTCAACCTATGGCAAGTAAATCTTACTATTCCACACTGCACAGACATAGGGGGAAGAAGTTTTACACATTTATATAAAGCTTCTGGCACTGTTTGTGAAAAGATTAGGGCCAGACAGCAGTCACTCTTCCTATTTCATGTATTTCATACATTTCATCATGCCTCAAGGAAAGCATTTTCCAAAAAAAACAGTTAATTACAATGAACAAATAATAATACTGAATAGTTAAAAGCACCAAAGCTACAAAAAAACTAAGGGGCCGATTCACAAAGGGTCGAATATCGAGGGTTAATTAACCCTCGATATTCGGCTGGGAATTAAAATCCTTCGACTTCGAAAATCGAAGTCGAAGGATTTTAGAGCAAATAGTGCGATCGAACGATTATTCCTTCGATCGAACGATAAAATCCTTCGAATCAAACGATTAGAAGGATTTTAATCCAACGATTGAAGGAATATCCTTCGATCAAAAAAACTTAGGAAAGCCTATGGGGACCTTCCCCATAGGCTAACATTGAGTTCGGTAGCTTTTAGATGGTGAACTAGGGGGTCGAAGTTTTTTCTTAAAGAGACAGTACTTTGACTATCGAATGGTCGAATAGTCGAACGATTTTTAGTTCGAATAGTTTGATTCAAAGTCATAGTCGTAGTCGAAGGTCGTAGTACCCCATTCGATGGTCGAAGTAGCCCAAAAAACACTTCGAAATTCGAAGTTTTTTTACTTAGAATCCTTCACTCGAAGTTAGTGAATCGGCCCCTTAATCTACAGATAAATGCTATGTATATTATAAATAGTCCTGATAAAAATATTAAAAAAAGCTACAAAAATATACATTTGAAGGGCTTGTTGAGTGGAACAAACATTGTCAAGCCGCATATTCTTAACAGAAATGCACATACAGAGACATACACTGACTATATTCTCTAGAGAGTAGCTAGAGAAGCTTCTGTCACCACTTCAGCTCCACAGGGAACACTAATTGCAGAACGAGCAGTACTTTCCTCCAATTTACTGACAGAATGCCAATTTTAAACAAGGTCTAATTTATCAATGGTTACAGTTCTAACTAGAATGTATTTGCTGTCATGGAACAGTCTTGGACTAAGGTGTTCCAAAGAAGCCCTGTTTGTTTCTTTAAACAAAAATTTTCCTTTCAACCAGTTAAGTATGTGCACACACATTCTACTGCTAAAAGCACAAAAAGATTTGGGTATTTCCTTATATTTAAATAGTTAAGATATGAGGGGAAGAATTTCATGTAAAATAGCAGTACAAACTCAAAGGTGAACGTATTTTAATCTATTAGTTGGAAAAGCTAGGAATTAGTCATTGCATGGCATTCAGTGAGAGAGAATGTGACAAAAGGTAGAAGGTTTTTTCTTTAAGTGATGTATAAATGGTTATGACTAGTTTTATCTCCAAATCCTTCTTTCACTATTATTTTTCAGCCAAAACTATCAAAAAACTATTTCACATTAAGGATAGGACCTTGTAATTTGAACTATAAAACATTTTAAAACCACTTTCTGTGAAATTCTAAAGTAGACCTTACCTATATTATATATATACAGTACCTAGATATGATATTGATGGCCATGGGTAAATGCAAAACAAGAAATCTATTTTGAGAGTATATTAGGTACTAATATAGTGCTACCGTCAATGTTTCTGTAGGATGTTTCCATCTGAAAGCAGATAGACTGGGTTAAGCTGGCCATAGACACAAAGATCTGATTGATTCGTATGATTTTTGTACCGTGTGTGGAGAGTACCGTCATGTTTCGTCTGGCGGAGATCGGTCGTTTGGTCGATCGGACAGGTTAAAAGATTTCTGTCGGCTGCCGATAATATCTCTGCATGTATTGCCAATCGTACGATTTTCAGTGGGAGACTGTCACCAGCTTTTGTCGGACATAAACTTTCGTACAATTGCTTTCAGGGGCAGAACATTGGCTGATCTGTTCTTTTCTACTTTATTTGATCGGAATGGTTAGTGGCAGGTTGGGAGATTGGGAAGTCCGATCGTTCAATGATTCACACAATCGGATCTTTGCGATTAACCCTTACAACCATTTCACCTGTCCATTGCTCTAGCCCTTAAATACTACATAAATATGTTTAAACCCCATATACACATACACTTCTGTTTGTAAGTGCTTTCTAAATAGCAGTAAGAGGTCACTTTGCAGGTTGTGCCTATAGGTGCATGATATTAAAATGGTAAAATTTAACTCCCTTCTCATACCTGTGCAAGTTGCACCCAATTCCATGGAATTTAGAAACCAACACAAATGTTTCCAACTCTGATAATTGGCTTTTCTCCTGATCGAGTTGTATTTCATGTAAATAACAGGGAGCTGCATCAATTCGCTCTTTACTCTTGTATAGTAAATTAGTCATTTTTCTTTAAGGTCTATATTTCGATATTTATTTCTTCTAACAGCCATCTAAGATGTCTGAAACTTTGTAGCTCCAAAGTAATGTTCTGAAATTCCTCCAGAACCTTTGACAACTCTATAAGGTTGGTGTAGTGTATAAATTGATTATTTTAGTTGTTTCTTCTATTTCTGTGCATGTCCAAACAAGTAATCTACTGTACCTTTTCAGGGTGTGTGTTTATAATACAGTATGTCCTTTTACGTTACTGCCTGTATATTGGAAAGTATATTGAACTGCAACAACGTTTAGAAATGGTATCCATTTTTCCTTTAATGTCTCCAATATAAAAATAGTCACAAGCTTTAAAATGGTTCACATTCACTGATTTCTTTTTTTTTATTTTTCCTTCTGATGCCGTTCTGACTGCAAATCTACTCTGCTTTGTGTCCCGTCATACTCGAGTGATCCTCGCGATGGGATTTATTATTTTACAAACTCAAAGCTCAATCATGCCGAGCTTTGAATTAGTGTTTTACCACTCTTTTCTGAGACGCAAGACTGGAAGATATTACATAGTTGCAGCGTCAATCAAAGGTTATAGTTCTCCCTCTCTCTCTTGTTTTGCTTACTGAATCCAGAAAAGCTAAAACAACTCTAATATTTTTTGAATAACTTTTTTTCTCTATAATTATTTCTCCTGTTTACCAAATCCCCCATTGTTTTTGTATAGTGGATTCAAGGAACATTTTATTCCTTAGATGCTGGCGTTCTGCAGTATGTACATAACATTTTTATTTATGTATGTGGTTTTGAAAAATATATGAAAAATATTAAGATGTTAGAGTCATTATGAAGGGCTAGGAACAATACATAGTGCTATATTGCAGTAATTAGAGTCCAATGCACAAAGAACACACACCTAGCCCTTCTTGTGCCCCAATGTGCACTCTATACTTTGTGCCATGTACAGTAAGTATTCTTGTACATTTTGAATGCCATGTACTTGAAAGACATTTTAAGGACCATTATAATTATTATGATTATTATTATTAATAATAATAATAATAATAATAATAATGGAAGAAGAATTTGCCAGAAGGGCACATCCTGCCTAAAGTTATAGTGACTATAATTAAAAAAAAAGAAAAATTGGAAAAGATAAAGAAACAATTAAACCTCACTAGGTTCACCTAGACAATGTATCTTGGCTTGGTATCGATATAAAAACTTGTTGTGGAACTATGTTTGATGTTGTTTACATGAGAAACAAGGGATTCATTTGATTCTCAGGCATTGTATATATTCTCCAAAGCAATGAAAGGAGGTCATAAAATATGGGGCTGGTGCAATGAAAAATTCATTATATTTCAGCCAGCGATATTCTCTTCAATTTGTAAAAATTGCCTTGCTTAAGTCATAGAAGGCACCATGTGTTTCATAATAAATTTTGATGTTTGTATTTAATATCACTACAATACATAGTTCAGCCTTAAAAATAAAAGGCATATCACAGCCTAAAAATAAGCATATGCAATCTATGTATAAATAAAATACCAACATCATTGTGTTAAAATGTTTCTTATTTAATTCATTTTATAATAAATTCAATATCAGAAAAGCAGTTTACTCTATTAAACTGAGAACATGTGGAAGAATGCTTTTCATTGATGGTGGACCCAAGAGAGCTACAGAGAAGCAAAAAAAGCAATTGTATTAAATCTAGAAGCAATTGTAAAGTGGAACACTACACTCTAAATCAACACTCTAAATCAACAAATCGTAGCAGTGTAATAATTCCATAATCTTAAACCTTGTATGTATTGATCATAAACCTGTCAGGGAGCAATAACATAAAACTAAGCATCATGG
This sequence comes from Xenopus petersii, assembly GCA_038501925.1. Lineage (NCBI taxonomy): Eukaryota > Metazoa > Chordata > Amphibia > Anura > Pipidae > Xenopus > Xenopus petersii. Next base: position 93,316,851 of record CM076687.1, on the reverse strand, counting down.
AGGTAATCAGTGTTCCACATACTGTTTAATACTAACGCTTGAGAATAAAACCATTCTGACTGTGAATCATAATTATATATACTAAATATAGTTATTTATGTTGTAATTTTATATTGTTCTGTTGATGTCATCTCTAAGGGCACAATTCAGTGGCTACAAGTAGCACAATTGAAGTTAAAACATTCATCCATGGATACTTAATCTAATCTCGAATTTCTGTTATTCTGTGACTAGGGTCCAATTTTCCACTTGTAACTGGCTTACCTGAAAAACAGACCAAATAATTGTAGATTTATAAAGCAAGGGAAATGCAGAAAAAAATGTTCTAGTAATTTTATATAGCATTAGTGATGGATGAATTTGGGGCGTTACTATTCGCCAAAAAATGAGCGAATTTCCCGCAAAACTGTGAATTTGCACCTGGCGAATAAATTTACCCATCACTATTTAGCATTTAGCAAGATGTTTGTGCCACGTTAAATAAATAATAGTGCCACCAACTTGGAGGATTTACCTAGAGTATTCCACAGATACAGTGTAATCCATGTGTAGCCAAGCCACAAACAGACTGGAATACTGCAGTCCTTAATCTTACTTATCTTCCAAGTAACACCATTAGGGTTGCATGAGGTTGTTCACTGATCATAGGGTGCTGGGTTCTTATGAGTGTTGTATGGCTGATAGGTCAGATTTTCTTTTATGAAAAAATAATATTAATTCTGTTTTTGTTTAGAAAAGCTGTAAATTAAGCTGGCCATAGACGAAACGATCCGATCGGACCGTGTGTGGAGAGTCCCGACATTTTTCGTCCGGCTGAGATCGGTCGTTTGGTCGATCGGACAGGTTAGAAAATTTCTGTCGGCTGCCAATAATATCTCTGCATGTATTGCCGATCGTACGATTTTCAGTGGGAGACTGTCACTAGCTTTGTCAGACATAACTATCGTACGATTGCTGTCAGGGGCAGAACATCCGCTGATCTGTTCTTTTACTACTTTATTTGATCGGAATGGTAAGACTTTGATCTGAATGGTAAGTGGCGGGTCGGGAGATGGGAAAGTCCGATCGTACGTTGATTTGTACTATCGGATCTTTGCGTCTATGGCCAGCTTTAGAGTCTGCAAGACCAGTGTGCAATAAGTAAGTGTGTGAGCTAAGTGTTGCTTTTGAATAAGAAAAGTAGTGTTCTGGCCCTGCCATTTATAGTTTACCTATTTTGTGTTCCCAACTTGCAATTACTAGCTCAGCTGTTGCATGTGACAGGAAGTCATTGTAACAGGAAGGGAGCGTATAAGGAAATAAGGCCAATAAAGGCAGTTAAAGGGTTTAATCTGCAGAACTTTACAGTCCTGAGGCTTTCTTCATTACCCCATTGAAGGCATTCCTTGTAAGTTTTCAATTTGTAATTACATATCATTAAATGCTTGACTAGGAAATGATAGTGTTACTCTATCTATGTTAATATAGGGGGGTATTGCACATCCAGCTAGTGAGATGCTGCATATTTTAAATAGCTATGTTCAAAAATTTGCTGTCATTTCTTCAAATGCTGATTTGTATTTTCTTTATGTATTTTTATTTACAGTTTTACTTATTACTTTGTATAAGCAAACACTTTCCACATCACTTTGTGGTCTGAGAGTTGAGATGCACAGGTGTTTAGCTTGCTGGATAATTGAATAGGACATTCAGTGAGGTCAAAACACATAGCGGCAGATTTACTAAAGGGCTAAGTGACTAATGTTAGTGAAAATTCGCCAGTGTGACGTCATTTCACCGATTTACTAACATGCTAGCGAATGAGATAGATAGAGGCAACGCTAGCGCAATTTTGCTTCGCTTGCCGCAGTGACGCTAGTGCAACTTTGCAAGTGTTCGGCACCCTGGACGCAATTTCGGATTTTAATGAATTAGCGTTGTCCTGGCGAATCTACGTCTGCCGAAGTGTTGTGATGTGAGCAAAGCGGACGCTAGCGCAAATTCAGCAGTTAGTGAAACTGCCCCATAGCAGAGTGCAAAATGCACAAAATGGGTGGATGTTTATGATGTTTATAGCACTTTTGGACTCTTTCCTACATTTTCTACTAAGGATACAGTTCTTGTCAGTTTGCAAGCATAGTTGCACCCATATGTGGTCCTAGCAACTTGCATTGAGTGCCAATGACGCTAGTGCACTCTGGAACACCAAATTGGCTCTAGCAATAATTCCACAGTCCCTGGGTGGATTGTGTCCAAGGGTGAAAATAATTTGCACCTAACAAATCAGACATTAATAATGCTATTGAATTAACTACAACTCTGAAACTGTGCGGCTCAATTGCATGGATCATAAAAATTGGTTGTATATTTGCACCCATACTGGTAAATCAGCAAGCTGCAGCAGATGCTACTTAGCAGGAACTTGCATTTTGCTTGAATACTGGGATGCATTGTGGCTAATGGCAATTTGTATCCAAATATGGACTTTACACGTGTTGGGAAGTAGTGCAAAACCCTTGAACTTATCCCTTTAAGGGAGCTGGCACAAAGCTTGTGTCTGTGTGCCTTTACCTAGCCAGTTACATTTAATTCAGATAACCAGTTGTTCAGTTCACAAAATACTGTGTGTGTGTGTTATTACTCTCTCTATTCCTAGTGAGGCCACCCATAGGTGTATTCCCAGATTCCACTAGGTGGAGGCACTGCACTAGTAAGTACCAGGTATCAGTCTCTCCTAATACCACTATGGAGTGGCTCAGGTTTGTCCCGTGCCATGAAGTTAGCAGAAGGGGTGTCAACAGTGTTACACACAATACGCTTGCTTGGTAAATAAGCCCAATCAGTATTTTTTTTAACCTCAGAAACAGTTTTACTAGTTTTACACTCTACATGGACACTCTCACACTCACTCAATTACACTTATACTTAAATGCTCACTAACAATAATAAATTAAGATTGAGCATTTATATTTTAATATAAATGATATCTGTTTTTAATATATGGCACCCATTTATTTAAAAAAAACTATTTGATACATGTGAAAACATGAACTGATTTTTTTTCTTGAGCTAGGTTTCAGGGACCAATTAGATCAGAGCTATAATTATTTTTCAAGCATATAGTTTAGTTTAGTTGGGCAGTTAAGGGATGTTAATATGATTTTGAATGTTCCACTCACATTTAATTACAGATCATACATGTTTTTATTTCACTGCAATAGGTTTTTATTTGTTTTGTTCGATTTTTTACAACCGCTACATCAATTTTATGAAATCAGCTGACCCAGGGCAGTTTGACAAACATCCCCAGTGGGTGTTTACACAGATTCACATTACAGATTCCTCTCTACATTATTTCACCCAACTTTTAATTTAAAAACTCACACGTTTGTTTGAAGGGTAGCATAAATATTTTTATCTATTATTCAAATTAAATTCATAGAAGAGAACCAGTCATTTTAAGTTGACACCATTATATACTATATGCTCCACAAAGGCTTCAGGAGTCAGCACTATTGAAAAATGGACCAATTTATTGTTTAATCGACATATAGGTCCACTGATAGGGCTTTATTAAAATATAGATGTAATTTATGTCATTTATATAATACATGAAATAATATATGAAATACAAAGCAAAATGTGAGTTCTTATGTATTATTTTTCATAGGAATGCATTTATGAGTTATACGATGTTCGACTATATATTTCCCATTGCACCCAGGTACTGTGAGTTGGGATATTCATGTCTCTCAATTCGTTCTTTCATTTTGTTCTAGAAGTCAAAAGAAACAAGCAAAATAGAAAATAGATCAATCATTGCCGAAGCAGGCTAAATCAAAGGACAGTTTTTAGCTGTAATTAGCTGAAATTATTTTTTTAAAATGGTAGAAATCAAGGGAAAACAATCATTTCAGGGAAATGCGATGGTTTCTATAAGAGAAAATGTTAAAGAGTTAGCAAGGAATTCTAGTATTTCTCTTATGGAGAAGATGGAGTCAAAGATATGTAAAAATACTTTTTTTTACATAGTGCCTTAGAACACGTTTTTTAGAAAAACTTTAAAGTATAGTGATTAGACAGAATAATAAAATCCATCAAAGGTGTGCTCTGGGAATACCAAGTACCAGCATTGTTTATATTCAATTTAAATATTTACATTGCTTCTTAGATGGAAAATTCATCTGACATATTCAGCATGACACATACTATGTAAGCCAAGAGCGATCAAATCTAGATTGCATTAGATATTCTATTTTCTGTGATCAGACAGTTCAGTTCTAAGTACAACTTCTCGATTCCCGTACATACGGTGTCTTGAAGGGTCATTGCTGTGGACTACATTTTAAAACATTCCATTAAGAATAGTAAATGCTTATTTGTATTTGTATGTGTTTTTTCTTCTTTATTTCATGATATTGTTGGTTGGTTTGCCATACAACACATTATAATTAACATACCTATAATAATCCTTCATCATTTAGCATTGTCTTACTTCAATTAGAGCTGAGTTTTGGCTAAACAAAAATGAAAGCTGATGCTTCCTAGTTTTCATATAAGAGCCCCACTAGCTATATATTTTAATGTACCTGTAATACAACCATTTAAATTGTATCGGCTGGAAGAATTCCTAATTTAAGACAAAAAAACAGGTTTCCATCTTTGGAAGACATGGCGGTTAAAGAAGGATCAAGGTATCTCCCATCTATATCAGGCCTACTGATTAAACACATTTTGATGCTCACCTAATGTACACACATCCTAATTGCCAGAGAATTGTGATTCAGATGTGGAAACATTCATATTAACTTCATCTGAATGTGTAGTATAATGGCTGTCAAACTTTGTAAGCAGGTTAGTCTTAACCTCAATTAAGTATAAAATCTCTCTGTCAGCCCCAGTCTTCGCCAATGCCCTTTTTAGTCCCAGCACCTTATGCTGTAATACCAGCAAGAGACCTAAAACACAGGTAGCAAATATTTTAAACTAAGAGACAGGCTAAAGTCCATATCCAAACAACAAACAGTACAAAAGTGTCTTGAGCAGGATCAGGCAAAACTGAAGCCAGTAGGAAAGGGGAATGCAGCATTGCTAAAATGTGCCCTACAGTATTTGCCAGTGTCATACTATGCACAGCTGAGTGTTCAGCACAGCAAGGCCCCAAGGGGTAATTGAACAACCCAGAGACTGGCACGATGAATGTCAAGTGCTAGTCTCCTTGTCCACATTACACTCTTTTTCAGATTAAGCAACCCTTGGCTATCCAACCTTTGGTGAGGAACCACCTTAGCACAAAACAAGGTTACAGGTATAGGCAAACATTGACATAAAAGTCTTTCAACACTAGTTCAGATAATATATAGAATATTAGATTAGTCATGATGAGTCATCACAACAACTCTAACAACATTTTTTTTAGATTAGATTCAAGATGGGCTTTTAGATGTATCTAGTATGAGGACAGCAAATAGGCATTATTCTCCTTCTAGCCATTGATCCAAGCATCCACAGGGAGCCAGCCCCATATTTTGGAAACAACTGGTCGCACATAATTACAATGAATGTCTTAGAGCCCATGTTCAACAGGGTTTGCAGAAATTTTGGGTGTGGGGTATTGTTTTATCCTCCAAACTAAGGAATAAAAATTGAAAAGGGATGGTCATGATTCCTTTTTTTTTGGAACTGTCTCTGCTCTGAAATACTGGGTGACAGATTAAGGGGCAGATTTATCAAGGTTCGAAGTAAAAATTCGAGTTAGAATAAGTTTTTTTATGGCCAAAACTGTCAAATTCAACTAGGGAATTGTTGAAATTAGATTCAAGTTTTTTTAAAATTTGAATTCGATTTTTTTAAATTTATCATACACTGGCCTTTTAAGAACTCAAATTTGACTATTCGCCACTTTAAACCTGCCAAATTGCTGTTTTAGCCTATGGGGGACATCCTGGGATCAATTTGTAGTTCTTTGCGGCCTTTTTGAAAATAAAGTTTTTTTTCAGAGAAAAAACTCAAATCTAATTCGATTTGAATTTGATTCAAATTCAATTCGTATTTGATTCGAGTTTGCAGGTCGATCCTATTCATCTGTACATTCATCAGTACAAAAAAAAATTTTTTTTAATAAAAAAACAAATATTCAATCAATAAAAAACAGATTTCTAATTGTTTTTTTTAGGAAACGTGAGAATGTTCGGAGACTGAGCTGTGATTGTGTGGGAATATTCATAGTTCATAATCTGAAGTTGGAGCATTTGGATGTTTTGGTTTTTTACAATTTGCTTACTATTTTCCACAATGCCCTTTGTATTTAATGAGTAATGGGGAATGAATTTTATAATTGCTGTTTTAAATATATTAAAAAAGGAAAAACGTTTCAAGACTATTCACTTAGACGCAGAAGGGAAATTTGCGTACATTAGGTCCTTCCTATCTGAATGATCTTCACTATGACAGCACTTTTCAAATGTGAAACATGCATTTGAAGTAAATGTCTAAATACAATTGTTTTTTAAAGTAAGTTGTCACATGACATAGCACTTTTGAAAATGACTCATAATCAACTTTCTATGCCCACGTAATTTGCAATCAATTTGCTCCTTGTTCACAAAAAGGACATTAATCAAATTGTCACAAGCCATGTCATGCAAAAAGAGTATAATATTTTACAGTGATAGAGAGGAGAGAGCTTTTAAAGGAACAGTTCAGTATAAAAATAAAAACTGGGTTAATAGATAGGCTGTGCAAAATAAAATTGTTTCTAATATAGTGAGTTAGCCAAAACTGTCATCTATAAAGGCTGGAGTGACTAGATGTCTAACAGAACAGAACACTACTTCCTGCTTTTCAGCTTTACAACTCTGAGTTAGTCAGTGACTTTAAGGGGGGCACATGGGACATAACTGTTCAGTGAGTTTGCAATTGGTCCTTTCAAATGGACCAGATCAGATTCAAAAGCAAGAGTTATGACCCATGTGCCCCCTCGAGTCACTGATTGGTTACTGCATGGTAGCCAATCAGTGGAAACCAAGAGACAAAGTTGCATTCTGTTCTGTTATGCTAGACATCCAGTCACTCTGACCTTTATACATTACATTTGTGGCTTAGTAAGTAACTATATTACTGTATTACTCTCCTATGTTCCCATAAGGAGTTCTGGTCATTATATTCTTGGTCCAGTTCCTACTCACAGGAGGTCATAAAAAACTCAATCTGTGTCCTGCTAGGCCACGCCCCCTTACATTCCTGAGGGAGGGGGGAGTGTGCAGTTACCTGATGCCCCCAAATCACTAATAAATAGTCAGCTCTTCTGACTAAACTTTGGATTTTACTTTGGAGGACCAATTGCGATTGGAAGTTATCCCGTTTGTTTCCCCTTGCCTCCAGGACCAGGAATTCTATATCTTTGAAGTTAAGTACTGTATAGGTTTTCCATGTTTTCCCTTTTATTTTACAACTGTTTGTACTTGTATTATTGAATGTATGTCTCTTTTTATAACATCTTTTTGTATTTTGCACTGTTATACCTTTTTTTATACCAGCACAACTTTTCTCCACCTTTAACACTCTCCTTTCCCCTTCTCCACCCCCTCCATGCACATCTGTCTCTGCTCAAGATATTGCTGAGCACTTCAAAAACAAAATTGACACTATCAGAAGGGACATTACACTACTCAAACCCCCTAGACTTCCACCACCCTCCCTCCACACTCCCCAGTCTCTCCTGTGCTCCTTCACCCCTGTCACTGATGAGGAAGTCTCAAAGCTTCTGGCCTCTTCTCACCTTACCACTTGCCCGCTTGATCCAATTCCCTCAAAACTTCTCCGCAATACCAATCCTGGTCTTATCAAAGCCTTAACTCACCTATTTAATCTTTCGCTCTCAACTGGACTGTTTCCTTCTCAACTAAAACATGCTCTTGTCACCCCCATTCTGAAAAAACCCTCTCTTGATCCCTCCAATCTTGAGAACCTCCGACCTATCTCTCTGCTACCTTTCATCTCTAAACTACTTGAGCGCCTAGTCTACAACCGACTTACCTCATTCCTCTCTGACAATAACCTGCTAGACCCCCTACAATCTGGTTTTAAGCCACAACACTCCACGGAAACTGCCCTGACTCGACTAACTAATGACCTTTTAACCGCAAAATCCAACAATCATTTCTCACTACTAATACTGCTTGTTCTCTCAGCCGCATTTCACACTGTAGATCACCCTCTCCTCCTCCAGTCCCTCCAGTCGCTTGGCCTTCGTGACACAACCCTGTCCTGGTTCTCTTCTTACATCACCAATCGTTCCTTCAGTGTCTCCTACAATGGAGTATCATCTTCTCCCCTACCTCTTTCTGTTGGAGTTCCTCAAGGCTCTGTCCTAGGACCATTACTATTCTCCCTCTACACTTCCTCCCTTGGCAAATTAATAAATTCGTACGGTTTCCACTACCACCTCTATGCTGACGATACTCTCTATGCTATCTATCTCTCATCTCCTGATCTCAACCCAGAACTCCTAACTCGCGTCTCCTCCTGCCTGTCCGCTATCGCTACCTGGATGTCGCAACGCTACCTTAAATTAAACCTCTCCAAAACTGAAATGGTTCTCTTTCCTCCAAATAACACCAGTAGCATCCCCGAAGTATCCATCATAGCTAACAATTCCACTATCACTCCCTCTCCCCAGGCCCGGTGCCTTGGGGTTATCCTAGATCCTGCCCTGTCATTCACTCCTCATATCCAGTCACTTATCAAATCATGTCACTTCCACCTAAAGAACATATCCAAAATACGATCATTTATCACCCAAGACTCTGCCAAAATTCTTATTCACTCTCTCATCATATCACGTCTAGACTACTGTAACTCGCTTTTAATTGGCCTCCCCCTCCAGAGACTGTCACCTCTCCAGTCCATAATGAACACTGCTGCGAGGCTCATACACCTCAGCAACCGCTCCTCCTCTGCCTCGCCATTCTGTCAATCCCTGCACTGGCTTCCGTTACCTTTCAGAATCAAATTCAAATTAATGACACTCACTTTCAAAGCACTTCACAACTCTGCTCCACCCTACATCTCTGAACTCATCTCTATATACTCACCCACTCGCTTACTACGCTCTTCTACTGACCTCCTACTCAACTCTTCTCTCATTACCTCCTCACATGCTCGCATTCAAGACTTTGCAAGGGCTGCACCCCTCCTCTGGAACGCTCTCCCACAGTCTGTCCGACTTTCTCCCAACCTTTCTACTTTCAAAAAATCTCTGAAAACGCACTTCTTTCAAGAAGCCTACCCTCACTCTGCTTAACTACCAAACGCAACACCACATACAGTACCACATTTCTCACCCACTTACTTCAATCTTGCCCACTCCCACACCTTGTGTATTACTCCCTCCCCTTTAGACTGTATGCCTATGCATAGGGCCTTCCTCACCTTTTTGTACCTGTATTGATTGTGACGTTTGTTACTCCATATATTCTATATATGTAATTCGTGTGATGTAGTTGTATAATCACATTTACTTTACAGTGCTACGCAATATGTTGGCGCTATATAAATACATGTTAATAATAATAATAAATAATATTATGTTACATAACAGTAAGTGCTTTTACACAGGTGCATGTGTTAAGAAAGCAGTGCAAAAGCCCATAACTGTTCCCCAGGTGGGCTATCATTAAAGAGATACGGTCATAATTTTTATGTTGTAGTTTTTATTTCTAATTTACATTGTTTAGATTGCAACTAATTCACTCTCCCATACAACATTTTATTCCTGAACCAACAAGTGGCTTTTTACTTGTAATATTTGTGACATCTTGGGTCATTTTTCCTGATCCTGTGCTTTCAGAAAGAGCCAGCACTTCACGATGGAACTACTTTCAGGCAGGCTATTGTTTCTCCTACTCAATGTAACTGGAGAAGTCACAGTGGGACTTGGATTTTGACTATTGAGTGCTATTCACATATCTACCAAGGAGCTGTAATCTTATGTCAGGGAGCTGTTACAGGTATGTATGTATATTTTTATTTGTAAAGCGCTCCTTGAGGGCAAAGCACTGTACAGCAAAACAATAAATTAGTAGTAACAAACAAGGGGTCATTGAAATAAAAAGTAACAATATCTGCATTATTAGAAATACAATTCACATAAATATAAAATATAATTACAATACAGATTAAGTGCTCAGTGTTATCTGGTTATCTTCCTATTGCTCTATTGTGGCTGCTAGGAAGGAAAGGGAGTGGGTTGATATCACTCCAACTTGCAGTGCAGCATGACTGTGGGCATCTGGGAAACTGACAATATGTCTAGCCCCATGTCAGATTGCAAAATTAAATATAAAAAAAATGCTTGCTCTTTTGTAAAACAGATTTCAGTGCAGAATTTGGGTTTTGAGAAATAATTTTTTTCCTGTGACAGTATATCTTTACAAATACTACAAATATCACCTGGGTGTAAGCAAATGCTGTCAGCAACCTCAGTTTCATGAAAAACGCCATAGTGAACATACAGGGGGTGCAATATAAAAAAAAAGTTTTAGACACATATACACATATACAGTAAATTACGCTTTTTGGTAGTGGCATTATTAAACAGGACCAAATCCCACCACAAAAATTTCTCACCTTCCACTGTCTTTTTTCCGCCATTCCCCATGGTCCCACTTACTTATATGCTGGAGAGGAGGAACCATACAGCAGACCCAACAACACTACTGTTGATTGGTCTGCTGTATGGTAGTTACACCAATGCTTTATGTACTCTATTTGTATGCAACACTCTGTGGCATATAGGATATATCTATATCTATATATATATATATATATATATATACACATAATGATATATATATATATATATATATATATATATATATATATATACAAATGTCAAAAACAAACCACACTCCAAGGACTTTTATAGTGCAAAAAAATCAATAAGGAACCCTTGACAGTTTAGGATAAAATCTCAGACTGTTTGAAAGGAAGACATGCTAGAAAGGTGGTAGAACCTTTGCCACAGTAAAACAGCTACTTTGTAAGAGTAATGAAGGACAGAAAACAAACATTAGACACACAGACATCAGCGTTGTTTGTAGTTGTGTTCCTTTCTGTATGTATTTATATACAGATATGGATATGTTATCCAGATCTGGGATCTGGGGTTTTCCAGATAATGGATCTTTCCATAATTTAGATCTTCATACCATAAGTCTACTATAAAATCATGAATGCATTAAATACGCCCAATGGACTGGTTCTGTTATTAATAAGGATTAATTATATCTTAGTTTGGATCAAGTGCAAGGTATTGTTTTATTAGTACAGAGATAAAGCAAATTGGTTTTCAAAATTTGGATTATTTGGATAAAATGTAGTCTATGGGAGATGGCCTTTCCGTAATTCGGAACTTTCTGGATAACGGCTTTCCAGATAACGGATCCCATATTTGAAAAGCACAAAGCAAAATGTGTACTGTCTTATGTGTATTGCATTAGTTATGAGTAGGGATGTAGCGAACTGTTCGCCGGCGAACTAGTTCGCGCGAACTTCGACTGTTCGCGTCCGCCAAATGTTTGCGAACGTCGCGCAACGTTCGCCAATACGAGTTCGCGTTCGATACGAACAAAAATCGTTCGACCATTCGACCATTCGATTCCTTCGACCGCTAAAATCGAAGGATTTTCGTTCGAATCGAACGATCGAAGCCATTCGATCGAATGAAATCATTCGATCGAATGGCTTCGATCGTTCGATTCGAACGAAAATCCTTCGATCGAACGATTAAAATCCTTCGATCGTTCGAATCGAACGATTTTGCGGATGTTCGAAGTTCGCGAACTGTTCGCGAACTGTTCGCATTTTTGCCGGTGTTCGCGAACGGTGTTCGCGAACACATAAACGGCAGTTCGCTACATCCCTAGTTATGAGAACTATTTGTGATGTCTGGCTACAGCCAATACAGAATGCAGCTATTATGCACCCCTGCTGAGCAGAAAACTCCTTCAAAGCCATACTACTTTAATCCCATAAATATAGCATTAAACATGATTATTACTTTGCATGGAAAGATTTGGACACTATTATGCAAATGGGACACCTTTTAATGCTAATACATTTCAACAACTCCAAATCTTGGCAATTGGAAAGTTATTTGTATTCTCTCTCAGCAAGTCATTATGTCTGAGCTGCTCCAGCCAAACATGCAGCTGTTTGTTTTACAACTCTAGGGGAAAAGTTAATATAATTGAGGTAAACTAGAATAGAAGATGGCATTTGATGGGTAATTGCTGGTATAAATCAGTAATAAGTAAACAGACATCTACATTTTTTTAAGCAGTTCACTCTCCTTGAATTTTTATAGGTGGTAGAACTGATTATGTATTGCCTCCCTGCCTCTGCACATGCATAAGAGGGAAAGCAGTCATACTGCTTTTTCAAATATCTTTAGATTTAAACTGTACACCTACATGCAGGGCATAAAATATATGTAATGGAATATTCATGCAAATGGGATAGAAAAAGAGAAATTATGGGGATATGATTAGTTATATGTATCCTTCAAATGTAGGGTTATGCAGCCTATGATGTATGCACAGCTCCTACTGTATGTCTTTGTGTTTTTTTGCAGGTCTTTTCCAGGCATACAGGCAGCACAGAGCACCATGAACTTCTTACTGGCCACTGCTGGACCTACATACAGAATATACAAGTATTGAGTGTTTTTCAACAGAGATATGAAGGCATAAATTAATCATATTTGCATTTGGTGTTAGACATGTTCCTTAGGTTTAGTGATTTTCTGCTGAAGAGTTCTGCATCATGGCCTCTGGTGGGACAATTCTGAACTAACATGAGTTGTTGCCATATCATTCAATAACTACAATAAAAGAAGCCTGTGCTTAGAGGAATAAAGGCCACAGTTCTATTAAATAGCCTTCAGAGCACATTATGCCAGCTGTTTAACAGGTCAACAGGCACAAAGAAATCCTTAAAACTCAGGAATCTTCTGCTATAAGTTTTATGCTAGAGTCATCCCTCAGCTTTAGCTCAACGTATATAAATCTACCAAATGTTATAGCCAGTGGGAAAACACAAATTCTTAGTCTTATCACATAGTATAGGGATGTACATTAAATCTAGTTTCTGGAACCAGAGTTGCCTGTTGGAATATCTAGAATTAGAAAAGTACAGTAAGTGGGGACTGGTTGACCCGTAAATTATTTGGGTATAGTTGATTTATGTTTAGACATTTCTACATTTAGGGACACATTTACTTAGCTTGAGTGAAGGAATAGAATAAAAAATACTTAAATTTCGAAGTATTCTTTTTGCTACTTCGACCATCGAATTGGCTGCTTCAACCTTCACCTACGACTTTGAATCGAATAATTCAAACTAAAAATCTTCGACTATTCGATAGCCGAAGTACTGTCTCTTTAAAAAAAACTTCAACCCCCTACTTCACCACCCAAAACCTACCAAGCATCAATGTTAGCCTATGGGGAAGGTCCCCATAGGCTTTCTAGCCAATTTCAGTTCGAAGGAAAATCGTTCGATCGATGGATTAAAATCCTTCGAATCGTTCGATTCAAAGGATTTAATCGTTCAATCGAACAATTATGCCTTTGATCGTTCGATCAAACGAATAGCGCTAAATCCTTTGACTTCGATATTCGAAGTCGAAGGATTTAACTTCGATGGTTGCATATCAAAGGTTAATTAACCCTCAATATTCGACCATTAGTAAATGTGCCCCTTAGTGTGGTTTCTCTGATGTACACGTGGCCACATTGGCATATATATACAATAATGGTGGTCAGCACTCCAAATATAAATAGATAATGTTCCAAACAGTGGCTTCTGTAATACAAAATGGTTTGTCTGAAAAGGTTACCTCTGTATTCTTTCTTTAAAAAACTATCCTAAAAGCCCTTGTTTTTTTTAAAGAAACTGTTATAAATGATGTTGAGAGGGAGACATGTGTTAGTCACGCCAGAGTCTACAAAGGTGCTTCCAATATGTCTGCTAGCAGTTGAATTATCTGCTATAAATCCATTCTGGTATCACTATTGCTTTCCTAGTTATTTTGTGATACTGTATAAGCTCATCCTTCTTATCCTGAACTTGTGAAAACCTCATTTCCAAGAATTCCTCTGGGTAACCTCTCTGTCGGAACCTTTCAATCACCTCTATAAGTCTAGCAGCACTCTTATCCACATACTACGCTCTCCTTTTTATTCTTGTAAACTGTGTCGATGGAAGAAAACACTTTAAAGGATATAGATGGAAAGTATTAAACTGTAAAAGGATAATCTTATCAGAATCATTTCTATAGGATTGTGATTTTCAAATAAAAAAAAAATCAATTGTTCTGGTAGCATGTGTTAAGATAAAACCTACAAGTTCTTCCATGACTTTCAACAATTGGTGGTCCTATCCTAAACAAGCAATAGAGACGTGTAAATGTGCTGAGCAATTTCTAAACCGTGGCTTCTTAGTAAGCTATTTATACATTTGTATACGCTGGTGGTTCCCAGCTGGACATTGCTAACCTTCGCTGTTGTACGTAATATATCCACAAATAAAAACATATTTTTACGTAGATTATTCTCTAAGAGATCCAAGTGGAACATTTTTGGAAAAAAGTATATTCTGTTTGCTACAAGAATTATTTTATAATGGTGAAATCTAATTGAAGGGAAGTTGAAGTATAACAACTAAAAACATCCGAGTTTACCACTTCTTAAAATGTTTGACCTATGAGTTGTGTGACTTGTGTCCTTTGCATAGAATTACATGGTTTGTTTCAAAGGTTCTTTTTAAATAGAGGCAACCACTCAATGCTTAATTTATGTCCTTCAATGTATTGCACCAGTTTTCTACATTTTACATGTTGCCTTTCCTTGATGCAGAATTGCTGCAGGTCTCTGCCAAGCAAAGAGACCTGTGGCTACCCACACAGCTACCCCAACATATACATGCTGCCTGCATTCAGCAGTGCTTTGTGAGGGGCAGGAAGGGTGGCATGTTGGGAACCCCTCTCCTGCCTCCTACCATGCATACCAGCTTGTGCATCATTCAGTCATGCAGGTCATCGGTGGAGGCTGCTGCCTGCAATGTGGGCCTGTCCTTACTGCCTGCCCTATGACCAGCCTGTGCTTCCTAATGCAGGCCTGCTTTGATTTGATGCTACAGACTTTTCTTTGTTTTTACCTGGTCCGAGGTGCAGACCACAGCCGTACTGGGAGAGGACTGTGCTCTAAGGGATTTGTTTTCCCCTGGTTTGCTTTAAATGACCCATTATATCTGTATCATTGTATGCACTGCTATAAAAGACTTCCAAAAGGTTTTACAAGTTGTAATGAATTTTAAAAGATGTAGAAAACATTGTTACATAGTTAATTTGGGTTGATAAGCCCAAATAGGATTGTTTAATCACCAATATGGATTCCATCTTTGAAGCTTTGAAGACACCAATGGTCAAAGCAAATTCCAAAGGGTGGGTGTTAGTGGATGAGGAAGGAGAACAGATGCTGAGTGGTTAAGGAGTTACTGCAGCATTTTAAACTATTAGATTTTTTGGTATGGGTTTACTTATCCTTTTACATGGACTTTATGGGAGATGGCTTGCCCATAATGCAGAGCTTTCTGAATTATCTGTCTCCAGATAATTTATCCCTTACTTGTATAAATAGATCGATGGATAGACAGATAGATTGGTGATAGATAGAATATTTAAAAAGATTATAATCCAGTTAATATAATGGCACTACATAAATATAAATAGATGTACAATCACATTAAGAGCTTCTGAAGCTATTGCTTTGCTTATAAGAATGTAAAGTACATACTCTCAAAGAATGTGCACACAAGTGCTAGGCTACTATAAATCCCTTATGAGTAGGTTTTGATTAGCAACAACGTGGAAACATCAATAGCAACACATAGCATGGGCTGTCTATTGGCTGATTAATGAGTTCATCATCTTGAGCAAGCTTGGAATTTCTGACCACAAACTAAACCACAAACAATTAAATGTCAATTTACATTTTAAATGGCTCAACTCCACCTTTGAGGCACTGAAGCCAATTTTCTTCATGTAAATGTTTGTAGCACTGTGAACAGTAAACAGTTTTTTTAGCTCAGTCAATCCTACTCCCCAAAGAAAGGCTGAGTTAGGTTCACCACTCAATATAGTAGTTTATTGTTATTATATAGCTGTGCCTATAACTGTAGCATGTTTATTAATGCTAGGGATGTGGTGAAAATCCACTGCTGTATTATACAGATATGGGATTTGTTATCCGGACACCCATTATCCAGAAAGCTCCAAATTATAGAAAGGTTATCTCTCATAGACCCCATTACAATCAAATAAAACAAATTTTTGAAAATGATTTCCGTTTTCTTTTTAAAAATGATTTTTTAATAAAACAGTACCTTATACTTGATCCAAACTAAGTTGAATTATTTAAGATGAATTAATCGTTATTGGAAGTCAAATCAGCTTATTGCATTTATATATTGTGTACATCATTTTCTAGTAGGTTTTAGGCATGAAGATCCAAATTATGGAAAGATTCCTTATCGGAAAACCACAGGTACGGAGAATTTTGTATAAATGGACCCATACCTGTATTAAATTACTGGGAAGTGCAGGGTGTATAGAAGAACTTGACAATTTAAAGCTCACCAATCAAATTATTGTTTCTAAAGACAAAAAAGGAAGGAGGCTCCTGCCACTTGGGGGCAAATTCACTAAAGGGCAAAGTCACTAACGCTGGAGAAAATTCGCCAGCGTGACACCATTTCGGAACTTCACCAATTTACTAACGGTCGCCGGCGTAACTTTGCTAGTGAAGGAGATAGACTCTAGCGGTACTTCACTCCCTAACGCCTGGCAAATTTGCGCTCTGGCAAGTGGACATAACTACGCAAATTCACTAAGATGCAGATAAAGAGCATACATTTTTTTGAGGGTAACCGACTTCCCCCCCTAAATTTCCTAACATATGGCACATAAGCTATACAATAGGCTCATGTGTAGGGCATTATATACTTTATTTTATTTTATTAAGGTTTCCCGGGCTTGTGTAGTGTAATGTATTTGCTGCAACATATACGCCCATTGAACTTTAACTTCCCACCGTATGCAAATTAGGCAATGCTGGTGTAACATTGCTTCGCTTGGCGCAGTAACACTAGCGCAACTTTGCCAGCGTTCAGCGCCCTGGACTCAACTTCAGATTTTAGTGAATTGGCGTTGTCCTGGCGAATCTACGCCTGGCGAAGTGTTGCACTGTGAGTGAAGCTGTTGCTGCCGATTTTTCAGAGGTTAGTGAATTTGCCCCATAGAATTTACAATCTGAGTGGGTAATTACAGACAACAATAGGAGGATAAGTGCTGCACTATGTAATTGTTGACACTGTATTATAAGTCCCACTTAAGTCAGTGTTATGCCAATGCTCTAAGAGGTATTTACTTTACCTTTGTATTTAGTTTATCTTTGAAGAGCTTGATGGATTCTCTCAAAAGGAATTTAGAGATGTATTTTAAATGTAAGGAGCAGCAAGAAAGAACGGTTTAAAGTAAGAAATATCAGTAGAAGTGGGTGTTTGACCACCAGACCAGTTTTGGACCATAACTGTAAGTTCAGAGTATCCCAAGGTGCTTCCTATTGATGTAAACAGGAATAAACCCAGGGCAATTACTGCATGTTCTGGCAACTGCAGAGATCAATATGTTTTGTAAATGTAATGATTGGCCTTAAGGAAGCAGAAAAACATTTATCTGAGCAATGCAATTTTTACAATGGCAACAGAGACCTAAACTACTCTGGATACAAAACTCCAGGAGAAAAATGTGTTCTTCGTTTGTTCTAAATAATACCAACTGAATTGTTTTCTGCAGTTGGATTCTCTGCAGCAGATTCTGTATGTATTTCTGATTTTTTTTTTTTATGATATGGGAAAAATGCACAAAATAGTGCAAGATGAATAAATAAACTTATACACAGTTATATTAAAGTGTGTTCTAACAAAAATCAGCAGATGTGTACAGCCATAATGTTACAGGCACTGGCTTATAGGTGCCAAGACTGAATCAGATATTGTACTGGTGCTGAAAATAGTAGGATTTTTGTTTTGGTTTTTAAGACCCCTTGGGAGATTTCAGTATAGTGGAGCACAAATATTGAAAATAGTAATGGAAGTGGGAAGGTGGTGGCTTTTTGAGAAACTGTGGAATATGTGTAGACACAATTGAAGAAATTGAAATTTAAAGGGATCCTGTCATCGGAAAACATGTTTTTTTTCAAAATGCCTCAGTTAATAGTGCTACTCCAGCAGAATTCTGCACTGAAATCCATTTCTCAAAAGATCAAACAGATTTTTTTATATTCAATCTTAAAATCTGACATGAGGCTAGACATTTTGTCAATTTCCCAGCTGCCCCCAGTCATGTGACTTGTGCCTGCACTTTAGGAGATAAATGCTTTCTGGCAGGCTGCTGTTTTTCCTTCTCAATGTAACTGAATGTGTCTCAGTGGGACATGGGTTTTTACTATTGAGTGCTGTTCTTAGATCTACCAGGCAGCTGTTATCTTGTGTTAGGGAGCTGCTATCTGGTTACCTTCCCATTGCTCTTTTGTTTGGCTGCTGGGGGGAAAAGGGAGGGGCTGATATCACTATAACTTGCAGTACAGCAGTAAAGAATGATTGAAGTTTATCAGAGCACAAATCACATGACTTGGGGCAGCTGGGAAATTGACAATATGTCTAGCCCCATATCAGATTTCAAAATTGAATATAAAAAAATCTGTTTACTCTTTTGAGAAATGGATTTCAGTGCAGAATTCTGCTGGAGCAGCACTATTAACTGATTCATTCTGAAAAAAAAAATTTTTCCCATGACAGTATCCCTTTAAGAAGAGTTGCCGCTGAGCGAAGGGCTTTAAAAATTTACCAGCGAAGGGATCTTTTGGAAGGCAGCTGAAAAGGGAGAACAATGTAAGCAGACCTAGCAGAGGAATTTTGAAAACAAACTGAAAATCCATATACTGTATGTATCAGGGCAGAGCAATGTGCAGTCAGCATGAATGCAAATAAAGTGTTATCACTAAGGAGAAAAAAGGAGCTGGACTCACTTTAGTTAACTATTGTTTGTACCTGCGGATTTTGCAATGAGTAGGAAACTTAAGTGTGGGTGAAAATTAACTGACTGTTATCTGAGAGATGTAAATATTTTGAGCTAAAAAAAACCTATAGATATAATACAGGGTAACAGGTTACAAGTAAAGGAAACCCCTGGGGGTCCAGGTGTGAAGCTTGCTGTGTCAAATCAGGTTAAGTATTAGTTAAAGTTATACTGATGTGAACCTAATACTGATATGATTGTTAATATGCCTTGTTTTTTAGTCCTCCCCCATCCAAGCCACATCCCAGTGATGAGAACACAAGAAAATTCAAAACCAATAATTATTGATGATGCTGCTAATGTTTTGATGTTTTTAACAACCCTTAAAGCTTTTCAGCAGTAACCCAGAGCGTAATGAGCATGTGTACTCAAACGTAGTCTTTCAAGATCCAAGATGGGGATCTCCTATGGATACATTTGAAGATATGGATCATTATGATTATTCAGCTGTCAAATCTCTGGGATGTTAGAGTAAGTTAGTAGTGATGGACTAATTTCTCCCGTTTCTATTTGCAGAAAAATTTGCGAACTTCTCGCAAAATTTGAGAAACGCCAAAAAATTTGTGGAAAAATCGCAAAATCGAAAAAGATCAACGAAAAAATTGCAAAATTTGGACATTTTCACAAGAAATTGTGAAATTCGGAAATTGACGCCTGCTTCCAAGCAAACGTCAATGGGCGTCCGAATAGAGTTGACGCATGATTTTGACGCAAGCCACATTTCGGACGCACGTCCAGAAAAAAATAATGATGCCGGCAAAATTTCACAAATTTATTCACTGGCGGCAAAACGCGGAAATTCACCACAAATTTGCCCTAGGCAAATTTATTCACCCATCACTATAAGTTAGTGTTTTACAGCCGTATTTGTTTTAGGTTTTTATTTCCCAGATAGGAAACATAGTTAGTTCTACTTTTCTACTCCACCCTGTAGAAGAATTGTGCTGCCACAGTCCAGTTGACAGAACGGCTTCTACTCCACTAAGTTATGCTTGTGTGTCAAACTTGTAAGTTACACTAGTGGTGGCTACGGTATACATATATTCTAAAAAAAATATAACAGAGCAATCCATCTCAGAATACAATAAATTATATAAACCAATCCCTTTAATACACATCATTATCATCAGCTGCGATTTTGCAAGATATACTGAAACCTTCAAGAATACAATAAGTATTTTGGTTGAATGGAAGAAAGGATGACATGAATGAAATTGTACAAATTGAGTCTCTGAGATGTTGGCCCAGGTAGGGCTGCCACTTTTGCTGGTGCCTAAACCCGAACAAAGGGGGTGGGGTGGTAGCATTGGGGGTGGAGCAGTGGTGACATAAGAGGCAGACACATTGAAATAGGTGGAGTTATGAGGCTAGGGTGGGGTTATTGCATCACTAAAGGCCCCCATTCATGGGCCGATAAAAGCTGCCGACAGACGGAGTCGGCAGCTTATTGACCCGTGATTGGGGCCATCTGATGGGCATCCCTGATCGATATCTGGTCGAATGACGGGCAGATGTTGATTGGGAAGGGTAAAAAATCCATCTATCGTCCACCTCAATGTGGGCATATTGGGGAGAGATCCCCTCGTTTTGCAACATCGGCAACTGTTCGGGTCAAAACCGAACAGGCGGCAACCCTAGGCCCAGGTCATGTAAACAATACAGCAACCTTAGATAGTTGTGAAATCAGTACATATTAACTGCAAATGAAAGTAGTGACAGGGAAGGTTCTATTATGAAGATGTGTCTAATGTGGTGTGAAGGGTGATAGCATTAAGTTTCTAATGCCTGTAATGAGCCCAAGGAAATTGTTGGGTTCAGCATGATGCCACTTGTCTGTGAGTTAATCCCTACAAAACTTGATGTTTCTTATGACCAATGAGTGTTCATTGTATTGTGGTTATTGACTGTTTATTGTCATAGCAAAAAAACTCACTGAACGTAAAACTGTTAAATAAAGATTTTTGTATTGTGATTCAGACAAATTTGTTAATTTTAACATACTTTACATTTAAAACTTTTTAAACTTATCAGTTAATAGTGATCCAACAGAATTCTGCACTGAAATCCATCCATATCCAAAACCAGATATAAGACACCTGACACCTCTGCAGAAAACAAGCGCTATCTCAAAGCAGTTCCATCCTGAAGACATTAGTAGTGATGGGTGAAATTGGCGAAACAAGAAAAATTTGCAAAACGGCGCCGGTGTCTCGTTTTTGATGCCGGCGTTTGTTTTTGACGCTGGCATCCTTTTTTTTAAAATTTATTCACCGGTGAATCACGCCGATTTGCCCCGAATTAAATTCACCCATCACTAGACATTTGTTGGTTCAAGAATAAAATTTTAAATGGTAGAGTGAATTATCTACAATGTAATCAGTGTAAAATAGAAATAATATGTAAACCATAAAAATCATGACAGAACCCCTTTAAAGAAATGAGAAGAAAAGGTGAAATTACTGGGGGGTGCCAAAAGCTAGGAACCCCCTGTTATTGTATTTACTTACCTGAGGCTGGTCCCTGGGTTCTTCTAAGCGAGTACCATGGAGCAATCCTCTTCTTCTGCTTCTTCTTTCTTTGATACCTTGGGGTTGACACATGGTAGAGTGAAAAACCTGGCTATTTTGTTAAATTTTAGCTTTTCATTCTACTGCACATGCACACCTGTATGAAGAAAGAAATGTTAGAAATAGATTGCTTCCTGGTGCTCACTGTGAACCCTCCCCCCGTCGGCTGCTGTAGTTCTCTACTGATAGGAGCACTGGCCCAGATTTTCAGGAAAGTAAATGCAATCACTGGGGGTGCGTAACTTTGGTCCCCCCCCCAATAATTACAACTTTCTGTCTCCTTAAATAATGGCTCTACAATTAACTTAAAGTAGCAAAGTTATCAATATTTTTTTGCTACTGCATTTTAATAATGAAGCATGTCTTAGGCTCCCTAAGATCTCCTGGAAAAATTCTTCACGGGTAATGTAATGAGAAAGAGTTATATTCCTTTAAAGGAGAAGGAAAGGTTAAAACTAAGTAAGACTTATCAGAAAGGTCCATTTAACTATACCAGTAAATCCCCAAAGTAATGTTGCTCTGAGTCCCCTGTCAAAAGAAACACTGCATTTCTTTCCTTCTATTGTGTACTCATGGGCTTCTGTATCAGACTTCCTTCAGATTAAACCTCATTGCCCTGGGCAAGAGCATGCTCAGTTTGCTCCTCTTCCCTCCCCCCCTCCCTTCTCTACTGTAATCTGAGCCCAGAGCAGGGAGAGACTCAGGCAGGAAGTGATGTCACACCACATTAATACTGCAGCTCCTATCCTAAACAAACAGAGAGTTTCTAGAGCTTTTTACTCAGGTATGGTAAAACATTCTACAGAATAAATATAGCATTCTAGCTTGCACTGTTGCAGCTAATCTATTGGCAATAAAATGCCTCCGTAGCTTTCCTTCTCCTTTAAGACCACTGAAACGTTTAGAAATACATTTTCAAATCCACACCGTTAGCACTTTTTCATCTAATCATCACAGCTGCACTCCGTTTTTCCTCAAATAGATGTTCTGATTCCACAGACTCAGAAACACAAATTTTAAAAAAATCAAATTCCTTCATTGGGAATTTAGACAAGCACCCTGCAATTATGTAACAAATACATAAAGTAAGAAATCAACTGGGACCCCACAGAAAATGCATTAAATAGCAATTATAATTTATTGCTCAAAATGAGTACAGAATAAATAATTAGAGAACAATTGCATGAGCCAGCTATAAATTAAACAAAATTGAAAATGTAAATTCCTTTTTCCACCAACAAGTTTCAACTGTGCGGATAAGAGCAGCGGATACATACCGGTATGTGTTTCACAACACTTTCTTAAAAAGATGGCCCTTGGAAAGAAACTTTGCACAATTGATCGGTTTTACCAGTGGATTAAATCCAATTGAGAATGAATCTTCAAGTGCTTTGTCAATTGCAGGGGAGGAGATTATCTATAGGCAACAAAGCTTCTCATGTGCCATCTCAATCAAATTTAAATTTGAATTACATTTTTCAGTATAGTTTGAGGCTTTTGCTGACCTGCCTGACAAAAAATCTACAGTTATGCCAACAGATTTATAGATAAAAATTAGCACTAGAGAACTTACTGTATTTTTACATTTCAAATGATTTTTCAATCTGAGTTTTCAAATCAAGACCACACAATTTGTCAGACTCATTTAAAATGGTAGAATGTGATTTTACACTACACAAAAATCAAGTGTGATTTTTTTTTTTGTTGATGAATTAGCACATATTTGAGATCAGAGGCTTTTCAAATTTCATACAGGTGTTTATACCTGGCACAGTGTAGAGGGGAGCTCTGAATTCACATGGTACGTATGCAGTTAAGCAGAGGACCCTGTGATATACCGTATATACTCGAGTATAAGCCGAGTTTTTCAGCCCCCAAAATATGCTGAAAAACTCTACCTCAGCTTATACTCGGGTCAAGCGCACCTCCAATGGGAGCAGAAACTCTCAATTTTTTGATTGAAACTTACCAGCAGCTGCTGCATTTCTCACCCTAGGCTTATACTCGAGTCAATAAGCTTTCCCAGTTTTTGGAGGTAAAATTAGGTACCTCGGCTTATACTCGGGACGGCTTATACTCGAGTATATACGGTAACTCCTTTTTCTGTCGATGTTATAAATGCTCAAAAGAAGGGGCACCGCATTACGTGCAGAGGTCGGAGACCCTCAGCACTCGAAGTTGAATTGATTGCTCTATTGTGGGCATTTCATAATGTCCTTACTTTCAACACACAGAGTTAGGGCATCATGTGGACCTGGACAAACAGATAATCGTTTAGTTGATACCCATGAATGATATGCTAGGGCTGATTTAGCTATGGCTGAATTACAATTTACTATTAAAGAATGTGCCATCTGGTACAACGTCATAACTCAGCTTTAACACAAATTATAGGAATCATGGGGCACTTGCCTTGATATATAGCTGGTTTTATACATACAGCTGTTTTTTTTTTTTTATACAGGTTTATACATTTATTAAAATATTAAAAACTGTACAGTAAAATATTTCCATAGCTCTGTTGTCTGTGAAAGAGTCTTTTTTATCATGTACTCTGATCTGCATGGTGTAAATAGAAGAAGATGGGGGAAATGACTGTTGCCAGACACTATTTATTGTCACTATCATCTTTCCTGGTATGCAAATTGTCTGCAAATTACTTACAGTACATTGAAATAAAGTTTGCAAACTGTTAAAATATTGCTATGGTATTTAGGAGTTTTTTTTTTCCACAGCAGAATATGATACATTGCCCCATGTGTAAAGCCAAGTTGCTTTATAGTTGGAAATCAGTTGATTTAGAGATAACACAGGCAATCATTTTTAAAAATTGTCCTTGCGATTGCCAAACTCACACACATATACTCTCAAATATATACACATTATTCCATGCATTTGCTGCTGTATATGTTGACACTCCAAGGTTGAAAACTACTGGAGCTTTCTTTTGAAATATATTTTTCCTAGTTTTAAACTTTTTTCAATAGCTACAAAAATGCACAGTTGCAAAACTTTCATTGCGTACAATGACCTTTTCATTCAGGCAAATGGAAATCAATTAGGCTGATATTCTTGTATTTAGCTCTTGTTTGGAAATATGTACAGGTATGGGATCTGTTATCCAGAATGCTTGGGACCTGGGGTTTTCTGGATAATGGATCTTTCCAGAATGTGGATCTTCATACCTAAAATGTACTAGAAAATCAAGTAAACATTAAATAAACCCAATAGGCTGGTTTTATTATTACAGAGAAAAAGGAAATAAAAATTTGCATTAGTTGGATGACATGGAGTTTATGGGAGACTTTCTGTAATTTTGAACTTTCTGGATAACGGGTTTCCGGATAATGGATACCATACCTGTAAATACAGTATATTACTACTAATAATATTCACCTTTTAATCAAACATGTATTTGGATTTGGCAATACTAGTTACTAAAAGTTATACAAGTTGTAGAGACCCTGAGGGTTAGATATTTTACTCAGGCAGTTTCCCCTATATTTGGAGACCTAAGTTGTCCTTTGGTTCACCTAGGCAGCTATGTCCCTGGTTCCATTGTAACTGAACTAGTTCAATGTTTGCCCAGTAGGTGTTTAAACATATAAAAGAAGAAGAGCACACATGTGCTCAGGGCTCTCTCTTCCTTGACCCCACCTTGCGGGGAGGTGGGTTTAGGAGAGGGTCTGAGCAGTATTTAGAGGAAGGAGTTTGTGTTATAGTTGATCTAGAAGTGAAAGATAGTGGTTTATTTTAAAGAGCAGCTTTCTGGCTCCAACAAGGAGAGTAGTTTGGGTTAGCACCCTTACGGTCATCAAGGCGCCAGACGTGGACATGAGTGGGTGAGTTCAGGAGCAGGGAAAAGTGCCAAGGAGCAAGATATCAGTGGGATCCCTAGTGTTGGGGAAAATCACCAGTACAAGTTGCACTAACCCCTAAAAGGGATCTACTGGCAATGTCACAGAGTGTTAAGGTTTCCCACTGTGTGCTGTGATTGTATTTGAAGAGCTATACTGCTGACTGTTGTGAGCCATATGGTAAGGTGCTTAAAGCGGCAGACACACACATTGCTGGGAGTTGCAGGGAGATGTCCTTAGCCTCAGGGTGCCTGGGATACATTAGCAGCAAGTCACAATACACACACATGTCTCAGTATGTTTTGTGCTACAAAGTTCTTCATTTAAAGAAGTTTAATATGTGCAAGCTCTGGAAATTTTGTCATGAACTCTTTTGGTTCTTAACAAGATTTAATTAAGCATTAGTTCTATGAAAATCTTGAACTAGTTTTCAGACCAAACAACTAGTAACCAAACCCAAACCTACCAGTAACTGGTCTTCACACAGCTCCTTAAAGGGCAACTAAAGTCTAAAATAGAATAATGTTAGAAATGCTGTATTATGTATACTAAATATAAACATGAACTTACTGCTCCAGCAGCCTAATAAGACAAATGATTTATGCTTTCAAAGTTGGCGCAGGGGGCTGTCATCTTGTAACTTTGTTAGATATTTCTGCAATATCAAGACTTGCACATGCTCAGTGTGGTCTGGGCTTCAGTTGGGAGGTTAAGCTTAGGGATCGTCATAAATTATCAAAACAGCACAAGTCAAATAATATCTGCCATAGAAGCCAATACAGCAAGACTGATTAATAATCATAATATAGAGACTGCACTGCATCTCTGGATACAAATCTCTACAGGGAATCCAACAATGCTGCTCGAGTTCTGGGAAGTAAGGCGGGGGCTCCCCCTGCCATTTGAAAGTATGATCGTTTACCTGCACAGCAGTTGGGGACCATCTGACAATTCCTATCAACAGCAGTAAAAGAAGGGGGAATTGCACTGCATACAGTCAGGTTTATGATAAAAACTGTAGACATCTTTTAATTAAAGTATATTGGATATAGATTTCTTTTTCATTAAAGAAAGTAAAAATGGGATTTTATATTTTTGCCCTTACATGCCCTTTAAAGGAGAATGAAAATCTGTTTGCACTTGGGGGTGCTAAATGTTAGGCACCCCCAAGTGACTGTATTGACTTACCTGAAACCCTGGGGCTGTGCTCCAATCGACAGAAAACTGCACCGGACCGGGGTTATACCAGTGAGCACCACGGAGAGATCTTCTTCCTAAAAAGTTGGCTATTTCGTTCTACTGCACATGTGTTTGCCCAGACGAAATTTGAAAAAAGAAGAAGCCGGAAGAAGCTCTTTGCTCGGTGCTCGTTAGAAAAACCCAGGCTTGTGCAGTTTTCTGCCTATAGGAGCACCAGCCCAGGGTTTCAGGTAAGCAAGGGTGCAGCTATGCTGGGGCGGGGGGAGGGAGGGGGGTCTACTTGGGGTGGGGGGAAGGGGTTTTTTGGTAAAGGGTTTGTTTCTCCTTTAAACATCAAATAAAGCGCAAGCTGGAAAGTGAAAGCAATTATCTAAGGGATAGAACCAGGGCAGGGATTATATGAAATGAATAAGTATGGATGTTTTAATTTAAAAAAAAAAAGAATTTAGGCTTCATGTTTCATTTGAAAAGGACTTTTATTATACAGCTTTTTATGTCTGGGTGACAGGCTCCCTTTAATTAAACTCACACAGCCTGTCTAACTGATAGCGACAATATTTTGATGCATCCAGGTAGATAAATAACGTGCTTTCCTGTGCAGAAAAGTTTACCTTTGACACACAATTAGTTTTATATTTTTGGCAATATTATACTGTACATTAGGTGGAGAACTATAGAACAAATTATCATTATGTAATGCACACACGGAAATATCATTAACCAGAATATTTTACATTTGCTGTAATTGTGTGTGTGCATCTACTAAGTCAGTATGCAGTAAAAGCTACTCCTTTTTTTTTTTTACTAAAATACAACCAGAATATTAACTTTTGCTGAATCATTTCTCTAATCATTGTAGAACTGAAATCCTAAAGCATACTTCTTCCTATTCTTATATACAGTATGCCTGTTTGTGCACTCAAGTCTGGATGTGGTTTCTCTGGCTACTCACTTCTCTATGAATTTTGATGACTGTATCCTGCCCTGGTTTTTGACGGCACTTTAATTACGTATTTGCAATGGTGTCTGGATCTTTATTGCTACAGATAGTCTGTCACCCCAAAAAAAGGTTAGTTAACTTTAGCAAACCCTCTTGTCTCCCATGGAACCAGATAGTCAACAGAGCCTTATCTCTGGGCCCTAACCCTACCAGGGTGTTACAGCCCACATTAAAAAAAAATCTATATTATAGTTCAGTCATCTTAAATGTTTCTTTATTGTTACCAGAAGATGGTTTGTGGAAGGATGATTGAAAATCAGTATTTTTATTGGCCCAGTATTCAACTTGTTTTCCAGCTGGTTCTGGATAAGACAACATATTTCTATATATACGTATATGAAGCTACACAGGGTGGAATCACAGTAAATGTTAGAAAACAAAGCCCCTATCAATCTCACAACAATGTCATTGAAGCAGTAGTAGCCGTTCTTACTGGTAATGAGATGGAGCAAGTGCTCCTTCATTAATGTATAGTAACATCCAGCTGAGCAAGCAATGTGTACCCTAATGAACACTGTGC
Source organism: Xenopus petersii (assembly GCA_038501925.1). Classification (NCBI taxonomy): domain Eukaryota; kingdom Metazoa; phylum Chordata; class Amphibia; order Anura; family Pipidae; genus Xenopus; species Xenopus petersii. The sequence continues at coordinate 93,288,527 of CM076687.1, read as the reverse complement.
TACAGCATCACACCAGCAGGGTTCCTATTGCAAGCAAAGAAAATAATCATACAGTTTACAGTTGTATTATTATTGACTGTCTCGGATCTCAGCTAACATATAAAATATTGTGGCCAAGAAACATTTTCAGAAAATGCAATCATAGATAAACACTTTTGTTACCATAAAACCAGTGAGTGAACATTCTTTTCAGTGACATTGATCAAGTAAGTGCATTAGTGATTAAATAGATAGTATTAAGTATTGATAGGGCAGGCAGATCCACTGGTTTTCCAAAATAATTCTGGTGTTCCATTATACTCACAAGACACCAAAAAAGTATTAAACTCATAAAGTACTATTTAATGTTGACTGATCGCTTTTTTCTCTCTTGGAAGACAATAAAAAAGTGGCATATGCAACAAAAATATTAATGGGGAACGCCACAAAAACATAACTCAAGCTTTTTGAAAAACTTAAATTTCAAGCAACTTTGCAATATACAACATTTTTCATGTTTTTAATGGTTTCCGACAGTTCCTTAAGCCCAGCCTCCTACTGATCTCTCTGACTACTTTGCTGAGCTGGCTGACTACTGTTACTTTCTATCAACAGCCATCTGTCCTCAGCCTGCATCCTCCAAATCCCACAATTTCCTGCACACGTGATTTCAATAGGGAACAGAACATCAATGCAATGCATTGTGGGTTATGTAGTTCCTGCATGCTATATGTAAGCTGTGGAGAAGTTGATACAATTTGTAACATCAGTGTTTAGTCCCTCCTTCCCTGACAGGATTTCAAATGATGCAGAAAGAGAAGAACTGTTAAACAGCTGGATTTCAGCATAGAAAATGGCATTTATTCATACTTTTTGAAGAAACAGGTAACTGATGGATATATTAGGGGTTTCTGTGTTATGTGGGACTCTTTTTCAAATTTTGGATTTGGAAGCCAGAGTTCCCCTTTAAGACTTACATTACAGATACAAACACAATGTTACAATTGTGCATATCAAAAGTGATTCCACCACAGTTAAAGTCCAAAAGCTTTTAGCCATCTCTTCAGTTTCTATTGCGAATGCCTTTGTGCTTATGACTATGACGTCACCACTAATATGAACCTGCATTACTTGGTAATATGCCCTGCATTTGGTTTTTGGTTTAAAATGATTCCTTTTAAAACCACATGATCGAATTTACTATTTCCCTTAAGTGCCATACAGCAGCAACCCTGAGATTATTTTTGCTTCCCCTAACTGGTAGGACTGGTAAGATAAAGAGTTCAAATCAGTAACCACAGACCCCACCTATAAGTTGTTACTTCAAAACTCATTAGGTTTTTCTGTCCTAGATGGTAGGCAAACTGAATACAACTAGTTTCTTCTTTTATTTTTTCTTGCAGATTCAGTCTCAGTTTCCAGGTCCTTAGAGCACTTGAGGACCACTGGATTAACTACTCAAGGAGTAGAGTATGTCCTTATGTTATTGCCACTGTGTTTGCATTAGTGCAGACTAGGGCTTACACTTTCACAAAGGTGTGACCAGGAAGTTTCAAGCAGGAGATTTAAATGATGATGTCCATTGATCCACTCCTAGAGTAGACACGTTTTTTTTGTAACTGGGTTAGGCTGCAAGGTAGTGTTGAGATCAAGAGGGTGGTTTGTTTTGTTTAATTATACACTCAATTACATTTGCTTTCTTTCAGAGGTTCACTCCTTCACTGCAAGAGCCTTCTGCTGCTAGGAAGCATAAACAGAAAGGCAGACATCTACAATGCAAGACTGATTAATTGTCGCAGGTGTCGGAATTGTAGGCAGCGTCAGAATTATGCCGGCAGATTGTGCCAATTTTGTGAATGCATCTGCCAGTGGCAAAATGTGGAAATTCACAGTGAATTTGCACCTGGCTAATAAATTAATCCATCACTATTGGTGAGGTCTAAATTCACACTTTGATAAATCTGCCCCCTAAGGGGGTTATTTATCAAAATCAAGTCAAATGTTATGTGAATTGATGTGAAATGTCGAAAGTTATGTGAATTTGTTTAACTCTAATACATTTGAATGTACTCACAACTCAAATGGGAGGTTATATATGAAAAACTCGAACGTCTAACATTCGATAGAATAGGAAGGAATTCAAATTGAATTCAAATTGAATCGAAAAAAAATAAATAACTAGAATGTCAGGAAGGCCATTAACATCTTCAAAGGGTTCAAATGACCTACTATGTGCCATTGAGTGTTCCCAGGGTCGAGGAGTGATAAATCTAACATTCAAATTCAAATTTAAGTTGGTGGTTTTAAATTCAAATTTGTGAGTTTTGACCAAAAAAACTATTTAGAAATTTTGAATTTACCATTCAAACCTTAGTAAACCTGCCCCTTTAAGTGACTCTCTTTTAAGACACTCTTCTTAGTGGCCATCACATCAGCCTGGAGGATTGGGGAACTTCATGCATTATATTCCAAACAGTCATATATTCAGTATCTTTTCTGCCTGATCAAGGATTGAGAACTTTTCCCTTCTTCAGACCTAAGGTGGCTACAACTAATAATATAAATCAAAACAACATTGTGCTGACAATTTTGGATCAAGAGTATTTGGCTCGGGACAGCCATTACCATCTGCTTGATGTAAGAAGAACATTAAAGGTTACCTTGAACAGACTAAGGGGCCGATTCACGAAATTCGGGTGAAGGGTTCGAATAAAAAAAAATTCGAATTTCGAAGTATTTTTTGGGTACTTCGACCATTGAATTGGTTAAATTCGATCGAATTAGATCGAATTCGAAAGATTCGAACGATTAGAAGTAAAAATCGTTCGACTATTCAACCATTCGATAGTCGAAGTACTGTCCCTTTAAGAAAAACTTCGACCCCCTACTTCGGCAGCTAAAAGCTACCAAAGTCAATGTTAGCCTATGGGGAAGGTCCTCATAGGCTTGCCTGTGATTTTTTGATCGAAGGATTTTCGTTCGATCGTTGGATTAAAATCCTTCGAAACGTTCGATTCGAAGGATTTAATCGTTCGATCGAACGAAAAATCCTTCGATCGATCGATCGCAGGATTTGCGCAAATATTCGATATTCGAAGTCGTACAATTTTAGTTCCCAGTCGAATATCGAGGGTTAATTAACCCTCGATATTCGACCCTTCGTGAATCGGCCCCTACATCTTCAGGAAGGATGAGAATTTATTAATCAGGTTTGCGTTAAAGAATAAGGGCCTGAAAGCTTCAAAGCCGTCCATTGTCCATTGGAACAGAGTAGCTATACAAATGGCATATATTAAAGATGATCTTGTGCCTCCTTTCCAGGAGGACATTCTACCTAAGTATCTACCTCTTGGGTCGAAGCAGCAAGAGTGTTCATGGACAATATTTGCAGGAAGGCAATATGGAGCAATCCACACTTTTGTGAAACACTATAGAGTGGACATCTTAGCCTCCCAGGAAGCTTACATTGGCGGTAACATTATCCAGAAGGAGGTTTAGTCAGAACCCACCCAAATTACTCGCTATCTCTCAAAGTTGCTGCTGTATGAGAAGTAAAGAAATTGGTAAATTTATACTCACTGAAATTTAATTTTCACTAAGTCCCTGTGCCTCCCTGTGCTACTGTCATTAAAGCATGTCCCTGTTTTGCAGGAGTCTATACACAATACAATGTTGGTACTTAAAGCAAGAAATTGCATTGTATCTGTCTTAAAACACATGGGGGAAATGTAATAAAATTCACAAAGAGCAAAACTGTGCGAATAAAAATTTTCTTGTTGTAATGTAATATTCTTCATTAGACTTTTATTGCATTGCAAATCTTAATTGCGCATTGTGAACCTTTAACACCAGCCCTGCAATTTCGATAAATATTTTGTCTCAAAAAATTGCATACACTGCGAATGCAAACTTAAAATTCGCAATTGCTATCTTACTTCCTTACGAATTTTCTTTTCACTGGCAACCAATATTAAATTCCCCCCATATTCTCATATTCTGATGTACTGTTCTACAATATTTATTCCAAGCCTCTTGATGTAGATTTGAAAAAGCAAAAAGATTACATTTTGCTTCTACAAAACCCCACAATTTAGTCTGAGTGTTTTATTTAAAAATCTTGTTATACTACAGTGAACTTGAGAAGAGCACAATATTGCTGTTGTGAGTATTATAATTATCTCAATAGATCACATAGAGAGCAAAGTGCTGATGAAGAGGAATACAACAGAAATGATTTCAATTGGCTTACCCCTGAGACACAGTGCAGCTCTTCTGCATGCAGTACCTGTAGCAAAACAACAATAAAAATCCCAAAAAGAGGATTAAACTATTTCATTGCTTTTTGTGAGTGAGTTTCAATTATTTTTTCTGGCTTGAGTTTCAGGTATTATTGTGTGTCTGAATACAGTCAGAAGTTCTTCAAGGTATCAAGGTATTTTAAAAGAGGAACTCTTTTTTGTAGATAGAATAATACATACAAACTGTCCGCATTTTTTGCCGGTGTTCGCGAACGGCGTTCGCGAACACATCGGCGGCGGTTCGCTACATCCCTAGCTTTAACAGGTGTTTTGTTTTGGGTAGCCGAGGATGAGTTGAGTATAACAGTGCTTTATTAGCAGGCTCATGCAGGCATTTCACAACAGTAACTTTCACTTTTAAACTGACAGGAAGTATGCACAGTATAAGTATGAGCACAGTGACATCTACAGGCCATTTGTATAAACACCACAACAGGTATCAGTACTGAGACTAACTGGCCCCTGCATTGTTTACACCTCAGTAGAAAAGAAGATGGGGAGCTAAAGGGTCATCTTTGGAGACACAGATCGTTACTGCTAAAGGGCCGTGGTTGCCTTAGGCTGGTACAGAAGCCCAAAAACATCATGTGCAACATTTCTAGCTACTTCTTTAGTTAATCTTTAGTTCTCCTTAAAAACTTCTTGAGATAACATGGGTGTGGTTTAAAAGGGGTAGTAGTCAACACTGGCTTCCATTATCAGCCTTCCGCCACCTAGGCCAGAAAAATTCCGGCCCTTGGTACCACAGAAATTGGACAGCACTGATCCACACCATACTAAAAGTTAAATTAAAGGTGAACAACCCCTTTACATTTTTTAAATGATTTCCCTTTTCTCTGTGCAAATAAAACAGTACATTGTTAATCCACACTGGTACATAGTTAATCCATACTGGTGGCAAAACAATCCTATTTGGTGTATTTAATGTTTAAATTATTTTTAGCAGGATGGTGATCCAAATTACAAAAAGACCCCTAATCCAGAACATCCCAGTGGATAACAGGTCCCATACATGTGCACTGCTACTAATAATACATCTAGTCTAAGAATATAGCTGCTTGCTTGTTATATAGTTATGTATAAAGAACTGGAGAAGACGACAAATAGCAAACCTTCTCACATTGTCTACACAATAATATCATACAGAATTACATTCTGTAATGATATGCCCCTTATAGTTTTAAACAGCGTGTTGGCTATTAATAACCACTAGCTATGCGAAACGGAAAAAATTTCACGAAACTGCGCCGGCGCCTCGTTTTTGACGCCGGCATCCATTTTTTTTACACCGGCACCCGTTTTTCACGCCGACGCCCGTTTTTAGCGCCGGCGTCCATTTTTTTGGACACCGGCGACAATTTTTTTTTGACGCCGGCGAACTTTTGTCAGCAAATTTTCGCGGCCGTTTCGCGAATTTATTCGCCGGGCGCAAATTTGCAGCGATTTCCCGTGATTCGACGCCAGCGAATGAATTCATGAAACCGCCACGCAAAAAAAAAAATTGACACCGATGTCCAAAAAACAGAGGCTGGTGTCAAAAACAAGACACCAGCGCCGTTTCGCGAATTTCTCATCGTTTCGCGAATTTTGCGGGAAATTCACTAATTTTTTGGCGAAGCAAAATGCCTCAAATTCGCCCATCACTACATATTACATCCGTTGAAATACTGCACATCTTTTTTGATGCCCATTAGAAATGAACACACAATTTGTTTGCTATATTTAGGACATGGAATTAGAAAATTATGTTCTTTTTTTATTTAACTACTGTATGTATCACTGATGCATAGCAATATTTCAAGCTTACTACTTCAAATACACAAGAACCTTAGAAGAGATGATCTTTCCATAATAAATCTATACTTGTATGACATATACTCAGGGCTAAAAGCAATGAATAGATAATCAGAAGACTGCAACTGGAGCTGGTAATCTCTTTTATTGGATGATAGTAAAGCAGAGTATTTTTGTTATGTAAGGGCTTTTTTTCCTAAGGTACAATAATTGAAAGAATTTCAAATTGAGAAGGAAATCCCGATACTCCCAATTGTTGTTGGAGGAATCTACATTGTTCAGCAAAGTTAGTGAGGCAGTTGGACCCATTTAAGAATGCAAAGCACAAAATAGATGCAACATTTTAAATGCTTTATTATTAACAAAAGAGATTAGTGTCCATCTATTTGCCTTTGCAACTTGTAGCGACCATTAGTGCTTCCCCACTTTCTCTAAAGAATGGCATGCAATTGCACACAAGTGGGGGAATAATAAAAGTCGCAAAGAAAAAAACAATTTGCACCCCTTAACTCCACATATTAATTCCATTTAAAGATAGAAGTAGCAGCTTATGGTCACTAAACTTTTTAGAGTTATATGGTTGTCTGCCATATTTGGTATAGTTTTGGAGTTTTATCTGCTACAAAAGCATTAAACGCAAGTGAGTAAATAGGGTTAAACTATTGTGATTTTCTTTTTGAGTTTCTTTTATAAGCTATTTTTAATGTTGGAGAAGCCTGTCAACCTGTCCGAAATGGGTTGTTAGGAACTGACAGATTGAAAGTCTCTCAGTGGAAGAAATTGCATCTAATTAAGGATGTTAAGCTATGACAAATACATTTAACCTGTCAAATAACAATCTTCGTTATGTGCATAGCAAACTGCTTGTCACACATTTTAATAACAAAGATTTATTGAGTCCTGCTGGAGTCAGACAGGGATATCTTAAATGAAAAGACACAGGGGGCCATATGGAACTTGCCCTGTAGGAAAAGAACATTTGCCAGCGAAACACTGACAGAGTCATCAACAGAATTAAAGAGTCCCATATGGTCTCATGTTACTTTTCAGAAAGGTAAAAAAAAAAACAGCCGCTGAAGAAACTGATAAATAAAATACTAGCAGAGATGAATTATTCAAACAAGCAACTTCAGTATTCTTTAAATATGAACATTGTTTGCCACTGTGCAAAATCTTTCTCATCCTAATGGGGACCTATAGCGAAAATTCAATTTATATATAAGCTTCAGCATACTAAAACAAGACATTTGCTAATTATAATCAATACTAGTGATGGCCGAATTTATTCGGCAGGTGCGAATTTGCGGGGAATTCCCGCGATTTGCTGCTGGCGAATACATTTTCGAAACAGCTGTGAAAATTCGCCGGCGTCATAAAAAAACGGACGCCGGCGTCCGTTTTTTGGATGCCAGTGCATTTTCACCAGTGAATTTGCGCCGGCATCAAAAAACGGACGCCGGCGTCAAAAAATGAGTCACCAGCACCGTTGAATCGTTTGGCGTAGCGAAACACCCCAAATTCGCCCATCACTAATCAATACTTCTAACCAGTTTCTGAAATAATTAAGTTATTTCAGCTCATTTTACCTAGAAGATGTCTTGCAGCTCACTCTTGTAAAATCACCTATGTGTACAGGGTTTCCTACATGCAGGGTTTGTACCAAAAACACTTATGTTTGTTTGTGCTGGTGAGAAAGGGAGCCCTAAACGATATATTAGATCTGTCAATGAAATTCTAGCACCCAAGTCCAGCATGAAGACAGAATAAAGAGAAACAGATGCTGAGAGAGGGATAGTGAATAGGGATGGGCGAATGACGCCAATAGACTTGTATGGAGACGTGCGTCAAAAAAAAAAGATGCGCGACAAATTTTTTTTGACGCCCATAGACTTTAATGGGCGTCTGCGACATTTCGCCGGGGGCGAATTTTTGGCGAAACGAAACGGGTCAAATTCGCCCATCCCTAATAGTGAAGAAAAACTTGATTGTTTTAGAAATGCTTCAGAATGCTGAATTGGTTATATTTCAAAAGTTTCATTATGATGACACATATTACATTTTCATTTTAATAATAGCTCCCCTTTAAGGTTCATATGAATCTTAAATAGGAGACTGACTTTTATCTATCGATTGGCAAGTATAAATTAAAGAGATGGTGTATGCTTTTTCATTTGAGTGCTGATGAGGACTGGTGGCTCATTGGTTAGAATGGCTGACTTGCATCACTGGGCTAAGGATACAGTGCAATCTCAACAGTTTGCATGTTCTCCCTGGGACTGCATGGATGTCTTCCCACACTCCAAAAGTAAACATACAGACAGATGAATTAGTTCCTAACGAAAATCGAGCTTAGAAACCCTGGTACACATTCTCCTAACAATCGCCTAAAAATCCTTCTCAAAAATGGTAAATGCTCTACCAAAGGCTTGTGATGACAGGTAGTTAACCAGTCAAAACATCACTTGTAGCACATAAAATATTTATGGAGACAATGTAATGGAAGGTATTGGTTTATCAAAAGGGGAGTGATATGAATACTTAGTACTGTTTTTGTGATGCCTTTGCTGCTATGTCAGAGAGTTTTGTAAGCACCAAGATCCATTGATTACTAACCTACCCACTATATCCACGAGCCAGTTTACTCTGCCTAAAGCCCCTAATAACTGATCATATGTACCACAGCCTTCTATGCCTACTACTATTTCATTTGCTTTTCATAGTTCTTTATCATTCAGACATGCATTGTTGCATTTGATATTCTGCTATAAACATATCAGTGGTACAGTAACTTGTCAGTAAGTAGTGATGAGCGAAAAATTTCGTCATGTACAGATACAACGTTCCAGGTTTTACTTCAGATGAAAATAATTGTGCAATTTGAATTCGTCCAAACCCCCGAATCCTTTGCGAAAGATTTGGCCAAATAGGCGATTTTCATTTCAACTGGTGGAAGGCAGTTCGGGGAGACTGTCGCCCCAAAGAAGAGGAGATTAGTTGCTGGGGCGACTAATCTCCCCGAATCTGCTTGTGTGGCCAGACCCTTAATATGTGCAAAGGATCAATCATTTTCAAATCAATTCTACTCCAATCATTTTATTTGAATGTATAAACTCTATGAAAACTCCACTAAACTACATTCTCGGTCTATGTTTTGGACTAAAGGATTAGCTAAATTGCTCACATCTACACACCATAAAAAAGATATTGAACTAGGGGGTATTGATCTGTACGTGATGGAAAAAGTAGTACTTTCAAAATGCCCTAAGATACATCAAAGAGACAAAGGATTTTGAAAGTTTAAAAACTTGACATGTAGTCAGCAAATCCCAGAGCTCATTTTTAAGAACAATGTTTAAATGAAGCAGTATAATAAGGATTCTTGTCTAGTTCATTTGTTTAAGAAGGAATACATTTTTTTTAGTGTTCTCATTCACAGAGAAAGAGCAGATTTTTTTCAATACAAGAATGTCTGAAAAGCCCCAAAGTTACAACCAGAAATAAATATTTTCAGCAATCATGGGAAGGCGTTACTGGCGATTTGTTTACCTGTGCGGAGTGAAGGTCTTGCCTAGGAGAGAGTAGAAAATATACTCATTAAAACCAGTTACGTTTTTAAAGTAGTAAGCTTATGCAGGATATTATATATCAATATTTTAATAATGACAACATATCTACAGTGTGATACATTTTTTTTTAGTGTTTGTCAACAGTGACCAGTCCGCTATGTAATTGCTTTGCCTTCCAGGTCCAGTATTTGGCTCAAAGTTGTATCTAATTTGGATTGACAAAATAAAAAATATGTATTTCCATTTTAACCTTTTAACTATCTGCAGATAATTTCTACCCACTTTTTGATGAAACCATCAATTTCTATATATTTCTCATTACAAGACATTGATTTTTAATTTTCTACAGGCCCGGATTTGTGGTGAGGCCATATGGGCACGCCGTTGCCAGGTGGTAGGATCCTGCGGCGCAGAAGATAGAAATCTGGCCCTGATTTTCTATATTCAATATTTAAGATTTTTGATACTTAAGAAATTGGGATTTGGCTTTGTCCAGCAATTCAAATTTCAACTGAATAATATTTTGACATTTTAGAAATTACTTTTTTTTGTTATTTACATTTTTCGGGGGACAAACTTGCCCTCTCTGAAATGCCTTGAGATCTGCTATGTTTTTCTTCATCCACTATAAATCCAATGCATTACAAACCCCCAACTACTGCAATAAATAAGGCAAAAAGGATCACATATCATCTTCCGACATTGGATAAGATGACACTCAGAGCATTCATTCCATGCAAATAACGATATTTACCATATCTAACACGTCTTGCTAAACTTTGGCATTTCTCTACAGATACAGTATTGGGACCTGTTATCCCGAATGCTCGGGTCCTGGGGTTTTCCGGATAACGGATCTTTCCGTAATTTGGGTCTTCATGCCTTAAGTCTACTAGAAATTAATTGAAACATTAAATAAACCCAACAGGCTGATTTGATTCCAATAAGGATTAATTATATCTTTGTTGGGATCAAGTACAAGCTACTGTTTTATTATTACAGAGAAAAAGGAAATCATTTTTAAAAATTTGGATTATTTGGATAAAATGGAGTCTATGGGAGACTTCTGTAATTCGGAGTTTTCTGGATATCGGGTTTCCGGATAAGGGAACCTATACCTGTATATGTTTTTGCTTAACAGGGAAGGTATCAAACAGATTTGATAAATTTTTCATGGAGAAATTATTGTACTAAAGAAATGCTAATCTCCTCAATACTGTTGTCTATTTGGACAGTTCCCCTTGATTTGTACTGATGGGAAAATTGGTGGCGTTTCGTGAATTTACAGCGAAATTTGCGAAACGGCGAAAGATTTGTGAAATGCATTGAAGTCTGAATAATTTTGATGCTCGTCAATTTGGACACCAGCGACAATTTTTATACGGGCGACTATTTGGTTCAAATGTATTAAAGTCAATGAGCGTCCGAAAAATTTTGATGCCCTAATTTTGATGCGCATCAATTTTTTGAATGTGGCTGATTTCTCACCTGTGAATTGTCACCGCAGTTTTGAGAATTAATTCACTTTCAGCGAAACTTGGGAATTATCTGCAAATTTGTGCCTGGTGAATTTATTTGCCCATCACTATTGATTTGTCTGTGAACATGTTGGTGCAAATGACATACACAAACCAGTGTGTGATACCAGCCAGATAAATATGCTCTTTATATAATATAATCTTTATCAACTACTAACTAGATTGAATCTTGAGAGATAATACATAAATACTAGACCACAAAACAAGAATGTTTGCCCTACATTATATGCTGGCAACCATTGCTGCACCAATGCCAAAATGTTTATGAAGCAATATGTAAATATGTATGTGTTTACGATTTTTCCTTCTTTTCCATGGCAACATTCACACTCCTATTGTAATATTATCAAATAGAAAAACAGAATTTTTCTCTGTATTTGAGGCCACCATACTTGCAAGTTCATCACCATGCTGAGAAATGCTTTTTGCAACATTTGTCATGAAATGGAAGTGAAACCATGCATAAAAAACCCTATAATCACGATAACTCAAGTTGAAATAATGGATTGAATTCGTTCTAGTATGAAAGAAGTGACATAATTAAATGACTTTCTCAGGAAAATATAGGTTTTACAAGCAGCAAATACATTTTAGTGATATTTTTAGAAAAACTTTTTTTTATACATTTACAAAAGTATCCAGAGCCCTGACCAATACTTTTATCTTACTAAGTGATAAATCCTACAGTGAAATTTTGTTCTCTTTGATGTTTTTATTTTTAAGTAAAATTTTTTTTTTTTTGTGGCATTTTCTTATGTTGAAGAAAATGATATATGATGATTGCATAAATATTAAAATGCTTTAAAGGGCACCAATCATGACCAAAATCATTTACTAAGTAAATACACTACGTGAAAGTTCAAGAAATCCGATTTATAAAACAGTTAGAATTTTTGTATAATGTAAATGATCAGCTCACTACCTTCTGCAAGATCTCCCCTATCTCCACTGCAGTTCTAGCTGAGGCAGCCATCTTGGATTTCACTGGCTCCTCCTACCTATATCTTCCCAGCCAACAGCAGCTCTGAAATCTCGCACATGCTCAGTTGAAATTCCTTGCTTGCTTATCAACCCTTCTAAGCTATTTTCAAATCAGCCAAGCCTCTGTGTTAGCTGCTGTTCAGTAGTGCTGCCACCTGCTGGAAGTTAGCAGGGGACAAGATAGGGAAATCGCCTGATACTTCTAGTGGAGGAGTTTACTTAAATAAGACATTCTGAATACTCAAAGCAGTGTTACAATCTGAGCATGCTCCTGAAATTTGCATATTAGAGTCTCTGTTATAGTCACAGTATGGCCTCCCTCAGTGAAAGAACCCATTTGACAAAGTAAGGGATTTTTTTAAAACCTGCAGTTTTTTCAAAAAACTAGATATGTAGTTTGATTAAACGTGTTTAGCTTGTACTGGTCAGATTGTTAATATGTGTTTGATTTTGGCTGTGATAGGTGCCCTTTCAGTCATTACTTTGTAGAATACTGGCTTTTCTTTGGGGTAAATTTGTACATATTTACATATTTGCATCTGCTTTACTCATTGCTTTTAAATCATTTTGACCATTCTTGAAGGCTTATATGTGCATGGTTTTTCAAGTCAGTTAGATGACACATCTACTCCTTTTACAATATTGCCACAGGCTTGAACATTGTAGGACATTTAATTTTTTTTTATTGAGCCACTCTAGGCTACTTTGGTTTTGTGTGTTTTGAGTAATTTTGATGCTAAATGATGGTCTTTCTCCCAAATTTAAAATATTGAAACAGGTTATCTTACAGTATTCCCCTGTATGTTATACCATCCATTTTCTTTCTATTTCAACTAGATTTCCAGTCCCTGCTGATGAAAAGTTACAGCCACCATATGAACCTGCAGGTATTGTGCAACCATTTTCATTTCAAAGATCTACTTAGTCCTGGCCTGATGGAGCCTTATGTGTGAAGCAATGTATGTGGAGTGAAATCTCACACTGTCCAAACTCAAAAGTTTTTTGACATGTAAGTCCTATTACAATTGCACCACCAATCAGTAGCAGCTACTTGCCATGGCTACAAAATACACAATAGTGATAAAATGGATTTTACTGAGGCACTACACGGAGTATTTACTAAACTCTGAATGCAAAAATCACAAAAAAACTAGCAGCCTCAGCTACAAATTGCCAAAAAATACCCTGCCATAGACAATACTGAGAATTGCGTCTGCTAAAAGAGACAAGCTCTGTGTTGTCACCCTTAAGGTCTGTATTGGCCCTATTTGACACAAAACCAATTTCTTAAAAGAAAATGGGTCATTCTTTCTTGAAATGTGATCAATAAGGGAAGCTCAATGTTGATATTACTGACCCATATATTCAATATAGTATATTGGAGGTAGCATTGGTTTGCCACCTTTTCTGGGGCTGGAAACTGGGCAAGGTGGATGATATTGGAAGTGGGGTGGGAGTGCAGGACCTGTGATGTTGGGGGCAGAGGTACTGATGTTGGGGAGGGACTGGTAATGTTGGGGGAGGGACTGGTGATGTCGGGGGCAGGACTGATTATGTGGTGATCAGCGATTGGCTGATCACCATGTCATTATTTTCAATGTTCTGTCCAGATTTCCTAATTTGTAAATCTGGACAAGAATGTTTCACCTGGACAGCCCTTTCAAATACCGGGCTGTCCGGTTAAATCCAGACAGATGGCAATCCTATGGTAGCATCCTGCCTTGGATCTGACTTTTTTTTTATCAGCAGAAACTGCATATCCTGTGAAAGGCAAAATAAACTCCCCTACAGCATTTAACCCAGTTCACAAGCCTACTAGCTCCCGCCCCAACAATATCATCCTCACTCCTCCATGTAACTGTTCTACCCACTGAGCATGTTTGTATTTTTAAAGATGCTAAATGGAATCAGTTAGAGCAAGTCTGGTTGATGTGGCTGGGAGGCAAGTGTTCTGGGACTTTTGAGGAGGATTGGTTCACCTTTAAATTAGGAAGACTAGATGGTATATAAAATCTTTTTTAAGTAGCAACAACATGTGTAAGGGTAAGTCCACACTGGGCATTTTGGGGAGATTTATTTGCCTGGCGACTAATCGGCTCGTCTTTGCAGCGACCAATCTCCCCAAACGCCTTCCTTCACTCTGTGCCGGCTGAAATGAAAAAACACCGGCGATAATCACACTTGGCGGTTCGTTTTCCGAAGACACCAGAAGTTGCCTCAAGGAAATTTTGGGCGACTTCGGAAAACGAATTGCCATGTGTGATTAGCGCCGGGGTTTTTTCATTTCAGCCGGCGCAGAGTGAGTGAAGGCGTTTGGGGAGATTGGTCGCCGCAAAGACTAGGCGATTAGTCGCCAGGGGACCAAATCTCCCCAAAACACCCAGTGTGGACTTAAGTTGGCCATAGACGCAAAGATCTGATCGTACGAATCGAGGATGTGTGGAGAGTCTCATTTTTTGTCCGGTGGAGATCGGTCGTTTGGTCGTCAGGTTAGAAAATTTCTGTCGGCTGCCGATAATATCTCTGCGTGTATTGCCGATCGTACGATTTTCAGTGGGAGACTGTCACTAGCTTTGGTTGGACATAGATATCGTACGATTGCTGTCAGGGGCAGAACATTGCTGATCTGTTCGTTTACTAATCTGACTGGTAAGACTTTGATCTGAATGGTTAGTGGCGGGTCGGGAGATGGGAAAGTCCGATCGTACGATGATTCGTACGATCGGATCTTTGCATCTATGGCCAGCTTTACCCTATATGTTCTTTGAGAAACAGATGCCAGTCACTGGTTCCCAATTTAACTTTTATACTGAAAATCGCAGATAGTTTACTTTAGATTAGATTTATAAAATAAATAAATGGATTAATACTGTACTTGTATTCAAATCAACCACAAAGGACAGAAGAAATATCAAACACTATATTGCATTGGTAGATAGTAATGTTACTTAGTAAGCACAGTCAAAAAAACTTTATGAACTTTATAAACACTATTGATTATGTACTAACTAAAAGAAAGCACATAAACCAGAAGCAAGCAAATCTTCTGTCCTTTATGTAACACTGTTTCATTCTAACTAAGATTGTTGAATGTCATATATTATGCTGCTAAAATTATATTAAAACTGCCGAATATGATTTTTAATTAAATTGGCTCGCAGATACAGTGGAATCTATGAAGTGCATTGCATTATGCAAATAAAGCATTTTGATGCTGTGCCCTTTTCAAAGAAAGCTCTAATTTCCTATCTTCAAAAGCAATATCAAATAACTTGCAAACATTCAAGATAAATGTGGTTATTTCCATAGATAAACCAACGGCACAACAAAAGTGGGATTTCTTTTTTCATCTTTCCAGGATTTGCTGTACAGAGTCATTTGCATTTCATTAATTCTCTGTTGGGTTTAAAAAAAAATGTCTGTTGCATTTTTGCAGGCTGTCCCAGATGGAAATTTGCTATGAAGTCATTCAAGCCACAATACATTATAGGTTTCACATGCCTGACTGTTCACTGGCAACAAAAAATAGAAAATCTTTTTACCACTGAGAAGATTTGAAAAAGAATTACAGCTAAGCCGTAGCAATATAATACAAGCACAATCACTAATCAAAATTTACATACAAAATGACAGCTGGAAAATCACTATAAAACTATTATCACAAAAGGTAGTTTATCAACAAACAAAACAATAAATTCTCCTCCCCACAGCTTCCTCTAAATTGCTTCTTTGTTCCTTCACAAGGGCCAGATTTACATAGTGGGCACCCCTAGGCCCACTGCCGTTCGTCGCCCCTGTCCCCTTCCCTTTATTTGTGCAAATTTTCATCATCAATGGGGATTGGTGCATGGGAAATGTAAAAAATTATTGTATCTCCAGTGTTTTTGAACCAATGTGGGTGTGGTTGGGCAGAATGCCACCCCCCTAAAATCCTGCCACCCTGGTGGCCTTTCCACAAATCTGGGCCTATCCTTCACACAGAGGCCTTTAGAGGTAGCTAAGCCAAGTGAGTGCTCCTGCGGGAATTTCATAGTCAGGCTTTACTCCTGATTATATCTGGTGATACTTGTTTGTTTGCAGGCTGGTGGGATCCATGATGCATTTACTTCAATTGTAACAACTGCAAAGTGCATGTATAAGATTATTACATTAAAAAGTGGTTGGAAAACTGTCATGGTTACAATAATGAGCAAAGCCATACTCACAGGTACTGTCAACTCCCTCTTAATATAAGCTAAAATTATTATTAATAGAAAATTCAGAGTTTTCAAACCATCGGACTTTTGCTCCAAAAAAAAAGAATTATTCAAATGTTCAGATACCCTTACATTTTGTTTGCTTCCAACACCTTCCATCTTCCTTTGATTCCTTCAGATTTCTAAGTAATAGAAATATATGACTGATGAAAGAGTAGTAAATATATTAAATAATATTCAAGTAATTAATTACATTTCTTACCTAAAACAGCACTCAGTTAACTGAACAGAACCTTGCTTATGTAAATGTGCAACAGTTTGCTGTATAACTTCAGTCACAAAATACATCTTTCCTTTCCGTATTTCTTCCAAGTTTAGTGTTTTTAACTCAATTTTCTACATCCATAACTTGGGGAAGCCAGCTTACAAATCAATTTATTTTGTTCTAGCAAGCAGCTGTATTGGAAACAAATGATAGCTTCAGGGCATACTTTGATACTTTGCTTAAAGAGTACAATTTTGTAGGTCCCGCATATTTCTGTGCGCAATCCATTTCAGCTTGTCTTAAAGGTTTAGTGGGATGGCATCAGTATAATAACTATTCATTTGCTAAGGTACTCAATTTGAAAAAGTAATCATTTTTGCATCTTGCTTAAGGGAAATGTTTTTCTAAAGTAAGTTAATATAGTTTAGCTACAACTCAAGCAGATAGCATAAATATTGTACATTGTCTGTAAAAAAAATATCTCAATACTGAAAGATTGAACGTTGTATTCATGTAAGAGGGTTATCATCATCATCATTTATTTATATAGCGCTGTCAAGATACGCAGTGCTTATACGTTGCCTTTACCAAAGTGCAAACTTAATTTGGAATTATATACTGCATCAAGGAAAAGTAAGGACATATTAAAGGACATTATATCCAGTACAGAACAGTAGTATAATGGAAGTAATTTACTTTGAACCCATACACATGTGCAAGAGCACTAAGCAAACAACCCTTATTGCTCATTTAAAATACGTTGGTCCATACTGTTGCTACACTCTGCATTAAAGGAAAACTATACCCCCAAAATGAATACTTAAGCAACAGATAGTTTATATCAAATTGAATGACATATTAAAGAATCTTACCAAACTGGAATATATATTTACATAAATATTGCCCTTTTACATCTCTTGCCTTGAACCACCATTTCGTGACTCTATCTGTGCTGCCTCAGAGATCACCTGACCAGAAATACTACAACACTAACTGTAACAGGAAGAAGTGAGGAAGCAAAAGGCAGAACTCTGTCTGTTAATTGGCTCATGTGACCTTACATGTGGTTTGTATGTGTACACAGTGAATCTTACGATCTCAGGGGGCGGCCCTTATTTTTTAAAATGGCAATTTTCTATTTATGATTACCCAATGGCACATACTACTAAAAAAGTATATTAATATGATAATGGTTCATTTACATGAAGCAGGGTTTTACACATGAGCTGTTTTACTCAGTATCTTTTAATAGAGACCTACATTGTTTGGGGGGTATAGTTTTCCTTTAAGTGTAGAAGTGCTATGTGTGCAGAGCACAGTTATAGCATGAACAAGGCATTAGTGATGGGCGAATTTCTCCCGTTTTGCTTCAGCAAAAATGTTGTGAATTTCCCACGAATTGTATATCTTGAGATCACTATAGCCTTGGATATTATGCTTGTCCATAAAGTTATTGAAGCTACTCTTAATGGTTTTAACAGAATCTACAAATCACTCTGCAGGTTATTCCTTAACCTCACTGCCCTCACCATGAAGAACCATCTATACTGCTTAAATTGAGGGGTGGACTCTGGATCTTTGTTTATTCACCACCTCTTTGACTATTTCACTTTGACTATTCACCACCTTAAACCTGCCGAATTGCATTTTTAGCCTATGGGGGAAGTCCTGGAATCAATTTGGAGCTTTTTGCAGCCTTCCTGAAAATCAAGTTTTTTTCTGAGGAAAAACTCAAATCAAATTATATTAAATTAGAATTTGATTCTAGTTTGTGGGTCTATCCCATTCACCTGAGTTTGAAAAATTCCTTTTTTTATTCTAAATTGCAGTTTGTAGAATTTTTGGTCAAATTTCGACTCTAAAGTCGACCCTTGATAAATCTGCCACCTAAATGTTTTCTGTTTTATTAGAGGAATAGACTTTCATTATAAAGATCATCAATAAAATTCTCTTCCAGAAAGATTACAATACCCTTTCCCAGGGTTATAATTTATATTGTTGTGGCCACAAAAGTAGTGATGGGCGAATTTATTCGCCAGGTGCAAATTTGCGTGATTCGCCCCCGGCGTCAAAAAAAAAAGTTTCGTGAAATTTTCGCCCATCACTACACAAAAGTCATTGGTATGGTATAGAAGTTTAACTGGTATTATTCTTGGTGAGTGCATTTTATTGTTAACATTCATAAACTCTACAGTATTTATAGCATGGTTTTCTCATGTTCTTGCAAATTAAGCCTAAAATGCTTTTTTTAACTTGTATTTATATAGCGCCAACATATTGCGTAGCACTGTAAAGTAAATGTGATTATACAAATAAATCACATGAATTATATACATAGAACATATGGAGTTACATACATCACAATCAATACTGGTACAAAAGGTGAGGAAGGCCCTATGCAGAAAGAGCTTACACTCTAAAGGGAAGGGAGTAATACACAAGGTGTGGGAGTGGGCAAGATCAAATTAAGTGGGTGAGAAATGTGGTACTGTATGTGGTTAGGCTTCTCAAAAGAAGTGCTTTTAAGAGATTTCTTGAAAGCAGAAAGTTTGGGAGAAAGCTGGACAGACCGTGGGAGAGAGTTCCAGAGGAGGGGTCTTCTCTTGCAAAGTCTTTAATGCGAGCATGTGAGGGGGTAATGAGAGAAGAGTTGAGTAGCAGGTCAGTAGAGGAGCGTAGTAAGCGGTTGGATGAGTATATCGAGATGAGTTCAGAGATGTAGGGTGGGACAGAGTTATGAAATGCTTTGAATGTCAGGGTCATTAATTTGAATTTAATTCTGAGGTAGTGGAAGCCAGTGCAGGGATTGACAGAATGGCGCAGCAGAGGAGGAACGGTTGCTGAGGTGTATGAGCCTCGCAGCAGTGTTCATTATGGACTGGAGACTTGAAAGTCTCTGGAGGGGCAGGCCAATTAAAAGAGAGTTAAAGTAGTCTAGACGTGATATGACGAGAGAGTGAATAAGAATTTTGGCAGCATCTTGGGTGATAAATTATATTTTGGATATGTTCCTTAGGTGGAAGTGACATGATTTAATAAGTGACTGGATATGAGGATCTACGATAACCCCAAAGCTATGATGGATACTTCCGGGATGTAACTGGTGTTAGTTGGAAAAAAGAGAATCATTTCAGTTTTAGAGAGGTTTAATTTAAGGTAGCGTTGCGACATCCAGGTAGAGATAGCAGGCAGGCAGGAGGAGACGCGAGTTAGGAGTTCTGGTTTGAGATCAGGAGATGGGAGATAGATCTGCGTATCGTCAGCATAGAGGTGGTACTGGAAACCATACGAGTTGATTAATTTGCTGAGGGAGGAAGTATAGAGGGAGAATAGTAAGGCTCCCAGGACAGAGCCTTGAGGAACCCCAACAGAAAGAGGTAGGGGAGAAGATGCTACTCCGTTGTAGGAGACACTGAAAGAATGATTGGTGATGTAAGAAGAGAACCAGGACAGGACTGTGTCACGAAGGCCAAGCGAATGGAGGGACTGGAGGAGGAGAGGGTGATCTACAGTGTATTGCAAGATAACAAGACTTGAATTATATTTAAATAACATTTCCATGTTTGCAACCAGTGTAAGTTAATATCCCCAAAAAGTTGTAAACATGTTTCCTTTTTTCCCTTTAATATTCCTTGCATATAAGGAGCTTAATAGACCTATACAGAGCTCTATAAATTATAGCGTTATTTTTAAAAAAGGCTAGTTATTCAATATTCCCTTGTCAGTGTTAATGTAAGTAAAAGATTCTTTGACATAGTAAGGTAGAGGCTGTCATCATTAAGCTAGAAAGAATTTTCATGTCTGAGTTAATGGCAAATCATTTTGCATTTGCATAATTGTAATAAAATATATAAGCTAGAAATTATAGCAGAGAAAAGCAATAATATATTATATTAAATATTAAACTTAGCTTGTCGATGCAATGAGGAGAAATTCATTAAAACCAATAAAATCTGTGTTTCAGCTTTTGAAAAATAAAATATAAATAGATTTGTGATTAACAAGTTTCCTAAATGAGGTCATTTATGTATGAATGAATGAACAGGGACTAGGAAACATCATTCATAAATGAATGATACCTAGAAAAATCCTATGAAAACATAGATGGTCTACAGTTTTCTAGTGGTTAATATAAGTAATTAAAATAACAATGATATATAAGAACAGAAAGCAGCCCTAAACCTTTCCTGGTAAGGCCCATGTGCAAGGCCAGTGGCGTAACTAGATATTACTGGGCCCCATAGCAAATTATTATTAGGGCCCCCAACATATCCAGAGTTTTTTACTAATGTATATTGAAATTGCTCATGAATTAGGGCCTTGTGGGGTTCCCTATACTGCCTGGGCCCCCTGAAGCTGCTGGGTCTGCTTCCTCTGTAGTTACACCCCTGTGCATGGCCTTATTCCTTTTCTGAAACATCAAAGGTAGAAGGCGCACACTATCAAATAGAAAATCAAAAACTGACAAAAGTATAATTATGCGATGTGCTAATCCTTAAGGACACCACCCATCTGTAGTTTCCAAAAAATCATGCATGAAAAAACAAAAAAAGGAAAGCACACTCTGTAATTAAATAAAAAGTAAATTTTATTGCATGCTAGTTACCCCACATGGCAACAGCATGTCACCCTACGCGTTTCGACCTATAAGGGTCTTCATCAGGGGCACAAAAATCAAAAGAAAAAGGCAGAAAGAACAATACAAGCAAGACAGTTAAATACCTTGTGGCACATACAGTCAATCAGTGGCAAACGATCGCACATCAGCGCGTGTGACGTCACTTCCGGTTTGCAAACTGAACAATTCATCACCAATGCATTATGGGAGTACTTCCGGAACGCAAATGCGTTCCAAAGACCGGAAGTGAGCGGAACACGCATATTTACACATAGAGAGGGATGCTAAACACAATAATTGCGATGCTAACATATATAAAATCCAATAATGTGATGTTCAGATCCATTTCAATTATATTTAATGCTTCCAGCAATACTTCTGTAGATCCAGGTGCATTCTGGGATGCCCTCTGGAACGCAAATGCGTTCCACCATCTGGAAATGCATTTCTAATTGAAACTGAAGGGCCATAAATAGGGTATGTAATAAATATGAGATCTACAAAAATATCCAAAACATGCACAACGAATATAAAAGGCAGTATATCTCAGGCATTACTGCTTTAACACTTTCAGTAACGCGTCCCTTTTGGTCCAACATCTCAAATACGTACATTATCAGCATATAATGGGGTAATGAGTTTAACCCCTGAAACAAGAAGAAAAAATGTGTTATTAAATAAAATGAATACAACATTTACCACAGTTATTGTATATATCGGGGCAGTCATACATATCAGAAGGTATATCTCTTATGAGTCTTATGGTATCTCCACAGGCTGAGCAAAGGCCATCCACATTATCTGGTCTGCAAAAAGCAGGACAAATTCAATGTATCGTTCAGACCCAAAGGGGTAACAGTGTCGAGGCGGAAAATCCATTCAGACTCTCTCCTCAAAAGTAAAGTGTTCCTATCAATGCCCCCCCAGAGGAAATTATTTGGTCAATTCCCATAAGACGCAGAGATGATATGTTATGATTGTGTTCTCTACAATGTGTTACCAGCGGAGTGGTGTCTTTCCCAATTTTTATAACACTTTTGTGTTTCAAGAATCTATCCTTGAGTTTTTGAATTGTTTTGCCAATGTAGTAAAGACCACATGGGCAAACAATCATGTAAACCACATGTGTAGACGGACAGGTGATTCGGTGTTTGATCTGGAATCTTTGTGTTGTTCGTGGATGTGCAAATGATGTCCCCTGTAACATACTATTGCACACCGAACAATTATAGCATCTGAAATTACCAGGTTGTGGGTTAGACAAAAAGTGTTGTGTCAGATAATGTGATTTATTATCCGCCCTGACAAGTACATCTTTTAAATTCTTTCCCCGTTTGTAGGCAAACATTGGGGTATCATGACAAACAGGTCCCAAGATGGCATCTGTCTGTAAGTGATGCCAATGCCTCTGCACAGTATGTTTGATATATCTACTGGCCGTGGTATATTTTGTTACAAAGACCTTCCTTTATTTAGTGTCATCTCTTTTTTGCCTTTCTGCATTTACCTTCACTAACGCTTGTTCCACTACTTCTTGCGTGTAGCCACGGAACAAATTGAAACTTTAACAAAAGATATCACCAATAGAGCTGAAACCTTGTCATTTTCGGACAACCAAATTAATTCTATATTATTTAATAGTAGTCCTCTTGAGGCATTTGGTCCAGATAGTCCACAGGACCTCACGAAAAATTTAGAAAGACTAAAAAAGAAAGAAGTGGAACTTCATTTACATGGGGTTACCCTAAGTGAATATTATAAACAAAAACTAATCCTTCGTGGATTTAGAATTACGAATACACCTACTAATGGCCGAGATGACAAGGATTTTTGCCAGAAATGGTGTGCTATTTTAAATAAAGCATCTCTTGATTTGATGATACTTGTTATAGAGCACACAAGTAATAATCTGTCCAAAATAAGGACGGAAATACTTAAAACCGAATTGGAATTTGATAAGGTTTCAAACCAAGAGGAGAGAAATAATTGGTCCACCGAATTAGCTATTAAATTAGAGACATTTAGGAAAGATCTGTTAGCATTTAAAAAGAAGAAACTTCTGCAGGTTGTCCATGATTATAAGACTGATACTGTGTATAGGTGGTTAAAGGGTGATTATTCAATTCGGAGACCACGTAAATTTAGATTTCATCCACAAGGAATTAGATCTTCGTCCTCTGGAAGTGGCGTTGATCCAGCTGATAGTGACTCTTCTGGTGAACGACATAAGTCTGGTTTTTTATCCAAGGCCAAACAAAACCGTTCAAGAAAAAAACTAGGAGAGGA
Organism: Xenopus petersii; assembly: GCA_038501925.1. Lineage (NCBI taxonomy): Eukaryota > Metazoa > Chordata > Amphibia > Anura > Pipidae > Xenopus > Xenopus petersii. The sequence goes on along the minus strand of CM076687.1, from coordinate 93,265,006 downwards.
AAGTCAAAGGGGAAACAGTTACAGGAGGGGTCTCAAGGAATCAATCTGAGCCCGGTCAAAACTCGCAGCAAGAGAGACAAATAATTTTCAACTTATCGTCCACAACATTGACAGACACACAGGTTGGTGTGTTAAGTAGGGGATTAAGTTTTGTCCCGACCACTAATTTCAACCCGTTTAACTTCGAGGTTGAATTATTTAAATTTTGTCGACAGCTTAATTTGAATTCTTTCTTTCTTTCCAGATTTACTGAGGAGCAGGCTGATCCAGAAGCTGAGCAACAGGCCACCACAATGTCAAGGCAACTTAAATTGAAATCCACTTTCATGCCACCCATACAAAATAAGTCTGTAAGTACTTTTGCAAATAATGTAAGACGTGATGTACGAAGATACGTCAAACAGAGACACAAATATTGCAGAAACCTAAAACGTGATGATATGAGATTGATAAAAGAATTGTCAAGTGATACAACTAGGATTGTTAAACCAGCAGATAAGGGCGGGGGGATAGTCATAATGGATTATGTAAATTACAAAGCAGAAGCTTTGCGACAACTATCTGATAGCATATGTTATGAGGAGTTGCCGATTGACCCCACATTTGAATATTTGAGGAAAATTAAGGATATGGTGAGTGCTGCTTTGGTGGCAAACCTCATTGACTTAAAAACTAGCGAGTTTCTCATTATGAACTATCCGCGTCGCCCTTGCCTATATCTTCTCCCAAAGATCCACAAATCGTTGGTTAACCCCCCGGGGAGACCGATCATTTCGGCTTCAGGTTCTATAAGTCAGCCCCTTGCACAGTTTGTGGATTCATTCCTGCAGCCGTTTGTGATACAAATTCCGTCGTTCATAAAAGACTCTTTTGACTTTTTGTCTAAATTACATTCCATTGAAATTGATCAAACCAAACAGACCAATATTTTTTTGGTGACTATGGATATCTCTAGCCTTTATACCAACATACCCCATGATTTGGGAAAAGATGCAATTTTGGCATTGCTCATGAACGGGCAAATAGAAAATACTCTGGCCCTTTTCATTCACCAATTGCTTTGCTTCATACTGGACCATAATTACTTTAGATTTGAAAATAAATTTTACAGACAAAAGCAAGGCACAGCGATGGGGAGTAATGTGGCCCCATCCTATGCCAATTTGTTTATGGCACAGTATGAAGACCAACACATTTACAAATCTGAGTTTTGGCAGTACATTTTGGGTTATTATCGTTATATAGAAGATCTCTTTTTTCTTTGGCAGGGAGATGAATCTTCCTTGGTTTCCTTTATTGATTATCTTAACAATATTCCATCTACTATTCGGTTTACGGCATCTTGGAGTGGGACTTCAGTTTCATTCCTTGACATAATGATTACCTATCAATCAGGTAAATTTGAAACAAGCATTTTTCGCAAATCAACAGATCGCAACAATCTTTTACATGCCACAAGTTTTCACCCACCGGCATTAATTAAAGCATTACCATATTCACAGATGCTTAGGGTCAAACGGATTACATCTGAAACAGAGGAATTGGGGAAGTCGTTAACAGTAATGGCTGACAGGTTTCGTGAGCGTGGCTACACGCAAGAAGTAGTGGAACAAGCGTTAGTGAAGGTAAATGCAGAAAGGCAAAAAAGAGATGACACTAAAGAAAGGAAGGTCTTTGTAACAAAATATACCACGGCCAGTAGATATATCAAACATACTGTGCAGAGGCATTGGCATCACTTACAGACAGATGCCATCTTGGGACCTGTTTGTCATGATACCCCAATGTTTGCCTACAAACGGGGAAAGAATTTAAAAGATGTACTTGTCAGGGCGGATAATAAATCACATTATCTGACACAACACTTTTTGTCTAACCCACAACCTGGTAATTTCAGATGCTATAATTGTTCGGTGTGCAATAGTATGTTACAGGGGACATCATTTGCACATCCACGAACAACACAAAGATTCCAGATCAAACACCGAATCACCTGTCCGTCTACACATGTGGTTTACATGATTGTTTGCCCATGTGGTCTTTACTACATTGGCAAAACAATTCAAAAACTCAAGGATAGATTCTTGAAACACAAAAGTGTTATAAAAATTGGGAAAGACACCACTCCGCTGGTAACACATTGTAGAGAACACAATCATAACATATCATCTCTGCGTCTTATGGGAATTGACCAAATAATTTCCTCTGGGGGGGGCATTGATAGGAACACTTTACTTTTGAGGAGAGAGGCTGAATGGATTTTCCGCCTCGACACTGTTACCCCTTTGGGTCTGAACGATACATTGAATTTGTCCTGCTTTTTGCAGACCAGATAATGTGGATGGCCTTTGCTCAGCCTGTGGAGATACCATAAGACTCATAAGAGATATACCTTCTGGTATGTATGACTGCCCCGATATATACAATAACTGTGGTAAATGTTGTATTCATTTTATTTAATGACACATTTTTTCTTCTTGTTTCAGGGGTTAAACTCATTACCCCATTATATGCTGATAATGTACCTATATGAGATGTTGGACCAAAAGAGACGCGTTACTGAAAGTGTTAAAGCAGTAATGCCTGAGATATACTGCCTTTTATATTCGTTGTGCATGTTTTGGATATTTTTGTAGATCTCATATTTATTACATACCCTATTTATGGCCCTTCAGTTTCAATTAGAAATGCATTTCCAGATGGTGGAACGCATTTGCGTTCCAGAGGGCATCCCAGAATGCACCTGGATCTACAGAAGTATTGCCGGAAGCATTAAATATAATTGAAATGGATCTGAACATCACATTATTGGATTTTATATATGTTAGCATCGCAATTATTGTGTTTAGCTTCCCTCTCTATGTGTAAATATGCGTGTTCCGCTCACTTCCGGTCTTTGGAACGCATTTGCGTTCCGGAAGTACTCCCATAATGCATTGGTGATGAATTGTTCAGTTTGCAAACCGGAAGTGACGTCACACGCGCTGATGTGCGATCGTTTGCCACTGATTGACTGTATGTGCCACAAGGTATTTAACTGTCTTGCTTGTATTGTTCTTTCTGCCTTTTTCTTTTGATTTTTGTGCCCCTGATGAAGACCCTTATAGGTCGAAACGCGTAGGGCGACATGCTGTTGCCATGTGGGGTAACTAGCATGCAATAAAATTTACTTTTTATTTAATTACAGAGTGTGCTTTCCTTTTTTGTTTTTTTATTCCTTTTCTGAGCTTGGGAACAGAAACCTAGTGCCGAATTATTAAAAATGTCTATTTTTTGTTTTGTTGTTGCTCACGTAAAGGTTATCGCAGCATACTATACTGAATATCCTTGAACATAATATTTGTATGAAGTTCAAAACTGCTATCAATTTACTCCATATTAACTTCCCACATAGGCACATTTTTAATCAACAGCTATGGTCGTTTTCCATTCTTCCCTTCCCAGGCATAAAACTATGACCACAATATGTTACGTGCACAGTCCTAAATGTCCGACCAGTGTCTTCAAAGACACATTTAGTTCAACAATAGCTTTTACAAAGTCAAGTCTAATCTGTCTGCCCATTTAACCATTAAGGTATTGCATGTAGTTAGTCTCAAGGCTTTTGAGTGAAACTTACCACTTCGATGCACAGAAAGGGATGAAAAGCATAAACCTCTCAGGAGGAGCTTCTGGTCATATTTTCATGGCATCCTTATTATTACACTGCTACAAGTATTCTTCCCTTTTTTACTCATTGATTTCTGATGATTACAAAATCATATCAACATTAAATAAACCCAATGGGCTGATTCTGCTTCCAATAAGTATTATTTATATCTTAGTTTGGATCAAGTACAAGGTACATCAACTGTTTCGGCGGCGCACTTCGGAACCACTTTGAAGAACCGCACATTTCCAGATTACCCGTATAAGTTAACAATCTTTATTTTAGCATCTGATTTACATGAAGCGTTTCATGGCTACGCACTTCCTCAGAAACCTCTCAAGTACAAGGTACTGTTTTATTACTAAAGAGAAAAAGAGAAAAAGAAAATCATTTTTAAAAATGTGAATTATTTGGATAAAATGGGATCTTTGCAGATAATGGGTTTCCGAATAATGGATCCCATACCTGTATTTCTCAAGTCAGCCTTTAATAAATCTGGACCTTATTCTATCAGATTCTGATTATTGTAGGAACATTATCTAGCAACAATGGTGTGCCTTTAGAACCTGATGTTTCTGTCTGTAATATTATATAACTGGTCCAAAAGGTTTCCTAGAAGTTTACTGGCTGGGTAATCACTTTTTTTCTTTCAGGATTTCTTTTCAGGATTCATAACAGAAAGATTGCCAAATAAATTGGGGAGCAGTATTGGAGTGTAAGGTCTAGCTCAGGTACACCTATTAATTTTGCTCAAGTAGCCTGTGGACAATAAAAGGAGTCTTTATAGAAATGGGTTTGACACACACTTGAAAAGAACAAAATTGGACTTTACTATGCTGGGCTGTGTCTCTGCCCCTGTCTGTGACTGACTGTGAAATAAGGGAGAAAAAAGATAAAGCAGAATAAAACACAAGGGTTTTATACTGTATAACTACTTGTGCTGTTATTAATGGTGTTAGGTCAAGCACTCATACTGTAGCTAATCATGATTTGCTTTTCTGATGGTTGGCATTCTGCCAAAAGGGTTTATGAATGGCAGATGGGCTATTAGTCAAGTTATACATATGACTGTTTGGTGAGAAAGCTTAATGGTTTATTATGAGATAATGCTCGGCAATACATCAATAATGGCTGAAATTATTGTCTATATACAAATCATACATTTAGCTAAAAACCACACAAAGCAACACCTCTCAGTTTAAATGCTAAAGCAAGTTGAACCAATATGTGATGAATTGGTTTGTATTTTGCACAGGTATGAGATGGTGCCAATCATTGGTTAGCATTGTCAGCTCTGATAAATGCACTATTTATCAAGGTGTTTAAAATAAACAATGTAAAAATATACCACCCATCACCATAACCCACTATGTAAAATACAATATAAAGAGAAGAAACGCTACCTAGGAAGTTTATTGGCAATAGATTAACCACAATAGTGCAAGATACAACACTATATTTATTCTGCAGAATGCTTTACCATACCCAAGTAAACAGCTCTAGAAGCTCTCTGTTTGTTTAGGGTACTAGCTGCCATATTAGCTTGGTGTGGCATCACTTCCTGTCTGAGTTTTCCTGCTGAGCTTTAGGCTCAGATTACAGCAGGGAGAAGGGAGGGGAAAGGGATAGAGGAGAAAACTGAGCATGCTCAAGCCCTAGCCCTGGAGGTTTAAGCTGAAAGAAGGACGCCCATGTGTACACAATTGAAGGAAAGAAATGCAGTGTTTCTTTTGAAAGAGGAATCAGAGCAGCATTACTTTGATGGTTTACTGGTGAATTTATATAGAACTTTCTGATAAAATTTACTTAGTTTTAACCTTTCTTTCTCCTTTAAGACATGCTTTGATTTTTGGTGCACATGAAGCCCATAGTAAAATTTAAGTATGAAAAGTAGCAGTGACTTAAAAACTGCTGTGTTCAAAATTTGTATTTCACTCCATTTCTATAGACAGCTTATTAAACTGGAATTGTTTTGCCAACTGAAGTTTTTCTCATTGATCTGAACAGGTTAAATCAGGTCTGTGGTGGTTTATATTAGTAGCATCTAGTGCTGAGTGAATCTGTTCCATTTGCCGAAAAACTATATAAACTGGCCCCCGAAAACGGAAACATTTAAACATGGCTTGCTGCCAAGATGAAAATGTATTTTGGTTTAGTGAATATAGCCCTTATGTCATGGGTGCATGAGGCAATTAAAAGTTAATATTTGCCACTAGCTGTAAAACCTCTTCTATTCCCTTGGATATTAATCACTTGAATCCACACAGTCATCAGCTCAGGTTGATTTTTGTGGCAGGGTGTAGCGTTTTCCAATGGCATTGCTACAGTGATGCGAATGAGTGAGTAAGTGGATATTAGTGATTTTTTGAGGCCTGGGCTTGTGATCTGTTGGTGGCATGGTGCCTTGACCACCAATACAACTTGGCTCAGCAAAATTGATTGGCCTATATGCCAGGTGCCAGTGGCCTGCAGATGATCTTGCACTAAAAAAAACAGGATATTGTTGGGAAATCAAAAAATCATCAATAAACCAGGGATACTTTACATGTTGACATAAAGCAGTGTTTTTTAATCAATGTGGGTGTGGTTGGGCAGCATGCCGCCCCCCTAAAATCCTGCCGCCCTAGGCCCGGGCCTAGGTGGCCTTTCCACAAATCCGGGCCTGGGCAGGAGATAGACTTATGATAAAAGAAGGTAAACAAAAAAAGTGAAGAAAACTGGCAGGATAGAGACGGACCATGAATTTTCAATGGCAAGAAAATTACTGAATGTTTAAAAACAGAATGACTGCAGATGTGGGAGGGAGAATAAACTGGAATGCTGTTTTGGCATAAAGATCAAGTGATGGGAAACAAGTTGTTTTAGAAGTCAGGTAAGTAAATACAATTGCGTGGGGCTGCTGAACTTTTGACACCACCAATGTAAATGACATTTCTTCTCCTTTCAAAGAGATATTGGACATCAGGAACTGCAAAAACTCATATTTATCTTATTTAAAGGAGAACTACACCCTGGAGAAAAACAGATATTTTCATTGTGCAATCCACAGAAGTATTTCTGGCAAAATATGCCATGGAATTTCACCATGGGTAAAAAGGCACTTACAAATGGTACGGCAGAACAAAAGCAACATAGAAGAATATGAGTGCTCATGAAAAATTTCACTATATAATTGTAATGTATAAAAATTAGGGATGCGCCAAAGCCAGGATTTGGCCGGGGTTTAGCCTTTTACAGCAGGATTCAAAACTGGCCAAATTCAAGTGCCTGGCCAAATCCGTAAAATTGTGTGACATTGAATCACAGGAACACAAAAAGTCAATTTTTTTACTGTGCGCTGTTTGCATGGTTCTTTTTAACCATTCCTTACCATAATTTGCATATGCAAGATAGGGATCAGATTTAGCCCAGGGTTTAGACTAATCCTCCAGGAACGATTCTGACCAAATCCCAAAAAATTGCAAAAATTACTTTGGGATGATATGTTCTAAAATATAGATAACATATAAATTCATGATTTAGAGTACAAATACTGTATAGTTTTAGCCAAAGAAAACAATGCAATAAGTCACAATAAGAGCATCATGTTTCTACCTGCATCCATGCAGAAATTGTTCTCAGTTCTTTTTCAGGGAAATTATAATGGCAAATTACATAAACAGTTTTAGGAATGAATTAGATCATTTTCAGGGCAATAGTCAAAATATTTATAACAATCCATTTACACATGTGAAATGAGAATGTGAATAAAAATATAAGCGTTTTATGATATGTTCCATTTAAGGGAATAAATGTATTATATTAAATATCACTGTTGCTATTCGTTTACATTTACATTTTCTTAATAATCTATATATTGCCTATATTAATCCACTTCACCATAAAGTATGCTTTAAACGATAACACTTTGGCAAAAAATATAAATGTAATTTCAGTTGACTGTTTGGGATGCAAACTAAAATTCCCTGGAGATAATTAGAAAATAAACAAATCTATTCAGGCATTGATGATTATTTTTCAATTAAAACAAAGGCAGATGGTGAAACAATTATATGAACACTTTATATGGTTGAACACATGTTCCTACTTAATGAATTAGCAAACTCTGTTATTTTTATTTCAGTCCTCCTATTTATGATGGGACCAAAATCAGATTTTCTTTGTCATTTATTAATTAAAAAGACTCAAGATTTTAATTGAAATGACAATTATGAGTGGAAAAACTTTGTAATTTGCTCTGCAAACCTATTGCTTCAGAATTTCTACATTTACTCTTGAAAATAATTGTTGATATTAATGAACTTTTTTCATATTTGTCTTTTAGTTTACAAGCAGTGTTTCTAGCATCGGATAGGATAATCAAGAGAGGGAACTATTCAGAGATCAGGTATATCAGGTTGCTCAGTGGAGTATAGTGACAACATGCAGGGGTCTATTTATTAAAGTCAAATTTACACATTACACATTTTTTTTTAATTAATTTTCATGATTTATCAACCCAGAGCCTGCTAAAAGACCTGCCGAGGTCATGTAGAAGTCAGTGTCAGATATCCCGTTTACAATGGGAAGAGATCATGATCTGCGCTGGGTTTCATACAATTATCCGCATAATTTGTGGTTTGGCGATAATCCAAAAGTTATCCACATAATTGTGGTTCGGGCGATAATCCAAAAGTTTTTGGGTGTCAAATCTGAAAAAATCATACAATTTGGATTTTTTTTCAATTTTTTTTGAGTAAATAACCTCCACAATCACTATGTCATTATTCGTTATAACTATGAAAAATATATAATATGTGAAGTTTAACTTTGGTGCACTAAATACATTTCACAGTTCTTGTCCTGCCTGGGTCTTCCCATAACCCTGAGCGTATAAAAATCCTTTGCACCCATGCACCTTTATTGTTCTCCAGCACCTAATCAGCTTCTAGTCTCTATTTCTTTTTCATTGCTTCCTAGCTGCTGACTTTCCATGGTTGCTGATCAGACTCAAATGATTAGGGGAGGACAAGGTGCTCCAGAATTAAGTGTAAAGTAACTCAAAATACAGTGAAAGTGGAACGGGTGCACCAGCCCCAGACCCCCAGCTTTAGGGAGTGGTACAGCAGAAGATAAGGAAGCAGAGCTGACCCGCACTTAAACGGATCCACAGGACCAGAGATATGGAGTTAAAAAATATTTTTAGTAGTAGAAAAATTAAAAATATAACTGCATCTCCATCCACCCTACGCGTTTTGCACATTTTAGGGTGCTTAGTCATTTTTTATAAAAAAAAATAATTCAAATATATTAAAATGTATTGTTAATGCATCTATTGGTCATTTTACATGTTTTTCACTGATCTGCTTTTGTAAGTAAGTGTTACTTGAAGTTCCTAAAACTGTTTTGCCAACCTGTCAATTCTGAAAATATTATGTTTAAAGAGGAATCCAGTATTTTTGGAGAATAGGGCAGGGTTTTAACTTACCAAGGTTAACAGGAGTCTGGGTGCTCATGCCCCAAACCTTCAGCTTAGGGGAGGCGATGAATACTTTCTTATCTTCTATTTGCAGCTGGCACAATCCGTACATCACATGGAGATTGATGCAGTTAAAAAGGTAGTTTATTTAAAGAAAAAACATGTCAATATGTAGCATTACATGTTTTGTGCTTTTTGGAAACTTAGCCTAGTAACTTGTTACTTTTGAAACTGTCAACATTTTCTAACACCAGTGGACTACTGCAGTACAAATATGGCAGCCTGCCAGTGAAGTAACTAGATGTTAATGGGCCCCACAGCAACTTAATTTTATGGCCCCCAACATATCCAGAGATGGTGGTGTTTTACCTATATATGTTGAAATCGCTCGTTATTTGGGCCTCATTGGGCCCCCTATACCTCTTGGGCCCCCTGCAGCCGTAGGGTCTGCTCCCTTTGTAATTACACCCCTCAAGCCCACTATTACAGGAACATAGAAATTGGATAAGTAATGTAAAGAATTGGGCAAATACTTTTATGGCAAAATTATAAAGATCATTCAAAATAATGTAACTATTGCTTTAAATTCTGGTTATTGCAGCATATTTTACTGGGTCAATGTGGTCATCAGATGCACTATGGGACCTACAATTAAAAATAGGGTTAGTACGGGAATAAGCTTACTATTATCTACGCTGTACTGTAATTGTGATAAAAATCTGTCTCCTTGGCTACAATTCTTTTTAATAGTATTTTTATAGCTGAGTCTGTTTGTCACTTATTTGTATTTCTATAAACAGAGCAGTTGACCAAGGCTAGCATTGTGACAAACTATGTAATTAGAGGTTGTCCCCAGCATTTGACAATAAGACACTTTCTTGAGAAGTGTGGAAGCCCTAGCATTATGTTCTGTATCCACTTCCTTCGAACAACAATCAAGCAAAGCCTTCCATGGTTCTAGAGAGCAATCCAGCATGAAGAAAGCTGAATTTCATCTTTCTGACACATCTTGTTGTAACGCCTAGCATGACAGATTTCTTTTTCTCTAAAAGTCAGTGAGCGGAAAATGACACCGTGGTTTAACGCACCTGGTATTTTTCATCAGTAAGTGGCATGCTTTTCACTTGCACAGAAATAAGTGTTCTAGCATGTTAGCTCAAAAGCCAAACAGAGAATACAGTACATTATAGTTTCCCAAAAGAGATTATCAAACAAAGAAATATATAGAGAGAGAGACATAGTTTAATAGCAATATTTGGTGCGGCTGTAGACTCAACGTGGTCAAGATACATCAACACTATTAATAATTGCAATGTATTGGCTTATCTTTTGACAGCTCTTCATTACCTATGAATTCAATATGCCCTTATGGCTGTGTGACTGCTCAGTTCTATGACAATGCATAATAGCTATTTTGATATAAAACATGGGCTAGAGGCAGCAGCTGTTAATACATTTTTAGCAATTTTTCTCTAGCAGATCAGCAATAGAAAAAGATTGTAGACCAAATTTGCTGAGAATGGATTATTACTTTTTTTTATTGTGAAGCCACTGCCCTGTTATGTTGTGAGTGAGGTGAATGAGGTGCCACAAAGTCTGAACTACATAAAAGAGTAAAGTAATATATACAAAAATTCAAGTAATGTGTTTTTAGTGAATCAAGTGACACAGATAGTGATGGGCGAATTTATTCGCCAGGCGCGAATTCACAGCGAATTTGCGGGATTCGCCGCCAGCGAATAAATTTGCGAAACGCCCCCGAAAATTTGCAGCAAAAATTCGCCGGCGTCAAAAAAAATTTCAAAAACGGGCACCGGCATCAAAAACGAGACGCCGGCACCGTTTTGCGAAATTTTCACAGGCGCAAATTCGCCCATCACTAGACACAGATACATTTTTCTACATCAGATATGTGCAAAATGCTTTACCTGGGATTCAGTGTACAGGTATGGGACCTGCTATCCAGAATGCTCGGGACCTGGGTTTTTCCGGATGATGGATCTGTAATTTGGATCTTCATACAAGTCTATTATAAAATCATTAAAACATTAAATAAACCCAATAGGCTGGTTTTGCTTCCAATAAGGATTAATTGTTTTTGTTTGAATCAAATACAAGGTACTATTATATTATCACAGAGAAAAATTTACAATTTTATATATATAGATATTTTGCTGTTTTCTATGGGACAAGGATCGTATTGATGCTATAAAGTGGTCTTCCACCGATATCTATCGGTCAGCCAATGAGGAGACCCCAAACAGGGGGCAATAAGCTGGCAACTGGGTCTATAGTGGAAAGTTATCATCTTTTATTGAAATGTGAATGGCTAGCTTCGTTCCCTCCTTTATTTCGGGGGAATTCATTGATTAATTTGATCTCCTATCATGTCTGTCTCTCCTTGTGTTTTCTCTGTTTCATTCTCTGTAAGTGCTGGGTTTCCAGTAGATTATGTACCTGTATCTGTTAGTTTTCAACTGGTTTTCAAGAAGATATGGATTCTGTATTCAGCATCTGCCTTGTTTAGGTCTGAAAGAGGGAGGAAGGCTAATGTGCTAGTTTGTACTCTGTCCACAGCTTTATCTCATCAGCTTTATGCATTGTCCATAGTTTTCCCAACATTTATTATTTTTAATTATACAAGGTTACATGTTTATTGCTGATAAAAATCACTGCTATTCTTGGAAAGTGGGGTAAATGACATGCTGGGAGGCAGCAGTAGTATGCAGCAAGTGCATTGTTTGAACATACACCCAATGTCCAACACCCAGGAGTTGCTTTAGTAAAAAGTCTACTTCCACATTATTTAAGATGTAAAGCTAATTAAATCTACTTCAAATGCCTCCACTTAAACGCCTTTACAAGGCATATAGTAAATTAAAAGTGAATATGCACTAGTGCAACTCAAACTGTCGTCTCAGAAGTTGCAATTATATAAAAAGGGTGAAATTTGTTTCAAACTAAATTTATTTTACCTCTTCTAAGCTCTGCTGGCCTCGATTCACCTTATATATATTTAGCCCAAATCCCGTTATGAAGACATTTAGATGGTTTAGCAAGTTGGGGTTCAAGTATCACTGCAACCTGTCTGTGATATCATGTTAACATGAAATATGCAGTGTTTAAACAATTAAAGGGCACACGCAGGTTTAGGGCTATTCCACACGGGGAGATAGCCACGCGTTTGCGGTCGCGGCGACAAAGCGCCACGACAGTCGCCGCGACCGGCGCAGGCGACAGTTTTGTATGGGCGCCTATGTAAAAACGCCTGTGCTAACCACACGAGGCGATGCGCTTTTCAACAGTCGCCTGAAAATGCCTCGCCAGGCTTTTTCAGGCGACTGTTGAAAAGCAAATCGCCTCGTGTGGTTAGCACAGGCGTTTTTACATAGGCGCCCATACAAAACTGTCGCCTGCGCCGGTCGCGGCGACTGTCGTGGCGCTTTGTCGCCGCGACCGCAAACGCGTGGCTATCTCCCCGTGTGGACTAGCCCTTAGAGTGCATGACTTGGTAAATTGCTATGTGTGGGGATGATTGATCCCATTTAATTAAATCTTTTCTTTGCCTGCTTCGACTAAATCACAAGTTATTCTCTGAGGGCACTAAATTGAGATTCAATTGAACAACTCTCAGTTCAACTCAGTGATGTATGGGTTCTATACAAGAAGACGCTTGGAAGGATATCCACAAAGTAAATAAAGAAAAGAGAAACTATACATTAGGGAGAGGTGCCTACACTGATGTTTTACTGGCAGTCAACCAAGAAGGCACACATGGTAATTAAACCCACTCTTTCTCAATGACCTTGTAGACTGCTAATAATTTCATAAATTATCTAGATAAAAAGAAAATCACAACCAGTGAGAGTAAATCCAATTGATAATGGTAAGGTATCTAGTCAGGGATGCAGCCAGGAAAACATTGTTAGACATGAAAAATACGAAGAAGAATTTGCATGTGATGTAGTTTATAGAGGGATGCTTATTATTTCTTGAAGCTCAGGTTCCTTGTATGGAGATTTGTTTGGACTTGTGGCAGTGAGAGTTATAAAACTATTTACACAAAGATTATTCACTCATCTCAGCCCTGTACTCAACATGTTCTTAAGGATATCCATAAAAATGACTCTGAATTGACTTATTTGACATACTCCCAGCTATACGGGCCATATTTAGTAAACAAGGTAAACTGACAGGGCTGGATTTACATAGTGGGCACCCCTAGGTCCACTGTCATCCGTCTCCCCTGTCCCCTCCCTTTTATTCTTGCAAATTCTCATCATCTGGACCAGAGTAATGGGGATTGGAGTACTGGGAATTTAAGAAATGATTGTATCTCCAGCACATCTCCAGTGTTCTTGAACCAATGAGGGTGTGGTTGGGCAGCATGCTGCCCCCTAAAATCCTGCCGCCCTAGGCCCGGGCCTAGGTGGCCTTTCCACAAATCGGGGCCTGTAAACTGATTCAAGATTAATCAAGAGATTCAGCATATTTTTTGTGCAATGCCTGACAATGCAGTGAACTCCCAAGTCTTGTCATGAAATTCACCATTAAATATTATTTTAAGTAAGGAAAAAAGATGCTACTATGTTATACATTCACTATACAATAGTATACTTAAATCAGTGATATAAATATGTACTTGAACCATTGCATTATTCATGTATGAGCATGACACCCGGACATACAAGTATGATCATTTATACCCCCCAGATGGTTTTTCAAAAAGTAAGAACTCGGTACCTAAAACTGGCTGGGCTTTTTAAATTTTTGCTGGGGAAAAAAGTGATTGGCAGCAAGCCGAGGTATTCAAATGCAGAAACCATGTTTGAGTTTAGTACTTCACACTTAGTTTTGGGTTCTGAATGCTCAAGCCTCAGGAGCAAAAGCATGAATAAATCAGACTGTAAGTATCTGATATAGGATTTCTTTCTGTCCTATGTACAGATGCAGCCACTTTGGTTTGTCTGTTTGACACAGAATAACTAAACACAGATATCCCATTTATCTCATTTAACACAGAAAACTGCGTCACAACATCCCATCTAATTAAAGCATTCACCATTGTGAACAATGGAGCTTTGGTATGCTAATGAAAAGGTTAAATGCATTAAATGAGTTAAGATGACTTTAGATAACACAGTTTCTTTAATTAACCCTGGGTCATGACGCATTTAACTCACAAATCCAAGTGGCTTCATCTGTATGTTGCCATCTTTTATTTTCCCAGTTAAGATGCCATTTTTGGCCTAAAATTCTTTACCTTTTAAGGGGTGAATCATCCTAAATTGAGTTTTACCCATACTGTATCAGCCTTGGAAGTTTTTACATAGATGATCTTGTTAAAGGAAAACTATACCCCCTGAACAATGTAGAAAATTGCCATTTTAAAAAATAATAACCACCCCCACTGGGATCCTAGGATTCATGGTGCACACAAACAAACCAAACAAACTATACATGTTAGGTCACATGATCCAATTAACATAGAGACTTTTATCTTTTGCTTCCACACTTCTTCCTGTTACAGTTAGGGGCCAATTCATTAACGTCGAGTGAAGGATTCGAAGTAAAAAAAACTTCGAATTTCGAAGTGTTTTTTGGGCTACTTCGACCATCGAATGGGCTACTTTGACCTTCGACTATGACTTTGACTTCGAATCGAAGGATTGAAACTAAAAATAGTTTGACTATTCGACCATTCGATAGTCGAAGTACTGTCTCTTTAAGAAAAATCTTTCTCGGAGGCAGCACAGAGACCATCACAAAATGGTGGTTCAAGGCAAAAGATGTAAAAGGGCAATATTTACTTAAATATATATATACCAGTTTGGTAAGATTTTTCAATATGCCACTTAATTTGATATTTGATATAAATCTGTTACTTAAGTATAAATTTTGGGGGTATAGTTTTTCTTTAACCACTAGGATTAATTGTAAATCTGTTCATAAAATGCACAGTTGCACTCCAAATTTTTGAACCTGCAAAGAGTTCAACAGAAATGTAACCAGGAAAAAGATCTTTCAGCAAAAGCAAAGTTGAGAAAGGACATAATAATGTAAAAAATGGTATAAAAAGTCTACTAAAGTAAGGGTATGTTAATATGGAGAAGAAAGAAAGATGATTGATACTGACGCCCAGATCTATGATCAAAGACAGATTGTTAATAATATTTGTAACTAAGTCTAGTATCATGAGTTATATGCATTTTGCTCAACAGCTTTCAGAGAAAATCCAAGAGAATCATTTGTCAACCAGGCAAATTAGTACCTGGTTAGTAAACCACCACAACCATTTAAATATTTGCTTTCATTTTTCTAACTTCAGCAGGCTGAAAAAAGACAGTCACATTCATTCCAGCTCACAAATGTGATTTTTTTTATTTTACTTAATATTTGGTGGCCTGCTTCTATGATCTTCAGGAGCATTGCTTAGCATGACTTTCTTATTATAAATGCCTGGGTCACTGATACAATGATCCCTGGGGCAAAACTAGATTTACAAAGTAATAAAGATACTCTGCTTACAAAACAGCCTGAGTGATGGAAAGTAAATTATAGCCATGTCTATCTCATCCCCCTGTGTCACAGTGGCTAAGTAGTTTCACAATGTGCTTGTGACTGAATGGCATTATGAAGAGAACACATAGATGGTTTGAGCATTCTAAATGAAAGTACAAAAGTAAATGCATGTGGTTTTGAAGTAAAAATCATAATAAGGCTCAACATAAAAATTAGACCAATGCCTACCTTCTGCTGTACAAGCAATGTTGTTCTGTTTAGATTGAAGGGACCCATCCATAATATTATATTTGCTGATAAAAAAATTGCACAAAAGCGCTGAAAAAATGGAAACGCAAACTTTGTTAATATAACAAAAGGAACTTCTATTCAAGTACTTTTTATAATAAAAAAAAAAGACTCTTTGTAGATATCACCTTGCATCAGTGGCGTAACTACTGGGGGAGCAGGGGGTTCGATTGGGCCACAGCCCACACCCCCCTCAGGGCCCCCCGGCAGCTCGCGCGCCACCAACTCCGGCGGAGATCCGGGCTGATTCCGGGTGTACGGAGGAGGCGGGGGGCCCGGCTGCACGTCCCCCCTCTAGTTAAGTTACTGCCTTGCATTAACTACAAAATTCAAATTAAGTGAGTGCATATTCCAGCAAAAAGATAAAGAAGAAGTAGAAATAAAATGCTGCACATTGGGTTTTGGGATTCTGTACCAGCCCAAAGCAACCACTGCCCTTTAGCAGTGAAGATCTGTGAATCTGAAAATGCCCCAGTAGCTCCCCACCTGATTTACTGCACATGCTCTGCTCTGTTGTTAGTTACCTAAGCTTAGGGAGCAACACACAATATACTGCATTTATGGAATATAAGCACACAATGCACTGTTGATCACTAATTAAATTTTTTATTACATGGCGGCTCAGAAACTAGTGCAACTTGCATCAGAATTTAATGATCAACCCTGTAGCTCTATGACATATAAACTTAATTTTCTGCCTTGTGATTTGCAACGACCCCTAAGCTTAGTTTTCTCAGTAAGCAGGGCAGTGCAGTAAGTTCAGTGTAAAATCTAATGTAAGTAATACAAATCTCGCAAATCTCTACAAAACGATGCACGTTGCATCTTCATGCCGTGTTGGATGCAATCAGTTTGTAGATGCGACATTTGAATTACTTACATTAGATTCGGCGCATCCGACGTGACGCCTGCGCTTCCTCTCATTGAGTTGGATCGGAAGAACGCGCACCATGTAGTTCCAGCCTAAAATACATAAGTTCTAGTTATAGCCATATTTGATTTTTAGGGTTTCGTTCTCTTTTAAAGCATCCAAGCAATGTGTTGGGTGTGGGGTAGACAGTACTTTAACCATTACATTGAAATGTTCATGTGTAATTTCACATATATTTCTAAAATTATTCTTTACACAACTATAGCACAACCTGAAAATAGGTTTAAATAAACATTAAAGACATAGCTGCTGAGTGTCAGAGCCCACAGTATAATCTTCTCTCTAAAAAAAACATGACAGCCAAAAAGAAATGGTGTTACTGTTTTATTTTCTGTGACAGCTCTGCAATTTGAGTCCAATTCGCTCCAGGCGTCCTTACAGACATTGACTCTGCACCAGAAACAGATGCTGAGAGGAGGAAACAAATCAGTTTTAATTTAGATTTGTTATATATTATTTCATTTTATATGTGGTATTTCTAAAAATGCCTTTATCCAAATGAATTTTCAAATCCGCAAACTCATATTTCTTTTATTTACTCTGATAAGGCATTACTGAAAAAGGTGGTGCACATTAGTATGTTTGTCCATTGCTGTTGAGGGTATAAAAGGGGTGATGATTAAAAGTCATAATATAATGTCTTCAAATTGCAGGTATGCTTAGGTATGAGTTACTCCTTTAAAAATAAACTTTAATGGCATTAACTTTAATGTCATATGAAATTAATATTTGACATGATAAGGCATTGCACTTACAGAAATCTTGATTTTTCAACGTATACAACGTCACAAAAGAAAAGGACTTGCAATGAAATTAGAAAGAGATGGTACAGGGCCTAGGTGTTGTGACTTCTAAGGCAAACCTTTTAAACTTTGACCCCTATACAACTGGTTAAATTAAGGAATGTTGGCCTGGAACATAGTATTTGTACCTGGATAGAGAACTGGCTAAAAGATAGACTACAAAGAGTGGTGGTAAATGGAACATTTTCTAATTGGACCAGTGTTGTTAGTGGAGTACCGCAGGGCTCTGTACTAGGTCCCTTGCTTTTCAACTTGTTTATTAATGACCTGGAGGTGGGCATTGAAATGACTGTTTCTATTTTTGCAGATGATACTAAATTGTGCAGAACTATAGGTTCCATGCAGGATGCTGCCACTTTGCAGAGTGATTTGTCTAAACTGGAAAACTGGGCAGAAAACTGGAAAATGAGGTTCAATGTTGATAAATGCAAGGTTATGCACTTTGGCAAAAATAATATAAATGCAAGTTATACACTAAATGGCAGTGTGTTGGGAGTTTCCTTAAATGAGAAGGATCTAGGGGTCTTTGTAGATAACACGTTGTCTAATTCTGGGCAGTGTCATTCTGTGGCTACTAAAGCAAATAAAGTTCTGTCTTGCATAAAAAAGGGCATTAACTCAAGGGATGAAAACATAATTATGCCTCTTTATATGTCCCTGGTAAGGCCTCATCTGGAGTATGCAGTGCAGTTTTGGACTCCAGTCCTTAAGAGGGATATAAATGAGCTGGAGAGAGTGCAGAGACGTGCAACTAAATTGGTTAGAGGGACGGAAGACTTAAATTATGAGGGTAGACTGTCAAGGTTGGGGTTGTTTTCTCTGGAAAAAAGGCGCTTGCGAGGGGACATGATTACACTTTACAAGTACATTAGAGGACATTATAGACAAATGGCAGGGGACCTTTTTACCCATAAAGTGGATCACCGTACCAGAGGCCACCCCTTTAGACTAGAAGAAAAGAACTTTCATTTGAAGCAACGTAGGGGGTTCTTCACAGTCAGGACAGTGAGGTTGTGGAATGCACTGCCGGGTGATGTTGTGATGGCTGATTCAGTTAATGCTTTTAAGAATGGCTTGGATGATTTTTTGGACAGACTTAATATCAAAGGCCATTGTGATACTAAGCTCTATAGTTAGTATGGGTATATAGAATTTAATTAAAAGTAGAGAGGGGTGTATGTATGGATGCTGGGTTTTCATTTGGAGGGGTTGAACTTGATGGACTTTGTCTTTTTTCAACCCAATTTAACTATGTAACTATGTAACTATGTAACTATGTAACTATGTAACCAAACATTCATATGGATAAGAAATTAGCATAATCCATCTCTAGTCCTTTCATTTCGTATACATATATCTTTTGTCTTCTATGTTCTTTTTTCTTACATCCTAATATACACTTTAATCTTTCCTCAGCTTTCAGTAGACAGTATGTTTTAATATCATTCTTCTCCCTTCATTTATTCCTGTCTCTATCTCTACAAATCTCTCACAATGCCGCCACCATATACCCTACTGCTTTCCAATGAGCACTGGCCTAGGGTATCAAGTAAGTTAATTCAGTCACTGGAGGTGCCTAACGTTTGGTACCCTGCATTGTTTGATGACTTTCTTTCTCCTTTAAGCTAGAATCTTACAAGGGGTTGGGTACCTGTGGGATAAAATGCAGGTATTTGGTGGGTTGAGGGTAGGAAACTGTATGTATACAGGCATGAAAGTGCGTTGGGTTGCTGGTCTCAAAGTAGTTTTCTCTGCCTCAGTAGCCAATTCTGGGTTTATGTAATAGGAGATTTAAGAAAGGGTTTTGACTATAGGATTAAATACTACAATTATATAGTACAGGTTGACCCTTAAAAAAGTCCAGCATTTTGGCAAAATTAAGGATTTTTTGATGATTCTTTCCATTTATCAACTCGTATCATAAATTGAAATCCTAACAAAATGATATACTCTGTTTAAAGTGGCAGTATCCCTCATTTTCAACATTATTTCAATATACAGGGCTTGTGTATTTATTTATTTTATTCGTCATTCATTACATATTTCTAGGTTTGCCCAAATAAAAAGTACAGTATACACAAGCTATATTCATTAAACTAATTTCACTTTAACTGTATTTCAGTTTCATGTGCCCTTTTCTATTAACAGTTGTGAAACCATAGAACTAACAGCAGATTGACACATTTGAATTAAGTGACTTGTTCTTGTGAAACTACATAGACTAACATATTCATATTTTTTACCCAATTCAGCATTGTATGTCGTGCTCTTCCCATGATTTTTGCAGGATACCCAGTCTTAGGAAAAGTCACAACAGTACTCACTTTATACCATTAGCAGACAATTGTCTTACTGTAGACTGATAAATATACAAGTCATTAGAAATGCTTCTGTAACCTTTTCCAGCTTTATGCTCTACGATTTGTCTTCTAATGTCTTCTGGTATTTCTTGATTGAGGCACTGGGCACATGAATAGTTCTTTCTTGAGAAGAGCAGACACTTGGAGAAATCATTAGCTTACTGATTTAGAAATTTTCAGCCTAGATCATGAATGTTTAAACCATTTATTCATTATGTATTTTTACAAGAATAACAGTTTCTATTGAAAAAGTACATCCTTCCTTCAAGGAAAGAGGGTCCGAATAAACCTAATTTTGGCACTGGAATGTGGTCATTTTAAGGGATCATTGATATATAAGAATAATATATTTCACAAATAATAGGTGAGCACACACTAACTAGAAGACACCAGCTATAGTCATATTTTCTGGACACAAATTATTCTGAAAAGAGTGTCTCTTGCCAAGCTATACAAACAATAAAGAAGAATAAAGAAGAATTTTAAATCATCAAGGTTATTTTTTATAGAAATTATTTGTATCTGCTGTTTTTGGATTTAGTATTGTCAGGTACTTCATATTGTATAATGAAGTACCTGACAGTTACCTACTAACATATTATTTTACGTTAAAATAGACACATGTTCATCCTTTTTCTGTATGTCTATATAAAATGCTAGGGGAAGGCAAATATCTCCTTCTGAAGCCTCTCTATTTTACATCAAAAGTGCGTGGGTGTGTGTGGGGGGGTTCCTACAAGATGACTCCAAGATCTGACCAGTCCCTGGATCAATTGGCAACTGATATTTCAATTACATTTAAATCTGATATTGGATTACTGTGTCTTAAATTGAGGAATGCTGCAAGATGAAGATGAATAGACAGTTGTTTATCTAACCACTTACTAGTACTTTCAAATAGTGTGGAATATGCCTTTTTAAAATTTGCAAAACAGAGGCAGCGAGAAAACCATACACCTTGTGTTTTTGACCTTAAGGACATAACTTTAAAACCATTTGAAATGTATAATTAATGTATATTGGAAAGGTGCTTAGAATTTTATTTTTATTCATTGAGAAAAAAAGTTTTTTTGGGTGGAGGCCCCCTTTAAGCTTGGAACATACAGTATGATATATTAAGGTACAGTATATTATGCTGCTATGCATGTAGTACAGGTACGGCAGCTTTTATCCAGAATGCTCTGGGCCAGTGTCAGATAATGGATTTTTTCATAATTTGGATCTGCAAAAATGATTACTAAAAGCTTAGTTAGTATCAAGTACAAGGCACTTGTTTTATTATTACAGAGATAAAGGAAATCATTTTTAAAAATTGGAGTTATTTTAACAAAATGGAATCAACGAGAGATGACTGTCCTGTAATTTGGGGTTTTCTGGATAACATGTTTCTGAATAACAGATCCCATACCTGTACCATAAACTTTCATGTTCCTCATGCTATACATCCAATATTTCCTCTGGGTATATTTTTAGCAACATTTTTCCACTTTTCTCTAAAATTGTTGCACCATATATTTAGGTGTGAGCTTGTTCTCAGGAGGATTTTTTGCACCTCTGTCAGGCATGGCTATGACACGTATGGACCTGACTCACTATGTTATCAACTGCTGTAAGGAGTCATCACTTTATCACTTTTTTTAAAAAAAAAATTGAATTTCAAGCTATTTTTTGTGTACTTCGACTAGAGAATAGTCCACATTTGATTTGAATTTGAAAATAATTCAAAAATTAGAATATTGCAATTTATCATCTTTAAAAATTTGACTTTGACCGTTTTGCTATTGCTATGTTAGCCTATTGGTGGACTATGAAAAATTGTAGTTTTTTGGGGGAAAAACTTTGAATCAAATTCGATTGAATGCACTATTCCTTCGATTCGTATGATTCGAATTTGGCCGAAAACTGACCTATTCGACCAAAAAAAAATTCAACTTGATTTCGGTAAGTCTTTTTGAATTCGAAGTTCGAAGTTTTTTCAACAAAAGTTTCAGATTCGCAGCTCCTTGGCAGTTGGGATCAATTGGGTAATTTGTTCTATATAAATTCCAAGTAAAGCACAAAATACAATCTTGCTATATTGCAATTATATGTTAAGAGGAGGAGTTTATTCAAAAAAATGAAAGAATTTTAAAAAAAGCAATGCATAAAAAATCTTTACTCAAATATTTCTGCCACCAAAGCAAACCAGTAGAAACACAGCTACTTTTTTTCCAGGAGGCAGCCCTGCCCTCAGTCTAGTTCTGAGATCATAAGATCTAATGAAAAGCTCTCTGAAGAATAAATGGTCTACATTTCTCAGCTGTCCATTCTCTTAAAGGAATAGGCATTTATAGCAGTTGAAACCTATTAACAAAAAGTTCATATTTTGTATATACAAATTACTTTTTTTAGCCTCTACATGAAGTGGGCTTACAGTGTTAAGTATGAATAATAACAAACAATTGTGAATGAAATATCTCTTTTGTTTTGATGAAAGTTTTACTGACACTGAGGGGGTTATTTACTAAACCTCAAATTCATCTGGTTGGACTTTTTGGTGCAAAAACTGGAATTTTTCGTGGAAAAAAAACCCTCAATTTTTTCTAGATTTTTTATATCCCGATGCTGCAAAAAGTCCAAATCTTAAAATCCGCCATCTCAGACCTGTCGAGGTCCTTTATAAGTCAATAGGAGAGGCACCAATCTCAATTTGAACACATCTTGATGGAGTTTAGCCAGAGTTTAACCGAGTTAAGCCTGAAAAGCTGAAAAATTCATGGTTTCCATACAAAAACCCGAAAAAATCGCAAGATTCAGAAAAAAATCTAAATTTTCTAAATTTTTTTCCTAAACCGATAAATTTGAGTTTTCTTTTCATTAATAAATAAGGTCTAATCAGACATGGGAGTTTGATCGTGTATTTTTTTTTTTTTTTATAAAATATGAGATAAATTCGGAGTTTAGTAAATAACCCCCTTGCAGTGTTAATTGGCTGTGTTTGCAAGAGGCAAACTACAAGGAGTCTAAGTTGACTCGTACAGCTTAACTGGCTTATGAAGTGTTGATCTGCCTCCAAGCAGTATGAATCACTGAGCAAAAGCAAAAAATAATAAAATAATTTTTTTGTATATATATTATATTATAAATAAATATAAATATGTACATATTCAATAAAAAAATAGCTTGAATTACATGATAGCTCCCGTAAAGAAAATAAATCATGCATATGGTGATTTATTATTTAAACTCTGTTCTTAAAAGTATTATCAGAAAAATGTTTTTCAATCAACCTTTTATTCTGAAAGTGAGAAGAAAAACGATATTAGAGAAATAACCGGGAACTTGGTGATTTCATTTGCAAGTCATATGTTACTTTTGTAAGTGAATTTGGTGCATCCCTATTTTGAAATTTCACACTAAGATCTCTCTAGGCTGTCTGAGTAAATCTAACTTTATCAGTTTCTAAGGCAAACCTGTGGCCCTTTGGTTACTACAGAACTGTGATACAATCATTCTTAACCAAATTCACTTTCCTCTTTACTAAAATCCTAGCTCTGTGATGAGATATTTTCCTGACATTCAATATCTGAAATGCTTTTTTAAAAAATATTTTTTTGAATACAAGGCATCTTCATGAAATTATTTTGAATTGAATTATTTTTGTTTTGAGACGATATTTAATATTATAATCCCAATACAATGAATACAACAATAAAATGCATAGAAGGGCATGCAAATAAGACACAGAACTGCTAAAATATTGCTAAAGGATACCTAGCGGCTAAAGTAACACTGTGAATGAGTAG
Source organism: Xenopus petersii (assembly GCA_038501925.1). NCBI lineage: Eukaryota > Metazoa > Chordata > Amphibia > Anura > Pipidae > Xenopus > Xenopus petersii. The sequence goes on along the minus strand of CM076687.1, from coordinate 93,241,210 downwards.
ATTACTCTGCTGATTTTTAATCTAAATCAAAGGAACATTTCATCTCAGGTTTTGATTGTCTGACCCGGTTGAGGTACTGAAGTTAAAAAACCGAAAATAATAATCACATTTTTTGTTAGCAAATATACTGTTGTTCAAGATTCTGTACAGTGACCCTCTCATCTAAAAATCATTTTAGCTTACATTTCTCTTCACAGAAAAGTAGCAAAATATTACTTGGAGAGAAGAAACCACATTTTGTTAAGAACCTATCCACCAAAGTGTGCAATGCGTTCAGTCACAGATACAGACTCATTTGAAGATTTCCAGGATTAGATTTACTATGAACTTTTTGATTTTATAAAACAAAGCCCATAAAACGAAAGACACTTAAAAGTCGTATGCACGTCTTTTTTAGAGATGTTGGTGTAAATGCTTGAAGTGGCCATTTTTTTATTACAAATGTCCACAGGAACTTAAAAGACCAGTAACATAAAAAAATTAGTTTCTACATAATGAAAAAAAAATCACAGGACACATTTAACTTTAAAATCACAAAGTCTTTATTACGAAATAAAGGACCGATTCTCCACTTGCGCTCCTCTTCAGAAACAGCGACAGGGAAACGATCCTTGTGTGGCACTCAATTTTTTCTCCCTGCCTTCTATAGGAGATAGCCAGGGAGGAGAAATCGAGCACTGCAAGATGGATCGTTGCCCTGTCACCGTTTCTAAAGAGGAGCACAAACGAAGAATCTATAAGTTATTTCTTACTTTGCAAATTTAAAGTTAAAAGTGTCTTGGTGGGACTGGTTGGAAGCCTCTTTAAATAAAACCACCCAAACTTATTAAAGCATTCATAGCTGTTGTAAACTCATTTAAAAATCTCAGCTGTCAATCAAATATTGTCTGCCCCTCCTCTATGCCCTGGGCATAGAGGCGGGGCAGACAATTACTTTCACTTTCCATTCAGCACTTCTTAGATGTCACTGCTCTCCACATATTCCCCTGTTCTCTTTATCATTTAATTGTGTAGCCAGTGCATGGGGATGGACATCAGGTCCCCCTCTTGCACAAATAAGATTCTGAGATGAGGCAAGGCTTGCCTTAGTAACAGTGTGCACAACATGGCTGCTGCCTGCTTGCTATAATTTTGAAATCCCAGATTGAAGGAAGCAAGATTCAAATAATTTATAAAGTGTAATTAAAGTTCATTTTGCTTGACTAATGTGATAAAATAGGATTTTAAAATAATTTTTTTGGGTGACGGGTACAACAATTGGAAGATTTTCTAAGCTGGCTTTTCGAATAGCTTTCAGGCAATTTTATGAAAAAAAATCATAGGTTTATCAGCGCGAAAACCCCAAAAATTTTACTTTTTACCATTTTATTGTGACTTTTTGTGCACAAGAAAAATTTGAGAAAATGTATTGATAAATAGGGTATTTGATCAGAATGTTTTTTAGAAAATAGTTAGAACTTTTCAAATTTTGATAAATATCCCCCTAATAGTGTAACATAGACACGTCATTATGGGTCCTTGGGGCATGTCAGTCAGGACTTGCCAGGTGAAACTTAAATGCTTGACTGACAGGAAGAATCTGGCTGCGCGGTTAAATGGTGTTGTCGGCTTTTACAAAGTGACACACAATCTCAGAGTTCACAGCTTGCATATAAAGTGCTGCCGCTTTCTTTCATGTTCAGGTACATGGCTATAACCATCCTCCCCTGCACCACAAAACGTCTCTCTCTGTACTACCTTTTTTAAGGTGTTTTTATTTGATTCACTATTACTTGATAAGTTATGTGTGGTTCTTGGCTACTGTACCTGCCTACTTACCTTTCCTGCAGGTGTAGTAATCTATATATATCATGTCAAATATACACCACCACAAAAACATACATGACTAAAGAAAGATTTGCATGAGGATGAAACATATATTTTACAAAAACAGAGGATACACATCTTGTAAAGTATACATTTCTATAAAAAAAAAATCTTATAGGCATGTAGTTGTTAATGTTAGTCTCTTTCATAAAAATCGATAGCTTGAAATAAATTCAGCCCAAGCAGATTAATATATTTTTGTAAAATAAAGAACCTTCCAAATTAAAGCATTGATTTAAGTTAATATGTTCTAGGTAAACATTTTTAACTTCTATGTAATCTTTCTTATCCATTAATTATTTTTAAACATGGCTTCAAAACACATCATTTATTTGATCCCTGCCAGTATTGCTTGTAGCAAAATTGCAGAGTTATTCAGAGAGAATGCACTTACTTTCTGCAGGATAAATTGTAATGCGGAATTGATTTCATGTCGCAAGCGCCTTCACAGTGTGAATTGCACAGAGACCATTCAACACTGCAAAGTTATTATTATTCATTATCATCAGTAAAAAAGTCCAGTCCCGGTTTTATAAGGTTATAGATAGTAATGTTTTTGGCAAACCACCAAAAGAAATAGCTATAAAACCAAGAATTATCCAACAATGACCAAACAAAGGAAATAGTAATAAGGAAGCATATTAAAAGTTTAACAATGTACAACTAACATAAGCAATTAAAACATCTATATTCTGTACAATGTATCCTTTGACTTTATAGAGCTTAAATTGAACTTGTCTTATAAAATTGATTTGGAATAATTAGTTGGTTGTAGCAGGTAATACCTTCTAAAAGGCCAATATAACTTTATAGGGCTATTCTTCTTCAAGTTTAAAAACAAATATTTTATAAAAGTACACAAATAAATGTACCATAAACATTGAGCTGGTGTATGAAAATATATCACCAACTACAATCACTTAGCAACCAACAGCATACCTAATAAATTCTTTGTTAATCAATACAAGGCAGAACATTAAAGAAATGCATTAACTATGCATTTCTTTAATAATAAAACAGCTGAAAAGAAGGATTTATTGCACTTTACATTGTAGTGGTAAAGAAACATTAAGGGGGTTATTTATCAAGGTCCGAATTTATCTCAATATCGGCTGCTACAAACTCCGATCTAACCAGCTCGGGTTTTCCACGCTTTTTTATTATTACATTTTCCCAAAAATTACCTTTACAGGAAAAGTTCAGAATTTCACGATTTTTTTGTGAATTTTCCCTGAAAACTCAGAATTTTTTGGAGTTTTCCTCTGAAAGCTCCAAAAAACATTGTGAAATTGCCCGAAACCCCAGACACAACCAAAAAATCAATGGGACTGTTCCCATTGACTGTTATGCAATCTCGACAGGTTTGAGATGCCGTGGTTTTATATTTGGGCTGTTTAGCCCTGGGGGTTTAATAAATTCTGAAAAAATCTTGATTTTTTAAGCCTATTATAACACAAAAAAATCACAAATTTTTCGGATTTCGGGGAATTTCACGCATTTGGAGCTTAGTAAACAACCCCCTAAGACAAACTAGTGATAGTCTAAACAAATTTAGAAATGAAAACGTAAAGTAACTGGACCAAAGAGAGCTCTCTTAAAGGGCAGAGACACACTTGAAGATTCAGTGAGATTTAGTCGCCCGGCAACAAATCGCCTCTTCTTCGGGCAACTAATCTTCCAAAGTTGCCCAAGTTTCATAATGAGGCAACTTTGGATGACTTTGGAGTGCTATCCCACCAGCCATTTAGATTCCAGCTGGTGGGAAGGCAGTTTGGGGAGATTTGTCGCCCGAAGAAGAGGCGGTTTGACGCAGGGCAAATAAATCTCACAAATCTTTGCGTGTGTCTCTGCCCTTAATGTTAACTTATATTTATTTTGTTTTATCTTCAGAATCTCATATCTCGTATGGCAGCAACGGTGATGAAAGCAAATTCACATAGTGGAAATTAGTGGAATGACAAGGGCACATGCATGTACTGAGTTTAAAGATGTTAAATGGTGACTCTGTATGTGCAGAGATTTATAAACTTGGAGGCTGAACAATGTTGGAAATCTGGAGATTACAAGGTGTTGCAGGCTACGAGTTCTTTGAGACTCGTGGAAATAAAGACAGCTACAGCTGATATAGATGAGATTGAGTTAAGGTGATTAAGGTGATGATATGGGAGTTATCTGCAATAATATTTTATTTAGTGCTTCTGATTGAATCACAGACTAATTAAAATAATTAGAAAATTTCGAAATTGAAGTTGCAGCCATGCATAATATTTCCAAATATTGTCTGGGCATGGGAGTTGTCAGCGTGTTTTGCAGCAGGACTGGAATTGCCTCATTTGTGATTTATTGCTTGCTGTGTGCCCTACTTTTTGATTGGCTTTTGGAGCTCTGAATATTGGCCTGTTCCAACCTTCCAACTTCACATCTCTCTATACCCTTCTACCTTTGAAGTAGGTGGTGAGAAGTACTAAGTCTATGTGCACATGAAAGGGAATACTGATCTGTAAGACTGATTATTGATTATTTGCCCTATTTGTTTGTGGAGCTAAAAGATTGATAGTTTCAGTGCCCTTTAATGCAGGAATGGAAAAAAAGCTGAGATGTACTAAGGTCTCTGACCTTGGCATAATAAATGTCTTTTCTAAGTTTATTGTATCCAAATGAAAACATTCATGTTAGGTATTGTAAAGGTTACTCCAGCCTTCTGCAAAACATCTATTTTGCCCTGAAGTTATGAGGTAAGCATTACAAATAGGGGGTTATTTACTAAGCTCCGAATACCGAAATCCGAAAAATTTGTGATTTTTTTTTTATAAAATCTGACTTTTAAAAAAATCACAAATTTTTCGGAATTTATTAAACCCTGAGGGCTAAAAAGCTCTAATATAAAAACATGGCATCTCAAACCTGTCAAGCTTGCATAAAAGTCAATGGGAACAGTCCCATTGATTTTTGGTTGTGTCGGGTTTCAGGCAATTTTACAATGTTTTCTGAGCTTTCGGGTGAAACATGAAAAATTCGGAGATTTTGGGGAAAATTCACGTAAAAAACGTGAAAAACTGAGCTTTTCCCGCAAAGCAAATTGTTGGGAAAATTTAAAAATAAATAAGCGTTAAAAACCCGAGCGGGTTATATCGGAGTTTGTAGCAGCCGATATTGAGATAAATTTGGACCTTGATAAATAACCCCCCTAAACTGTCAGCAGAATCTAGAACGTTAAAAAATGCCTTTTATCCTTTAAAGGAAAACTACACCCCCCCCAAACAATGTAGGTCTCTTTAAAAAGATATTGCATAAAACAGCTCATATGTAAAATCCTGCTTCATGTAAATAAACCATTTTCATAATAATATACTTTTCTAGTAGTATGTGACATTGGGTAATCATAAATAGAAAATTGCCATTTTAAGAAATAAGGGCCGCCCCCTGGGATCATAGGATTCACTGTACTCACAAACAAACCAAACAAACCATACATGTTAGGTCACATGAGCCAATTAACAGACAGAGTTGTGTCTTTTGCTTCCACACTTCTTCCTGTTACAGTTAGAGTTGTAGTATTTCTGGTCAGGTGATCTCTGAGGCAGCACACAGACCATCACGAAATGGTGGCTGAAGGCAAGAGATGTAAAAGGGCAATATTTACTTAAATATATATTCCAGTTTGGTAAGATTCTTTAATATGCCACTTAATATGATATGAACTATCTGTTGCTTAAGTGTTCATTTTGGGGGGTATAGTTTTCCTTTAAGTTCTACTCAAAAGTGAAAAAGTGCCCTGCACTTATAACATTATATGTAAAACAAGAATTGGAGGTCAAGTTAACTTCCATTTTAGTTGTCAGTATATTACCTGCTTCACCCCCCAACTCTCATTATATGATATCTTTACTCCCAGCATTGCATAATAACAAAAGGATTGATTGTTTTATCAGAACTGAACTGCCAGGGAAGCAGAGTAATTTCTTCTGTGATAATTGTAAACAAGCACGTTACTGATAAATGTCAATCATTAGGAATTATTTAGTGACATGTCACTTTATTATTCTGCAACGCATGTCTTGTCTTACAACTCTTTTTAACCTTTAAGAACAGTTCTAAGTTAAATATCTATATATATATATATATATATATATATATATATATATATATAAATATAAATATATAGTTATATATATTAGTGTTTTTTTCCTGATTATTTGAAATGTGGCCTGCCTGCTGCAATGCATTTAATTTGCTCACAGTAATTTGATTTTGTCAAGTGATTGAAGTACAAAGTCTACAGTGCATTTTAAAGAAGAGATATTTAGCACAATTCCTATTTTTTCTATCATTTTCTATCAAATTAAAAAGGTTTAATTTGCTTTATACATTGCTGATTTCTACGAACATGATCGGATTTGGAATAAGCTGCAAAAATGTTGCCATTTGTTCCTATGAAGTCACATAAAACAGTAGGTATGGTATCTGTCATCCTGAAACCCATTATCCAGAAAGCTCTCAATTACAGAAAGGTCGTCTCCCATAGACTCCATTTTATTCAAATAATCCAAATTTTTAAAAATGATTTCCTTTCTCTCTGTAATCAGAAAATAGTACATTGTACTTGATTCCAACTAAGATATAGTTAATTTCTAATTGGAAGCAAAACCAGGCTATTGGCTGATTGACATGATTTTCTATTAGACTTAAGGTATCCCAGTTATGGAAAGATCTGTTATCCAGAAAACCCCAGGTCTCAAGCATTCTGGATAACTGGTCCAATACTAGTATTTAATGAAACAGCCTTTTTCCTTTGTGCTTCTTGCATTTAACTTTAATGGCCTCTCTATGCAGCTCTACCTTCATTTCACAGTGCTGCATACCAGAGTGGGCAGGAGGTGGGTGGTACATGAGCATCCTCTAAAACAGGGATCCCCAACCTTTTATACCCAAGAGACATATTCAAACATAAAAAGAGTTTGGGAGCAACAGAAGCATGAAAAAAGTTCCTGTGGGTACCAAATAAGCTATTTGGTAGCCCTGTGTAGACTAGCACCCTACAGGAGGCTCTGTTTGGCAGTACAACTAAAACTTGCCTCTAAGCCAAGGATTAAAAAAATAAGCACCGAGGGCAACATCCAAGGAGTTGGTGAGCAACGTGTTGCTCGTAAGCCAATGGTTGATGATCAGTGCTCTAGAACAAGTCAGCTCATAGGCACAAACTGTAAAGTGCCAGGGTCAAGATAATAGGGACTTTTTAATCATGCACAGGTGGCAGAGCCCATTGGCAGTGCTAAATGGGTAAGCACGCCTCTTTAGTGCTTGGTTCTTTAAGGGCTTCTATTTTTGCACCCCTGCCAATGTACAGTAGTTACCAGCTAGCTATTAGAGATGGCGCGAACTGTTCGCCGGCGAACTTGTTCGCGCGAACATCAGGTGTTCGCGCTCGCCGGAAGTTCGCGAACGTCGCGCGACGTTCGCCATTTTGGGTTCGCCATTGTTGGCGCTTTTTTTTGCCCTCTCACCCCAGACCAGCAGGTACATGGCAGCCAATCAGGAAGCTCTCCCCTGGACCACTCCCCTTCCCTATAAAAACCGAAGCCCTGCAGCGTTTTTTCACTCTGCCTGTGTGTGCTGAAGAGATAGTGTAGGGAGAGAGCTGCTGCCTGTTAGTGATTTCAGGGACAGTTGAAAGTTTGCTGGCTAGTAATCGTTTTGATACTGCTCTGTTATTGGAGGGACAGAAGTCTGCAGGGGTTTGAGGGACATTTAAGCTTAGGTAGCTTTGCTGGCTAGTAATCTACCTTCTACTGCAGTGCTCTGTATGTAGCTGCAGTGGGCAGCTGTCCTGCTTCTGATCTCATCTGCTGACTGCTGCAATAACAGTAGTCCTTGTAAGGACTGCTTTTATTTATTTTTTTGTTCCAATACAGAGCAGTATCAAGCAGATTACTAGCCAGCAAACTTACTATCATCTGTCCCTGAAATCACTAACAGCTCTCCCCCTACACTATCTCTTCCAAGCACACACAGGCAGATTTTTCAGATACATTTTTGCCCTTGATCCCCCTCTGGCATGCCACTGTCCAGGTCGTTGCACCCTTTAAACAACTTTAAAATCATTTTTCTGGCCAGAAATGTCTTTTTTAGATGTTAAAGTTCGCCTTCCCATTGAAGTCTATGGGGTTCGCGAACCGTTCGCGAACCGCTCGCATTTTTGCGCAAGTTCGCGAATATGTTCGCGAACTTTTTTTCCGACGTTCGCTACATCCCTACTAGCTATTTGTAAATGAGTCCATTGAATTAAATATATTGAATAAAGTACCCCCTCTTGTAAAATATAAGGATATTATTAGTTACCGAGGAGTTTCATGACCATATAAAAACACGAGGCCGAAGGCCGAATGTTTTTATACAGGTCATGGAACTCCGAGGTAACTTCTAATATCCTCATATTTTACAACTGGGGGTACTTTATTTATTATAATACACAAATTGTAGTGAGTCATGTGACAGAAATGACATCACTACTCACCGTTTATAACTGATGACATCACTACTCACCGTTTATAAGGATATAATTTACAGGATATTCATGGCTTTTGTGTATTATAATACATATTACTGTCCTTTGGCTGGCATATTATGGGTTGATAACTAGTGGTCAGTGCTATCACTGTCTTGTCATTTACAAAATTTGATAACCTAGTTATAAACAAAAGATATGCAATATTTCGGGGCAAATTCATCAAGGGTCGAATTTCGAGGGGTTAAATCCCTCGAAATTCGACTGGGGAATAGAATCGAATAGGCAATTCGGGCGAATTTACGCGCTGGCGAATAGTCGAATTGGTGAATATTCGCCAGGCGAATAGGCGCTCGATCGAATATTCGCTCGAAGGATTTTCATTCGATCGAATGCCTTTTTATTCGATCAAAAACTTGGAAAACAAGCCTATGGGACTTTCCCATAGGCTTTTAAAGCAATTCGGTAGGTTTTAGGTGGCGAAGTAGGCAGTCGAAGTATTTTTAAAAGAGACAGTACTTCGACAATCGAATGGACGAATAGTCGCAGCTTTTTTGCGCTCGATCCAGTACTTCGACTATCGAATGGCAAATAGTCGCAGCGTTTTTGCGCTCAATCTATTCGAATCATTCTACTCAGGCAAATTTACACCAATTCGATAGTCGAGGAGCACAAAAAACTACTCGAAATTCGAAGTTTTTTTTACTTCTAAACCTTCACTCGAAGTTAGTGAATCGGCCCCTTGGTGTCTTCAGTTTATTTAGATAATAGGACCATTTTTTATGCTAAAGATTTCATTGTCAAATATAATATTAGTGAAATGCCTGCTCATTTAACATCTATACGCATCTATTTGCAGTTATTATCTATATTTCTTCGGACAGGTTTTTCTTTAACATGTATCTTAATGAACTTATTTAGTGCAAATGACAAGGGCTGACAGCTCCTAATTAACTCAATTCAAATGCTTTGGAAAAGATCCCCTTTCTTGCGTTTGATCTTTGTTGGGTTTTTTTATGCTTCTCAATGCCACTTTATTACTGGGAAACCAATATGTGTTTCAATGAAGTGAAACTTATGATTTGAGAATGTATTCAGCTATCCTTGCTGTTTTATGCATTTTTGTGTTCATTCAGCATTACGTTTTGATGTTGTTATGCAGAGACCATTATTTTTTTTTCCTGAACATTGCTTATCGAGCTGTTGACTTTCAGTCTGTCAACGTTCAAAATGGATAGGCAAGGTGACGGTTAATTTTTGACCAAGTGTGAGCTTAATTGGCTGCTTTTACTTAATAATCACAGTTTTCTAATTGCACCCAATAAGAAATGTAATCGGTGAGGGACATTGATCTTTAAGGATCTGATCAATCACTGGAACAGCTAACGTGGCCTGCTGTGTGTGCTTTTCCTTCAAAGCAAGAGTCAGGTAGTTCTACAGCTTTCTATCCCCAGGGCGAGTAGAAATGGATGACTGCGCTTTTATTTGTAATTACTGTGTGGTTCGTTGTTTTTAAAGAAACATGTTTACGCATACGACAAAGAAAACGTGCTGAACCACTTATTTATTGGCATTCCAGAGTGTGCAGTGAAACTCCGATGTTAATTATTTTTTAAGAACTAATGAAGATGTTAAGTTGCAAATTGTTAAAGAGATAACATTTCTTAAGCGTAGTAAAATTACGATATAAGGATTGTGAATGTATGGCAAGTCTAATACATTTTGTAAACATTGAAGGGAAGTAAAAATTTGCAGATCATTTCCATCAACCCCTAAAATGAGTAGAGCGCAATATAGGGGTGTATTGTCATAGCCCTGCAGACCTTTCTGGAATCCAGAAGCCGCCCGAAATTTCCTCGTGAGGCAACTTCGGAAAACTAAGCGCTCCGAGTGCCACCCCTCCGGGAATTTACTAGCTGGCGGGGTGGCAGTTTGGGGAGATTAGATACCCAAAGAATAGGCAATTTGTCCCAGGGCAACTAAATCTCCCTGAATCGTATCGTCTGTCTCTGCCCTAATAGGCCAACAGATCTAGATAAATTGAACATTTAATTTCCCAAACAAAACTTTAAAAATGTAATAAACTTGAAATTAGATACACTGCTAATTTCATATTTTCTAATTTCATTGCATACCTATAGTCATATATTGATATCATTCAAGGCCATTAGATTCTTGGTGCCATCCAGCTTGAAAATGGCAAAGCTGAACACAAACATCGTAGAATCTGAAGAATTGTGAGTGACCCATTCATGGACTGTCTTATATATTATCAGGGCACAGTAAGATTTGTGATATATCATAGATGCATAGTGGTTTGTATTATGGGGACAGGTTATGGGGACAGGTTTGGCCAAATTATAAACACCGGCATGAATTGGAACATATCGTGGGTGTGCTGCATATTACTGAGAGAACTAAAGCTTAACTAAAGAAGTAGCTAGAAATTCTGTACATTGTGGGTTGGGTTTCTGTACCAGACCAAGGGAACCACAGCCTTTTAGTAGGGATGATCTGTTGCTCTAAAGATGCCCCAGTAGCTCCCCATCTTTCTTCTGATTCACTGCACATACTCTGTGCTTCTGTCACTTACTGAGCTTAGGGACCAACTCAAAATGTACAGTACACATAGAATAGAAATGTTACAATATAAAGCTGATTAGTAATTAATACAGATAATTACTACATGGCAGCACAGAAACCAGTGCAACTAACATCAGAATGTAATAATCAGCCCTGTAGCATCAGCTTATATTACAGACCAACCTCATTTTCTGCTGGATAATTAGTGACGAGCCCTAAGCTTAGCTTCTCAACAGCTGCTTAGAGCCCACTGAGCATGTGAGTGTCACAGACACTTTCCAAGATGGTGACCCCCTGTGACAAGTTTGAAGTCCTGGATCATTGCTGCTATTGACAAGCTGAAACAGAACAGTAACACAGCACAAACACACCCAAGAATAGACGTAATGGTGGGCAATGCACATTTGATGAGTATCTCTTGAAATATTTTCATTTTCGCACATGATGACATCACGTGTCGGCGTCAACTTAAACAGTCAATGAGGAACCGTCGCACCACCAATTAAACTTCTCACACCATCTTTCAATAGGTTGTAGCGCTATAAAAACAATAGCTTGAAGTAATTACTGTATTATACTCTGAGATTTTGGCTCACTCCTCTATTAAAATCTGCCTCATGAAAACATTTGTACAGACTTAATTCCCTGACATAGCATTACAGTGGAACTGGGGACTGGATATTACCCATCCCAAAAACGTGACTCTTTCCTTTTAAGCATTTAATTGCAGATTCTTAGGATCATTGTCCTGTTGCAGCTTTTGGTTGTCAGACAGACAGAGACATTGTCCATTTGATTACTCTGGTATAAACTGGAGTTATGGTGTACTCTGTGATTGCGAGGTCTGGGTTCTCTTCCTGCCAAACAACTCTAAATTATCACACCACTACAGTGTTTGGAAGGTTGGTGAGTTCTTTTGTTGTATAGTTTTCTCCAAACATGGCATTGTGCATTAAGGCCAAACAACTCCACTCGTTTCACCCAGCCAGAAGGTATTGTTCCAGAAATTGTATTTTTCACTCAGATATGTCTCTGCAAAGCTATTCCTTTGGGGAGAATGTGCTCGCAACTACGATTCCATTATTTTGTGAAAGCAATAGTTGTTCTGTCTTTTTAAGGTGTTAGATTCATAAACATTTACAATGTTGGTGGGTTTTTTTAGATTCTTTTTGATTCTTTTCTCTGAGCATCATTGCATCTGTTCTATGAAGGAATTATTGGGGTTCGCAATACTGTGGAAATTGGCAGCAGACTTGAATGTTCCCCATTTGTAAATAATCTTTCAAAGTGAACTTCAGAATGTTTGGAAGTGGCTGTATATAATGGCACAGACTGCCAGGCAGCAACAATTACTTCTCTAAGATTATTGCACTGTACATAGCTGTGACATGGGGGTATAGTTATCAAATAGTGAAGTAAGAGATCAGCACAGTCCTCTAGAGTAAAATTCTGCCACTCTCCTTTCAGCGGGAGCGTAGGGAGATTAATGCGTGGCTGAAAGATTGGTGTAGGGAGGAGGGTTTTGGGTTTTTGGAGAACTGGGCTGATTTTTCAGTCGGCTACAGGCTCTTTGCTAGGGATGGGCTGCACCTCAATGATGATGGGGCAGCTGTTTTGGGAGAGAAGATGGCTAGAGGGTTGGAGGAGATTTTAAACTAGGTGTGGGGGGGGAGGGTTCAGTAAAAGATTCAGTGGTAGACAGGTTAGATGAGATAGTGGACAAAGAAAGGGAAAATGGGGGAGGAGATTTGGCTGGGGATACTGTTAAGGAGAGGGAGGACCACATGGCATATGTTCAATATGGTATATAGATAGATATGCACACTCAAAAGATAAACTAGAAGCCTTTTCTATTTGCATTAGGAGCTTTGTCTCTTCATCCTCACTTACATTGGGGGGTCTATAGCATACGCCTACAATTAATTTGCTGGATTCTTTACAATGGGTGAAGAACTCCACCCATACGACTTCTGCCCCCTCATTTTCTAACATAACCTCCTCCTTTATATGAGCTTTTAAATCCTGCCTAACATACAGACATACCCCTCCTCCTTTTCTATTGCCTCTGTCCCTCCGAAACAAAGTATAGCCACTGATATTTACTGCCCAGTCATGCGACTCATTCAGCCATGTTTCGGCCACACCAATCACATCATATTTTCCTTCCATCACCAGCAGCTCCAGCTCTCCCATTTTACCAGCCAGACTTCTTGCATTTGTAAACATACATTTAATACTGGCACCATATTGAACATACAGAATTTAGTAATAGGTGGAGGGCACACCAATTCAGCAAATGCTGTAGGTAAACAGTGCAAGAGGTGCAAACATCAAAAGGGTACCCCTACAATGGGTACCCCACAACGTAACAGTATATAGATAGATATGCACACTCAAAAGATAATAAAAGAAGGCAAATATGGTACATTTAAAATAAAGCTTTACTTATTTATGCAAATAATACACACAAAGCCACAATAGTAGGCCTGTATAATACAATACATAAGCTTACATGGTATATACCTAACGTTTAAACATAGCCACAATTACATAACAGTAAACAGTAAGTATTACAATTATACAGCAAGGAGCAGATACACCTACCACCAGTATGAGAATGGCCCCAACGTTTCGGCGTAAGCCTTTGTCAAGGGGATTCTGACGTTTGCCCTGTCGTGTAGAGCTATAAATACCCTGTTCAATTACCACATGGTGTGTGACGTCACTTCCGCCTATGTCACTTCCGCGGATGAGTCATCCGCTTAGCAACACGGCTCTCTATATTCATTGTACTTGCCTGCACTACAGGGAAAGCATGCGCTCATGTTTACGCTGTCGCTAGGTAACCAAAACATGGGGTAACTCACGATAGTTCACATAGCAACCAAATGTCATCCAGCAGCACAGGATATAAACCATACTACTAATTAATCACAGATCAAAACATAAAACCAATTTATCATATAGATAAAACATATAAATATATGTTCTAAAGTGCTTGCGTGCAAAATTAATTGATTTATACCATTGCATATAATGAAATCGATAAAGTTGGCCATATGACCTCTAAAGTGGGTATGTGCTTATACTCATGTGTCTCAATGTGTCCAATCGATGATCTGGGTCATATGACCTCTAAAGTGGGTGTGTGCTTATAATCATGTGTCTCAATGTGTCCAATGTGTATAATCGATGACCTGGGTCATATGACCTCTAAAGTTAGTATGTGCTTATAGTCATGTGTCTCAATGTGTCCAATCATATGTAGGAAATTCATGTAAAAAGATTTGTTCATAAAAATACATATAGTAACCAATCATCTTTCATTAGTTCATTATAGTGACAATCAATATTATAAAACAATCCATATTGTGCAATCTAATATTAAACAATATAAAAAAACAGACCCATGGTCAGTGCTATGTATTTAAAGTGACAGTGCTCATTAAAATATTTCCTCGTTTTTTCGTTTTTTTAAAAAAAAAAACCTTTGGTGAGGTTAATAAGAGGACACAAAGATTCAATGGATAATCCATCACTCATTTCTTATATGATCTGTGAAGATAGTAGAGATAGTAACATATAAATAAGGTTAAAAACAATTATTAAAAACATCAGAAAAACATTACTATATAGTAAACTCATATAGGTACACAGGCTGAGGTCCTACGACACACGTTAAGATTCTTAATAAGAGGAATGCCTCATTGTTTAACACAATGTCCATCAGAGGTCAATTACCAATATTGAAGGTAACATTAAAAAAACAGTGATAGTTCCCTATCCTCATTTAGACCATTCGGAGATAGGGTTTGTAACCTATATATCCACTTCAATTCACGCTGTTTCAATAGAATTTCCCTATTACCACCACGGGTAGGGGTTCTTACTCGTTCTATCCCCATAAACTTCAGTTGACTGACCTGATGGTTTGCTTCCATGAAGTGCCTTGCCAGAGGGGATGTATGTTTCTTAAGTCTAACATCACTTCTGTGTTCCCCAATTCTAATACTGAGGGACCTGGTAGTTTCCCCTACATATACTTTACCACAAGGACATTTTACCATGTATATGACATAGTCAGTCTGACAATTTATGTAGTCTGTCATTTCATACTCCCTACCCGTCATCGGGTGATAGAATTTATCTGTGCGCATCACAAAATTGCAATTAACGCACCTTCCACACTTAAACATTCCCTTAGCCCCACTCAGCCAAGTACCTTGCTTCTTTTGTGGTTCAATTAACGCATGGACCAGATGGTCCCTCAGGTTGCTTGATCTTTTATAGGCCATCATTGGAGGTTCCGCCACCCATGGTTTTAACCTCTGGTCCATCTGTAATAAATGCCAGTGTCGATATATTATCTTTTTTACCCTACCTGATTGTCTTGAGTATGTAGTGACAAAGGGTAATCTGTCTGTTTTTTTCTTTACTCTTTTGGATAATAGGGTCGTTCTCGATGTACCTTTTACTTTCTCCCTAGCTGTTTCCAACATATCTGTCCCATAGCCTCTACTCTCAAAGTGGGTCATCATTTCTTCTGCTCTCTCTTCAAATTTGTCATCTTCACTTACAATGCGCCTTGTTCGTAAAATTTGGCTATATGGTAGCCCTTTGATTGTAGAGGGTGGGTGAAAACTGTGTGGATTTAGATAAGTGATTCTGTCAGTCGGTTTCCTATATATATCAGTGGAGAACTTCCCATCTTGTAGCCTGACTGTCACGTCTAGAAAGTGTATCTGATTTCTATCATACTCCAAAGTGAATTTTATGGTTGGAATCCTGGAATTGAGGTGATCTACAAATAGTTTTAGTGATTCCTCTGTCCCTTGCCAGATAAAGAATAAATCATCTATATAGCGAAGCCACATCAATATTAAGGGCCAAAACTCCTGATTATTATAGACAAAATTGTCTTCAAAGTGTGCCATATATAAATTTGCATATGCAGGAGCAACATTAGAACCCATTGATGTGCCTTGGCTTTGTTCATAGAATTTACCTTCAAAGAGGAAATAATTCCTTTTCAGGATCCATCCCAGAAGTTGTAGAAGTAAATCCACCACTCCCCCTGGTAATCCAAGATCTGCCATTGCTGCTGTGATAACCTCGATTCCCTGATCATGGGGGATAGAGGTATAGAGGGAGGAGACGTCCATTGTGCAAAGAAATACATCTTTTGTGTTCAATTCAATCCCATTTAGCTTATTAATGAAATCAGTAGTGTCCTTAACATAGGACTTAGTCGCTAGGTAACCAAAACATGGGGTAACTCACGATAGTTCACATAGCAACCAAATGTCATCCAGCAGCACAGGATATAAACCATACTACTAATTAATCACAGATCAAAACATAAAACCAATTTATCATATAGATAAAACATATAAATATATGTTCTAAAGTGCTTGCGTGCAAAATTAATTGATTTATACCATTGCATATAATGAAATCGATAAAGTTGGCCATATGACCTCTAAAGTGGGTATGTGCTTATACTCATGTGTCTCAATGTGTCCAATCGATGATCTGGGTCATATGACCTCTAAAGTGGGTGTGTGCTTATAATCATGTGTCTCAATGTGTCCAATGTGTATAATCGATGACCTGGGTCATATGACCTCTAAAGTTAGTATGTGCTTATAGTCATGTGTCTCAATGTGTCCAATCATATGTAGGAAATTCATGTAAAAAGATTTGTTCATAAAAATACATATAGTAACCAATCATCTTTCATTAGTTCATTATAGTGACAATCAATATTATAAAACAATCCATATTGTGCAATCTTGATGTTGAATTGGAGAAATTTTTTCGTCTTTTAAGACTTAAGGCTCATTTTGCACAGGAAACGTCGGACAATAATATGCCACCATTGGGGAAAAATAATGATGATGATGATGACACACAGGAAACAGAGGATATACAAACAGAATCTTGGTATGACACGAGCAAATGTAGACCAAAAAGTAAGTTTTTTCCCCCAATGACTAATCACTGCGTTGAGACATTTGTAAAGGCAGTAGAAAGGGACATTGGAAAACTAGAATGGTCAAAAAGACACAGTAAAACCCTAAATCTATCTAGGGAGGAACGCGTGGCTTTGCAGACTTTGAAAGATGATACTTCCATCATCATTAAGCCAGCCGACAAAGGTGGGGCTATAGTGGTCATGGACATGGAAACATACAGGGGGGAGGCACTTTCTCAGTTACAAGACACAACGCATTACAGGATATTAGGTGGGGATCCGACAAATGATTTGAAACAGATGATAGATAATCTATTAAAGGTCAGTGAAGAAGCTGGTATCATTACAAACCGTTTAAAAAATTTTTTGCAGGTTGATAACCCCATAATACCTGTTTTTTATCTTTTACCAAAGATACACAAAAATCTGCAGAGACCACCAGGGAGACCCATTGTGGCAGGAATGTCGTCTGTATTTCAACCTATAGCAGTCATGTTGGACACTGTCCTCAATCCTATAGTGGTATGTACTAAGTCCTATGTTAAGGACACTACTGATTTCATTAATAAGCTAAATGGGATTGAATTGAACACAAAAGATGTATTTCTTTGCACAATGGACGTCTCCTCCCTCTATACCTCTATCCCCCATGATCAGGGAATCGAGGTTATCACAGCAGCAATGGCAGATCTTGGATTACCAGGGGGAGTGGTGGATTTACTTCTACAACTTCTGGGATGGATCCTGAAAAGGAATTATTTCCTCTTTGAAGGTAAATTCTATGAACAAAGCCAAGGCACATCAATGGGTTCTAATGTTGCTCCTGCATATGCAAATTTATATATGGCACACTTTGAAGACAATTTTGTCTATAATAATCAGGAGTTTTGGCCCTTAATATTGATGTGGCTTCGCTATATAGATGATTTATTCTTTATCTGGCAAGGGACAGAGGAATCACTAAAACTATTTGTAGATCACCTCAATTCCAGGATTCCAACCATAAAATTCACTTTGGAGTATGATAGAAATCAGATACACTTTCTAGACGTGACAGTCAGGCTACAAGATGGGAAGTTCTCCACTGATATATATAGGAAACCGACTGACAGAATCACTTATCTAAATCCACACAGTTTTCACCCACCCTCTACAATCAAAGGGCTACCATATAGCCAAATGTTACGAACAAGGCGCATTGTAAGTGAAGATGACAAATTTGAAGAGAGAGCAGAAGAAATGATGACCCACTTTGAGAGTAGAGGCTATGGGACAGATATGTTGGAAACAGCTAGGGAGAAAGTAAAAGGTACATCGAGAACGACCCTATTATCCAAAAGAGTAAAGAAAAAAACAGACAGATTACCCTTTGTCACTACATACTCAAGACAATCAGGTAGGGTAAAAAAGATAATATATCGACACTGGCATTTATTACAGATGGACCAGAGGTTAAAACCATGGGTGGCGGAACCTCCAATGATGGCCTATAAAAGATCAAGCAACCTGAGGGACCATCTGGTCCATGCGTTAATTGAACCACAAAAGAAGCAAGGTACTTGGCTGAGTGGGGCTAAGGGAATGTTTAAGTGTGGAAGGTGCGTTAATTGCAATTTTGTGATGTGCACAGATAAATTCTATCACCCGATGACGGGTAGGGAGTATGAAATGACAGACTACATAAATTGTCAGACTGACTATGTCATATACATGGTAAAATGTCCTTGTGGTAAAGTATATGTAGGGGAAACTACCAGGTCCCTCAGTATTAGAATTGGGGAACACAGAAGTGATGTTAGACTTAAGAAACATACATCCCCTCTGGCAAGGCACTTCATGGAAGCAAACCATCAGGTCAGTCAACTGAAGTTTATGGGGATAGAACGAGTAAGAACCCCTACCCGTGGTGGTAATAGGGAAATTCTATTGAAACAGCGTGAATTGAAGTGGATATATAGGTTACAAACCCTATCTCCGAATGGTCTAAATGAGGATAGGGAACTATCACTGTTTTTTTAATGTTACCTTCAATATTGGTAATTGACCTCTGATGGACATTGTGTTAAACAATGAGGCATTCCTCTTATTAAGAATCTTAACGTGTGTCGTAGGACCTCAGCCTGTGTACCTATATGAGTTTACTATATAGTAATGTTTTTCTGATGTTTTTAATAATTGTTTTTAACCTTATTTATATGTTACTATCTCTACTATCTTCACAGATCATATAAGAAATGAGTGATGGATTATCCATTGAATCTTTGTGTCCTCTTATTAACCTCACCAAAGGTTTTTTTTTTTAAAAAAACGAAAAAACGAGGAAATATTTTAATGAGCACTGTCACTTTAAATACATAGCACTGACCATGGGTCTGTTTTTTTATATTGTTTAATATTAGATTGCACAATATGGATTGTTTTATAATATTGATTGTCACTATAATGAACTAATGAAAGATGATTGGTTACTATATGTATTTTTATGAACAAATCTTTTTACATGAATTTCCTACATATGATTGGACACATTGAGACACATGACTATAAGCACATACTAACTTTAGAGGTCATATGACCCAGGTCATCGATTATACACATTGGACACATTGAGACACATGATTATAAGCACACACCCACTTTAGAGGTCATATGACCCAGATCATCGATTGGACACATTGAGACACATGAGTATAAGCACATACCCACTTTAGAGGTCATATGGCCAACTTTATCGATTTCATTATATGCAATGGTATAAATCAATTAATTTTGCACGCAAGCACTTTAGAACATATATTTATATGTTTTATCTATATGATAAATTGGTTTTATGTTTTGATCTGTGATTAATTAGTAGTATGGTTTATATCCTGTGCTGCTGGATGACATTTGGTTGCTATGTGAACTATCGTGAGTTACCCCATGTTTTGGTTACCTAGCGACAGCGTAAACATGAGCGCATGCTTTCCCTGTAGTGCAGGCAAGTACAATGAATATAGAGAGCCGTGTTGCTAAGCGGATGACTCATCCGCGGAAGTGACATAGGCGGAAGTGACGTCACACACCATGTGGTAATTGAACAGGGTATTTATAGCTCTACACGACAGGGCAAACGTCAGAATCCCCTTGACAAAGGCTTACGCCGAAACGTTGGGGCCATTCTCATACTGGTGGTAGGTGTATCTGCTCCTTGCTGTATAATTGTAATACTTACTGTTTACTGTTATGTAATTGTGGCTATGTTTAAACGTTAGGTATATACCATGTAAGCTTATGTATTGTATTATACAGGCCTACTATTGTGGCTTTGTGTGTATTATTTGCATAAATAAGTAAAGCTTTATTTTAAATGTACCATATTTGCCTTCTTTTATTATCTTTTGAGTGTGCATATCTATCTATATACTGTTACGTTGTGGGGTACCCATTGTAGGGGTACCCTTTTGATGTTTGCACCTCTTGCACTGTTTACCTACAGCATTTGCTGAATTGGTGTGCCCTCCACCTATTACTAAATTCTGTATGTTCAATATGGTGCCAGTATTAAATGTATGTTTACAAATGCAAGAAGTCTGGCTGGTAAAATGGGAGAGCTGGAGCTGCTGGTGATGGAAGGAAAATATGATGTGATTGGTGTGGCCGAAACATGGCTGAATGAGTCGCATGACTGGGCAGTAAATATCAGTGGCTATACTTTGTTTCGGAGGGACAGAGGCAATAGAAAAGGAGGAGGGGTATGTCTGTATGTTAGGCAGGATTTAAAAGCTCATATAAAGGAGGAGGTTATGTTAGAAAATGAGGGGGCAGAAGTCGTATGGGTGGAGTTCTTCACCCATTGTAAAGAATCCAGCAAATTAATTGTAGGCGTATGCTATAGACCCCCCAATGTAAGTGAGGATGAAGAGACAAAGCTCCTAATGCAAATAGAAAAGGCTACTAGTTTAGGTAAAGTAATGATAATGGGGGATTTTAATTACCCAGATATTGACTGGAGCAACGGTACTGTCAGATCAGTTAATGGGAACAAGTTTATAAACTTATTGCACGACAATTTTTTAGCACAGGTTGTTGAGGAGCCTACCAGAAAAAATGCTATTCTTGATTTAGTGATCTCAAATGACCCAGAATTTATAGCAAATGTGCAAGTCATTGAACCCCTGGGTAATAGTGACCATAAGGTTATATCTTTTAATGTCTGGTGCAAAAAACAAAAATACACTGGGGCAACAAAAACCATGAATTTTGCAAAAGCTAATTTTAGTGCCTTGAGGGCTGTCCTACAGAGCATTGATTGGGGCATTAGGTTTTCAGCTAAAAACACAGAACAGAAATGGTTGTCCTTTAAAATGATATTAAATCATTACTGTTCTCAATTTATTCCCTTAAGGACTAAACATAGAAGCTCTAAGAATCATCCTGTGTGGCTTAATACAGAAGTAAAGAAGTTAATGGGACAGAAGAGAAAGGCATTTAAAAACTACAAATCTGTAGGGACAGAAGCTGCATTTAATGAATATAAACACTGTAATAAATGTTGTAAATCAGCAATCCGGAAGGCTAAGAAAAGAAATGAAGAGTTAATTGCGGAGGAGGTAAAAACTAACCCTAAAAAGTTTTTTAAATATATTAATAGTAAAAAGATGCAGGTTGAGAGTGTTGCTCCATTAAATAATGGTACCAGTATGGTTGTAACAGATACAGATAAGGCAAATGTGTTAAATCAGTTCTTTTCTTCAGTGTATACAATAGAGGAGTCTGGGTTCACAGGCTCACTTAATAACTGCACGAATGGTTCAGCTCAATCTAGTCAGTGGCTGACTCAGGATATGATTCAAAAAGCTTTAATTCAAATTAATGTAAACAAGGCTCCAGGGCCTGATGGCATACACCCCCGGGTTCTAAGAGAGCTTAGTTCAGTTTTAGACCAGCCCTTATTTCTGATTTTCTCAGATTCACTGTCATCTGGTATGGTGCCTATGGATTGGAGAAAAGCTGATGTTATTCCAATATTTAAAAAGGGATTATGATCTCAGCCTGGCAATTATAGGCCAGTAAGCTTGACATCTGTGGTGGGCAAATTATTTGAAGGCTTGTTAAGGGATCACATTCAAAATTTTGTCCTAATGAATGGCATCATGAGCAAAAATCAGCATGGCTTTATGAAGGATAGGTCATGTCAGACGAATTTGATTGCATTTTATGATGTGGTAAGTAAGATTCTGGATAGTGGGGGGGCAGTAGATGTGATCTATTTGGATCTATTTGGATTTTGCCAAAGCATTCGATACTGTGCCCCACAAACGACTGCTTTCTAAACTAAGGTCTGTTGGGCTTAATGAAGTCGTTTGCACATGGATAGGAAACTGGCTACAGGATCGGGTACAGAGGGTAGTTGTTAATGGGACATTCGCTACTTGGAGTAAGGTTCTTAGTGGGGTCCCCCAGGGCTCAGTATTGGGTCCACTTTTATTTAACTTGTTCATTAATGACTTAGGGGAGAGTGTTGTAAGTAATGTATCAGTGTTTGCAGATGACACACAATTATCCAGCCCAATTAATTCCATCCAGGATGTGGCATCCTTGCAACATGATCTTGACAAACTGGCAAGCTGGGCAGCTAAGTGAGAGCTGTGAAGATGTGGAATTCTCTCCCTGAATCAGTTGTACAGGCTGATACATTAGATAGCTTTAAAAAGGGGTTGGATGGCTTTTTAGCAAGTAAGGGAATACAGGGTTATGGGAAATAGCTCATAGTCCAAGTTGATCCAGGGACTAGTCCGATTGCCATTTTGGAGTCAGGAAGGAATTTTTCCCCCTCTAAAGCAAATTGGAGAGGCTTCAGATGGGTTTTTTGCCTTCCTCTGGATCAACTGGCAGATAGGTAGTTAATAAAAAAAAAAAAGGTTGAACTTGATGGACATGTGTCTTTTTTCAACCTTACTTACTATGTTACTATGTTACTATGTTACTATGTATTTCTCTGGGATTTTTAACCACAAAACAAAAACAGTGGTACTGTGTTAGCCAGTAGCAAAAATAACAAACAAAAAAACAAACAAATACAAAAAGGATTGTAGAAGTGATACCTTTATTGGCTAACAATAAAAATACATTGCAAGCTTTTGGAGCACCAAGGCCCCTTCGTCAGGCATAATAAAAATGAAAGCTAGAAATAGTGATGGGCGAATTTATTCGCAATTGGCCGACAAAAACGGATGCCGCTGTGAAAAAAAATGGACGCTGACGTCAAAAATGGATGCCGGCGTCAAAAACGAGATGCTGGAGCCGTTTCACAAATTTTTTGCCGTTTCACGAATTTCGCTAATTTTTCAGCAGAGCAAAACGCCCCAAATTCACCCATCACTAGCTAGAAAGGCACAACATATATACTATTAGATCAGTGAAAGGTATTCATGGGCAATAAATTAGGAAGCTACAGATAGATCAATTGTAGACATAATACAATGAATTAGGGTGGGTTGTAAATAGTCCAGGGGTCTGGATTCAGTCAGGTCACATAGATTGACATGAAACCTGACCCTAAATTAAGGCCCTGTCTAAGGGGCACATTTACTTAGCTCGAGTGGAGGATTAGAAGAAAAAAAACTTTGAATTTCGATGTTTTTTTTTGGCTACTTCGACCATCGAATTGGCTACTTCGACCTTCGACTGCGAATCAAATGATTCAAACTAAAAATCATTCGACTATTCGACCATTCGATAGTCGAAGTATTGTTTCTTCAACCACCTACTTCGCCACCTAAAACTTACCGAGCACCAATGTTAGCCTATGGGGAAAGTCCCCATAAGCTTTCTAAGCATTTTTTTATCGAAGGAAAATCGTTCGATCGATGGATTAAAATCCTTCGAATCATTCGATTCGAAGGATTTAATCGTTCGATTTTTCCTTCGGTCGAACGAAATGCGGTAAATCCTTCGACTTCGATATTTCAGTCGAAGGATTTAACTTTGATGGTCGAATATCGAGGGTTAATTAACCCTCGATATTCGACCCATAGTAAATGTGCCCATAAATGTGTTAATTAACTCCATACATTTGAATTTAGAAATATTCCTTTCCCAATCAGTTTTAAAGTTCCCTTTTAGAATTAAGAGCTGCATGTCCTGAAGGAGAATATTTGTTTTAGTCGGGTATCTGTATGGAGCATGGGTTGTAGGTCTCTGGCTATTTTTCTAATAATGTTCAGTTGTGGGTTGTAGGTAACTACAATAGGTGTGCTGGTGCTCCGAAATCTTGCAATGTATTTTTATTGTTAGCAAATATAGGTATCACTTCTACAATACTTTTTTTGTATTTGTTTGTTTTTTTATTTGTTATTTATGGGAGTATTTATCAATGGGTAAAAGTTCATCCTTTGATAAATATGCAAAAATCCCATAGAAATGAATGGAGATTGGCGAAATTTGACTCTAGACAATTGTGACAATCTCTAACTGCACTATTTGATAAATATACCCCATGGTTTTTATACAAACATGAATACTTCAGACTAAACTGCAAAAAAAGTCTGCATTCGTATAGAGATAAAGTATAAAAGCTATTACAGCATCGAATTGCCTTCTTAATTGATAGAAAAGTAGTTATAATAATTGTATTATTGAATGAAGAAATTAATGGTTGAATAAACAAATTGATGTATGACTGATGTATGAATGATAAAAGTATCATTTGCAAAAGAAGAGGCATCCGATGTTAGGATTAGATAACTGTTTACATTGCTCAGATTTGCAATTCACAGATTTAAAGAGTGGCGCATTTTATATTTTATATTACAATACATTGGGTTTCCTGGAGAAGTCTAAATGGACAGACTACTGTTATTTGTAGTGATGACACGGACAATGATGTCACTGATGACTTTTGATTACGGTAACGGCATCACTCTAAAGGCCAGCACAGGCTCGCAATACTCCAGGGAATTATCGGTATGATGTAATGTAAGCACGTTTGTGTAGTGTGAAATTCAATAATTCAAAGAGCCAGTAATGCCCTTGTTGGTCTCCCTTGGCACTCTGTCTATGGTAGGTTTAACATCTCAGCCTCCTCCTTGATCCTTACAAACCCCATTAAAGGAGCCATGGGCCCCTGGATGTCTGCAGCAGTCCCGGGTTTCCTGACACTTTTATAAAAAGGTGAATAAACTTGTTATTTTTGTAGTCAATAAAAGAAGAGTGACACTTTCTTTGTTCCCTTTCCCAGCAAGTAATGAGAAAAAATGCCTCTTCACAGTTTGATAAATCTAAGTCCAGTGAAAGGGCATTTTCAAAGGGCAAATTGGCAGTTTTGTCCTTTGACAAATGTATCCTTCAGATTCTATAGCGAATGCAGATTGTCTAATCACCGCTCATATTCCATTTTAAATGCAGAGTCACTTTTATTTGCTTCTTTGTATCCCATTGATAAATAACAAATATGTATTTGTATTATAAAGAACATTTTTGATTAAAAACAAACTTGCCTTGACATAGTTCAGTGCTATTCCTGTGTGTTATATTTTGCATAAAAGAATATGTATTTGACTGTGCTAATGACTCATGACAATTCCTAGTGAATTAAAAACATTCTCCTAATAATGATTGTTGTACTGCTACAGTTAAATATTCATTCGAGCTTAACCAACCTTTTCAAACTTGGTGACGGGTGACACAAACAGAATTTTGATCAGCAGTCTAAATCTTTCACTGTTAAAGTTTCAAAATAGGTATTTGCAGTCTGACTGCACTCTGTACAAGGACCAGTTAAAGACAAATGAAATATAATGCTTTGGAATTATTTGTTTTTCTCTGTGTACTCCAACCAGCATATGCACATGCAGAGATATATACCGTAAAAGCAAACATTTTTAACAAAATAAAAGACTATATGATACTTTTTCCATATTTTGCAGACATATAGGAAAATAAAAGGTAATTACCTATTTATAAACTGTCAGTAGTGATGGGCAAATACATTTTGACAGGTGTGAATTTATAGCGAATTTCCATGTTTCGCCACCAGCAAATGAATTTGCGAAACTGCAGTGAAAATTTGCAGGTGAAAAATCCGCCACGTCAAAAACAATTTTGGCGCACGACAGTCGAGAGCTTAAAAATTGTTGTGCGTCAAAATGACATGGATGCCCATTGACTTTAATGCATTTGGACAAAATAGTTGTGCATATAAAAATTCAAAATTGACGATCGTCAAAATATTTTTTATACCCAATGACTTCAATACGTTTCGTGAATTTTTCACAGTTTTGTGAATCAGTAAATTCGCCCATGTCAGGTACTCACCTCAGTAACCGGCACTGGGTCCGGTCGGCGCTCTGCGTTCTAGTGCTGTGTGTTCCAGCATGTTGCGGTCAGTGACGTCACTATGGGGGCTTTGCGCTGATTCCAGGTAGCCAGGCGGCGCAGCGTGATGACGCAGGCGTCTCCATTTAAGTCTGCACAGAGGTGATTTCCAGTGCTCGGACATTGTGTTTCCTGGCTACATTTTGAGTAAGTTACTCTCTTATATATATTGAACTCGGTTTTGACTTGTTTCTGCATCCTGACTATTCTCCTGTATTTACAGGAGATCAGCCTGCTACATCTTTCTTAATTGAGTTAAAAGATACAGTCTCATTAAATAAAACTGAACCTTGACTCTCCTGATCCAATAATGACTAAAGTACATGCACACAGCCTATATGATGCATGTATGAGACAAAAATGTATAACAAATAAAGTGCTAATAAACATGAATTAATCTAATCTAATCTAACTTTGAAAAGACAGGCTCACATTATGAAATGGAAAAAATATACTTGCTTACCTTTTAGGCCATGGTAGATGTGGCATTGTCAGTAATCAAGACATAGCTGCTAACTTGAATGGAAAATGTTGTGCAAAAAGCAATAACCTTCCATGCAGAAATATTTTCACCACCACAATTTAAAAGACCATGCTTGACAAAGCCCTTAAGGTTTTTGCAGCAGTGTAGTCAATAGATCAGGAATTAGGGCAGGGAGTCTGTAGCGATGAGTAAACGTGTGGTTTGCTGGGCTTAGATGATCATGAAACCACTATATAAAGTATTCTGCATTGGAGTCAATGGAAAGGTGACATAACATGCACCTAGGGTGTTTTTAGCTCCACAGTAGCATATACTGTACATTGCCTTGTATTGTTAGAGAAACTTCTTTCACTATACTAGATCTACATCATAAAACAATCATACATACTGTATGCCCAGACTGGGTTGACCAAGATCTCCCTTTTCATTTACAATCAATTATGCACTATAATGAATGCAGCTGCCTCTCCAGAGTGCAAAAAAGCAGCAGATGGAAGACGTGGGGTGGATTAAGGACTTCTGCTGGAAATGATTCTTTATTCTGTTGATACAGTCTCCATGGAGAAATTATAGTGTGAATTTGCAAAAATGTTTGCTGTTGGCAAAACAGGAGGGTATTTGATTGGGTTACAGATAAAGCTGTTATGGGTAGGACTGAGTCTGGGTCCAAACAGGTAAAAATGTGGGTTACATTACTGGGTGCAGGTTGTTGGTCAGCAGATTTAGTGAAAGGGTAGGTTCTTCTAATTAGGTCCCTACAGTGATCTTCTTTTCTACTCCATCTACTCCATCTTTAGTGCCTGCTACAATAATTTAGTGGGTACTAATACATGCTAACAATCCAATAAATGCTAAACAAGCCAAAAGACCATCACTATTTTAACAAACACAGGAAATCAGTATTACATTTTCTGGTAGGGCGTAGGCTTGACAGGGAGTCGAAAAATCTTACCTGTGCTTGGTTGTCACTCATTGAATGCCAGAGAGAGACAATAAGTAGCGATGGGCGAATTTGTCCAGTTTTTCCAGCGAAATTTGCGAAACGAGCGAAAAATCCGCAAAATTTTGACGCCAGCGACTTTTGTCACACATTAAAGTCAATGGGCATCCCATTTAATTGTCACTGGTGTTGGAATTGTCGCTGATGTAAAAAACTTTGATGGCATCGAATTTTCGCTGCAATCTCACAAATTTTCTCACCGGCATTGTCGCGAATTTGCACCTGCCGAATAAATTCGCCCATCACTAACAATAAGGTCACCATTAGCTTTGAAGAGTAATATTTTACATGGGAAACAATCTTTTTAGGAATTTCCCAGTTTATAGAATTCCTTTGAAGACACATATGTAATTTTTACTCTGTGTTTAATACTACATTTTCAGGTTTTACTTAAATCTACCCAAACACGTAATTCTGTCAGGTATTTTTTTTGTTCACATTTAGAAAAATACCAGAAATATTCTCCAAAAATAAGAGAAACAACTAAAGACTGACCAAAGGAAGTAGTGAAGTGGTCAGGTCAAATTCTTCCAATCTAGATATACTGCACTCAGATACCTAAACCTGGTAAACTATCCATAAAGTAAAACAAAGTCTTTGCTAATTATACTTCCAAGATATGATCTAATGATAATTAGATGAAACCTTGCCTGCATCTTCTAACAAGATTATCAGAACACGCACTGCATGACGCATGAATGAGTTATAAATGTGTAACAGATACAGTCCTAATTAACATAACGTAATCTAATCAAATGTCATTTAGGCCGTACTGCATCTGGAAAGACCGTGTTACATCATTATATGTGGTGATTTCCTACTCTAAAAGAAAATGGCATGTTCTTGATGAGGAAAGGAAAACAATGTTTATATGAAATGTTAAATTATTCCACTTGAGGGTGCGTAAATTCTGAATTCATCATGCAGTCACTGAGACAGCATCGACAAACACCACAGGCTATAAACCCCCTGAACATTCGTGTACCAAATGGATTATTTATCTGGAAGGTTAAGTCACCTTATACTGTAAATGAGTAAATATGTTTAAACCAGATTCCTTGCTTATTCAAGACATTTTACGTTGGCATTTTGTTTTTAAGACCCAAACTAAAAAAAGCATTAGGAAACTCACCTGTAGAAAAAATACAAAAGCAGTAACTATTTAGTGCCTGACTCTTATTTTCATGCCCTATGTCGATATACACAAGATATTCTGCATAGTGCCATTCTTGCTTCCAGTGGCATAACTGGGGGAGCAGGGGGTGCGATTGGGCCAGGGCCCGCACCCCCTCAGGACCCCCCGGCAGCTTGCGCGCCACTCAGTTCTGCGGCTGTTTCCGGCCGTATGGAGGGGGCGGGGCCCGGCTGCACGTCCCTTGCCAGGGCCCGCCCCCCTCTAGTTACACCTCTGCTTGCTCCCAAGTTTCAATGTCCCTAATGTGTCGCGATGGCGGAACAATAGGCAGACTAGTAGTATGAAAACCAACAGACATGACTTATAGGCAAAACATATCTAATTATAACTATGAAATACATCATTTTTATTTTCTTGAGTAAATTATTTACTAAGTAGCAAATGCTGAATAAGATATGAACTAAGTAAATGAAGCAAGTGTAACGCTATTTTGGTTACTGTCCCTTTAAATAATAGCTTCCTTGGCAATTCAGGGGCCCTGAGTCCCTTTTGCAAGTCGAAAAGTACTGGAAACTAGGAATCACAGTGCAGTGCCTCCACCTAGGGAGCACTGAGGAACTTACCTCAGAGGAATCCCCTAGGAAATAATAAACACACACTTTGCAGATAACAATATTTAACTTTATATAAACTGTAAATTAGTAACTAATACAAAAGTCACGCCTGTATGGGAATATAAGGGACACCACCTAAATCCCTATTAGGTTTTAACTATCTGTTCAAACACAGTTCGTATAGTATCACAGTCCCACTTGTCTGGAAGGGTTAAAAGCACACAGTTCAAATTGCAATGTCCCTTTCCCCGGAGCTCTTATTCCCCTGGTAGCGCTACCTTTCCCAAGAGTACCTTTTCCCTTGGAAAATAGCAGCTTCCCAAGTAGCAGGCAAAATCACACAAGGCCTGTCTTCCTCTTAGGCTCAGTACTGTGGCATATCCTCTCTTCAAGGGATTTATTCAGCAATCTCTCTCAGAGGCAGATCACACTGGAAACTCTTCTCCAATGGCACTTTCCTCCTCTGAAGCTTTAGCAGCGTGGCAGGGTCAGACAGCCTCTTTCTGCACTCCTGCAGACTCACAGATCCAGCAGCTCTTGCAGGACTTTGCTCCCCTTTGATCCTTTCTCCACAGCACGTGTTAGACTCAAACACACGGCCTACACACACAGATCCAGCAGGGCCTACACACACAGCTTCACAGTCTGGCACACCCTCTCCTCCCAGGATGCACTGCGGTGTCCAGCCAATCAGGTCGCTCTCCAGCCTGTTACTGGGCTGAATGATGTCACAGACAGAAAAGCAGGGGAAGGATTTCTCTTCTCCCCTACATTCTCCCCTTGGACAAATCGGCAACGTCCTCGCTTGCCGTATGCCCTGGCATGCCTGGACAGCAAAACAGTCAAAAATGTCTTTATCACTATTGTTACCTGGGACCCTAACATCGGCCCTACCTGGAGACCTGCGCTTACCCAGACCCAGTACTTTAGATCTATCGGGGGTATCAAAGGTTTCAGGGGCCATCTTCATGTCAATAGGGTTCTCCACAGTAGTCTTCTCTCGACTCAACACCCTATCCTCTTCAGGGGAGTCACTCTGTTCACAGACAGAAGGCTCATAATAAGACTTCTGTATGGTGGAAATTTTGTAAGTCTTACAACTCCGGGCCTGATGACCCATCACTTGGCACTTGTAACATCTCCCATGGAATCTTCTACGCCTATGGCGTACTTTACACAGTGCAGATTGGGTTTCACCTTCATCAGGAACTGGGCAGTTTGACTGGATGTGGCCAAGCTTTCCACACCGGTAACACGTAGGAACTCTCTTAGTTTCAGCTGGGGGTTTGGCTCTCTCAGACAATTGAGCTTTTAAGTCCTCCAACTCTTTGCGAAGTTTCTTGTTCTCTTCTGCCAGTTTTGCTTCAGCAGGGGATTTCTCTGTATGCCCTGCAGTGGAACTCCGTTTGACCCTCACATAGGCATCAGCCTCCTCTCGCCGAACTCTCTCCATCAGAGCAACATACCCAGGGAGTAGCTTATCCTGGTAGTGTGCTCTAATTGTCATGGCAACAGGGTCACTATTCAGGGTCCCTCTTTTCAATTGGCGAATTCTCATAGAATCCATTTCATCGTCTGTAATTGCACCGCGGCTCACTAGCAATCTCAGACCTTGTTCTAGCCGCACAAGATAAGCAGACAAATCTTCCTTCTCTTTCTGGACGGTAGAGTGGAAGCGATAGAGCATCTCTGTAGCACTCTCTACAGGGCCAAACGTCACCTCCAGGACTTCAATCAGATCACCCGAAGTAGCATCGGGGTGACCAACCATATAGGACTTAACAACATCCACGGCAGGGCTGCGAAGACTCTCAAGGATCTTCCTTCTCATAGTAGTCTCGGGCCCAGTCCAATCTCTCACGGACACAACAGTGGAGTCTCTCCAACTCTCAAAGGACTCTTCACCTGAGGGTACAGGATTGGTACCTGAAAACACTTTAAGTCTCTTAAAATTTCCATTCCAGGCTAGCTGTGTCAGTTGGTCAGTAAGTTGTCCCAGCGCACTCACAATCTCTGGGGTATCCAGCCGGCCACCAGAACTATGGCGACTCCCCTTGGAGACCACGCTCTCACAGGATGGACATCTCTTTATGTGACTCTTTTCAGCCGGCGAATCAAACAACGTCTTGTTTAGCTGCACACTCTCCGGTGCCTTCACTGCATACTGAGTAGTAAGGACATCACCCTGGGAAGTTAACTCATCTGCGTCATCAGACATATCAGGCAGAACAATCTTCCAGGGCCCTTCACTTTCAGCATCAATATCAGGGGGAACACGGTCACGATCTATCTCTCTGGGGCTGTCTATAAGAACATTCAACAGGACCCCGGCAGAATCCCGCCGTGACGCAGCCACCCTTGGGCGGTAAAAAATCTGTTCCCCATCCAGAACTTGATAAATAAATTCTTCCTTCACTCTGGGCACCATGGGCCCAACAGCGGCAACCTTTCGGGGGTTAAGTCCCAATGCAGTACACCATTGGCGAACACTTTGTGGAGTTTCAAAGGCAGACATATTTTCATCAAACATCCCCAGCTTCCCAGTCGACATCTCAGCAGTGCCTCCAAAATGTAACGCTATTTTGGTTACTGTCCCTTTAAATAATAGCTTCCTTGGCAATTCAGGGGCCCTGAGTCCCTTTTGCAAGTCGAAAAGTACTGGGAACTAGGAATCACAGCGCAGTGCCTCCACCTAGGGAGCACTGAGGAACTTACCTCAGAGGAATCCCCTAGGAAATAATAAACACACACTTTGCAGATAACAATATTTAACTTTATATAAACTGTAAATTAGTAACTAATACAAAAGTCACGCCTGTATGGGAATATAAGGGACACCACCTAAATCCCTATTAGGTTTTAACTATCTGTTCAAACACAGTTCGTATAGTATCACAGTCCCACTTGTCTGGAAGGGTTAAAAGCACACAGTTCAAATTGCAATGTCCCTTTCCCCGGAGCTCTTATTCCCCTGGTAGCGCTACCTTTCCCAAGAGTACCTTTTCCCTTGGAAAATAGCAGCTTCCCACGTAGCAGGCAAAATCACACAAGGCCTGTCTTCCTGTTAGGCTCAGTACTGTGGCATATCCTCTCTTCAAGGGATTTATTCAGCAATCTCTCTCAGAGGCAGATCACACTGGAAACTCTTCTCCAATGGCACTTTCCTCCTCTGAAGCTTTAGCAGCGTGGCAGGGTCAGACAGCCTCTTTCTGCACTCCTGCAGACTCACAGATCCAGCAGCTCTTGCAGGACTTTGCTCCCCTTTGATCCTTTCTCCACAGCACGTGTTAGACTCAAACACACGGCCTACACACACAGATCCAGCAGGGCCTACACACACAGCTTCACAGTCTGGCACACCCTCTC
Organism: Xenopus petersii; assembly: GCA_038501925.1. Taxonomy (NCBI): domain Eukaryota; kingdom Metazoa; phylum Chordata; class Amphibia; order Anura; family Pipidae; genus Xenopus; species Xenopus petersii. The sequence continues at coordinate 93,208,326 of CM076687.1, read as the reverse complement.
CTCCCAGGATGCACTGCGGTGTCCAGCCAATCAGGTCGCTCTCCAGCCTGTTACTGGGCTGAATGATGTCACAGACAGAAAAGCAGGGGAAGGATTTCTCTTCTCCCCTACACAAGTCTTATATGCCTTGAGTTATACAAGAAAGCTCCAAATATAATTATATATAATATAATTTTTTTTGGCTGTTCTCACAATTTCCATAGTTTATTTTGAACAGATTAAAACCTGTCTCACTATTCAAACTATTAATTGTATTAACTGTATTTTGATAACACTTAAAATGATGCACTACACCACTTGTGTTTTAGTTGCATAGAAAGTGATACCATATTACAGTTCCTTTACAATAAGGGTTTTTTTTTTAACTTTGTACCTAGACCTAATGATGTGAGGTCCATTATGAAATTCACCCAACCCCTGAGTTAACCTGCAGATCAGGCATGTTAGAGCCAAAAATTGCTCGGGTCCATGTCAGGTGCTTGTACTTGCCCTGCGCAGTTCACATAACTTTTGATTGGCTGCTGCTTCAGGGCTCCCTCATCACTTGAAGGTCATTGGTTCGTCTATGATGTCAACTAGGGGGTGGCCAGGTCGATGGGTTTAGGCTGTGACTTTTTCTCTCAACCTCGGACCAGGAGGGTGGTTGCAGGTTAAAAAACTTCTAACCTACATATCACTGCTTTGACCATGGAAGTTGTACTAGTGGCATGCAGGTGTGATGCCTTCTGTTCATATATATGAGCCCACATTTCTGTTTAGAACTGGCACATAATAATTGAACAACACTTTAAAGATCCAGTGCATGACTGTGCATTGCGTCAAGAATGCAAGATTTATGGGATTATTGTACTTAATATCAGCTAAAAACACTTGTGTGGGGTGTGTTCTTGTGCTCATACCCAGGCTGATTCTTATTCTGGTGCAAGATGTAGATTATAGTTTCCACCTGCTATAGCTACAGGGACAAGCTTTCTGTATATAGGCCATAACAGGTGCAACGTATACTCTGTAGAGTCGTAATAAGAGACGGGTGAATATATTTGCCAGGTGCGAATTTGCGGAGAATTTCAAAGTTTTTCCGACGCTGGTGACGGAATCAACGTTGGTGCTAATTAAGATGCCGGCTACCATTAACGGAAGCCCATAGACTTTAATGAGCACCGGTGTCAAAATTGTTTGCTTATTTTGCACCAATTTTGTGAATTTCGCTGGAAATTTGCGAAATTCATGGCAAAGAGAAACGGGACAAATTCGCCCATCACTAGTTGTAATGCCAGTATATGGCTTTTGTTGAAAGTATGTAAAATGTTTCCCTGTAGGTTAGTGGAAGAATACAAAGTTATTTACTATAGAATCTAAGCATATTGTGTCCCATTTCTTTTTCAGAACATAAACTACATATTTCTCTTTTACAGAGAGAGATTATCTTTCATTTTCTGCTTGGAGAAAAGTGCCAGCTTTACCTCATTTAGGCAATCAGGAAAGAGGGGCTTTAATGTTTTTTGTGGCTCCTATTTCATCTCTTTGATATCCTAGCAAGCTCCTAATATGCTTTGATCAGCTGTATACCATATTTTCTGCTTTCTGTTTGTAAGCTTTTTTAAAAAAAATAGTGGCTGAGTATATCACAATGCATTTAACAAGGGAGGGTGTATTTTTGCACTTTCACTGGAAATCATAAGAATTGAAATAAACACTTTTTGACATACTGTACATTATTATAGCAATTAAGCATTTTAAGTCTACTTTCCTGCTATCTGCCTTATTACTGTATGTGATTTTGTCTAACTTTTATTCCTAGTGCAGCTACAGGGGTATTACAATTTTGACATCTAGTGTCTACTGGCAAAAACAAAATAATTGACAAACAATAGCAACTCCAAGGCAAAACTATTTTGGAAAAGTCAATTTCAAACGCATTTTGTTACACCCTATTAACTGCCAAATTGCTCCTGTACATCTGGTACTCTTTCTAAATTACAGCTGAAAAGAAAGGCTGCAATATTATTTAAGTCTGGGGTGTGTTTATTGGACAATATATGACCTCAGTTAGGCAACTGCATTTCATGCAAGCAGATAGAATATGCATTCTTTACATAAGGTTTGTCACATGTCACGAACCATGGGCATTCACATGCAGACTCCTTGTGAATGCACCTAAGCATGAACTTATTTACAGAAGACTCCACTGTACACTGGACCTCTGTAATCTTCTACTTAGGACATGATCCGTAACACTCCCTTACTATACCAGGACAAAGTCTTAGTAGCAAGCATATGGTGGTACCCTTGAATGCCTCCTACTTCTGTGGCTTTGCAGCAAAAGCAGTAGCAACTTTGCGTGCAGGGTGCAGTGATTCCACCTGTGTCTTAAAGGAAGAGTTCAACGTTAAAATAAAACCTGAATAAATAGATAGTATGTGCAAAATAAAAAATATTTCTAATATAGTTAGTCCAAAATGTAATTTATAAAGGCTGGAGTGAGCAGATGTTTAATATAACATATCTTCCTGCTTTGCAGTTCTCTAACTCTGAGTTACTAAGGCGCAAATTCACTAAGCGCCGAAGGCTAGCGTTAATTCGCTAGCGTTTGGCATTTTTCGTTAGTGCGCAAATTCACTAACGAACGCTGGCGTAATTTCGCTAGTGTTACTTCGCACCCTTACGCCAGGCGAATTTTCGCTAGCGATGTAACTACGCAAATTCACTAACTTGCGCAGTGTACTGAACGCTACCTTTTACGCTAGACTTCCTTCGCCACCTCAGACCTGGCGAAGCGCAATAGAGTAGATAGGGATTGTTTCAAAAAAAGTCAAATTTTTTTCTAAGTCCCAAAAAACGCTGGCGTGCTTTCTACATGATGGGTGATAGGCTGAAAAAGATCGAAAATATTTTTGGGCCTCCCCTCCTTCCCCCCTACATTTCCTGACTCATGGCAACTTACCTAGACAGTGGGCACATGTGTAGGGCAAAATAAAATTTTTATTTGCTGATTTGAAGGTTTTCTAGGCATTTGAAGTGCTGATACGTGTTCGTCCATTGAAATTTGAATTTCGCGCCGTATGTAAATGAACCATCGCTAGCGAAACTAGAGAGCTGAAAAGCAGGAAGTAGTATTCTGCTATTATGTTATACATCCAGTCACTCCAGCCTTTATACATTACATTTTTGGCTAACTATGTTAGAAACATTTTTACACTTATTTTTACACTGAACAATTCTTTTAATAATCAAGATGGGTTATTTATGAATGCAAGTGTATTGTGCAAAATGCAGTTTGGCCTGTAAATCACTGTATTTTTTACCCATACCTTTACCTATAATTACACACATTTATTACGTGTGTTTTGATGAAAATCGTGTGCAATTGAGTTTAGCATTTTTAGAGCAGGGGCTGAGTCATTTCCTGAGCATGCTTTAAAAATGGTATTTGCATCTACTGTGCCTATTGATGCAAACAGCTGTGGAGGAAACTCAATATGCAGAATAGATTCAGTACCATAGCTCCAGTCAGAACAAATTTAAAATAAAGCTGGCCATACATGTACCAATAATATTTTATGACACCAAGGGGTAAATTCACCAAGGGTTGAATATCGAGGGTTAATTAACCCTCGATATTCGACTGGGAATTAAAATCCTTCGACTTTGAATATCGAAGTCGAAGGATTTTAGCTCAAATAGTTCGATCGTACGATTAAATCCTTTGAATCGAACGATTCGAAGGATTTTAATCCAACGATCGAAGGATTATCCTTCGACTAAAAAAACTTAGGCAAGCCTATGGGGACCTTCCCCATAGGCTAACATTAGGTTCGGAAGGTTTTAGATGGTGAACTAGGGGGTTGAAGTTTTTTCTTAAAGAGACAGTACTTCGACTATCGAATGGTCGAATAGTCGAACGATTTTTAGTTAGAATCCTTCGATTCGAAGTCGAAGTCGTAGTCGAAGGTCGAAGTAGCCCATTCGATGGTCGAATTAGCCAAAAAAACACTTCGAAATTGGAAGTTTTTTCACTTCGAATCCTTCACTCGCGCTTGGTGAATTGGCCCCTAAATGTCATACAGTTATTGTAATATGTATGGTGCCCCACCAAGCCCGATTGTTCTCCATGTACTAATGGAGAATTCAATTGGTTTTGATACCATAACGCTGTATTCCCTTACTTGCTAAAAAAAGCCATGCAAACCCTTTTTAAAGCTATCTAATGCATACCTCCCAACATCTTGGAAATAAGAAGCGGGACAAAAATAGAGTTTTTGACCACGCCTGTTATGTGGCCACACCCCCTAATTACTATGTTCATTTTACAAAATTTGGCAGGTTATGAAAGTTTGAACATATTTCTGTGTTTTCTTTTCAGTTATTACAGTTTTGTTAATGAATGTGAAAAGCCCTTTAAGCTGTGAGTCTAACTTTTACAAAGAGACCTGTTACAATTACTTATTTGCTTATCTCAAAATTCTTACAAAAGTATCTTAGCTGTACCTGGTGGCTGTTCTGGGCTCTCTGCCAAAAGCCAATTAAGTTAGAAACGTTGTATCTTTTTATGGCTGTACAGTGCAGAGAAAGTTGGAACTGACTATGGGTTGAGGTGTCTAAAGCGGGACTGTCCCACTGAAAATGGGTTAGTTGAGAGGTATGCTAATGTATCAGCCTGTACAACTGATTCAGGGAGAGAATTCCACATCTTCACAACTCTCACTGTAAAAAACCTCTTCTGAATATTTAGGCGGAACCTCTTTTTTTTCTAAATGGAATGGGTGACCTTATGTCAGCTGGAAAGACCTACTGGTAAATATATTGCTCTACGAATATCTGATGCGCCACAATGAGCATTGTATGTATGAAATTGCCCTTTTAGACATATGTCAGTTGCTACCTAATATACCCTCAAATACTATGACACTATGTATACATGAACAAGTACAGGTATGGGACCTGCTATGCAGAATGCTCGGGACCTGGAGTTTTCCGGATAACGGATCTTTCCATAATTTGGGTCTTCATGCCTTAAAGCTAATAGAAATTCATTTAAACATTAAATAAACCGAATAGGCTGGTTTTACTTCCAATAAGGATTAATTATATCTTAGTTGGGATCAAGTACAAGCTACTGTTTTATTATTACAGAGAAAAAGGAAATCATTTTTAAAAATTTGGATTATTTGGATAAAATGGAGTCTATGGGAGACAACAATTCCGTAATTCTGAGCTTTCCGGATATCGGGTTTCCGGATAAGGGATCCTATACCTGTACAAGACATGCTGCAAGCAAAAATGTGGGCCTCACTATATTGCTTGTGAGGGTTGGACTTTAAGAATTGAGATACACCCATAATAAGGATTCTGAGGAGATATGAATGATATTAGATGTTAATATTGAATAAAAGAAGGTCAATTTCTTGGTGCATTGCATTCAGAATAAGGCACAACTCTTTATGTTCTATTCTAGGAGGGCAAAGATCTGCCCCTTAGGGTAAAACCCCCTGAGCAACTTGCAAAGTTCAAAAAAGAGGGTGCTTTGTATTGCTCTGTGTTAAATAAACAAGGTCTAAGAACATATTTTTTTTAAAAAAATAAAATGTATTAGCTATTACATCTATCTACTACCATGTCTTCCAACTCTCACAGCTATTTCCCTTCTATTTTTTGCCCTTCTTTCTAAACATCTACTACCGTATATACTCGCGTATAAGCCGAGATTTTCAGCACCCAAAATGTGCTTGAAAATCCTACCTCAGCTTATACGCGGGTCACATGAAGAGCAGCGAGGAGAGAACAGCGCTAGGAGGCGTCGCGGTCTGTAGGAGGTATACGGTAACAATAAGTGGGAGGGGAGGAGCAGGAAGTGAATACGCGCTAGGCCTTTTGTGTCAGAGCCCGGAAGCGCGCGGAGGTGGAGCGGGGCCTAGCGGGTTGTGAGGGGAGGGCGAGCAAGGGGCAGAGGTCGCGGGAAAAGAAGCGGAAAGTGAGGGATTCAGTGAAGTAGGCCGCTTACACTGTCCGAAAAGCGGGCCGGCATGGAGCGCAGAGTGTTCAGCTCGTTCTCTGGTCACCTACCACGGGAAGAGAGCAGCCGCCCACGGCCCGGAGTCGGACGTGACTTCCAGGACTTCCCTGTGAGTGATTGTTTGGTTCCTCCTGTACCCAAAATGTGGCCGGGGGTTGGCAAAACTTGTGTTTTGCTACAGTGCCCAGTATAAGTGTATAGATTGTATGCTCCGTGGAACATACACCTCCTTCCTTGTGTCACTGGCACACTACATGTGGGGGGCGCTGTATATATGTGTCACTGCCACACTACATGTGGGGGGCGCTGTATATGTGGGGCACTAACTGTGGGTGGAGGGCAGTGTATATATGTGTCACTGATGTTGCAGTGAGTGCGGGTTCCCCAGTGTCCGTGCTCGCGGCTCGGCTCTGGAGCTGTGAGTGTGTTCGTACTGTTAATCCCCAGGGCCCGAGGTGGGAGTAAGAGAGGGGGAAGGTGCCTGGGTGTAGGAACAATGTATTTGTATGGGGAGGCCATATATTTGTATGGGGAGGCCATGCCTCATGTCTGCAACCTGTGGCTCCTCCTCAACTACAACTCTCGCTCTTCCCCACCCCATTGGAGCAAATTAACCGGTAAGGCAGCTGTCTTCTTAATATATCTACCGTATTTCATCTACCAGAGGTTTTTTTTTTATCATTGTACGATGAATTAATGTTTTAAGCGTCATGGCTTGATTTTTAAAATTAAACCGACTGTTTGATATTTCTGAGACTTTTCTGAGTTGTGTCTAGGCTTATACGCGAGTCAATAGGTTTTTCTGGTTTTCATAGGTAAAATTAGGTACCTCGGCTTATACACGAGTATATACGGTACTCAACTCTCCATTTCACTATGATCTATTGTCAGGGAAATATAACTTACTTTTGGTGTTATAAAAAACAGAGAAAATTTATATTAAAATAGCTTTGGCCAGGATCCAAGTTACTAGTAATATTAAATATCCTGGTTATTTTAGAAAAGCATTCTCAAGTTATAAATTGTATAAATCAAGTTATTATAAAAACAGTTATAAGTTTAATGTACCAGCCAATTTACTTTACTTATTTTCCATGTGTATTATATATTATTTTACTCAGAAAATAGCAGGAAAATAGTAGCCTTGAATCTTAGAAGCCTTGATCCGCATGGAGAATTATAAAGTTATAAAGTAATGACCTTCGCTGACTGAACAAAACAAATACATCATGTGACTAGGAAGCAGTATAGCTGGTGATCTATTGATGTATGAATATAGCAAAGGCAAAGTCAGCCAATAGTAATACATCAAATTTAGCATATAACCGTAAGATAATATATTGCTTTCTATCAAAATATAGTACTGTACAAAAAGTAGTAAAGTCATCAAAAGTCATTTCCCTGACAACACACACTGGCTTTATAAAAGTCTTGAAAAATGGATTAGATCTTTTCCCCTAGCATTTTAATATGTTATTAGCAACTACCTTATGTTTTAATGAATTCCAGTATAAACTTCAACATTTTGCTGATATACAAATATGAGAAAAGTATGCAGAGATTCTCCAAGTGTATGTTCAGCAGACGATTAAAGAAAATTAATGCAATGTTCTTTTACTGTTTATGAATCTATTCCAGTGGGGAAATGTGCAAACCCCAGCCATTTTATTAATGTAACTGATACCCCAGGCCGGTGCTCCTATTAGCAACTGCACTGGCCTGGGGTTCTTTTCAGCTAGCCCCACAGAGCGATTCTTTTTCTCCATCTTCTTTCTTTGCCCAGGTGCTCAGTAGAGTAAAAACATGGTCAGTTTCCTTCACCGGTGCCCCTAGGCCGCATGGTCCTAGCACCTTCTTCCCACCTTTGCACGCAACAACCCGAGTAACACCCCCCCTCCCTGTGTGCACTGGGCGGCATGCAGCCCTAGGCCCAGGCCTTTGTGGCCTTGGCACAAATCTGGGCCTGAGTGAATAATTGAACTGAACAAAAAAGCCAGCCCCAGAGTAGCAAAGAAAGAAGAAGTGGGAGGATCTTGTGGTGTAAAATACTGTGCCTACAAAATCATCTCCTGCTGACATTGTTAAACATCAGCAAGCCAAATGCAAGGCTTATACGGACAGAAAACTGCACTTTCAGACTGAACCTTTAGTCAGAATTAAGAAACCAGGAATACTGACACAAGGACAATCTAAATTTATTACACCACTTGAAGTTAGAAGTCAGCAAGGACCATACACATATGAACTGTCTGATGGTCGCATATGGAATGCAGGTCACCTTGCTCCTGTTAGGAATGACTTTGGAGAAGCTCCATTTGATGAAGGACATTTTCCTACGCCTGATGCCAACTACAATAGACCTGAAGGAAGTGAACTTATAAAGCATACTGAGAGAATCAGAAAACTACCTGCATGGACCAAGGACTATGTGATATGAATAATGCATAATATTGCTTTAAGGTGCATACTGTTTAATTGTTGTTGTTTATTACATTTGCCCAAATGCTTTGTGGGAGAATATGTGGTGGTTATACAAAGGGCTTGTAGGTGTCACTGTGCACAAGAGTTGTACTGTGTATACGTAGTACTTTCTATACTGCTTAAGGCATTAGAGTTGAAGCTACTGCTGATGTGTAATGGCTGCATGAACCTGCTAATAAAGCACTGTTAACAGATCTCTCTGTATCACTCGCTGGAGGAACCCTGGACTGGTGCCCAGGGCATCAACAAAGTAAATACAATCACTGAGGGGTGCCTAACTTTTGACTAATTATTGACTTTCCTTCCCGCTTAAATAATACTTTTTGGCAAACATAATTAGCAACAAATATTTTTTTAAACAAATAAATATGGTAAATAGGTATTTCATGAATTATAATGAATTATTTAAAAATGAAGAAAATGTTTGAATGTTAAGAACTGTTAAATAGAAAGTGTACCACATAACAGTATTTTAAGTAGTACTGCTGCATTATAGAGTTAGCAGTTAGGATAATCATAAAGCTAGAATTGCTATACTGTATATGTAACAATTAGTAATATTCTGTAAATTTTGTTCTGAATCACTTTGTTTGCTGCACAACCTGCGTATTATCTCTCATTCTTTTCATCTCCCATTGACCCCATTTTAATAAACTAAAATATTTAAAATGACATCTTTTTTCTCTCTGAAATAATAATAATAATAATAATAATAATAATAAATGGTACCTTGTGATTGATCCAAATTTAGATCTAATTAATCCCAATTGGATGCAAAACAATCCTATTGGTTTATTTAATGTTTAAACGATTTTTAGTACTTAAGGTATAGATCCGAATTATGGAAACACCCCTTTATCCAGAAAGTCCAGGTCCCAGCATTCTGTATAACAGGTTCCATACATGTTGTTATTGCATGTTTGTTTAGTTATTTTTACTCTAGACTCCCACAAGAATACGTCTCTCCAAAATGGGTTTTCTAGGATAAGGTTGTGGAGTTATAGAGAAAACATCAAGAAGTGCTTGTTGGATAAACACCAAGGGGCAGATTCAATAGGCGCCAATTCACTAGCAATCAGGACCATCACTAGCATTCATTTGTACTCTATTGCCAGTCACTTTTAGCTCTGGCGAATGATCGTTACACTACAAATTCACTAAAGTGAATCGTTACACTAAAGGATTTTACTGAACGTTACCTCTATCGCCAGAGTTGACTTGGCCACCTCAGACCAGGCAAAGTGCTTAAACGAAGCAAGATCTTCCTCAATCCTGTGTGCCGAAAATGCATTAAAATTCAAAAAACGCTGGTGACTTTTCCTTTTTTGAAGCGGAATTGCCTGCAAAAATCCTGACAAACTTTTTTTGGATAACCGGTTTTCTCCACACATTTTCTTACATATGGAACATCCATTTTACAGTGGGCTCATAATTTTGACACTATGAAATGGACATTATTGTTAAAAAATGAAAAACATGTACAGGTATGGGATCCATTATCCAGAACGCTTGAATTTAGGGAAGGCCATCTCTATAGAGTCCTGTTTAAGTAAATAATTAAAATTTTTAAAAATGATTTTTTTCTCTCTCAAATAATAAAAAAAGTGCCTCATGTACTTGTTCACAGCTAAGCTGTATGGATCTATATTGGTGGCAAAATACTTATATTGAATGTATTTAATGATTAAGTAATGTTTAGCTGATTTTACCATACTATGGTAATCCATAATTATAACTTGGATCACAGCTAGGTTTTCTTTAATTTCTTATGTATACAGCTTTTGGTTTTCAGGTGTTAGAAGAACTAAATTACTGTATTTTGAATACGTTTTTTAATGCTTTTTTTTTCTCAAAATTCTTTGCTTTAAAAGACTATCACTGGAAAACCAGTCCTGAACATATTATGCATGCAGAAAGCAAAATGCAGAGAGATATATCATTTCCTAGATGTTTCATTAGCCAGTGAACATCTTTAATACATTTGCATTTTTAAATTGGAATTTAATGAGAAAACTGTATTAATGTATTTTCCTGCATTATGTGGCTTAATTTTTACAGTTTTGGGGCTTTGGTGTGATAATGTATTTACAGCTTACTTATTCCACCATATAGGCCTATTTATTTGTAAAAATGGATTAAGATACATATGTGATGCATTACTTACCTAGCTTATAACTTTAATATGCAACATATTTAACTTAAATGCTTTGTGCAGAGTTAGTACAGGCTTACTGAATGGAAACATCGTCCTTTAAAATAATATATAATGGTTCTTCGTGTCCTAAATGACAGGGTTTTGATTATTTTATTTTGTAGGAAAGTGAGACAGAAAGTTGGAAGAATAAATTGTACTTGAAATCCTCAGATTTTTTATTGTAATATCTTTCAATTGTATATTTGCTTGTCAAACTTGAATAGCAGCATAATGTAAATTCTAAAAATCTGAGAAAATCTAAGAAAAAAACCAAAAGAAATTGTGAAAATCAGAATATTACCCGCAAAGTAAATTTTCAGGAAAATTGAATAATAAATAAGCGTAAAAAACCCAAGCGGATTTAATTGGAGATTGTAGCAGAAAATATTGAGATAAATTCAGACTTTGATAAATAACCCCTATGACTGGGGGGAGGAGGGAGGGGGGTCTATGTAGGGGGTAGGGTTTTTTAACTGTAGGGTTTAGTTCTCCTTTAATGATCTCTTCTTGCAGAGGTCTTGGCCAGATTTTTATTGACAGGTAGATCTAATGGGTCTCTTAGGGGGGGTCCCTTTCCTAGTAGATGTTTTAGAGCTAACTTAAATAACCAACTCCAGCACAAACAAAAGCTAACAAAATAACTAACTCTAGCACACACATTGCAGGCAGCAAAACAGGAATCCCGTCAAAGACTGTAAATTTTAAAAGAGTGAGCTTACTAATATCATCAGTTCCGATTGTTTTTAGCGATAAGATCCATGAACTATATAAAGCACTTGACTTTCAGCCTTGTGCCTTTATTGGATCATGGACCTCTTTGCAGCATGTATAATACCGGTAGTCTTATATTTTTCAGTGGGTATTTCATGCTTTATATTATAGGATCCATTATAATTAAAAGTATCTGTGCCCAAATTGCCCATAATTAAAATGGCCATAAATTGTTTTAGAGGTATTTGTGACATTGTCTGTTCTTATTATTCACCATGTATTATGCAAAGGTCTTTCTTTATACTATAATGGCCTTGGATAAACCATATTAATTTAAAAAAAAAATACAACACATGTTTACATACTGTTATACTGATAAAAGCTCCCATGTTTTTAACCTAAGAAGTGATAACTACAACCAAAGGTAAGTAGAGTGAGCTTTTACTTAGGGGCCGATTCACTAAATTCAAGTGAATGATTCGAAGTAAAAAAACTTCGAATTTCGAAGTGTTTTTTGGGCTACTTCGACCATCGAATGGGCTACTTCGACCTTCGACTACGACTATCGAAGGATTCGAACTAAAAATCGTTCGATTATTCGACCATTCGAAAGTCGAAGTACTATCTCATTAAAAAAAAATTAGACCCCCTAGTTCGGCAGATAAAAGCTACCGAAGTCAATGTTAGCCTATGGGGAAGGTCCCCATAGGATTGCCTAAGTTTTTTTGATCGAAGGATATTCCTTCGATCGTTGGATTAAAATCCTTCGAATTTAATCGTTCGATCGAATGAATAATCCTTCGATGGTTCGATCGAATTTTCTGCGCTAAATCCTTCGACTTCGATATTCGAAGTCGAAGGATTTAAATTCCTAGTCGAATATCGAGGGTTAATTAACCCTCGATATTCGACCCATAGTAAATCTGCCCCCTAAAGTCAGGCGTTTCACTCTATAATACATGCATGTCCGCTAAGAAGAAGTAAGAAGATTGCAAATTTATACTCAATCAGAATTACCTTGGGCAGGGCCAGTTTTAACAAACAGTATCAGGCAAGTGATTATAATCACCGGGGACAGCCTAACCCACCTCCAGTGATTTAAACTTTCCTTCTCCTTTCCTTTCACTAAATTCTACCTGGAATTGTATTCTCTAGTTATATGTATCATTGTCGTTTGTCTTGTATTGAACCCGCACTGCCAGTGGTTGTAATGGGTAAGTAGTAGTGTTTAGGAGGGGAATATATTTAGGCTAGTTTCATGCACCTGATATCTCTGGTGACAAAATGGTTAAATCACATGGCTCAATGATATCATCTCTGCGATCAAGTTAATTCTCTAGAACAGGCTGTACTTACAAATGAACACAAACATTACTAAATTGTAGGTTTTAAATTGTATAATTGTACTGTATTTGCCTCTTAATCAATCTGTGTTTACCATGTTCAGGCTGAAATTAGCATAATCATCTCATGCACTATTTATCAAATATGAAAAGCACAACAAATTCTTCAGCATTCCACAGATCTTGAAACTCTGCTTACTTTACAGGTAGGGTATATCTAAAGATGTTTAACATGTATTAGGTGGAGCAGATGGTACCACTGGAATTTCAGATCATTTTGTTGATCAACCGTATTTCATCTTAAAGCTATAGCACATCTGTGTAGTGAATGTAACAATAAATGACTACTGATTTCTAGTGCAGCACTTCTTATCTTTTTTCTCACATGCTTACCACTGATGTGGTTTGGAAGAGGGCCAAGAAAATAACCTGGAAAGAATTATTACAGCATTGCTTTGTTTAACCCAAACCTGTACCTCTAGATTTACAAGTGTGGGGCAGGCCAAGGGTTGCATTTTGAAAGGGGACTTCAGCTTCCAACCCTCATGCTTACTTACTTAGGGGCAGATTTACTTATGGTCGAATATCGAGGGTTAATCAACCCTCGATATTCGACTGCCGAATTGAAATCCTTCGACTTCGAATATCGAAGTCGAAGGATTTAGCGCATTTCCTACAATCGTACGATCGAAGGAAAAATTGTTTGATCGAACAATTAAATCCTTCGAATCGAACGATTCGAAGGATTTAAATCCATCGATAGAAGGATTTTCCTTCGATCAGAAAATTGTTAGGAAGCCTATGGGGACCTTCCCCATAGGCTAACATTGGCCTCGGTAGGTTTTACTTGCCGAAGTAGGGGATCAAAGTTTTTTCTTAAAGAGACAGTACTTTGACTATTGAATGGTCAAATAGTCGAGCGATTTTTTCTTCGAATCGTTCGATTCGAAGTCGTAGGTCGAAGTAGCCCATAAGATGGTCGAAGTAGCCAAAAAAAACATTCAAAATTCGAAGTTTTTTTATTCTATTCCTTCACTCGAACTAAGTAAATGGGCCCCCTAGTTTAAACCCCTGCATTGTCCATCTAAAGCTTTGCTAGGAATTCTGGTAACATAAACATTTGCATTCAATTCTTAGAGAAAGTTGTTTTACTATCATTATCCTAAATTGAGCTATTTCAGTTCAGAAAAAAAGCCTTCAGACAAACCTTGCATCGGGAGGCATTTCCCTGCTAGTTACCGTGGACAGCAAAAAGCCGATCCAGGTAACTTTCAGAGCCGAATTTTTGGGTAGCGATGTGGCATCACAGGACCTGCCTCAGGGTAACTTAGGGGTCTGAATCACCCCTGTGTGAGGGACTGCAAATTGCTCTTCTCTAAAACTTGCACATACACAGTTACATCTGTGTACTCATAACAGTCTATAATTACACAGAGGGTAGACAGTAGCGATGGATGAATTTATTCGACAGGTGCGAATTCATGAATTTCTGTGTCTTGCCGCGGGTGAATAAATTCATGAATTTGCAGCAAAAACACTATTGACGGAATCTATGCCGGTGCCCATTTTGATGCCGTCGACTTGTCACTGGTGTCAAAATTGGAGTTTTTTACCAGTTTCACGAATTTCATGGGAAATTTGCAAAATTCGTGGCAAAGCTTAACGGGACAAATTCACCCATCACTAGTAGACAGCTGTATAATAAATAATGGCTACAAAATGCATAGGCATTCTATCGTTCCCTTTCCTGGAGCATGGTAAGCAAGAGAGACTTCTCTTTGTATCTACGTGCAATGTCTTTCATACAAAGAGCACCTAGAGGACTTGGACACCAGTGCTCTTTTACTGGCACATTGTACATCTGTCCCTTCTCCCCATCACTCACTAGTGCCCTCAGGTCTTCAGCAATGTCTATGCACTTTAGCCACTCAGATTAACATCTGGCAGGAAAAATTGCATCTCAAAACAGTTATCTGCTTATAATTAGTATAATGAGATTACAAACAGAAACAGCAATTTTCTTGTCATTTCTTAAATACAGAATCCCTTTGTGCATTGGCTTTACGTACTGTGGCTCACGCATGGGCATTCTAAATTTCTCTTTCTTGTGTCAAGGGCAGTAGGACAGACTTCTTGCATTCACCTGGAATGTCATCTGAATGGATAGCTCTGATGACTTGAGCACCACTGTACTAGTACAAACAGCCTACTATACATTTCCTCTATCAACCAACAGACTACAATTACTATTGTCATTCTTGAACATTTCCCAAACTTTGCATAAACTCTTTAATAATGTAGGTGGTGCTTTATCTGGATAATCTGCTACTCAAAAGTCCATAGAAAGCACAAAACAAAAAAAATCAGATGTCAATTACCAAATACTGGATATTCCATGTTCATTATGGGGCCAATTCATTAACTTCGAGTGAAGGAATAGAAGAAAAAAAGTGTTTTTTTGGCTACTTCGACCATCAAATGGGCTACTTCGACCTTCGACTAATACTTCGACTTCAAATCGAAGGATTCAAAGTAAAAATCGTTCGACTATTCAACCATTCGATAGTCAAAGTACTGTCTCTTTAAGAATAAACTTCGACCCCTAGTTCGCCACCTAAAAGCTACCGAACCCAATGTTAGCCTATGGGGAAGGTCCCCATAGGCTTGGCTACGTTTTTTTGGTTGAAGGATAATCCTTCGATCGTTGGATTAAAATCCTTTGAATCATTTGATTCGAAGGATTTAATCGATCGCAGTATTTGCGCTAAATCCTTCGACTTCGATATTCGAAGGATCTTCATTCCAGTCGAATATCGAGGGTTAATTAACTCTCGATATTCAACCCTTGATGAATTTGCCCCTAAGATCTTCACCTCAGGTGTACAGATACCTACAGTTTAGCACCTGTGTTTAGGGATGGGCGAATTTGACCTGTTTTGTTTCGCCAAAAAATTGCCGTCTTTTTATTTTGACGCACGACAGCATACAAGTCTATGGGCGTATTTTTTTAGGCGAAACAAGGCGAAAAAATTCACCCATGCCTACCTGTGTTAGAAAATCAGGTAGCTGGCATAAGTCTAGTAAGTTTCCTGAAACAACCAAGTAGACTTAGGGCTGAACTCCATGGAAAAATGGGGAAAGATTCGTTCTGCGGCAACGAAAGCAAGTACCGTGTCAGACCTGCCAAATATGATGGGACTGATCAAGAAATCGCAGGCACAAACTACATGTACTGTATAGGACACAACTGTCCGACTGCTTCTTCATCCAACAGTTGTACGTGTGTAATTTGTACCTGTGATTTCTTCATCAGTCACATTATATTGAGCACGTCACGTCGCATTCGTTTCATCGCCCACAGTAAATCTTTCCCCATCATTCCTAGCATCATTCAAATATATTTTGTAAGGTTTAAGTAGGGTTATTAATACAGTAGAACCCTCATTTTATGCTTTCCAGAAATAACCAGTGTAAAATCCAGGACAATGGGGCCGATTCACTAAATTCGGGTGAAGGGTTAGAATAAAAAAAACTTCGAATTTCGAAGTTTTTTTGGGCTACTTCGACCATCGAATGGGCTACTTCGACCTTCGACTTCAACCTTCGACTTCGAATCGAACGATTCAAACTAAAAATCGTTCGACTATTCGACCATTCGATAATCGAAGTACTGTCCCTTTAAAAAAAACTTCGACCCCCTACTTTGGCAGATAAAACCTACCGAAGTCAATGTTAGCCTATGGGGAAGGTCTCCATAGGCTTGCTAAGCTTTTTTTGATCGAAGGATATTCATTCGATCGTTTGATTAAAATCCTTCGAATCGTTCGATTCGAAGGATTTAATCGTTCGATCGAACGAAAAATCCTTTGATCGTTCGATCGAACGTTTAGCGCTAAATCCTTCGACTTCGATATTCGAAGTCGAAGGATTTCAATTCGAGGGTCGAATTTCGAAGTATTTTTAACTTCGAAATTCGACCCTTAGTGAATCTGCCCCAATGTGTTAAAACAAACTGTTCTTCAAATACTCAAAGAATACAAGCACATGAGTCTGTTTTACTTTGAAATACAATATTTAACTTTGTTGACAAAGGTTGCAAGGTTAAGCATTTCAGCATTAATATACTTGATTATGTTTTACGTGCCTGTGAGGTATTATATGGCTACTACATTTTTTCTTGCATTACACAATTACTTTTTCAAAAAATGACTGAACTCTAGCACTGCCAAGTATTCCATACTGACTGTGATACAAAAGGCTGTCTTGCTATTTAGTCATGTTTAAACAATGAAGTTTGCAAGCATAAATCAAAAGCTTTCAAGCTAGTTATGGATTTTGTTAAATCTAATTTTATAAATCTAATCTAATCAGACCCAATGCTTAATTAAAACATATTTCATTTGGCATAATAAGCTGTATTATCTGCAAATAGCACTAAAGAGTTATATTTAATTGTAATGTCTGAAATCTATATGAAGGTTAAGTGGATTTAGAACCTGCACTATGAAATCAAAGAACCTTTTCTTTATGCATATTCGTACATAACTTTCTATTGTATATTATGGGGAAAAACTGTAGGGCTCTATGGAAATTACTCTTGGCTTTAATAATTACTCTGTGTACTGTTCTTGATTAGTGTAGATGTTTCTGGAGTCAGGTTTTTTTTTGTCCTTGATTTTGCATTTGAAAATACTCATTTTCTGAAAATAGGTAAATTTGATCTAATGCAGTAAACCATGGCATCCATCAAGTATTTGCTTTCATTGCTCTTCCTAGTGTCACACAAGGCTAATGTTTTCCATATGATACTGCACTAATGCATATTTGCCCATAGTTAGTAATGTAGCCAGAGTATAAGGGTATGCCAAAGTTCCCTGTAATTTGTATCATGCTGTGTGCAACAATAATATTTTTGGAAACCCTGTCTGTTTGGCCAGTAAGTATGTAAGGAGATAGGTGATAACTTGTCTTTGGTTGACAGGAACATTAAGGCTAGGGCCAGACGATTGCAGATTTAAGTGCCTAAATGCAACATTTTGTATTTCACGCTCAAATCCGCCCTGCCTACAGAAAAGAGAAGGGGAGCAGCCAGGCATCAGATTCTCCAACTGTGGAGAATCTGATGCCTGGCCCTAGCCTAAAGGAATGATGCTGGAGAGCCTGAGGTTTGCCACCTCAGAGAGGTACTAGGGAGAAGCATTAGGTTAATTAGTGGTAGTGTGTTTTGATGTAGGTAGTATTGCCAAGAAGCTCAATTGAGGAGAGAGAAAACGGCTAGTGTCCTGTTTGGTGACCCAAACAAGAGGGGACTAGGCTGGACAGGGCCTAGAACCTCAAGGCAATCCTAAGCTGGTGGGACCTGTTATCCTGAGACCTCAGATATATATTTGAAAGGATAAAGTATCCCTGTGGACTCAGTGCTGGTGACAAATAAAGCAGAGTTCATGATTTCAACTAAGAGTTATGTGGAACCTTCAGTTTATTGCTTCTTATTGCTTACTACAATCACCCAGGGAGGGTGGCCATAGATGCAAAGATCCGATCATACGAATCGAGGATGGAGAGTGTGCGGAGAGTCCCGATAATTTCTCTGCATGTATTGCCGATCGGTCAATTTTCAGTGGGAGACTGTCACTAGCTTTTGTCGGACATAACATTCGTAAGATTGCTGTAGGGGCAGAACATCAGCTGATATGTTCTTTTACTACTTTATTTGATCTGAATGGTTAGTGGCAGGTCGGGAGATGGGGAAGTCCGATCATTCGAGGATTCAAACGATCGGATCTTTGCATCTATGGCCAGCTTAAGGGTTAGTTCACACAAGGAGATTTGACTAATTGCCTCGACGTCTGGGTGACAATCCCCCCGAACTGCCTCCTCGTGTCTTCCTATCCACTAGAATGAAAAGTAGCCAGCACTAAAGCACATGCGGAGCAGCGTTTCCGAAGTCGTCTGAAGTTGCCTCACGAGGAAACTGCTTTGTGTGAACTAACCTTAAATAATAGAGCATGCCATTGCTGCCAGTGTTTATGCTGCCCTCTGAGTTAAAAGTGTGAGTCTCTCAGATCTCTGAGTGTGTGAAGGAGAGAAGACTGTGTTTTATGTTGGGTTCAAGGTAAAAATCCTATGGGTTCAATGTGAGCTGAATACTGTGAACCACAGGTGAAGGTACTGTGAAGAGACAAGGGGCTGTTAGGGATTGTGCCCTGTGCCTTTTATGGGACACTTCTATAGCTAAAGAAGGTATAAAGTAGTTCTCCGACAAGAATGATTAATTACTTCTGAGAAAACCTTTAAAAAGACTGGTAAAATATATATAAGGGGAAGGAAAAGACCTGTTTTATGGCAACTTTAGCATCCCTCTCTACTGTATGCTCCAAAATACTGCTTGTCTACAATTATGGCACCTAATCTTCCCACAAAGTGTACATAAAAACTTCTGTCCACATAACAGTTTTTTGTGCACCCTGGTTTCAAAACTTGGTAGTGCACAAGAGCACATCTTAAATAGAACACTGGAGACACTTGCACTTTTCATTCGATTCCACTCAGTATTAGCAATAAGAGATTCTTAGGGTGCAATAAAAATCAACCGGAAGTCAACCGTGTCACAAAATATGTTTTACTTTACTCAGGGGCAACTGAAGCTTTGAGATAACCATAGGACTGTCTATGTGAAATACTACCACTGTATTATACCTTTATTCTCATAATGCCGCCATTTGATCATTTTTATTTAGACTATTGAGTATTCTCTTCTGCCTTTCTTGTGTGATTCTGTAAAGTCAGGTTTTGATGTCCCATGTATAGAAATATATTTTAATATGTTATATCTTAAAGGTGTTTGGTAGTGATAAGAAGGGAACCTGCAATTAATTCTATACTGGGGTCCATGGGGGCCAAACTATACACCCACATTTCTGGAAGGTTACAAAAATGCTTACACAATAAATTTAGGATTATAATTTTTGTAATTTGTGATTATTATAATTTTATTATTATAAGTTATTGTTAAAGGACAAATTCACATATCTATCACTGTACTGCAAGTTCAGCCAGCTTTAGTTCTTTAACAAAGAACTGCTAAGCCTTTCTTTTAGCTTTATACCTCATATCTCTGAAAGTACAATGAATTAATGCAGCAGATCGCTTCACCTGAATAATTTCATTGAAATATAAAGACAACTTTGTTGCTTAGCAATTCAAGGAAAAAAGGCTTTATCTGCTGTAAATGATGTCCTCCCGAGCTGGCAATTGTCCTCTAGGAAGTTATTTAAATGGCTTCAAAAGATACAACCAGCCTAACAATAGCCAGCCCCCAAGAAACACCCAATTCAGCTGAAATAAAATCATGTTGGCACAACTAAAAATTTTGTTATTTTAAGAAACATTTGTGTAATTTCCAGATTACAAACCACACACAAACATGCACATTGGACTAGAATGGGATTCTTGCATAGTTCATAACTGTGGGCCCCAAGCAACTAATGGTGCCAAGATTTAATTACATGTAATTACATTGAAATATAGTAATGAATACTTGCTATTCTGGAATTTCACAGAAGTACTCCGTATATATATATATATATATATATATATATATATATATACATACACACACACACACAGTCATATAAAAAGTTAGGAACTCTCTCAGCAATAATAATTAATAATTTACTCCACCTTCAACAAAAAAGATAACAGTGGTATGTCTTTTATTTCCGAGGAACATCTGAGCACTGGGGTGTTTTCTGAACAAAGATTTTTAGTGAAGGGAAGTATTCAGCTGTATGAAATTAATTCAAATGTGAAACACTGGCTGTGCAAAAATGTGGGTACCCTTGTAGTTTTGCTAATTTGAATGCATGTAACTGCTCAATACTGATTACTGGCAACACCAAATTGGTTGTATTAGCTTGTTAAGACTTGAACTTCATAGACAGGTGTGTCCAATCATGAGAAACAGCATTTAAGGTGGCCAATTGCAAGTTGTGCTTCTCTTTGACTCTCCTCTGAAGAGTGACAGCATGGGATCCTAAAAGCAACTCTCAAAGGATCTGAAAACAAAAATTGATCAGTATCATGGTTTAGGGGAAAGCTACAAAAAGCTATCTCAGAGGTTTAAACTGTCAGTTTCAACTGTAAGGAATGTAATTAGGAAATGGAAGGCCACAGGCACAGTTGCTGTAAAACCCAGGTCTGGCAGGCCAAGAAAAATACAGAAGCGGCATATGCGGAGGATTTTGAGAAATCTTTTGGCAACCCAAAGATCACCTCCAAAGACCTGCAAGAACATCTTGCTGCAGATGGTGTATCTGTACATCGTTCTACAATTCAGCGCAATTTGCACAAAGAACAACTGTATGGCAGGGTGATGAGAAAGAAGCCCTTTCTGCACTCACGCCACAAACAGAGTCACTTGTTGTATTCAAATGCTCATTTAGACAAGCCACAGTCATTTTGGAGACAAAAATTAAATTAATTGGTCATAACAAAAAGCGCTTTGCATGGTGGAAGAAGAACACTGCATTCCAAGAAAAATACCTGCTACCTACTGTCAAATTTGATGGAGGCTCCATCATGCTGTGGGGCTGTGTGGCTGTGTGGCTAGTTCAGGGACTGGAGCCCTTGGTAAAGTCGAGGGTCGGATGAATTCAACCCAATATCAACAAATTCTTCAGAATAATGTTCAAGCATCAGTCCCAAAGTTGAAGTTATGGATATGGAGAGGTTGGATATTCCAACAAGACAATGACCCTAAACCCCCATTTGAAATCTACAAAGGCATTTATGCAAAGGGAGAAGTACAATATTCTGGAATGCCAATCAAAGTCCCCTGACTTGAAAATCATCGAAAATCTATGGGATGATTTGAAGCAGGCTGTCCATGCTCGGCAGCCATCAAATTTAACTGAACTGGAGAGATTTTGTATGGACGAATGGTCAAAAATACCGCCATCCAGAATCCAGACACTCATCAAAGGCTATAGGAGGCATCTAGAGGCTGTTACATTTGCAAAAGGAGGTTGTAATATCTCTGTTGGGCTGCCCAAATTTATGCACCTGTCTAATTTTGTTATGATTCATATTGCATAATTTCTGTTAATCCAATAAACTTTATGTCACTGCTGAAATACTACTGTTTCCATATGGCATTAAAAGGAAGTTGCTCGGACAGTGATAAACAAAACTCCAAAGAATTAAGAGGGGTTCCCAAACTTTTTTATATTAATTATATATATATCTATATATAAATATATATCTATATATATCTATATATATATATATATAGACAAATACAAGAGTCCTCTGCACTCAACCCATTATCAATATATTTAAGACAGAGACATTTTGTGCATACTGCTACTGAAAAATGCCTTACCCTTTAAACAAAACAGGGATTGTTTGCAATATATTTAATCTGGCCAACTACGTCAAAGTTATCCCATATCTGGCCAGTCCTATGCTCAATTTACATCTGATTCATTAAGAATTCTATTGCTTCATTATACATTTTACAAAGGGACTAAGTTTTACCTGCAACTTACTTGCTGCTTTCAAAGTAAAACTCCCAAACTTGGCTGCCCTTTTATTAGACACCAGTGGGATCACCTGACTATAGCTGGGAAGGGTGGGAGCTACAACATGGAGCTGGTCACTACTCCTGTATAACTATAACAAACAAGGGAAAGTTGTGCTCACCACTAATTTTTAAAACCATTAGGCGGGGGTGCAATGAGGCTGTGACCACAAAATACATATAGACAAATACAAGAGTCCTCTGTACTCAACCCATTATCAATATATTTAAGACAGAGCCATTTTGTGCATACTGCTACTGAAAAATGACTTACCCTTTAAACAAAACAGGGATTGTTTGTCCATATATTGCAATATATTTAAGCTGGCCAACTACGTCAAAGTCATCAATATATGGACAAACAATCCCTGTTTTGTTTAAAGGCATTTTTCAGTAGCAGTGCGCACCAAATGTCTCTGTCTTAAATATATTGATAATGGGTTGAGTGCCCTAATCCAAAATACTGCCGCCATTCTTGTATTTTTTGTAAAGTAAAATTGTATAGGTGAATATGTTGAAGAACCTTTAAATAAAATAAGAATTTATGAACATAAGGCCACACAATATTCAGTTTAGAAATAACACGAAGTAACAAATATAAACATGTTAAACTATGTAGAAAATGGTAGCAATGGTAATCCTGTCTCTTTCACTCTCTGACTAAAAATCCAGATAATAGGCACGTCCATTAACTTGGTACGTGGTTGGTATGCTTTGTGTCCATTTTTCATTTTCAGCAATCTGTTCTTCAAGAGTACTTTAAAAACACAGTATCCCCTTTTATTGGTTGCTTAGGAACAGGCAGTTTGAAAGGCTTCAAATTATGTATTGAACAGGATTGTACATTTGAGGACATTTGTAAGACTCATTGCACTAGGTTGTTACAATGATGTTTAGGTTGCCATAATCTTCTCTGCATCTGTTCTACTGCCCTTGAATCCATAATGGTGCTCATTATTATCAGTAGGTTCCAGTAAAACATTATATATTGATATAATATGGCTGGAGTGGTTAGGGCCTCACCACCCTTAATTATAGGAATGTAGCACTAAGGAAGACTCACATATGAGGGAACCTAAATAGCACCCTCTGACGCATAAAAATATCAAATAGGATTTGACATTAAAACATAGCACATATAAAGTAATGATAACAAATAAAACTATGAAAATACCTACATCTTACTGGCACAAAATGTACAGATAAAATAAGTAAATAAAAATGAAAAAAGTAAAATGCAGCTGTAGAGCTATAATAAAATGAGTGGCACCTTCTCTACTAAGAGCTTACCTATATATATATATATATATATATATATATATATATATATTTCACAGGAAGAAAGCACTCACGGCTACATTTTCATAAAAAATATAGGATCTTTATTCCATCAAGCACATATCTACGCGTTTCGATCCCAGAGGATCGTCATCAGGATAATGTTCCTCTGGGATCGAAACGCGTAGATATGTGCTTGATGGAATAAAGATCCTATATTTTTTATGAAAATTTAGTCGTGAGTGCTTTCTTCCTGTGAACTGTAAATAAATTGGGGAGCACCCGGCACTTACTATATTGATTGGCGTGTGCAGATACATGGAGATATATATAGATATTTGTGCTTTGGATGAGAGCTTTCTCTCAGGGGTGAAGTCCTCACAACAGTGTGGAGGCAGGGTGTAGCGGAACAAAGTGCTATGCACAATAATTGGGCACCAGTGTGAACATAGTTTATTCAACAGAATAATCCACACAGGAGTACATAGGAATTATCAAGAACATAGAGCAACACAGGATAGCATATACTCACAAGCACCAATGATCTGCTTAGTCCCTGCAGGCAAGGGAACATGAACAGCAGCAAACAAAGGTACACCCAGCTTTCAGCCTTTTCCCTAAGTGGAACCCAGGAGAATCTCTACATCCCTAAGTCTGTACACTTAGGCCCTACTTCTGGGCAATTAGTACCCTGGATCTTAATCCCTCTGAAACTCCTTGTCAGATCCTTATGCTGCTCAACGAAATAACCTGTATATCACTCCTAGAGTGACCTATTACAGAGTATAGCTTATCCTTTATTAGGCCTAATGTACCTAGGTTCCACTACCCATTCCCTTCCTGCCTACTTGGTAAGGGCTAAAGCAATGGACCTCGAGCACATGGTTACCCAGACCTTTATACTATAGCACAGTGCCATTCATCTACTGTACACTGTGAGAACACCAATGGGCATGGCTTAAGCAAGATTAATGAAATAGGTCAGTATGACCCATTTAGGTGTCTATAACACTGGGGATTTGCCTGTCAATATCAATTAAGGGTGGCTAAATAACCAGATCCCTACACAGCATAAATTACGTTATTAGTCAGACACATAAGAACCCAATGGACGTAAATTGTAATTTTTCCCGCATTGAATTGCATCTAAAACCACTTCCATTAAAGGTAGTTGCATCCAAATGTGCACTGGGCACATCTGTATGCTTGCACTCTAGGCATTCAGACCTCAATGCCAAAAATTGAGCGCTGCTGTGCCTTTTCACATATAGACCCTGGTTCTACTGTCACCTCCTGACCAAGCGTTAGCTCCAGAGTCCCCTTTGTACTGTGGCAGTCGCAGTTGCAGCCAAAGAATCGGGCACACATGTCATTCTCAGAGCAAACATCAGACTTCTAAAATATTCAACGCAACTGCACAGATGCAGTTGTGTCTATTTTGATTGGGCACACTTGTGTTGGACACAGGTTGTGACAAATGCATTGTGTAAAATCATCCTCATTTTCGGCACTAGAGGATGCTGTTTAGGATCCTTTTTGCGTGAATACTTTCTAACTGCTTTATGCCTTTGATTAACGACAGGGACTAGTTATGCTGTTCGTTAATTTTTTAATTTTTAATGCATATTAGTAAATAATTTCTTATTGTATCCAATCTGATTGTTGCTACCTTGTATAATAGATATTATAAGAATATAATGTTATTGTAAATTGTACACTCTTGACAAATGAGTTTCTATATGTTACAAAGCCTGAATGTTAACTACACACCTTAATCTGCCCGGTAAGCACAAAGGCCGTTTTAGGTAAATTGCAGGTAAATGCTTGTCCTAGGGTTCCCTTAAACAGGAGTAAGTATTGAATTTTTTTCTTCCTATATTGGAAATGGCAGCTACTTTATAATGACTCATGTTCTCTTTAAGGCACTTAATAAGTCATGCTGTTCAATTTAATTAAAATATTTCCAGTAGGCTAATTATAGGACATGTTTTCTTCAAAAGAAATTCAGTCCTTTAAAAGGTCTGCTGAGTGCTGATCTGTTCCAAGGGGACTTTGCAAACAGGTAGTAAAAAGCCAATATAAAGCAATAGTGTTACAGCCTCATGAAACCCAGTCACATTAAAAAGCAACATGCAAATCAAAATAATAATGCTGTGTACTGCAGGTTCCAGGCCCTACTGTATCTGTAATAATTTCAGCATTGTTCCATTTGCTGCTATGGAGATGAGTCCATTGTATGTCTAAGAGCTACGAAATATAAATCCTGTAACACAGTGGGCTATGATAGAAATTACATTTAGGATAAATTGAGAAGCATGTTTTTCTTGTTGGTCCTGGAAGCAAAAATCTGTCTCCACCTCTGTTAAAACCGTTGGTATTTTCCATTGTCTTAAAGAAGGAGGAAAATCACAAGCAATGGGGGTTCCATGCTTATAGGATAGTTATAGTACATAGTTAAGCTGGGTTGAAAAAAGACCAAAGTCCATTAAGTTCAACTCCTCCAAAGGAAATTCAGCACCCACAACATAAACTATATATACCAATAGCTATACTAATTTTAGATTTTATTATCACAATTGCCTTGGATATTATGCTTGTCCAATAAATCATCCAAACCTCTCTTAAAGGCATTAACAGAATCATCCACAACGTCACTGTCCTATCTGTGAAGAACCACCTACATTGCTTCAAATGAAAGTTCTGGTGGACTTTTTTTAGTTAAAAAGGTCCCCCTGCAATCTGTCTATAATGCCCTATAATGTACTTATAAAGAGTTATCATGTCCCCTCGCAAGCATATTTTTCCAGGAAAACAACCCCAACCTTTTTGGTTGACTCTTCTTAAAGAAAATCAGAGCAGCCTCTTTCTTTCTCCTGACAACTTCCTTGACTACTTGGTGGTCAGACTGGTGGGAAAATGACCAGCAGGTGGCGTGTAACAAAATTCATTCATATTAACAGCACATGTATCCCTTAATATCTTGGAACTAAAAGAAAATAAATAATGAATGTACATTGCAAACTTTCTTAGAATAACACAATAGTCAATTTTACATTCACTTATGTTTAAAGGTTTACTTATCCTTTAAGGACTGGCGTCCAAGGGGCAGATTTACTCAAGGGCGAAGTGGCTAATGCTAGCGTCAATTTGGTAGCATTACTGGCTGCAGGGACATCTCCAATTTACTAACGGGCGCAGGCGTCATTTCGCTATCGAAAGAGATAGACACTAGTGGTCATTCGCACTCTATCACCAGGCGACAATTCGCCCTGGCGAATGGACATTACTCCACAAATTTACCCGGCAAAGTGTAGTGATGGCTGCGGAGTGGTCACTGGCGAATAAATCTGCCCCCAAGATGGCACTGCAGGTGAAGCTTTACCAGTGATAATGGGGCAGATTTACTTGAGGGCGAAATTTGCTAGCAGCCACTTTGCAGCCATAGCTACACTTCACCAGGCTAAATTTGCTTAGACAACGCTAATTCACTGGAATGCAGAGTTTTGTCATGGGTACCGAATGCTGGCTAAGTTTTGCTAGTGTTACTTCGGCAATGCGAGCAATTGAAAGTGAAGATGTGCTAGCGTTCATTTCTGTCTAACGTAAATTTGCTAGAGGTCATGAGCTCGGTTAATTTGCATATGACAGGAAATTTAAGGTTGAATGGACGTATATGTTGCAGCAAATACATTACATTACACAAGTTCAGGGAACATTAATAAAGAAAATAGAGTTGTTATAATGCCCTACACATGAGCCCACTGTATAGTTTATGTTCCATATGTTAGAAAATGTATGGGAGAACCTGGTTAAGTACTTTTGCAGGCTATCGCTCTGAAAAAAAGAAAAGAGGCCAGAATTTTTTGGACTTAGAAGCTTTTTCCACTAAAAAATATGATGTAAGTAACAGAAGATTGAGAAAGATCTATGTACTCCAATGCACTTCGCCTGGTCTGAGCTGTCGAAGGCAAGTCTGGCGAAAGAGGTAACGTTCAGTAAAATCCGCATTTCATTGAATTTGCGGAGTAACTTGTGATAGAGTGTGAATGACCGCTAGAGTCTTTCTCTTTCCCTAGCGAAGTGAAGCCAGCGCCTGTTTTGCCGATGTCCCTCTTATGTCATAAGAATATTCACAAACATGTGATAGTATCCATTTCTAAACAGCATCAAATCTTATGTTTGTAGAATAGGGTGTAGGATAGATGTAGAATAGAGTGTTGCAATGATAGTGCAGCAAGGTACATGTTGAGATACCCAATACGAATTTCATGAGTTTGATCTCTCTCTTCATTGCAAGATTGCACTTTATCATTTCAGAAGTGTCCCAAAGCTGCTCTGTGGAGCTTGAATATTTCCCAACATGGCATGGGGTGTTTTTACCATATAGGCACTAAAAACCTCTGCCTAGGGTGCCAGCTTTAAATGGGCTGCCCTCAGATGTCTATGTGATAAATAAAATCAACAGCAAAAAAAAAAACACTTCCCCTGCTGCCGGATACTTTCCCTTGAAATCCAGTTGCAGAAGTGGAGTGGGTAGGGTACCCAGTGCCAAAAGAACAGAAATTACATCACTGCGAGCCGTGAAGTCACATCCGCTGAGTTCACGGCTCGCAGAGTTCCAGTGCCCATAGCAGGACCTGACCAAGATACAGCCCTGCACATGGCGTTTTACTCACAGGGGTGGCCCTTAGGGATGGGTGAATTTTTTCGCCTTGTTTCATCGAAAAAATTACGCCAATAGACTTGTATGGTGTTGTGCGTCAAAATAAAAAGACGCACGTCAAAACAAATTTGCAATTTCGTGACCGGTATGTTGTGGGTATGTTCTAAAACTCCTTATTTATTCCCCTCTATTTATCAATTGCTTGCTTTCTTCAATATGTATTTTAACATGTTCTAGTTTTATTATTTTTAGATGCAAAGGGATTTAATAATTTATAATAAACTAGTACGGTTAGGGACATATGTTTCCTGGGTATAGAGCTCTTGGGCAGTAATACTGTATGTAATTTTGTGATAATATCTGGTCTCCTAGTGCTCTAGGGCAAAAATAATGAAAAGTTACACAGTGGGAGTTGAGGTTGCAGATGGCTTATACAGTATGAGAAAAGACTATAATAGTCATGATGTTTGTGCACAAACTAAGGAAATTTTGGAAAAATAGATATTATACCTAAATTAGCATAAACCCTTTTCCAGCTTACACTGAACCTGTAAATATATAGTAATGTCCTGAGTGGTTATAAGTTGGTTCTAGCCAAAGACAAAAAAAGTGTAGGCAATATTACTTGACATCCAATGGAAAGTGCAAAAATGTCACAAGCAATAAAAATATGAATGGTAAAGAGGTAATTACCTACTGGTGTTAATTTTTAATTTTATACAAGAGGACTGTTGTATTTACAGATTTTTATGTCAAAGTGAAACAAGATTGGTATTTGAACATGTCTTTAACTCCTCCTCACTCTTTATTTTGTTTATACTTCTCAATGTTCTGTTCTCCTGTTCGATTTATTCACTGCTAAACTAAAATGAAAAGATAATGAACTATGTCCTCTGAAGTTATCATTCATTAAAAGATTTTGTGTTCTTTTTTTAAGCAAACCATGATTAATGGCAACGTGCCATAGTATCTAAAGCAACAGAAATACAATATGCCATCCTCTAACCTTTATTTCAGACAAGCAATATAAAGTAATAGAGATCAGTATGATTAAAGAGGGAAGAGGTTGGGTGTGCACTTGCATATATAAATGATCTCAACAATGACCAGCAAAATTTCATCAAACTTGGGTAAAGGAAACTGTTCACTATATTTTTAGTAAGACAAAAATTGCATAAACAAGATTACTCCAGAGTAGCCGTTTAATCAGGGGTAAAATTGTTTTCAAAGAATTAATATGTTTTTTGACTACACCTAGCATCTGTAATAAAAACTCACCCGGTGGTCTAGTGGGGGGACGGCAGGGACACCTGCTGCCCCCTCGGTGGGGATGCCCACTGCGCCAGTCTGTTTAGCCGCAGGCGCCGCTTCCTTAGGGTGCGGCGTGTTCCTTTATGATTCAAAGGCGCGCTGGCGTGATGACGGTTGGGCTTGTGATCGTTGCCCGTTATAGGAGTTTGTTCCTGGTGCTTTCTGAGCATTGTGCTAACCTGCTATTCTGATTCCTGTGTTGACCCATGCCTGGCTATTTATCGATCCTGACTTCTGAATCCTGACCCCTGATTACCGACTTTGATTCTGCTTAACCCATCTGATTGACTTCCTGGTTTGACCCTTGCCCTAACCCAGCCTGATCTGACTACTCTATTGCCTAACGCCTTGTACTACGACCTTCTGCCCAAAGACTTTGCATTACAGTTGTGCCCCTCTGCCTGTCTAGAACCCCTTGCCTTGCCCCTCTCGTTTTAAGACCTGGCGGCATCTGAGTAGCTGAGGCCAAAGGCGGCTGCTACAGGCAGAAACACGAGCCGAGACCAGGGTGCTTGGCGTCGGTTCTAGATTTAGGGTACCAACTGTTACAGCATCAAGTTCAATTTTGGGGGAATACAAAAGGTAGAAAATCCAGGGAGGGCAGATAAAATGCACCACTGTTACTCACTGTAGCTTTTTGGCATAGCATTTTTCTCTGGGGATGCATTAAACCAGCTCATTGCTGCTCCTCTGAAAGATCCCCTTCAAGAAAGTCAGCTTGGTTTCCCAGAGCACGCGTTGTTTAGGAGATATCATATTTTGTTGTCAACACAGTGCCACGTGTTGTACTAGAACTCAGCAAGAGTATGTGACTTCTGCACTTTTGTTTTTTCTATCCTAAGGTTGGTTTCCTAATCTTTCCAATATCCAAACCTGTATTTCTAAGTACATTTCACACATGGCATTGCTTTAGGAGTATGTAACAGTCAGTTTCCATTTATGCAATAGCACTACAGTGTAGACATACATTAAATGGGAACAGCATGAAAATATCTTGGTCAGTGAACCTGTTTTTTTAATTAGCTATCCCCAGGGAAAACACAGAGATTATGTAATGATGTTTTGGTGCTATTATGAGCACAGCAGCAAGTGTAATTTAGTTTTTTTCTGGCAAATAAGGATGTGTTTTCTGAGAGTCTGAGGTCACTATGTTTGTATAAGGGTACAAAAGAATAAATCTGTCTTTTCCTGTATACAAGCTCTGTAAAAATTTCTGGAGTAAGGCTTTTACACACGCTCATTACATACAAACTATGCAATCATTTTTTTTCCTACACTTTGTTTTTTGAGTTGTTTATCTTTTTTGAGCTCTCCAGTTTGTAATTACAGCAATCTGGATGCTAGGGTCCAAATTATCCTAGCGACCACGCACGGATTTGAATATAAGACTGGAACATGAATAGAAGAGGGTCTGAATAGAAAGATGAGTAATAAAAAAAGTAGTAATAACAATAAATGTGTAGCTTTACAGAGCATTTGTTTTAGATGGGGTTAGTGACCCCCATTTGAGTCAAAAGAAGAAGCAAATAATTAAAAATCTACAAAAGAAATAAATAATGAAGATCAATTAAAAAGTTGCTTAGAACTGGACATTCTGTAACATACTAAAAGTTAACTTAAAGGTGAACCATCAATTTAAGTAACATGCGCCGGAAACATCTATGTCTGTTGTATTCCAACACCAGTTCTCAACAGTATGGAGAGTCCAACACCAGTTCTCAACAGTATGGAGATTCCAACACCAGTTCTCAACAGTATGGAGATTCCAACACCAGTTCTCAACAGTATGGAGATCATCATTCTTTCAACCATTTTCTCAAAATGATCCTTGGGTAATGGTTTGGTGAATGCGTCTGCTTCCATAGTCTATGTAGGACAATGCTGCAATTCAATGATGCCCTGGTCTTGAAGGTTCCTCAAATGGTGATATCAATGTGTTTTGTATGCTGGTTTTCTGTTTGTGACAACTTAATGCATTCTTGATTGTTTTCCAAGAGTAGGTTTGGTTTGTGTGTCCATCCCCAAATCCATCAAGAGCTTATGTAACCAGATTACTTGACAAGCTTGTGCTGCAGCAATACATTCAGCTTCTGTTGATGATAGGGCTACTGTTACTTGTTTTCTATTGGTCCGGCATATGGTGCCTTTTCCCAGTTGAAACAAAAATCCTGCAGTTGATTTGGGGTCTTTTACATAACCTGCCCAGTCTGTATATATAGATATGAATAGGATACCTTCTACAAACTTTTTCCAAGTCTTTACACATCGAATTAAAATCCTTTGATCGTTGAAATCCTTTGAATCGTTTGATTCAAAGGATTTAATCGGTCGATTGAACGATTTTAATTTGATCGAACGATTGACAAATTTGCTAAAAAAAATTCGAATTCGATATTCGATGGTCGAATTTCGAAGTATTTTCAACTTCGAAATTCGACCCTTGATAAATCTGCCCCTAAGTGTAATAAAGGTCCATGAAGGAATTTTGGGAATAACCCCACACTTTTGTGTACTGATAGGATACCAAGATAGATACCAAGATACTGATAGGGGTACCAAGAGTTTGCCGGCATTGTTGCCAGAAGTCCTAATGAAAACAAAAAAATAACATTAAAACAAGGAATTTTTTCCTTATAAATACATAAACTTTTGGTATGCCGTGAGGTATTCCTCAGCACTGTCTTGTTAGAAATATAGATATAAACTGTATATATATATATAAATATATATATATATATAAATATATATATATATATATATATATATATATATATATATATATATATATATATAGTAAGTTTAAAGAACGTTTAAAGAATACTTAGCACCTTTGTGGTAAAGTAATAGCGATTTACATTCTAGCTGGTGGGAAGGAAGGGGAAGGGAGTTCGACCCAAAGAAGAGGAGATTTGTCGCCGGGCAACTAATCTCCCAGAATCTGAGCGTGGGTCTCTGCCCTAAAAATCACGGGTGACTAATCTTCCTGTGTGTCACTACCCTTAGGGATGTGTGGTTTTGTTTAGCCAAAGAGCTGTTTGAGCTCACAACAAAAATAATACCAGGAGTCTCTATTCATTCTTCTCAGCCACTTACTCACTCTGTACATAACACTGTTCTGAATTAATCAAGGAAAACATTAGTTAAGTAACCTGCTAAGCTCAGCAGCTCATATTGGAGTGATCAATGGTTGAAGACTTTCCCATTTGTAAGCTATTAATAATTAAGGCTCATTGTATTTACTATCCACACTGATTAAATTCAGTAATGGCGCTAATATTTATTTTATGATTTTACATTCATTATCGCTGTTAACTGATTAATGTTTGCTCTGTGTAAAACTTTAATAAATTGTTTGCACTGTGTCTACTGTATGCCATTAAAGCAGTGCTGGGAATTTGGTATCCAATGCTGCAATTTGCTATCAGGCCTGTCCCTGTGCCCAGCAACAGAAGTTCATAAAGAACAATAAAAGATGGGGAAGTATCTGCAGCCAAAACCATTGTGAAGCCATCTGTTTCAGTACTCGGTTTCACTAAGTAACTAGCAAATTAGTAGCCCGCATAAAAGATTTTTTCATTGAAGCAATTATATAACAGTTCAGGATTTCAGATTATGTTTAATTAAATGGTCATATGTAAAAGGGACAAGATGGTTTGAAACTGTGCTTTGCCAAATCTCTTGGAAGTTGCTTTGTTCTGCCTTTATCACAATAAAAATGCCTTCAGATAATGAGTAATGAACATTTTTTTCTCAAATGTGTAGCACCATAAAAGGGTTTTGCTTGGAAATGGCTTGATTACAGGTTTAGCCAACTCGACTCATTCCAGAACTCAACAACTTGTCCTCTGCCAGACAGAGATTCTGTGGTGACACTGTTCAACAATTAGAGAAAATATATAACTTGCTGACAATAAAATATCAGCATTATAAAGGAAATTAATCAACTGTATTTTTCCCTGGAAAATCAAATTTGTAATCACAGAATGCTCTATAAATGTTTGTAAGTCTACAACTTTTGCTTATTGTCATGACATCATCAGTATGTTTGGTAGATAACCAGCTATTCAATGCTAACGTTGGGTTATTACAGACAGAAGATCTGATAGAAGGTTCTTGGATCAGATACTATACAGGTGGGCAGATGTAGCCATTTTTATATGGGACAGATTTATTAACACATTTTTCCATATGATATACCTGACTCTCTCATTCTTCTTAACTGGGTAAACTGTAGGGATTCACTGGATCTATTATTTTGGGGTTAAGCTGAATCCTTTGTGAAAGATTTGCCTGAATACCAAATAAAAGTAATAAGAATAAATAATATAATACCAAATAATTATTGCAAAAGCAAGGTATCTGAACCTGGCCAGTATTTTAAAGCCTTGCCTTTCTCAATATTTGTTCCCTTATCCTTTGACTTTTGGGACACATTGAGGCTCAAATCACATATTAGAATATGGGTGAAATGTAATAATATTTAGGGGCAGATGTATCAAGGGTCGAATTTCGAGGGGTTAAATTCCTCGAAATTCGTCTGGAGAATAGAATCGAATAGGGAATTCGGGCGAATTTACGCGCTGGCGAATAGTCGAATGGCTGAATATTCGCCTGGCGAATAGTCGAGGATTTTCATTCAATCAAATAATTGATCAAATGCCTTTTTATTCGATCAAAAACTTAGAAAAAAGCCTATGGATCTTTCCCATAGGCTTTTAAAGCAATTCGGTAGGTTTAATTTGGCGAAGCAGGCAGTCGAATGATTTTTAAAAGAGACAGTACTTCGACTATCGAATGGGCGAATAGTCGCAGTGTTTTTTTGCTCGATCTATTCGAATCATTCTACTCAGGCGAATTTACGCCAATTCGAAAGTCGAGGAGCACAAAAAACTCCTCGAAATTCGAGTTTTTTCCCTCTATTCATTCACCCGAGCTTAGTGAATGTGCCCCCTGGAGAAATAGAGAATGGAAATGGAGAAATGTAACCTTTGCATAAACAAAAGTTTGCATTTCACAATATAATAAATACCTGTGATCAGCCCTTATATCTTAAAGGGGAATTAAGTGTTAAATTAACTTTTAGTATGTCACAGATAAAGCTGTTGTAAACATAATTTCAATTGGTATTCATTTATTAGTTTGCTTGTTTTGTTTAGTTACTAGCCTTATTACT
Organism: Xenopus petersii; assembly: GCA_038501925.1. Taxonomy (NCBI): domain Eukaryota; kingdom Metazoa; phylum Chordata; class Amphibia; order Anura; family Pipidae; genus Xenopus; species Xenopus petersii. The sequence continues at coordinate 93,173,579 of CM076687.1, read as the reverse complement.
TTCTTTATTTCCTGACAGCAATTGAAGGTGTGGCAACCACAAAAATAGAAAAGGTACGTAATCAAAACATTTTGGTTGCATAAAAACATGTGTACTGCCAAACAGAGCCTCCTGTTTGCTGCCAGTCCATATAGGGGCTACCTATCAAAATCAAAGCCCTTATTTGGCATCCTCAGGGACTTTATTCATAATTGTATTACTCTTTTTACAATTAAATATGGCTCACTGGTAAAAAAAAAGGTGGTGGATCCCTGGTCTAAATCATTGTATGCATGCATTCTATCTTTCTTTTATCACCCCTAGGTAGGCTGTATAGGCAGTATACAATTGTCAATAATTTATAGGGATGGAATCCAGGATTCAATTCGGGATTCAGCCTTTTTCAGCAGGATTCGTATTTGGCCGAATCCTTCTGTCCAGCTGAACCGAATCCTAATTTGCAAATGCAAATTAGGGGCATGGAGGGAAATTGCGTGACTTTTTGTCAGAAAACAAGGAAGTAAAAATGTTTTTTCCCCTTCCCACCCTTAATTTGCATATGCAAATTACGAGTCGGATTTGGTTCGGTATTCAGCCTAATCTTTTGTGAAGGATTTGGGGGTTCGGCCGAATCCAAAATAGTGGATTTGGAGCATCCCTAATAATTTAGCTGTATAGCATTGGAGCATCCCTAATAATTTAGCTGTATAGCATTGTGTTGTTATGCTATTTGGGCTGAATTACATATGGACTATTTTCACGAGCACTCAAAGTGATCCATTCATAGGGGGGCCGAATAGCTTATGAATTGGTACAGAGAATGATTCATATGACGGGCACTATGGACTAATTTGAGATTTAATATGGATGTAACTGTAAGTGGGTGGGGTAATGATGATGTCATTTTCAATGATGTATTTCAACCTGTATGCATACTTGATAAATGGTTAACATGTCATGTTATTAAAGCACTCATGCAGTGCATGGGTCCAGCTTCCTTTTCTTCCTATGGTGTACTTGAAATGACAATTTTCTATTTAAAGAAAGGATTACCCAATGGCACATACTACAAAAAAAGGATATTTTTATGAAGATGCTTTATTTAGATGAAGCTGTGTCATATGAGGCGTTTTGTGCAATAATTTTTTGTAGTGACCAACATTGTTTGGGGGGTATATTTTTACTTTAAACTTCAAACCTCTGTAAAGCACTATATCATATTTCAACACTATATAATTAAATAAATTAATTAATTATAATTGACAAATATGTCCTTGTATTAATGCTATTGAATGAAGGAAGCCCCTTCCAGTCACAAGTGTGCGCAGCATTGTCAGTATCTCCTGCACTGACATATCTGTCATATAAGGGCTAGTATACTGTACCTATTATTCTATACTGAAATTATGTTAGAAGTGAAATATATGTTCTGTACACCAAGTCATGATCATGAAACTCCAAGGTAACTGCTCCTATATGTAAAAATAACATCATTATCAACAATCATTTTCATTCTCTGGGTGAAATCTGAGTTTGAAGTAACTAGTGGTTAACTGTGAAACAGAAAACAAAGGTCAAGAATGATAACAGTAGATTCTTGGAATCTGAACATAACAAGTGAATGGAAGTTTGGAAGCTTTAGTAGATGTGCATTAATAAAGTGTTGTAAGTGTAACAACTTGGTAGGTATTATGGTTATACTAAAGTAAAAACTACATATAATTTATTTGACTTTTATCATGTTTGTAGCATATTCTTTAATTATTGGTCTACAACTTATTTCCTGAACAGCATTCATCCATATAACCATCATTAACTAGTGCATTAGCCTATACATTGTAGAGTGCAGCCAGTTCCTAAACAAATGCATTCATTCTTCTTTAGTTTCGGAGCACATAAATCCAATTGTATGCTAAAACGAGACGCTGAACCAGTAAGAAATATCTAATGAACCTTTAGACAGGGGCGATCCTGGCCCCTCCGCCACCTGAGGCAGCAGCAACTGCTTCTGCCCCCCCTCCCCTGGAAATTTGCTCTTAAAGTACCAGGAGTAGCATTTTTGCTGCCCCTGGTACCTAGTGGGGCGCTGCCGCCTGAGACGACAGCCTCAACTCGCCTCATTGGCGAAGCACCCCTGCCTTTAGAGAAGGGCTGTTTGGTTGGCAGTTGATGGCTACATGTCCCCCCTTCACTGGAATTTAATGGCTCACAGCCATAAGGTCTCCACCAAGTTCTTTGTATTTGATGTTACATCTTTAAAAAAGGGAATATTTTTTACTGTATTTCAAAACATCTCAGTTAGGTCAGTACACAGCATTGCCTATAAAATCAATGAGGTTTATTCTGTGGGGTATATTTATCAAAGAGTGAAGTTAGATATCGCCACATGCCTCTAAAGTGAATTTCCTTCGCTCTCCATTCATTTTTTCATGAGATTTTTAAAAGAGTATTTATCAATGGCTGGAAGTGAAAGTTCGCCCTTTGATAAACACGCTTTTCAAAATCCCATTGAAATAAATGGAGAGTGGCGGAAATTCATTCTAGAGGACTGTGGCGATCTCTAACTTCACTCTTTGATAAATATACCCCTCTATGACAAGGATATCTTAAGAATTCCCCTAGAGGAACCAATGCAAAAGCTACAGTGTTTATGTCTAAGTTTTACTTTGTAAAGGATAACATTACAACCATAAATCTACTCAGGAGAAAACAAAATTGTTTTTCAAAATAATCCAACAATTGCCTAAACGTTGCCATTAATGTAAGACAAACATACACACTAGCTTTGTTGTTGTTCTTTCATTCCTTTGATGTTTGTCTGAGATGCAGGTCTAAGCACATCTAAGAGCATGAGCTAACTGACTATTGTGACAGCTGTACCCATGAATGTTCACATCTGCTCTTAAGCACAGACACTTTTTATGGTATGTTTTTATGAGTTTACTGCTGAAGTTTACTCCAAGTTGAATTAACAAAAATACACTAATTTTATTTAAAACAACACATGTAAATGCAATAATTTTATTATGGGATTGAACTGAAGCCCATGCGTAGGAGCCCTTAAAGGAGAACTAAAACCTAAAAATTAATGTGGCTCAAAGTGTTATATTTTATATACTGAACTTATTGCACCAGCCTAAAGTTTCACCTTCTCAATAGCAGCAATGATCCACAATGATCCTTGTCACAGGGGGTCACCATCTTGGAAAGTGTCTGAGATACTCACATGCTCAGTGGGCTCTGAGCAGCTGTTGAGAAGGTAAGCTTAGGGCTCGTCACTAATTATCCAGCAGAAAATGAGGTTGGTCTGTAATATAAGCTGATGCTACAGGGCTGATTATTAAATTCTGATGCTAATTGCACTGGTTTCTGTGCTGCCATGTAGTAATTATGTGTATTAATTACTAATTATTAAATACATTTTCTATCTGTTACTTTATTATTAATAAACATTTACCTGAAATCATATGGATTCTGACTGTTCAAACCTTTGTTGTAGTTGCCCTAAAAAGTTTAATAAAATACATTTTTTAAAAAAGCTTTAAGTTTTATATATTGACACACTGAAGCATCTACTCGTATCTGGCATGCACACCTACACTGAATTTTTGTCACAAGAAATGTATACATATATACTCAATACTCCTCACATAACATTGATAATTTTGCATATATGTACATATACACAAATGCTGTTATTGTGCAGACTTTTAAGGCTACTAATCAGGAAATTATGGCAAAGGGAATGATGACAAACCACAGACAATTGTGGTAAACAAGAACAGGCTCATGGACATATGGTTGATTCTAGTGGCATGGAAGTAATACAATGTCCCCCTTGCCGAAATCTACCAGTATTATTGTGCTGGTAATGTTTGTTAGCCTTTACAAAGCATATACCTATATATCATATATCATATACTATGTATCAGACAGCACCAAAGGGCAGAACTACCATCTGGAAATGCTTTTTGATAGCTCTTGAGATTCTCTCAACACCCCCCTGATTATAAAAATGTTTTTTTCCTTGGATAATTAGACTTGTGTAGGCTAATAATCCCAACCAACATTGTCATTTTATGGGGCTACACTGCTAAAGGAATGCTGCAAATAATTCTAGTATTAATTAAGCAATAAAAATGGCTATGTAAAAAGCACAATATTTCTTGTAAATCCATGAACCTAGTGTGTCATATAAGCTTTATACAAATTTTCAGATTAACAAGCCATCTTGGGCACTTTCAAAATAGAGACTTGGCTTGGCTAAAGGAGAATTGGCGCCAAAGTTTGAATTACGCGCCAATTGATGATGTCATACTGGAGCGTCCTGATGCTCAGCGTCAAACGCCAGCAATGTGACACTGGCGTCTATTCAACAGCCGTGATGTCAGCGTCGGACACCTACGCCCCTTTAGATGAGCAGAGACGCGCCGGGAGTTAAGAATGTCGTTGTATCTCCCGGCGCATCTTACACTACCATAGGCATCATTTTGATGATGTGCATTGGATCTAAATGCCATGCTAAGCTGTTCATGGACAACATGAAACTCATTTATGGTTCACATACAATATTCATAAGCTTATTTTACTTATGTGTTGCTTTTTATTCTGATTTTGACTTATTTCGTTTTTAGGTTCAAAAGAAAGTCTGAGCTTCAGACAAGTTCAAGCAATAAATAAATGCTTAGAATGTGATTTATCATGCCTCTTTTCTTATCACCAAGCAATTCAACTTTTGTTTATTCTGAATGTCTTTTCCCAATCTAGAGATGATAAATGCAGCACCAAATTCGGAGGTGTCCTTCTCTAAAATGGCTGATTAATTGAATGATTACATTCTTACAGATTGCATCACAGTTTGCTGGAGGATTTGTTTCAGCCAATAAACTTGAGCTTGTTCTCTCAGAATTTGTATTACAGTTAATTTAGAAGACACGGTGGCATAGGTTTCAAATGGCTAAATGGTTTATAGACTATGAAAAACAGCTAAGAAAAATCCACCCTGTAAAATATATTTTAATTCATCTCCATGATAATTTTTAAGGACCTGACCTAATTTATTGGCAAAAACCTAGCGGCCTCTAACAGTTTACATCATTTCGTAAGTAGGAGAGCTGCTTAGAATGAGTCTGTAAATAATAAAAAGGGGTTGCACTATGCAAAGTGTTAATTAACCCTCAATAATTAACCCTCGATATTCGTCTGCCGAAGTTAAATCCTTCGACTTTGAATATCAAAGTTGAACGATCAAATGAAAAATCGTTCGATCGAACGATTAAATCCTTCAAATCATTTGATTCTAAGGATTTTATTCCATTATTATTATTATTATCATTAACATGTATTTATATAGCGCCAACATATTGCGTAGCACTGTAAAGTAAATGTGATTATACAACTACATCACATGAATTACATACATAGAATATATGGAGTAACAAACATCACAATCAATACAGGTACAAAAAGGTGAGGAAGGGCCTATGCATAGGCATACAGTCTAAAGGGAAGGGAGTAATACACAAGGTGTGGGAGTGGGCAAGATTGAATTAAGTGGGTGAAATGTGGTATTGTATGTGGTGTTGCGTTTGGTAGTTAAGCAGAGTAGCGTAGGCTTCTCGAAAGAAGTGCGTTTTCAGAGATTTCTTGAAAGCAGAAAGGTTGGGAGAAAGTCGGACAGACCTTGGGAGAGCGTTCCAGAGGAGGGGTGCAGCCCTTGCAAAGTCTTGAATGCGAGCATGTGAGGAGGTAATGAGAGAAGAGTTGAGTAGTAGGTCAGTAGAGGAGCGTAGTAAGCGAGTGGGTGAGTATATAGAGATGAGTTCAGAGATGTAGGGTGGGGCAGAGTTATGAAGTGATTTGAAAGTCAGTATCATTAATTTGAATTTGATTCTGAAAGGTAATGGAAGTCACTGCAGGGATTGACAGAATGGCGAGGCAGAGGAGGAGCGGTTGCTGAGGTGTATGAGCCTCGCAGCAGTGTTCATTATGGACTGGAGAGGTGACAGTCTCTGGAGGGGAAGGCCAATTAAAAGAGAGTTATAGTAGTCTAGACGCGATATGATGAGAGAGTGAATAAGAATTTTGGCAGCGTCTTGGGTGATAAATGATCGTATTTTGGATATGTTCCTTAGGTGAAAGTGACATGATTTAATAAGTGACTGGATATGAGGAGTGAATGACAGGGCAGAATCTAGGATAACCCCAAGGCACCAGGCCTGGGGAGAGGGGGTGATAGTGGAATTGTTAACTATGATGGATACTTCGGGGATGCTACTGGTGTTAGTTGGAGGAAAGAGAACCATTTCAGTTTTAGTGAGGTTTAATTTAAGGTAGCGTTGCCACATCCAGGTAGAGATAGCGGACAGGCAGGAAGAGACGCGAGTTAGGAGTTCTGGGTTGAGATCAGGGGATGAGAGATAGATCTGAGTATCGTCAGCATAGAGGTGGTAGTGGAAACCATACGAATTTATTAATTTGCCAAGGGAGGAAGTATAGAGGGAGAATAGTAATGGTCCCAGGACAGAGCCTTGAGGAACTCCAACAGAAAGAGGTAGGGGAGAAGATGATACTGCATTGTAGGAGACACTGAAGGAACGATTGGTGATGTAAGAAGAGAACCAGGACAGGGCTGTGTCACGAAGGCCAAGCGACTAGAGGGACTGGAGGAGGAGAGGGTGATCTACAGTGTCAAATGCGGCTGAGAGATCAAGCAGTATTAGTAGTGAGAAATAATTGTTGGCTTTAGCGGTTAAAAGGTCATTAGTTAGTCGAGTCAGGGCAGTTTCCGTGGAGTGTTGTGGCTTTAAACCAGATTGTAGGGGGTCCAGCAGGTTATTATCAGAGAGGAATGAGGTTAGTCGGTTGTAGACTAGGCGCTCAAGTAGTTTAGAGATGAAAGGTAGCAGAGAGATAGGTCGGAGGTTGTCAAGATTGGAGGGATCAAGAGAGGGTTTTTTGAGAATGGGGTGACAAGAGCATGTTTTAGTTGAGAAGGAAACAGTCCAGTTGAGAGCGAAAGATTAAATAGGTGAGTTAAGGCTTTGATTAGACAAGGATTGGTATTGCAGAGAAGTTTTGAGGGAATTGGATCAAGCGGGCAGGTGGTAAGGTGAGAAGAGGCCAAAAGCTTTGAGACTTCCTCATCAGTGACAGGGGTGAAGGCGCACAGGAGAGACTGGGGAGTGTGGAGGGAGGGTGGTGGAAGTCTAGGGGGGTTGAGTAGTGTAATGTCCCATCTGTTAGTGTCAATTTTGTTTTTGAAGTGCTCAGCAATATCTTGAGCAGAGACAGATGTGCATGGAGGGGGTGGAGAAGGGGAAAGGAGAGTGTTAAAGGTGGAGAAAAGTTGTGCTGGTTTTTTAGAAAGTGAGTTAATGAGTGAAGTAAAGTATGTTTGTTTGGCTTGGAAGAGGCTGGTGTTAAAGGAGCGCAGGGCAGATTTGTAGCTCCAAAAGTCTGATTCTGAACGGGATTTGCGCCAGCGACGCTCAAGTGCACGTGAGTGTCTTTGGAGCACTTTTGTATGAGCGGTATGCCAAGGTTGAAGTGGTTTGGGTCTAGAACGTTTAGTTTTTATAGGAGCAAGCTCATTTAGGGCAGTGGTGAGAGTACTATAGTAGACAGAGGTAGCCACATTAGGACATGAGATGGCTGAGATATTAGAGTGAAGAGAGTCAAAGGAGGAAGAGAGATGTGACACGTCTACAGCTTGCAAGTCACGGTAAGTACGTGTTTGGGGAATGGCAGGGGGTGAGGAGGGAGTTAGTGAGAGTTGAAATGTGAGCATAATGTGATCAGAGAGGGGAAATGGTGAGTTAGTAAAATTGGTGGTTGAACAGAGTCTGGTAAATATGAGATCCAGAGCATTACCATTGGAGTGAGAGGGGGAGTCTGAGCACAAAGATAAGCCTAGGGAGGAGGTTAGTGAAAGAAGTTTAGAGACCGAAGAGTTGTTAATGTTGTTAACGGGTATATTAAAGTCACCTAATATGATGGATGGGATGTTAGATGAAAGAAAGTAAGGAAGCCAGGCAGCAAAGTTGTCCAGAAATTGTGCAGTTGGTCCCGGTGGTCGATATATAACAGCAATGCAGAGTGAAACAGGAGAAAAGAGCCTAATGCAGTGAGCCTCAAATGAGGAGAATGATAAAGAGGGAACAGGTGGAAGAACTCTAAAAGTACAGCGGGGAGAGAGAAGCAAACCTACCCCTCCTCCAGGTCTGTTACCAGGTCTGGGAGTATGAGTAAGGTGTAGGCCCCTGTAGGACAGGGCAGCAGGTGAGAGAGTAGGAGAGAGCTAGGTTTCAGTAAGTGCGAGTAGGTTAAAGGAATTTGCAATGAAATGGTCATGTATAGCTGTGGGTTTGTTGCAGACAGATCTGGCATTCCAGAGAGCACATGAAAGATTTACTGGGTTTTTGGGTATAGGAGTAAGAGTTCTGTACTATTTGAATTTGCTCCGGAGAGAAGGAGCTCGTGGCTGTGTTATAACTGGGATGGGGTAAGGGCCAGGGTTTGGGGAAATGTCCCCAGCTGCCAGCAATAGAAAGGAAAGAAAGACTAAGTGAGAGTGTGACTTATAAGTCCTTTGTTTGTATGAAAAAGAGGAGTTTTGTGGAATAGCTAAACAGAGTACTTTATAAACTTCATGTGTGGAGAGGGAAGGAGAGGAGAGAAGAGAGGCTGAGATTTTTATAGAAGTGGGATTTGCCAGAGGAAGTAGTGAAATATTTTTTATTAAGCATGAGAGTGAAAGGAGGAGAAATGCAGGATAAAGCATGTTTGGAGTAAGAAGTAACAAACTAGCAGGTACAAGCAAATCTGTTTTCTTCTTATCCCAGATGGTTCACTGTTGATTGCAGGGGAATCCGGTTCCTTTTGCCTTGTCAATGCCTTGTTTGACTGTCATTTCTAAGCACTTGTGAAATTTTAGCACTCGTGCCACGCCCCAGACAAGAGTGCCATCCCCAATACTGGGTCTGAATTTATATGTAGCTGATTGGGAAAACCAGAGCCTAATTAATCAATTAATCAATTAAATAGCTAGCAAAGGGCAGAGTTTTACAGACACCAGAACCAGGTTTTGGGCTATAAAAAATATCTCTTGTTCATGGAGGAGTGGACACAGATGTGTGCTTGAGATATTTAGCAAAGAACTAAAGTAGAATAGGCCTGACAGACAAAAGTTATTGGGGTTAACAAATACAAGTAGGGATATAGCAGAATTACCAGAATAAACAGTTGCAGTATGTGGATATGGCAGTATATGGATATACCAGAATTACCAGAATAATTAAGAAATGTTAGCACTCGTGCCATGCCCCATCAATCGAAAAAATTAGAAAGCCTATGGGGACCTTCCCACTTCGGTAGGTTTTAGGTGGCAAAGTAGGGGGTTGAAGTTTTTTTAAAGAGACAGTACTTCGACTGTCGAATGGTCGAATAGTCGAAGATTTTTAGTTTGTATCGTTTGATTTGGAGTCAAAGGTCGAAGTAGCCAATTCGATGGTCGAATTAGACAAAAAAATCATTCGAAATTCAAACTTTTTTTCTATTCTATTCCTTCACTCGAACTAAATAAATGTGCCCCTAAATAAGGTGGGGATAAAAGCTCCAGCCATATGTCTCAGTCCTTTTATTCATGTGTCCCAGGTTCAATACCAATATCAGGCTCCACCTGGGAACTCAGCTGAATTCCCTATAATTTTGACTTTAGCACGTAAAGACCTGTTTATCAATATTTGAATTTGTGTAATGTTAGAGTTTTTTTCTACTTCAAATAAACTAAAATTATCAGACTCAAATGTTTGCTTATTTATTAAAAAATCTGAATAAAACAATTTGTTGGAATAAAATCATGAAAGAAAAAGTGAATACACTGATTTTATTTCATTGGGTCAAAATGGGTAAAAAAAACTGAAAAAAACAGCTATCACTCTACATGAACACGACAGCATTGAAATATTTACATTTGATTTGGATTTTTTTGTGTTTAATACATTTCTTGCATATGAGCTTTTGAAAGCATAATTCAAATTTAGGAGTTTTAGCGAAAAAAATGTTTGCTGCAAAAATTTTAATTTTAATTTGAACTTTGAGAATTGCTATGTCATGGGTATCACCCACTGTGTAACCTGCTGAGCTATAACATCCCAGAAACAATGTGTACAGACATGTAAATGATTTCAGATTTTCCATGAGATAGACATAAACAAATCTGCACTAAGGAAGCTTGAGAAAGTAACATGGCAACAGAGTTCAGTATTATTTATATTTCCATTTTTTTCCTAAAAGGAGACCAGCTTAGGGAAAAAGCTTGAGGCCTATACCTCTTATGGGTGCTGTGCTGGTGCTGCTATCCTGGTACTGATGCTCCTCATTCCCATGCTTACCTTTTCTGCAGTAGCACTCTCTGCACTAAAAGAGTCTAAACTACAATTAAAAATTAATTCACATAAATTTTTTATTTTTCATCTTAAATTTAAATTTTCAGCAATTTGCTACTCAGGAGCAGTATTGTATGTGATGGGATGAACCAGAGCCGGGCCAGGCCAGCCAGACGCCCTAGGCAACCCAGCCAGCCACAACCCCAGCTGAGTGTGCAAAAACGGAGCACGCACATAAGCGAAATAGACAAAGAGAAAGCATCGACAGTCGGGGAGAGAGGGGACTGGAAATGAGGTAGGCAACAGACAAGGTACGTGCATGGCACCCCCCCCCCAGCTTTGCGCCCTAGACACGTACCTACTCTGCCTAGCCCTAGTTCTGGCCCTGGGATGAACAGACTGATCTATTAAAAGCAGACATCAGTTAGGGGCAGATGTATCAAGGGTTGAATATCGAGGGTTAATTAACCCTCGATATTCGACTGCCGAATTAAAATCCTTCGACTTCGAATATCGAAGTCGAAGGATTTTGCGCAATTCCTTCGATCGAGCGATCGAAGGAATAATCGTTCGACCGAAGGATTAAATCCTTCTAATCGAACGATTCGAAGGATTTTAATCCATCGATCGAAGGATTATCCTTCGATCAGAAAAACCTTAGAAAGCCTATGGGGACCTTCCCCATAGGCTAACATTGGCCTCGGTAGGTTTTAGGTGGCGAACTAGGGGGTCGATGAAATTTTTAAAGAGACAGTACTTCGATTATCGAATGGTCGAATATTCTAACGATTTTTAGTTCGTAACGTTCGATTTAAAGTCGAAGTAGCCAATTAGATGGTCGAAGTAGCCAAAAAAAACATTTGAAAATCGAAATATTTTTCCTCTATTTTCCTCTATTCCTTCACTCGAGCTTGGTTAATGGGCGCCTTTGTGATCACATTTGAATGTACTGTGTGTTTGACATGCATAGATACAGAATAGCATTAAAGAATAAAAATGAGAAAGGAAACGAAGTGAAGATGTTTTAAAGAAAGCATTTTAGTAAAAACGGGTAGTTCATATGGTAACTCTCAAACCTGGTCTCTTCATTCGAAATAACACTGACAACATATAAAAAATTCCATGTTATTATATAGAGGAGGTTCACTGTTGTTTCTTTGCAGAAAACCCAGCTTGAATTCTGATTATATTTTACTGTCTTCGGTTGTACCAAAGAAAAATGAAACACTATATACTATGACATCCAGCTAATGTTAACATAAAATTCATTGAGAAGAAAGCACCACAAAGAAATACTGTAATAATGAAAAAATATTTTAATATTAAACAAAGCTGATAAAACATTATAGAACAGGATTCTATTTAAAATTAAGTATTAATTTGTAATAAAATGGTATTTCATAATAATGCCTTTCTAATGAACAGTTTGCTAATGAGAAAAAAAAATTAAGGGCAATGCAGAAATTCTAATAATCTCTCCCACGTGCTTAGATTATCTCCATATTAAAAATATGTTTCAAATAAATACCTACTATAAATGCCCGTTTTCATGTTAGATGCTTGTAGGCAGGGATAAGTGTTCTATCAGAGTCCTCATTTAATCCAAATGTTGAGCTTCTGCCCAGGTACAGTAGGAGGTGAATTGATAGCCCTGTTGGAAGATTATGAGAACAATGAGTTTTGAATGTCAGAGTTCCATTTGATATTGATTGATGATCTTATTGGGTAATTTCCATTTTTTGTTCAAGTTGCTCTTAGCAGGAAGTAGGGTATGAGAAGCATCAAAACTCCAGCTGCCAAGCCAATCTGATAAGCTTAGTATATAGGAGAATAGGTTTAGAAACACACAGCAGAGTAATCTTTCTTGTGAAGTTAACCCTGCTTATGCATTTTTATTCCTTGTATTTGTTCCAGTGGTTTATTCTAAAGCTTGCCAGGTCCATCCTGCACATAATTTAATTATAAGCCCTTGAAGTTGTCTCAACACTGAGGATACCCAAGGTAATTCCTCTGATGATATTTCTCATGCACTGCTGGCTGTGTACAGCTCATGCCATGTTTAGCTGAATTGCAGCTCAGCCTGAGCTCATTAATATCTTAGGAGTTGAATCCAACAGCTGGGATGCCTTCCAAAGTCACTGGCATTTAAGGGTAGCATGGACATAAACAAAATCTCAGCCTTTTGAAAAGCAAATCTGAATTTGTTCCAGAAGATAGCTCCCTTTTATGACTTGGGACATAATGCGCCTACATCATTTATACCAATTCCCTTGTATTTTTCTTTGGAATAGTAAATGCCACAAGCCTGCTCAGGTAAAACAGTATGAAAAGCATCTAGGGAGAAATATAATGAACAGTATTTTGGCAAATATCGGGCCACTCAGACAATTTTTTGAAATTGCAAAAACGGTGCCGGTGTCTTATTTTTGATGCTGGCCTCCGGTTTTGACGCCGGCATCCGTTTTTTTGGATGCCGGCGAATTTTCACAGCAGTTTCGTGAATTTATTCGCCAGTGGTAAATCGTGGGAATTTGCCGCGAATTCGCGCCGGGCGAATAAATTCGCCCATCACTAACTAGCACTTAATCTTAGGTTATTTTTTAGTTTAGAATTGTATGGACCAACTTACCATAGCAATCAGGAAATTATTTGACGCAGATACTAGAAGATGAACAGAAACAAAAGTAAGAAAAGATAGCAATAATGAGAATACAATTGTAGTACTACCTCGTGGGAATGGACGAGGCAGAAGAGGAAGGCAACAAAAAACTGTAAGATATAATGGGGGAATATATTATGTTTTGTTAGACAAAAAAACGTTCACAAAGACCATTGCACACCATTGTGACCGATTTCAGGCCTAAAGTACTCCCTCTCAAAGTTTGCAACAAAACTGTTTTTGTGAACATGCACAGTGTATGTAATAAATATTTGTAACTGCAAAGGGTTTTTGAGACAAAGGGGCAGATTTATCAAAGGTCAAAGTGAAAATTCGAATGAAAAAAAATCTAATTTAGAGCAAATTTTTGTGTTACTAGACTAGGGAATAGTCCAAATTTGATTTAAATTTAAAAAAAATGTGAAAATTCGAATTTTCAAATTTACCATGTACTGTCTCTTTAAAATTTATATTTTGACCATTCGCCATCTAAGACCTGCCGATTTGCCATTTTATCCTATGGGGGACCTCCTAGAACCCATTTGGAGTAAGTTGGTTGACTTTGAAAAATCTAAGGTTTTTTTAAAAACTTGGAATAAATTCGACCCAGCATGGATTCTCGAAACTGCGTCAAAAATTCACCAATGAAAATTCTGTGAAAAAAATTGTTGCGTGTACAATTATTCAGACGCCCATTGACTTTAATGAATTTGGACAAAAGAGTCGCGTGTATAAAAATTGTCGAACGCATCAAAAATTGGCGCGCGTCAAGATTATTTTGCCACCCGTTGACTTCAATTCATTATCGCCATTTTGCAAATTATTCAGGGAAAAGGGTCAGTTTCACTCATCACTACTTAGCAACAGTTAGCAATGAAATATTAGCGAGAAAACGATTTTTGTAAAAAAAAACATTCGCAAAAATGCCAGTTTAAACAATGATTTTAATTACATTCCCCCTTAAAAGTTAGCTTGAAAGTGAATGACCCTTGCAGAAAATAGTTCTCAGTTTAGTCAAATCTCTCTGCAAAGTGGCAGCGTCCTCTAGCAATTTCATCTTTAGAAAAAATAGAGACAGTAGTGATGGGCAATCTGTCCCATTTTGCTTTGCCAAAAATTTGCAAAACGCATTGAAGTCAAGGGGCATTTTTTTTACATGGCTTTCCACTCCACACAACTTTTTTTTACAATATATTGGAGTCTATGGGTGAATTAAAAATGGTCAAGGACAGATCCCTGTGGTACTCCACTCACAACATTGGTTCAATTAGAAAACGTTCCATTTACCACCACTCTTTGGAATTTATTCTCCAGTGAGTTCTATATCAAAGTACAAATATTTTGTACCAGGCTGATATTTAATCGGTAACCTAACACCATCTACAAAAGTGTGCCCACAGTAAACACTACAGGGATACCATTTGATGGTATTATTCACAATACATGCTGTGCGCCTGGGTACTCAAAAAAACATGTAATTAGAGAGAATAGGCTCACTTCTCCCACTCATCTCAATTATCTACAGTATATACTGTATGATGCCCAATAAACAAGAGGAAAACAAATATATAGTGTTGATTGTATTTATTAAATTAATATAAAGCCAATACCAAATGTTTATTCATAGACACTATGGGTGTTCAGTATTCTGTAGATTTTTATTTTTTTTAGATCTTTGTTTTTTTTCATATCTCTAGTTTCTCTTGAACTTCAGGGCAGAAGAGGTAAGAGAGGAAAATATTGTGGAGTAAGACTAAAAGGACCCCCCAGGGAGTGATAATGTGATTGAAATACAGATTGTATGAAAGAAATCTGCATGACAATTTAAGAAAACAGCAGGTTATATTCTGCAGTAATGCTTAGGCGTAGATACATATGGGCAAACTGGTACATTAGACTAAGTGCTTCATATTGCATTATGGCATGCCATTCTGGTTCAGCATATCCTATTCATTAAGAATGTAATACTTACTGTGGAATTTTTGCACTTCATACAGGTGACTAGATTGCTAGTATTAAACACCCATTAATGGCCACTGCAGAAAGGAAATGTTGAACATCTATTGTGATGCAAACTAGATGCTGAATTGGTGGTGTTTGGTTTCTGAAGTGCGTTTACAATAACCCAAGTGGGTTATGTATCACAGGCTCCTAAAACAGGACTTGCAAAAGTTTAGTGTGAAGCAGTTTTTCTACCAGTTTTTTTTTCCCACCATTTTTTAATAATTTATTATCTTACTTATGTAGCAGCAAAACATGTATACATGACTCCCAGTAGACCGTACAACCTAAATTTTTTTTAAACACCTACGATGCAAAAGCTAACCAAGCTCGAGGTGCTACCCACTGAGCCACCATGTGGCACAATTAATAAAATGAATTATCTTACTGGCAATTATTTTTCTGTATCATCTGAACAAATGGTGCTCAAAATGTAGAAATAAGTATCCATAAGTGAATAACCGATCTAGCCTAAAGAGGAAAGGCTGGATCTTCCCCAGATACTTAACCCTGCTACTTGTCTTCTGGGTCTCCTTGACTCCGTGATACCTAGAGTAAACACTAGATGCCTGATGAGGTTGCTTTTCTTTTACGCAAAAAAAGTTATTGCCCTGCACTGGATTGCCACCGACTCTGAATAGATGGATTGAACTAATTAATTCGCAACTGGAACTGTACAAGCTCACCTACTTAGCACGCGGATGCCCGAAGAAATTTGAGAATATTTGGAACCCTTGACTCGAGTCGCCAGCCACAACGACTAACCAGTGATAGTCACTTTTTCAGCCGTACCTCTTTTTCTACTTTCCCCTTTCTTTCTTTCCTTCTACCTAGCTTTACTTCCTTCAATTTTTTTTTTTTATGTTGTTAAAATTCAATAAAAATCAACCTTTAAAAAAAAAAAAAAGAGGAAAGGCTTTTAAGATACAGTAAGTGGCAGCTCAGATTTCTATTTATAAAAAAAACTTTGGGGGTTATTTACTAAAATGTCTCACTCTTTTCTTAAAATCACTCCAACCAACCTCCTGTGCACATTTTATCAATAAATTTACTCAAAAAAATCTGGTGCAGAAAAAAACTCAAAAAATGGCAAAAAAGAAATTGTTTGATTTTTTTCAGATTTGATTACTAATTTTTTCGTATTATTGTCCGAAAACCACACATTTTTTGGATTAAAAAATGAAACCCAGCGGAGATCATGAAATCTTCCAATTGTAAACATCTGCTATTGACTTCTACATGACCTCGGCAGGTTTGCGATGGCGTACTTTTTTATTGAGACTTTTAGCAGCCTCTGGGTTTAATAAATCTCGAAAATTGTGGTACAAAAATTGTATTACCCTGCACATGACTTCAAAAATCATTCTACAAAAGAAAATAAATTCTGCAAGTTCATCAGTTTTAATTTTAATGTGATCAAATCTGTGCTAGACGAAAGAACAGCGTTTATAGCATTACATTCAGGCTTCTCTTTTTGAAGCAGAATAAGCTATGCAGAAACATTGATTGCCAATTAACCTGCATCGGAATGGGCTGGTGGGATTCCGGGAAAAACAACAGTGGGTCCCAGTCCTCATGGGCCCTGCTGGCCCAGACTTGCTCCACACAGTCTGACTTCCTCCCCTTCCGCTCCTGACCTCCGCCTGCTTGCCCAGCCCACTCCACCCACTTGCCCCGCCTGCTCTGCCCACTTGCCCTGCCCACACCGCCTGCTCACTCGCTCGCATACAGATGAGCGTGAAGTAGATACGCACAGCGAGGGGGGCAGGAGAGGGCAGAGGAGGGTTTGCTATGATTGGGGTGGGAGGCCTGTGACTGAGGAAGGGGCCCCTTGGGGGGTGCAGGGGCCCTGATGTGGCAGTCCGACCTTGCATGTGGTCATTCACAACATAGCAAAGATATACCTGTACTTCGGTGGCTACTGATTAACACTGAACAACAGATGGAAATATTTGCATTGGTATATCTGAACAGAAAATATTAGAACTAGACATTAAGCTTGTTAAATTAACGGGCTCTAGAACATATGTAGTTAAACATTTATAAAAACAGAATTGTTCTAGTCTTAAAAAAATTCGCCAGAGACAGTCCATGGGGCACATGCGCAGTAGCGCAATCCCACGGACACAGGGACTGGATGCAGAGACACTTCAACTTATATAGGATTACATATTTAGCATTATATTGTTGTGCCACATTAAAACTATTAGTCATTGAGCTTATATTATGATGTAGATCCAAACGAATATATAATTAATCCTTATTGGAAGCAGAACCAGCCTAATGGCCTATTTACCAGCCTATTAATTTAATGTTTACATGATTCTCTAGTAGATTTAAGGTACAAATTAGGGAAATATCTCTTATCCAGAAAGCCCCAGGTCCCGAACATTCTGGATAACAGGTCTCATACTTGTACAGCATGCCTAGCATGGATTTTTTTAGCCTCATAGTATGATGCAACTAAGGAAGCACCTCTTCACCCTTCCGTTCCGTTATCTGCTGGGAACCACACTCCGGGTAGTGTCAAATACAAGGACTCCTTCTGGCTTGTAACATCCACAGTTTATTAACTGTTTTATGTTTCGATAGTGCACGATTTGGTAAAGTTATATATAGATATATATATATAGAGAGAGAGAGAGAGAGAGAGAGAGAGAGAGATACACACCTAAAAATAAACAAATCCTTGAGTAGTTATTTTATTTCAGGCTATTGATATGCAAAAACAATTTACCATGAAACGTAAGTGTCTTTTGGTGTTAGTTTACAATGAGGTAATTATAGCTTTGTGCTCATTAAAGCCAGCCTCGATCAATCCAGACAGTGACTGATTTTACTCAAAGTCCTTATCTGACAGCCAAGGAAGAAGAGCAAGTGAAGAAGAGCAAGTGAACAGCGATGCTAAAGACATTATATTTTAGATGCTGTTTATTTCCTGTCAGTAATAAACTGCTAGCTAGATAAAAGATCCAAAATAGCATTAAACTAAAACTGAACAATTAATTATATCAGTTTACATTTGCCTGCAAACAATGTTTAAAATTGTTTTTAACTTTGTTTTTGGTGGGGAAAAAGTTTTGCTAGAGAAGTAATTGGCAGGTTTTAGTCTTGCATGAAAGAATCCATTTTCGTATGTGACTAATTCTATCTTGCAAACAATGGAAGCCCTGCCTTGTTTTATGGCAGGGATTCTAGTTATATTCTTTATTAAAATTTAGGGGGTGATTTATTAAAGTCAGATATTTTTATGGTTGGGCTTTTAAAGGAGAAAAACACCATATCGTATGAAAAAAAAACTTGGGTTTTTCAAGATTTCTTAAACCCTGATGGTATAAAAAAAAAAACAGTCAGAATAATAAGTACTCCAACTCAGACCTGCCGATTTTATGTAGAAGTCAATGGCAGATGTCCCATCTCGATCTGCGATGGGTTTCGTTCAATATTTTGTGGTTTTCGGACATCAAATGCAAAAATGTCAGAGGTTTTAGGCATCAAATCCAGAAAAGTTGCAGTTTTAATTCTGAAAAATTTGTACAATTCAGATTTTTTCACACAGTTTTTCCCCGCACAAATTTTTTTTTCTGAAAAATGTATTGATAAATAGGGAAGAAAAGTACATGCATATTTGGTCGATGTAGTTTGCAGAAAATAGTGAGAACTATTTTGATAATAATCCCCTTACTACAGACTTGAATGAATTGAACATATAATAAATGACTGTAGTTCAGTATCCAGTTTCATTATTCAATATTTATTTGTTGTTCAATTGAGTCAACAACAAATTTTGATTCATATAAGGTTTTTTAGAGGCTGTTTGCTTTTATTATTATTAGCAGTAGTATTATTACCAACAAGTATTTATACAATGCCAACATATTCCAAAGGACTTGTACAGTAAGGGGCAAATTTACTTATGGTCGAATATCGAGGGTTAATTAACCCTCAATATTCGACTGCCGAATTGAAATCCTTCAACTTCGAATATGGAAGTCGAAGGATTTAGCGCTATTCCTACGATCGAACGATCGAAGGAATAATCGTTCGATCAAACGATTAAATCCTTTGGATCGAACAATTTGAAGGATTTTAATCCATCAATCAAAGGATTTTCCTTCAATCAGAAAATTGTTAGGAAGCCTATGGGGACCTTCCCCATAGGCTAACATTGGCCTCGGTAGGTTTGTATGGCAATGTGTTCTCGTATCTTAAACCTTTTCTATGACAGATGACAAACAGGCCTATCGTTTTTAGACTGAAGGCAGCATTAATTTTTTGCAATTTGCAATCTCTACCTTCTGGCCCAGGCCATAGGCAACCCAGCCAACCACTTTGTCCCCTCCCCAGCGCATGCACAAACATGCACACGTGCCTCAAGTGAGAACGCGCAGGGAAAAGGAGTGTGCACAGAGGAACAACAGAGGGACAAGTGTTTGTAGGGGAACAAGGCTCTGGACCAGGGGTAGGCGAAAAGGTATGTGCTTGGCACCCCCACTTCATTGTGCTCTAGGCACAGTGTCGGACTGGGACACCAGGGGCCCACCAAAAACCCTTAGACCAAGGGCCCACCCAAAAACCTTTAGACCAGGGGCCACTCTAAGCATTATTTTTTTCCTCTCCTCATTCAACCTCTATTCTACTAGTCTCTTTTCTTTACATACTAACATTCTATAACATTCTCATAGAAATAGGGAATGGCCATGAAATAAGCCAAATGTTTAGGAGCATGAGGGCCCACTGACACCTGGGCTCAACGGGAGTTTTCCTGGTATCCCAGTGGGCCAGTCCGACACTGTCTAGGCACGTACCTCATCTGCCTCTTTTTCCTTAGTCAATCAGCCATTAATACTCAATCACCAGAACTGGGTCATTAAAAAGAAGCCTTTATCAAATGGTTAAATATAAATGAAATTGTAATGTGGCATGTTATAAAGAAGCATTTATAAAAAGTATATCATAATAGAGCTCACACTTCTTTTATTTACAAATTGATGTATTGTATATACATTTTAATATTCCAGGGTCACAAAAAATACCTGATGTTCTTTCTTTTTAATTTCTGCAATGATTGCAGTTATTCATGTTAGCATGATATCTTTGAAACACAATTTGTTGAACATTTGTAAACATGATTCAGACATCAGTGACTAATCTATGAATACACTGTGTAACTTTAAATGCATTTATTGTATTTAAAGCTAATTATTGGATGCTTGTTAGATTCGTCTTACCAAACAATGAAACAAAATGCAACTGAATATCTAGTTGTCATTGTAAATGTGTTATTTGGTCAGACTCTGTAAAATATGACAGCATATTTGCCATTTTAATGGGTTCAGAAAGCTTAAATGTGGCTACTGTAATGCATGATATTTCCACTTTTCTTACTTAGGGTTTAAATATCGTGTTTAGGAAAATGCATAATGAACTTACAAAGTTCAAATGAAGTAGTAGAAGGCTTTCTTTATACAACACAGTCAATAAAAGCACAACAGAGTGTAAATAAAAGTGTTCATGATAAAATGGGTTTCTGTTTCCTTTATAATGTACATGGATATAATAATTGACCCATACCCAAGTCACAATTCTCTATTGCATGCAATATGTCTTATGCATCCAGTGCACAATAAACACAATACAATAATCAGTTTAAACCAAATTCAAACAGCTACATTTACACAGAAAAACACAGTTTGTGTTACTTATCTTCCTGAGTACATGTGTGTGATAATTACAGTGTATTCCTGATTTCAGTTGAATCTCTTAACTGGAGCGATGTATGATGTATGTTCTTCTGCATCAGAAAACATGGCAGATTGTGATATTTGCCGCCTTTTATACCCTGCCTTGAACACCATAATTGATCTGTATATTTACAAATGTATGTAAATATGTTGGCCTGTACAGTATTGCATAATAAACACATGGGTATTGTTAGTCAACATGCTACTACCAAACCAGAAAATTGGTGTAAGAAAATGTATATCGCTATCAGGGACCAGAGATTCAGGCTGGATTAGAGCAAGGTACCACAGTGATCATGTCTAAGCCTGTCTTATTAAGTGTTCATAAAATTTAATAAAATGCTTGTGAGTCCTTTACTATGACTGATTTTCATGATCTGAGACAGTGTAACAAAGACACACATGGATCAGTCTCAATATCCCTCACATTAAAGGAAATCTATTCGTTCAAAACATAAATTTATTCAACTGATTACTTACTAGCTATTCAGAAAAAACACAAATAGAACATACCAGGCTTTCTTACATATTTAGGTAAATATTTAATAATTTGCATCATATACCTTAAGCAGCCATTTTAGGACATCTCAACTACTGCCTCTGGCCTGCGTGCTCGTTCACAGCATGCCTCATGTGACCATCATGACCTCACAGACACGCCTCCTTTTTTTAATTGGAGCATGGGACCATACGTCATTAGGAAGCGCCTTTCACCTTCTTCTAAAGGAAGTATACACTGGCCATTGAAAGCTGCATCGTGTTCTTTGCATTTATAAGAAATATTTTACAAAAGGTATGTATGTATAGTACAGTTTATCTTCTATCTGGTTGGTAACTTGTTTCAGAGCCATAATTTTCTTGTCACATGTGCTCTCATGTAAGTTCCCACATGGTTGTAGCTTAAAAACTGGGGGAGTTTTGGGGCCACTCCTGTTGGGGCTTCTGCTAACATGTAATACAAAAACGTAAAGCAACACAGATTCGCTCGCGTTCGCGTCGGCGCGCGCGCTCGCGTCGGCGCGCGTTCGCGTCGGCGCGCGCGCTCGCGTCGGCGCGCGTTCGCGTCGGCGCGCGTTCGCGTCGGCGCGTGCTCTCCTTAGTCTCTTTTTGTGTTACCACAAATTCTTGCACCAGCCAAGGAAGAAATTTTCTCTGCTGAGGTTGGTGGGGTCAGGGGTTTGTCCCTTTGCCATATGAGTGATGCATGAAAAATCTACAAAGCCTTCCAATCCTGGTAGAATTATAGTGCAAAGCACTGAGGCAAAATTAATAGCATAGCAAAGCCCTATTTTTTTTTTTCTTGGAGAGAGAAAATCCATATGCATATTAATATGAAGTTGTGCAAATAGCTAGAAATTTACAGTGCTACAGAACCACACTGGGCTAAATCTTTGCATCAAAGATTAGTTAATCTTTTTCGTTATGGGGATTTTCAATGGCACTAAAACTAGAATTGATTTGGATGCAGAGAGTCATCATTGTGAAAATGTGCACATATGGGAAGCCTGTATATTGGTAACTTACTATGCCTTGGCCAGATGATTACAAGGGTTGTTAAATATACTTTTGTTGTATAGAGGTATTTTTTTGTCCATTTTTATTTATTTTTTTTTTTTTGTGGTTTGAGTTATTTATCTTTTTATTCAGCCTCTCCCCAGTTTGCAATTTCAGCCATCTGGTTTCTAGGGTCCAAATTACCCTAGTAACCATGCACTGATTTAAATAAGAGACTGGAATATAAATAGGAGAGGCCTAAATAGAAAGATGAGCAACAAAAGTTGTACCCCCCTGCTGCTCACCTTTTTGGTGCCAGGTGGTTGTCTGTGCTAGCATAGTGAAGCAGTAATGCGGGGGATTGGAAGGCTGTAGAGGAAGTGAGTTGGGACGCTTTTCACTAACGCTGAGCGACTGTGTGTGAACTTTGCTGTGCTGTAGAGGAAGTAGACCCTGTGGTCTGGGCCCCCACGCAACCATGGGGTCTGCTTCCTCTATAGTTATGTCACTGCCCATAGGGATTGTAGTAGTTAATAAAATATCTCACATTATGCAATATTAAATGTTTCAGATGAGGTGCAAGTTCCCACACCTAATTGTGTCTACAATTGAATGCGACTAGTGCCTAACATAACTACATACAAGTGAAATTCTATGGTACCAAATTGTCTTATTCGATGTTTCTATTATTACCACAATCTTTACATTGGCACAGATTTACAGAAGGATGCTCCTCAGCTTTGCTTAGCTCAGGGCCTTGTACTCAAAGATTCATAAACTTTCAATTACACCCTTGTACCAGCAGCTCCTCTCAGAGTATTCATATAAAATAAATAGGTATATTAAAACTCAAAACAAACTATAGTAATCAACTGGTAATGATTGTCCAATGATGCTACTTTTGACAGACACAGTGTGATGCACAATTGCCAGCACTGACACACACATGCACAACTGACACAACGGGTTGATGCTCATGCACAATTCAACAGAAATCATGGATAATGTGAAATCACCAGAGGCATAGCCTGATGTGTGTGAACTTATTATCAATACATCAGTATATTTTATTAAATACTGTGGCTCTAAATAATAAATGGAAAACTGTGACAATTTCATTTTATGACATCCTCTGTGAGAGCGTCCCTCAGAATTTCACGACAGCCAAAGTGAAAATGTCCCCCAGCATATCATGATAGCCACAGCACAGAATGCACATTAGATATGAGGGATCAACAGCCTGCACTTGGTGTCCTGTAATAAAAAAACTTAACTACAGCTGGGATTGTTTACACTGCAAAATGCAGGGCTGAACAGTCTTGCTGGATAGGAAATTTGTTATATAATTCTCCCACAAGGCTCAACCTGGCACAAACTCCCAGCTGTGGTGAATTTTCTTATTACAAGGCACCAGGGGTATACAGATAAATCTGTGTGTCCTGCTTTCCCCCCATCCTCCTCCATAATAACTTTGTACAGTAAGGAAATCCTTCTAACACTTTCCCCTCTGCTGGTAACACAGAAAGAATACAGGAAGTGACTCAAGTGCAGGAAGATCTCAGGAGGAAGTTGCGGATGTCAGCTTTTAAACTCTTGCAAGTAAATTGAGGTTTGTGCTATTAATATATGATAGATTATAATATACAAGTTTCATTGAGTTGTTACAAAATTAAATTTATTAGCTTTGATAAGAAGTGGTGATTTCACTAAGCATCAATAACTATAGTTCCTGCTTGGAATTAACATTTCATTTTTTTATAACATATATTTTGTGGAACAGGTTATTCACCTTCAAGCGCTTACTCCAGTTCAGTTGGTTTCACCAGAAATAAGACATTCTGAAGTACTATTTCTCATTTGTGACCATTTTTCTAATATTGAAGTTACATAGTTACATAGTTAAATTGGTTGAAAAAAGACAATGTCCATCAAGTTCAATCCCTCCAAATGAAAACCCAGCATCCATATACACACACCCCTCCTTACTTTCACATAAATTGTATATACTCATACCTATACTAACTATAGAGTTTAGTATCACAATAGCCTTTGTATTATGTCTGTCCAAGAAATCATCCAAGTCCCTCTTATAGTCATTAACTGAATCATCACCCGGCAGTGCATTCCCCAACCTCACTGTCCTGACTGTGATCAACCCCCTACTCTGTTCCTTTAAATGAAACTTCTTTTCTTCTAGTCTGAAGGGGAGGGGCCTCTGGTGATTCTCTTTATGGGTAAAAAGGTCCCCTGCTATTTGTCTATAATGTCCTCTAATGTACTTGTACAGTCTAATCATGTCCCCTCTCATGAGAGAAAATAAGCCCAACCTTGTCAGTCTCCCAGTCTCATCATTTAACCCTTCCCTCCCTCTAACCAGTTTAGTTGCACTTAGTCTCTGTACTCTCTCCAGCTCATTTATATCCCTCTTAAGGACTGGAGTCCTGCCCCCATACTCCAGATGAGGCCTCACCAGGGACCTATAAAGAGACATAATTATGTTTTCATCTCTTGAGTTAATGCCTCTTTTATACAAGACAGAAGTTGCCACAGAATGACACTGCCCAGAATTAAACAACTTGTTATCTACAAAAAACCCTAGATCCTTCTCATTTAAGGAAATTCCCAACACACTGACATTTAGTGTATAACTTGCATTTATATTATTTTTGCCAAAGTGCATAACCTGCATTTATCTACATTGAACTTCATTTTCCAGTTTGCTGCCCAGTTTTCCAACGTAGACAGATCACTCTGCAAAGTGGCAGCATCCTGCATGGAACCTATAGTTCTGCACAATTTAGTATCATCTGCAAAAATAGAAACAGTACTTTCAATGGCCACCTCCAGGTCATTAATAAACAAGTTGAAAAGCAAGGGACCTAGTACTGAGCCCTGTGGTACTCCACTAGCAACACTGGTCCAATTAGAAAAAAAAGTGGAAAATTACATTTTTAACCTTCTAAAGCAGCTCTGAGAGGACATCGTTGACTAACTGTTGGAAATTGATACGAAAGTTTAGTTGATCCATTTCTTCTGTTTGTTCCTGCTGAGCATAATCTCAGAGTTTCATGGCAGCTGTTAGACTTGATACAGTAGTTGCTAATACTCAAGAAATGCTGTTGAGAAATGTATCAACTAAATGTAGCAAATTGTAACAGTGTAGAATGTTCCTGTATCTATGTGATGTGCAATAGAAGACCTATTATTATAAATCTATTAGTTAGAATGTTTATTATTATTAATATAGATATCCAGATATTTGGGATCAATGTCAGGAAGGCATTGCTTTATGAATGATCCTGTTAGGTAAGTAGCAAAGAGAATTATTTTATTGTTAGACATCATTGATATAAGTTAATACCTATGTAGAGTCCTAATATTATAAGCGGGTTGTGGAAAAACTGAACTTTTCCTTAGAATTATAAGGCTCAGGTTACTACCAGCTAAGGTTGGGCCAAGCCGACCGAGCACTCTAGGCAACTCTAGGCTTGATAAAAGACCAGTTGGTCTGAAACGTTGCTGTAATGCCCTTGGTCCAATAAAGGCCGTTTTATTCAAGAAACAGTGGGTGCTGGACTAACTTTTTTGCACTCTAGGCAACCCAGCCAGGCCAATTCCCCTCTCGCCACATGTGCCTGACCGCAAACTTAAGGTGCAGTGCTGAGAAAAGAACAGGACACTGAGGGCAGAGTGACAGAGGGCAGGGAACTCAGACTAGGGGTAGGCAGGAGAAGACACTTTTGTATGTACCTGTCCAGCACCCATCTATCCTTGTGCCCTAGGCAGGTACCTCTTCAGCCCTGCTTCCAAATCTTGTAGTATGCTTCTGTTCAGCTCCTCCACCTCCCATTTAGGGATGTAGCGAACTGCCGCCGATGTGTTCGCAAAAAATGCGAACGTTCGCGGACAGTTCGCGAACTTCGAACACCGGCTAAAATCATTCGAATCGAACGATTTTAATCATTCGATCGAATGATTTTCGTTCGAATCGAACGATCAGAAGATGGTAACCATTCGATCTAATGCTTTTCATTCGATCGAATGTTAAAATCGTTCGATCGTTCGATTAGAATGATTTTAGCGTTCGATTGAATGAAAAGCATTAGATCGAATGCTTACAATCGTTCGAACTAATGGAAATCATTAAATTTTTTAGCGGTCGAAGTAATTTGAATGGTCTAGCGATTTTTATTCGAATCGAACGCAAACCCAAATTGCGAATGTTCCCAAATGTTCGCGAACAATCGGCGGATTATATACATAGTATTCAGTAAATATATACACTATGCCAGTGACACAGTGATTTGTCTGTCTGTTTATACCTTAAATGCTTAATCTGTTTGTTGAGAAAATGCTACAGAGATGCTTTCCTATACCTAGAACTGAATTTTGGACACTGCAATGCGTTTCTTCACATCTTTTATACAGCTGTCTTGTGCTATATTATTTCAACAGTCAAGTCAAGTAGGAGTTTATTGCTATTTGTACTGAAGGTACATAGGAATCTTTTAAGCAGCATAGGCAGCAGGATACACTTAGATATATACATTATAATACAGAATTACAGTGTACAATGATAAAGTGCAGTAAGTACAATGTGAAGCAGAATTATGGAGTATAATAATAAAGTGCAGTAAGTACGGATATTTGTTAGAGTAATAGTGAGATCATGAGGTTAAATAAGTCATATTGATTCTTGCTTTTTTCCATCATTTGGAATCACTCTCCATTCATCTCATCTGGACCCAGTTATTTAGTTTCCCTCATTTGGACCTGTTTGTGATTAATGTAACTGCTCTTAGAAACAAGTTGTTAAAATTATTTTACTTCTTGTTTTTATACTTTCAGGCCTTTTCCAGAATAGTTGCGCTTGTGCCCTGCATGACTCTATCGCTAGTAATAGCTTTAATTTTGTTCATACACATCTTCTAGTCTAGATTGGATATTGCTGGGAGTGTTGTGGTGATAATTCGTTCAGCAGTTCTTACCAATCTTTGGATGGAGTTTTTCCTGTTGTTTAATGCTGCCATAGTACACTGCTATGTTGCCAGTTAAAATGCTCTTGATTGTGGCTCTATTAAAGTTCACTTGCGCCATCTTGTTGAATCTGCACTGCTTCAGTCGGCTAAGGAAATAAAGATGCTGATGAGTTTTTTTGATTATGGCATTAGTGTTGCCAGTCCACTTTACGCAATATGTAGCCATAGAAATGTGATGCTTTCAACCTGCATTGACATTCAAATTGTAGTGGTTCTATCTATCTATCTATTATGTTTTTCCTACATTGAGGATTAGTTATGTTAGTTAAGTTATGTCTGAGCTTGTAATAAGTGAAACGTGGGCTTTTCTCTCTGCTGAAAACTGTTTAATTTTTAACGTTAATTCATCGGAGTCAATAACTTAGTTGGCCAAAATACTTTGTGGTTAATGTGTTTCCATAGTGTGGTCTAAATGGTGAGCCTGATGTTGTGCTGGTTTCCAAATCCATCTGACACTTTACAGGCAGAAGTGAAGTGCAAATGTTGAAGGAACAATCTTTACACAGGGATAGGGATGGCATGCAACACAAGACAATCACCATAGAAATGGTAGGTGAGACAATATTGATGCAGGGATACCAATGTCATGTTAGACATGTTAACATAGGGATGACAGGTAAGACTACCAGCTAAGAAAGTTCACTTATCCCTTGTTAGACCCACAAGTGTAGGAAATAGACCTATATTTCAATTCCATTTAGGGATTCCTTGATAAAACTATGAATTATTTTAATGAATATAAGCAGCAAAATTATTTATATTTACTTTCTTTTATTAGGCAAATATATTTTAGCAAAGTATGCTTACAGCACTTCTAATGAAAAGCACATTTTATAGGAATCTTGTTGAGCACAAGGGCCAAAATTAATTGTTTTGCACCCCTAGACCAGTAAAGCGCAGAACCTCCCCACCAGCGAGAATGCATGTGCCGACTAGCACAAGCACTCAAACCCACATCGCCTACACAATCACGCACATGCAATGGAACGTGCAAGCATTGTGTTACAGACATTGTGTTACAGAACAGTGCCCATTCTGTAGTAAGAGGGGTATACTATTATTATCAGTATTATAATTCTTAGTCAGACAATTGTTTCCAATTTTTTAAGACTGCAGCAAAACTCAGCACATGCATCTAGCAGAAATGATTCACAATCCCATCGTATTGGCAACAATGATTGGTGTCGGTGCGGCAACTGCAAGCCTATGCCTACTGTCAAAGAATCAAAATGCTGTCAAGAAATCGATGTTCTTGAAAAATATTTTGATGAACCCATTAATTGCATAGTGGAAGTTGAATTTCTCAGAAGTAGATGTCTCAGTCGTGAAGACGTTGAATTCATTTTATGTTTTATGAATATATATAGACAAAGAGGACCTGGACAAGACCATAATAGGTAAAATGAAGGTAGATTTTATTTATTTTTTATGGTAAAGACTTATTTATAATAAAAATCTGTTTTTCATAATATTATTTGGTTTTTGAGACTGTATTGCATTTTTAACCCTGTTTTATTGTTTGTTACATGATTTTAGAAATGGTATATAAAGACGTACTCTGGATGGATTTGTCACAGTGTGTGCTTTTAATAGCATTTGGCAGCGCATGCACAGTCCGAGGCATTTGCCGGTTCAGTCCTACTGCACATGTGCCAAAAGTCACAAAGGTTCTTGAAAAAACAATCAGAACTTTCTGACTTTCGGGCACATGCGCAGTAGAGGCATTTGCTACAGGGGAGGTATTTTTGCGCTTAGGGGTTGAATTCTCATTTAAGTTGCAATAATGCGAGTTTAAAAAATGTCTTAAAAAGCACTGGTTTTGACAGAGCTTTGTAGTTTGTTAGCTTGGAGTATAATTTATTAATTTATTTAATTAAAGTAATTAAAGGAGAAGGAAATTGTAAAATAGAATAAGGCTAGAAATGCAGTATTTTGTATACTAAACATAAACATGAACTTACTGCACCACAAGCCTAATCAAACAAATGATTTATGCTTTCAAAGTTGGCCACAGGGGGTCACCATCTTGTAACTTTGTTATACATCTTTGTCTGACACTGACACTGCACATGCTCAGTGTGGTCTGGGCTGCTTAGGGATCATCATAAACAAAGCTGCTCATTAAAGAAAGTAAAAATTGCATTTTACTTTTTTGTCTTTCCTTGTCCTTTAAATCAGTATATTAGTTAAATTTTCAATCTACATCCATATATTACTTAGGAAGCCCATCAGTTTGGCCTTGTACACAGATTCAAAGTATAAAACCATCTTAGCAGGACATTGTACAACTACTTCCATTTTGTTGGACTGGCTATTCTACTAATAATATAATTTCATAGGATCCTATATGCCTTGCCTTGTTCATGCTACACTAATACTGTCATTAGTATCATACCTCTCAACTGTTATGTTTTCTGTGGTACAGTCCTGATTTTGGCAGATCATGGCATGAGTCCCAGGTTTTTCACTCCAGTGTCCCTAGTTTCGATTTGAACTACAGCACTGACACTAGAAAAGCTACAAAGTTTCTGAAAGGTATTTAATTGAGGCTTTTTGACAGAGAGTGCTAAACACCTGCTCTTAGATACATTTGCAACCATTTAAGTTAAGCAATGATACAATTGTAAGTAATAAGATAAGCAGGCCTCTTGGGGAAACGGACTCACAGCATAAAGGCCAATTTTATCTTCATTAGCAAAAAGATAAAATTTCCAGAAATTTGTTCAAACTTTCTTAACCTGGCAAATTTCTAAGATGAAAATGGTTATTAGGGGGTGTGGCAATAAAAATTTTTTTGCGCTACACATGTCACTACTTTTTGTACCTATGCTTTGTAGTATGCTTTCATGATATGTGATAACACATATGATGATACATATGACAATACATATGATGATACTTAATTTCCTTGAACTGTTACATGTATTTATACAGACTATGTATTTATTTTACAGGGATTTAAGAAAAGTAGCTTATCGTTCCTTTATTACTGCTGTTTATGGATATCTTGGAAAGAAGAATCGAAGGCCTTTACCATCCTGTATGGTTAATGCTATTAGGGCTCAGTTTCCAGATCCTGATGGATTATATTTAGGTTACATGGCATTAGATTATAATGCTTCTGAAATGTCTATGGAGTTTTAAAGTGCAACAAACTAAGTATTTATTTGAAGTTTCAGACACTTAAATGATAGAATTTGCCTTTCCTTTTATTATGAATATCTGAGTTATAATCTATAATGATAAAAATAAAAGCAGAAGAAAAGTCTGCAAATGTTAGGCACCCCCAAGTGATTGTATTTACTTACCTGAAACCTGGGCCAGTGCTTCTATCAGCCGAAATCTGCAGTGGCCCAGGGTTATACCAGTGAGCATCACGAAGCAATCCTCTTCTGTCTTCCTCTTTCTTTGTGCGGTTGCGCATGTTCATTAGATTGTAAAGCCGAACTTTAACTAAAAAGTTGCCTATTTTGTTCTACTGCACATATGTTTTCCCGGAAATTTAAAAAAAAAAAGAAGCCAGAAGATCTCTCTGTGGTGCTCCCTGGTATAACCCTGGGCCGGTGCAGTATTCTGCTGATAGAAGCACTGGCCCAGGGTTAAAGGTAAGTCAATATATCACTTGAGGGTGCCTAACATTTGGCACCCCCAAGTGCAAACAGACTTTTCTTCTTCTGCCAAATACATACATTTTATTTGCTGGCAGACTGTGACACAATCTGCCAGAAAAGTTGTTTTGCCTGGCTATTAATGGAATGTGTAAACTGCATATTGCTATTGATTCTGGGCTCCGACTGTTCTAGGATTGATTAATGTACAGGCTGGCATGACAGAGGATAAGCTGGGGAGACCAAAAACTCCCAAGAGATCCTTTTTCATTTTCCCCATAGCACCAAATAACATGTATAAAAATGACTACCATGTACACCTAACAGTTGTAAGAATAGGCCCTGGACATTATGTTCCCTGGAGGGTCATAATATTCTTAGTACAACTTTTGGATTCTTCACAAGAATGCAATAACAGCAGACACATGACAACCACACACCTGCTGTTTGAGACTTCATTAGTTCACTCTGCCAGCCATACACTTCCTGCTGACAATATTCTGAGTCCAATCCAAGTGTCTATGAGTGTGTTTTTTTTTAATCACACTTTTTTTCAATGTATAAATGACCATACAAAATGTTTTTTTTTGTTTTAAACAACATTGCAGAATAAATTTTTTTTTAAATGAAAGCAGTTTATTAATGAATATTCAAGCAAGATAAAGATCATTTTCACATTTGCCCCTATGTATTTTTTGAGTGATACAAGAAAGTATGTTACAAAGATGCACAGGGCATTATATGAGACAAGAAGCCAAAATCATATTAGATAAATACCATACAATGGGTCATACACTGTATGTCAGAATTTATTTTGTTCTGATTATTGTGACATGCAGCTGGAAAGACTGAAACAGGTAGTGAAAATAAGCTGTGTCTCCTATTTGATTCTTCAGCTATCATTGCACCATACGCTAGGGGAATATGGTACAATACCATATGAAATTGTTTAACCTACCATATGCAGAAATTTACTGATATCCATAGTGCTATAATATTGGTTAGGATTGTCAAGCCACAGTACATGAATAGAAAAATGTCTGAAACTGTTCAAAAAGCATCTATGCATATTTCTGCCTTCCACCAATTCAGATTGCCAGGCATAACAGCTTCCACTGAGATGACTCTCTACATTGGAAAGTTTAATTGACAGCTGGCCATGCATTGTGTGGCTCTTTTATGCTCTCACTTTATATGCAACTGAAATGTAATATTAGATGTGTAATTACTGTCTCATGTGCTTACATCTCTACATGCTTATTTGCAGACTGCCCCACTGGGATATCAGGAAAACTTCCGGTGGGCCCTTTTGCTTCTAACCATTTAGACAATTTCATGGTCATTCCATGGGAAAAAAATCTGTTATAAGGGAAGAATATAATAAGTAGATATCGGACTAGGATCATAAAGAGGTTGAGTGAAGAGAGGAGGAAAATAGTTTGGAAAGTAGGCCTGTGTTCTAATGTTTTCTGGTGGGCTCTTTTCATCCCAGTCCAACACTGCTTGTTTGTGACCATGGTTTAAAAGCTCAGTAACACAATACAGTTTAAAGTACAAAATCTTAACTATTGTTACCACAAGGTAACAAGCTTACTTCAACTTACATTTTTTTAACTGCTTCATCCTGAAGCACACTTACCAAATGTATTTTAGAGCTATGCTGCAGTTTTAAAACAGGAAGCATCAAACACATATATATATATATGTGGTCACACAGCAGCAGTGCTGAAGTCAGCCCAGAGATGCGTCATTTTGCGTGTTTCGGCTGCCTTTAGCTTCATCCTGCAGTGTGTGAGTGCACACAGGCTGATCGAATTTAGGTCAACAGAGCTGTGGTACTAGGCAAATCAGCTTCTCTCAGCTTGCAAAATTACAAAGGCTGCTAACAGCCAGAGACTTCATCCTGTGTGTCTATAGCCTTGTGTTTGCAATCTGCCATCTACCAAAGCTGCACAGAGAAACAGAGATACACATTTTAACTGCAGATAATACCAAAAGGTCTGACTTCTGGTTTAGGGCAGAAGCTAGTACGCGGGTATGTATGTTCTCTGTTGTCATACAACAAAGGGAAGTGTTAAGAGGGATGAATCCAATTCATGTGTGCTATAAGAGCGGACATAGGCTATTTGTAGCCCCAGGTGCGCGCTGCAGCCCCCTGCCAGGGGTT
The DNA here is from genome assembly GCA_038501925.1 of Xenopus petersii. Classification (NCBI taxonomy): domain Eukaryota; kingdom Metazoa; phylum Chordata; class Amphibia; order Anura; family Pipidae; genus Xenopus; species Xenopus petersii. Next base: position 93,140,500 of record CM076687.1, on the reverse strand, counting down.
CCAGTTACAGTTCAACACAAAAACAGCAGCACTCTGGTTATGGTGAAAAAAGTGAAACTTTACTTACAGTGACAAGGCAACGTTTCGGGCCCCTTACGACCCTTTGTCAAGCATGCGCAGTAGCAACATTTTCCGGCTCAACACTACTGCGCATGCGCTGATTTCTTTTTCCGGAAACTTACGCATGCGCAGTAGTGTTGAGCCGGAAAATGTTGCTACTGCGCATGCGCGAAAAACGCTGTACAGCAGAGGAATCAGACCGTTCGGCAGCAAGATGGTTCCTGTGAACTCCGTGGACAAGGACCTGCGCCGAGGGGTAAGTACCGACTTAGGGGCATTTGCCCAAGGGGGGAGGTAGGCCAGGGGGGAGGAGGGAGGGGGGCCTATGGGGGGATGGGGGGGGCAGCACTTTGCGCTATCCACGTTGAATTCTCCTTTAAGGAACTCTTGCATGGGTTTAGAACCCAAAGGCTTGAGCATCTTTAGTTAGTCCCTTGATCACACCACGTTCACAAAACTTTGCTAATGGAGTAGGTAAATGAGCGGAAATGATGCAAATCCTTCGGATTCACTCACACTGTTTGCAAAATATAAATGAGCAAACATCTGTTGAATAACTCTTTTTCATCATGCTGTATAACTGCCATTTGAACCCAGTAAAACTACTAATGGTTTCCTATGGGGTAGTGCTGACGGCAGGGAGACAGGGAGGTCATCATGAGTACAGATATACAGTTCTTTAAGTAAGGATTCATATTGTCCATTACTATGACAATCGGCCATCTCTTGCCAATATCCTTTAAAGGGGTGGTTCACCTTCTAAACACTTTTTTCAAATCAGTTGTTTTTATTTTCCTCCAGAAATAAAGACTTTTTTCAATTACTTTCCATTATTTATTTTTTACTGTTTTTCCAAAATTTAGGGGGCAGATTTCTCAAGGATCGAATTTCGAGGGGAAAAATCCCTTGAAATTCGACCAGGGAATAGATTCGAATAGGGAATTTGGGCGAATTTTTGCCTGGCGAATGGTCGAATAGGCGTAAATTCGCCGGGCGAATAGTCGAGCGATCGAATATTCGATCGAAGGATTTTCATTCGATCAAATGCTTCATCATTCGACCAATAACTCCGTAGGTTTTATTTGGCAAAGTAGGCAGTTGAATGATTTTTAAAAATGTAACTTATTCGATTATCGAATGGCCGAATAGTTGCAGTGTATTTTCATTCGACCATTTGATTTGTCGAATAGTCACAGCGTTTTTTCATTCGATGTTGAGGAGCCCAAAAAACACCACGAAATTCGAGGATTTTTTATTCTATTTATTCCCCCGAAATTAGTAAATCTGCCACTAAGTTTAAAGTTTAATGTCCCTGCCTGGTGTTTAAGTCTGACAGCTCAGTAATTCAGGAGCAGACTCTGAACTGTTACAATTTTGCAACATTTGGTTGATCCATTTCTCAGCAGCATCTCTGGAGTATCAGCAACTTTTGTATCAGTTCTAACAGCTGCCTGTAATGAAACACAGAGATTCTGCTTAGCAAGGACAAATGTTTCAACTAAATGTATCCATTTAGAACAGTTTAGGGGGTCGGCGACCCCCCTCCCCAGGGCTGCTTCAGAAGGTGAAAAAATACACTTGACACTCCAATAATCGAAAAACAGTCACATATAGAAAATGGAAAGTCATTGGAAAAAGTCTTTATTTCTGGTTATCTATCTGAAAACAACTAGTTATTTGAAGGTGAACCCCTCCTTTAAGTTGGTACAGGATGTATTTATACATGGTTGTTTTTTTTCCAGATATAGACTTAAACTCCTGTTTAAAGAGAAAAGATCTAAATCTTACAGTGTACAATTCAGTTCTAATCTACAATTTTGGGGTACATTTTGTACATAGTGTGAATTTTTAACTCACTACAATAAAACTCATTCACTTTCTGCCATTTCATGTAAAACGAGATAAATGAATTTTGACTGCATGTGCTTTTTCAGGCCTAGGCTCTAGTGCAATATTGGGAGGAAGAAGGGATGATCTCGACTGCCAATTGTGGTCAAATTTTCCAGAAGCCATTTTAAAAACTGAAGCTAACATTGGAATAACATGATTATTTGAAACTGGTTCATAAATAGGTTTAACCACCCATTTCTTTCTGGACTTTGGAAAGACCAGTTTATGTCTCAGTTCCCCTAAAGGAGCTCTTCCTCTGCCAGACACACGAACTCTGGCTTGTTTCCGTCCCACATTAGCATTGTGGGACAAAACAGCTAATTTCGTTCTTGCTTCCATTCCATCCATTGTAAAATGGATACGCTTAGGACGGAATTTAAGAAGGTAGCTGTTAAACACCTCTATGTCTCCTGTGTGGCAAAAATTTGACAGATGGTCCAGATCAGCATCCATTTTTTCATCAAATACTATTTCTTTTAAAGCATAAAAAGAAGGGGTGCCTTTTTGTAACCATGGCCTGTTCTTCCTGTCCTCATCACAAATAGGTTCATGAGAACACTCTCTATACTCTTGACCTACGGCCCAACTGTGTTGATCTATGACATGAAACATTAATGAATGCCATTTTTCTTTAAGCATTTGTACATTGCCAACACTTGTACTTGATGACCACCATAAGTGGTTTGTGATGGCAGGAATCCATTCCAATAGACAGCGGCAAACCTTTTTGGAACTAGCTTTGAAAAGTTTTTTTTTAAGTCCCTTGGCATAATGCCACACATCGTATTCATGCTGTATTTTTTTTTTTTTTGAATAGGCCTTCATTTGCAATTTAATACCTGGATGTCTGTCTGTAGCTATTCGTTTAATATTAAAACCTTCATCTAAGAGCCTGTCTAGACAGATGGTAAAGGCTTTCTTTTCCATTGCAACTGATGATGTTGAGACTTGCTCAATCTGAAAATCCAAAATTCTTTTACTATCTACTTCCATAAAAGAATAGGTACAGTATTTTGCACTAAATCCAGGGCTGTCGCATTGACCATCACCCGATAATGTAAGGTGCACATTGTTAAAAATGTTCTGAAACAAACGTTTTTCCTTTTGCCAGTAAAAATCTATAACTTTGAACAGGTTATTTTTTTGAATCTTATAAAATAATGCAGAACTTATGCTTTGTAAAGACAACATATGACAGAAATCTGAGAATTTGTTATAACTAGAACCACTGAATAATACTGCAGCTGCTACTGCTAAATTTCCTGCAGGTACATTGCCGACTAAAGGCTGACTTTCCCATATATCAAAAAGGTGACCATCATGGCATACCCCTTTCACTTTCAAGAAACTCCCAATAACCTGTTTTTTTAGTTCTATTACTGGTGCTTGACAATCTGCATGTGCAGAACATTTAGATTTGTAGAATAATTTCTCCAGACATGTTTCAAAAACAATAAACTTTCGGTCCTGTACGATTTGTTCTTCTGTCAACTCTTTTTCAACTGAATAATCAGAGGTGGCTGAGGATGATGGAGTGTAATCTGAATCTAATGTGTCACCTTCTGTACAACTGGAGAAGGAGTTATTGGGGCTAATTTCTTCTCTTAAATCTGGGGCTGGTGCTGCTGTTTTTTTTTTTTCCTTTTCCTTTTTTTTAAAATAATTAAAATCATGGTTAATTTTCCATTGTTCTGCTTCCACGTTGAATTCATATTCAGGCCACTGTATTCCTTTACTCTGCATTAAGCAATCATCCATTGTAGTGTTAGAATCTACCATTTCTACAGATGTCATTGTTGAAGCATCTCTAGTTTGTTTCTTTTTGAGTGGGTGTTGCATATTACATTGACATATCCTGCACTTTCCTGCACCAACTATTTCTGTAGTTTCTGATTCATTTGAATGTATGATAGATGGCATAGCATCTGGCCTAAGAATTATTTTTTTTCCATTCCAAATGAAAGAATCTTTTGAGAAATGTTCTGAACAAATTCGATATACCCATTTTTTCCTGGTTTCAAAAATTTTTTGGGTCATTGAAATAAGGTCTCCTGAGGGAAATCCAATAATCTCCAACCATATTTTAATTTTTTCAATAGAATTTGGAAATCCATAAAGCGTCACTCCACTATTTTTTTTGCTTGTACTGCTACAGCTCTTTACAATGCAGCGTGTCATAGCCTATAAAATTAAATGAAATTATTTTTAAAATCGGTTTATAAATAAATATATATGTATAGCGAGAGAGAGAGATATTTTAAAACCTTAATACTAATGCACACTGTTCACTGAAAAATAGACCCAGATGCTACCTTACTTGCTGTATTTTTAAAAATTCAAGACAAAGGTGCACACCAGGATTTTTGAAAAAAATTAAAAGTCGATATTTGTATTTCTTACATTTAAGAAAACAGGCTTTTTTTTTTAAAAATCCTTCTAGGGGACAAATTCACTAAAACGAAAAACCGCTAATGCTAGTGCAAATTCGCCAGCGTAACTTCATTTTGTTACTTCGTCAATTTACTAACGGGCACTGGTGTAAATTCGCTAGCGAAGTGGACCTACTCTAGCACTACTTTGCACCCTTACGCCAAGCGAAGTTGCGCTATGGCAAAGAAACGTAACTACGCTAATTCACTAACTTGCACAATTTAATGAACGTTACCTCTTGCGCCAGACTTGCCTTCGCCACCTCAGACCAAGCGAACTGCATCTGAGTAGATAGGGCTTGCTTCAAAAAAAGTAGAAATTTATTACAAGTCCAAAAAAACGCTGGTGTATTTTCCTTTTTTATGGGAAATAGGCTTAAAAAGTGTAATTTTTTTTTTTCAGGTACCCTCCTTCCCCCCTACATATCCTAATATTTGGCACTTAAACTATACAATGGGCACATGTATAGGGCAAATTAACAACTCTTTTATTTTATGAAGGTTTCCCAGGCTTGTGTAGTGTAATGTATTTGCTGCTACATACACTGTATACGTCCATTGTACATTTACTTGGCGCCTTATGCAAATTAGGCATCGCAGCGCAACTTCGCTTTGCTTGACAAATTAACGCTAGCACAACTTTGCCTCCATTTGGCTGCCTGAACGCAACTCAGGTTAGTGAATTTGCCCTATGCTATGACCTCAAATTCAAAAATTACATCAAATAAGTATGGACAAGGTAGTTTTTTATGGTTTTTACATGCCATATATTGAGTACTGAAGCTGCTCTGGGGGGGGGGGTCACTGCCCCTGTTCTAAATTGATACATTTAGTTGATACATTTCTTATCTTTGTCCCTGCTGAGCAGAATCTCTGGGTTTCATTACAGGCAGCTGTTAGAATTGATACAATAGTTACTGATACATTTAGTTGTTACATTTCTTATCTTTATCCCTGCTGTGCAGAATCTCTGGGTTTCATTACAGACAGCTGTTAGACTTGATACAATAGTTACTGATACATTTAGTTGTTACATTTCTTATGTTTGTCCCTGAGCAGAATCTCTGGGTTACATTACAGGCAGCTGTTAGACTTGATACAATAGTTACTGATACATTTAGTTGATACATTTCTTATCTTTGTTCCTGCTGAGCAGAATCTCTGGGTTTCATTACAGGCAACTGTTAGAATTGATACAATAGTTACTAATACTCCAGAGATGCTGCTGAGAAATGGATCAACTAAATGTTGCAAAATTGTAACAGTTCTGAGTCTGCACCTGAATTACTGAGCTGTCAGCCAGAGACACAGTCATTCAAATTTAAACTTAGATTTTGGAAAAACAGTATGAATTAAATAATGGAAAGTAACTGTAAAAAGTCTTTATTTCTGGGGAACAATCTAAAAACAACTGAATTGGAAAAAGTTTTTGGAAGCTGAACATCCCCAGTATTACATTAACTTTAATATGGTGGAGAGTGGGATAGAGAAACTATGCAGTTGTCATTTTTTTTTTGCGGTTTGCATTATTTAGTTTTTTATTCAGCAGCTCTCCAGTTTGCAATTTCAACAGTCTAGTTGCAAGTGCTAGTACCCTAGCAACTATGAATTGATTGGAATGAAATATTGGAATATGAAGAAAAGTACCAATAACAATAAATGTATAGCCTTACAAGGAATTGTTGTGTAGATGGGCCTGACAGGAGCAAAAGGAATGGGAATATAAATCCATGCAGAAATCCATTACCCTACAGTGCTGCCTTAAAGGAGAAGTAAAGCTTAACTAAATAAGTAGCTAGAAATGTTGTACATGATGTTTTGTGCTTCTGTACCAGCCCAAGGCAACCACCGCCCTTTAGTAATAAAGATCTGTGACTCCAAAGATGCCCCAGTAGCTCCCCATCTTCTTTTCACTGCACATGCTCTGTGCTGCTGTCACTTACTGAGCTTAGGGAGCTCAGACAGCAGCGCCCCACTGAGTACCAGGGGCGGCAAAAATGCCACTCCTGGTACTTGAAGAGCCAAATTTCCGGTTTTCAAACCAGAAATTCGGCTCTTCTAGTACAGAGCACAATAATGCTCTCTGCACTGGCGTCCTGGCCCTCTCTGCCACCCTGATGGACCCCCCCTCCGGTGCAAAAAGGTGAGCGCATGGGGAGGAGGGGGCAGCAGCAACGGGAAGCTGCCTCAGGTGGCGGAGGGGCCAAGATCACCCCTGGAGCAACTCACAATATACAGTACACATAGAATAGAAATGTCACAATATAAGGCTGATTAGTAATTAACTCTGATAATTACTACATGGCAGCACAGAAACCAGTGTAATTAGCATCAGAATTTAATAATCAGCCCTGTAACATCAGCTTACATTACAGGTTGAGTTGAGGGTCTTATCTTTAACAAGGTTTTATATTTTTTTTATGTTTTTTTCTATACCCTATCCACTAAATCTGATAATGTAACTTCCAGTTTTAAGCGCATGCCATTTAATGGTGGTCAGTGGATTGGGTTGCAGATAAGGCAGTTGCAGGTCAGGTAACGAGTTAAAGAGGGTAAAAATGTGGATTGTGGCTTTTAAAATTGTGGCTTTTCTCAAGCATGATTTAATCTAAAATAACCAATGCCCCAGTTCTGCTGGAGGTAGGGAGACCAACATGCCAAGGCTAAAAAACATGCATAAAGTACATTCTGCTACCTTTCCAACATCTCACAGCATTTTATAATACAGGTATGGGACCTGTTATCCATAATGCTTGGGACCTAGGGTTTTATGGATAATGGATCATGTTCATCTTCTTCCTACTGCTAAACTTGTTCTCCGCCTCCTGCCAACCAGACCAACTGGTTCCTTCTGCTCAACCTAGCCATGCAATGCTCCCACCCTCTGCCTAGTGTCCTTCTGGGGTTGGATAGTTTCTATATTTGTCATTCAATAGAGCGTCCCATTCAGGCCCGGACTGGCAATTTGTCAGTTCGGGCAAAATCCCGTGGGGCCGCTCTATTTTTTTACAATTGGGCCGCAGTAACATAACTACCAGGGGCCTGTCGGAGCCGTGATAGCAGCTACCACAGATGCTGGTCAATGGGAGGTGAGGAGCGGGTTTTCACGTGGCGTGAGTCTTGTCCCAGAGCTGGCTGATTTTGCGAGGTGAGAGAGGTGGGGCTAAAGGCAGAGGAAGAAAGGGAGGGGCAGCAAATGAGAAGGGAGAGAGCCTCGAACACCACCCCTGCAATTCCCTTACTCTAGTTAGGGAACTTGCCACTCTCCCTCCCTTCCACTCTCCGGTATTACCTTCTCTTTTTTTCCTCATCACATATCTGTGCAGAGAGTTCCGTCAAAATACCGGCGAACAGATAAGACACACCGGGTCTGCACGTTGCTCGTTAACCAATCACACATTAGCGGATCACCAGTACTCTGAAGGAGCTCTCTGCCTCTGATGTGCAATGAGCAAGACAAATGAAAAATCAGTCAAGCAAGTAATAAATCTAGCAGGGGAGGTAGGCACATTCCTAAAACGCACAGGGAAGAGGATAAAATGACCAGCAAGACAAGTTAGAAGCAATAAATATTCATTTAAAGGAACAGCACTGCTTTGATTTGCTTTGTTTTACAGATTAACACTTAAAAATCATGGGTGAGGGGGAGTAGTAAAGTGTGTAGAACCTGAGATTGACAGTGCAGAATGTAAATACGGAAGGGAATAGTGGGTGCATTAGGAAGGGAAAGAAGCAACATTTTGGAATGTATGGGGTTGATTTGCTGCTATCTGCAATGATCTTTTACTAGCATGTAGGGGGTTAATGAAATTCTCCAAATGCAGTTTCTGCAGTGACCATACTGGCATATCTGGATTAAGGAATTCTCATTACGGCTAAAGAAAGTCTCAAATTGAATGGGGAAAGGTACATGATAAAGAGGACATTGTTGAGACAGCCGTGCCATTTGCACTGGCCATTATATACTACACCTCATAATCAGCTATCACCTTATATAGTTATGCAGGGGGCCCTCTGAGTCAGGTCTTTTGGTGAGTCCCAGGTGCCCCAGTCTGACACTGCTCCCCCCCAATGCCTGGACTTGTCCTGACAACTTGGATACAACTTTCTCCTTGCATGGAATTCTCTGGCTGCGCTAATCACAGCTCTGCAGATCCGTTGGACCAGGGAATTGGCTAGCCACTTACAATAAGTACTCTTCTTGTACATGACTGATAGCTGAAAGGTCAGTAGAACTGCCTGCTATTTCATTTTTTTGTTGGCTGGGGCTGATAAGGTGGCATTCAGCGCAAGATAGAAAAAATGTGTGAGTGTGAAAGAACCCCAGCCAAAAATTAAAATGACATAAAAAGGAGTTTTGGGATAGCATTGAATGGTTAACTGATTAAGGAGAAGTTGCAAGCTTCCTTAACCCTGAGCTGCCCTCTGTGTGTATATATATAGATATAGATATAGTGCATGTATAGAGCCTCACCCTAAGGTGTCACTGACTTCCAGTGGCATAACTACTCACCAGTGGGCCCTTTATATACATCTAATAATAGTTAATTAATAACTAATATTTCACATTAATTACAGTTTAGCAAGAAAGGCAGCTTTTTATGCACATCATTTTTGCAGTTTTATGCCAATATATCTGTGGAGTACAAAACCATTGTGTTTACATGTGGGCTGCTTTGATTTTTTTGCCCGGGCTGCTTTTTACTCCCAGTCCGGCCCTGGTCCCATTTAGCCATTATTCTGGTCAATCAGTGACCTTAATCGGCCACAATGGGGTGGGCGACAGACAGGTTGGTTGTAACCCAAGCGATTGCAGTTTTGGCTGAAGCCTCAGGGAGAGTGAATGAAATGTGAGGGCTGTGGATTGCGGGGAATCTGCCCGAGGTCAGTGAAAGCCGGATTAAGTTGGAGTCTAGCTTGTGTGTTGTACCAATCAGGCTGTTTCTGGAGGAGATGCATTGCTCAGCATACGCCGGACAGTACTAGGGCCATTGGCCGCTATCCTAATTAGGGTGATCGGCCCATTCGGATCGCATGGATCTGGTCTACCGGACAAAGTGATCTGGGCAGTGAATGCAGGAGGCGAGTCGCATGTGGTTGTTTACAGTATCCATTAGCGGAAGGACCCGCTGGAGGGCAACGCACTGTGGAGATTGCAATGATTTAAAGAATTTTAGTGAAGCATTATTCAGTTGTAATTTTGGCTGTGCCAAAATTTGGGTACCCTTATAATTTTTCTAATTTGAATGCATGTAACTCCTCAATAATGATTACTGGCAACAACAAATTGGTTAGATTAGCTCAATAAGCCTTGAACTTCATAGGCAGGTGTGTCCAATTACAAGTTGTGCTTCTGTTTGACTCTCCTCTGAAGAGTGACAGCATGGGATCCTCAAAGCAACTCTCAAAAGATGTGCAAACAAAGATTTTTCAGGATCATGGTTTAGGGTAGGGGTGTCCAAACTTTTTTCACCAAGGGCCATATGCGGTATTACACACAAACAGCCGGGCCACTCGCTATGACCACGCCCATTTTTGAGGCCATACCCCCTGATTGCCATGTTCATTTTACAAATTGTAAATAAGTAACACACACACATACAAACACACATCAGACACACATACATACAGTAACACACACACAGTGACACACATACATACAGACAGATACACACACACACAGTGACACATAAACAGACAGATACACACATACCGTATATACTCGTGTATAAGCCGACCCGTGTATAAGCCGAGGTACCTAATTTACCTAAGAAAACTGGAAAAATGTATTGACTCGTGTATAAGCCTAGGGGCCCCATGTCAGATTTCAAAATGTGAATGTGACCCGGCCGCAACAATTGGGGGACACTGGGCAGGTACCTGTTACTGTCTGTGACTGACTGTGTCGCCGCCCGGATTTCATGTTTGCTTCCCTCTGCCACCCCTATTTCATGTTTGCTTCCCTCTGCCACTTCCCCCCCCTGCCCTCCCCATCTGTCGCTCTCCCCACCCCGACACAGGCACTCACGTCTGCTGCTCTTCCCTCTGTCCTTCCCACCCCGACACAGGCACTCACGTCTGCTGCTCTTCCCTCTGTCCTTCCCACAGTAAAACGTGACCCGGCCCCAGCAGGACTGCCTGTGACTGCCTGTGTCGCCGCCCGGAGCAGGTCCAGGAGCTCCGGGCGGCGCGTCCTTCCCTGCCGGCGTTCGCTTTCAAAATGGCGGCGCCCATGGCCGCCACGTGGGTAGCGGCCGGCGCCGCTACCCACGTGGCGGCCATGGGCGCCGCCATTTTGAAAGCGAACGCCGGCAGGGAAGGACGCGCCGCCCGGAGCTCCTGGACCTGCTCCGGGCGGCGACACAGGCAGTCACAGGCAGTCCTGCTGGGGCCGCGTATATGACCCGCGTATAAGCCGAGTTTGAGTTTTTCAGCACATTTTGGGTGCTGAAAAACTCGGCTTATACGCGAGTATATACGGTACTCGATCTGTAACTGACTCCCTTGCCCGGCTGCATCCTCACTAAATCCACCCCTCCCCCAAGCCAAGCCCAAAGAAGTTACTCACAGATCATCAGATGCACAAAATCCAGTCCAGGTTAGCAGCAGCATAGAAGGGGGATGGACCCATGCTTTCAGTTGTTTACCGGCACACCCCTCCCCGCACTACACTAAACTCCAATCACGGGGAGGGCGGAGTTTAGGACATGCTGCTCAGGTCTACATTGAAGCACTGTAGGTTCTGCCCCCAATGACGCCGTGGTAACTTTTTTTTCTGGATGCTGGGGGACTTTTGGGGGGGGAATTTTGCACGCTGCGGGTCAATTAAAAATGGATATTGGGCCACATTTGGCCTTTGGGCCAAAGTTTGAACGTCCCTGGTTTAGGGGAAAGGTACAAAAAGCTATCTCAGAGGTTTGAACTGTAAATAATGTAATGAGGAAATGGAAGGCCACATGCACAGTTGCTGTAAAACCCAGGTCTGGCAGACCAAGAAAAGTACAGCAGTGGCATATGTGGAAGATTGTGAGAATGGTTACAGAAAAGCCAAAGATCACCTCCAAAGACCTGCAAGAACATCTTGCTGCAGATGGTGTATCTGTACATCGTTCTACAATTCAGCGCAATTTGAACATCTGTACGGCAAGGTGATGAAAAAGAAGCCCTTTGTGCGTTCACGCCATTAACAGTCGCTTGTAGTAAGCAAAGTCTTATTTAGACAAACCACAGTCAAAATCAAGTGCTTTGGACTGATGAGACAAAAATTTAGTTATTTTGTCAAAACAAAAATCACTTTACATGGCAGAGGAAAAACACTGCATTCCAAAAAAACACCTGCTACATACTGTCAAATTTGGTGGAGGTTCCATCATGCTGTGGGGCTGTGTGACTAGTTCAGGGACTGGGGCCCTTGTTAAAGTCGAGGGTCGGATTAATTCAACCCAATATCAACAAATTCTTCAGGATAATCTTCAAGCATCAGTCATAAAGTTGACGTTTAGCTGCAGGGTTTGGATATTCCAACAAGACAATTCCCCTAAATACAATTGGCAGGGCCGATTCTGTTGCGCGCTCTCGCATTAGTACAGCTGAATTTCCGGTTTTAAACCGGAAATTCAGCTATAAAGAGATACCAGGAGCGGCTTTTTGCCGCACCTGGAAATCTCTTCTGCGTGCCGCCTGAGGCGAGTTTCTCAACTCGCCTCATTGGCGGCGCGCCCCTGACAATTGGAAATCTACAAAGGTATTTATGCAGAGGAAGAAGTACAATATTCTGGAATATATTGAATATCATCGAAAATCTATGGGATGATTTGAAGCAGGCTGTCAATGCTCGCCAGCCATCAAGTTTAAAGGAGAAGGAAAGGTAAATTACAATTAAAGTTATATACATTGGCCACAAAGTGAAGAGATACTTACAGGAAAGGTTGCTCCATATGGTTTTCCCTGTTGCTGTAATCCAAGATCGTATTAAAATTGTTTTGCAAGGTGCATATAATAAAAAAGCCATCCCTCTTGCTACCCAGATCGGCTCTAATAGGGCTCGCACATGCGCAGTAGAAATTTTGTAAGCCCTGCGCATGCGTACCTGATCCTTTACTTCCCCCAGGCAAGCAGGGATAATCAGGTCAGGTGACACAAGGCAACATCATCGATGCGCACTTCACAGGACGAGACGCATGCAAGGCCAACATGGCGCCCGCAAAGTCAGTAAAGGGGAAAAATTTCAACCGCACGGTGTCAGTACAGGAGACCGAATTGGGCAGCGCAAGTATAGCGGTTCAGGAGGGGTTCACCCGAGCAACAGTTACATATAGGTATTAAAGATTACCTTTCCTTCTCCTTAAGGCTAAGGCCACACCAGGCGATAGCGCGGCGATCTGACTTGCGGCGACTTTTCGCCGCGACTTTTAAGCCGCAATCGCTGGGGAAACTTTTGCGCTGGCGTCCATGGGGAATCGCGAAAAATCCCAAGCGTAAAAACACACGCGGCGATCTTTTTTCTACTGTCGCTCAAAATTGCCTCGCTAGGCGATTTCGAGTGACAATAGAAAAAAGATCGCCGTGTGTGTTTTTACGCTGTCGATTTTTTCGCGATTCCCCATAGACGCCAGCGCAAAAGTTTCCCCAGCGATTGCGGCTTAAAAGTCGCGGCGAAAAGTCGCCGCGAGTCAGATTGCCGCGCTATCGCCTGGTGTGGCCTTAGCCTTAACTGAACTGGAGAGATTTTGTATGGAGAAATGGTGAAAAATACCTTCATCCTGAATCCAGACACTCATCAAAGCCTATAGGAGACTTGTAAAGCCGCTCGCTCCATTCCTGCTTGATCCCCAGCCCCTAGGCAATGAGTCTAGGTGGGGAACAAGTGGCCCCTGGGTCGCGATCGCCCAGGGGCCCCAAGGCAGCAGCAGGCACATGCAGCATATGTGCCCTGCTGCTTCCTGCACTTTAAAAACGGAGAAGTGTGTTTACAAGCCACTCGCTCCGTTCTTACTGTTTTGTGCAGGATCCCCATACCCTAGGCAATGAGCGTAAGCTGAAAAAATGGGCCCCTGTGTCACGATCACCATGGGGCCCCAATGCAGCAGCAGTCACTTGAAAAGTATGTGTGCTGCTGCTGCCTGCATTTTCAGAATGGAGGAGCAGCTAATAAAGCCACTCACTCCATTCCAACTCATCCCCCAGCCCCTAGGCAACGAGCAGAAGGGGGGAACTAGTGGCCCCTGGGGTGCGATCACCCAGGGGCCCCAAGGCAGCAGCAGGCACAATGAAATTTAGGTGCCTTGCTGCTTCCTGGCCCTCCAGCTCCGCCCACTCATGAGATCCAGCAAAGTAGATGGCTCCAGCTCTTTGTTCAGCCCTCCTGGACGACCTACAGCCTGTCACTCCAGGTTAGTGCTCCCGCCACACAAACGCACAAACACACACCTATTGTACTAATACAATTACATGCACACTTATATTCACACTTATATTCACACTTACACACATACATTCAATTTTGGGGGATTGTGGGGGGTCACACACATTCACAGCACTTACACACGCTTGTGGCCACTTGCACATGCATATAACATGCATACAACACACAATTTGCCTATTGTACACACACATAGGCTATTTTGTGTTTTTTTTACCTTTTATCGCATTGTCTGTTTTTTTGCCTGCAAAAACTGTTTTATTGCCATTGCGAAAAGCATATTTGGTAATTGCACTGCACAATACTTTTTGTATGTTTTTTTGGTGATTATATTGCAATTTCAGTGATATTGGTATTTTTAGCCATTTTATTGCATGTTTAGCTATTTTATTTCATTTTCAACTTTGCGTAGGTGTTGTTTCTATCTGTAGAATTTTGATTCTCACTGCTAATTACATTGTTGGATTTTACTGATTTTATACCATTTGGCTCAGTTCTTTGATACCTCGTTTTGTCCGTGGAAATTTAGTCAGCTATAGATTAATTTGGGTGTCTCTGTGCACTACATACTTTGATTTATCTATGCATATCAGGCATCAACCTGTTCAGTAGACCCCTGGCATTAATATTTAGGATGCCTTTTGCTGGTATGTTACAAAATGTGGGGTATATAATGGGGTAAAATGCTAACTTTGTGGCTATTTTAAGAAATTTCAAAAAAGGGGTTATGTTTAACATAACTTTGTGGTTTGGTAGTTTGCATTATAAAGGTGTCATTACCTGCTTTATATTCGTCAGAATGTATAATTTGGGATAATATATGGTTTTTTAGGGTCTCCATACTGTTAGGGGGTCTCATTGCACATAATACACATACCAGGTGCTTATATTGTAGTAGCCAGAGTGTTATACATAAAAATCATATACCCTATTTGGATTTGGTGGTCTCTGTATGCAACATAGTTTGGTAAATCTATGCATATTGGGCATCAAACTGTTTAGTAGAAATCTCCTGCATTCATAATTAGGATGGTTTATGCTGGTAATGATACATGCACAATACAATGCTGGAAAGTTGAATATTTGAGCCAATTTTCAGGTATTACACCAAAACCGCAAATTTTGGAAAAGCCTTGCGATTAGTTTGGAGCAGAAAGGCATGGGTACACATTTTAGATTAGGTAGAATGTGTATTTTCCAAAAATATATGCCTTTGGGGGGGTAAACATATATTTCTGTTTTTAACCCACAAAAACGCAGTTAATGTGTTGATTTTTCATTTGCTGAAATTACCCACAGGACTATTTGTATGCGCTAACTTCATTTTGGGGCCTCTAAACCTATGTAAATCTATGCACAATGGGCACCAAACTGTTCAGTGGACCCCAGGCAATCATATTTAGGCTGCTTTTTCTTGGTAAGTAATGATTTATGTGCGATATGGTGCTGTTAATTTGAAGTTTTGATCCAATTTCAGATACTCCACCAAAACCGACAATTTTGGGAAAGTCATTTGTAGCAGAAAGGCATGCAGGGCCGCCATTAGAAATCACAGGGCCCCATACAACAAAATTTCA
This sequence comes from Xenopus petersii, assembly GCA_038501925.1. Lineage (NCBI taxonomy): Eukaryota > Metazoa > Chordata > Amphibia > Anura > Pipidae > Xenopus > Xenopus petersii. Next base: position 93,125,123 of record CM076687.1, on the reverse strand, counting down.
GGGGGCCCCGCCCACACTGATGCCCAAGCCACACCCCATATCCCGCCCACTCCACAATACAGTTAAAAGACCACTGAGACATCAGCGCTAAAAAAGTAACCCCCCCACACAAGTTTTAAAAAGTTATTGATGGTCAGGGCACCCTTATAAGTTAAAAAAAATTGGGGCCCCAAAAAAATTAAAAATTAAAAAAAAAAAAAAAATTTGTAAAAAGAAAAAAAAAAAATTGGTGGCAGGGCCCCTTTACAAGTTAAAAGAAATTGGGGCCCCCAAAAAAAATTAAAAAAAAAAAAAATAAATTAACAAAAACATTGGTGGCAGAGGCCCCTTTAAAAGTTAAAAGAAATTGGGGCCCCAAAGAACCAAATTAAAAAAAAAATTTTTTTTTCTTAAAAAAAAACATTGGTGGCAGGGGCCCCTTTAAAATTTAAAAGAAATTGGGGACCCAAAAAAAAAAGTAAAGAAAAAAAAAGTTTTTTTTTTTTAAAAAAAACATTGGTGACCCTTTAAAAGTTATAAGAAATAGGGGCCCCAAAAAAACAAATTAAAATTTTTAAAAAAAAAAAAAAAAAAACATTGCTGGCAGAAAAATTAAAAAAATAAATTAAAAAAAATCAAAAAAACATTACCTGGTGTTCGTTAGACTGGAATTCATGGCTTCAGGACTTCTACTTCACCTCCTTTCGTGATTTTTGGTCTTTTCGACGCTTCAGGACTTCAATTTCAGCTGTTTTCTTGACTTCGGGTTTTTTCGCTGCTTCAGGACTTCAATTTCGGCTGTTTTCGGGACTTCGGGTCTTTCCGCCGATTCGGGACTTTGGCTCTTCCGCATTCGGCGCTTCCGGTGATCAGAATCGTGCGATCGTAAGGGGGGCCCGGCTCTTTCAAAAATGCAGTATCGCCGGGCCCCCCTTCAGGCCCGGGACATTTGTCCCGTCATTTCCCCCCTGATGGCGGCCCTGAAGGCATGGGTAGCCATTTTAGATTTGGTAGAATGTGTACTTTTGAAAAATATATGGCTTTGGGGGGTAAACCTATTTTTCTGTGTTTTTACCCCACAAAAAATGCAGTAAATGTGTTAATTTTTCAGTAGCTGAAGTAAAGTCCTAGACAATTTGGATGTACTAACTTCATATTGGCCTCACTAAATGCCAGGTACTTTAGTAAACCTATGCACAATAGGCACCAAACTGTTCAGTGGACCCCTGGCAATCATATTTAGGGTGCTTTTTCTGGGTATGTAATGATTCATGGGGTGATATGGTGCTGGAAAGTTGAAGCGTTGAGGCAAAAAAAAAAGATATTTCACCAAAATGGTAATATACTGCAGGGAGTTTTTGCCTAAACAGAAGTCCTAAATCTGCCTAAAACTATACTTATATGGTATTGGCATGATCGAGAGACATGAGGCTTTCCAAATCAGTTGGATTTTCATGCATAAAATTAACAATTGTTCTGGTATAAATTCATATATATTTTGAAAAATACAGTTTCTCCTGAAAAAAACAATGTATAGTTTTCCTAGGTAAACTATAGGATTCCCCTCAGAAAATGCCCCTAAAGTGAGAAAGCACAAATGTTTTAAAACGGCTGGCATTTCTCGTCACCAAAATGTGAAATTCTGCCGACAGGTTGTTCACCTTCCAAACACTTTTATCAATTCAGTTGTTTTTAGATTTTTCCCCAGAAATAAAGACTTTTTTCAATTACTTTCCATTATTTATTTGTTACTGTTTTTCCAGAATCTAAGTATAAAGTTGAATGTTCATGTCTCTGGTGTTTGAGTCTGACAGCTCAGTAATTCAGGTGCAGACTCTAAACTGTTACAATTTTGCAACATTTAGTTGATCCATTTCTCAGCAGCATCTCTGGAGTATTAGTAACTATTGTATCAATTCTAACAACTGTCTGTAATGTAACCCAGAGATTCTGCTCAGGGACAAACATAAGAAATGTAACAACTAAATGTATCAGTAACTATTGTATCAAGTCTAACAGCTGTCTGTAATGTAACCCAGAGATTCTGCTCAGCAGGGACAAAGATAAGAAATGTATCAACTAGATGTATCAATTTAGAACAGTTTACAGGGTCAGCGATCCCCCCTCACAGAGCTGCTTCAGAAGGTGAAGAATGACACTTTACACTTCAATATTAGAAAAACGTTCACACATAGAAAATAGAAAGTTATTGGAAAAAATCTTTATTTCTGGTGATCTTTCTGAAACCAACAAGTTATTTTGAAGGTGAACCACCGCTTTAAAGGGTTAAACTAAAGATGGCTAGAAATAAAAATAAGGCACTTTACTGAGCACAGGTTGTCAAGTTTCTTCCACTGAGAATACTGATTTATTCTTCATGAATTTGCACATTTATTACTTGTTGATGCTTGCCTTAGACAATATTGGTCATTAACCCAGAATGTCAAATTGTAACAATGTTAAAATCTAAAACATTCTCATGGAGCATTTCCTGAAAAAAACTACAGCAGAACAACTTTTCCCATTTTAGATAAAAGTTCTCAAATGCTACTGCTAATAAGTATTAATAATAGTAACAAATATATTTATATTTATCTAAAACATGCAACTTGGCTTACTGAAATGTCTGAAGCAACCAAGAGTGTGTGAGAAAGTATTGGAAACCTATAAAAAATTAAAAAACAAAAACCAGGTAAAACATTATATTATTACCTCTGTAGTTACTACAGAGGCTATCTGTCAATCCTTTGTAATGATTTTTACCAAGTTTTCATAAGACTAGTAGCATAGACTTCTTGTCGGCAGTTCTCAGTCAGCTGTAATCAGAAGAGGACAAAAAGGCTGATTATGGCCATTGCATCTGTATTAGCTGAATAGCTTTTATAAGGGCATTGGATTTTGTCACCCTTGTTTTGTCACAGCTTCAAGGATTCAGAAACGTTTCTTGCCATTGTGGTCATAAAATATTGCTGCAGGTAAAACCTGCTGTGTGAATGTTTTCATTCATACAGGTTATGGGATAACCTGTAGAACCAAGTTAATCTAGAGAAACTGAACTAGCTGAGTAATCATTAAAGCTGTTTCACTACTCATCTGAGCAGCTTCTTCAGTGCAACTGATTTGAGTGGGAAGTTCACGGCATATAAACTCTTTCCTTAATTCAATCACAATTGTACATTGTAACTCTTCAGAGAGGTGGCAACTGAAACACACAGAGGTGTTGATGTTTTGTAGTTACCAAATTACCAAAGTTAGAACATCATTGTATGTATCAGACAGGTGGCATTGAAAGCCCCCTCCTCTGTTAATGGAACTCACACAAATAAAACCTGTTTCTTTGATTTTGATTTGATAGTTGCATTACACCATTGTCATTGGATTAGTGGAAGAGTTTGCCAAGGCCAAGTACTTCCTACACCAGTCAGTTGTACTGAAGAAGCTTCTGTGGTTAGTAGTTGCTCTAAATTTACCTGCAGAGATTCTCAAAACCACTTGTGTGTGATTACCCCAATGGTTTGTTATTTCTGTCAGGGTGTTTAGAGACTTCAGGTCACAGTAAGTCTACGGTGCATTTAACACACATTGGGAATATGGAGATGTGTTTGTGGGAGCATTGCAGAACAAAGCAAGGGTGACATTCTTCACCCCAACAGTTCTATGACACCACAATTTTCTCAATGAAATAATGAAACAAAAGAGCAGGTTACTGAAGCAGGAATATGGGAGACAATTAACTGTTTCTTTAAGCAAATGCATTGACAAGCTGCCGTAAATATTTTCTGACATTCTATTTGTCCCCTTTCCAAAATTGATATTTAGAACTGCTTATCCTGGCCCTGTCAGAGCATGACTGACCAATTAATGGGCTTAAAGCAAAATACATAACTTTGGTGGTGAAGTTAGTGTACAGTGCAGGATAGAAGATTGAGTGGTTTGGACTGATATTTATTGTGGGTGTGAGAACAAGTGGCAACTGCTGGGCTTAGATAACTGGGTCTGGATAGTTGGTAAAAGGTAAACTGAGCCAAAAAATCACAAGAAATCTATGGGTAAAGTGGAGAGGAATGCCTTAGTCAGAGGGAAAATGAGATAATAGACAGTGTGATTTCAGCTATGAGAGTAAGAAAGCCCTTAGGGTAGAGTTTGGGGTAAGTGAGAAAACAGTAGGCTCAGCTTTAAAAACAAAAGGCAGTAAAATAAACACCAAGAAACAAGTTGACGAATAACTACTGCAGTACTATGAAAGAGAGCTTTGTTGAAGGTGACAATAAAGTCACAAGGATGAGGCACCAGACTCAGGGCTGTTTATGAAAAAATTTGTTGAAAGGGTGCAAACAGTTTCAGCTTTGGACCAGTGGAAAAGGGCAGTGGCGGATCATACACGGACAAGAGCAACCTTGCACAATCGCGGGTGCGCGCGCGATTGCGCTTGCACGCGGGAGTGCGCGCGATTGCGCGTGCGCGCGCACGATCACAATACATGCAGGGTAGAATTGCCCTTGAGGATATTGTCACAGAACTGTTGTTCCCCAGATCGCGAGCGCGCGCGATCACAATACATGCAGGATAGAATTACCCTTGAGGCTATTGTCACAGAAATGTTGTTCCCCAGATCGCGAGCGATCACAATACATGCATGGTAGAATATTGCCCTTGAGGATATTGTCACAGAAATGTTGTTCCCCAGATCGTGAGCGCGCACGATCACAATACATGAAGGGTAAAATTCCACCATTCTAGTTGGCTAATTAAATAAACTGTAAAAAGTTACCTCGCTAGAATTTTATTTAGTTCAGACAGTAGTTAATAAGTAAGAAGACAAATGCAAAGAGCAACACAGCAATCTTCCTCAGTTGTCCAGAATCATTCTTGTGAGGTGATTTTTCCTTCGCTTAGAAACCGGCAAGCACAAATGATGTCAGCATGTAGCACCCAATCAGAGAAAAGGGGCGTGGCGACAAACTCCCGCTTGAAGTAATAATCTGTTCTCCTCTTTGCCAACGGATACGAGCACGGGAATCGTACGATTCAGAGGGCTGGGCTTAACTCATAAAATGGTAAATTTCTATTTCAATAAGGTCTATGACAGATACTGTTACTTAAGTGTATGTTTTATGTTTTCTATGCAAGTAAACGCAAATTTGCCTATGTTATGGGAAGTTTTCACTTAAATGCACCTTTGGAGATAGTACTTCACAAAGGGTATAGTTTTCCTTTAAACCCAAGTGGCACAGCAACTAGTGGCCCTCACCTCAGGGAACTTCAAGGAGGTGATTCTCAAATGCAGGATGAGCTAAAAAAAATTGCAAGCCCCACAAAGAATCCTGTGATAGTGGCTTCTCCCAATTTTATGCCTGAGCCCAAGATTCTCCTCCTTCCTGAACGATTCTCTTGTGAACAAAAGACTCTCTGGGCATTTATAAACAATTGCAATCTCCTGTTTACCATTAAGGCTAGAAGTTATCCTACTGGTCGAGGATGGGGTAATTTTTTTCTTTCTCTCAGAGGAACCACAGTCTTGGGTTTTCTGGCTTAGAGAATAGCACAATACTGTAATACACAGTGTGGATAATTTGTGTTTCCTGGACCCAAAGCTTGCCTGTGAGATTCAAATTCCCCTTTGGCTAAAGACTGTTCCTGTGCTCATTCAAGTTGCTAACCATTCACTCATCTGCTTAGGATCCTGCCAAATTGCTCATCTGCTTAGGTGCTATAAATTTGACATTGCTTCTTACCCCCCCCCCCCATTTACACTAATTTTGGGATTCCTTTCTCCTCCAGGTTCTGTTCTCCTGCATGGGTGATGACATTTTCCATCCAAAATTTTAGTTTTCAGGTGTCTTTTAGAAAAAAGGGGCTGATTCCTTATCTCCATGAAGGATCTATGACTGTGCTTTTGATCTCCTCCCCTTTGGTTGTATTTACCCCTAATCTGATCCAGAACTCAGATGAGTATTTAGAGGAGTATTTAAGAGAAATTTAAGGAGTTTATCACACTAGCTAAATCTCCAGCAGTTGCAGGCATCTTCATTTCTTCCTTGCCTCTTGTTCCTGAGCTTTTCCAGTCAAGTCAAGCAATTGTGTTTTCCAAACATAATCTTCAAGGTGCTTGTAGTCTTACCAGGATAAGAGAAGGAGGTGAATGGAAGACAGCTCTCTGCAAATAGTACGAGCATTTTAAATATTTGGCCATGCCTTTTGGCCTCTGTAATGCCCCTGCTTTAAAACATTGTATGTGGCTGTTACATATAATCCATTATAAGACATATATGCTTGTAGAACTGTAGTTAGGACTGAAACATAAACATTCCTGTGTATATAGATGTGCAGTTATAAATGGTCGCTAGGAGATGCAATGACCATCCACTGCGTATGCATGAAATGTGTATAGTTCATTGTCTAACAGGGCTGTATTTATATATAGGCACCAAGCACCTGTGCCTAGGGAGGCAGCTTTAAAGGGGAAGACCTCGGTTGCCTACTTAACAATTTATTTTAATAAAAAAAAAAAAAAAACAGAGACTTGTGGGCAAACCTGGTGGCTGAGCTGGGAGGGGTGAAGGGGTAGGAGCCCAGTTTTTGAGTTCAGCAAGTAAGTAACTTCATACTTTGTGCATGTAATGTCACATGTGGGACGTCACTTCTGCATAGGGGGGACGTAATGAGGTCCAGTGACTAGGGCAGCACCGGACCTAAATACAATGCTGTTGTCTAGTAGAGAACATCAAATGTAAGCACAGATAATTTAAAAAGAGTGTACAAAGAGTGTCTGCAAACGTGCAATAACTAATACTGTAGCTGCGTCACAGATGCAGATATGGAGTCTGCGGAAGTTACCTGGCATATTTTTTTACATTAATGGTTGATATAGGATTTGAGGGCAACCTCAATCATTTGATTTTGTACTGTTGTTGGATGGTATATGAGATTTAAGGGATTATTTATCAAAGTCCGAATTTATCTCATTATTTCTATTTTAAAAAAGTCAGACCAATTCCAAATTGCCGATTGGACCTTATTTATCATAGAAAAAGCTGGCTAAAATTGGTTCGGGCAAAAATCTGAAAAATCGGATTTTCCTGCCAAAACGTCTGATTTCCTGCCAAAATCTCATTCAAAAAAATCGGATTTTTGGCCTAAACTCAGACCATGATATTGAAATGGGACCTTTGCCATTGACTTCTACAGGACCCTGACAGCTTAGAGATGGCAGATTTTTGGATTCATACTTTTATCAGCCTCGGACATAATAAATTATGAAAAAAATTGTATTAAAAAAATCAGATTTTTTTTGATTTTTGGATTCGGAGTTTGATAAATAACCCCCATAGTGTTTGATATGTTTGTATTTCAAAAACATATAAGATGGTAAAAAAACTGGCCCTAGTGAATGTGACAGGGACCTCCACTGGGGCTGGTCATTTATAGGTTCGCTTCCACTTCAGAAATGCTGGTTTTAAGTTTGACTTTCTGGCTTATTTTGACTTCTGCAATCATTCCAAAGTGATAATTCCCTTGCAGCTACCATTTGGCGGACCATATGTTAATTGCACATTTTACCCACAGGTGTCATGTTTGGCATCATTTGACCTACCTAAAGTTTCAAGGTCTGGATAATGCCCCCCTAAGGATGTCATCAAATCTTGTGTCAATAAACGTTGTTTTTCTGAAACTAAATAAGCAGCAAGATGCTTTGTGCACTGCCAAATAATCCCCATCCCATGTCGGCTACTCCTGCCTGTTAACCCACCTTTCCTTTCATACACAGCAACTCCTTCCTGTTACATACTGCTTCTGTCACTGTAGGGAATGTTTAACACTGGTCCAAAAAAGTAAATTGTGCCTATGTTTGCAGTAGAACCATTTTTAAGCATGCCATTTGTCTAGAGTACAAATATCTAAGAAACTGCAATTTGGGTTGTCAGGTTTCCTTGCTATTACCATTCTTTAAACACTGTTGATTTCAGTCATCTTGACAGCCAATTACTAAGTAGATCTCAAGTCAAAGTATTCTGCCAAATAAGGCAAACAGTGAATAGAAAAAAAACAGCTATAACGTAAGGGCACAATAATTATGACAAATATGGAACAGCTTAACTAAAAAAAATCAATTTGTAAGTTTTATAGCAAAACTGCTGTTTAACAGGAGAATTGTAAAATACATGGTGTAAATTCCAACCATAGTACAATATGATTGATTATGTACTTTTCACTAAGGATGCGTCTATGGCATAAAATGTAGCAAAAACTGTTGTGGCAAAATTATATCTACCGGGTGAATCTTATGCTCTTTAAAGGAGAAGGAAAGGCTAAAACTAAGTACGCTTTATCAGAAAGGTCTATATAAATACAACAGTAAACCCTCAAAGTAATGCTGCTCTGAGTCATCTGTCAAAAGAAACACTGTATTTCTTTCCTTCTATTGTGTATACATCAGACTTCCTGTTTTCAGCATAATCTTCCATGGCAGGGCTTGAGCATACTCAGTTTGATACTCTTGCCCTCTCCCCCTCTCTTTTCCCCATCCCTGCTGTAATCTGAGCCCAGAGCTATGAGTGAGCAGGGAGAGACTCAGACAGGAATTGATGTCAAACCAAGCTAATATGGCAGCTGCTATCCTAAAGAAAAAGAGAGAGCTTTTAGAGCTGTTTACTCAGGTATGGTAAAGCATTCTTCAGAATAAATATAGGGTTATAGCTTGCACTATTGTGACTAATCTATTGACAATAAACAGCTGCAGTAGCTTTCCTTCTCCTTTAAGATAATTGTTTGGACCCTATTGCAACTCAATGCGTGTAGAGGTACTGAAGCTAATAATATGTTTAACTTCAGGTCAGTCCCACATGCTTATCTAAATATCTGCATCTCTGGAGAGCTACTGGTGATATTCATTAATACAGGACATTAGAACTAAGATATACAGGACCCTTGATCCAGCAGTGAATTTGCCAAGACAGGTTCCATGTTGTGAGTTGGAGTAGGTGCAAAAACAGTACTAGGGATCTCCATTGCACATATCCAAATATCAAAAAAATACAGGGAAAGACTAGTCACAATATAACACATTTTGTGCTTCTGCAAACCAAAATGTGCCTACTTGGATATACAGTTTATTAGCCATGGGATGCCAGTGCTGTTCTCATCATAAAGAAAATATTTTGCAGATCACTAGTGGTGATCTAGTGGTTTAATTCCCTTATATGGTTTTATAAACCACTACTACTCATTTATACAGTAGTAATTTATTATATATTCTAAGCTGTCAAATCCAATTCTTTGCATTGAGGTGTTAGGGACTTAAAGGTAAAGGTGCTCAGCTGCAGAACTGAAATATATCACCCAATCACTTTGGTAATTCCATGATAAAGGGAAAGTATAATAATTGCATTTGATTTAACATAATGCTCTTCTATAAGGGATTTACAGAATCAATACTATACAACCATTTTTCCTAGGTTTTTATTTTTGCATTTGACCTTTTGACAAAGTTAAAATAGGAAAGGAAGGTGTAGGTTAGCAGTAGCCAATGGAGGCAGTGGATTTTATAGCTTACAATTATACAACTGGATCAATGGGGAGATCTTGAAAAGAAAACAAAGGGCCCCACATTGCCTCAAATTTTTGGGGCAGCCTTTTACTAGAAATGTCAATTATTTTTTTTTTTATTTGTACATAAAAGTATGCGTGGTCTTAAATCTGAATAGCATTTTCCAGTTCAGGAGATAACATTCTACCAATCTAAAAAAATAAAATGAATGATTGGACGATAGTTAAAATACATTGAGGATGAAGGTTTAGAACCAAGAGCTGAACAGCAAAACACCTAGAAAGCAGTTTTGCTGACATGGTGTAAATGCTTGTCAGCAGTAGTGATGGGCGAATCTGGGCAGTTTCACTGAAAGATTTGTGAATTTACTGCGAAATTTGCGAAACGGGGAAAAATTCCCAAAATGCGTTGAAGTCAATGGGCGTCAAATTAATTTGGACGCTTGTCGATTTTTATGCGAGTGACAATTTTTTATATATACCATTTGGTCCAAATCAATGCATCAATTAATGGGCGTCCAAATAATTTTGACGTGCGCCAATTTTCATGCGCGCCAATTTTTTTGAACGTGGAGGATTTTTCATCAGCCAATTGTTGCCTCAGTTTTGCAAATGAATTCGCTTGCAGGGAAACGTGGACATTTGCTGACAATTCGTGTCTGGCGAGTTTATTCGCCCATCACTAATCAGCAGTTCTATATATTCCTTACAGCCCAGTCTGAAAGACAAATGTTAATAAAACTAGGATGAACACTCAATTAGGGGCAGATTTAAATATGGCCGAATATCGAGGGTTAATTAACCCTCTGTATTCGACTGCCGAATGTAAATCGTTCGATCCAACGATCAAACGATTTTTCTTCGACCAAAATTTTTTTAGAAAGCCTATGGGGACCTTCCCCTTAGGCTAACATTGCACCTCGGTAGGTTTTACGTGGCAAAGTAGGGGGTCGAAGTTTTTTTTAAAGAGACAGTACTTCGATTATCAAATGGTCGAATATTCAAACGATTTTTAGTTCGAATCGTTCGAGTCAAAGTTGTAGTCAAAGATCGAAGTAGCCATTCTATTCCTTCACTCGAGCAAAAGTAAATGTGCCCCGTAGTGTCCTTGACATTTCTGAACATTAATACTACAATATTATCAGTAGGTATCCTTGTTATAAATTAAGGGGGGCACTATACAAATATTAGACTGCAAAGGAAAACTTGGATTCAAGAAATCCAAAAACCTCTGTCATAGACAATAGACATTTCCCTATAGCCTAAATCCAGATTAATTGTATATTATCTTGCCGGAAAAATCCAACATACTTTTTTGCACTAAACTGTCAACTTGCATAAACAGAGATTTTTTTTTTTTTTAAATTCTCTAAATGAACGACCAAAATATTTTGAAAGATTTAACTGAATATACATCACAAATAAAGATAAAGCCAAATTATGAAGAGCAATTAGACATTCTAAACTGGCTCTAGCAATTGAACTATGTTCCACATATTCTCTTTGGCAAATGCATTTAGGAGAGAAAGAATTGCCGAGAAACATTGGCGGCTCTTTCACTTTTTATTATTTATTTATTTGCAATTTTCCTCTTTCTGCGCAATAAAGGAATACTTGACAGAGATGCATATGTGTTGGCAGTAATGTTTGATCCTAGCTCTAAAGGGAAAATTGAACCCATTTATCTATTCACTGCTTGTATTGTTCACTGAATAAATGTTCTTACGAACAATACACTGTTGACCGAGTCATTATTCTCTTTCATAAACTTTGACCATGGGCTTCAAACAAGTTCACATTAGAAAAAAAAAAGCTTTACACGGAAATCTACTCCCATGAAATTCATGCTGAGTGCCAAAGCTGGGCTAAGGTTAGTTAAAGCCATAAATATTAATAAGGTTATGCTTTCCGTTTCTAATATTATCTTAGAATAGTGAAATGTTGGTATAATCAATGCAGAAGCTTTAAAAATATAACTGCTGCTGTTCCTAGAATCTTCAGCATACCAATACCAACAAAGATTAAAAGATACGGATGTATTTGCATAAATATAACAATACTATTACAATACTAACCAACTGTTGCTAAAGTAAATGTCCTGGAATTCTACAACAGCTAAAGGGGAATGTAATAAAAGTCAGTAACGGAAAAAACTATTTACAATGCGAAAAGTAATGCCTTTGAGCAAAGAAATTTCCTTTGTGAGAATTTAATACAGCTTTTGTGAACCCAGAAACTGTTTAGCGACCTCTTCCGACGGTTTGCGAATTTTATCGTTTGCGCCAGTGTGCAGTGAATGTAATAAACATTCTAACTGAAAAAGTTGTTGTGTTTGCTCTAGGGATGCAGCAAATCCATTATTTGGGATTCGGCCGAATCCCTGAATCCTTGGTGAAAGATTCGGCCTAATACCAAACTGAATCGGAATCCTAATTTGCATATGCAAATTACTGTCAGGAAAGAAAAAATTGGAGAAAAGTCTTCTTTTGTGATGAAAAGTCATGTGATTTCCCTAATTTACATATGCAAATTAGGATTCAGATTCAGTTCGGCCGGGCACAAGGATTCGGATACTGGCTGAATTCTGAACCGAATCCTGGATTCTGTGGATCCCTAATTTGTTCCAATAGATTATGTCACTTTCAAGCACTTCTAAAAGTGTGTAATTAAAACTTGGAATGCAATAACAGTTTAAGGAAGAATATTGTGAAACGCTAGTTATTATTCTTATTTGTGCAAATTGTTTTTCTCTTTGTGACTTTTATTGCATTGCCCCAAAAGTCTTTTAGGGATGGTGGAAGAGAGGCATAAGTTGGGTTACAGTAGGAAATACATGTTGAAGCTGTAGTTACATTTACATTAGGGGTCAATCCCTACATTGTTTTCCTTAAGGAAATTTATTGAATCAGTGCAGCAACTAACACAGCTATCTGCCAGTTCCTGGGTTTTGATAGTAGGAAGGCACTTAAAGGAGAACTAACCCCTAAAAAAGCATATGGCTAAAAACACCATATTTTCTATACTGAACTTATTGCACCAGCCTAAAGCTTCAGCTTCTCAATAGCAGCAATGATCAAATTTGTCACAGGGGGTCACCATCTTGGAAAGTGTCTGTGACACTCACATGCTCAGTGGGATCTGAGCAGCTGTTGAGAAGCTAAACTTAGGTGTCGTCGCAAATTATCAAGTAGAAAATTAGGGTTGTCTTTCATATAAACTGATGCTACAGGGCTGATTATTAAATTCTGATGCTAATTGCACTGATTTCTGCGCTGCCATGTAGTAATTATATGTATTAATTACTAATCAGCCTTATATTGTGACATTTCTATTCTATGTGTACTGTATATTGTGAGGGGGTCCCTAAGCTCAGTAAGTGACAGCAGCACAGAGCATGTGCAGTGAATCAGCAGAAAAGAAGCCAAACCTTTACAAACAGCAGTAGTTATAGTCAGAATCAAGATAGTAAGCTGCTGAAGGGTTGCTTCGTTTATAGGCTGTGCAATACTTCCATATGCTGAAAAAGTACTCCAGGCTACAGATGCATTGTAGTGCCTCCAGCCAGCATGGGGGACACTGTCCAGCTGAAGTAAGTACTACAGTTTTTTTACTAATAGAAAATTGTGGCTGTTATGTCTTAGTAATACTGAAACATTCCTGTATAGGAATATGTCAGTATAGGTATTGGATCCGTTATCCGGAAAGCTCCAAATTATGGAAAGTCTACCTCTCATAGCCCCATTTTATCCAAATAATCCAAATTTATATATATTTGAGGGAGGAAGAAATATTAAAGCTCATTTAGCTACACTTTAAGAACACTAAAGAGCGAACCTGAGTTTATGGGAGGTTTTAGAAACTCCCATAATCTAAAATTTGACCCTTGATCAATGTGCCCCTAAATATAACCTTTTTTCACTACTAATTCTGTTTATAATGACTGCAATGATTTCCTTTTGTAGGCTGAGTAAATTCCTCAGGACAACAGGAAAAAAGAAATGTCTGATGTTATACTATGTCAATACTTTAAATGCTATGTATTTCAAACAGGTAATAATAGATGTTCATCGAATCATCGACAATTGCACTTTTTTTTATCATGTCCTGACATGATGTACAGTTTTCTTCTGGGGAGGCAAAGCCTTGCAAAGCTTACATTATCCCCTACAACTTCAATCCATATAAAGTTTTTTTTTTTAATAGATGATTGTGAATTCTTTAGGATCATAAAGTAATTAGCTCATTATTAAAATGGTTGTCTTCATACTATAACTTCTCCTTAAAGTGCAACGGTCATGATTTTTATGGTGTAGTTTTTAGTTCTAAATTACATTACACTGCAAATAATTCACTCTACCATCTAAAATTTTATTCCTGAACCAACAAGTATAATTTTTTCAGCTGTAATATTGGCATGTAGACAGCCATCTCAGGTAATTTTGCCTGATCCAATGCTTTCAGAAAGAGCCAGCACTTCAGGATGGAATAGCTTTTCGGCAGGCTATTGTTTCTCCTACTAAATGTAACTGAAGGAGTCTCAGTGGGACATGGATTATTACTATTGAGTGCTGTTCTTATATCTACCAGGCAGCTGCTATCTGGTTATTTTTCTGCTGATGGGCAGCTGGGGGGGAGATGGAGGGGGGTGATATACTCCAACTTGCAGTGCAGCAGTAAAGAGTGACTGAAGTTTATCAGAGCACAAGTCACATGACTGGGGGCACCTGGGAAATTGACAATATGTCTAGCCGCATGTCAGATTTAAAAATTAAATATAAAAAAATATGTTTGCTCTTTTGAAAAACTGATTTCAGTGCAGATTTCTGCGGACCAGCATTTATAACGGACGTGTTTTCCTGTGACAGAATCCCTTTATTAACAGATAAACAATGAGGAAATGTAGCTTGCCAGTTTCCGAATATAGTTTACTTCATTAGAGCACAGCAAAGGGGACACAACCGACAAACTTAAATGTTCTTGCCAAAACAGTGGCTACAGTACAAGCACTCCTGGAAATGAATGTGAAATTATTTTGTTTCCTATACTACAAATTCAACATTTGCATCTGAATAGTAATCAAGCTAATGTATTTATTCTGTGTCCTTTGCTGCTTTGCCAGACAGAAATACAGCAAGAAGCAAATCTTCAATAAAAGTAATTATTCACAACTTCAAGGTGAAAGAATTAAACACAGGTTAATAGTAAGTTTCTTCCAGTACATTTAGTGCTGTGGTGCTTAATAGAACCAGCCATACAAAAATCCAGACATATTGCAGAAATGGACAAAAAGTATGAAGGTACTGCTTCCTGATTAACCTTGAAGAATTCCTGCATGAAACCATTGTTTCATGTGTACTGTGGAAAGAAAGCTTAGAGTGGATTTTAGAGTAGAACATTTTCAGAATAGACATACATATGGCTAAGACACACTTTCAGCACAGATAAGAAAAATAATTCTTTTTTGATGTTTTATTTGTTTGTGTCATTTTTCTTCTATTTACTTTTTATTTTCCTTATGCCCCACAGAGTCCCCATGTCAAAATGTTATATTTAGAGAAAGACAAGAGTCCTCCCGGGAACTCTTTCATCTGCCACATGATTATGGATGCTGTCTACTTGCAGATGGAAAAGCAGATTGGACTGAGGTATCACAGACTACTTTTGCCTTCTGTCTTGTACTAAAATGCCAGTAAAGTTTATGCCTATGTGTATGCACAGTTTCACCAACAACACAGCATCTATTTTATTTATTGGTTTACCACTTCACAACATAAGTTGATTAGAACAAATCAAGAAGATCAAGATGTGACCTAAAATAAGGTTGCAGCAAGGATCAAAATGTGTCTTTGAATATTAAAGACGGGCATTGTCATATAAGTTATTCTTAAGAGCTTTGGGAAAGGGTAATATAACATATTACTACTTATTCGAATGTGTATGAGTATCTAGTTTTAGTGATTGATATCAGTTAAGTTATGTGGGAGATCTGGTACCACCAATAGATATAAGAGATTGGGTCTGGGTCTTGATATACAGAGCGAAAGGATAGGACTACCGGCACTCAGAGGGATCCACAGGCCAAAAGTATAGGTTACAAAAAGTCTATTGATCATAATCAAAAGTATAAATGCATCTCCATAGGCCCTACGCATTTCATTCCTACATGGTACTTAGTCATGGACTAAAATCCCATCCACAGGAAATGAGCATTAATACAAAAAAACAGCCAATCAGAAATGATTGAGATGAAAAAAAAAGAAAAAAAGAAGTAACTCTTAGGGGGTTATTATTCTTTAAAAAGAATTTATTAAACCCCCAGGATGGAAAAATCCGAATCTGAGACCTGTTGAGGTTGCATATAAGTCAATTGCAGAAGTCATAATGATTTTTTGATGTTCACTGGGTTTCGTGCAATACCGCAATGTTTTTGGAGCTGTCGGGTGAAAAATACAAAAAATTCGTGAAAATCAGATGGAAAATTCCTGAAAATTGGATAAAATATCTGAAAAAACTGTGAAAATCTGATTTTTTTCCCCGAAAGAAAATTTTCGGGAAAATATAATAATAAATTAAGGGAAAAAAACGGGTTTGATCGGAGTTTGTAGCAAAAAATATTGAGATAAATAACCCCCTTGGTGTTTTTATGTATGTTAATATCAGATAAGTGTTCCCCACTTAGTTATCGACCAAAGGTAACTTCGAATGTGGCAATAGGAGTTGTGTTATCTGCCCCAACAGTTGGTAAAACCTATAAAATTGGACAATATATTAATTGTAACAACAAGAACTTAATCTATCTTATTACATGTCTGAGATGTAAGACCCAGTTTGTAGGACAAACCACAAGAAAATTAAAAGAAAGGATCAGGGAACACGTATCTGAACATACATAAAGACGCCAATGTTTTAAAACATTTTCACTCATGTAACTCTGGGAAGTTCAATTCTTTAGTGTACAATGCATTGAAAGAGTTAGTTTGGGCAACTGAGGAGGAGATCTGTCCAAAATACTTTATAAGAGAGAAGTTTTCTGGATATTAAACCTTAATACACGGATACCATTGGGCATGAATTTGGAATTCAATGTTTCATGTTACTATTGAGATATATAAATATGCCTGAAATTTTTTATACTATTTCTCACTATAATCTGTATGGTTATGTTTTTTATGGAATGGTTTTACTCTATATCTTTACTCAATTGCTATATACTTTGTATATTGTGTACTTTGTTTTTATTGGGTACTGTCACCTTAAGAGTTACTTTTTTTTAATCTAAATCATTTCTTAGTGGCTGTTTTTTCTATAAAAGCTCATTTCCTGTGGATGAGATTTTAGCCCACTAAGTACCATGTACTGTAGGTATGAGACTTGTAGGGCCTATGGAGAAGCATTTATGCTTTTAATTATGATCAATAAAGACTTTTTTAACCTACACTTTTGGCCCTGTGGATCCCTCTGAGTGCCGGATAGCCCTATCCTTTTGCTCTGTATATTGGTCTGCAGCTCCCTAAAGCTGGGGGTCTGGGGCTGGTGCATCTGGACCACATGATCAATTTGGTGAGCTATTTACCTTTTCATTCTGGAGCCCCACTCAATTTTTTGATGTAATCTGGGTCTACCAAATTGTTGGGTGCTATAATGTACATGAGTGCCAGAAAAAATGGCAAGCAAGGATGTTGCCAGCTTATCCAGGGAAAAAATGTGGGAGATCAGTTCCTCCAGTTCTGCCTACATCCCTTTTACACAACCGGCACCTGGGCCTTAGCTTCCTCTGCTTGCAAAATCATCCCGTCATGTTGCAGAAGAGTAATCAGTTTGGCTGGGAGGCAGGAGATGTGCCTGAAGTTTGCCGGGAGCCCCAGAGTACATCTTTCAAAGAAGGAGGACAACGGGGAAGCTTGGTTTTGATGCTACTAGAAGCTATAAAATATCTCCTGCTGTAACTCGCAGCCAAAGAGCAAAAGACTGTCCATGAGAACAAAGAGGTGTCTGCATTAGCCAATGCTAAGCTCAGCCATGAGGCAAAGCCTGGAGCTGCAACTGTAGTCTTGTTTCCTGTCAAGCTACTGGATGTGAAGGGTTAGACCGGTGCCACTGTGGAAAGTGTCAGTGCTACAGAGCTACCTGTTAACCCCAGTGTGACTGCCCTGTGAACCACCAAAGGTACAAGTGTGTGGCCTCTGTGTAAGGAAAGGTCATGTTCCAGTACCTGCTATGTAGGAACAGCTATCAAATTCCAATGAGAGGTTATTGGGGAAGGTAGGGCTCAGAGCCGGGCCACACTGGCCCTAGGCGATCTGGGCAGCTGGAGCGCCGGGTGAGCGTGCGCATGCGCAAGTTGATGAAGCCGGCACACATGTTTGTGTCAACGCCAGCGCGCATGCGCAGAAGCACCAATCATCGTGCACACACACGCAGAAGTGCCAATCAACGTGCGCACATGCGCAGAAGCCCCAAACATCATACGGGAAGTGAGGGGACCGGACATGGGATAGGCGACAGAGCAGGTACGTGCCTGGCGCCCCCTCAGGGTAGGGCTACCTTGGATAATAAAAGCTCTTGGAAAGGGACATATTGCAAGGAACCGAACTGTGTGTTTACCTATTCCATCTAGAGTTAAAATGTGTGACTGTTATATTCAAAGAACAGTGCTACTTGGAAATGAGTAGGCCTATTTATCAAAATTTGAATTTTTGAGGTTTAAAGTTTTTTTTTACTTCAAATACATTCACAATTAAAAAACTTGAATGTTTGCTAATCAATTGCATTCAATCATGAAAAAAACTTGAAATACTTCAGATTTTTTGAATTTCTAGACTGAAAAAACTCAAATTTGTGAGTTTGCAAACTCGAAAAAACTTAAATTTAAATAATGGGTTGAAATTTGTGTAGGACAACTCCCATTGACTCTCGCCAGCTTTAAGATGCCAATTTTTTGCATTCTTGTTTCAAGCCTTTTTTGCTTAATAAATACCAGACATTCGAGCTTTTGAAAATATACTTCAAATTTGTGAGTTTCTGTGCAAAAAAAATTGAATTGTGGCAAAGATTCTAATTTGAACCTTGATAAATGACCCCTCAGAGTGTAATTCTGCTAGTGAGTCAGAAAGATATCCATTTGTTCCCCATTTCAGGGGGGTGATTGTATAATTTGGTCAATGCATTTCTTTCTTTCTAAATAAAGTTAATAATTGCTGCAAATCTCTATGTGTTTTATTTCCTAGTTGTACACTCTGATGATGTGTATCTCTCAGTATTCATTTGGTGGAGGCACTGCGCTGTAAGATTCCCAGCCTCTCCCAAATTTCCATGGAGGGTTCCAAGTTTGCCGAATTCCATACAGGTAAGCACACCAGGTCTAAATGAGTGTGATCCTGTTCGAAAATAGGGGCATGTTTACTAACATTGGAGATACATTTCTGGAGAGATTTAGAATTAAACAGCCACCTTTAAAGGAACAGTAATACCAAAAAATTTAAGTGTTTTAAAGTAATGAAAATATCATGTAGTGTTGCCCTGCACTGGTAAAACTGATCTGTTTGCTTTAGAAACTCTACTATAGTTCATATAAACAAGCTGCTGTGGAGCAATGGCAGAAATTGAAAAACGGATATATGGCACAGGTTAACTAATGGATAACAGATAACACCATTAGACAGACAGAGCTTATCTGCTATCTGCTGTGTAACTTGAGCTTTTTCTCCTTTGAATGGCTGCCCCCATTGCTACACAGCAGCTTATTTATATAAACAATAGTAGTGTTTTTTAAGCAACAAATCAGTTTTACTAGTGCAGGGCAACAATGCATTATACTTTCATTACTTTAAACCACTTTTATTTTTTGATGTTACTGTTCCTAGAAAAACAAAAGCAAATCTTGCTATGGGCAACATCTCCAGAAATCTCTCCAGATATTCATCTCCAATGTTGGAGATAAATATGTGGAGATGTTGCCCATGGCAACCAATCAGCAATTAGATTTAAACAATCACCTATAATGCTGGTCATACACTGAGAGATCCGCTCGTTTGGCGATGTCGCCAAACGAGCGGATCTCTCTCCGATATGCCCACCTTGAGGTGGGCAATATCGGACTGATCCGATCGTGGGCCCTAGGGCGATCCTAACGAATGGGAACGGCCGGTCGGATTGCGGGACCGCATCAATGAACAGATGTAGTCCCATCCGATCGAGATCTGCCCGACAGATCTCGATCGGGGAAGCCCATCGGGGGGCCCCATACACGGGCCAATAAGCTGCCTACTCGGTCTGTCGGCAGCTTTTATCGGCCTGTGAATTGCCACCTTAAGTTAGAAAACAACAGCAAAGATCGTATTGGTTGCAACATCTCCAGAAATCTCTTCAGATATTTATCTCCAATTCTAGTAAACATGCCCCATTGTGTACCAAGATATTGTTACATTCATTTTTTAGAAGGTGCTTTGTAGACAGCAAAGACCCAAAGTCCATTCAGACTATAAACATTATGAGTCAAATATGCCAATCTCCACTTTCCAGACATATGAAACATTTAAAAATGGAGAAGTATATAGAGAATATAGCAGATTAGGTTGCTCTTCACAGTGAGGATAGTTAAGTTGTAGAATGCCCTGCCAGGTGATGTGATGGCAGATGCTATGAATGCCTTTAAGAGGGGCTTGGATGATTTCTTGGACAAGCATAATACAACTGAACCCTCATTTTACATTTTTCAGAGGACCAGGAAAAAATTAAGTGAAATTCAGAAAATGTAAAATTACTAAAAGTATATAAGCAAAAGAATCAGTTTTACTTACAATATTCACTGTAATAATGACAAGGGTTAAGCATTGCAGCATTCACACTATTGGAGTACGTACAAGACTTTTTCTCTCACATACACAACCAAAAACAGGAAGTGTTTTGTGCATTACTGTATGAGCTACAGAATAATCGGAAACTGTTGGATGCTGGGTTTCATTTGGAGTGGTTGAACTGGACTTTGGTCTTTTTACAACCCAATCTAACTATTTAACCAAGCAGGTTGGAAAAGTCTGCTTTTATCTTTCTAAAGTGATTCAGAAAATGGCCCCAAAGTTTCCTGATAGCCTGTAAAAGATATGCCATAGATGACATCTGCCATGGGTATGCCCCCTATATCAATCAGAATTCTGAAAAGATTATGTTGGTTTTAAAACATGGTGTTGTTTTTTTTTGTTGTTAGGGGTGCACCGAATCCACTATTTTGGATTCGGCCGAACCCCTAAATCCTTAGTGAAAGTTTCAGCCAAAATAGAGAACCGAATCCGAATCCTAATTTGCAAATTAGGGATGGGAATAGGAAAACATTTTTAACTTCCTTTTTTTGTGACAAAAAGTCATGTGATTACCCTCACTGTCCCAATTTGCATATGCAAATTAGGATTCGGTTCGGCCGGGCAGAAGGATTCGGTCGATGCATGCCTAGTTTTTGCAAACTACTAATCCATCAGAAAACAATCTTTATACTGGAATCTAACATCAATGACACAATGGCCATTTAAATCTGTTATCTGCTCTGCATCATGTGCCTTTTCTCCTTTTTCAGCATTAAATGGCTGCTACCATGACTACACAACAGCTTGTTTTACCAGTACAGGGAAGCACTACATTATATTGTCATTCTTTTAAAACACTTTAATTTTAACTGTTACTGTTCCTTTAAGAAGAGCCCTTTGTTATATGCAGTAACCAAGCAGGAATAAGCACAACAGATTCATATTTCTGCATGACAAAAGGCTGCCTAATGATAACATGGTTAAACATTTGTACCTGATATAGGTATAATTACATTTATAAATGCCTATGCTAACAAGGTTAACTATTTCTTTAATTAAATCTGCAAGGCAAAGCACACTCTAAATGGGCCATTTGGGATCAGCTATCCGACTGTACATTTAATAATTCTGTTCTCATCTTTGTGAAAGCTATTCTGCATATAGTAATCATACACTAGTATAAATGCTTTTAAGCATTAGGTTTCAAGGAGAGATTCATAATACAATTTGGGAATGACTCAGATAGCAAAACCTAAATGAAGGCTTTTTTTAGGCAGAGCAGTGATTATTTAGCACAAGAGATGGAGGAATGCATAGAGGTTACCATAGTAAACAACGACTTTGTATGTTTATAATTCAGTAGGAAATAGTTTATTACAAATGTCCTCATTATGCAAATCAGATGTTTAAAACAGAAGGATACGGATGTACAGAGCAAAAAGTTTTATCAAATGTAAAGAAAAAACATATCAATTAATAAAGCAATGAAAAAATGTGTGCGTGAATGCCAAAGTTTATACACAGGTAGGTATATATAAATACATATATATATATATATATATATATATATATACATACAAACAAGCTGAAATGCCGCTCCTCACCTTTCTTATTGAGTGCACGTGGACAAGGCTTCATTTATATAACAAGTGTGAAAAATAAAAATATTATTGTTTCACTAACCATGGGGTGCGGGTCCTCTTGAATTATACATAAATGCTTTGACCCTGCACCCACGTTTATGGAAGACTGGTTCAGAGTGCAAGTGTCTAATTCAAGTTCTATATATATATATCGAACGATTCGAACGAATCGAATGAAAAATCGTTCGACTATTCGACCATTCGATAATCGAAGTACTGTCTCTTTAAAAAAAAATTCGACCACCTACTTCGGTAGATAAAACCTACCGAAGTCAATGTTAGCCTATGGGGAAGGTCCCCATAGGCTTGCTAAGTTTTTTTTGATCGAAGGATTTTCATTCGATCGTTTTATTAAAATCCTTCGAATCGTTCGATTCGAAGGATTTAATCGTTTGATCGAATAAAAATCGTTCGATCGAATTATTAGCGCTAAATCGTTCGATTTCGATATTCGAAATCGAACGATTTTAATTCCCAGTCGAATATCGAGGGTTAATTAACCCTCGATATTCGACCAATAGTGAATCGGCCCCATAATCTATGTATTTGGGTTTTTTTTAACCAAGCAGGGCAAACGGCAAAACTCAAGCTACTCCCTCTACATAATGGACAATTAAGAGCAAAGTAGTGAAGTGCAGGTTGGGTTTTTCCCGACCCGTACCTGATCGCGCCCACCCTTCCTCCACCCACACTCGCCTGAGCCACCTATGATGTCACAAAAGGGGTGGGGTGAGCAGGTGCAGGGCTGTAGATCCGGAAGCAGACAGTTGAAGGTGGCAGGCAGGGACAGCAGGAGGAAGATCGAGATCTGGATCTGCTGCCACCCGCAAAGGGAGGGGAGAAGTCAGCCCGAACCCGACCGACCCACGGGTCCCACGTGTGTTGGGCCGGCCAGTACATCACTAGAGCAAAGGGATCAGGCTGCATATTGTTAATCTAAGTATCTACCTCTCGATATTCGACTGGGAATTAAAATCCTTTGACTTTCGATATTCGAAGTCGAAGGATTTTAATTCCCAGTCGAATATCGAGGGTTAATTAACCTCGATATTCGACCCTTGGTGAATCGGCCCCATAGTGTCTGCCAACAGTATATCAATATTTTGTATGGAAAGAGAAAAGACAAACTGCGCAACTCAATCTGTCAGTGTTTAATCAAGTCAAATAAAGGTGCCAGATTTTGTTAAGTGATGCTTCTTCTGCTAGAAGGGTCAATTGTTAATTAGAGTTCTCAGATAAATGTCATTAAAGCACACAACCAACCAAACAATTTCAAGTTCAAATTTGTCAAAATGTAACAGCACTGTTTCATTTATTTTAAGCTGTTTAGGAATACATAATGAGATGTCCTGTTTATGTAAGTACTGTATTATGGGGTGCCGGTTGTCCCAAATACATTCTGTATACAAAACTTTCCCTAACACACAGAATGAATGTCTCTCATGTTATATAAGTATTTGTGACCATACACAGAGAAAACAAATATACTAAAGACTTATTTCTATTAAAAAATGAAAACTAAATCTGGTTAGTGCACAAAAGGATGTCATTATATCACAAACTCCATTCTGTACAGTTTAACAAGCAATCTGTCTCACAAATGTATAACCTCCATGTAACGGACGCACTTATGTGCAAAGTTACTTACAGAATGAATTATGTAAAAACAAAGTTGGACATAATATATAATAGTGTAACTAACTAGTGCTTGTCAACCTAGATTTGAATGACAAAATAGATATCTGTGACAGAAAGCAAGATTTTATTGCACAGGATTCATTCTTTCCACAAAATGACAGTTTTGTTTCACAAAACAGATAAAATAACCATATGCAATACAATATGTCTAGCCCCATGTCAGATTTCAATATTGAATATAAAAAAATCTGTTTGCTCTTTTGAGAAATGGATTTCAGTGCAGAATTCTGCTGGAACATCACTATTAACTGATTCATTTCCCTTGACAGTATCCCTTTAACATGTCTGGTCACCTGTAGCACCAATCAGAAGGTAGTATTTTCTTGTCACTTGTTTGAAATAAAACAACTAATTGCTTGATGTTGGTTACTATACCTGGCACTTGAAACTTTTATTACATTTCCATATTTAAATTAAATTTGAAATTGGCTTTTAGGTGGCCCAAACAGATAAAAAGCAATAAGCTTCATTTGACTGAAATAAAATAAACTTTCTAAATATAATTAAATCCAAATTCTGTACTGTTTCTGAAACAGTAGGGGTACTTTTCACTCACTCCCAGCAACCTCTTTCTTTTCATTCTCTCTCTCTCTTTATGCAGAAGATGGAGTCAGATTTTGTGTGACCGTTAGGCCTAATGCATCTTTTGGGGGTTCCCTTTTTCTAGAAAATATATTAGCACTCACTCTTTTAAAACAACTGACTCTGACAAAAATTCAATCCCTCGATTTGTAGGATTAGTACCAAAGATAGTTATTTTGTTACATTTTGTTAGTGCTAGAGGAATTACTGTATATGAGTTAGCTCTAATACATGTTCTAGGCAAATGGAGCCCCTAGAACATATATCAGACCCAACTGTCAATGAAAATCTGACCCTGACTCCAGCATGAAGATAGAAAATGGCACAGTTTTTATTTTCTTACACTTAGAAAGGCTCTTATTTCCATATGATAAAGCTTATATTATATTTTCATTTTCACGACTATTCCCCTTTAAGAAGGCATTAATTGGCAAATGATTACCATTACAGTTGGTCTTTATAGCTGCTCGGTCTTTAAATGTAACTGTCTCCAAATGATCAATGAGTAACTTGTCAAGAGACAATAAAAAAAAATTATTTCCGAAGCGACCATTCTTCAATATTTTTTGGTGCAATTACAAATCAAGAAGACCAAGAAATGTTGTTAGCGTTGCAGAGGTTTAAGTGCGGATGCCTGTTTCACTTAATCAGAAAAATCAATAACATTGTATTGTTAGATCCACACTGAAGAAACAGAGGTGACTATTCCTTTGCTCACTCTATTACATTTAACCCAAATGCTTTTATATTACAAAAGGAAAATCAAATAAAAACAGACTGAGCTTTTATTGCATAATATTTTGGGTTTAAAACACTCATATGGTGAAAAACGCAAACAGAACATATAGAAGTCAGTGATAGGCAGTTTTATCAAAACATTATAATGAAGGGTAACCCAACTTTCGAAGTGTAGTGTTGACCTGCTCTTAAGCAGAACTACTCAAGTGCTTGGGGAAATTAAGGTACAATCATTTTTCATTACATTTATGGCTTCTTTCAAAGTAATTCTACAAAGAATTTTACATTTCAAGTAAACAAATATATAGGGATGTGCTAAATCCAACACTTTTGGATGTTGTCAAATCTTTTACAAAATAATTGGCTAAAAAATGAACCCCGACTTGCAAATTTAAATTTGGTATAAAACAAAAATTGCTACAGCTGTGAACAAAAGAAATGATCACATGCAGTTGTCCAGAAATTTAAAGTCACGTGTTAAATGTTCATCAAATGAAAACCTTAAATAGTCAACTGATTCCAAATCCTTAAAAGTGCTGAGTTTCAGCAAAATCCTGGACCAAATTCCAGATACAAATTTCCAGAAAAGAAGGTAAAACTCACCATCGGAGGGGTGTGACTTTTGAGTTTAGGGAGACTAATTTGGTTGACAGACTCCTTCGGCAGCTTATTATACAATACCTCCATAACACATTAGATATACGTATGTATTACCAAATTATGTATGGCTACTTCCAGAAAAAAATTTATGATAAAAGCAGATTTAAAAAATATTGCATACAAATATTGCAAAGAAGGATAAATAACTAGAACTAAAGACAACATAAACTGCCTATTTCATGTAGAATGCCCCAAAAAATATGCCAGGATAAATTCCAAGACAATTAAATCTATAATTATTATTATTATTGGAGCATATGCCACTAACTAAATCAACATAGCACCAAATCCATGTGAAATTAATGAGTTAGGCCCCCAGAATATTGGCAAGATGAATGCAATGCCAGTTGCTTGTGTAGGTGCCCCTATCAGTAGAAGATTAGAACCAACAGGGGCAGGGGGTAGTTTTCCCAAAGAGATAATGGGGCTCATTTATCAAAACTGGGCAAATTTACCCATGGGCAGTTACCTATAGCAACCAATCAGTGATTAGCTTTTTTAAGCCAGCTGCAAGTAGAACAATGAATGCAGCAATTTGATTGGTTGCCATGGGTTACTGCCCATGGGCCAATTTGCCCATTGTTGATAAATGACCCCCAATGTGTTTTAAAGAAAAAACATATGCACTTCTAATTCTTCTGGTTTACTAGTATTGCAGACAGCAAATGTGCATGGAGCACACCCAGTATTAAACCCACAGTCATAACATAAGTAGACAACCCACCCCCAGTGACACATATGTCTCCTGAGGTACATAATTCTGTATAGGATAGCTCTGTATCAGTCGTTCTAGTTAACTCCTGCCACCTCCTTAACGCCTTCTTACAGATACGAGTTTCAAAATATGTTTCTTGCCTTATGTGGTATAGAAATCTAAGTCTCCCCACGTTTTCTTTAAAGGGATTCTGTCGTGATTTGTATGGTGTAGTCTTTATTTCTTAATTACACTGTTTTTCATTGCAGATAATTCACTCTACCCTGTAGAATTTCATTCCTAACCTAACAAGTGTATTTTTTTTTGGTTTTTCATTGCAGATAATTCACTCTACCCTGTAGAATTTCATTCCTAACCTAACAAGTGTATTTTTTTTTGGTTGTAATATTGGTGTGTAGGCAGCCGTCTCGGGTCATTTTGCCTGGTCATGTGCTTTCAGAAAGAGCCAGCACTTCAGAATGGAATTGCTTTCAGACAGGCTATTGTTTCTCCTACTCAGTGTAACTGAAGGTGTCTCAGTGGAACCTGGCTTTTTACTGTTGAGTGCTGTTCTAATATCTACCAGGGAGCTGTTATCTGGGTACCTTCCAATTGTTCTAGTGATATGCAGCTGGGAGGAGAAGGGAGGGGATGATATCATTCCAACTTGCAGTGCAGCAGTAAAGTGTGGCAAGTTTATCAGAGCACAAGTCACATGACTGGGGGCATCTGGGTAACTGACAATATGTCAATCCCCATGTCAGATTTCAAAATTAAATATGCAAAAAAAAATTTGTTTGCTCTTTTGAAAAATGCGTTTTAGTGCAGAAATATGCTGGAATTTATTCGCGCCTGACGAATAAATTCGCCTATCACAATTGTTAAAGTATGTAGGACCATTATACCTAGAAGAGCTCTCTGAAGGTTATAGATGGACAGAGGCATTTATAAAACACTTGAACATAAATCATTCTCCCATTTGGAAGATCAACTACAATTGGAGAAGATTTGAGACAATTAGACTGTGGCTGCTTTTCTGCATAAAGACCTGGCAAGCTCACCATCATAGAATCCATTATGAATTCTTTGTACCAGAGGGTGCTTGAGGATAATCTGAGACCATTGCAGAAGATTGGAGCTCAAATGAAAGTGTCCCTTGTATCATGACTGTAGCCCTAACAATTGTGGGAGGTTAAAAGCTGTGCAAGGAATCCCTCAAACATTGCACAGCTGAAAAAATTCTGCCTGGAGGGGTGGGAAAAATGTCTCCCAGTCGATGTCAGAGACTTGTTCATTCTGTTAATTTGTGTTGAGTAAATGATTGCAAAGTCTTTTTCTTGTTTTTCTTTTGTTCAGTTACATCAAGTTTCTCTTTAAATACCGTTTGAATGAAGATCAATTATTGCTATTGATTATTGATTTTTTGTTGAACTTGACTTAAGCTTGCTGACTTTATTTATCACAAAATACGCCTGCAGTTTTTGTTATTGTACATTAAAGGTGAATTTACTTCTCTTCAAATACCGTTGGAATAAAGATCAATTATTGCTATGTTCACATATGTTAAAAAAAAGAAAAAAAACATTACATGGGGTCTACTTCCTAAAAGAAGAGCATAGATAAAAAAATGCTGTAATGAAACTTCGCATTTTTAATGTGTAAATGCTTGCCAGCTGGACATGGTCTACATTCATGCACAGAGAACTATAGAAAACATTTGTAAGAAAGCAAAGAATGTAGAAATTAATATCTGTGTAACACGTCAGTACAGAGGGTCAAGGCATAGCAAAGGCATTGTACAACATGTAAGGCTTGAATTAAATTAGGATAAATATGTTTAAGATGAAGCACAAAAAACTACTTTCTTTGTACCAAAATCCATCAAAGAAAAATGACATACATCTTACAAATGAATCTTTTTCTATTATTGGTTTCTTTGCACTTGGATGAGATGCTACAAGCAAAAATGGATTTGAACAGTTTTAGCTTACTTTATTGGATGGATAAACTTTCTTTTGAAAAGTACATAATTATTATTGATTTTTTGTTGAACTTGACTTAAGCTTGCTGACTTTATTTATCAGAAAATGCGCCTGCAGTTTTTGTTATTGTACATTAAAGGTGAATTTACTAGTCTTCAGCCAGTCACCCTATCAATTACCATAAAATATAAATATTTTTAGCTGCCATTGACATGGTAATAACCAAGAACAGCAGATAGATTTTAAATAAAATCATAATTAATTCTTATACTGATGCTTCTGTTTTTTTACCATTAAGATCAGCTTTTGATAAGAAAAAAATCCTATTTAATATGGTTTTATTATTTATAGTATCCTAATTTGCACCAAAAAATTCTGTAGCACATTCCAGAAGAATATCGAACCGAATCTGAATTTGCATATGCAAATTAAGGGGTGAAGGGGGAAACTTTTTTTACTTCCTTGTTTTGTGACAAAAAGTCATGTAATTCCCCTCTCCGCCTCTAATTTGCATATGCAAATAAGGATTCAAATTTGGTTCGCCCAGGCAAAAGGATTCAGCCAAATCCAAATCCTGCTGAAAAATGCCGAATCCTGGATTCGGTGCATCCCTAATATTTAATCTAATGCCACTTAAAACAGGAGAAATGGAAGAATCCCACTCAAGCACAGAATAACATAAATAGTACCCTGGCTGGAATTTGAATTACACATTGAATACAACTTGCATTGCTGATGCCCAGCTGTAATTTTAGGGGTCTGAAGAAATAACTTCTGGGATCTGGGAGCCAAATATGCTTTCAGACACTTTATAGAGAAAGCTTTTGCCGTGGTACAAACGTTTCACAAAGGGTTTGGATGAATTAGGACATATCTGATTATAACCAGGGTCATGATTTAATTGGTCTAATTTTTTCAAATTAAAATATTAGGAGGTGATAAAACATTCTGTAGCACACCCATGGTTGTGTTCGCAAAACTCCCAGCAACTCCTGGTACCTTATGTTCTCCTCTAGGCAGTCAAGGATCCCAATCACAGTGACTCTTCTTGCATCAAATGACTGATTTATTAACAAGGAACACTTTGATGGATAAGTTCACAGCAGCTTTGTTTTAAGCAAAGTTCAAATGCCATAGTGAGCAATCCCTCTCAGAGGTATAAGTTACCACCCTCCTGGGGCAACTACTCCCTTAGAGTAGAGCACTGTGCTGTTGGGATCCTCAATCTGGGGACTTGCATCTTGGCACCCTATCTGGTCCTCGATTCACCCACTGGAATCCTTGCACTAGTTGTTCACACACCTCCTCATTCGAGCTAAGGATTGCTCACTATCTTCCCTGAGCCTCCCTCTTGCTCTTAGAGCGACCAACACAAATAATTAACTATCACTATCTAACCTTATCTAAACTGTGGCCCTGGGCCCTGAGCACATGCGTAATCTTTCTTTTAAACTTTTAAGCACTACTGGGCAAACCTTAAACTACAATTAACCAAGGAAAAGACATAGCTGCCTGGGTGAATCAAAGGACCACTTAAGTGTCCAAATACAGAGCAAACTGCCTGAGTAAAACATACCTAAACCTCAGGGTCTCTACACTTTATCAAATAGCCAGTAAGAATGTATTTGTGCTTTTTTCAGGCAAAGCAAAACATGCCAGATTCGCTCATCACTAGATAAGCATTGTTATGTGCATTTACCGTTTATTTTACTTGTAATGCTAAATTAAAAGGCATTTATTGGTTACACAGTGAATAGCTGATGTTGTTATAAGACTGTGCTTACGAAAGATTTTGTTTAACACATTTTAGCTCTAAATATGCAAAATGTGATGCAAATATTATGTTGTCTTACCTTTAGGGATGCACCGAATCGAGAATTTGGTTCAGGATTCTGCCAGGATTCTGCCTTTTTCAGCAGGATTCGGCCGAATCCTTTTGCCCAGCCGAACCGAATCTGAAACCTAATTTGCATATGCAAATTCGAGGTGGGGAGGGAAATCGTGTGACTTTTTGTCACAAAACAAGGAAGTAAAAAACGTTCCCCTTCCTAATTACCTTTATGTTATTATCTGTAATATTGTAGATTTCTCACTAGACCTACACCACACACTTACAAGTCCAAAAATAAACCCAAATCTGTCAGTTAGAGAGGTGGTGAAAGAATACAGTTAAGATAAGACAAGATGCAGATACAGATACGATACAGTAGTTTACCATCTTGAGACCAATGTTGTGTTTGTATTCTTTCTTATGTTGCAATCTAAATAATTCTTTTGACCTCCCTTTTCCACCATTTCCTTATATTATGCTGAAGAATTTTCTGTATCAAGGTGCACAAGTTGTACATTTTAACTCATGTAAAATTGCTTGGTTTTGTTTTATATAATTTTCATTCAGTTTTTTCAGAAACAATTGACTTTACAGAAAGGGGCTGGAAAAGAAGAATATTTCCATAAACATTCAAAGGTGGTCATTTATAAACACTGGGCAAATTTGCACCTGGGCATTTACCAGTAGAGATGGCGCGAACTGTTCGCCGGCGAACTTGTTCGCGCGAACATCGGGTGTTCGCGCTCGCCGGAAGTTCGCGAACGTCGCGCGACGTTCGCCATTTTGGGTTCGCCATTGTTGGCGCTTTTTTTTGCCCTCTCACCCCAGACCAGAAGGTACATGGCAGCCAATCAGGAAGCTCTCCCCTGGACCACTCCCCTTCCCTATAAAAACCGAAGCCCTGCAGCGTTTTTTTCACTCTGCCTGTGTGTGCTGAAGAGATAGTGTAGGGAGAGAGCTGCTGCCTGTTAGTGATTTCAGGGACAGTTGAAAGTTTGCTGGCTAATAATCGTTTTGATACTGCTCTGTTATTGGAGGGACAGAAGTCTGCAGGGGTTTGAGGGACATTTAAGCTTAGGTAGCTTTGCTGGCTAGTAATCTACCTTCTACTGCAGTGCTCTGTATGTAGCTGCAGTGGGCAGCTGTCCTGCTTCTGATCTCATCTGCTGACTGCTGCAATAACAGTAGTCCTTGTAAGGACTGCTTTTATTTATTTTTTTGTTGTTTTACTACTACTACTACTACTACTACTACTACTACTATAAGAGCCCAGTGCTATTAGTCTAGCAGTGTTGGGGAGTGGGACTGGTGTGCTAATCTGCTGCTCCTAGTAGTTCAGCAGCACCAACTGTAATTTTTTTTTTTTAATATTCATTTTTTTTTATTTTACTTTTTTTTATTTTACTACCGCTGTAGTAGTGTATAAGTTGACCTTTTAGGCATTATTTGCCCTGTAGGCATTTTTTGCCCAGTGTGTTATTCAACCAACAGCCATCTAGCTGTGTGACCTTGTTCACATTCTGTCTAAATATCCATAATATTACCGTCTCCAGAAAAAACACCGGAGTGACTTTTTTCAAGCAGCCATAATAAATTTTACGTAATCCGTATCCATCGCTGTAGTAGTGTATAAGTTGACCTTTTAGGCATTATTTGCCCTGTAGGCATTTTTTGCCCAGTGTGTTATTCAACCAACAGCCATCTAGCTGTGTGACCTTGTTCACATTCTGTCTAAATATCCATAATATTACCGTCTCCAGAAAAAACACCGGAGTGACTTTTTTCAAGCAGCCATAATAAATTTTACGTAATCCGTATCCATCGCTGTAGTAGTGTATAAGTTGACCTTTTAGGCATTATTTGCCCTGTAGGCATTTTTTGCCCAGTGTGTTATTCAACCAACAGCCATCTAGCTGTGTGACCTTGTTCACATTCTGTCTAAATATCCATAATATTACCGTCTCCAGAAAAAACACCGGAGTGACTTTTTTCAAGCAGCCATAATAAATTTTACGTAATCCGTATCCACCGCTGTAGTAGTGTATACGTTGATCTTGTGGGCATTATTTGCACAGTGTTTTCTTCAAACCGCCATCTAGCTGTGTGAGCTTGTTCACATTTTGTCTAAATATTGATAATATTATCGTCTCTAGAAAAACCACTTGAGTTACTTTTTTTCAAGCAGCATTCTTATATTTTACGTAATCCGTATCCACCGCTGTGTATACGTTGACCTTGTAGGCATTATTTGCACAGTGTTTTCTTCAAACCGCCATCTAGCTGTGTGAGCTTGTTCACATTTTGTCTAAATATTGATAATATTATCGTCTCTAGAAAAACCACTTGAGTTACTTTTTTTCAAGCAGCATTCTTATATTTTACGTAATCCGTATCCACCGCTGTGTATACGTTGACCTTGTAGGCATTATTTGCACAGTGTTTTCTTCAAACCGCCATCTAGCTGTGTGTATTATCGTTTCCAGAAAAACCAACTGAGTTTTTGTTGTTGTTGTTTTTTTAAAAATAATGCCAGGCAAAGGCAGGCCGCCACGCAGAGGCCGTGCTAGGGGCCGTGCTGCTATGCAATCCTGTGGCCCTAGCAAATTGCCCAGTTTTAAAAAGCCAATGACCCTGAACTCCCAAAATGCTGAAGAGGTAGTTGACTGGCTTACACAGCACACCCCATCCTCTACCGTTTCTAACTTTACCACAACATCCTCCTCATCCTCCACTGCTATGGCCACCCCACGTAACACTTCCTCCACCACCGGTGCCCCTTCTTCACTGGAGTCAGAGGAGTTATTTTCCCATGAGTTTCTTGAACTGAGTAATGCGCAACCATTATTGGCAGAAGAAGATGAAGGAGATGAGGACGTTACACCAGATTTAATTCTGGCAGAGAACACGACAGAGATGGACATAATGATGAGTGATGAGGAGGAGGTCCCCGCTGCTGCTTCCTTCTGTGATGTGTCAGAAGAAATTGATGCATCTGAGGAGAATGATGATGAGGAGATTGATGTTTTGTGGGTGCCTAGTAGAAGAGAGCAAGAGGAGGGTAGTTCAGATGGAGAGACGGAGAGTCAGAGAGGCAGTAGGAGAATAAGACTTAGAAGAAGCAGGGAGGCCAGCCCGCAGGGATCAGTAGGGCAACAACATGTATCGGCACCTGTGTTCAGCCGGCCAACGCACCCGCCATTGCCGCCAATGCCGCCAACTTCTACTGTTACCGCCAGATCGCAGACTTCCAAAAAGTCAGCAGTGTGGGATTTTTTTAATGTGTGTGCCTCTGACAAAAGCATTGTAATTTGCAATGAGTGCAGTCAGAAACTGAGCCTTGGTAAGCCCAACAGCCACATAGGTACAACTTCTATGCGAAGGCACATGAGCGGCAAGCACAAAGCACTTTGGGAGCAACACCTCAAAGGCAACAGGCAAACTAAAAGCCACACTCCTTCTGGTCCAGCATCTTACTGCTCTACCTCTGCTCTCCTTGACCCATCTGAACCACCCTCCACTCCGCCTTCCACCTTGACCACCTGTTCCCATTCCCAGTCATCTGCCACCAGCCAAGTTTCTGTGAAGGCCATGTTTGAGCGTAAGAAGCCAATGTCTGACTGTCACCCCCTTGCCCGGCGTCTGACAGCTGGCTTGTCTGCACTCTTAGCCCGCCAGCTTTTACCATACCAGCTGGTGGACTCTGAGGCCTTCCGCAAATTTGTAGCAATTGGGACACCGCAGTGGAAGGTACCCAGCCGCAATTTTTTTTCTAAAAAGGGAATACCACACCTGTACCAACATGTGCAGAGCCAAGTTACCGCATCTCTGTCACTTAGTGTTGGGCCAAAGGTCCATATGACTACTGACGCATGGTCCTCCAAGCATGGTCAGGGCAGGTATGTCACCTACACTGCCCACTGGGTGAACTTGGTAATGGCTGGGAATGGGAAGCAGGGAATGGGTAGCTCAACAACAACAGTGGAGTTGGTGTCACCGCCACGGATTGCACGCGGTTCTGCCACCACCTCTACTCCTCCATCGCTCTCTACCTCGTCTTCTTCCTCTTCTTCTTCTTACTCTGCTGCTGGGTCCTCCTTCTCCTCCTCCACACCTGTGCACCCCCAGCTCCCCCTAGGCTATTCGACGTGCCAGGTACGCCGTTGTCACGCTGTCTTGGGGATGACGTGCCTGGAAAGCAAAAACCATACCGGATCTGTACTCCTGTCATCTCTGCAGTCACAGGCCGATCGGTGGCTGACCCCACACCAACTGCAGATCGGAAAAGTGGTGTGTGACAATGGAAGCAATCTGTTGGCAGCGTTGAGACTGGGAAATTTAACACATGTGCCCTGCATGGCACATGTGTTAAATTTAATAGTCCAACGTTTTGTCTCCAAGTACCCAGGATTCCAGGACGTTCTCACCCAGTCCAGAAAGGTGTCGGCCCATTTCAGACGTTCCTACACAGCCATGGCACGCCTTGCTGACATTCAGCAGCGCTACAACATGCCAGTCAGGCGTTTGATTTCTGACAGCCAGACTCGCTGGAATTCAACGCTCCTTATGTTGGAACGTCTGCTGCAACAACAAAGGGCCGTCAACGAGTACCTTTTTGAACTGGGTGGTAGGACTGGATCTGCAGAGCTGGGGATTTTTTTCCCCCGTTACTGGGTGCTTATGCGCGATGCCTGCAGGCTCATGCGACCTTTTGAAGAGGTGACAAATATGGTCAGTCGCACCGAAGGCACCATCAGCGACCTAATACCCTTCGCTTTCTTCCTGGAGCGTGCCGTGCGACGAGTGACAGATGAGGCTGTAGACCAGCGTGACGAGGAGCTGGAAGCGCACGATTTATGGTCGGAATCACCAGAACGAACCCAGGCACCTGCTGAAACGCAGGGAGAGGTGCCAGAAGTGGAGTCAGAGGAGGAAGGTGGCTTTGTGGAGGAGGAGGACCAACAGGAGCAGGCTTCCCAGGGGGCTAGTGGTGACCTTTTGGGGACCCCTGGTCTTGTACGTGGCTGGGGGGAGGAGACCGTGGATGATGCAGTCCTTGATAATGAGGAAGCGGAGATGGATAGCTCTGCATCCAACCTTGTGAGAATGGGGTCTTTCATGCTGTCATGCCTGTTGAAGGACCCCCGTATCAAGAGGCTTAAGGAGAAGGACCTGTACTGGGTCGCAACGCTACTAGACCCTCGGTACAAGCATAAAGTGGCAGAAATGTTACCAACATACCACAAGTCCGAAAAGATGCGGCATTTACAAACCAGCCTGCAAAACATGTTGTACAATGCTTTTAAGGGTGATGTCACTTCAGGAACTCATCAACATTCCAGGGGCAGAGGTGCCAGTAATCCTGCCACGAGCACACCTGCAAGGACAAAGCCCTTTGGCCGGTCTGTAACATCAGACATGCAAATGTTTTTCTGTCCAAGGCAGCGCCACAACCCTTCTGGATCCACCCTCAAAGAACGCCTCGACCGGCAGGTAGCGGACTACCTGGCATTAACTGCAGATATCGACACTCTGAGGAGCGATGAACCCCTGGACTACTGGGTGCGCAGGCTTGATCTGTGGCCAGAGCTGTCACAATTTGCCATGAACCTCTTGTCTTGCCCAGCCTCAAGTGTGCTCTCAGAAAGGACCTTCAGTGCAGCAGGAGGGATTGTAACTGAGAAGAGAACTCGCCTAGGTCACAAAAGTGTTGATTACCTGACCTTTATTAAAATGAATGAGGGGTGGATCTCGGAGGGTTACTGCACGCCGGAAGACTTGTTCTGACTTCTATGCAGCTGTCCTTCTCTTCAAGCCTCATGACTCCACACACAGCTGTCCTTTAGCGTCCTCCTCCCTCCGCCACCGTTACAAACTAGGGTGCAAACACTACTGGTTTAATTTTTTCTGGCCTCTGTGCTTCAGTGGCTGCAACCAAAAAAACTGGGCAAACAATGTCTACAAGGTCAACGTATGGCGAAAAATGACTATTTTCAGCATTTATATGGCATATTTTTTCTGGCAACTGTGCTTCAGTGGCTGCGTCCAAAAAAATGCATATTTTCTGCATTTATATGGCATAATTTTTCTGGCCTCTGTGCTTCAGTGGCTGCAACCAAAAAAATGCATATTTTCTGCATTTATATGGCATAATTTTTCTGGCCTCTGTGCTTCAGTGGCTGCAACCAAAAAAATGCATATTTTCTGCATTTATATGGCATAATTTTTCTGGCCTCTGTGCTTCAGTGGCTGCAACCAAAAAAATGCATATTTTGTCCATTTATATGGCATAATTTTTCTAGCCTCTGTGCTTCAGTGGCTGCAACCAAAAAAATGCATATTTTCTCCATTTATATGGCATAATTTTTCTGGCCTCTGTGCTTCAGTGGCTGCAACCAAAAAAATTTATATTTTCAGCATTTATATGGCATAATTTTTCTGTCAACTGTGCTTCAGTGGCTGCGACCAAAAAAATGCATATTTTCTGCATTTATATGGCATAATTTTTCTGGCCTCTGTGCTTCAGTGGCTGCAACCAAAAAAATTTATATTTTCAGCATTTATATGGCATAATTTTTCTGGCAACTGTGCTTCAGTGGCTGCGACCAAAAAAATGACTATTTTCAGCATTTATATGGCATATTTTTTCTGGCCTCTGTGCTTCAGTGGCTGCGGCCAAAAAAACTGGGCAAACAATGTCTACAAGGTCAACGACGTTGACCTTGTAGGCATTGTTTGCCCAGTTTTTTTGGCCGCAGCCAATGAAGCACAGAGGCCAGAAAAAATATGCCACATAAATGCTGAAAATAGTAATTTTTTGCCATACGTTGACTCAACGTATATGGCAAAAAATGACTATTTTCAGCATTTATATGGCATATTTTTTCTGGCAACTGTGCTTCAGTGGCTGCAACCAAAAAAACTGGGCAAACAATGTCTACAAGGTCAACGTATGGCGAAAAATTACTATTTTCAGCATTTATATGGCATATTTTTTCTGGCAACTGTGCTTCAGTGGCTGCGTCCAAAAAAACTGGGCAAACAATGTCTACAAGGTCAACGTATGGCGAAAAATGACTATTTTCAGCATTTATATGGCATATTTTTTCTGGCAACTGTGCTTCAGTGGCTGCGTCCAAAAAAACTGGGCAAACAATGCCTACAAGGTCAATGTATGGCAGTTGTTTAAAGAGAACAGTAGATTACTAGCCAGCAAAGCTACCTAAGCTAAAATGTCCCTCAAATCCCTGCAGACTTCTGTCCCTCCAATACAGAGCAGTATCAAGCAGATTACTAGCCAGCAAACTTACTATCATCTGTCCCTGAAATCACTAACAGCTCTCCCCCTACACTATCTCTTCCAAGCACACACAGGCAGATTTTTCAGATAAATTTTTGCCCTTGATCCCCCTCTGGCATGCCACTGTCCAGGTCGTTGCACCCTTTAAACAACTTTAAAATCATTTTTCTGGCCAGAAATGTCTTTTTTAGATGTTAAAGTTCGCCTTCCCATTGAAGTCTATGGGGTTCACGAACCGTTCGCGAACCGCTCGCATTTTTGCGCAAGTTCGCGAATATGTTCGCGAACTTTTTTTCCGACGTTCGCTACATACCTATTTACCAGTGGCAACAAATTATTTGGTTGCTTTCAGTACAGCTAGCTGAAAAAAATAATTATTGATTGCTATGCGTTACTGCCCATTTGTAAATGTGCCCAGTGTTTAGAAACAAGCCTCCGAGAGTTCTGTTTTGATTGGAAATACAAAGACATGAAAACCTTACAAAGAAACATCTTGCTTTATTTCTTTGAACTGTAAACCTTGTGTAGTTTCCTTGACTTGCCAGAGCATTTGGCTTATACAAGTTGAACTCCATAAAGTTGCAAGAAGAATGTAAGTGAATATGCTACACAGCCATCTGCATCAACTTCTGTAACACAGTTACACCAAAACACCATACAAGGACCTAACTCATCGCCTCCAATTCGCAGTAAAACACAATCACGATTGTGTGAATCATGATACTTGTTCATCCTTATACCTGCAATTAATTCTGCACTTGAACCATTAGCGATAGCGATTAATAAGTAGGATGAAATAGAACAGGCGCAGTAAGTTTAACATGGGGAGGCACATTTATCAAAAGAATTTTGAATTCATGTGAGTTTTTAAAAACTCCTGCAAACTCCCATAAATTCAAATTCAACCAAACTAAATGTATTAATAAAAATCACATTTTTAAAGTTCGGATGAATTGAATCAACCCAAAAACTCGAATCGAATTTGATTCAAATTCAATTCAAGTTTTCTTCTCCAAAAAAATTTGAATGTCAGGAAGGCTGCAAATTGATCCCTGGAATTCTCACATTGACTTAAACAGCAATTCTGCAGATTTTAGGTGGTGAAATGTTGAATTTGAGTTTGTAAAGGGCCAGAGTATGATAAATCTCGAAAATCAAATTTTTTAAAAACTCAAATTGAATTTGGATAACTCCCTAGTTGAATTTGACAGTTTTGACCATAGAAAAATTAAAAAAATCGACCCTTGATAAAACTGTCCCATGAAGTATACTTCCTTTCTGATGCAGCTTTCTTACATTTTTTCCTTGTACTTTAATCAACTATTATAGAGGCTAGTCAAAGAAAAAAGAAAGACCTGTGAAGCTGCCCTTAGTCACACCACATATGCAATGTAGCCACTACTGTATTCATAGCTTTCCACGGACAGTAGTAATGTAATAATCAAAATGCTTAGAAAGATCAGCCTCAGAAATGTACACTTATACAATAGATAAATGCATTTTAGAATCTGATGGTAGAATGAGATCTTCCATGTAAGCCCTTTCTTCTTCAAGAGAAAGAAAAACATGACTGACTTCATTATGTCACATATTTAAGGTGTATTTCTTCTATTTGTTTAGGAACACTCTTTGAACAGCCATTAAATAGCAGGGTACAGTCAAATATAATTCATGAATTCATGAAATTTAATTCTGCTTCCCAACGTACAGTAGCTCATATCCAGAGCAAAAAACAGCTTTTGTTGTAGAAAGGCAGTGATGACTGCATGAGACCCCCAGCGTCATGTAGTCCCGTGGATAAGAATCTTACAGATGCCATTTTGGTCTTTGTTACACCTCATAAACCTGGAATTTTCATTTGCAGTGGTTTTGTGTAATGGTCCACTTATTAAGGGTCTAGTAGGTATTTTATTAAGATATCAGCATGAGCCAGAAAGGAAACGCGATTCAGAATGGCTGTTATCACAGCAAAGGAAAATCACAGAAATATGAGAAAATAGTTTTCATTAAAGTCCAAAAAGGATTAAGGTATCAATGACAATAAAAAGGAGCTGGAACATTTTAATACAGATGTTTTCTCATAGCCTAGAGCACATCTCACAGTCAGTATTGAAATAGCAAGATATACTATTTAACTGTTGGATTTCTTTATGGGGAAGACAACTAATTATTACTGCCTGCTTTTTCTGCACAAAAAGTAACCTGTAATCTTGTAAACAGCCCATACTCTCAAATGAGGAGGATCATTAACATGCTAGCCTTTACATACCTAAGGAAAAATATCTTGCAAAGCCTTTTTTTTATTACAATTCCTTCCCATTCATTGAAAGAAAGCTTCCATGGATACTTCAGATATAATAATTATTTGAAGAAAATACAGATTTTAGACTCAAACTATATTGTGTAAGAGCGACGGTGAATAGTTTGTCTATACAGATTCTACATGAGAACAGAGAACAGCAGTGGCGGAACTACCGGGGGAGCAGGGGGTGCAAGCAGGCCAGGGCCCGCACCCCCTCAGGGCCCCCCGGCAGCCCCCGCGCCACTGAAATGCGGGCCATAAGGAGGGGCGGGGCCCGGCTGCGCGTCATGCACCAGGGCCCGTCCCACTCTAGTTACGGTACTGGAGAGCAAAGAACAGTGACAGATTCTAATTCTAAAGCTAATAGGCAATGTATGACAATAAATAAATGAAGCTTCCTTGTGTGTTATGACACTATTTTTGTTGAATTGGGCAGCTGAGTTTGAAAACATTTTATAAGTTATGTAATAGGTAAATTGTACAATGGGCATTGCAATTTTATTTCAGTTGAACAAGCTTGCATTTTGTATGGCAAAAATTCACCAAACAGATCATGGCATCAGACAGCCAAGACATGTGCTTTGTTCTTCTTGTCTTATTATATTTATCTTTTATTATATTATCAATAAATGAACTCGAAAAAAAACAAGACTTGATATAATCATGAAAAATATGAATCATACGATTTCTTCTGGATTTTACGGCCAAAAACTTTTTCAGATTATCACCCGAAAACCACAAATGAGTCCGATTTTTGTACGAAACCCAGCACAGATCACTATATCTTTCTATTGTTAAAAGGACATTGCCATTGACTTCCACATTACCTCGACATATTTAAGATGGAGATTTTTTTTAATTGGGATTTTTAGCAGCCTCTGGGTTTAATCAATCTCAAAAAATTTTATTTTTTTTCCTATGAAAAAATGGCGTTTTCCTCTTTAAAACTCCAGCCAGAAAAATTTAGACTTTAGTAAATAACCCCCAAGTGTTAGATTGTAAAGATAAGGTAAATGTTATTGATAATTATTCTTGCATGTCATATATTATATGCCTTTCCTTTCCTTTTTTTTTCATCATCTGAAGGAACCGTTAAAGGGAAAATGAGGATTTGAAAGAATTGTTAAAGACTTACCCAAGGCTGATGGGACATGGGAAACTTTTCAACTGGTTCCCATTGACTTTAAAGAGAAATACCTGAAAGGGCCTCTGCTGCCACTTTTAGACTGGTGAATTATCAACTGACAGTTCTGGCACAACTGCATGTACCCCTAAATATCTCCGCTCTAGGGAAGGTCATTCCTGTTTTTACACATTATGTATAACTACTTTTATTATATGACACAATGGGGCTAAATAAGTGCATGGAATCGCTAGAAGGAGCAAACTGACATACTCAAATCTGAAAAAAAATTCCTCCAGTGACTTATTTTAGAAAAACAGCAGGCCGCGGTAAGAATATAATTTTGATCCAAAAAAGTATAACTGTGTTGGTCTAGTTGTCGTTACTACCCATGTTGCAACCAAACATGAGTACTGTTGTGGGAATAGTGAGAGACCTACGGGGAAATTTACTAAAGGGTGAATTTTTTTACCTTCAAATGGTTGAAAAAAAGTTTTAAAAAAGTTTTGTGAGTTTTGTCTTTGTTTTTTACTTTTGCGCATACAGGATATGCTGCCACTGACATAAGATTGTTGAGGATGCAGCTTCATCAGTTCGCCAGGTCTAAGCTGGCAAAGCAGACTGGTGACACTTTGTTAGTACTGAGCTCTTTCGCTAGTGAATTGTCCTCTACGCCTAGTAAATTGGCAACGACCACTTCGCCCTTTAGTAAATTTACCGCCTAGGGTCTAGTGTGATAAACAATATAACTTCAAAACTAAAGATAAAACAGGAAGGTAAATGACATATATATACACATTATGGACACCCTCACAATTAACAACAGTTCAATTTGTTCAAACGCAGAGAGTCCTCTTCATAGCCCCCCTGCCAGTGCTACCTTGACACCAAGGGGGTTATTTACTAAAATGCGAAAATTTCTCACTATATTTTTAAAACCGCTTCAAGCATACTCCCAGTCACATTTTTACCATATTTATCAATATATTTACTCAAAAAAATCTGGTGCAGGAAAAGACTCGATAAAATCGTAAAACAAAAATCAGAATTGTAAATTTTTTGGAGATTTGATGCGCACAGATCACAAATTCGACA
This sequence comes from Xenopus petersii, assembly GCA_038501925.1. NCBI lineage: Eukaryota > Metazoa > Chordata > Amphibia > Anura > Pipidae > Xenopus > Xenopus petersii. Next base: position 93,083,154 of record CM076687.1, on the reverse strand, counting down.
TCTGCCTTTGACTTCTACATGACCTTGGCAGGTTTCAGATGGAGTCATTTTTTATTCGAACTTTTAGCAGCATTGGGGTTTAATACATCACGAAAAAATTCATTTTGCAGATATCCCAGCTTCCTTCACATCAACTTTGAAGCAATATAATACAATTTTAGGAAGTTCTGTTTAGCGCTACTTTTTTAAAATGGATCTTATGATTTCTGCACTTTGTTAATTGCTTTAGTTTTTTGACAGTTTTTTTTCTGGAATAGCCAAATTCAACCTACAGTGTCTTACTCCTCTTTGTAACTGACTCTGTAACTGTAAATGTCTCTCCTCTTTGTGCATCTAAAAATTATTGTGTTCACCATTTGTTTGGTTAGATATGTAAAGAAACCTAGTCACCCAGTAATGAAGGACTAGAGTTTGTTTATAGAAAAATTACTTGATTGGTTGCCCTTCTATAACATCACTGCAAACCAGAATGCTTAAAAATGTTGTAGCTCAATATAAAGGCAATATTATAGGCAACATTAAACGAGAGTTTACAAAGTAACCACATTGTTGTTCAGCTTGATCTGAATAGCTGACATTTCATTCTAAGTCGCTTTGGGCCACTTAATATATTTTCATCACTTTCTAATAGTGACCGGTTAAAAACAGCTTTTGTCAAAACTCATTTCAGCTACGACTTGCTTAAAGGAGAACTAAACCCTTAATTTTAAAAAACCCTACCCTACATGGACCCCCTCCTGCTCCCCCAAGCCTAGGTGGTACCTTTGATAACTCTTTACTTACCCCTCGGTGCAGATTCAGGGCATCGGAGTTCATGGCAGCCATCTTATTCTCTTCGGTAATCTTCGGGTATAGAGCAGCATATCGGCACATGCGCAGTTCAAGCAATTTTCTGTATTGCAACAATGCGGAAAGTCACAGAAATAGAAGATCTGAAGATTACCGAATTGGCTGAAAATGGCACCTGTGAACTCCAATGGACAGAATCTGCCCCGAGGCGTAAGTAAAAAGTTAGGGGCATTAAGCAAAGGTATTACCTAGGCTGGGGGGAGCAGGGAGGGGGGGTAGGGGATTTTAGTAGCAAGAGTTTGTTTCTCCTTTAAGGAAATGAATATGGCATGTGATAAACTATTCAACTCAAAATTGTCCTTTGCTTTAACAAGAATAATTGTGCCATAACATCAAGGAAATAAAGAATATGAGATTTTTATATGAGACTTATTGGAAAACCCACTGTGCATTCTATCTTTTCTGTTGTTTAAATCAAAACTCTACTATTTACTTTGGCTTTGGTATGTTAAACCATTACAATCTAGAAGTTAATCAAATTGGCACTATATCAAATAATAAAAATGCCACACACTTAATAGCTTGCTTGAAAATAAGCCAGCATTACAATGTATTTTGGACGATATCAAAGATCCTTAAGCACTTTTTAGAGAAATATTTTATAAAGGTTTCAAAGGTCATAGAGGGTTTTTTTCATTTACATTTGGGCCAAGCTTAATAACTTACATAAAAAATGCTAATTTAGATGCAAAGAATTTTACTTGTGTGTACCTGATGCACTTTTGATATAGTTCTACCTAATTGGAGGTAAAGCTGTACCATGACTGACAAAAGGATCTTCCAATCAAATTGATGGCCCGTCAGTCTGTCATATTCCTGCTTAATAGAGGGCAGATAAATACCTATAGTGACATTTTTTATGGTCTCTCTATACTAAGGGGCAGATTTATCAAGGGTCGAATTTAGAGTTCATGGGAGTTTGTAAAAACTCCCATAAACTCCCATGAAATAAAAAAAAACTATTGATATTTTTTTAAAAATGAAAATTTTTCAAATTCGGGTGAATGGGCTAGACCCACATACTTGAATCGAATTCAAATCGAATTTGATTTGAGTTTTTTCTTCGAAAAAAAACTTTATTTTAAGGAAGGCAGCAAACACCTCCAAATTGATCCCAGGAAGTCCCCCATAGGCTAAAACAGTAATTCAGCAGGTTTAAGGTGGCGAATAGTGAATAGTAATGATACATTTCGAAAATCGAATTCAAATTTTTTAAAACTCGAATTTTAACTATTCCCTAGTTGAATTCCACACAAAAAAAACTTAGATATGCAATGTCATTCACCTTTGTATATTTACAATTGATAAACAGAAATTACATTCAAAAAGGTATTTGGGCAACGGGTAACTATGATAATCTTGAAATGGATACAGTGCAATTTACACAAATCAGCATCCAATATAACCCCTTCCACTAATATACTCATGCAATATACATGTACTTTTCATGTGTGTGAATGAAAGTTGTGTGCATCACCTTTACATAACTTTTATATAAATTTTAGACACCAAGAACAATCATAGTTAATCAACCCACTTTCTATTATATTGTATTTTTTCAAGTTATTTATTATTGCACTTTCCAACCTTCTCGCAGGTGTTTGATATGGGTATGAGAAGGTAAACCAATTGTAACCTATGGCATTGTTGCAATTTGTGGACCAACAGATTTTTTTTTCAGAAATCTGTTGGGGCCCTGAATTAAATTTGCATCTGGTTACACCACTTCGGGGTAGATTTATCATGGGTCGAATTTCAAATAAAAAAACATTGAAATCCTAATAAAAAAAGACCAACTGAAATATATTAAAAAAATCTAAGGTTTTTTTTTCGTTCAAATTCAAATCGTACGAATCAAAGTAACATCATATTCGATCGAATTCTATTCGTTTTTTTCTAAAAAAAAAAAAAACCTTTGATTTTTCAAAGTCCACCAATTGACTCCAAATAGTTTCTAGGAGGTCCCCGATAGGCTAAAACAGCAGTTCGGCAGGTTTTAGATGGCGAATGTCGAAGTTGAAGTTTTAAAGACACAGTACATGATAAATTTAGGATTTTTGCTTTTTTTATTTTAAATTCAAATCAAATTTGGACTATTCCCCAGTCGAAAGTAAACAAAAAATAGCTCGAAATTTGAATTTTTCAATTAGAATTTTAACTTTGACCCTTGATAAATCTGCTCCCTCATCTTGTGTGAATAACTGATGGGAGAAGGGAGTTTATGAAGAGTTGCTTAATTACCCTGTGATATGTATTGTCCAAAACAGCTTTGGGATACCATTTTTTCCACTAATTGCTCTTTACTTTAGTTTCTGTAAAACGGTTATTGACTCAGCTTGCAGTTTTAGCCATGCCTAGGGTGAGATGCCTACAGGCTAGCTGGCCACAATTTCCCCTATCAACTCCCTCCACTCTCCTTTTGCATTGCATAGATCAGGGGCAGGGCCGGAACTAGGGGTAGGCAGAGTAGGCACGTGCCTAGGGTGCAGAGGTGGAGGGGCGCCAGGCACGTACTTACTCCTACCCCCAGGAGCATCTATTTCATTCTATTCCTTCACTCGAGCTAAGTAAATGTGCCCCTAAGCTCTAACACCTAGATGGCTCTTCAGGTTCTTAAAATAGCTGCAGAATACTGCCAGTACACCAATTATATTTCTGATTTTCATTTAATGTGTTAAATTCATTGTCCTAATAGCTATTTTTGCATTACAAGCATTTAGATTGCCTTTCAAGCAGAAGCTTGTAAAGCTGCTCTTTTACCGCAGTGAAGCATTACTAGCTCCTCGTTTTTACCAGCTATGAAAGCCCTGCACAGAATATTAATAGGAAAAACATTCATGGTGCAAAATATTCATAATCCATTGCCTAATATTTTAGTGTTATGGCAGTATAGAGCGAAACAGTGAAATCAAATGGCAAAAAGAGGTCCTGTGTAGTAATTTCTACGTATTTCTATGTTCCTGTGTGATGCTTTTAGTTATTTAAATATTATACAGTACTTATGAACAAGAAACAGCTTTAACAAAAGGCCACTGCCTGTTAAAGATCTGAATTACACAGAGTAATAACATGTTATGGCTCAGAAATGTCCTCGGTCTACACTCTGCTGGTGGAATATATGATCTGTCTGTAAAGGTCAGTTTGTGAGCAATGACATCACTAATGTACAAGTAACATACATCATTAATGAGATCACCAAGGCCAACATAACATACATAATTGTTGAGGTTTAGAAAAGGCATATATCTACTGCAATCCTTGATTAAATCAGAATTTGAGTTAAATAGCTCAAAATTCATGTCATTCTTTTCCTATAGACTGTATTAAAGTTTTTATCATATTCAACATGGGATAGGTCCAATCTAATCAAATATGGTATTTCATTTATGCTGGAATCCATCAACACAAAGGAGAAATGTGCACCATTTTGAATTAGAATGTACTAAATCCTTAAAAAAAAAAATATTACCTCAGGGTAATGGAACTCCACGAGATTAATCACCAGTGATAAATCTCCTTTTCTGCAAGCCAATTTATCTCTACACCACTGTGACGGAAACCGGGAAAAAACCCGGTGGGCCCCTGCCAGCCCAGACCCTCTCCCCGATCAGCCTAAACTAAAGCAAAACTATTTGCGGCACGGTGAGCCCACCGTTCCCAGTTGCATGCAGTGCTCCCGACAATCAATCGGTGTGTGGTTCGAAACTCGGTGGGTCCTAACTGCACTGGTCCGACCCTGGCTGCCAGTGGAGAGCTGGTAATAGAACAGAAGGGAGATTACATTGTATACCAACTGCTCAACCTGTCCTCTTCAGTTGTCATTCATGTATAGCTTTCAATATCTCACCAACAGCCACATTATGTTACAGCTTTTACCGATATAATTTGAGAGGTTGATAAACTCTGAAAGAACTAACGATTTCATAACAGCAAGTGATAGAAACCTCACCAGAGTTCCATGTGTTACCATTAGTTTTAGTGCAACAAGACCTGTTGCAAAGTTAGGGCTTTTATCTAGACTACAATCATGTAGCATGTTAGCTAACTGATCCACTATATGAGAAAAGTCAGACAGTACTCACCTACAAGATTCTCTGTTTATGTATGTCATTACTACATATGGAATCTATTGTATGTAAATGTGTAACTTATTTGGCTTAATTGATACACAGAATCTATTTGTATACTACTTTTTTTTACCCAGTGCTCCAGAAGGTGAGGTCTCTTTTGAGATTATGTTGCAGAAACAACTCTATAAGGGAGCAACTATAACACTAAATTTTAGACGTGCAAACATTGACAGTATAAGTACATCTCTGCAACATATTAAGTTGGAAATGCTTTTTACAGGGTTAAACACAGAACAAAAATGGGACGTTTTTAAAATGCTGCTTAATAAATATACATCGGTTTATTCAACTTGGTGGCAAGTAACATTGTCTCAAAACAAAACTGTTGTGGTTCAATAAAGTGTTGGTGTTAAGGTGGGTAAGAAAAGGCTTTCAAGTTTTCATCTGTCTACACAAATGAGGAACCATTTATTGATGGTTTCCTTTTTAATAGTCCCAATCCTAGTGATGCAACTAATATTGCATGGTTCATGCATGAGGAAATTCAAAAGAGACTAGAGCATGTTAAGAAAAACTAAGGTCTGGGACCGGATGGTGGTCATCCCAGGGTACTTACAGAGCTTAGCTCTGTGATTGCCAAACCACTTTACCTAAATTTTCAGGATTCATTGAGGTCTGGCATGGTGCCAAGAGACTGGAGAATTGCTAATGTGGAGTCGCTATTTAAAAAGGGATTAAATAAGGATATTGGGCTAAATGAAGACGGAAGAGACATCTTTATCTTTTTAAGAATAACTTTAAAAATAGAGACTTACTGGAAGGCAATTTTTTGCCAAAAAACAGGACATCATTGAACAAATTGTTAGAAAGGGAGACATTTTATCCTTCATAATTTTGTAAAAAGAGGGAGGAAGGCCATTTGGATCGCCTGCTTTTGTTGATTTCAAATTACTATTAGTATTGGTAACTTCTTCAATGGTAATTAACCTATTAAGGTCCTCCAATTGCTCCTTCAAAATCTGTGGACTCGTACAATGTTCAAAAAATGTTTTCATTTTCACAGGGTCAGTAAAGGATTTACAATTCTTTATAGTGACTCTTGAATATTTAAACAATCTTATGGGTACTGTTAGTTAGCAGATTTCAATTATCTTTAATCCTAATTATTTTAGCTTACCTATTCTCTACTTTAATAAGATTGAACAACAAATGGTTAGCTTTGTTACTTAAATTGTTGTATTTAGCATGCAAACAGGAAGCAAAAAAAATGATGTCTAATATTGATCCACATTTTAAGATCATCAAAGCTTTCTATAAATTTGAGCATTAGCTTTTGTAGGGAATTGTTTGAATCGAAAATAAAGAATACTTTGCTTTTTGCTTGAATCCAAGAAGTTTTTGTGCATTTTTCAAGAGAGGATATCTCTCCTCTAACAACTGCCTTTCAGGTTTCCCAAATTAAGGATGGGTTACTTAAGTGATCATTGTTTTCAAAGAAAAATAAGTCCCATCTGTCATGTAACCTCTTCATGAAATCTTTATTTTCCTTCAGCATTTTAGTAAAGGACCAGTAGATGACATTTTTGGAAGCTGGTGAATGAAAGACCAAAAATGACAGTGGTACATGGTTTGAAACATCAATGCTACATATGTCAGATTTATAATACTGTTAATTAAATTGTTGGAAGTTAAAATATAGTCTATTCTAGTTCCTATATTGTGAGAAGATGAAAAAAAAAGTAACCTTCTCAGTTGGGTGGAATTGCCTCCAAACGTCATTAAGATTTGTGGCTTTAAAGAATTCATGTAAAGGTTTAGATTTCCTAGAATGACCATTAATTTTCCAATCAGACCTATGAAGGGAACTAATATAAGATTAATTTGAGTCACCTGCGAGTATTATGTTAGTAGATTCAAATTCGACCCTTGATAGAGAGGGCCACAGGATGCATGTTTTTGTTGCTGGATGGGTAGTAGTTCATAGCTTAGAAGTGGCTTAATTGGGGAGAACAAATTCCTTTGTGGTTAATGGACCAGTAATACTATGTTGTAAAAAAAAATAAAAAGATGTAAATAATTTTTTAGTGAGTCAATTTTAATATGCTTTTCTTTTAATTGAAAAGAATGGTTATTATTGCATTGTGGTTGGTGCATGACAAACCTATTAAGTCTTTGTTTTTAACAGAGCTCTAGATAATACATACCGTAGCTGTATGTTTTTAACAGAACCTTAAAATAGAAATATGCCTTTCAGAAATGTGTATTATTGGCCTTATAAAAATAAGAAATAGAATATACTAAAAAAGATAAAGGAGTAAGTATGAGAAAGGTGTATAATCAGCATGTACACCAATATTCCTCTTTTGTTTTACATAAAACAGAAACAGAGAAAATATTTTATAATTCCTTTCGTCATTCATTCCAAGTGATGACAGTAGCACAGTTATATCTGCAGAAAATATACTTACTAGCATCAAGCCATGGTGGCATATAGCAGGGGCAAAGATGGAGGTCTTCCTTAATGCACATTACTCGTCCTTTGCCATTAGGTTATAACCATATGAGCAGATAGAAGAAAGTGAAAGAGGCAGCAATAAATTAAACAGGAAAAGATGATAAGGAATAAGTGAAACACTTGAAAAGATATTTTTTCATGGTGGACCTATTTATCATTACTAGTTGTTGATCGTATTTTTATTATAAAATCGATATTCAAAGGGGACAAAGACCTCCTGACCTTGCACAGATCACATGGCTGAACACACAGAAGCACAGCTTGATATTAGATACAATACAGGTAGAGGCTCTCAGCAGGAATGCTGCCCTTAGAAGCTGCTTTATTTCCCAGTGTTGAACAATCTGAGATCAATTTATGCAAATCATAAACCTTCTAGCAATGGCTAACAGCAGGGGAAATACAATTTATGCATCTGAATTTGGCTTTAAAATTAAATGGAAAGGGGTCATTTTGAAGTGATCAGTTCTGTGGGTTTTCAAACTGTGAGCTCAGTGACAGTGACTGTGCTAATGTATGATATAAGGTTGTCCGTGTTCAAGCAGTTTTCCATTAATTGACAATATTTAATAGAAGGACTACAAAAATAATTTATGATGGTGTGATCTTTTGATTTATTTTCCCTGAGCTGAAATTTCCTTTGTAGAGTCAGTAATATACCCTTTACTTCTGCTGCCTCAGAAGATCCTTGGTGGCCTCCTGTTGAGGATGTTGTCATTTATTTTTTTTTACCAATGATTATCTAACATGTGGTCAAGAAACCAGAGGGAAAGAGGTAGGGTAACCAGTGGCATATCAGTATGAGTCAGAAGATGCAGAAGTGCCCTTAGCACAGAAAAGATAAAGGGCCAATCTCCCAAAGCATATCCTCAAGGGGCCCAGAGCTATAGGTCTCTGTCAGAGAAGAACATTTGGAGCAGTGCTGACCCATGGATGCTGAAATGGTTGTGACACCATGAGGATGTCCAACTAGCAGGATCAGGGCCGGACTGGGAGTAAAAAGCAGCCCGGGCAAAAAAATCAAAGCAGCCCACATGTAAACATACAATGGTTTTGTACTCATCCACACATATAATGTACCCCAAAACTCATAACAGATGGCACAAAGGCATTTCCGAGTATAATACCCCAGAACTCATAGGAAGATGGCACAAAAACAATTCCGTGTATATGAGTCCTATTTTTTTGATAGTTAAAAATCAGAATGGCTATTTAAGGGAAGAAAAGGGTGAATGGTGTCACTGTGGGAAAACAGAGGAAAGCCAGCCAAATCCTTGCAACAGTTTTGATAAGGGAATTTTGGGGAACTGAACATAGTAAAGTAATAAACACCATAAGGCAGAAGAAATTAAGGGGGATTTGTATCCAGCATTCATCTGCACTGATTGTTGGGGGGGGAAAGGGAATCTGCAAATTAGGGAAGTACCATCCTGCCTTTTGGTCTGTTACACAGTTAGATCAGGTTGAAAAAAGACAAAGTCCATCACGTCCAACCCCTCCAAATGAAAACCCAGCCCCATACACACACCCCTCCCTATTTTCACATAAATGATATATACCCATATCTATACTAACTATAGAGTTTAGTATCACAATAGCCTTTGTATTATGTCTGTCCAAAAAATCATCCAAGTCCCTCTTATAGTCATTAACTGAATCAGCATCACCTGGCAGTGCATTCCCCAACCTCACTGTCCTCACTGTGATGAACCCCCTACTCTGTTCCTTTAAATGAAACTTCTTTTCCTCTAGTCTGAAGGGGAGGCCTCTGGTACGGTGATTCTCTTTATGGGTAAAAAGGTCCCCTGCTATTTGTCTATAATGTCCTCTAATGTACTTGTAAAGTCTAATCATGTCCCCTTGCAAGCGCCTTTTTTCCAGAGAAAACAACCCCAACCTTGTAAGTCTCCCCTCATAATTTAACTCTTCCCTCCCTCTAACCAGTTTAGTTGCACTTAGTCTCTGCACTCTCTCCAGCTCATTTATATCCCTCTTAAGGACTGGAGTCCAAAACTGCCCCCATACTCCAGATGAGGCCTCACCAGGGACCTATAAAGAGACATAATTATGTTTTCATCCCTTGAGTTAATGCCCTTTTTTATACAAGAACTGTATTTGCTTTAGTAGCCACATAATGACACTGCCCAGAATTAGACAACTTGTTATCTACAAAGACCCCAAGATCCTTCTCATTTAAGGAAATCCCCAACCATTTAGTGTATAACTTGCATTTATATTATTTTTGCCAAAGTGCATAACCTTGCATTTATCAACATTGAACCTCATTTTCCAGTTTGCTGCCCAGTTTTCCAACTTAGACAAATCACTCTGCAAAGTGGCAGCATCCTGCATGGAACCTATAGTTCTGCCCAATTCCAAAACCCACCAGCACACCCTGCCCTCTCATGCCAAAATTGGTCCGGTGCTCAGTAAAAAAAGGGGAATTGGCACCCTCAGCAATGCGTGATAAAAAGAAAATTACCGGCACTCAGGACTCCTTGCAAGCGGGCCAGGCACTGCGTGTTTATTAAACGTAATATTTCAGGGGGCATACCCCTTCGTCAGTCTAACAAATGGGTACGTTTAATAAACACGCACTGCCTGGCCCGCTTTCATGGAGTCCTGAGTGCCGGTAATTTTCTTCTTATCAATTATAATGAACTTGTCCCTATCTCAAGTGACTCTAGACAGCACAGGTGACTGTCAAGTGACTGACCCAGGAGGACAAGCAACCCCAAGACAGCTGGGGGGGAGAAGGGGTCAGGCGACCCCCCCCAAACACACACACACAGAGCTCAGTAAACTGGCAGTTGTAGAATAAGGAAACAGAAAAGGGCAGCCATGGAAGCAGACTAATAATCCTCAGCCCAGTCTAACACACAAATGATACATTCCAGCTGAAATCCATGTAATTCTCATGAGGAGGTCAGTCCCCCCACTTCATTCCCTGACCCCCCCCATATTCCTTCTGCCCAGAGACTGCCCTATTACCAACATCCAGACAAATGACAAACACCACATGACACAGGCAGGGGCCTTTGCATTTCATGATAGCACAACTCACTAAAACATTTTTCTGCAGCTGTGCTGTCTCCTGTGCGTCTCCTAACAATCGCCTCGCAGCTGACAGGCTGCAAACAGCATACGGTGCAATGTGTTGCTCACTCTGCAATCCACTGATCATGTCTGCTGTTTGTACTGCAGCCTGCTAGCCGAGAGCCGATTGTTAGGAGACGTACAGGAGACAGCGCAGCTGCAGAAAGATCCGTGTCACTGCTCCACAAAGTCAGTACTAAGGGCTGGGGGAAGGGGACTTGGTCGGGTTTCTAAGAGTACTGAAAGTTACAAGTCCCAACAACAAGATCAGGAGCGGCCCACTTAATAAAAAACAGAGCGGCCCCACGGGCATTTGCCCGTTTAGACAGATTATCAGTCCGGGCCTGAGCAGGATGTACCAAAAAGTATAACATTGAAAAAAATCTAAAAGTCAATCGAATAGTCCTGACCCAAAGATTTCAATTTGAATCGAATTTTCCTCTGGAAAAAAACTCCCTTTGGCGTAATTTTCGAATGAAACGTGCCAAAAATTTGGCTCATCACTACTATTAACATCTTCAAATAGTTCAAGGGACCTCTGTCATTGACTTCTACATGAACTCGGCAAGTTTTAGATGGAGAATAGTCAACTTAGAACTGTTTCCAGGATAGAGGTGTGTTAAATTTTACATTTGAATTCAAATTCAGGTTGGTGGTTTTAAATTCAAATTTGTGAGTTTTGACCAAAAAATTTTTTTTTGAAAATTATCATTTGAATTTACTATTTGAACCTTAATATATCTGCCCCTTAGTGTACACAACCTTGACTTGTGTGTATTATTTAATCTCAATCTTTGCTGCTGATTCATAATATTATCAAAACTCTTGAATTACTACAAAAAAAAGTGCAGTCTAGGTTGGTGTCACTTACCCTACCAACCAAAAAAGTGATAAATTGCTAGGATTCAATTATATTGTTATTCTTACTTTTGATGTCTTATCTTTCTAAGAACTCTTCTATACTTCTTAACTGGAAAGTGAATTAGGCACTTTTTGGTTTCTAACAAATTGATTAAAGGTTGAAAGAGCAACCAAAATGGGGCCTCTCACTCAGCACCCAGTCCCTGTACTCCAAATTGATATTAGCTGAAATAAAGTGAAATTATTTCACCAAAAATACACATATATCAAATATATTACCATGAATTAATTTGGACAGCAGTTCAAATGCCAATATATTTGATATATGTGTATTTTTGGTGAAATTATTTTGGTGAATAATATAATATGTTTTATTATTAATTAAATGTGGACAGCAGTTAAAATTTCTAATGGCAGCTAATATCAATCTGTGAGTACAAGCACTGGGTGCTGAGTGAGAGGCCTCATTTTTGATTGCTGTTTAATCAATTTGTTTGTTAAGTGTTGGAAGGCCTACAGCCAGGGCCGCCATTAGAAATCACGGGGCCCCGTACAACAAAATTTTTGGGGCCCCCTGGGCCCCGCCCACACCGACGACCAAGCTCCACCCCATTTCCCGCCCACTCCACATCGCAGTTAAAAGACCACACAGACATCAGCGCTAAAAAAGTAACCCCCCCCCCACACAAGTTGTAAAAAGCTATTGATGGTCAGGGCCCCCTTATAAAAAATTGGGGCCCCAAAAAAAAAATTTTTTTTTTTTAAAAAAAAAACATTGGCGGCAGGGGCCCCCTTATAAGTTAAAAACAAATTGGGGCCCCAAAAAAAATTTAAAAAAAAAAAAAAAATTTTTTTGAAAAAAAAAAAAAAAACATTGGCGGCAGGGGCCCCCTTACAAGTTAAAAACAAATTGGGGCCCCAAAAAAAAATTTGAAAAAAAAAAAAATTTTTTGAAAAAAAAAAAAAAACATTGGCGTCAGGGGCCCCCTTATAAGTTAAAAACAAATTGGGGCCCCAAAAAAAATTTTTGAAAAAAAAAAAAAACATTGGCGGCAGGGGCCCCCTTATAAGTTAAAAACAAATTGGGGCCCCAAAAAAAAATTTGAAAAAAAAAAAAATTTTTTTTGAAAAAAAACAAAAAAACATTGGCGGCAGGGGCCCCCTTACAAGTTAAAAACAAATTGGGGCCCCAAAAAAAATTTAAAAAAAAAAAAAATTTTTGAAAAAAAAACATTGGCGTCAGGGGCCCCTTACGAGTTAAAAAAAAAATTGGGGCCCCAAAAAAACATGTTTTAAAAAAAAAGATTGGTTGCAGGGGCCTATAGAATATTAAAATAATACATTGGTGGCCAGGAGATTAAAAAAAAAAAAAAATACACAAACTGGTGTTCAGTAGAATTGAACTCACGGCTTCAGTACTTCAACTTCACCTCCTTTCGTGACTTCGGGTCTTTTCACTGCTTCAGGACTTCGGCTTCGGCTGTTTTCGTGACTTCGGGTCTTTTCGGCGCTTCGTGACTTCGGCTTTTTCCGTGACTTCGGGTCTTTTCGGCGCATCGGCTTCGGCTTTTCGGCACTTCCGCATTCGGCAGCACAGAGGCAAGACGTACGGCTCGGGCGCTCGTAAGGGGGGCCCGGATCTTCAAAAAATGCAGCGCTGCCGGGCCCCCCTTCATGCCCGGGCCCGGTACGCTTGTCCCCCCTGTCCCCCCCTGATGGCGGCCCTGCCTACAGCACCCCCCAATAATAGCGGTATAGTGCATACACAGAGGGGCAGATTTATCAAGGGTCGAATTTCGAATTTAAAAAACCTCTAAATTTGTTTTAAAGTTTTTTTTGGTTGAATAGGTCTGTATTAGTTCGAATCAAACGAAATGAAGGAATAGCGCATTCGATCGTATTCGAATCAAAGTTTTTCCCAAAAAAACCTTACATTTTTCAAAGTCTTCCAATTGACTCCAGATAGGTTCTTGGAGGTCCCCCATAGGCTTAAACAGCAATTCGTCAGGTTTAAAATGGGAATGATTGCATTCGAATTTTTAAAGAGACAGTACTTCATAAATTTAGAAATTCGAATTTTTTATATTTTTGGCAAATTTGAATCGAATTTGGACTATTCCATAGTCGAGGTACACAAAAATAGCTTGAAATTGTATAATAATATATAATATGTATGTGATAATCTTTGGTTGCTAGGATTGGAACTGGAATGCTAGAAAGCAGAATTTAGAACTGCAGAATGCAAGACTTTCTTCCAGCTGTGGAGTAAATGTGCAAAACATTTCTTAAATTATATATAGCCTTTGCAATACACCCAGTTCTTGTGCCTGGTTTCTTGAATAACCAACCTGTTAATATGATGCCTCAGCCTAAAGTCTGTTTTGTCAGACTTTCTGCACCCTCTGAAACACAGAAAATTAGACATGGTATAGGGAGGTGTAGAAAGCTACCAAATTTCTCTCTTTCATATGTTCGCATTTGTGTTAGGGGCAGATTTATCAAAGGTTGAGGTGAATTTTCGAATGAAATAAAATTCAAATTTCGAGCTATTTTTTGTGTACTTCAACTAGGGAATAGTCCAAATTCAATTCGAATTTGAAAAAAATTTAAAAATTTGAATATCGAAATTTATCATGTACGGTCTCTTTAAAAATTCTACTTTGACCATTCGCCATCTAAAACCTGCCAAATTGCTGTTTTAGCCCCGGGGGAGTCAATTGGTGGATTTGAAAATTCTACGTTTTTTTTAAAAAAAAATTTGAATCAAATTCGTTATTCCTTTGATTCGTATGATTCAAATTCGGGCGAATACGGACCTATTTAATTGAAAATGGACCTATTCAACCAAAAAAAAAAAAATTAGACTTAATTTCGGTTGGTCTTTTTGAATTTCAAAGTTTTTTCAATTCGAAATTCGACCCTTGATAAATATGTCCCTTAGTGTAAAAGAATATCACAGTGAATATGCTTATGCACATAAATAATTAAACATCTCATTATATTGTTTTTATAGTGTTCATGGAATTTCTTTGGCTCCATATTTTGTTGGCACCTTGATTCAAATACTAATCTCCCAGCAGAATGATTCCAACCAAAGTGCTCTGACATTAAACACTAAAAGCAAGATGAAAAGAGAAGAGAGAGGTAGCAGAACCACAATCCACAGACTGCCTTTGTACAAATGAGACCGTAAAATTAAGGATAATAACGGTATTATCAATATAAGATCAGAGTTGGCAGTCTGGTAAACAGGAACAGACATTGAAGATGAATTCAAATTATGAATTACAGTTATGTGATGTTCTTGTTGTTGTCTTTTGATTCTCCTTTTCATTGTGGCACCACAGAAATGTATATCACACTCATTATTTCATTGCCATTCTGTAAATGCCTTGAAGGCAGTGCCTTGATGTATGTTTTCATAATAATCTAGTTTCTATTTCAAGGCCAGGCAGCAGTAAATATACAAGTTTAACTTATTAAAGATAATCCAATAGACAGCAATGCATATTCTGCTGCATTTTGTATTGGTCATTGGTTTTATATACAGGCAAGGCAAGAGAAAAAACACTCATTGCTAAATGCATTTGCTTTTTACAATCTTTGTGTACTAAAGGTAATTTTTGGTATATATTGTCTTATGTCATATTAATGCAGGAACACATTTTTCAGCCTGATACATACAATATGCAGCTAAATTTGTGTTTCACAAATGGCAAATATTTTTGCAAATATTTTTGCATGTTGCCATGGTTTGCTGGTACAAAAATTGTGTTTTTTCCTACGTGGAAAAAAGCAAGAAAAAATGGCCATTGACCACTGCTTTTTGGCATGAGATAAACCACCCATTTACTCTCATCTACACTTACCATTTTGAATACGTATTACCTTATTTTGATACATTGTCATTCATTTGTTTATATTTATTTAATTAATAACGAATTATATTAATTATTTGGTTATTATAAATTCAAATGATGGTATTTCATTCCGTTGTCTTCCATTGGTTTACTTTTATTCAATTATTTGACTATACTAATCAACGTTAATATGCTGCTAAGTATTATTTGACTATACTAATCAACGTTAATATGCTGCTAAATACATAGATTATGCTACATCAATTTGAATTATTGCTTATGCATGTATTGTGACTTTTTAATCAGAAGTATCATTGAATTGAATTTTATTGGTGTCGTTATTTAAATGTTTCACCTACAGGAGGCTCTTAAGCTTAAGGATGCCATGCCTGTTCTAACAAGTATAATTTTTCCCATTAAAAGAATATATCACAGACATGGAAGCCCTAATTGTATAACTTCAATTGTGACTGAACCTTAGCTCCCTGCATATTTGGGCAGATATAAGCAGTCACTGGGTGGTGCTATTGAGGATGCAATTGCAAACATCACACAAGTGCCCAAACAATCCCAAGAAATAAAAAAAAAAAAGCATAGCAGGACAAAAGGTTACCTAGATTTAACTACAGGGCTCTACACTCAATAAATCTGTACTCTCAACAATGCCTCCCTCCCAAACCATGCAATTCTCTCTTACATACTGTATATAAATAAATAGAAACGTTGTAACTTTCACCTTTCCTTAAAGAGGAACTATTGTGAAAATGAAAATTTAATCTAACATTCAGCATACTGAAATAAGAAGTTTTCTAAATATAATCAATTAAACATTCTGTAACGTTTCTGAAACATTCAAGTTTATATTCACTATTCCTCTCTCAGCATCTGTTTCTCTTCAGTCTGTCTTCATGCAGGAGTTGGGTGTCAGATACTCATTGACAGTTAGATCTAATATATGTTATAGGGGGGCTCCTTTTGCCTAGAAGTATTAGAGCTCACTCTATTAAAATCGCCAGACATCATGGGGCAAATTCACTATGATTCGTAGTTGCGCCAGAGTCCGCTTCGCTGCACTTCGCCAGGCTTATTTTCACCAGCACTACGCAAATTCACTAAAATCCGAAGTTGCGCTCAGGGGAAGCGTATGGTTGCGAAGTTGCGCTAGCGTTAATTCTCCAAGCAAATCGCAGTTACGGTAGCGATGCTTAATTTGCATACAGCGGCCAATTGAAGTTACAATGGAGGTATATGTAGCATCACTACACAAGCCTGGGAAACCTTCAAAACAGCAAATAAAATTTTTATTTTGCCCTACACGTGTGCCCACTGTATAGTTAAGGTGCCATGAGTTAGGAAATGTAGGGGGGAAGGAGGGTAGCCCCAAAAAAATGTTCAATCTTTTTCAGCCTATCACCCATAAAAAAAGAAAAAATGGCAGCGTTTTTTGGGACTTAGATAAAAATTTTTACTTTTTTTGAAGCAATCCCTATCTACTCTATTGCACTTCGCCTGGTCTGAGATGGCGAAGGAAGTCTGGCGTAAAAGGTAGCGTTCAGAATAATTTGTGTAGTTACGTCCGTTGCGCAAATTCGCCAGGCGTACGGTGCGAAGTAACACTAGCAAATTTACGCCAGCGTCCATTAGTGAATCGGCGAATTAACAAAAATGCGCTACGCTAGCGAATTAACGCTAGCATTAGGCGCTTCGTCGTTTAGTGAATTTGCCCCCATGTCTCTCTACATGCAGAATTTGAGCAAAAGGCAGTTATTTTGTTTGTACTGCAATCAGTTATTTGAGTGAGCTCTGATACATCTTCTAGGCAATAGGAGCCCCCCTATAGGATATATTGGCTCTGACAATGACATCTGACACCCAACTGCTGCATGAAGACAGAATAAAGAGAAACAGATGCTGAGAGAGGAATAGTGAACATAAACTTGATTATTTCAGAAACGATGCAGTAATTTAAATTATTGTTTCTTATTTCAGTATGATGAAGCTTATATTCAATTTTCATTTTTGCGATAGTTCCCCTTTAAGCTGGTGTACAGCACAGTCCTTCTTTGTCTTTGTACTCGCTAATATCTTTGCCTTAGGCTTGGGGCAGAAATTTAAGAAAAAAAATCAACTCACGAATAAGTATTGTGTTTTTTTCAGTAAAATATTATCATTTTGTATGAAATTTATCATAAAAATAGGTGTTGGTTTGCGTACATGACAAGTCAATATTTAATTTTTTCTCTCCACAGTACCCTTTGTCATGTTAATTGAGTGGGAAGTGTATGGTACAAAGCATTTAAAGCATCTTGGAAATAACAACTGACAACTGAAACCCTTTCAGGCAGCTTTAAATAAAATATGAACTAATACGCCCATTACCTTATCAGGCTGTCAAATGAATTAGCTTTGCTAAATGTCATTAGTTTTGTTTGTTCAAATGGGAAACCTAATGTACTTGTATGGAGTGCTGAAAAGGACCTTAAACAGTGGCAGTGTAAAAAAAAGATTATTATTATTATTATTATTATTATTATTATTATTATTAAAGAGCCCCATCTACTGGATAAATGCATTTGAACGCCAGTGTTACATTCAGACATTATAGATGTGATAATGGACCCTAGCCAATTCCCAAATAATATAAATACCACATTTACTGTATACATTTACTGTATAGAATATTGCACTTCTACAGCCATTATTTTATCTTACTCATTACATAATTCATTATGCTTTTATGATTTTGTATATTAATATTGCATCTTTTTGCAAATGTGTTTTATTATTATATATAACATCAGTTATTATTGGCAGAGAGGTGTATCAGCTGTTCCATGCTATGATGTCTCAGGAAATTCCACATTGTTATTATATTTTATAAGGTGAATTCCTTGGATTTAACTTGATTCAGACGTCTGTACATGATAAACTGTTTTGGGATACTTATCTAAAATGAGTTCAGCGTATTTATTTATTTGTTTAATCTAGTTATTTGAGATATTCCTAAAAATAATTTTGAAAGGCCAGAGCTTCATCTCTTCTAAAGTTTCAATGAATCATATTAAACTAAAGGCATGCATATGAATGAATGTAATCTCTTTTGTCAGTTTGAACTTTAATATGTTGAGCCCGTGTCCTGGAGGTTTAAGCAGAAAGAAGGAAGTCTGAAACAGAAGCCCATATGTACACAATAGAAAGAAAGAAATGCTGTGTTTCTTTTAACAGAGGACTCACAGCTCTGGTGAATAAATTCGGCAGGCACGAATTTGGGGCGTATTTCTGCATTTAAATAAATTTGCCGGCAAAAAAACTATTGTGTCAAAAAACATTGTTCGGACGGCCATTGACTTTAATGCATTTGGACGTAAAAGTTGCGCGTATAAAAATTGTCGCTCGCATCAAAATATTTTGATGCCCATTGACTTCAATGCTTTTCACACATTTTTCAATGTGTTCCAAAAGCTATAGTCTCAGTGGCTTCCCAGTTCTCTCTCTCTCTCTCTCTCTGCTACCAGTCCCTTTTAAAGGAACAGTAAAATCAAAAAATTAAAGTGTTTTAATGTAATAAAATTATAATGCAGTGTTGACCTGCACTGGTAAAACTGCTGTGTTTGCTTCAGAAACACTACTATTGTTTATATAAATAAGCTACTGTGTAGCAATGGGGGCAGCCATTCAAAGGAGAAAAGGTTCAGGCTACACAGCAGATAAGCCCTGTAGAACATAATGGATCAGTTATCCACTATTTAACCTGTGCCATATAGTCTTTTTTCAATTTCTGCGATTGCTGCATAGCGGGTTTTTTTATTTGAACTATAGTAGTCTGAAGCAAACAGATCAGTTACAGGGCAACAGTACAGGATATTTTCATTACTTTAAAACACTTTAATTTTTTGGTGGTACTGTTCCTTTAAGACTTGCTCCCTAATAGTGATGGGCGAATTTGGGGCATTTCGCTGAAAAATTCACGAAATGGCACCAGCGTCTCGTTTTTGACGCCGTCGTCCGTTTTCGCCGGCGTCCATTTTTTTTACGCCAACGAATTATCGCTGGCGAATTTTCGATGCGGTTTTGCTAATTTATTCACTGGCGGTGAATCGCGGGAATTCAATGCAAATTTGTGTCTGGCGAAAAAATTCGCCCATCACTACTCCCTAATTTATCTCTTGTAATTCCACACTCCTCCACACTATTTCATCCCTTTGTTCTAATCCCCATTCTGAACTCTCTGATTCTAGCAATAAACAAGGGATGGACAGGAAATACAGCAGGAAATTATCTCCCATATTGAAAGGTTGTAAGTTCAGCAGACAGTGTCCAAATCAAAGACTAATTTAACCCTTTATATCCTATAACAAAGGGCACAAAATAACATTATACGGTTTATACAAATGAATTAGGAATAGCAAACATGACCTTGACAATAAGGATATGGAATGTGGAATATTTCACACGTTCGGGTTTGTTTTCAAAGTGAGCATATTCACAAATTTTGTAAGCAATAAAAAATTTTTTTTTTCCATTTTTTTCTAAGGGAAAGATTCCTTCATATCTCATGTACACAAACATTGTAATATATCCTTCTGAAAAATTAGAGAAACCTTTTACTACTATTACAAGTATATAAAGTCAAACTCATTAGCTTAATGGCATTCTGTGTTATTATAGATAACATTCTTAGTATTATATTAATACACTACAAAATAATTTTCCACTAATAATACCAGTAAATGGCACAGTATTTCAGTGCCTTAAAGGTATTTAATATGAAGGATTTTTGTGTTGCAAACACTATTAATATAGACATACACATTAAGGTAATTACTGATTGGTCATCCACATACTCATAAATGTTTATTGCAGATGCTAATTATAATAGATGAAGTCAAGATATCCTAAGCACTTAGAGAATATTTTGTCATAATAAATTAGAGTAATATAATTACTATTTTGCCTATAGCAATACATTAATACATTTACTATCCATAAATGTCATACTGCACAGAAAAAAAGCAACAGTAGTTCTTAAAGGACAGTTAATCCACAGGGCAGATTTACTTCTTACTTATACCAGTTTGGCAGGGCAGGCAGATATGATGATTGTAGCTTTTCTCCATCTTTTCCATTTACGGTTGTAGGAAGATACAGGTATGAAGCAATAAGCTGAATAAAGGTTTAGAAATACATTGCTTTAGTTACCCCTTTTTACACAGCAAGGTGGGGCTCACTAGCTGTTGAGAGGCAGCTCTAAATTATCCACAATGACAGTTTAGTTGGGACGTGGTACTGTACGTTGTGATGCTTCCGCGGGTTGAGTATGGCTACCTACATTGTACAACTCATAATAGACTTTTCTTTCTTTATTATACATTTTGGAGGAAAAGTAGAAATTACACAAATTATAGTTACTGTTGTGTTTTGTATCCCAAACCCAGAGGACTCGGTCACGGCGCACTCTTCTGCCTTTAGCAACCACCTTTGGCTTCGGGAGGAGCCCTCAGCTACTCAGGTGCCGCCAGGTCTTAATATGAGAGGACCAAGGGAAGCGTTCTAGGCAAGCAACCACATGTTATACAGAATTGGAGAACAGGCAGTATAGTCGGAATCACAGATGAGGACAATACTAAATGGACACCGTAGTACAATATCAGGAGTTGAAATCGTAGTCAGTGGGTCACAGGCCCGGTCAATATCAAAAAACAATTTAAACAGAATCCAAAAGAGTGGTCAGGTTCGGGCAGAGGTCAGGACAGATGTCTTATAGGACTTGGTCAAAACTGGCAAAGTCAGAGAATCACAAATATACCAGAAATCACACCCAGGAACTTCTAAGAGACCTTTACATTGGGCAATGAACATTTGCTGAATTCCCTTTTAAGTATTTGAATTTTGCACCGCCAAATGATGACATCATGTGCCGGCGCACGTAAAAACCGGAATAAGTGATCTCGCCGGTCTTTACCACAGAGAGTGCATCACCTCACAAGTAAGAGGACGCAGTGGGCATCCCCCCACTTCGGTTGCAATGGGCATCCCGGTTGCACCCCCACCAGGCAATCTCTTTACAGTTACTATAAGTACTGTATACTTGTGTTTTCCAAAGTGTATTCCACTTGGGTTGCTCTACCCTCCTCTTTTAAAAGGTTGAACGTGATGGACGTGTGTCTTTTTTCAACCTAACTTACTAAAATAGATGGGTAAAAGTGTAAGAGCACTGACACAGCATTAGTCTCTAAAACTACAACCTATTTTCACAAAGATGATTTCTACACATTATCAATCACTCCATGGAACTATTCCCACACATATTTGTTCAGGCAACATACTAGTAAATGTTTTTTTCAAGAGAACTGTATAATAAAAATAAAAATGGGGAAATGAAAATAGTGGCATGTGCAGTCTGAGAATTTGTTAATATCCTGTTCATGTCATGTGCTAGCATACATATTTACTTGTACAGTAGCTTTACTTCCTGCTTTAAATGGTTCCACATACAAACACATTGTCATCAGCATTCTTCGTGCTCCTGCACCGGCCCGGGGTTATTCCAGCGAGCACCACGGATCGCTCCTTTTCAGGCCTCTTCTTTCTTAAAATTTCCCAGGGCAGGTGCATGCGCAGTAGAACGAAAAGCCAACTTTTTAGTTAAAGTTCGGCTTTTCACGCTAATGCACATGCGCAGCCGCAAGAAGAAAGAGGATCTCTCTGTGGTGCTCACTGACATAACCCAGTGCAGTTTCCTGCTGAAAGGAACACCGGGCCAGGGTTTCAGGTAAGTAAATACATTCACTTGGGGGTTCCTAACATTTGGCACCACCAAGTGTGAAACGACTTTCCTTCTCCTTTAGGAATTCAAATTCGACTATTCGCCACCTTAAACCTGCCAAGTTGCTGTTTTAGCCTATGGAAGACGTCCTGGGATCAATTTGGAGTTGTTTGCAGCCTTCCTGACATTTGAGTTTCAAAAACTCAAACCAAATTTCATTTGATTCGAATTTGTGGGTCGATCCTATTCACCCCGAGTTTGAAAAATTCAGTTTTTATAATACATTTTTATAAATTCAGTTTTTATAATAAATTGCAATTGGTCAAATTTCGAGTTCATGGGAGTTTATGGGAATTTAAAATAACTCCCATGAACTCGAAATTCAACTCTTGATAAATCTGCCCCTGCATGTCAGCATAAGTATTTGATTAATGAACAGAATATTTGAAGTAAGGCCAATGGTACATATTCTTCGCCAGCATTTTTCAACCGATAACAGTCAACAACACAATTAGCCAAATTTGTCCTTGCCATAATGAAAATCCTCTGCCAAACCCTGTTACAAACTGTGACAGGTAGTTTCTATTATAGCCAATGGCAGGCGACACAGATGTATTCACTTTTCTGCTGGCTGAAAAAATATCATGTGCATTGTTTGCCGTCAGCCTAAAACAAGTCTTTAATACTTAAAGTGCCTCTTTTGTATTCACTGACCCAATGTAATGTTCTGGCAGACTCAGCAAATCATCCTAAAACCTAGCAAAGGTCTTTTCAAGAGAGTTACAGACGTTGTTCTGGCTTAGGTACAATGATACATGTCACGGTTTATATGATGTATAAGCAAAGAAAGGGAATAAAAGGTTGTGTGGTTCTGAAGCATCCTTTGATTTCTAAAATAATGATATGCTTCCTATACAAATATGTAATACAGACATATGTAATACTATTTCTAATTTAAAAAGGGTGCAGAGTACAATAGATTTAACCACTCAAATCCTTCACATGCCTATCCAATCTACTTTATCAACACAAGTGCATTTAACACTGAAAAACCCCTCAATTAAAGACACAGTTAAGTGAATTATCCAATAAAAAGAAAGTGGAAGAGAATATTCCCATCCCTATAACTGTTGGTCTAGAGTTCCAGATGTCCTAATGAAAACTGTCACTGAAAAAAAGGTGCATTTACAACCCCAGGGGCAAAAGCCAGTGGTTTAACTACAGAGGAAGCAGACCCCACAGCTGTGGAGGGGCAATATTTGTTTCTTCTTTGGGTGGGCCTGCTGGTGACCCCAATGGAAATTGCAGGTCTTCACCATTTTTTTTCTGCATCAGAAAACACAGCCCAGCTCTGTCCTTGCCACTGGGTAGGGAGCTGGAGGGGAGAACATGAAAACTATGTGCCGCCACCCATCTACCCATTTTGAAATGAAGTGCAGATGCCTGCAGCTATTTACACATCCTAAATTTTTGTTGAGAATTACAAATAAGTGACCCTTTAAAGGAAAACTATACCCCCAAAATGAATACTTAAAGGAAAACTATACCCCCCAAACAATGTAGGTCTCTATTAAAAGATACTGAGTAAAACAGCTCATGTGTAAAACCCTGCTTCATGTAAATGAACCATTATCATAATAATATACTTTTTTAGTAGTATGTGCCATTGGGTAATCATAAATAGAAAATTGCCATTTTAAAAAATAAGGGCCGCCCCCTGAGATCGTAAGATTCATTGTGCACACATACAAACCACATGTAAGGTCACATGAGCCAATTAACAGACAGAGTTCTGCCTTTTGCTTCCTCACTTCTTCCTGTTACAGTTAGTGTTGTAGTATTTCTGGTCAGGTGATCTCTGAGGCAGCACAGATAGAGTCACAAAATGGTGGTTCAAGGCAAGAGATGTAAAAGGGCAATATTTATGTAAATATATATTCCAGTTTGGTACGATTCTTTAATATGTCATTCAATTTGATATAAACTATCTGTTGCTTAAGTATTCATTTTGGGGGTATAGTTTTCCTTTAATGCATATTTCTGTGCTTTGTCAATAAAATTATACATTAAATGGTGGTGGTAATTCTGATCAAACAGTTATTGCCAGAGGATGGCAGACCAACGACTAATGTTATTTTTCCTTGTACTTTAGGAGCTGCTAGCATTGGAAAGGGTCTAGGAGGAATGCTGTTTTCAAGATTTGCACGTTCTAGTGCAACTGGCACTCCAGGCTGTGATGCTAAAGATTCATTCATTCAATTTGATATAAACTATCTGTTGCTTAAGTATTCATTTTGAGGGTATAGTTTTCCTTTAAGCAAAAGTTTATATCAAATTGAATGACATATTAAAGAATCTTACCAAACTGGAATATATATTTACATAAATATTGCCCTTTTACATCTCTTGCCTTGAACCACCATTTCGTGACTCTATCTGTGCTGCCTCAGAGATCACCTGACCAGAAATACTACAACACTAACTGTAACAGGAAGAAGCGAGGAAGCAAAAGGCAGAACTCTGTCTGTTAATTGGCTCATGTGACCTTACATGTGGTTTGTATGTGTACACAGTGAATCTTACGATCTCAGGGGGCGGCCCTTATTTTTTAAAATGGCAATTTTCTATTTATGATTACCCAATGGCACATACTACTAAAAAAGTATATTATTATGATAATGGTTCATTTACATGAAGCAGGATTTTACACATGAGCTGTTTTACTCGGTATCTTTTAATAGAGACCTACATTGTTTGGGGGGTATAGTTTTCCTTTAAGTAGGCATTCCTAATCAAAAGTATAAAACTGGAGCATTTTTTAAGACCCATGCCTAAAAACCATTAATTAATAGAGTGGTTTGGAAGACTAATGGAAGTACTAATGGAAACATGAAATACAATTTAATTACATTAAACATATTAAAAAGATGAAAACATCCCATCCCCCAACACCTTTGTCTTAATTGCTTAGTAGTAGGGATGGGTGAATTTGATCTGTTTTGTTTCAGCAAAATTTAGCCACTGGCGAAATGTCGCCGATGCGCGTCTAGCCCATCGCTAGTTAGTAGGAATACTGACTTAATATAATAACTTAAAATATGTAACTTTAATGAGGGACTGTTACGGTGGGTATTGGCCTCACTTACTTTCTGTGAGTATTGTGCAAAACAGGAATGCTTTTGAACTGAGAATATGGAGAATAAAATATGAATGTATTTCTCATCCATTCTTGCCTAGAGTAGAATAACCTGAGGGTAGAAATGTATGCCATGCAGCATTTAGAGAGAGCGAGAGAAACAACACACAGAATCACTATTAAATTATTCATCTGGTGCTGCTTTTTATTTCTTACTTACTATTAGAAAAAGAAAAAGAGCTACAAAACTGTCCATAGATACTGTGCTTGGTGCTAGAAGTCAGAATGAATCCTACAGGGTCTATGTACTGTTCAAACACCATTACTGTCATCTTGCCTAGAAGTGCTTTCATATTCCATCCTTTGCTTGTTCAGTCCATGTGCTGTGAAAAATATAACTGTGAAACCCCACTGTTTTTTTCTAGTTTTTTTCACAGGTTAATTTAGCATCTGTAAATGAGAAAAGTGCAAATAGCATTATAATGTGTATCCTTCTTGGAAGTGGGCCTATTGGTTATTACATTGTTCATAATATGAATTATGATTGAGCAGAAGAGACCCCAGTTGAATGCAACCACTCAGAAACTGGTACTGATAAGATAAACAGGGTGCACAGAATAATGGACACATTATTAGAAAGTTGACTTTGGGGCACTTTTTTAACATACTGTGAGTTGTACTGTGCATAGAATAAATTCCAATCATTCCTGACAGTTTACTGCTCTTTGACTGATATGGGTCCTAATCCTATCATGATACTATGGCAGACATTCAGGGCCATTATGAAAAGTGCAATTTTGAATGCAATCACCATGTATTTTACCCAAAATGCAGCATTTTTTCCAATGATTCCAGCATAATTGCAGGCAACTTCACTTGCAGTTTTAAATGACAGTTGTAGACAGGTTTTTTCAACCAAGACTGAACAAATATGGTATATAGAATATATATATATATATATATATATATATATATATCAGACTGTTACTGTGTTTAAAATATCAGCAGACAATCATATATTGCCTGCCCCGCCTCTATGCCTCAGACATGGTGGCGGGGCAGGCAATTACTTTCACTTTCTATTCTGTTGTCACTGCTAATGATGGCTGAATTTTTCTTATGCTTTTGAATTTCTCATGCTCATGTTTCTTAATCGAGTTTCACCGTTGCTCCCCTTCCATATTAAGGGGTTTGAGCACCCACATATTATCTGTTGGTGGATTAATAGTTGTGCCTGCGTTTGTAGTGCCAGTAATATATAAATTATAGATGGTCCTTTTTGGTTAAGCAGCAACATAGTTACTAAAAAGTGTAGTGGTAGATACTTTTACCAGCAGGGCCACCATTAGAAATCACGGGGCCAAGTACAACAAAAATTTTTGGGCCTTGCCCACCCCAGATCCTGCCCACGCCACTGTTAAAAGACCACACAGACATCAGCGCAAAAAACGGTAAACCCCCCACACATAAAAAGCCATTGATGTGGCACCAGGGCCCCCATAAAAGTTTTTTTAAAAACATTGGTGCCAGGGCCCCAGAGAATATTTTTAAAAAAAATATTGGTGGCAGGGGCCTATAGAGTATTAAAATAATACATTGGTGGCCAGGGGTTTAATAAAAGGGGGAAAAAAACACATTGGTGTTCAGTAGGACTTCAACTTCGGCTCCTTTCATAGTTTGAAGGTCTTTTTGCAGCTTTAGGACTTCATCTTCGGCTACTTTCGTGGCTTAGGGTCTTTTCGCGGCTTTGGGACTTCAACTTCGGCTCATTACAGTTGTAGCCTAGTGGATAGTAGGTCATCTAACAAAGTAGAGAATGTGTGTAGCAGTTTACAGAATGAAAAATGCAGGTGATTTTGCCATCCCATTGACTCCAGTGCAATTTGGTGAATTTTGACTCCTGTTTGCAAATTTTGACACAAAGCAAAACATGGCAGATTAGCTCAACAACACTTGAAAGTAGGAAAAAGTGTTTTATTGGTAGCCAAAAAGTGAAAAAAGTTGCCACAAAAAAACGTCCTAATGGGGAACTTAATAGGTGTCATTAGAGCAAAAAACATTCGCAGACACCTTTGCGAATGTTAGCAGCCATGTTTGAGTCCTATTGTGAACATTCACAGTGTATGTAATAAACTGCAGTGTGTCCCTCTTTTGAGATCACCTTGGAAAACTGCACACACACACAGATGGACATACAAGCATACAAATATCATGCACAAATACATACACATTCCTATAACTATACACAGACAGAAACTAATTGTAACTGCAGGTATACTTTGGTTATAAGTAGAGTTTGCATTTGTTCTCTGTATTTTTAAATAGTTATTGGCTAAATTTATTTTGCTGAGGGAGCTTATCAGTACTAATTATGTTTATTCATGTGAATGTGTGCTGTCAGACTCATTCTTATCAGAGTAAATGTAGCCTCCGGTTGCCAAACTGTCATTTAAAGGGATACTGTCATGGGAAAAAAAAACATTTTTCAAAATGAATCAGTTAATAGTGCTGCTCCAGCAGAATTCTGCACTGAAATCCATTTCTCAAAAGAGCAAACAGATTTTTTGATATTCAATTTTGAAATCTGATATGGGGCTAGACATATTGTCAATTTCCCTGCTGCCCCAAGTCATGTGACTTGTGCTCTGATAAACTTCAGTCACTCTTTACTGCTGTACTGCAAGGTGGAGTGATATCGCCCCCCCTCCCTTTTCCCCCTCAGCAGCCAAAGAAAGAACAATGGGAAGGTAACCAGATAACAGCTCCCTAACACAAGATAACAGCTGCCTGGTAGATCTAAGAACAGCACTCAATAGTAAAAACCCATGTCCCACTGAGACAAATTCAGTTACATTGAGAAGGAAAAACAGCAGCCTGCCAGAAGGTATTTCTCTCCGAAAGTGCAGGCACAAGTCACATGACCAGGGGCAGCTGGGAAATTGACAAAATGTCTAGCCCCATGTCAGATTTCAAAATTGAATATAAAAAAATCTGTTTGCTCTTTTGAGAAATGCACTATTAACTTTTGAAAAATAATGTTTTTCCCATGACAGTATCTCTTTAATATAGTAGAATGTCCACTTAATATCACAGGGTGGCTACTTGGCAATGTAGCACTTCACAGACATGGTAGAGCTCTTGTTTTGCTCAGCAAAATGTGCAATATACATCTTTAAATCATATCCAGATTCAACATTTGATAATTATTATGGCCCTATTAAATGATAAGAAGCTGCTTTCGGTCAGATGCTGGTCCAGGGACTGGATGAATATTTAAAAACACTAGGCAATAATCAGTGTTTTACATATAGTTATGAGTAAAGAAACAAAGTCAACACAAAAGTACCAAAGTGAAAAGACAAGTTATCAAGAGTTTCTATATTCATCAAAATTCTCTGCCTCTCAATAAATAATATCAAGCAAGACCATCAATTATTACAAGAGTTTAGTTTTCTCTCCAAAGACTTGCTAGATATTTCAATTCATAAATAAACCATATGATTGAAATGAAAAAATCCTCGCCTGGTACATTTCTTACTTGGTACCTTTCCAAAACCAGTTATAGCTCTTTCCTGACCCAGGCCTGTAAGATTCCTATTGCTGCCTGCTCACAGACAACTGACTAGCAGGCCCCTCCATAACATAACAGATATTCTGCTCTATACTTGATCCTGTAGTTAAAGGGGCACTATCGAAAATGGAAATTTAATATAAGCTTCATCACACTGAAATAAGAAATTTTCTAAATACAATCAATTACAAATTCTGTTCTGTTTCTGAAATAATCAAGTTCATCTTCACTATCCCTCTCTCAGCATCTGTTTTGCTTCCTTCTGTCTTCATGCAGCAGTTGAGTGTCAAATATTCATTGACAGTTAGATCCAATGTATCTTATCGGTGGGGCTCCTTTTGCCTAGGAGATGTGTTAGAGCTCACGCTATTAAAACCAGACATCATGTCTCTCTACATGCAGGAATTGAGCAAAATGCAGTTATTTTGTTAGATTTTGTTTGTACTGGAATCAGTGATTTGAAAGAGCTCTAATAGATCTGCTAGGAAAGGAAGGTGTTGTATCCTATTGATTGATTTTTTTTACATAACCGCAAACCATTCAGTATATAAGCAATGAAAGGGGATAATGATGTAAAATGTAGCTTTCTGTTTCTGGTTATGGAATAAATCATACAGGTATGGGATCCCATATTGAGAACAATAAAGCTCCTTAATAGAGAGCAATAGAGAATCCCGCTTTTATAGGCGCTGTCCAGTAAATCCATTGAAGGACATGGACTACTTCTTCCAAAATCGACTTTATTATGCACACACAGAGGTATATATAAAGTGCGGTGGGTATCCTGGACTTACGTGTTTCTTGCCGCAAATCTCGTCTGAGAAGTGCCGAGATTTGCGGCAAGAAATGCATAAGTCCAGGATACCCACCGCACTTCATATATACCACTGTGTGTGCATAATAAAGCCGATTTTGGAAGAAGTAGTCCGCGTCCTTCAATGGATTTCCAGGACAGCGCCTACACAAGCGGGATCCCATATTGAGAAACCCATTATCCAGAAAGTTCTGAATTAAAAAAAGGTAATTTTACTCGAATAATTTGAATTTTTCTTTGTAATAATAAAACAGTACATTGTACTTGATTCAAATTAAGCTGAATCTTTATTAACTGGTTTTATTCAGTGTTTTAATACTAGCAGACTCAAGGTGGTGTGATCCAAATTATGGAAAGATTTAAGAATAATAGATTAATACACATGATAGGCAGTATCACACATTGAAACGTTTTTTTAGTGCACAAAACAATCCTAAATTTATCCAAAATTCATACCATACCAAAAGGACAGAGGTACCTCAGTGATCTATGATTTCTGGATACATTTAGGATTGTGCACCATATAAATGTTGTCACGTGTGATACTGTCTATTGTTTGTATTCATATATTATTTATTCAGGGTCTAGGGCAGTGTTTTTTTTATTTTTGCAGTATCAGGCTTCGTTTTTTTTTTTTTTCACGGACAATCATTTAAGGTTTCATATCAGTTATAACACAAACTTGTGTTTTTTTCACAAAATAGTGTGATTAGAAGTTATGACTTACTTTTTATATCCTGTCATCTTAAATAATGCAATTTCTTCAAGGCCCTATGTAACACACTCCGTTGGAGAATTCCTCTTTTCTCTAACACTGCCATAGTAAAGCTTTATTTCATGTATACAAGTATGGTATAGTGTGTTAAAGTGATACTGACACTTAAAAACTACTTTTTAAAGTATGAATGTACATTTAGGGGCACATATACTAAGCTCGAGTGAAGGATTAGAATGAAAAATACTTTGAATTTCGAAGGTTTTTTTGGCTACTTCGACCATTTAATTGGCTAATTCGACCTTCAACTACGGCTTTGACTTCGAATCGTACGATTCGAACTAAAAATCGTTCGACTATTCGACCATTCCATAGTCGAAGTACTGTCTCTTTAAAAAAAAACTTTGACTACCTACTTTGCCACCTAAAACCTACCAGGCACCAATGTAAGCCTATGGGGACCTTCCCAATAAGCTTTCTAAGCTTTTTTTGATCGAAGGAAAATCCTTAGATCGATGGATTAAAATCCTTCGAATGGTTTGATTTTTCCTTAGATCGTTCGATAGAAGCATTTGCGGTAAATCCTTCGACTTCGATATTCGAAGTCGAAGGATTTTACTTTGAGGGTCGAATATCGAGAGTTAATTAACCCTCGATATTCGACCAATAGTAAATGTGCCCCTTAAAGTTGCATATACTGCTGCACAAATATGGCAGCCCATTAATAGGAACATGGAGCATCAGACAGGTCATGTAAAAGCATTGTGCAAATACTTTATGGCAAAATTATAAGTAGCAAGTAAGGCCAATATTACACAGGGTCCTTGCAATGCACTGGATATCTAGGAGTTGGAGTATATTGATAATGTTTGCTGCCTGCATTTGCATTTGCAATTTCTTGGATACAATTATCTCTTAAACATAAATTATATTCTTACAGTAGCATTATTGATTCGTATACAGGTACTGCAGAGATACTTCAGCATGGGTCGTCACAACTAATAGCAGTACTTTTGTAATACAAGTATAGGATCTGTTATCCAGTAACCCATTATCCGGAAAGCTCTAAACTATAAAAAGGCCATCTCCCACAGACTCCAAATATCTACTAAATTCTAATAATGATTTCCTTTCTCTCTGTAATAATAAAGCAATACATTGTACATGATCAAAACTAAGATATAATTAATCCATGATGAAAGCAGAACCAGCCAATTTGGTTCATTTAATGTTTACAGGATTCTAGCAGGCTTAAGGTATGAAGATTCAAATCACGGAAAGATCCATTATTCGGAAAGTCACAGGTCCTGAGCATTCTGTCCCATACCTGTATAAACATATAAAGTTCTTATAAATTAATTACTCTTAGATAAACCTGTTTAAGAACTATCACTACTCACTGGTTTCCCAACCACCGTAGAACCCCCATTTTATGTTTTTCAGGGGACCAGAACGGTTTAAAATCCAGGAAAATGTAAAATTAGGGTAATGTATTATACATAATATATAGGTGGGACCACAAACAACAACGTAAAATGAGGGGAAACTTAAAATCAGGGGATGTAAAATTGAGGTTTCACTGTAGTTATTTTCACCGTAACTACACCAATAACTACTCTACAGTCATGAAATTCTTTGGAGTTTTGTTTATCATTGTCTGAGCTTTCAAAGTAGCAACTTCCTTTTAATATATAACATGCCTCATGGAAACAGTAGTATTTCAGCAGTGACATAAAGTTTATTGGGTTAACAGAAACTATGCAATATGCATCATAACAAATTTAGACAGGTGCATACATTTGGGCACCCCAACAGAGATATTACATCAATACTTAGTTGAGCCTCCTTTTGCAAATGTAACATCATCTAAACACCTCCTATAGCCTTTGATGAGTGTCTGGATTCTGGATGGCGGTATTTTTGACCATTCGTCCATACAAAATCTCTCCAGTTCAGTTAAATTTAATGGCTGCCGAGCATGGACAGCCTGCTTCAAATCATTCCATAGATTTTCAAAGATATTCAAATCGGGGGACTATGATGGCCATTCCAGAATATTGTACTTCTCCCTCTGCATAAATGCCCTTGTAGATTTCAAAGTGTTTAGGGTCATTGTCTTGTTGGAAAATCCAACCCCTGCGTAACTTCAACTTTGTATATGATGCTTGAACATTATCCTGAAGAATTTGTTGATATTGAATTCATCCGACCCTCGACTTTAACAAGGGCCCCAGTCCCTGAACTAGCCACACAGCCCCACAGCATGATGGAACACCCACCAAATTTGACAGTAGGTAGCAGGTGTTTTTCTTGGAATGTGGTGTTCTTCTTCCATCATGCAAAGTGCTTTTTGTTATGTCCAAATAACTCAATTTTGGCTCATTAGTCCAAAGCACTTTGTTCTAAAATGACTGTGGCTTGTCTAAATGAGTTTTTGCATACGACAAGTGACTGTTTGTGGCAAGTGCAGAAAGGGCTTCTTTCTCATAACCCTGCCATACAGATGTGTTTGAGGAAATTACTCTGAATTGTAGTACGATGTACAGATACACCATATGCAGTGAGATGTTCTTGTTGGTCTTTGGAGGTGATCATTGACTTGTCTGTAACCATTCTCACAATCCTCCGCATATGCTGCTCCTGTATTTTTCTTGGCCTGCCCCACCTGGATTTTACAGCAACTGTGCCTGTGGCCTTCCATTTCCTGGTTACATTCCTTACAGTTGAAACTGACAGTTTAAACCTCTGAGCTATCTTTTTGTAGCCTTCCCCTGAACCATGATACTGAGAGTTGCTTTGAGGATCCCATGCTGTCACTCTTCAGAGGAGAGTCAAACAGCACAGCTTGCAATTGGCCACCTTAAATACATTTTCTCATGATTGGACACACCTGCCTTTGAAGTTCAAGGCTTAATGAGCTAATCCAACCAATTTGGTGTTGCCAGTAATCAGTATTGAGCAGTTACATGCATTCAAATGAGCAAAATTACATTACCCATATTTTTGCACAGACAGTTTTCACATTTGATTTAATTTCATACAACTGAATACTGCTTCACTAAAAATCTTTGTTCAGAAAACACCCCAGTACTCAGATGTTCTTGGGAAATGAAAGACATACCACTGTTATCTTGGAGTAAATTATTATGCAGGCTGAGAGGGGTTCCCAAACTTTTTCATATGACTGTAATGATAGTCGCCCAAAGTTGCCTCAGTGTACACGCGGTGATGCATTTTCAATAGTCTCCCAAAGTTGCCTCAGTGAGGCAACTTCGGGCGACGATAGATAACACATCTCTAAATCTCTAAAAATGTGTGGTTTTTCTTAAAAGCTCTAAAAATGTGAGCGTAATTAATTAAGTGTAAAAAACACAAAAACCTAAAATTCTCACCAAGAAAATGTTGTTGAGGTCCTATAGAAGTCAATGGGAGCTGTGCTGGTCTTATTAGACCGCTTTTAATCAACTTTAGCGTCCAGCAACTTCAACCTTTAAAGGATAAGTAGACCTTTAAAATAAGTGAATGTAAAATTGATGATTGTGCTATTGAAAGCACTTTTGTAATTTACATTCATTATTTATTAAATTTTATTCCAAGATATTAAGGGATACATGTACTGTTAAAATTAATGAATTTTGTTACAACAGCACCACCTGCTGCAAATTTTCCCACCAGTTTGACCACCAAGTAGACAAGGAAGTTGTCAGGAGAAAGAAAGAGGCTGCTTTAATGTTCTTCTGCTTAGGAGAAGAATTAGAAACCTTTCTTGTATATTTCCTAAGCAGAAGAATATCAGAGCAGCCTCTTTCTTTCTCCTGACAACTTCCTTGACTACTTGGTGGTCAGACTCGTGGGAAACTCGTGGGAATTAAAAGAAAATAAATAATGCATGTAAATGACAAAAGTGCTTAGAATACTCCCCTCTTCACTTTTACATTCACTTATTTAAAAGGTTTACTTATCCTTTAATAAACAGTCCTCCACGGAACTGATTTATTAATTTTTTTGAGATTGCGTTGTGTTACAGTTCATGAAAGTTGCCAAAAAAGGGATTTGAATTATTTATCAATAATGTTTCTTTTGTGGTCACTTGTTTTTTTGGGGGGAAACATTGTCACCTAAAACCTATAAAATACAATTGCAGCAAAAAAAAAACATGATCAAGAGAAGGTAAGCAGGGATTTTGATTCTGGAATGGCAGTGGGTGTGATTTACTTAGACTTTGCTAAAACATTTGATACAGTGACACATAGACAGTTACTGGTTAAATGAAGGAATGTTGGCCTGGAACATAGTATTTGTACCTGGATAGAGAACTGATAGACTACACAGAGTGGTGTTAAATGGAACATTTTCTAATTGAACCAGTATTTTTATTGGAGTACTGCAGGGCTTTGTACTAGATCCCTTGCTTTTCAACTTGTTTATTAATGACCTGGAGGTGGCCATTGAAAGTACTGTTTCTATTTTTGCAGATGATACTAAATTGTGCAGAACTATAGGTTCCATGCAGGATGCTGCCACTTTGCAGAGTGATTTGTCTAAGTTGGGAAACTAGGTAGCAAACTGGAAAATGAGGTTCAATTTTGATAAATGCAGGTTATGCATGCCTCTTTATAGGTCCCTGGTAAGGCCTCACCTGGAGTATGCAGTGCAGTTTTGGACTCCAGTCCTTAAGAGGGATATAAAAGAGCTGGAGAGTGTGCAGAGACTTGCAACTAAACTGGTTAGGGGGATGGAACAAGGTTGGGGTTGTTTTCACTGGAAAAAAAGTGCTTGCGAGGGGACATGATTACACTTTACAAGTACATTAGAGGACATTATAGACAAATAGCATGGGGCCTTTTTACCCATAAAGAGGATCACCGTACCAGAGGCCTCCCCTTCAGACTAGAAGAAAAGAACTTTCATTTGAAGCAACGTAGGGGGTTCTTCACAGTGAGGACAGTGAGGTTGTGGAATGCACTGCCGGGTGATGTTGTGATGCTGATTCAGTTAATGCCTTTAAGAATGGCTTGGATGATTTTTTGGACAGACATAATATCAAAGGCTATTGTGATACTATACTCTATAGTTAGTATAGATAGAGTATGTTATTATAGTTATGTGAAAGTATGGAGGGGTGTATGTATGGATGCTTTGGAGGGGTTGAACTTGATGAAGAATCTTAGCTCCATTTATTAAGGAGATGATTTATTAAAAGGAACCAAATTAAATTAAATATGCAGAAAGTTCTTCGCTGAGCACTTTTGCATTTGCCTTTTTTTATGTGTAAGGGTATATACATTAAATATACGTACTGTATTACATAAAGTAGCCAATAACCATAGAAGTGGTAATTATGGCCCTGTCCAAAAGATCTTGCAATTTAAAAGTTAAGCTGCATTGCAGAGTTAATTCCCTAAAGAGAAGACGTTTTTAAAGCGATACTCACACGTTCCTATAAAAATCATAGGAACATGTGACCACATGACTACATCAAGTAGTTGCTGCACCTGGAATATTTTCCCTGAAATCCCCCCCAGCCCCGCTCACACTACTAATGGGTATTATGTGTTGCTTCCATGAGACTGGGCTGGGTGGGGGCTGAAGTCCTGTTTTCATTTGTAATTAGCCTATGGAAGGATCGCGCCGCCCCCCAGCCCAGCGTCACTGAAACTGCACAGAAGATCTTTTAGCTGTGTCGGAGGGTCAGGTCAAAGCAGGTTCCTCGGCTGGGGGCGGCTTTGAGGGGGGGATTTCAGGAAAAATATTCCAGTGCAGCAACTACTTGATAGTGACACATTCCTATGATTTTTATAGGAATGTGTCAGTATCACTTTCAGTAAAAAAATACCCTGGATACCTTCATAGGGATTGCTCCATCCCAGCATTATCATATCACATTGCTGGACTTTTTCATGGACAGAGCAGCAATGTGTTTAACTGCTGCTCCTGACTCCCACTCCCTTCCTTTCCCCAGTATCATGGATGTCCCTGTCTGATCAGAGGAACACAACAAGGAAATCCTGATAGTATGTTGCTCAAGGACAATACTTAATCCATCCAGAAGCAATAATGTCTGAACTGCCCTCTTAGCAGCAGTGGCAGTTGAAGCAGGAGACAGAATAAAAAAAGCAACAACCTGAAAAAATGTAAGTAAATGGTGTAAAAAAAAGTCTTGGAGGTCAGAACCCCTCCCCCCCCAGTTCCAATGCCTGGATTCAGTGTCGGACTGGCCCACAGGGATACGAGGAAAACTCCTGGTGGGCCCAGGTGTCAGTGGACCTCTTGCTTCTAACCATTTGGCCTATTTCATGGTCATTCCCTATTTTTTTATGGGAACAAAGGTTTAATAATGGATATATAGAGTATAGTATGTATAGAGAAAAGATACTAGGAGAATAAAGAGTAGGGATGTAGCGAACGTCGGAAAGAATGTTCGAACATATTCGCGAACTTGCGTCCAAAAATGCGAACGGTTCGCGAACGTCGCGAACCCCATAGACTTCAATGGGAAGGCGAATTTTAAAAGCTAGAAAAGACATTTCTGGCCAGAAAAATTATTTTAATGTTGTTTAAAGGGTGCAACGACCTGGACAGTGGCATTCCAGAGGGGGATCAAGGGCAAAAATGTATCTGAAAAATACATTGTTGACACAGCGCTGCGTTTTGTGCTGTAAAGGGCAGAAATCACACTACGTCACAGTCAGGTGATGTTTCTGGACACGGAATGTGAAAAAGCTCACACAGCTAGGTGGCACTTGGTTAAAGACTGGGCAAACAATGCCTGCAAGGGCAAAGTATACAGTAGTGGATACGGATTATATTATTGCTGCTGTAAAAACATCACTCAGGTGATGTTTACCGACACGGAATTATTATTGTTATTTAGACAGAATGTGAAAAAGCTCACACAGCTAGGTGGCACTTGCATACCTCCCAACTGTCCCTCTTTTGACCACTCAACCCCCTGTCCCTCTTTTGTACTGGAAAGTCCCTCTTTTCTCTGCACTGAACAGCCAGAAAAAAAAACAGTTTCTAACTTAATTGGCTTTTGGCAGAGAGCTCAGAACAGCTAACAGGTGCAAATAAGATACTTTGTAACAATTTTGACTCTGGTTGGTGCTGGTAGTGGTGAACTACTAGGAGGAGCAGCACACCAGTCCCACTCCCCAACACAGCTAGACTAATAGCACTGGGCTCTTATAGTAGCAAAGTAAAAAAACAAAAAAGAAAATAAAAGCAGTCCTTACAAGGACTATTGGGTTATTACAGCAGTCAGCAGATGAGATTAGAAGCAGTGCCCACAGCAGCTACATACAGAGCACTGCAGTAGAAGGTAGATTACTACTAGTCAGCAAAGCTAACGAACCTAAACTCACTGTCCCTCAAATCCCTGCAGAGTTCTGTCCCTACAATACAGAGCAGTATGAAGTAGATTACTAGCCAGCAAAGTTACTATAAACTGTCCCTCAAATCACTAAACAGCTCTCTCCCTACACTAGCTCTTCCAAGCACACACAGGCAGAATGAAAAAACGCTGCAGGGCTTCAGTTTATATATGGAAGGGGAGTGGTCCAGGGGGTGTGGGGGTGGTCCAGGAGGGAGAGCTTCCTGATTGGCTGCCATGTATCTGCTGGTCTGGGGGAGAAATGGCAAAAATAAGCGCCAGCTAAGGCGAACCCAAATTGGCGAACGTTCGCGAACATTCGGCAGACGCGAACGGTCGATGTTCGCGACATCCCTAATAAAGAGGTTGAGTGAGGAGAGGAGGTATAAATTTTGGAAAGCGGGCCCTCAACCTAAGGTTTTCTGGTGGGCCCCTGGTATCCCAGTCCGACACTGCCTGGATTTATCCGTTTTCCTACAGAAGCTTGAAGCATTTGTCAGGAGCTATTTAATAGGTAATGGATCTTTGTTAATATCCTTTTAAATGCATGTGATAGCAATAAGAAAAGGACACAACATAAATAGTGCATTTCTCTTAGATGTTAATATCACTTTAACCAGCAAACAAATCTGCAGTGGTCTTTCCCTTAAATATTGAACGTTTAGTTCTTTGTTTAGTAACCATAAACCAGGCGCTTCAAATTGAGAATTGGAAATGTAGCCTATGATGAGACTGAGAAAGAAATAATGAGATTTATTAGCACCTTATATACTACAGTAATACTTTGTCTCTGGTGTGTATGCAGCACCAGTCCATCCTCACTGCATTTTTCCCTTTTAATTTGGCCCTCTGTGACATTCACGTTTGGCATGCCTGCCATAAACCTTGATTGCAAATAAAAGTAGATCCTGCAGATGCTCATGTGACAGGGCTAAACTCAGACCTCCAAACAGCACAATGATAATGCTGCCACTAGAGGGAGCTCTGTTATTATTGCAATGTTCTGAGGAGATCCAGGGCCTGAGGCTCATATTAAAGTTGGACATCAACTGAGCCACATGTCTGTGTTGCTCCTCTGTTTAAAACAGGTTAGTGTTTATAAGTATAGGCAGAGTATGAATGTTTAGATAAAACATACTTGTGCCAGTTTGCTATGTTAGTCTCTGGGTTTACAGTATCTAGGCTTGTTCTTATGATGATAGGCAGAATATATATATGTCGAGATTGAATATACTTGTTTCTTACTATGACAGCCTGTTGATTTGTCTGTTTTCTAGTTGTATATCATTGCATTATGATGATAAAAGAGATATTAAAGTTGGACATCAACTGAGCCACATGTCTGTGTTGCTCCTCTGTTTAAAACAGATGCTGTTGGTTGCATTGTGGCCCTTGTCTGCACTTTCACTACGGAACGCCGGTAATATTTGGGGGCTCGTCCGGGATTCTGTAATCATCGTGCAAGGCAGTCACAGAGGGAGAAGGTGGCCATTACAGCAAAGTGGGAGAGAAAAAGGCTTCAAGCAAGCTACACAGGCTCTGAGATGGCTGACACTACTTCAGTAAAGAAGCTGCAGTGGCAGGTGCAGAAGCTTCTGCACACATTGTCTGAGGATCAGTTGCACTCACTTGCTGTACAGATTCAGGGAGATGCTGGAAAAGAAGTTCCCCAAGCTACAGGTGCAAGTGAGCAGGAGATCTGTGAGTACATTCTGGAACACATACAGGGAGAAGCAGTGGGCAGCATGGAGGACAGTGGTAAGGCATATCTGCTCCAGATTAGAGAGCTGGCTGAGTCTTTGCTAGGAGAAAGAAACTCTGACACCCCCCATGTAAGCAGGGACAGAGAGCACAGCACAATCCACACACAGGAAAGAACACTGCAAATGACAGAAAGTGGGTTTACATTAAAGGACTTAGCAGCTTACCTGCCAAGAAAAGAGTTTAAAATTTATGGCGGTCAAATTTCAGACTGGGACTCTGAACTTACATATAGCAGTGTATGCAAACAGATTGATGAAGGTATACAAGAAAGATACTCAGAGTCAGAAATCATTAGAACTGTGCTGAAAGCTGTGAAACCGGGAACTTTTAAGGAAATGCTGGTAAACAAGGAGGATCTTTCTGTTGCTGAGCTTAAAAGGTTTTTACGCTCACATCTCCAGGACAGGAGCAGCACTGACTTGTTCCAGGAACTGATGAATGCTAAACAGCATGATAAAGAAACTCCGCAGCAGTTTGTGTATAGAATTATGGGACTAAAACAGAAAGTATTGTGGTCTTCTCAACAAGTTGGTGCTGCAGTTACTTATGATAAGAACTTGGTGCAAGGAGTGTTTCTCCACACGTTATATCAGGGGTTAAGTGAGAAATATAGTGACATTAGAAGAGAGATTAAGCCATATATTTCAGACTTATTAACAAGTGATGACGTGCTCCTAGAAACAGTCACTAAACTAGCCAGAATAGAAGCAGAGAGGCAAGTCAGATTAAGTAGCACAGGCAGATCCAAGCTGACTACCACAAATGTTATTCAGGTACAGGATGTAAGAGAGTCCATAAACCATACTAGTGACGATCAAACCTCATTGGTAAAATTAACAGCGCAAGTAGCTGCTCTTACAAAGCATGTACAATCTCTGCTACAGGCAGGCGCTGAAAAAAAGAATGAACCTGGACCTATGAAGGTATTAAATGACAGTGTTAAAACCAAGACGGTGTATAAATGTAAACAATGTGTGCATGAGGGTAAAGATAAATGTTGGCATTGTTTTAAATGTGGTCAGGATGGTCACAGTGCACGTGGCTGCATGAAACAGAAAAGGTTCTCGGGAAACGAGGAATGGTCACAGGTGAGGGACAACCAGTGATCAGTTCTCAAGACAAGTCCCAAACCATTACACAACCCAGTGAAATGCCTCACCCACCAAAGAGTTGGGACAGAAGGAAAGTAGCCAGGCTGATAGGAAATAAATGTTTGCTTACTTGTAATTTGGGAGGTGTGTCCACAAAAGTACTTGTTGACACAGGGTCACAAATAAGTATTGTAGCTGCAAACTGGCTAAAACAATACCAAAAGCACACTACAGTACAACCTATTGAAAAATTGTTAGGAGAAAATGAATGCTTAACAATTAGAGCGGCAAATGGTTCTGTTGTTCCCTATGATGGGTGGGTTGAGCTGGAACTTAAAATTGAGAATAATGGTAAAAAGGTAACCATGTTTGTACCCATGCTAGTTAGCCAACACTGCTCGCTCACTCCAATCATAGGATTTAATGCAATAGAAGAATTGATTAAAGAAAATGCTGACCGTGCTAACTCTGATGAAGATAGTGTCACAATACTATTAAGTGAGGCATTGCATGTAAAAAAATGTAAAGCAAATGCTTTGGTGGGTCTTGTATTGTCATCCACGAGTAAAGATAAAGAGTTGGTACGTAGCATATATACGGGAAGTCAAAGCATTAAGGTTCAAAAAGGGAAATCATGTGAGATTCTGTGTAATATTCGCTCCTGGCCGGGAGAGGAAACAGTGCTGTTTGAGCCATTATTGCCCAGTCAATGTCCTGAGGGTTTGGAAGCATTCCCTATACTTGTGAAGATGCACAGAGGGCGAACAAAACAGATAAAAATTCCCGTTCAGAATACCACTAAGCATACTGTATACATTCAACCAAGGACTGAGTTAGGCATGATCTACCCAATTATGGAAGAGATCTCTGTGGATTATATTAAACCTACAAAACAAGCGGTACAGAAAAGAAGTAAACATGAAGTATCCATGATGCAAGCAAAGGCCCAAAGCTCCCGGGGCAAGAAATGGAATCCGCCAGTGGATTTACAGCATCTCACGGAAGAAGAGCAGACACTTGCTAGGCAGATGTTATCTGAGGAGTCTGACATTTTCGCAAGAGAGGAGGGAGAAATTGGGTGTATCCCTAATCTGAATCTGCAGATTAATTTAAGAGACAAGATACCAGTACAGAAGTCCTACAACTCCATACCAAGACCCTTATATCAGGAAGTGAAGGACTATATTCAGAAGCTAATGAAGAGGGGGTGGATACGCAAGTCAAAATCATCTTACTCCTCACCTGTGGTATGTGTCCGGAAAAAAGATGGCAGCTTGAGACTGTGCATCGACTTCAGAGAGCTAAATAAGAAGACTGTACCCGATAAGCATCCCCTACCACGAGTTCAAGATCTTCTAGATAATCTGAGTGGATTCTCATGGTTCTCAATCTTGGATCAGGGAAGTGCTTACCATCAAGGCTTTATCTCTGAAGAGTCAAGGCACATGACAGCATTTAGTACACCATGGGGGTTACATGAATGGGTGCGAATCCCTTTTGGCTTGACGAATGCCCCAGCAGCGTTCCAAAGGTGTATGGAAGAGACTCTGGAAGATCTGAGAGATGAATGTTGCTCGCCCTATCTAGATGATGTTCTGTGTTATTCTAAGACATTTCCAGAACATATTGAAGTTCTAAGAAAGGTTTTTCAGAAAATGCGTGCATATGGAATCAAGTTGAGACCAAATAAGTGTGAACTTTTCAAAAGAGAAGTGAGGTTCCTAGGAAGACTTGTGTCAGGCAAAGGAATTCGAATGGACCCAAAGGATACAGAAGCAATTCAGGCAGTCAGAGAGAAAACACCAAGGACAGTGGGAGATGTGAGGAAACTACTGGGGTTCCTAAGTTATTACCGCTGTTTTATACAGAACTTCTCCAGAATTGCTAAACCTCTGTATGACTCGCTGCAAACAAAGAACGAATCTAAGAAAATAAGTAAAAATGATGTAGCAAATGAGAAACAG
The DNA here is from genome assembly GCA_038501925.1 of Xenopus petersii. Classification (NCBI taxonomy): domain Eukaryota; kingdom Metazoa; phylum Chordata; class Amphibia; order Anura; family Pipidae; genus Xenopus; species Xenopus petersii. The sequence goes on along the minus strand of CM076687.1, from coordinate 93,040,710 downwards.
CATGTGAGGATAGGAAGAAAACAACAGTTACCATCAGGAACCTCCGTTCGGTGGACAGCAAAGCATCAGGAAACTGTTGACAAGATAACAGTGTTGCTAACCAAACCTCCAATTCTTGCTTATCCAGACTTTAATCTGCCATTTATCTTGCATACTGATGCATCACAAGATGGGCTAGGTGCAGTGCTTTACCAACATCAGGAGAATAAACTGCGTATTATTGGATTTGGTTCACGGACTCTGACACCCACTGAAAAAAATTATCACCTACACTCAGGAAAACTTGAATTCTTGGCCTTGAAGTGGGCCATTTGTGATAAGTTTCGGGATTATCTGTACTATGCTCCCTCTTTCACTGTTTTTACAGACAATAACCCACTGACCTATGTTCTCAGCTCAGCAAGACTAAATAGTGTGGGACACCGATGGGTAGGGGAGTTAGCTGATTTTCATTTTGATATTAAATACCGTCCAGGTAAGAAAAATGCGGATGCTGATACTCTGTCTAGAATGCCATTAAACACTGCTGAAGATGAAGATGAATTCATAAACGTGATCATGCCACAGACTATCTCTGCTATATGGAAAGGAAGCAAGGCAGGGAGTGATGAAGCAGATCTTTGGGCCATGTCATTAGCCCTAGAACCACAAATTGAAGAAAAATTTCAAGATATTGATCCTCAGGAAATTATTACAAGGGATAAGCTCAGAACTGCTCAGTCAGAAGACAAAGCTATCCAAGTGGTAATGGCTCTAAAAATGAAGAAGAAAGTACCCTCAAAGGAAGACAAAAGGAACCTGGACAGAAGAGGAAAACAACTTGTACATGATTGGGGCAAACTGAGTGTGAAAGAGAACCTCTTACTACGGCAGAACAAAATAGTGGTTCCAGAGAAATTAACTCCAATAGTGTTGAAACACTTACATAATGACATGGGCCACTGTGGAGTAGACAAAGTGATGCAGCTTGCAAGAGAAAGATTTTACTGGCCTTTCATGCAGAGACAGATAACGGACTATGTTACTAAAAGATGTAGCTGCCTTCAACAGAAGCGTCCGACAGTACCAGATAGGGCACCTATGGGTTCAATTAACACAAGTGCCCCCTTTGAACTTGTCTCAGTGGATTTCCTTCACCTAGAGAAGAGCAGAGGTGGCTATGAATACATACTGGTAGTCATGGATCATTTCACTCGCTTTGCCCAGGCATATCCTACTCGAAACAAAGCAGGAAAAACAGCTGCAGAGAAGATTTTCGACAATTTCATCCCTATATTTGGATATCCTGAAAAATTACATCATGATCAAGGCAAGGAATTTGAGAACCACCTCTTTAGAAGATTGAGGCAGTTGTCAGGAATAGCCCATTCTAGGACAACACCGTACCATCCACAAGGCAACCCAGTAGAGAGACTGAACAGAACACTTTTACAAATGCTCCGGACTTTAGAAGAGGAGAGGAAAGCTCAGTGGAAAGAGTATCTACCACACATTGTTCATGCATATAACTGTACCAGGCATGCTGCAACTGGCTACGCCCCTTACTACCTGCTATATGGTAGGGCACCTCGTCTACCAATAGATCTGATATTTGACCTGGATGATGAGAATGGAGCGGCATCACCTCAACACTATGCTGAGAAATGGGCTTCAAAAATGAAGGAAGCTTACAGAATTGCCTCGGAGAACAGCCAAAAGTCATCTCAAAAGGGGAAGAGGTACTATGACAAGCATGTCAAAGGAGTTGCTCTGCAGCCTGGTGACCGTGTTCTTGTAAGAAATCTGTCAGAGAGGGGAGGGCCAGGAAAACTCCGCACTTACTGGGAGAAAGAAGTATGCAGGGTGATTGAACAGATAGGGCCAGAACATATTTATAAAGTTGAATCAGAGAAAGGTAATAAACCAACGAGAGTGATTCATCGCAATTTGCTGCTTCCTGTCAGAGAGTTACCCCTGGAAAATAAGCCAAAGGAATCACAGAAGAGGACTCTCACTAGACCAGTGGTTAGAGCTGAAGTAAACCACAATTCAGAGAACGCAGAGTCAGATTCCTCAGATGAAGGGTATTACTTCTGTCCTGAACTTTTCCAACATAGCGAGCAATGTGTTACTCCACAGCTACGAGCTGAGGCTGAAGAATTTTATCCTAGGGACTGTAATGACACACAAGAACAGCTGGAAAACCATAGAATGATAGAGGAAAATGCTCAAGACCTGCCTATGGAATTTGTACAAGACCAGCTGGAAAGCCACAGCCTATCAGATAAGGAAGTCCAAGACTTGCCTGTAGAATCAACAGAAGGGAATAGAGCACCATCTTTACAACAAACAGAGTTACAATGTGACGACGACACAGTTATGCCAAATGTCCTGGAAGAACAGAGAAAGGACAGTCCTCCAAGACCATCAGACTATCCCCAGAGAACAAGGAAACCAAAGGAGATATTCACATATGAGACCCTTGGAAAACCCTCTTTTCAAAAATGGAATGTTCAGGCAAATGTGATCAAACAGCACTGTAATTCCCCAGAAACAAATAGGCCTAACTATATACCTTTAACAATACCCTCATGTTCATACTTTTTGCCAAGAACATATGCCGATTGCTATGATCTGAACTATGATTGAACTGTATTTATGAAATGTCAGGAGACATTTAATGGAAGAGGGGGAGTGTGTGACAGGGCTAAACTCAGACCTCCAAACAGCACAATGATAATGCTGCCACTAGAGGGAGCTCTGTTATTATTGCAATGTTCTGAGGAGATCCAGGGCCTGAGGCTCATATTAAAGTTGGACATCAACTGAGCCACATGTCTGTGTTGCTCCTCTGTTTAAAACAGGTTAGTGTTTATAAGTATAGGCAGAGTATGAATGTTTAGATAAAACATACTTGTGCCAGTTTGCTATGTTAGTCTCTGGGTTTACAGTATCTAGGCTTGTTCTTATGATGATAGGCAGAATATATATATGTCGAGATTGAATATACTTGTTTCTTACTATGACAGCCTGTTGATTTGTCTGTTTTCTAGTTGTATATCATTGCATTATGATGATAAAAGAGATATTAAAGTTGGACATCAACTGAGCCACATGTCTGTGTTGCTCCTCTGTTTAAAACAGATGCTGTTGGTTGCATTGTGGCCCTTGTCTGCACTTTCACTACGGAACGCCGGTAATATTCACAAAATAGGTGTTTTATTTGGGCTGACGGAAAACGGCAGAATAGATGCTGCATAAATTTAAATGTCTTAATTAAATTCAGGTGCCAAATAAACAAAATGACGCTTGTACCATTTACCTATCAATGTGTATAAACCCTGACAAGAAGTAAGGGAACACATTTAAAAGTCAGTAGGAAATCTTTAAGGGTCAAAATGATTTTGTTTTTACTTTCAGAGTATGTCTTTCGCTCCATGCCACCTTATTGATTCAATTACCATAATATTAATCTTATTTGCAGTTTAGGCTATTTATTTCAATACACCAGAACATATGCCAGTCTGAGAACTTGACTGAGGGAGAATGCCAAGTCTATCGAGAGAAAACCCGTTGGGGGAGGATAACTACATGCCGCCAGCACAGATATACTGTAGGATCAGAAAGTCCCATTAAGGGTTTTGTTTTAAAGAAAGCTCTTTCTGCTATATCAGTGGGATGTAAAAAAATAATAAAAGAGCGCAAAAACCATTTACCCTGTTATAATACACAGTTATAATAAGAATTTTGTCAGATGCAGCTACAGCAATAGAATACACAAAAGCCATGAATATCTTGTAAATGATATCCTTATAAACTGTCATCAGTTATAACCGGTGAGTAGTGATGTCATTTTTGTCACATGACTCATTAAAACGTGTGTATTATAATAAATAAAGTACCCCTAGTTGAAAAATATAAGGATATTAGAAGTAACCTCGGAGTTACATGACCTGTATAAAAGCACTCAGCCTTCAGAGCAGCCTTTATACTGCTCTGTGACTTATAATATTGTTATATTTTACAATAGGGGGCACTTTATTCATTATATAACCTTACAATTATAACATAATCTTACATCTGAAACTGTCTTCATGAATTATAAAAATTAATGTTAACGTGCTTTTCATAGATTGAAGAAATAGTTAAAGTTACATAGTTTGTTACATAGTTAAATTGGGTTGAAAAAAGACAAAGTCCATCAAGTTCAACCCCTCCAAATGAAAACCCAGCATCCATACACACCCCTCCCTACTTTCACATAAATTCTATATACCCATACCTATACTAACTATAGAGCTTAGTATCACAATAGCCTTTGATATTATGTCTGTCCAAAAAATCATCCAAGCCATTCTTAAAGGCATTAACTGAATCAGCCATCACAACATCACCCGGCAGTGCATTCCACAACCTCACTGTCCTGACTGTGAAGAACCCCCTACGTTGCTTCAAATGAAAGTTCTTTTCTTGTAGTCTAAAGGGGAGGCCTCTGGTACGGTGATCCACTTTATGGGTAAAAATAACATACAGTCAATTTTTATGAACACTTTTACTAAATATTTTGAAATCAGAGCTAAAGTATGATACAGCAGAAGCTGAGGTTTACGTGCAGGGTAAGCAAAACAGCTACCCTAAAAATATATTCCAGCACAACAGTATCCCTACATTTCTATGATAGCTCAGTGTATATTCCCCAATGCATATACTGAGGGACCTCACTCAGAACTATATAAAATATAATCATTACAGATAGGGATGTAGCGAACGTCGGGAAAAAAGTTCGCGAACATATTCGCGAACTTGCGTCAAAAATGCGAACGGTTCGCGAACGTCGCGAACCCCATAGACTTCAATGGGAAGGCGAATTTTAAAAGCTAGAAAAGACATTTCTGGCCAGAAAAATGATTTTAAAGTTGTTTAAAGGGTGCAACGACCTGGACAGTGCCATGCCAGAGGGGGATCAAGGGCAAAAATGTTTCTAAAAAATCCATTGTTGACACAGCGCTGCGTTTTGTGCTGTAAAGGGCAGAAATCACACTACATTTCTAAACCTGTGTAATAAAATGCTTTAAAACGTCCGGCGTCTACATGCCAATCAAGTCGTGTAAAGGTTACAGCCTGTTCACACGCAAAGACGAAACGCGGTGCTTACTGCAACGCAAAAAGACGCAAAGAGCTTTAATGAATGATACCGTCAAGTGAGCAAATAATAGTTTTTAATTACTAGTTGAGCTTGTCACCTCCAGGATGTTCGTCCTGTTGGTGGCAATATTTCTGTAGTGGTGTGTTTAGCAGTCACCGTGCTTGTGCGCACGTGCACGGTCAGGCAGAGGTAATTCAATGTACAGTGAAGTGAACCAAAAAACACTGATTCTGCAGTGTGGGCCCAGTTTTGGTGTACTTTATTGATCACCTGCGGTGACCATAAAAGATGCGATTTTGCCACTGTTGCAGAACCCTGAAAAATTAGGCATGTGTACTTTCCTGAAAAATTATCTTTTTTTTGTCGCAGCCACTGAAGCACAGAGGCCAGAAAAAATATGCCATATAAATGCTGAAAATATTAATTTTTTTTTGTCGCAGCCACTGCAGCACAGAGGCCAGAAAAAATATGCCATATAAATGCTGAAAATATTCATTTTTTTTTGTCGCAGCCACTGCAGCACAGAGGCCAGAAAAAATATGCCATATAAATGCAAACAATATTAATTTTTTTTGGTCGCAGCCACTGCAGCACAGAGGCCAGGAAAAATATGCCATATAAATGCTAACAATGTAAATTTTTTTTGTCGCAGACACTGAAGCACAGAGGCCAGAAAAAATATGCCATATAAATGCTGAAAATATTCATTTTTTTTGGTCGCAGCCACTGAAGCACAGAGGCCAGAAAAAATATGCCATATAAATGCTGAAAATATTCTGTTTTTTTTTTGGTCGCAGCCACTGAAGCACAGAGGCCAGAAAAAATATGCCATATAAATGCTGAAAATATTCATTTTTTTGTCACAGCCACTGAAGCACAGAGGCCAGAAAAAATATGCCATATAAATGCTGAAAATATTCTGTTTTTTTTGGTCGCAGCCACTGAAGCACAGAGGCCAGAAAAAATATGCCATATAAATGCTGAAAATATTCATTTTTTTGTCACAGCCACTGAAGCACAGAGGCCAGAAAAAATATGCCATATAAATGCTGAAAATATTCCTTTTTTTTTGGTCACAGCCACTGAAGCACAGAGGCCATAAAAAATATGCCATATAAATGCTGAAAATATTCTGTTTTTTTTGGTCGCAGCCACTGAAGCACAGAGGCCAGAAAAAATATGCCATATAAATGCTGAAAATATTCTGTTTTTTTTGGTCGCAGCCACTGAAGCACAGAGGCCAGAAAAAATATGCCATATAAATGCTGAAAATATTCATTTTTTTGTCACAGCCACTGAAGCACAGAGGCCAGAAAAACTCAGGATTTACCTGGATTCAAATTAAACCAGTAGGGTTTGCACCCTAGTTTGTAACGGTGGTGGAGGGAGGAGGACGCTAAAGGACAGCTGTATGTGGAGTCATGAGGCGTGCAGAGAAGGACAGCTGCATGGGGAGTCAGAATCAGAAACTCAGCACAAGTCTTCCGGCGTGCAGTAACCCTCCGAGATCCACCCCTCATTCATTTTAATAAAGGTCAGGTAATCCACACTTTTGTGACCTAGGCGAGTTCTCTTCTCAGTTACAATCCCTCCTGCTGCACTGAAGGTCCTTTCTGAGAGGACACTTGAGGCGGGGCAAGACAAGAGGTTCATGGCAAATTGTGACAGCTCTGGCCACAGATCAAGCCTGCGCACCCAGTAGTCCAGGGGTTCATCGCTCCTCAGAGTGTCGATATCTGCAGTTAATGCCAGGTAGTCCGCTACCTGCCGGTCGAGGCGTTCTTTGAGGGTGGATCCCGAACGGTTCTGCCGCTGCCTTGGACTGAAAAACATTTGCATGTCTGACGTTACAGAGTGGCCAAAGTGCTTTGTCCTTGCAGGTGCGCTCGTGGCAGGATTACTGGCACCTCTGCCCCTGGAATGTTGATGAGTTCCTGAAGTGACATCACCCTTAAAAGCATTGTACAACATGTTTTGCAGGCTGGTTTGTAAATGCAGCATCCTTTCAGACTTGTGGTATGTTGGTAACATTTCTGCCACTTTATGCTTGTACCGAGGGTCTAGTAGAGTCGCGACCCAGTACAGGTCCTTCTCCTTAAGCCTCTTGATACGGGGGTCCTTCAACAGGCATGACAGCATGAAAGACCCCATTCTCACAAGGTTGGATGCAGAGGTATCCATCTCCGCTTCCTCGTTATCAAGGACTGCATCATCCACGGTCTCCTCCCCCCAGCCACGTACAAGACCAGGGGTCCCCAAAAGGTCACCACTAGCCCCCTGGGAAGCCTGCTCCTGTTGGTCCTCCTCCTCCACAAAGCCACCTTCCTCCTCTGACTCCACTTCTGACACCTCTCCCTGCGTTGCAGCAGGTGCCTGGGTTCGTTCTGGTGATTCCGACCACACCACTTTTCCGATCTTCAGTTGGTGTGGGGTCAGCCACCGATCGGCCTGTGACTGCAGAGATGACAGGAGTACAGATCCGGTATGGTTTTTGCTTTCCAGGCACGTCATCCCCAAGACAGCATGACAACGGCGTACCTGGCACGTCGAATAGCCTAGGGGGAGCTGGGGGTGCACAGGTGTGGAGGAGGAGGACCCAGCAGCAGAGGACGAAGAAGAGGAAGAAGACGAGGTAGAGAGAGAAGGAGGAGTAGAGGTGGTGGCAGAACCGCGTGCAATCCGTGGCGGTGACACCAACTCCACTGTCGTTGTTGAGCTACACATTCCCTGCTTCCCAGCCATTACCAAGTTCACCCAGTGGGCAGTGTATGTGACATACCTGCCCTGACCATGCTTGGAGGACCATGCGTCAGTAGTCATATGGACCTTTGGCCCAACACTAAGTGACAGAGATGCGGTGACTTGGCTCTGCACATGGTGGTACAGGTGTGGTATTCCCTTTTTTGAAAAAAAATTGCGGCTGGGTACCTTCCACTGCGGTGTCCCAATTGCTACAAATTTGCGGAAGGCCTCAGAGTCCACCAGCTGGTATGGTAAAAGCTGGCGGGCTAAGAGTGCGGACAAGCCAGCTGTCAGACGCCGGGCAAGGGGGTGCCTCGCAGACATTGGCTTCTTACGCTCAAACATGGCCCTCACAGAAACTTGGCTGGGGGCAGATGACTGGGAATGGGAACTGGTGGTCAAGGTGGAAGGCGGAGTGGAGGGTGGTTCAGACGGGTGAAGGACAGCAGAGGTAGAGCAGTAAGATGCTGGACCAGAAGGAGGGTGGCTTTTAGTTTGCCTGTTGCCTTTGAGGTGTTGCTCCCAAAGTGCTTTGTGCTTGCCGTTCATGTGCCTTCGCATAGAAGTTGTACCTATGTGGCTGTTGGGCTTCCCAAGACTCAGTTTCTGACTGCACTCATTGCAAATGACAACGCTTTTGTCAGAGGCACACACATTAAAAAAATCCCACACTGCTGACCTTTTTGAGGCTGGCAATCTGGCGGTAACAGTAGAAGTCGGCGGCGTTGGCGGCAATGGCGGGTGCGTTGGCCGGCTGACCACAGGTGCCGATACATGTTGTTGCCCTACTGTTCCCTGCGAGCTGTCCTCCCTGCTTCTTCTAAGTCTTATTCTCCTCCTGCCTCTCTGACTCTCCATCTCTCCATCTGAACTATCCTCCTCTTGCTCTCTTCTACTGGGCACCCATAAAACATCAATCTCCTCATCCTCATTCTCCTCAGATGCATCAATTTCTTCTACCAGCTCACAGAAGGAAGCAGCAGCGGGGACCTCCTCGTCATCACTCATTATGTCCATCTCTGTTGTGTTCTCTGCCAGAATTAAATCTGGTGTAACGTCCTCATCTCCTTCATCTTCTTCTGCCAATAATGGTTGCGCATCACTCAGTTCAAGAAACTCATGTGAAAATAACTCCTCTGACTCCAGTGAAGAAGGGGCGCCGGTGGTGGAGGAAGTGTTACGTGGGGTGCCCATAGCAGTGGAGGATGAGGATGTTGTGGTAAAGTTAGAAACGGTAGAGGATGGGGTGTGCTGTGTAAGCCAGTCAACTACCTCTTCAGCATTTTGGGAGTTCAGGGTCATTGCCTTTTTAAAACTGGGCAATTTCCTAGGGCCACAGGATAGCATAGCAGCACGGCCCCTAGTGCCTCTGCGTGGCGGCCTGCCTTTGCCTGGCATTATTTTTAAAACAACATCAACAACAACTCAGGTGGTGTTTCTAGAGACGGTATTATTATTGACAGAATGTGAACAAGCTCACACAGCTAAGTGGCAGTGGTTTGAAAATGAAGAAGAAGAACACACTGGGCAAACAAGGCCTACAAGGTCAACGTATACACTACTACAGCAGTGGATACGGAATATATTATTGCTGCCTGAAAAACGTCACTCGGGTGGTGTTTCTAGAGACGGTACTATTATTGATATTTAGACAGAATGTGAACAAGCTCACACAGCTAGATGGTTGTTGTTTGAAAATGAAGAACACACTGAGCAAATAATGCCTACAAGGTTAACGTATACACTACTACAGCAGTGGATACGGAATATATTATTGCTGCCTGAAAAACGTCACTCGGGTGGTGTTTCTAGAGACGGTATTATTATTGATATTTAGACAGAATGTGAACAAGCTCACACAGCTAGATGGTTGTTGTTTGAAAATGAAGAACACACTGGGCAAACAAGGCCTACAAGGTCAACGTATACACTACTACAGCAGTGGATACGGAATATATTATTGCTGCCTGAAAAACGTCACTCGGGTGGTGTTTCTAGAGATGGTATTATTATTGATATTTAGACAGAATGTGAACAAGCTCACACAGCTAGATGGTTGTTGTTTGAAAATGAAGAACACACTGAGCAAATAATGCCTACAAGGTCAACGTATACACTACTACAGCAGTGGATACGGAATATATTATTGCTGCCTGAAAAACGTCACTCGGGTGGTGTTTCTAGAGACGGTATTATTATTGATATTTAGACAGAATGTGAACAAGCTCACACAGCTAGATGGTTGTTGTTTGAAAATGAAGAACACACTGAGCAAATAATGCCTACAAGGTTAACGTATACACTACTACAGCAGTGGATACGGAATATATTATTGCTGCCTGAAAAACGTCACTCGGGTGGTGTTTCTAGAGACGGTATTATTATTGATATTTAGACAGAATGTGAACAAGCTCACACAGCTAGATGGTTGTTGTTTGAAAATGAAGGACACACTGAGCAAATAATGCCTACAAGGTTAACGTATACACTACTACAGCAGTGGATACGGAATATATTATTGCTGCCTGAAAAACGTCACTCGGGTGGTGTTTCTAGAGACGGTATTATTATTGATATTTAGACAGAATGTGAACAAGCTCACACAGCTAGATGGTTGTTGTTTGAAAATGAAGGACACACTGAGCAAATAATGCCTACAAGGTTAACGTATACACTACTACAGCAGTGTATACGGAATATATTATTGCTGCCTGAAAAACGTCACTCGGTGGTGTTTCTAGAGACGGTATTATTATTGATATTTAGACAGAATGTGAACAAGCTCACACAGCTAGATGGTTGTTGTTTGAAAATGAAGGACACACTGAGCAAATAATGCCTACAAGTGCACTACTATTGGTGCACTACTATGAAGAACAGCAACAGCACTGTACACGTTAAAGAACAGTAAGATAAGTAAAAGAAAAAAAAAATATATGTATATTAAAAAAAATATTTTTCTCGGGTTGGTGCTGCTGAACTACTAGGAGCAGCACAGTAGCACACCAGTCCCACTCCCCAACACTGCTAGACTAATAGCACTGGGCTTATAGTAGCAACTAGCAAAGTAAAAAAAGAAAAAAGAAAATAAAAGCAGTCCTTACAAGGACTATTGGGTTATTACAGCAGTCAGCAGATGAGATCAGAAGAGATCAGTGCCCACAGCAGGCAGCTACATACAGAGCACTGCAGTAGAAGGTAGATTACTAGCCAGCAAAGCTACCCTAAAATGTCCCTCAAATCCCTGCAGACTTCTGTCCCTCCAATACAGAGCAGTATCAAGTAGATTACTAGCCAGCAAACTTACTATCAACTGTCCCTCAAAGAAATCAGTGAAATCAGTAACAGCTCTCTCCCTACACTAGCTCTTGCAAGCACACACAGGCAGAATGAAAAAACGCTGCAGGGCTTCAGTTTATATATGGAAGGGGAGTGGTCCAGGGGTGTGGGGGTGGTCCAGGAGGGAGAGCTTCCTGATTGGCTGCCATGTATCTGCTGGTCTGGGGTGAGAGGTCAAAAAAAAGCGCCAGGTAAGGCGAACCCAAAATGGCGAACGTCGCGCGACGTTCGCGAACTTGCGGCGGACGCGAACAGCCGATGTTCGCGCGAACAAGTTCGCCGGCGAACAGTCCGCGACATCCCTAATTACAGACATATTCAAACCAAAGGCACTGGATACTCAGCTTGGAAGTAGTAGTATTCAACCAATCTTTCTAATATGATCCAAGCAGCACTTTTAAAGAATTGTTTTGAAAGCCTAGCATGAGGGACCTCGCCATTTGTGTCGGAACATTATTTATCAATAATCTCCATATTTGAATATATATATGCACAGCAGGAACCCCAAAATGTATATGCACCTCACTACCTCGTCCAAGTAAATATTTGGGCATAGCTTAGCACTCTATATTTTCCATATTTATGAGGCCAAAGCAGGGATTTTGAATGTTATTCATGTACTTTCCCACCATTCTCCATTTTGACAGTGCCCAAGCTCCATTTTGACAGTGCCCAAGCTGGCTTCTGTTTACAGATCCTGCCTAAGCGTTTATACTGTGATTGGTTTTTGACTCCTGCCTGATTACTGACTTTGATTCCTGTGCCTGCCTTCACCCTTTCACCTGATCTTCGACTACGTTGTGCCTAATCCTAGGCGGTACCTCGTTTTGGATTTGTTAGTACTTTTACGCACTACTCTACTGTAGGTTCCGCAGAAGAAAGGGTGTCGGTGAACACAGGAATCCACAGGAGTGCCCTAAGCATCTGAGTGTACCCAAGTCTTCTAAGGTTCCTAACAGGCGAGTGCGTTACAGAGAGATTTTAGTTAGTTAGTGAGACCCCATTGCTACTTGTCAGGAGTGTTGCATGTATTAGTTTCTCTTTTACTTACATTTACATTTAGATAAAAAGTTATTTTGTTTACCAACTACTGTGTGTGAATCATTACTGTTTCTTAGTGGGGCCACACATAGGTGCATTACCAGATTCCACTAGGTGGAGGCATTGAGCTTATAATTACCAGGTACCCAGTCTCTCCCAATACTACTGTGGAGTGGCTCAGGTTTGTCCCGTGCCATCAGGTAAGGGCCTGTAACAAAATCTCGCCCTGGTGGTCTACTGGGGGGACGGCAGGGACGCGGTTCCTGAATAACTGTTTTGATTACCTGTTGTGACCCCAGCCTGTTCTTGACGATTCTACTCTCTGTATCCTGACCCCTTGCCTGATATTTGACGCAGATTCTGCCTTAACCCTCTGATTGACTCCCTGGTTTGACCCTCGCCTGCCCGACTACGTTTATTCTCAGCCTGATCTGACTACTCTATTTGCCTAACGCCTTGTACTACGACCTTGAGCCCAAAGACTCTCGCTAAACAGTCATGCCCCTCTGCCTATCCAGAACATCTTGCCTTGCACCTCTCGTTTAAGTCCTGGTGGCATCCAAGTAGCTGAGGGTAACTCCCGAAGCCAAAGGCGGTCACGCTACAGGTGAAGCACGAGCCGAGACCATGGTGCTTGGTATCTGTTCTGGTGTTGGGTGCCGACCGTTACAGTGCCTCACGTGGAGTGTAACATCCAGAAATTAATCAAAAGCTAAAGAGTAGGATAGAGCTTTATTAGCATTTATATTGTGCACTTGGGCTAGATAAATTCAGAATATCTTCCACTAACCTAGCTTTCAGCTGTCCATGCACTGAAAAAAAGTCAATTTCCATCCACAAATTGGCCATAAAGCAGATTCCAATAAAGCATGTTGGTATATTTGCACAGCCCATCCTTGCATCAGCTCAAGTAACTGATATTAAGCTGCATTAATTTAATAGCTTTCCCACCTGCCTTGAGTCAAGTGACTTGGCCTGTATTAATCTGGCTTATTGTTATATTGCTATATTGGCAAACAATCTGTCTATGTGATTCCAGTTTTAATTATGGAAATGGTTTGTAAAACTGTCTTCTATGACCTTCAAAATAAGTGGAGGAATACATTTTAAGAGTTTAAAAGGAATTGAACAGATTGTTACAGCAGGCTTTTGCCAACTGCAAAGGTATATGAGGCATTTTTTCTTCATACACATTTTTCCTCCTCTCTAAAGAGAAAGGTACTGGAGCTTCAGAGAAAAAAATAGGGACATTGAAAAAAATACAAACATCGGGAAAAGACCATGGATCTGTACATTATATTATATCGGGGGCCCGAGGGTAAGGGGGGCCCGGCCATGCCACACTTACTTGATTAGCCGCGCCCCCCATCTTTCTGAGAGCTGCTGACTTCAGGAAGGCATGGACGTTTAAGGGGCCCCGGCACCGAATCCAGGATTTGGTTCGGGATTCGACCAGGATTCAGCCTTTTTCAGCGGGGTTCAGCAAAATCTTCTGCTCGGCCGAACCGAATCCTAATTTGCATATGCAAATTATGGACAGGGAGAGAAATCAAATTTTTTTTTTCACAAACAAGGAAGTAAAAAATGTTTTCCCCTTCCCACCCTTAATTTGCATATGCAAATAAGGATTTGGATTCGGTCTGTTATTCGACTGAAACTTTTCACAAAGGATTTGGGGTTCGGCCGAATCCAAAATACTGGATTCGTTGTATCCCTACTTTAAAGACAAACTTAAATCTTGCATTCGCTTATTAATTTATGGTGGTAAAGGTCTCAAATATGTTAGGCCAATCTGAGTGAACCTTGCTCAGTACATGAAAAAAATTTGTTCTTTTTTACTTTAGAGTTATAAATGAATGCCAATCTATGTGTGGGAATAAATGTCAAAGTTACATCCTATAAAGTATTACAGAGTGTACAATAAAATTGTGCCATTTCTGTGCCCCTTTCAAAGCAGCACCCTGTATTTGCCTTACAAGTGCCCTCACTGCAGTTTAGTAACTCTGTAAAATAAGAGGTCTGCCTTATGTTAGCATTTCTTTTGCTAACCAGCACTTGATCTTTTAAAAATGCATCAGTCCCCTCGCCAGACTTTGTAGTTTCAGATTTAAATCTGACATATTCATCAAAAGACCCATGTTCTTTCAGTAGAATGAATGAACAAACATACCATTCTGATGTTTTACCTTGCAAAAGTAATGTTTTGCTGACTCTTCAGGCTTTTCCGATCATCCTTTCTTTCACATTAGCGTTCAAGCTTAAACTCAGTAAAGCCTATATATACACCTTTAGTATTTTTATTCTGTTCATTTAAAGAAAGAGACAGAAACAGAGAGTGTATTAAACACTTTAATGGAACGTAACAATCATTAACAGAAGAATAAATCCAATAAATCCAGAACAGGGTCGGACTTGGGGGACCACCTAGGGTTGCCACCTTTTCTGGAAAAAAATACTGGCCTTCCTATATATTTATCTTTTTCACGATTAATAACATTGGGATCAACCATAATTTTTACCAGGCTGGTAAATTACCGGCCAGGTGGCAACCCTAGGTCCACTGGGGCTGCACAACGAAGTGCCCTCCTGATAGCCCACACCCGACCTCTAAATTCACACGCACAAATACGTAAAAATGTAACGACGTGTGCATGCATGAAAAACTGTGCACGTAGAACTCTAAAGCACAATGGCTAGCCGGGGAAGCAGGTCTGGGCCAGTGGGGGCCCATGAGGGCCGGGTCCCACCAGGTTTTTTTCCTGTTTCCCGCTGGCCCAGTCCAACCCTGATCTTGAATAATTTTCATTTGCAAGAATAAGTTGTCGTTTTCCTGATGTTTTCCCCCAAAGTGTCTTCTCTAATGTTGACATCCCAGGGCAAATGTTATCACTGCCCTACCTACAACCAGTCAATCAGATTTAGGGATCCTGTCATCGGAAAACATGTTTTTTTCAAAACGCATCAGTTAATAGTGCTACTCCAACAGAATTCTGCACTGAAATCCATTTCACAAAAGAGCAAACAGATTTTTTTATATTCAATTTTGAAATCGGACATGGGGCTAGACATTTTGTCAATTTCCCAGCTGCCCCAAGTCATGTGACTTGTGCCTGCACTTTAGGAGAGCAATGCTGTTTTTCCTTCTCAATGTAACTGAATGTGTCTCAGTGGGACATGGGTTTTTACTATTGGGTGTTGTTCTTAGATCTACCAGGCAGCTGTTATCTTGTGTTAGGGAGCTGCTATCTGGTTACCTTCCCATTGTTCTGTTGTTTGGCTGCTGGGGGGGGAAAAGGGAGGGGGGTGATATCACTCCAACTTACAATACAGCAGTAAAGGGTGATTGAAGTTTATCAGAGCACAAGTCACATGACTTGGGGCAGCTGGGAAACTGACAATATGTTTAGCCCCATGTCAGATTTCAAAATTGAATATAAAAAAATCTGTTTCCACTTTTGAGAAATGGATTTCAGTGCAGAATTCTGCTGGAGCAGCACTATTAACTGATTCATTTTGGAAAAAATTTTTTTTCCAATGACAGTATTCATTTAAACTTACTGTTATCAGGGGCCCACAACAGAGACAAGCCAGTGAAATGCAGTATGTCATCTTATTCTGTCTAAAAGGCTCATTTTGCGTATTATGCCCTGTGTATTTTTTTGTATTTTTCTGGTGCTTTAATGGTTATATAGTTTGAGGATACCAACATTTAGTGAAAGCATAGCTTGAGAAGATGTAGTGATGGGGGAATCTGACCTGTTTCACTACACCAAAAATGTGTGAATCTGTGAAAAGTCACCCAAATGCATTGAAGTCTATGGAAGACAAAACTTTTTTTCGTGGTTAAACGAAATTTTCACTCATAGCTAGTAGCGATGGGTACTTCGCACAAAATTTGAAAATTCTCCGAAATGTAATTAATAATTTCGCTCATCACTAATCACCTGCGCTTTGTTTCATGGCATGAAAGTGTTCTAGCTCATGATGTGATAAGGTAACAGAAGTAGCCCTGGGCAAGAAGAAGAATTATTTATTGCTTGATGGAGTGTAGTAACATCTGTGAATGGGAAGTATGTGTCTTCCCCCATAGGCCACTAAGCCAGCAGTTCTTGCATTTGATACTGTGGGTGAAGGACAAAATAGTTCACTTAACTCAGTTAATAGAATCATCATGGTAAGTGAACCCAAAGGATACACTGTATGCTGAAATAACACAGTAGGGAATTCAAAGAAACAAAGCAAATACGAAATACAAGCAAGGGAACCGGAAATTAGCATTAACAAAGAAAGTCTTATACATTTTGTCAAGATAAAACTCCTTTGAATTGCTTTCAATTAAGGCCAGATCATTATAACCTGGCTATTATCTCTCATTATTCTGATGTATTGTTCTCTGGTGAGCTACAGTGCCGTAGACAGGTGAGACTGGAGTCCAAAAGTTGAATGAAAAAATATGCATCCTTTAGTAGGCATAAAGGAAAGCACTAAAACAATCAATCATTGCCTATTGCAAAACAAATTGATCAGTATCCTTAACTATGTGCTCTGCTTATTTTAACTGCCAATAAAAAAAACTCTAGTGAGTATAATTGGGCTGGCTGGGTTGTTACATATAAGAACCTCAGGAAATAAACAGTATACAAATGGTAAGAGAGAAGTTAGTCAAAAGCAACAGGACACAACAATGTATTCACAAAGAACTTAGAATTTAGTTTGTTAAAGTTCCAATGACCTCTTACACATACTGGATGCAGATGTATTAGTATCCCAATAGGCCTCTCTCATAACAGAGTTAAGATTGCAAAAAACAATGAATATTTGCAAGATTTAAAGGAAAAGTAAACCCTCAAAATGTTTTCCTTTGCCGATCTTTTTCACAGTTCCTCCACTGGATCATCAAATCAAGATACAATTAGATCAGCGCCACAGGCTATGGAAAAAAACAAATAATAGAACCTAGTGCAATATTGTTTATATTTGTTGTGTTACAACACTAATCTGTGTGTGTCTTGAACCATAGAAAGTCTATGCACATATTTTTGTGTGTGTTTTAAAGTGCTATATTGATTTCTACAAGGTGCTATCTCCCAAATAAAATTATAATTAAGTCAAATAAAGTGCTTGCTTTAAAAGGTAAAATGAATTAAAATAAGGTGCAATGGTGTTTTCTTCAATCAGTAAAAATCAGCATGTGGTTTCTCCACTCTCTGGTGGGATTGGCAATTTACAAGATTCCTGATTTCAAAACAGCATATCAATATCAACTCCGGGATGTTCCTTTTTATAAGTCACACTTCAGAGCGCATATCAAACAATCCAGTCTTATAGTGAAGATCTTGAAGGTGAACCTTTGCAATACAAAGAGATAGGTTCTGCCGGCGTCTCCCCCTCCCATGTGTTCCACCTGTACATCCGCTCACTGTTAAGACCGGAAGTCATGTCTCACTTGACGCGTTTCGCTGAGGCCTCTCTCATAACACCAGCCCCTTGTAAATATGTTACTGTTTGCTGCATTTGAGGTCTTGTTCAATACATGGCCCTCAAAGTGATGATTGATGGTCACTCCATCAATCATTGTCAAAGTAAAATAGAGAGACACTGAGATCTGTATTTTGTTGAGCCAAATCCGATTTATAGCATACTGTACCTTCAAATATCTTCAGAGTCAGAAACTCCAGTTGTTGTAACTAGATATATGAGCTATAGCCCCAAGAGTTTGGAGTAGCATGAAACATGGCCTCCAAATGAGAAAAACAGTGAGCATAATTGGCCTGATAAATAGTTGTAGGGTCTTACACACAGGGATTTTATAGTCAAATCCATGGCGACATTGCCAAACGAGTAGATCTCTACGTCTATGGCCACCTTAACTCATACCATGCCCAACATTCAGGTGATACCTACCAAACGTATCTCCCTCCACCACTGCTTTAAGGTTTCATTGTACTTTAATAATATTCCCATTTCGCCATGCTAGGCCCGCAAGCCTCTGAAACAATGACATTTTATGCTATCTTCAGAGGTCTATAGATTCTAGTTTGTTGATGGCACTTTGGTCTACAGAACTTTACATAATATTTAGGAGTGATCTAAATAGACTTCTATAAGTTGAAACTGAACCTCTTCTTACTGCTAATACCTCCTTTTTTTTTTTTTTACAAACGCAGATGTCTTCTGGATATGACTACAAACGAATTACATTGCTTGCTCAATAGTATAGCCAGTATACCTTCATCAAATTTTCTCACTGGTTTTGTCTGATCCCAGTATATTTATTTTCAATTACTTTTATTTTTCCAAAGATTTTGTGATGGTATGGGCATGAGAATTATCAGATAGCTCAACATTTCCATCTAATAACAATATAATATATAATATATTATGGAGAATATAATCTGAACAAAAGAAATAAGGTTCAAATAAAATGTTAAGTAATATAGTTTTAACAAAATTATAACAGAAAAAAAGTTCCCTTAACAAGAGTCTAGTGATAATAAATAATACAACTGTTTAATTGTGAATGCATAATGTTTTATTGCTTTTTTGATAATGAGTTTACATCTTGAGCTTTATCTTTCTAGAGAAGATTTAAAGGGTTCTCTTGAGGCTTTTTATGGTCAGTAAAGTCTATTTGGATCGTGGAAATGATGTTTCTTCAAAAGCCTTGGATCATTGCATTATCAAACTGTGCTGAGAAATATATCCCTAATTGCATTCTATCCAGGGAAATCAACCTTGTGGATATTTGGTATATTATACAGTAATCTCTGCCGCTGATCATTCATCCAAAGGGAGTCTGCAAGCCTCCAACAAAGCAAAACATTATATTAGAAATACAGCACAGCAACTTTAAGACAAAAGGGTAATAATGGATAACTCGGAGTCTAGTTCTAGATTAAAGATGCAATACCATTGAGCTTAGTTTGTTGAAGAGGGAAGGCATACAGAACATGATACTTCAAGCATTACAGTTCTTTGTAATAAAAACTCCAGTTTTTGAAGTCTTTTCCAATTGCTGAATATAGTATTACTTTCCAGAATTCCCAGTTACCTCTAGTTTTATTGCGTATGGTATTGTTTTATGCAAAAAAATATTTTCTTTCATTATTATTTTATTATATTGTTTTTTTTTTCTTGTCTTTGATCTTGACTGGGAAAAATATAATTGCATCAGCTATTTTATACATAATGTATACAGACTTCAAAATGAAACAACTGCAGGGTACTGGGTAAAAGAAACCTCCCATATAATAAACAACCCCCATGTCTACCAAGTAAAGGTGAAGTTATATAACATAATCAATTTTAAATGTAAGATTATCAGTAGGTTTGCAGGCTACTCGTTGTATACATATACATATTCATTAATTGTTTGCAGACACCCCAGCCACTCCAGCTCCTGGTTACTTCTCAGTTTAGTTTGCTCTGCTTGAGTTTCAGGTAGTTCGTTGTATACATATCTATAGTATGCATAATACAATTAGTTTTTACTCTAAAAATTATAAAGCAGTTTATTGCCAATAGATTAGTCACAATAGTGCAAGCTATAAGACTATATTTATTCTGCAGAATGCTTTACCATGCATGAGTAAACAGCTATAGAAGATCTCTGTGTTTGTTTAGGATAGCAGCTGCCATATTAGCTTGATGTGACATCACTTCCTGCCTGAGTCTCTCCCTGCTCACTCAGAGGGCGGGGGAGAGGGAGAGTGGAGCAAACTGAGCATGTACAATACATTTCTGACACTCTACAATACATTTCTGTTCATATGCCATTGCTAGAGGTTGACTAGAATGAGCATGCATAGAGTGGCACATCATTTCAGCTCCCCTTAAAACACACCAGTAAATACTGATACCATATATGTGTTTGTGGCACCAATTCTAATAAAAGGAGCTTGGAAATATTGTACATCCCATCTGACTATAGGGACTTTACTATAACCATGGGGGTAAGGGGGACCTAAAGGAGTATTGACTAATAAACTGTTTTATGTGAGTGAAAAATGCCTTATTGTTAAAGTTGACGGGGCCCTAAAAGATCTTGTTGTGGGACTCAGTAACTTATAGTTATGCTATTGCAATCAGAGCTAGGCAATTAGCCTGATTCATAATTTTCTTCAATACCTACATTTTTAAATAGCCATATTTCTTATAATTTTTGGTTCAGCAGATAGAAGCACAGTTCAGAGAATGTAAATCGCCAATAATTTGATTTCAGTAGATCAGTCAACTAGTCCTAATCCGTTGATTTCCTTCTTGTTTGTTAATTAAAATTTCCCTACGTATATACTGTAACCCAAAACCACCATCAGCAGTTACCATAGAACAATGGAGGCAAACAAAAAAAAAAAGCATTTGATTGGTTGCTAGGAGTTAGTAGACTAAGGCAAACATTGCAATTTCCTTGTAAACACAAAGCAGTTTACTTAATTATACAAAACCTGGTATTTTAGTATAGTGCTCTGTGGGATGCTACTCTTTTAAATAAAGGTGAAAGTGTCGGCATCATTGCAGTGCTTTGCAAAGAGCAATGCAATAAAAGCTCAACCTGACAGTCACTCTTGTGAATCTGAATTATAGGAAACATAATGTTAGTCTTTTTTCTGGTTAATAATTTCCTGCACAGCTTGCAAATACTAATCCTTTGTCTGTTTTATGGCACTAATTGGGTAACACACAAAAGTAGCCTTTCCAGTATTGTTCCGAATAGCTCAGGCTTAGTCTACCCTCCAGCTTCAAATACCTTTTTTTTAATTCTATAATCCTTTTTTTTTTCTTTTAAATCATATCCATTTTTGTTCTACTTGTTGTGTCACCTATTAACTTCAAACAGCATTAGAAGCTGACAAGAACAGAAGAATATAAAGCACCTGTTTTAAGCAACAGAACATGTCTCTCTTTTAAAGGCTTTTAGCAGATCATACATATAATAAAAGATCCATTATAAATTCATATCAACGTCTGAAACTGTATGTTAGTTAAATTGGTGGCGTGGCAGCGGAAACTTGACTCCAACTTAGAACTATTATTGGCCACTGGATATTCTTATTTTCTGAAAGTATATTTCCACGAGGTGGCTGCATGCAGTTGTGGCTGTAAATAGCAAGCAAAATCTTCAGGGAGGCCATGGGGATCATTTAAAATGTAATATTTTCCCCTCATTTCCCTTCATGCATTCAACAAATAAATTAGTATTTTGTGCAAGACTTTACATTACAATTAATGATCAGAAAGATGTTTTAAGGCAAAGCAAAGGCTAGCATAATCATGCCATCTCCCCATAAACTTTCAGAAAGCCTTTAAGATTGTAAAAGCTAAAAATATTACTTTGAGAGTTAAAGACAGTATAAACATTAATCATGTCAAACTCTCCCAAAGCCAAGACATTTTTATTAAACTGAAAATCAATAATCCATAGAGGCCCTTGTATATAGCACACAGCAACTTTTCACAAGACTGTTATCACCAATGCCGCTATAGGCACCATCTCACGCTACGATATTGCGATCCCACAGTCCCTGCCAAAGACTATTATCACTACCCAAATTAATATAAGGCACTGTTGGGTGCAGGACAAATATCCACTTGGTTAGACCCAGCTTAGCACAATATTTGTAATGCTACTGTTGAACTGCATACATTTGGACTGTCTGCTAAAGTTCTTTTGAGTATTTGTATTGTGCTATACCTGTGCTACATATTTGTATTGTGTACTACACCTGTAGTAGAGTAGTAGTGTTAGTAGTAGATGCTTAAAGGGATACTGTCATGGGGAAAAAAAAATTTCAAAATGAATCAGTTAATAGTGCTGCTCCAGCAGAATTCTGCACTGAAATCCATTTCTCAAAAGAGCAAACAGATATTTTTTATATTCAATTTTGAAATCTGACATGGGGCTAGACATTTTGTCAATTTCCCAGCTGCCTCTGGTCATGTGACTTGTGCCTGCACTTTAGAAGAGAAATGCTTTCTGGCAGGCTGCTGTTTTTCCTTCTCAATGCAACTGAATGTGTCTCAGTGGGACATGGGTTTTTACTATTGAGTGTTGTTCTTAGATCTACCAGGCAGCTGTTATCTTGTGTTAGGGAGCTGTTATCTGGTTACCTTCCCATTGTTCTGTTGTTTGGCTGCTGGGGGGGGGGGAAAGGGAGGGGGGTGATATCACTCCAACTTGCAATACAGCAGTAAAGAGTGATTGAAGTATTTCAGAGCACAAGTCACATGACTTGGGGCAGCTGGGAAATTGACAAAATGTCTAGCCCCATGTCAGATTTCAAAATTGAATATAAAAAAATCTGTTTGCTCTTTCGAGAAATGGATTTCAGTGCAGAATTCTGCTGGAGCAGCACTATTAAATGATTCATTTTGAAAAAAAATGTTTTTTCCCATAACAGTATTCCTTTAATCTATTGTCTGTTTGCCTTTATATTTTCTCATTTGAAATGCTGCATCCATGCATGCAGAAGTCAACATGTTCTTATCCTTATCCTTTTTCTTTGGCTGCTGTTGACTGCAAAGCAGGAAAAAAAAAATGTATGCTAAGAAGCACCCGAGATTTAGATATAAGTTCAAATAATACATAAAACAGGAAATAATTAAGAACTGAAGTTGACTTAGAAAACCAGAGGAATCAAACAAGAATGACACACATGCTTGTGTTCATTCCTTGAATAATCTTATCATCTATATATCAACATATGAGCATTACTAACAACAATCTCATTAATTATGAATTAATTAATGAAATTATGCTTAGGTGTATAAGCCTGGTGGCAGTATTCATTATGTACTGGAGAGGTGACAATATCTGGTGGGGAAAGCTGAGATTTACAGTAGTCTAGACGTGATATAATGAGAGAGTGAATAAGAATTTTGGTGGCATCTAGGGATGATAATTGATCATATCTTGCATATGTTCCTTAGGTTAAAGTGACATACGAGAAGTGAAGGACAGGGCAGAATCTAGGATAACCCCAAGGCACCAGGTCTTGGGAGACTGGGTGATAGTGGAATTGTTTAACTATAATAGATTCTTCTGGGATGTTACAGGTATTTGGGGGAAAGAGAGGTTTAATTTTACAGTAGTATTGTGACATCCAAGTACTGACAGAAGACAGACAGCGAGAGACCTGAGTTAAGAACTCTGGGTTAAGATCAGAGGAGGAGAGATAGATCTGAGTATTGTCCACATAGAAGTGGTATTGGAAACCATGTGAGTTGAGAGAGAATAATAAGGGGCCCAGGACAGAGCTTTGAGGAACCCCAACAGAAAAAGGTAGGCAAGAAGATGATACTCCATTGTAGGAGACACTGAAGGAAGGATTTGTGAGGTACGAAGAGAACCAGGACAGGGCCTGCTATTTTAACTTAGAGGCAGATTTATCAAAGGTCGAGGTGAATTTTCGAATGAAAAAAATTCGAATTTCAAGTGATTTTTTGTGTACTTCGACTAGGGAATAGTCCAAATTCAATTCAAATTTAAAAATTCGACTTTGACCATTCGCCATCTAAAACCTGCCGAATTGCTGTTTTAGCCTATGGGTGACCTCCTATTTGGAGTCAATTAGTGGACTTTGAAAAATCGAAATTCTATGTTTTTTTACTTCGATTCCTTCACTCGAGCTTAGTAAATGTGCCCTTAAATGTCTGGTTGCCTTTGACTTAATTCTACTAGATACTGTCAGCATCGGACTGGGGGCCTGGGCACCCTTAGCTGCAACCCCGTCCCCTGCGCCAACCATTTTTTTTCTTTCAGCTGCGCGTGGGCCAGGGAGGGAGGAACGGCTTCCACGCAAGGACAGATCTGGGCCGACACTGGATACTGTATATCATGACCTGGATAAATAAGAGTTTTCATAGACATCATACTAACAATTCTGTTTAATCAGTATCTGAGGAAATAAAATAGCTTACATACACAGGCAAACCAAAAAAACACAAACAACCCTCATTCCAACCTCTTGGTTATATAAATACAAAACACATATTTTTTTTAACTTGAATTATATACTTACAAGATTCTACGGAAATAAACTGCAGTATATATGATAGTTATGCTATTATAAGGATGGATAATAAACGATTATTAATAACTAAAAATAAACACTAACAGCAGCATAATTGCTTCTGGAATCAGGAAAAGTTACTGTGACCTGAATTATTTCAGTTTTGACATCAAATTGCACTAATATGTTGTTTAAATTAGCCTGGAAACCATCATAAATAACCATGGCCCCAAAATGAGCAGATACAATAATGCAGCTGAGTGGTGATGGTTCATCTGTTGTCTGTGGTCACTTGACAACTACAAAGTAGCTTTGACCAGCGTTCCCTCTAAAGTATTGGTTCCCAAACTGTCCCCACCATGAAGACTATGTAGGGTGAAATCTAAGGAAAAACTCCTAGATACTTCTGGGAGGGCTAGCTTGGGGATGAACATTACTTTTCTAGCCTAGCTCTTCGTGGAGTTATATTTAGGGATGCAAACCGGTTTTGGGTTTTGTTATCCAGAATGCTCTGGATCAGGGGGTGTTCAAGATAAGGAGTCTTTTATTTGGCTCATCATACTTTGTCTGCTACAAAGTAATTTAAATATCAAATAATCCTAATAACATTGGGTTGCCTCCAATTATGATTAATTACAGTATATCTTAGGATCAAGTACAAGGTAATGTCTTATTATAACAGAGAAAAATTAAATCATTTATAAAAATTAGAATTATTTGCTTATTATGGAGTCTATGGAAGATGGCCTTGCCATAATGCAAAGCTTTTGGATATCTGTATAACAGATCCCATAGCAGTAGTATAGAATGTGTCATTCACTTTTGAGCCAGTAAATAGTTATTTTATAAAAGTTACTATCCTGCTTTTCCCCACATTGCATACCTTCAGATTCCAGAAAAAGCTACTGCTGACTGGCTGTCATTGTAATTATGCACAGGCTTCAAATTTCCTGCATGTGGCAGAAGGATTTTAACCCCCATGAAACATACCTCTAGCCCCTCTACAGAGTAGGATGGTGGTTACGCCACTAAATTGTTTGGAAAGTGAAAAATCCCTTAAGGCAGAAAGATTGGGAGGAAGTCGCACAGAACATGGCAGAAAATTCCAGAGAAGGGCTGCAGCTCATGTTAAGTCTTGAATGTTATACAGTAATGAGAGAGCCAGGTCAATAGAGGAGCATAACAAGAGTTTGTTGAGTACTTGAATATAAGTTCAGAGATGTGGGCTGGAGCAGAGTTATGAACTGCTTTTTATCTCAGGGTCATTTGCTGGAATTTTATACTGAAAGGTACTAAATGCCAGTGGAGAAAC
The DNA here is from genome assembly GCA_038501925.1 of Xenopus petersii. Classification (NCBI taxonomy): domain Eukaryota; kingdom Metazoa; phylum Chordata; class Amphibia; order Anura; family Pipidae; genus Xenopus; species Xenopus petersii. Next base: position 93,015,143 of record CM076687.1, on the reverse strand, counting down.
TGCCAGTGTGGCATAGTAAAGAAGGAGCAGCTGCTGAAGTGTATGAGCCTAGTAGCAATATTCATTAGGAACCAGAGAGGAGCAATTCTCTGATGGGAAAGGACAATTAATAGAGAGTTACCACAGTCAACAAATGAAATGACAAGCGAGTGGATCAGAATTTTGATTGCATTGTGCATGATAAATGAGCGTACTTTAAAAATAGTCCTTAGATAAAGTGACATGATTTAGTAAGTGATTGGATATTAGAAATGAAGACCAGAGCAGAATTAATGATAACCCCAAATCATTGTGCCTGGAAAAGTAGGGTAAAAATGGAGATGTTAACTGTGATAAACACATATTGGATGTTATGGGATTGGGGAAAGAGAACCATTTCTGAGAGGTTTAATTTAAGGCAGCAGAGAGAACAGATAAGCAGGAAGAGACCAGAGCACTGGATCTAGATCAGATGAGGAAATATAGCTCTGAGTATTGTCAGCATAAAGGAAGTATCAGATACCAAATTAATTGATTAGTTGATCAAGAGAGGAAGTATAAAGAAAATATAATATGAGGTTATTTTTCATTTGAAGCAACGTAGGGGGTTCTTCACAGTCAGGACAGTGAGGTTGTGGAATGCACTGCCGGGTGATGTTGTGATGCTGATTCAGTTAATGACTATAAGAATGTCTTGGATGATTTCTTGGACAGACATAATATCAAAGGCTATTGTGATACTAAACTAAAAAGAATGGAGGGGTGTGTGTATGGATGCTGGGTTTTCATTTGGAGGGGTTGAACTTGATGGACTGTCTTTTTTCAACCCAATTTAACTATGTAACTATGTTAGGAAAGAGCCTGAAGGAGAAACTGACCAAGCAATGTCAAAGGTAAACAGATAAGCAGGAAAGGGAAGAGTCACAAATACCAAGAAGATAGTGGAACTGGAGAAAGAGAAACTGGAAGCAGCAGAGAGACATTTTCACCCCTTGTGAATAACTGCAAAGTTCTAAGTTAAGCGAAATGCTCCATTAGAAATTAGGCCCTAGATGTGAAGATCTTTTTGTCATTATACTTAAACTGTATCCCATGGATATTTAAAGTGCACCACCTTTAAAGTGCACCGCCTTTAAAGTGCTTTCTAACTGTCTGTTTTAATTTAAATTGAAAAATAAAATAAAACCTGTAAACAAATTTTAAAAAAAGCAAGAGAAATCTAGGTATTAGTAATGAGAAGTGGTTTTTGGCTTTAGCTGATAACTGAGCAGAGGTTGGCATAAAATTGTGCTGGTTTTTTAGAGAGGAATTGCTAACATTGCTAACATTTCTGATGAATTGCTAAACAAACCTGCTGTAATGTACTAGAATCGTTTTATAGGAAAGCAGAGCAGATGTGTAGCTGTAAAAGTCTCTGACCAGAATTTGTGCCAGCAGTACTCAAGTGCATGTGCATGACCATCTTTGGAGAGCTTTTGTATGAGCTGCATGCCAAGGTTGGGGATGTTATTGTTTAATTTTGACTTTATGTAGTTGTAAAATTCTCTCAAAAAACGAAATGGTCAGTAGCAGTGATGGGCGAATAAATTCAGCAGATGCGAATTCGCAGCTAACCGCTAGCAAAAAATCCGCCACATCAAAAATATTTGGGTGCGCATCAGAATAGTCACGACCATAAAAGTTGACGCTCGTCAAAATTATTCAGACGCCCATTGACTTGAATGCATTTGGACAAAATAGGCAATGGTATAAAAATTGTTGCGGGAGCCTAAATGATGCGCGCCAAAATAATTTGACGCCCATTGACTTCAATGTGTTTCACAAAACGAGACAAATTCGCCCATCACTAGTAGTACTAGTCAGTAGTACTCAGATCTGGTTAGGTTGAAACACAGGAGAAATCTAGGAAGTAAACTCAAAAGCTCTACTAATATTTCCATCTATTCCATCTATTGTCATATAGTATAAAACTCACTTTCCTCTTCTACGCCACAATTTTTTCAGTGGCAGATACACAAGAAAATGCCCTTTTTGCAGATATTATAGGGCCAGCTTAGCCATTTTGAATATACAACTAAAAAGCTATGTATAGGGGTCTGTTGTCTTGATTTATTTGTGTTTGTCTCTTTTTTTGTTTTCAGCAGGGCTGTATTTCTACTGATGCATAAATTACTATTCTATTGATGAATAATTTGTGGCACTCAAACAATTGCTGAACTACAGCACCCATAAGGGAGAACTGGATGTTAGAGAAGGCAGAGAGTTAGAGGGCCCACACAGGTAAGCCATGACTGTTCTATGCCTTTGATTTATTTATGAGTTTGTCTTTTTCCCCTTTAGCAGACTGTACCACTGCCAAATATTTCAAGGATTTGTCTTTAATGATCATAAGGTGAATTTATTTTTTCTTTATCTTCCCCAGAAATATGCAAAAGGTAGAAAGAGACTTTTGCATTACTATGCAAAAAACATAAATTATGTAGAAGATGTAAAATTATGCAAAGCACAATTCGTGCAGAGCATATAATCGCATAATTGTTCTGGGTGCCATTGATTAACAGCAGTGGAGTCAAACACAAACGCTTCTGGCTACTGATAAAACTTTAGTTTCAAAAAGAGCAAAAACAGCAGGACTGGTATTTAAATTCAGCAGGCGAATTATACAGGTCATTTTATCTAGTCATTTAACAGAGCCAACAAAAAAGATAAACCACAGGTATGGATCACACAGAAACTGGTAGAGATGGCTCCAGAGATCAGCTTAGAGCTGGGAAATATCCTTTATTACAACAGGATTTTTTGTGTATAAACATACAGAAAAATAAAAATCCAGTGCTTAATAAATGGAGGATTAGAGACCAGAGAAAATAATTTATTTAAGAAATCATTTCTTTGGGATGTCTAACAGATCTGTTTTTATTATAAAAAAGCATAATAATATAAAACTTTCCACAAATACCCCAAACCATTAAATCCAATTATGAGGGACTCCTCAATAAAGTAAGACAAGACCTTAAAGGGATACTGTCATGGGAAAAAAAAACATTTTTCAAAATCAGTTAATAGTGCTGGTCCAGCAGAATTCAGAACTGAAATGCATTTCTCAAAAGATCAAACAGATTTTTTGAGGCTTAAAGCTCCCCATAGACGCGACGATTCTTCTTGCCGAACGACCGATTTTAGGGAAGCCCGACCAATCCTTGAAATTATCGTGCGGTTAGTGGTATTCGAACGATCGCACATCTTACAATTTTTAGTCCGACATCTGTCGGGAAATTGATCGGCCAGGTCAAAAAATCTTTGTCGGCCCCAGTGCAATCTATCTATGTTTGCAGGGACAAGCAGGCAGCTCCCCTTTGTTTTCCTGGCAAATTGGTCTTTTTAGTTGATGGTAAATTCGTACGATCGTACGATCGTTCTGAGAAGATCGTGGTCTCACGATCAGGATCTGACCTTTTAAAAATCTCAACATCTATGGCCAGCTTTATTCCCAGATACGCCTCCCACGCCACTGGATAAGTTTAGATTTACATCTTACAACAAAATTACCCCCTACCCAGATAGAATCCTTTTGGGGCTCTAAAGACTCACCTGAGAAAACCATATCTTACCTATATAAATGTATCCAACACATCAAAATGTCCCCAAGCGAGTCTTTTAAAGTTAAATGGGAGGAAGAATTAGTTCGTACAATAGCAGGAGGAGGATTGGGATAAAATAGTTTTTTTAACGCATTCCACCTCAGCAAAATACAGGAGTTAAATTATAAAATTATGAGCAAATGGTATAGGAGACCGGAAAAATTAGCTAAAATATACAAAACATTACCACCTACATGCTGGAGGCGTGAAGATGTATCTCACATCTTCTGGGGATGCCCAAAGCTATCAGACTACTAGACTTAGATAAGAGACCTTATTAAAGACATAACAGATGTGGAGATCCCAAATGAACATTTAAACCTGCTTTTACATCACACCACTAGGCCAATACGGGCCATAAGACTATAATCCCAATTATGTTGGACACAGCAAAACTGTTAATACCTATAAACTAGAAACAATACACACCACCAAAAATCAAGGACTGGCTCCATAGGATTTCGGAAATAGAAAGATTTGAGAGCTATAAGAGCTCATCCACACAAGAAACTCAGAAACGTATTCAAAAATGGTTTTATTGGCAGCAGTTTATAGTTTCAGATAAATATAAAGCATTTTTACAGTCATAAACTGGTCTGTACAAGACGAAATAGATTGATCAAACATAGGGCCTATCTGTAGTGATGGGCGAATTTGTCCCATTTCACTTCTCCGAAAAATTAACGAATTTCCAGTGAAATTCGCAAGACGTTGAAAATCCTCTTTTTTTTGGTAGTTTTGTGAATTTATTCGCCGGCAGCGAAATGCGGGAATTCACGCCTGCCAAATAAATTCGCCCATCACTACCTTTCTGGAATTGGTGTGGACGGTGGGGTTCAAATCTTGGCGTTGCCTCTTATTTTGCCAGTTCTCCTGATAAAAATGTATTCACAGACGGGAACTTGATGGGAGCTTACCTATCTTCTTGATCCGATCACGTTGATATGTGCATAGGGTAGGCATTATGGCCTTATTATATGTTTCGATACACATGTAGTGATTAACAGATGGCATTGTTATTACATTTGAAAAGGCGTAATTTGAAGGGGCGAAACAGCTATCCACAATCCGCCCTGACACACAATTAGCTATATCAGCTAGTGATCTTCCTTTCTCTCTCTTTTCCTTTCCTCTTTCTGTGTCCATGATTTCATACATTCAAGAGAGGATGATGTTGCCACATACAAACATGTTATCCTTGTTATGTAAATATAAGAGATAGTATGTGAAATATATTATACCTTGTGTTTGATATATCATCCTGATTGTAAATACTTTTCTACTTCTATATTGCTAAAAACTTCTAATAAACTTGAATTTTTTTTAAAAAAAAAAAGCATAATAATATAAAAGATGTAAAAGATAAACGGCTTTACACCATTACACTCAACTGTTAACAATGTGTTTTTTTTTTTTCTTTTTAGTTAGGTGTTCAGGGCAAAAATAACACATTGAAAAGATGCTACCTCTCAGGTAAATATACAGCTGTATATAAATAGAACATGGAGAGGCCCATTTATCAAAGTAAATTTACTAAGTGGCTAAAATTCGCCAGCGATGGCTTTGCAGCCATCGCAACACTTTGCCAAGCGAAAATTCGCTTAGACAAAGATAGTTTACTAAAATGCAAAGTAGCGTCCAGGGCGCCGAACGCTGGCGAATTTTAGCCACTTAGTAAATTTACTTTGATAAATGGGCCTCTCCATGTTCTATTTATATACAGCTGTATATTTACCTGAGAGGTAGCATCTTTTCAATGTGTTATTGAACGCACATGACCAGGGGCACAGGGGCACATGACCAGGGGCAGCTGGGAAATTGACAAAATGTCTAGCCTCATGTCAGATTTCAAAATTGAATATAAAAAAATGTGTTTGCTCTTTTGAGAAATGGATTTCAGTGCAGATTTCTGCTGGAGCAGCACTATTAACTCATGTGTTTTGTGTTTCCCGATGACAGAATTCCATAGGATTTTGTTTCTCTTTTCCTGTATATTGTATCTATTACATAGGTAGGCGTCTCTGTTTAATTTGCATCATAATAACATTTTCATTGAATCTGTAATGGTGTAAAAAATAAGCACAGTGGACACTTTTATCAAATATAATTGCTACAACTGGTGCTGATATTAGACTAAAGGCAGAGGGCTTTTATTACAGAGATGACATGTCGGGTAATCATTTAAATCTAAAACTGCTGGTGATATAAAATCATTCCCTAACGTACATGGCTTGAGTTTTCTCACAGCATGGTTTTTCAGAAATCATGCCAGTGCAATTAAAGAGAAGTGAAAGATGAAGTATGAAAAAGAAGAGTATATACTGTATGAACCTGATTGGATTCTGTTTTGAAAACTTTTTAACTTAACAAAATATTGATAGTAGCATTTTAAAAAAAGCTTCTGCGTCATAGAAAACACTAAGGGGCCCATTTACTTAGCTCGAGTGAAGGAATAGAAGAAAAAAAACTTCGAATTTCAAATGTTTTTTCTTGGCTACTTCGACCATCGAATGGGCTACTTCGACCTTCGACTACAACTTTGATTTGAACGATTCAAACTAAAAATCGTTTGACTATTCGACCATTCGACCATTCGATAGTCGAAGTACTGTCTCTTTAAAAAAAACTTGGACCCCCTAGTTTGCCACCTAAAAGCTACCGAAGTCAATGTTAGCTTATGGGGAAGGTGTAAATTTGCTAGGACAACGCTAATTTACTAAAATGTGAAGTTGTGTCCAGGGCGCCGAACGCTGTCAAAGTTTTGCTAGCATTACTTCCGCAATAAAACCGAAGATGCGCTAGCGTTGTCTAATTTGCATACGGTAGGAAATTATAAAGTTGAATGGACGTATATGTTGCAGCAAATACATTACATTACACAAGTCCAGGGAACCTTAATAAAGACAATAGAGTTGTTATAATGCCCTACACATGAGCCCACTGTATAGTTTATGTTCCATATGTTAAAAAATGTATGGGGGATCCCGGTTACCCAAAAAAAGATTTACAGATTTGTGCAGACTATTTTTTGTGACTTAGAAAAATTTTCCACTAAAAATTGAGGAACATCTATGCACTCCAATGCACTTTGCCTGATCTGAGGTAGCGAAAGCAAGTCTGGCAAAAGAGGTAACATTTAATAAAATCCGCATCTTGGTAAATTTGTGCAGTAACGTCCATTCGCTAGAGCAAAAATTCGCCTGGCGATAGAGTGCGAATGATCGCTAGTTGTGCTAGTTACGCCTGGCCTATCAGTAAATCGGCAAAGTGCCTAAAAGATGTACCGCTGGTGACGTTTTGCCAGCGTTAGTCACTTCGGCCTTTAGTAAATCTGCCCCCTAGAAAGGTAAAAACTGTGACTGAAATATATTTCTCTAGAGATATTTATCAAATGCAAGTGTAGGGATTTTGTTTTGCAAGTACTTTTTATAACATTTGCATAAACATTAAGGGGCAGATTTACCAAGGGTCGAATTTCGAAGTGGAAAATACTTCGAAATTCGACCAGCGAATTGGATTACTTCGACTTTGAATGTCGCGGTCGTAGTTTTTTTTAATCTAATTTGGCCAAATTCGTTTGAACGAAAATCGTTCAGTCGTACGATGAAATCATTAGAATCATTTCATCGATCGAGCGATTTTCCTTCGCCTTCTAAAAACTTAGCCAAATCTTGGCTATAGATTCTAGAAGGTCCCCATAGGCTAACATTGCAATTCGGCAGGTTTAAGGTGGCAAAGTGTCAAATTCAAACTTTTTTTAAAGAGACAGTACTTCGATTTTCGAAGTCGAACTTGAAGTCGAATTTGGTCTATTCGATGGTCGAAGTACCCAAAAAATAGTTCGAAATTCGAAGTTTTTAACTTTGAAAAATCACTTTGACCTTTGGTAAATCTGCCCCCAAGAGAATGTTAATCAATTTCTTTCAAAAGCTTTCTTGAATTTTTCTGAAATTGTCTGCAAAAACATGTGCAGTTTACTACTGATTTATTTACAGGTATTTAGAACAAGCGTGATATTGTAATATGAAGATAGGTTCAGGAAGTACGGTACATCTGCACGGTTTTGCTATCTTGAGTTCTTTAACAAACATGCTTGCCAACAAAAAAAGCGTGAATCCTCCTCTGCAATCAGTACAGATGGTTATCTCAGTTGGGTCTGACTCCATCTTGATACACAAGTGAAATTAACTAATTATTAAGCAATATGGCAGAGCATCACTAATGTCAATTTTGAGCCCCCTAAACAGTTTGACTGCATAATTTTGGAAGCATAACGTTACAGTACATCTGTGGATGAATACGAGACGCAATAGGTGCATGCATAATTGACTTGGTAATGCAGAAATTCCTGTTGCTATTTGTTTTCTTGAAGCACAAATTAAATAAACAGAATCTGCTGCCTAAGCTACTCGTGCAGATTTCAAATAATCATGAAAAGCAAAATCTGAACAAACCCATGAGGTGGTCCACAGCAGTTAGAAAGGAAGTAACCTTTTAGTTTTGATGGATAAATGACAGCCTTTTGGTAATAATAATAAACCGTACTTCCTATATAATAGTTAATATAATAGCTCTTTGATAAAAAAAAAAAAAGATGCACGGTCAAATGCTCAATTTAAATAACCCTGTTATAAATAATTAGGCATAAACTTTGCGAATTATTTGTTCCTTGCTTCTGTTAAAACAATGTGCATTCCATATTAATTCAGCATGAAGAAAAAGATATATCATTGATTGGCTCAAGTGGGCAAAATTACAAGTTTTTGGAAAATATACTGTAAGTGTAATGTGTTATTGCGTGGCTGCAGGTGGTTTGACAATCATCAACAAGTTCTGTTGACTTAAAGGAGAACCAAACCCTTAATTATAAAAACCCCTACCCCCCTACCCTACATAGACCCTCCTCCCTGCTCCCCCCAGCCTAGATGTTAAATTGCCCTTAAGTCTTTACTTATCCCTCGTTGCAGATTCAGCACATCGAAACTCCTGGAAGTAAGCGCCGTATCGGCGCATGTGCAGTTGGAGCAGTCTGCCAGCTTTAAACAACTGTGCATGCGCCGAAAGTCACGGAAATTGCCGATGTGAAGGAAAAAGAACCGGAGAAGACCATAGAGCCGGAAGATGGTGCCCGTTAGCTCCGCTAAATCCGCAACGGGGGTAAGTAAAGACTTAGGGGCAATTACGGCCGGTAACACTTAGGCTGCGCGGGAGCAGGAGGGGGTCTATGTAAGGTAGGGGGTAGGGTTTTTTATGATTAAGGGTTTGGTTCTCCTCTAATGGAGAACTAAAGCTTTACTAAAGATGTAGGCTAGAAATGTTGTACATTATGTTTTGGGCTTCTGTACCAGCCAATGGCAACCAAAACCCTTTAGCAAGGAAGATCTGTGTCTCCAAAGTTGCCCCAGTAACTCCCCATCTTCCTTTTTGCTGATTCACTGCACATGCTCTGTGCTGCTGTCAGTTATTGAATGTTACAATATAAGGCTGATTAGTAATTAATACAGATAATTACTACATGGCAGCACAGAAACCAGTGCAACTGGCACCATCATTTATTAATCAGCCCTGTAGCATCAGTTTTTATTACAGGCCATCCTCATTTTCAGTTTGATCATTTGCGACAACCCCTTTGCTTTTCAACAGCTGCTCAGAGCCCACTGAGCATGTGAGTGTTGCAGACACTTTCCAAGATGGTGACCCTCTGTGACAAGTTTGAAGTCCTGGATCATTGCTGCTATTGACAAGCTGAAACTTTAGGCTAGTGCAATAAGTTAAGTATATAAAATAAGGCATTTTTAGCAGTATTCATTTCTGGGGGTTTTGTTCTCCATTGTTCACTTTTCTGCACAACTTTACGGGTGTACACAATGTATAATATGTGTAATATGGAAACTGTTGCGGTTCTGACAGCATTTGCCAGAAGTCTAAATAAGAAGTGTTCAAAGCACATTGTATTTTAGTATGCTAAAATTCCTAACATGGGACCTCATCAACACTTGTAATTTTTGCTACAGAAGGCCTATAAGTAGTCCAATCTTATTGGGAGAATACATATTACTTGTACTAGATACACCTAAAAGCCCAGTTTGAATATAAATTAGGATGAGATTTGCTGAGGAAGACATGTTTATTGTATTAGATATACTGATATACTAATGTTTTTAATTATACTGTATATAACCTGGTGAGCTGAATGATCTGCAAAAGTCTGCCAATCTCTGTTTTTAGGTACATATTATATATATATATATATATATATATATATATATATATATATATATATATATATATATATATATATATATATATATATATATATATATAAAATCATAACATCACTCTCACCACCTCCCCCTCCCCAGCATGCTACCAATAGAACAATGGGAAAATAATAAAATAACAGCTCAGTTCCCTGGAAGATATGAGAATAACACTTAATAGTTAAAATCCAGGTCTCGCTGCAACTCACTTCATTGAGTAGGAGAAACAATAGCTTATCTGAAAGCAGTTCCATTGTGAAATTCTGGCTCTTTCTGAAAGCACATGACCAGGTACAATGACCTATCATGGCTGCCTACACACCAATATTACAACTAAAAAAATGCTCTTGTTGGTCCAGGAATAAAATGTTATAGTGAATTATTTGTAATGTAATTTAGAAAATAAAAAGTACAGCATAAAAATCATGGCAGATTCCCTTAAAAAAAAACAACAGATAAATATTCTTGTCAAGCAAGAAAAATGTGCATGAGGCAGGAAATTGCAACAATTCATACAATAACGACAGAGCGATAGATTCAATGACAGAGTCATAAAGAACAGGTGTTCAAAAGTGGTTCCCCAAGGAGACACAAGAGCAATGGGAAAACCAAAGAGCATATTTTCTCTGCAGCCACCTTGCGTCAACAGAGCCCGATCAGACTGTGCACAGAGAGCTTTGTACTATATGCAGCATAGAAGCTACATGCTTGATGAACAATTACAGGCATTTACTTTCTCTCCATACTACTCAGTATCTCATCAGTCTTTTTTCCTGACACAGCCACGCACACTTTAAGCCAAGCATTATGACGCCTCTCAAGAGTCATTGTCAGAATGAAGTTATTACCGTGAAGAGGTTTAATGTAAGCAAAGTGAAGAGCTGTTCAAAGGCCTGTAATAGAGAATCTAATAATCCAGCATAATACCAAAACAACCAAATGATGTTTGGAGTGCAAATAACTGTCTATACAAGCTGTAATCACGGCTTTTGTTCCCATCTTTTATCATTCTCTTCTCCTGGTGTTCTTTTAGAGGAGACACTGAGCTGTCACATCCAGTGAACCTGGGCTAATCCACTTGTTCTACACTCTGGATAATGTCACATTGCTTTTGGTCTTCTTTTCTACCCAAAAGAAATTGCCGAGAAATAGCTTCTTAATAAATACAATAATACACGGACAAAGAAACAAGGTACACTGTCACCAAAATAAATAATTGTTTTGGGAAACAAATCCACCCAATCCCCCAAAAAGAATTTCTCTAGGAAAGATACTAGGGGTTTTTTTATGATTTTCCGAGTACTCATGTGACTAATGCTATATATTTTCTGTCAAACAACAGAGGATTATCTTGGTTTATGTTGTTTTATGGAAGCATGTTGAGAATATATACATTTCAAGAATTAAGGGGCCATTGGTAACTGCATGTGCAGGGTGCAAAGTGCATTTTTGATGCAATTTCTAAAGTTTTTTTTATCTTAAATGCAGCTTCCCCTCCCCACAATTCCAGCATAAATGCAGCTTGTGGAGTAAAGAGACTTGCTTATTTACTTAAGAACTAGAACTTATGTTCTAGGACTCAGCCTAAGGAATTTAAAGTGCAGTTCTACGAAAAAGCTTAGGTGATTATCCCTGGTGATGGTGGATAATGACCTTTAAGGGATACTGTCATGGGGAAAACATTTTTTATCAAAATGAATCAGTTAATAGTGCTGCTCAGAATTCTGCACTGAAATCCATTTCTCAAAAGAGCAAACAGATGTTTTTATATTCAATTTTGAAATCTGACATGGGGCTAGACATATTGTCAATTTCCCAGCTGCCCCAAGTCATGTGCTCTGATAAACTTCAATCACTCTTTACTGCTGTACTGCAAGTTAGAGTGATATCACCCCCTCCCTTTTTCCCCCCAGCAGCCAAACAAAAGAACAATGGGAAGGTAACCAGGTAACAGCTCCCTAACACAAGATAACAGCTGCCTGGTAGATCTAAGAACAACACTCAATAGTAAAAACCCATGTCCCACTGAGACACATTCAGTTACATTGAGAAGGAAAAACAGCAGCCTGCCAGAAAGCATTTCTCTCCTCTCCTGCAGGCACAAGTCACATGACCAGGGGCAACTGGGAAAGTGACAAAATGTCTAGCCCCATGTCATATTTCAAAATTGAATATAAAAAAATCTGTTCTTTTGAGAAATGGATTTCAATGCAGAATTCTGCTGGAGTAGCACTATTAAAGGAAAACTATACCCCCAAAATGAATACTTAAGCAACAGATAGTTTATATCAAATTGAATGCCATGTTAAAGAATCTTACCAAACTGGAATATATATTTACATAAATATTGCCCTTTTACATCTCTTGGCTTGAACCACCATTTCGTGACTCTATCTGTGCTGCCTCAGAGATCACCTGACCAGAAATACTACAACACTAACTGTAACAGGAAGAAGTGAGGAAGCAAAAGGCAGAACTCTGTCTGTTAATTGGCTCATGTGACCTTACATGTGGTTTGTATGTGAGCACAGTGAATCTTACGATCTCAGGGGGCGGCCCTTATTTTTTAAAATGGCAATTTTCTATTTATGATTACCCAATGGCACATACTACTAAAAAAGTATATTATTATGATAATGGTTCATTTACATGAAGCTGGGTTTTACAAATGAGCTGTTTTACTCAGTATCTTTTAATAGAGACCTACATTGTTTGGGGGGTATAGTTTTCCTTTAACTGATTCATTTTTAGAAAAAAAATTTTTCCCATGACAGTATCCCTTTAAACTTGCTAGATTAACAACACCAAAATAATTGCTCGCCTAAAACGAGCTGAATTCATTATAAACCTGATATAAAGTAAAAAGTGCTAGTGCGATTTATTAAATAAATTAAATTCATTAATCCCCCTTTACTAAGGGTTAAAGTGACAAGTGCTATTATCGATGCAAATGAATTAAATAAATTCATTAGCCATTCCCTTCCAAGGGTTAAAGTGACTGAGTGCTAAATTGAAGGAAAGTGCTTGCAAGGTGCTTATAAATAATCCTTGATTAATAAATAATTAGCAGCGATGGTTTCAACTAATATGACGGATAATATTAATTCATTAGACAATGGCTATGCAGAATAGTTAAATCCCAATTCATCAAATTAAATGACTATGATTGCTCAGTTTTCAAGAGTAAGTAGGAAATAGAAATAATAGTAGGTGGAGAAGTCCCAAAGGAGCTAGCTTATAATTTTTTTTTTTTTTTTTAATCTAGGGACCCCACAAAGCTGTAGAAGTCAGCGCTTCTGTGACTGTGGTCTCGTTTTTACCTTGCCTGGCTGAGATAAGAGCTAGCTTCCCTAAAAAAACCACAACTCACAGGAGCTCATTTATCAACACTGGGCAAATTTGCCCATGGGCAGTTACCTATAGCAACCAATCAGTGATTAGCTTTTTGAAGCCAACTGCAAGTAGAACAATAAATGCAGCAATTTGATTGGTTGCCATGGGTTATTGGCCATGGGAAAATTTGCCCAGTGTTGATAAATGACCCCCACAGAGTGCTTAAGAGAGAAAACAGATTGCTTAGAGAAAGATTGTGATTTCTGAGCAAAAGGAAAAAAAATCACAGCTTCTGTGGATTCCCTTAAAAGCACCCCCAAAGTGTAGGTAAAAATGGTACAAACCGTTTGTTTCAAAAGAAGAAGTGCCGACGCGCGTTTCGCAATAGCTTTAACAAAGGCAATGTGGCTTCACGGAGCATAAGTGCAGCTGTGAGAAAACTTGCACCTGCCACAAATGAGTCCAATGCATTAAGACGTCTGGAATTGGGCACAAGATGCAGTCAAAATTGACAGCTGGACTGTGTCATTTCCAGTGCCCCAACTCGGAGTCAGAGACATTTGTTTATGATTCTTTAGGTACCAGTGTTCTGTGCCTATTGGCATGGCCTGCTGTTTTACCATGGAATTATCACCACCCACTAGGTGCACTTGCACAAGTTTCATTACAGAGACTGGGCAGGTGCATAGGCAACTGGCTTGAATACAAGTATGGGATCCATTATCCAGAAATCTGTTATCCAGAAAGCTCAGAATTACAGAAAGACTGTCTCCCTTAGACTTTATTTTATCCAAATAATCCCTTTTTTTTTTTTTAAATGATTTCCTTTTTCTCTGTAATAATAAAACAGTACTTTGTACATGATCCAAACTAAGATAATTAGTCCTTATTGGAAGCAAAACCAACCTATGGGGTTGACTTAGGGGGTTATCTATCAAGGTCCGAATTTATCTCAGTATTTCTAATATCCAACTCCGAGCAACTCAGAATTCCCGAATGGACCTTATTTATGAAGAAGAAAGTCCGAAAAAATACTCAGAAAACTTCTGAGCTTTCCCCGATATTTTCCGTGAAAAACTAAGATTTTTTTAATCTCCGAAATCATCAGAAATCGATACGGACATCAGCGCAGACACTGGGGCCTTCCCCGTTGACTTATAAAGGACCTGGAGAGCTTTTAGATGCCAGAGTTGTGTATTCTGAGTTTTTAGACCATCGAACTTTAATAAATCTCGAATAATTTGTGAGTTTTGTTTTTTTGCTTTGAAAACTACAAATTATTTGGTTCGGAGTTTTGGATATTCGGAGCTTGATAAATAACGCCCAAATTCACTAAGATGCGAAGTTGCGCCAGGCGCAACTTCGCCGCACTTCGCCAGGCGTATTTTCACCAGCGCTCCGCAAATTCACTAAAATCCGAAGTTGCGCACAGGGGTAGCGTTAGTTTGTGAAGTTGCGTTAGCGTTGATTCGCTATGTAAAGCGAAGTTACGCTAGCGAAGGCTAATTTGCATACGGCGCGAAATTCAAATTTCAATGGAGGAACACGTATCAGCACTACAAATGCCTTGAAAACCTTCAAATCAGCAAATATAAATTTTATTTTGCCCTACACATGTGCCCACTGTCTAGGTAAGCTGTCATGAGTCAGGAAATGTAGGGGGGAAGGAGGGGAGCCCCAAAAATATTTTCGATCTTTTTCAGCCTATCACCCATCATGTAGAAAATTTGCCAGCGTTTTTTGGGACTTAGAAAAAAAATTTACTTTTTTTGAAACAATCCCTATCTACTCTATTGCGCCTCGCCTGGTCTGAGGTGGCGAAGGAAGTCTATCGTAAAAGGTAGCGTTCAGTACACTGCGCAAGTTAGTGAATTTGCGTAGTTACATCGCTAGCGAAAATTCGCCTGTCGTAAGGGTGCGAAGTAACACTAGCGAATTTACGCCAGCGTTCGTTAGTGAATTTGCGAAGTACTGAAAATGCAAAACGCTAGCGAATTAACCCTAGCATTCGGCGCTTCGGCGCTTAGTGAATTTGCCCCTTAATGTTTACATGCTTTTCTAGTAGATGTAAGGTATGAAGATCTGAAAAACCCCAGGGGGCAAATTTACTAAAGGGTGACGTGACTAACATGGGTGAAAATTCACCAGCGTGAAGTCATTTCGGTACTTCACCGATTTAATAACGGTCGATAGCATAACTTCGCTAGTAAGGGGATAAACTCTAGCGGTACTTCGCTCCCTAACCCCTGGTGAAGTTGCGCTCTGGCAAATGGACATAACTACACAAATTCACTAAGATGCAGATTTTACTGAAATTACCTCTTGCTCCAGACTTGCCTTCGCCACCTCAGACCAGGCGAAGTGCAATTGATTAGATAGGACTTCCTAAAAAAATTTATGAACATTTTTCTAAGTCCCAAAAGAAACTAGCGTCTTTTCCTTTTTCAGGGTGCTAGAAAGTTCACACTTTGATAAATTTGCGGATTAAAGATATTTCACCTATGCGAAAATTTGCCCAACGAAACGGTGCGAAAGTTCACTAGCGCTAAGCTTTTTCATTCGAGATTTGTCTTCTTATACTTTTAGTAAATTGTCAAATTCGCTGCAAATTGTGATTTTGGTAAACGTCCACAATTTGCCCTTTAGTAAATGTGCCACCATGTCTACATGGGTGTCCATATTCTAGAAATATACAGGCAGGTTCATTGGCTCCTGATAAAACTGTCTGTTATGTTAATGTGATAGGGACTTACCAATGTAAGCTCTGCTTGGGCAGGGATTTATATGCACAATCTCTGTAAAGCAATATTATTAATTTAACATTATTAATGTAATATTAAAATTTCACTTTAACATAACATATCTGATTTTTCCCTTATTCTATCTTAAACTAATTTGCAATTTATTATTTTTTTTATATTTATGTTCTCTTGTGTATTCTGCATTACATTATCAATAGTCATGGTTTGTTTGCATAAAAACAAAGATTTTTTATATAATAAAATCGAGTTATTTGCGCACTATACCCGTCAATATTTTTCATGGTCTGTGTTGTTATTAAAGAGTTAAAAAAAGGAGCAAATAAAGCATCTTTAGAAAGACAACTGCTGGATGTTGATTTTACTTTTTTTTTCCTTTTCAATTTGATTCCTGGCAGGGTACATAACCATTAGGTAATGAAGAAAATAATATTCTGTTCACAAGTTAAGGACATAAGTGTGTGACTTTTGCCTGCATGCAATGCGGAGCAGTCTATAATTAGAACATGTGCTGCCACCTATGACATTGGCCAGCACAGGTTCTGCATGAAAATGTGTTGTTATTGCTTCAAGGTTTTTAAATTTCCATAAAAAGTACTGGACCTAGAGATAATAAAAGGCAGTTTTTGCATCCTCCTCCCCTGTCTAAACTGAAGCAGAATGATATTAATTCTTAACTGCAACCCACACAAAATTCCCCCGTAAATAAAATATAATAAAATATTTAAAATCTTTTAATAAAATGATAAAATATATAAAAGAGATTGTGGTAAAGTTACTAAGCGGCTATAATGCGCCAGTGATGGCTTCGCAGCCATCGCAACACTTTGCCAGGTGAAAATTCGCTCAGACAACGGTAATTTACTAAAATGCAAAGTTGCGTCCATGGTGCCGAACCCTGGCGAATTTTCGCTAACGTTACTTCGGCAATGCGAGCTAATCAAAGCGAAGATGTGCTAGCATTCAGTTCTGCCTAGAGGTCTTCACTCAGGCTAATTTGCATACTGCGGGAAATTTAAAGTTGAATAGTATATGTGGCAGCAAATACATTACATTACACAAGTTCAGGGAACCTTAATAAAGAAAATAGAGTTGTTATATTGCCCTACACATGAGCCCACTGTATAGTTAGGGGCCGATTCACTAAATTCGAGTGAAGGGTTCGAATTAAAAAAAATTAGAATTTCGACGTTTTTTTGGGCTACTTCGACCATCGAATGGGCTACTTCGACCTTCGACTACGAAAATCGAACGATTCAAACTAAAAAGCGTTCGACTATTCGACCATTCGATAGTCGAAGTACTGTCTCTTTAAGAAAAACTTCGACCCCCTACTTCGGCAGCTAAAAGCTACCGAAGTCAATGTTAGCCTATGGGGAAGGTCCCCATAGGCTTGCCTGGGATTTTTTGATCGAAGGACTTTCCTTCGATCGTTGGATTAAAATCCTTCAAATCGTTCGATTAGAAGGATTTAATCGTTCGATCAAATGAAAAATCCTTCGATCGATCGATTGCAGGATTTGCGCAAAATCGTTCGACTTCGATATTCGAAGTCGAACGATTTTAGTTCCCAGTCGAATATCGAGGGTTAATTAACCCTCGATATTCGACCCTTCATGAATCGGCCCCTTAATGTTCCATATGTTAGAAAATGTATGGGGGAAACCGGTTACCCAAAAAAAAAATTGAAGACTTTTGCAGGCTATCACTCTGAAAAAAAGGAAAAGACACCAGGGTTTTTTTGGACTTAGAAACTCTTTCCACTAAAAAATATGACGTACGTAATAAAAAAAGAATGAGGAAGATCTATGCACTCTAGTGCACTTCACCTGGTCTCAGCTGGCGAAGGCAAGTCTGGCGAAAGAGGTAACGTTCAGTATAATTGGCATTTTAGTGAATTTGCAGAGAAACGACCATTCGCCAGATCAAAAATTCGCCTGGCGTTAGAGTGCGAATCACAGCTAGCGTCTATCTCCTTCGCTAGTGAAGTGATGCCTGCACCCATTAGTAAATTGCCAAAGTCCATGAAAATGGTAACGCTGACAAATCTTCACCAGCGTTAGTCGCTTCGCCCTTTAGTAAATCTGCCCCATTATTTTCCTGCTCCTTTGCTAATGTTGGGGATAGTGATGTGGTGAAGACAGTGTTTAGAATACTTACTGGCCTCATTTACTGGCCTGCTCCCCCTGAGAATAGAAAGAAAACGGAGCAGGCACTAAATAGAATCCCGTTCTACCACACCTGAATTGAAATGTCCTTGAAAACTAACATATTCTACTGAACTCATTTATGAGCTAAGGAAACCCTTGTAGTGGGTGCAGTGGTTGTGGTTATCCACAATATGGATCTTCATACCTACTAGAAAATAATTCAAACATTGAATTAACCCAATAGGCTGGTTTTTCCTCCAATAAGGATTAATTATATCTTAGTTTAGCTCAAGTACGAGCTACTGTTTTATTATGAAAGAGAAAAAGGGCATCGTTTATCAAAAAAAATTTGATTTGGTTAAAATGACGTCTATGGGAGACAGCCTTTCCGTAATTCAGAACATTCAGAATCGGTTTCTGGATAACAGATCCCATGCCTGTGCATATATATATGCACAATCTGATCCCTAGCTTTAAATAAAATGTTCTTCTTTATTAATACATCTTTAAACATTGTAGGAATTACAATCTGCACAGCGCAGATATCCAATTTACATGTGAGTATAGTCAGAACCACTCAGAAATTGTATTTGCTAAATCCCATATAAATAAAGCTGCACAAGGCAGTCAAATTCAAACGTTCAAAGCCACCAGCATTCAATAAACTAGGAATTTTCTTTGCAGAACTAAATAGAAAAATGGTACTAGCATTTTCTCTGATGCAATATAGACCTGTGCCACAATGAAAATACATCATTTATTTATATATTTTTATATACTGTGGAAAGCCCATGTTTAGGGGCAGATTTACATAAGGTCGAATATCGATGGTTAATTAACCCTCGATATTCGACTGCCGAATGTAAATCCTTCAAATCGTTTGATCGAACAAAAAATCCTTCGATCGAACGATTAAATCCTTCGAAACGTTCGATTCGAACGATTTTTCTTCGACCTATAAAACATTAGAAAGCCTATGGAGACCTTCCCCATAGGCTAACACTGACTTCGGTAGGTTTTAGATGGCAAACTAGGGGGTCGAAGTTTTTTTTAAAGAGACAGTACTTCCACAATCGAATGGTCGAATAGTTCGAATCGTTCGATTCGAAGTCATAGTCGAAGGTGGAAGTTGCCCATTTGATGGTTGAAGTAGCCAAAAAAACATTCGAAATTCAAAGTTTTTTTTATTCTATTCCTTCAGTCGAGCTAAGTAAATGGGCCCCTTAGTGAGAAAGACCATTAAGTTCACTTAGGAAATCTATGGCAGTGATCCCCATCCAGTGGCTTGCGAGCAAAAATTTTCGAATTCCTAACTTGGAGGCAAGTTTTTGCTGCATAAAAACCAGGTGTACTGCCTGAGACTCCTGTATTCCAGTCCACATAGGAGCTACCAAATAGCAAATCACAGATCTTATTTGGCCTCCCCAAGACTTTTTTCATGCTTTTGTTGCTCTTCAACTCTTTTTCTATTTGAATGTGGCTCATGAGTAAAAAAGGTTGAGGTCCCCTGAGTTATTACAGTTGACACCAAAGATACATCACTTCAACCTTTGGAATAACAGGGTTCTAAGTGTGGTATATTGCAAATTTTCTTTTTAGTCCATGTATAAAGAGACCTTCTAAAAGTTGGACACTTTGGTCAATTGTAGGCATTAAGTCCCTTTGTGTGGGTGTTTTCTCTAGTTTCATACTTATATTTTGCTCTATATTGAATGCATTTTTACCTAGTAAAACTAGGAAACTAACCTATTACTGAAACATTAAGTTATGGATGCAGGTTTCTGGATTAAAGCAGGAGATACTGCAAATGGTTCATGAACACCTTAAATTAAAATGATTGATCTTTATAATAAGCCATTTTCTGAGAACAAACAAATCATGTGACACAACAAAGAAGTAAAACCAGAAATGTCTGTGTTTTTGTGTGCTTTGTTAATGGGGGGATCGTGTCTTCTCTTTCATTTGGCTTGCAGCATCTGGAATTTCACATTCGGTGTCTCCCCCTGAAGTAAAACTGAAGACTTTGAGACAGCAGCTGCATATGGTGCATTGGCAACAAACAGAGTACCTTTAATCTGAGCATAGTTAAATCAGATACTGACCTTCTGTTAGTGCTTGCAGGTGAAGTTTTCTGCGAGGAAAACAAATAGCACTCTGCCTACCCAACAGATGTTAATGCTTTATGAATCAAAAAAACAATGTTACTTTGCCCAGCTTTAACGGATGATCATGATTTTACTGTGCTGCAGCGAATGCCTGGCTCTTCCCCAGCTACCACCGAGCAGCTCGCTTCATTATTCTTGCACAGCTCACTGTTTTGGGGTACACAAGAGTCATGTCTTTCTTTGGAATAGCGCAGTGAAAGATTAGTCATGCTCTGCAGAACAGCACTATGCATCCCGTAGGAAGTGGTGTCAGGTTATCTGGTAAAAGATGCTTCCGTTATTCGTTTAATATTGTGATACAAGCTTCCCAGACAGGCAGAAAAGACTTCTCAGCTAACAGATGTTACAGCTGAGGTCAGCACTGAATGTTTCAGAGCCGATTAGTAATAATGTCATCCATATTGGAAGCTGCTGTGCACATAAGAAGAATATCAGAAAACTCATTACAAAGCAGGTTCGGAAAATGTGAGCATTATCACTTGCTAAGCAACATATTCTGCTTTTCATATAGCACTCAGTAGGCCTGTCTGTATCATGTTATGGAGTCTATAACATTATAGGGCTACTTCTGGTAACAAAGGGGCCCTGTTTTCTCAAATCTCAGGTCTTACCAGCAGATCCAGGCAACAGATCCCTTATTATTATGACTAATGCAATGGCACTGATTTTGTCAGAAAACATGAATAGAGTGGAAACAACTAGCCAAATGGGAAAACAATTAAGCTGTATTTAGGAGACCCAATGGCTGCTGGGCATAAAATTTTGAATATCTGTGTGTGAAACAGAGGTCAAAGGAGCTCTACAATTAACTGCCTACCATAGGATGATGGTACATACAACTTCCCCATACAACTTAGGCTTGTCAGTGCTCATTTGCTTGTGCGTGAATAACGCTCAAGCTAGGGGGGCCTTCCAATAGAAACCTTCATGCCAGCCACCAATCACCCACTCTGGATGCAGCGCTGAATTCACAGTGAGTCACAATTTTTTCCACCATGTTCATACAAGATGTAAAGTGCAAACAAGAAGTTGATTTGCACCCATTTTTTAGATTTTTCACCTCGCCATGGCTTTATATGTGATCCTCTGGTCCCAACCTGCTATAATATAATAATGACTGAATTCTAGTTCGTCCCTCTCAAATATTCAACCGATTATAACTGTCAGGGCCCCAAGGTTTAGTTTGGAGTTGCGGACCAAGGAGGAAGCTGTAGGCTCCAATCCACAGTTCGTGGTAACAAGGGGTAAAGAAGAAGAGTAGTCAATTCAGGCAAAAGGTCAGTTCAGGCAGGAAAGGTTCAAAGTCACAGGCCGAAGTAAAAGATCAGAAATCAGATTAGCTCAAGACACACCCAGGAACACAATATAGTAGAACTTATAATCGTGCAATGGCTGAAATCTTCTGGCGTCCTTTTATAGGTAATTTTTCACGCCACAACGTGCGTGATGATGACATGCGCCATGCGCTGACATTGCGTGTCAACGCTGCCCGTTTTGACTCTGCGTCCAGATTGATACTCTGGCGTCGAATGACCACGTGGTTCCCCCTGGGCACCGACATCTTGTATAGGACGCTGCCATGGAAGCACGTGCTGGCGATTGTTCCTTACAATAACAATGCCTACTTCTCTACATTTCTGTAAGGATTGATTTCCCTGGTGGTCTACTGGGGTCTGGCAGGGATGCCAGCCGCATGCTTCCTTCTGTCTTCGTTGCCAGTTCTCCTGCAGAGAGCACTTCCTGGTTTTACGCGCTAGTGTGATGACGTCATTGTGCATTGGTGCGAAATTCAAAGGTATTTAAAGGGACTTTGGATTTGAATGAGTTGCTAGGTCTAACTTGTTTAATTCCTGGGTTATTATTTCTACGTGAATCCTTTTATGTATCCTGGTTTTGACCCTTGCCTGCCTGCCTGACTATTCTGAACTCTGCAATCCTGATCCTAGCCTGTCTGACCTTGCTCGAACTCTGCCTGTACCGATCCGGCATGTCTGACCTTGCTTGAACTCTGCCTGCACCGACCCGGCCTGTCTGACCTTGCTTGAACTCTGCCTGCACCGACCCGGCCTGTCTGACCACGCTATTCCGTTGGTTCCTCCTGAGTTGTTGTCGCCTTCCATCCTAAATCCATGGTAAAACAATCGTGCCCCAGAACTCTTGCTTGGCTCCTCTCTTATTAAGACCTGGTGGCATCCGATTAGCAGAGGGCTCCTCCCGAAGTTAAAGGCGGCTGCTACAGGCAGAAGCAGAGCCAAGATCAAGGAGCCTAGCACTTGTTCTGGATTTAGGGTGCCGATCGTGACAACGTCTATATAATGAAAAAACTTTCCACCAAACTGCTTTAGATTTATCTTTCCCTATTTCCTTATCTAATCCAATTATTAAATATTTCAAAAACCTTTCTCATTCTTGTCATTCATATCCTCACCCTATCAATATGTTGTCAGAATCCTCCTGTTCTTACCTAAGAAAGAAACCATGGCTCCCTAATAAGCAAAGAATAATGTACTGAAACCTTCTCTTAACCTTCAAAGCTCTGCACCACACTACATTTCTTAACTTGTGTCTCCAAATCCAATTCTTAACCTTCATAGCCCTTCACTCAGCTGTACGATACTATATAGTTTTAACTTGCAGATAACTCTAAAATGGAACGTACAGAACTGCGGCAATTCCTTTAGGCTGGAAGGTAGGGGGCAAGGTGCATAAAAGTGTCACATTGCTTTCAGCCTTCCATTTCATTAATTACCCCCTAATGTCTTTTGACTTCTGTTTGGCTTTACTTTACATAGAATCTTAGAGTTATTGTATCTGAAAGAGAAACTTGAATAGCTATGGTATAAACTGCTGAAGTTTACAAATGTAGTTTCAAAACCTCTGCACAATAAGAAATGTAATTTCTGTTAATGGCATTTTACAATTCACTGTATCAGATCCATTTATTTTGGTTGCTTTTTTGTAGACATTTGACGGCTTTACATTCTAGTGTGGTTTACAATATTAGCATTAAGCCTAATAAAAACTGTTCAATAACAGTTAATTATATGCTTCAATTCTTCATCTTATTCTTTTTAAATGATTCATTTTCTACTTTATTAGGCTACCACAGAAAGGGGTGTTAATTATATACATACTGCTCATGGTGTAGAACGAAAACTCACAATTAATAGCAACATAAAACATGAATCGAAGACAACTGCTAAATGAAAATGAAATAACAGAAGTAAATACTGTGTCTGGCTGTGCTGTAAAAACAACTGTCTTATAAAGATACAACACTCAGCAGATGCAGATTATTTGGGTCTCAGCCTCGCCCCCGTTTTAGAGCTTTTTAGTATAGTGGTGCAATAATGCTCCAGCCACATACCGATGATCCCCTTTTCTCCAAATTTAAATTATTAATGACTTCTTGTTTATAATACCAGTAGCTTTAATGCAGGTTTATATGTTTATTGTTATTTGATATCTTGAGTTTTTATTTCATAATAATTTCATCACTTCTAGTCTTGCATTCAAAACTCTGCCTAGCTTCAAGAGTCAGAAGAGGATTAAATAGCATAAGGCAGCAAAAGAAACTTTAAACAAAGTACTGAAATGGATACCCAGTATTTAGACATTTTTCATAAATGGGCCATAGTACAATTTAATTCAAGTGGCTGGTATTAAAAAAGGTAAGAGCACCACCATGTGGAGGTGATGTTTTAAAGTTATTGCTCCAGAGGGAGACCATTTGGATAAAATAATCAAATACATAGGTACCAGTAGGAATAAATGATGGCTAAAGTTGTTATTGCTTCCTATGATAATAATGGTGTGCATTTTCTTTGCAGATTGTAATGACTGCCATATCTAAGAACAGAACAGGTCGTAGTCCTAATTTTCCAGGTACACATTTAATTTATGCATATCACTAAGCTAATAAAGTCCTCTTGCTCATGTAGCATCCCTTGGTAGGCCTTAAAGGTAGTACCCAATTGCAAGCATCCATCTGTATGATGTTATGATCTAGGTAATAGGCTTCTTATAATAAGCAATTTTATAGATAGGTGTTTGGACTTTGACATGTGTGATGATGGACATTATATGGACTGGTATTGAGGACAACTGAAGTGCTGGGCACTATAGACTTGCACCGTTGCATAAAGAAGGTGGGGTAAGGATGGTGTAATTTCCTGTGATGTGGAAATTGAACTTGTAGGCACTCACACTTGATAAAGGTTCCATGCTAAACGCTAACATGTTGTCCGAATAAAGAACTCCATAATCCTGTTAGATTCCAGCTTCCTTGTGTTACATATAATTGAAACAGTCGCTTCTGGAGTCAGCAAGCAGTAAGATTAACTGGCATAAAATAAAAAAATAAGAGAATGGCAAACTGTCTTCCAATAAAGGAACAGTCAGTTTGCAAATACATCATTTTCAAAAACCTGTAATTGAACTAAACTGCAGAACAGTGTAGTTGCTCTTCATCTCCTGTACTTTCTGATGCACTGTCCTTTTTAATTCCCTTTATAAAAATGGGTTCCTGTTACAGGTTCTGACATTTAGAATTTCTTTCAACTAATGATCTACTGATTAACAGTCTATAACATTGAAATTAAGCAATATTGGATACCTACAGTTTTATTTCTAATTCTGATCATTTAGCAGGGCTAAGACTTCACATGAAAACTCTGAAGGTTTTATGCTATGATAATACATACAAACGAATAAAAACCGGAGTACACTTGAGAAAGTTTGCTAACATCTTGTGGGCAATCATTTGTTCATATGTCATAAGCCAAGGACACATAAATGGGTTGGAACTATGCGGATGCAGGACTGATTCAGTATTTATCTAGTATATAAATTACAGGATTTTGTATTATTGCACAAATCCACCTAATCCATCTGTAAGATACAATGTAAGCACTATCTGGCAAAGTAGCATTATTATTGCTTCTAGTTTTGCTGTCCAGCCTTTAATTCATAACCGCAGTGAAGCCCAATCTGCAGTAAGTGAATGTCCAAGAGAGACAAACAATGTCTCCTGTTATAACTTGGTTCTTATAAAGTGATAAAAGCTATAAAGTGATAAAGGCTATAAAAGTCAAAATATACACCAGGGATGATGTAAGCACTTATTAACGCCTTTGGTGGCAGAGAACAGGAAAGAGATGGGAACAATGACTTTCAGATAAAACGAGAACACCATGTTTTTAAACGTGCATGCGTTCAACATCTGATATTAAAAATAATTTAAGGCTATGGGTTTTTATGCCATGACAACTGCATTGTACGTTGGCAGGTTAGTTTGCTGTTAGTTTCTGGAAAAGTTGTTGAAAGTAAATTGTTGGTCTGTGTCTGTATGAAAGTTTTACATCCCCTGTAGCTCTATAGCCATCTGAAAAATATACAGATTGGTAGACAAATTACATGAGCACCCACTTTAGGACTATTTAACTGCTTTCTTATCATTTCATGGCCCCATCACAGACAATGCCCAGCAGCGAACAGGCTGCTTCCCAACTGAGGATACGATTGCAGGCAATCTGTACCACGATTCAGATAAATTGGACCATTATCTGCATCTGTCCTACAGATTTCTTTCATGCTTGCAGATTTCATTAAAGTGAATTTTCTAATATTATGTGCAATTCTGCACACGTTATAAAACTCTTATAGCCAAGTATAATGTTACATACATTCTGCTTTCTCGATAATAAATGATCCCTTATGTGGTTGCTGAATCAAAAGGTACTTAGTAATGAGACATTAGCACTTTTCTAATGTTGCTATTAAATCGATTAGGTGCAGCTCTACAGCATGCAAAGGATCTTTTATTGTGGTACCATCAAGAAGATATTTTAAACAACATCAATCAATCTAAATGTGTTCAGAGTAGTAACAAGACGCAACTTAAGGAAAAGGAATTGCACATAGACAATATAAATTGCCCTAGTGCAATCATATGTGGCATCACTACAAAGCAGAGGGTTTATTTATCAGTATAGATTAAGGCAATGTGCGTAAATCACTATTGCAATGCATATAGACAGTATATTGAATTCTTACTGCTTACTCTTATATTTCTGAGAGTACCATACAATAAAGTTATTGCACAAATCTATCTAAATCCATCTGTAAAACACGACATAAGCATCATTTGATGCAGTGTAGGTGGTTCTTCACAGAGAGGACAGTGAGGTTGTGGAATGCACTGCTGGATAATGTTGTGATGGCTGATCCTTTTAATGCCTTTAAAGGAGAAGCAAATTCCCAAACTAATGAAAACCCCTACCCTCCATAGTCCCCCCCCCCTGTTCCCCCCGCACAGGTGTTAATACCTGTAAATTAGTGATGTGCCGGCCGACCCAATACCATCGGGACCGGGGCAGGTTTGGGCCGACCTCACGTGCTTCTTCACGGATGGCTCTCCCCGCCCGCCACCGTCAAATGCCAGCTTCCTACTTCGGGGTTCGTCTTTATAGACGCTGCGCCTGCTCGCCCAATACTTTTTGTGACATCATCGGCAGGGCACACGGGTCTATAAAAGCAACCCGGAAGTGCGGAAGCGAGCAGGCACATGCAAAGGGAGGGCGAGTTAGGGTCGGGTGCAGGTAAATCCGCACATCACTACTGTAAATACCCCTAAGTCTTTAATTACCCTTCGATGCAGAGCCAATGCAGTGGAGCTCACAAGGGCCATCTTTACCGCTTCGGGGGTCAGTAACTAAGCGGTATATCAGTGCAAGTACAGTTGTGTCAATATTCCAGGTCCGAACAACTGCACATGCGCCAAAAGCCATGGAAAATGCCGAAGGGACCCGAAGATTACCAAAGAGATACCAGAAGATGGTACCTGTGAGCTCCGCTGCACTGACTCTGCATTAAAGGGTAATTAAAGGCTTTGGGGCATTTACAGGTATTAACACCTGTGCAGGGGGAACAGGGAGGGGGGACTATGGAGGGTAGGGGTTTTCATTAGTTTGGGGGTTTGCTTCTCCTTTTAAGGGGCTTTGATGATTTATTCGGCAAGCACAATAGCCAAGGCTATAGTGATACTAAATAATTGCAATTAATATAGATTTTTGTATATATATATATATATATATATATATATATATATTGTATGTAAGTGTTAGGGTTGGTGTGAGTGTGTGTATGTATGTGTGCTGGGTTTTATTTGTAGGGGTTGAACATGATGGACCCTGGTCTTGATTTGGTGAGCTTTAGGTTTGTGTAGTAAGTTTATTTGCTAAACTACAGCATTTATAGCAAAATTTATTTTTAAACATACTATGCAGGCCACACCTTAAGAACTCCCCTGTTTACACCCATGGTTCTGTATCAGTGGGCATAAGAAAAAAACAGAAT
The DNA here is from genome assembly GCA_038501925.1 of Xenopus petersii. Classification (NCBI taxonomy): domain Eukaryota; kingdom Metazoa; phylum Chordata; class Amphibia; order Anura; family Pipidae; genus Xenopus; species Xenopus petersii. Next base: position 92,987,500 of record CM076687.1, on the reverse strand, counting down.
TAAAAAAAAAACAAGGAATATTTTTCCTGCTTCCAGCAATTGGCTCTGTCCCCATGGGCACAAAGCCTTTGAAATCAATTGGACCAATTCCAAAATCAACATTTTTATAATTTATTTACATATGTCAATCATGTTTAGCACATTTGTGAAGGGCTGTATAGTAAACAGCAGCAGTCTACCGTAAAATTGTGTATGATTTCTCACTATGCCATTTATTTCATTACTCTAATTCCCTTCTCTTATTAAATATTTAGCTACTATATCAAATACGTCCATAGCCCATTTCCCAAAGGACAACTATTCAAAACTTGTGTAATCAATTAGCAATAAATCAGACCTGTGGTGTGAATGTTCATTTAGACATGCTATAATGAAGATTAATAACTGCTTATGGCTATTAAATGTATAGGCTTGGTGTTACACTGCAGTGCTAGTTGAAATTCTAAATCAATCCTCATTATTCCCAGTGGACAATCCAAGACCTTTCAGTATTACATTGGAATTTTTTAATATCCTAAACTACAAGATCAAACAGTATCTTAAATATTGTATTTTTTTTTAATTGTAATGATGGCAAAGACACATCTCAGATTTATTTCACATGCATTTCTGTTTTATTCCATATATTTATGTACAATACAAATGATCGTTGATGCTGTGTATGTGGCAGTCGATAATGTAATAGAGGGTGCACATTATTTTATTTATACCATAAAACGCTTTATAGTCAATAACAACTATCAAGAAATGGCAAATGAAAATGGGTTTATTTTCAAACATTTTTTTTAGTTGCTTATTTTTAAAGTAAATAGATTGACGCCCATAAAGGATAAAAATAAATGTGTATGTTTAGAAGCAAACGACCACCTGAAAAGAATTTAGGACTGCAGTGTTATTTCTAATGTACAGCAGCCGTTGCATATAAAATAACAATCTACTGATTAACCCTACTCTGCTTGTAGGTATAATAAAGAAACTAGAGAATACAGCAGAAAGAATGAACACTTACAACTGAAGCTGCGTAAACAAATACAGGTATGTGATACATTACCTGGAAATCCCTTATCCAGAAAGATCAGAATTATGGGAAGGCTATCTGCCACAGATTCAAATTTTTACAAATGATTTCCTGTTTTATATACTAATAAGAGAGTATCTTGTACTTAATCACAGCTAAGATATAATTAATCCTTATTGGTGGCAAAACAATCCTATTAGTTTTAAAGGAGGAGGAAAGCAACTGAGGCATTTTATAGCCAATTAGCTGCAAAAGTGCAAGCTAGAATGCTATATTTATTCTGTAGAATGTTTTAATGTAAAAAAGCTCTAGAAGCTCTCTCTGTTTTTGTTTAGGATAGCAGCTGCAGTATTAGCTTGGTGTGACATCACTTCCTGCCTAAGTCTCTCCCTGCTCACTCATAGCTCTGGGCTAAGATTACAGCAGAGAAGGGAGAAGGGTAGAGAGGAGCAAACTGAGCGTGCTCAAGCCCTAGCCCTGGAGGCTTATGCTGAAAACAGGAAGTCTGATACAGAAACCAATGAGTACACAATAGAAGGCAAGAAATGCAATGTATCTTTTGACAGAGGACTCAGAGCAGCATTACGTTGAGGGTTTACTGGCATATTTAGGTGGACCTTTCTGATAAGGCTTACTTAGTTTTAACCTTTCCTTTAATGTTAATGTTTAAATGTTTTTTTAGTAGACAAAGTATGGATATCCAAATTACAGAAAGTCCCCTTATCCAAAAAAAACTCCAGGTTCCAGAAATTCTGCATAACAGGTCCCATACCTGTACCTCCAAAGAGTTTATTGTGGAGTGTGAAACAACCAAACTCATCAGGGACTTCCCATCCCCCTTCATCAGTGGTAGAACAGACTCCGGGTGAGTGTATTGCCTTCTACCTATTATGATATAGAAATTGGGCAATATTTCATTTGATAAGAAATATTTTAAATTGTTTATCTCCGGATTGCCTCATAGACTGTATCTGAGTTTTCATTAAGGTATTTCTAATAAACTAAGAAAATATGTTTGAGACATGCATATGTAAAACCCTGTTTCATCTAAATAAACCATTTTCATAATAACATACATCTTTGCAGTATGTGCCATTGGGTAATCCTAAATAGAAAATTGCCATTTTAAGAACTAAGGGCCGCCTCCTGGGATCCTACGATTCATGATGCACACAAACAAACCATACATGTTAGGTCACATGAGCCAATTCTAATTTTTAAATTGGAATTTTGAGTTTATTTTAGTGTGATTCTACTAGGGAATAGTCCAAATTCAATTTGAGTTAAAAAAAATTATTTCGAAATTTATCATGTACTGTCCCTTTAAGAATTGTAATTCGTCTATTCGCCATCTAAAACCTGCCAAATTGGTGTTTTAGCCTATGGGGAATCTCCTAAAATTTTGAGTAATTTGGTGGACTTATGAAAAAAAAATATTAATTTTTTTTTAAAAAAATTTGGTGAAAAAACTACGATTCAAGTTTGCAGGCAGATCCTATTCACTTGAATTTAAAAAAATATATATATATATATTTTTTTTTTATAAATTTCAATTGGTCATTTTTTTTCTCGAATTTAGAGTTTATGGGAATTTTTATAAACTCCCATCAACTCTAAATTTGACCCTTGATAAATATGCCCCTTAATTCAGTATTTCTGGTAAGGTGATCACTGAGGGACCATCACAAAATGGGGGCTCAAGGTAAAAGATGTAAGCAATAAATATTTACTTAAAAATATATTCCACTTTGGTAAGATTCCAGATTAGGCAATTTAATATGATATAAACTCTATAAACTCTATAAAATCTGCTTAAATGTTTGTTTTGGGGGTATAGTTTTCCTTTAATCATGGGCTTTGGTCTGCTTCTTGCTTTTTCCATAGAAATAAATAGGACTTGATTATTGGAGAGAGTATAATGTCAATTTGCAGTCTATAGTAACCAATTTAATGTTTGATTTAAAACCTGAAACCAGTAAATGCTACCTGCTGTTTGGTTGCCATGGGTTATTACAATAAACTCTCTTTATTATGCAAATCCTATTGAGTGTATGTCCTTTTTTAATAAGGTCGATTGCATTAGTCATAAAGTCTGTTTGTACACAGTCGATGCTGAAATCAGCTCTCCATTAATTCTATTTTCTATTCTGTAATATATTATTGTAATTTATTATAAATAATGGTAAAGTGTTACATAATTCCCCTGGCACTGTATAAATAATTAATGTTCATTAGCTGAGAAGGGCATTAATATATAATGTAATTGACAGTTAACAAGTAACTTCCTTGGCCTTGCTAGATATTACAATTAATATTCAGAATCTAGGAATAGGAATTTGATATCTTGAATATGCTCTTATTATGAAATGTTTCTATTTTCATACAGTTGTTAGTATGAAAACAACATTAAGAGGGTTGTTCATCTTTGAATTAACTTTTAGTATGATTTAAAGAGTGATATTCTGAGGCATCTGGTTTTCATTTCTTATTATTTGTGGTTTTTATGTTATTTAGCTTTTTATTCAGCAGTTCTTCAGCAATTTCAGCAATCGGGTTGCCAGGAATTTTTGCCAGGCAAATTATCCTAGCAACCATGCACTGATTTGAATAATAGACTGGAATATTATTAGGAGAGGACCTGAATAGACAGATGAGTAATAAAAAGTAGCAGTAACAATACTGTTTAATTGTATTCGTACGAAATCTTCGGGGTATTGCACGAAACACTGCGCACTTAAAAAAATCATTGGGACTTTTCCCATTGACTTATATCCAACATCGACAGGTCTGAGATGACGTATTTTCTAACTCATACTTTTCCATCCTGGGGTTTAATAAATTCCGAAAAATTTGTGATTTTTTAAAAGCCAGATTTTATACTAAAAAAATTATCAGGATTTTTGCATTCAGAGTTTAGTAAATAACCCCCCAACTGTGTATTAAACTGGTCTGGCAAAGACTAAGGGGGTTATTTATCAAAGTCCGAATTTACCCTTTATTATTATTGCTGATGGGAACTTATTTCTCATAGAAAAACTCCGGATAAATATATTTCCTGTATTTTCCCTACAAAGGTCAGATCTTCCGCCAAAAAGTTAAATTTTCCCACCAAAATCAGACTTTTGGTTCAAAATTTTTTTTTTAAAAAAAGGATTTTTGGCCGAAACTCAGCACGGACCGTGATATTGAAATGGGAATTTGCCATTGACTTCTACAGGACCCTGACTTGTTGGAGACGGCGGATTTTCGTATTCTGACTTTTTAGAATAGATAAAAATTGTTTGTTTTTTTGGTAAAAAAAAATGTTGTATTTGGAGTTTGATAAATACCCCCCTAAGAGATTTCATCTGTTCTAAGTTGAAAATATACCTCTTTCTGACTCCATCTTACTCCTTTTTTAAATATTGGTTCGCTGTGTTTCTCCTTGGAAAGACACAGTTAGGGGCCGATTCACGGAATTCGAGTGAAGGGTTCGAATAAAAAAAATTCGAATTTCGAAGTTTTTTTGGGCTACTTCGACCATCGAATGGGCTACTTCGACCTTCGACTTCGAATCGAACGATTCGAACTAAAAATCGTTCGACTATTCGACCATTCGATAGTCGAAGTACTGTCCCTTTAAGAAAAACTTCGACCCCCTACTTCGGCAGCTAAAAGCTACCAAAGTCAATGTTAGCCTATGGGGAAGGTCCCCATAGGCTTGCCTGTGATTTTTTGATCGAAGGATTTTCCTTCGATCGTTTGATTAAAATCCTTCGAATCGTTCGATTCGAAGGATTTAATCCTTTGATCGATCGATCGCAGGATTTGCGCAAAATCGTTTGACTTCGATATTCGAAGTCGAACGATTTTAGTTCCCAGTCGAATATCGAGGGTTAATTAACCCTCGATATTCAACCCTTCGTGAATCGGCCCCTAAATCTAATGCTAATATGGTTTAATTTAATCCTCTGTTTTATAAAGAAATAAAGTATGGCTTTTATTATAATCTCTTGGGGTGTGACTACTGTCTATAGAAGTCATTATCTAGAGTTCCAGGGCTGAACGTTTCCTTACTAAGGTCCCCCACCCCTGACAATTATTTATGTAAATATATTATACGAATTATGGTATTTATGAGTTGTAGCCCATACTTGGCTCTTTATTTATTTTTTTTTTTTGTCAAGCATTTTCTCTCAATATCCACAACTCTTTCATTTGTATGTAGGGAAGTAGACACTAGTCACACATACAGGGGGGCAGACACAAGAACAGACACAGGGGGGGACAGACACAAGCACAGACACAGGGCAAACAGATACAGGGGGGACAGACACAAGTACAGACACAGGGGGGGACAGACACAAGTACAGACACAGGGGAGACAGACACAAGTACAGACACAGGGGGTTCAAACACAGGCAAGACAGATAGAAGCACAGACAGTAATATCAGGATCTGGTGTTAGGGATGTTACATGTGTTGCTGTTTATCAGGTTGCCTGAATCAGTGTGTGCAAGGCTGGCTATATATTCCCACTCTTGAACATATGAGTTCCATATTGCGCTACGGGCCAAAATAATATCCCCCCCCCACTGTTATTTGGTATTGGATCTTTCAGATATTGCTCTGATATGGTATTTAGGCTTTGTTCATACCCACCATGTGATGCCATTGTTGGTCTGAGTGGGATTGAATCAGTCCAGCAATGGTGGCCAAAGTAGCAAACTTCATCACAGTGGTTCTTCCCTTGTATGGACACGTTAAGTGTCTCCCAATCAGGCTGGACTTCTTGGGTCAGTCCAAGTGAATCAGGTCACCCTCACAAAAATGAGCATAATGCTAGCGCTCCACCGAACAGTCCTTGATCATACTGCAACACTTTGGGCATTAAGTAAATCTTGGGCCCTAAGCTGTTCTGAAGTCATGGGCCCATTTTCATTGATGCCAATTACCATTCCAGCTATGGACCCTGTAACACAGAGGTTGCATGTCTTGGATCTGTGAGCAGTATTTTTTAGGGGGTGATATGTCAACTATGGGCCAAGTAGGTGACATGAGCCTCACTGAGAAATGGGCAGGTGATTAGGCCCAGACTGGAGATGACAGTACCCCTGAACATTACACGGAGAGAAGGAGACAACACAGGCACACTGTATGCAATGAGAGTCAATGGGTTTCTGCATTCAGCGCACCTTAAATACAGTGAGAGGCAATGGGTGCATTGCATACAGTGAGAGGCAGTGGTTGTGAGTACCTAAAAGTACTAAGCATCCCAAAAAATGATTTTCAGTGAAAATCAACAGGTCCTGGCACCCCCTGGGATTCAGTTCCACCTTTTCAAACACTTCTCAGATTGAGCAAGAGGTAGACATATCAAGTTCCTCAGGCAGGGGCCATTCTGAGGCGGCAGTTACAGTGCTGAATGGCAAACGCCCGCAGGCCAGCTGATTCTTTTTGATTCCACAATGACACATATACAGTATATATCATTATACACTTATTTTATCATCAACAGTATGTGGACATTTGCCTTTCCAACATCTCCATCATATAATTAATCCTTTCTGTAAGCATAATCAGCCTATTGGGTTTATTTAATGTTTACATGATTTTCTAGTAAACAAGGTACGAAGATCCAAATTATGGAAATATTCATCATCCGGAAGACCACATGTCCCAAGCGTTCTGGATTACACGTCCCATACCTGCAATATATATGTTCCACCCTTTTCCTCTTTGTAGGAACTTTGTTGTTGGTATTTGTTGAGGCTGGGCAGTGATGATGGGAACATTGGATCAGTGTTCCAGTTCATCCCACTGGTGGTCAGTATGATTGAGACCAGGGCCCTAGTATTCTCTTAGTATCTATCTCTACATACTATACTCTATTCTTCCATTATTAAACCTCTTTGTTCACATAAAGAAATAGGGAAGGAACATGAACTAGGCCAAATGGTTAGAAGCAAGAGGCCCACTGACACCTTTTCCTTGTATCCCTGTGGGCCAGTCCAACACTGCCTTTGAGCAGCTCAGCATTTGTTACCTCCTACTTCTTAGAAGGAGAAAAGTCAAATTAAAGGAACAGTAACGTCAAAAAATAAAAGTGTTTTAAAGTAATGAGAATATAATGCAGTGTTGCCCTGCACTGGTAAAACTGCTGTGTTTGCTTATGAAACGCTACTATTGTTTATGTAAATAAACTGCTGTGTACCAATGGGGGCAGCCATTCAAAGGAGAAAAGGCTCAGGTTACACATCAGATAGCAAATAAGCTCTGTCTGTCTAATGGTGTTATCTGTTATCCACTATTTAACCTGTGCCATATAGCCGTTTTTCAATTTCCACCATTGCTCCACAGCAGCTTGTTTATATGAAGTATAGTAGTGTTTCTGAAGCAAACACATCAGTTTTACCAGTGCAGGGCAACATTACATGATATTTTCATTATTTTAAAACACTTTCATTCTCTGGTGTTACTGTTCCTTTAAAGGAATGCTCGGCTTAGCCTTTGAGCTGCTCAGCGCTTTTTACCTACTACTTCTTAGAATGAGAAAAATCAAATTAAAGGAATGTTCGCTTAGCCTTTGAGCCACTCAGGGCTCTTTACCTACTACTTCTTAGAAGGAGTAGACCCACTGCAAAATAATCTATTGGGGGTCCTGACGCGAACAATCACCCCTCCCAGTCAACTTGTTCCACACCTTCCGGCAAAATACCAAGAATCACCTTGCAGATCTAGCTCTTTTGTCTAATTGGTTGCTACAATGGTTCACTGTTTTTGTTTTTTTGGCTATTGCTTATTTCTGCAAACATGTCTCCGGACAGGGTTTTGTATATCCACCATGCGAACTTCGGTTCCACTATTGTTTGCTTTATTTACATTACTGTAACTGTTCCATATTTCATTCCTCTTGAACAATTTTGATATTATGCATATATCTATATTTGTTCACATCCTTTTGCTGTGTAAGCTGCATTGTATATGCATCTATGTGATGTTACTTTGGTTTCATTATATGTCAGAAATGGAAAATCTTTCATGTTTGTTTGTTTTTTCGAAAAACCTATGAAAAAATTATGGGGAAAAAAAATCAACTGCATGGATATATCAGTTAGTCAATGGACCGAATATTAAATTATGAACTTGCTGTATATATGCTGTAGTACTGTTTCATTAGGAACTGGTCCCTGAATCCCTTTGGTTTACTAAAAGGCAAAAAAGAAATAGGATTCATATATATTACATAAGTCAAAGGTGCAACATGAATGGAATCAGATCACGTCCTGAGGCATATATCCTCAGGCAATCCTATCAAGGCTGGAGAAGTGCTTCATACTTTAAAAAACCCAAGAGCCCTTGCTTCAACTATCTTTCCAGCACAGAGACTGCTTCAGGGAGTTTTGTATTTAGGAGCCAATTGCCTGTAACATTCAAAAACCAGATCAGCCAATGAAAATAATGTTTTAATAGGAGTAAAAGGATTATCTGCCAAAAGGGGAATTCTCTCTGAGCTCTTTACTCTACCAAGCATCACTGCTGGCTACTAATTATCAGTCTGCTTTTACTTTATCTTTAAGAGCAAACATTTGGAGATTATGCAAATAAGGGAAATCCTCCTTTTATACATTATGGCACATCAGAATAGCGAGTTACCATAAGAGCAAGACACACATATCAGCTTGTAATAAATTGCTGCAAAATGCTATAGTACACACTACAGATACCAGCTGTCTACAGATTTTGAGTTTAGTAAAAAAAACAAGTGTGTATTAAACTGGTCTGGCAAAGACTACGGTTATTTATCAAAGTCCAAATTTATCCCATGACGAATTGCTGATTGGACCTTATTTATCATAGAAAAAAGTTCTCTAAAATCTGTTCAGGCACAAAATCTGAAAAAATATTTTTCCTGTGTTTTCCCACCAAAAAGTAAAATTTTCCTGCCAAAGTCTGACTTTTGGCGCCAAAATTCCGATTTTTGTCCGAAACTCAGCATGGACCATGATATTGAAATGGGACTTTGCCATCAACTTCTACAGGACCCTGACAGGTTGGAGACGGCGAATTTTTGGATTCAGACTTTTTTCAGCCTCGGAGTATAATAAATAAATAAAAAAAATTTGGAAAAACAAATCTGAATTTTTCCGTGATTTTTTTATTCGGAGTTTGATAAATAACCCCCTAAGAGATTTCATCTGTTATTTTTTTTAAATATTTATTCTCCTTGGAAAGACACTGTAAATTTAGTTCTAATATGGTTTTTAATTTAATCCTCTGTTTTACGGCTGCTATGCGGCGGTTGGCTTTTTTTAAAAACTACTGTGCGAACCGCTCCAAAAACGCTCAGTAAATCCACATGTGTGTCTAGGGCCTTACACCTTATTGGAAAACAGGAGTTAGCTGGCCAGGGTCTCCTCTAAGGGCACTGTACACTTCAATATTAGAAAAAACAGTCACAAATAGAAAATAGAAAGTAACTGAGAAAAGTCCAGCAGGAGTGAATGTAAAACATTGAACACAGATAAAAAAAAACATGACCAATTTTATATAGATTCAGTATTTCAATACGCTCCCAAAGTCCCCATAGAGAAGAATCAGGTCAGTTAATCCCTGCATTCCCATGCAGTGGAATGCCCCTGAAGTTTTAAGAGCACTAAAAAAAAGTGCAGTTACCGTTTTTCAGTCTAAAAACACCATTCTAGCATCCAACGAATTAATGCATTGCACATCTTTATAGACTACTCATTCTGCATTTTCCTTCTAACACTCAAAAACCATTATGGATTTTCATGGTCACTTTCATGCCAGAGGTATCATTTTAAAAAATGCAACAAAATAGTATAATGCGTTGCATGTCCTGAAGCACAATACATCTGCAACAGATTCTTCAAGCAGTTTGCTTGTTTTACAAAGTTTTTGGGGGGTCCCACTTTATGGTCCAGTACTCAGTCTCAGACAATGCTCTCCTTAACCATTAAAGAGTTTTAACATATAAATATATGAGGACTTTGTTGCATAAGGCACTCTGCTATAGTTCCAGGAATATCTAAAACACCAAGCATGTGTTCATACCAACTGACCTACACAAACAGAATACAGGAATATCCAGGATGGCAAGCATTTTTTTTAAACCAAGCTTTACAGAGATATTACAGGAATAACTAGGACAGCAAATATGCATTCCTCCCAAATCTCACCCTAACTTGCTTTTAGGCTGGGTCCCCCAAGCCATTGATTCAGCTTCAGCTACTTATTTTCATACAGGAATAAAGTGTTACTGAATATTACAATATATGTCAAACTCCCCCAACCCTTTGTGCAGGGATCCCCAACCTTTGTTCATAGGGTTCCAAATAAGGGCTGTGATTGGCCATTTAGTAGCCCCTATGTGGATTGTCAGCCTACATTGAGGCTCTGTTTGGCAGTGCACCTGGTTCTTATGCAGCCTACAAGCCTGGAATTCAAAAATATGCACCTGATCTGTAGTGGCTAAAACCTATTTGTCCATTTTCTTCACATTCCTTACAAAATTATTGTATCACTGGTGCTTAATATTCACTGAGTGTTGTCAGGTTGTTAGATTTAGAACTTGTTTTTGTTACTTTACTTTTATTTTTACTTTCACTCTGGTAAAATGTAAATAAGACACTCCAATTGTTATCATTATTGTATTCCTGTTCTATATCTCGAGTCTCCATAACCAGTTTGGAGATGCCTCATTTTACAACTTTGCATTTTTGTTAAATTCCTTCTTGTTTTGGTTTTAAAACTCAATAAAAACATTTACAAGAGAATAAGCACCTGATTTGAGGCCACTGAGAGCAACATCCAAGGGGTTGGAGAGCAACATGTTACTCACGAGCTACTGGTTGGGGATCACTGCCTTAGAGCATTGATAAACCTGCTCTTAAAGGAGTTGTTCACCTTCCAAATTGCTTTCCATCTTTTATTTTTCATTTTCCAAAATGTTAAAAGTTTAAATTTTGATGTTCATGTCTCTAGTGTTTCAGTCTGGCAGCTCGGTGATCCAGGAACATTCTGAACTGTTACGATTTGCTAAATTTATTTCATACAATCAGGTGATAATTTCTCAGCAGTAGCTGTGGAATATTAGCAACTAGTGTATCAATTCTAACAGCTGCCTTTAAAGGGGAACAAAATCATAACTTGAGCTTTTTGAAAAGTTAACATAATTTCAAGCAACTTAGCAATATACATCAATTAAAAAATATGCAGACTTTTCATGTTTTTTTAATGGTTTCTGACAGTTCCCTAAGCCTAGCCCACTGCTCTCCTGCTGATTTCTCTGACTACTTTGCTGAGCTGTTTGACTACGGTTTCTTTGTTTCAGCAGCCATCTGTCCTCAGCCTGCATCCTCTAAACCCCACAATTCCCTGCACACGTGATTTTAATAAGGAATGGAACATCATAGTGCAATGCATTGTGGGTTATGTAGTTCCTGAATGCTGTCTGTAAGCTGTGGAGAAGTTGTTACAATTTGTAACATCAGTGTTTAGTCCCTCCTTCCCTGCCAGGATTTCAAATGATGCAGAAAGAGAAGAACTGTTAAACAGCTGGATCTCAGCATAGAAATGGCATTTATTCATACTTTTTGGAGAAACAGGTATCTGTGTTGGGTATATTATGGGTTTCTGTGTTATCTGGGCCTCTTTATCAAATTTTGGTTTGGAAGTTGGAGTTCCCCTTTAATCATTCTATCTATCTTAAACCAACTGAACTAAAGTCTAACTAAAGAAGTAGGTAGAAATGTTGTACATTATGTTTTGGGTTTCTGTACCAACCCAAGGCAACCCCAGCCATTTAGCAGTAAAGATCTGTGTCTCCAAAGATGCCCCAGTAGCTCCCCATCTTCTTTTCTGCTGATTCACTGCACGTGCTCTGTGCTGCTGTCACTTACTGAGCTTAGGGACCCACTCACAATATACAGTACACATAGAATAGAAATATCACAATATAAGGCTGATTAGTCATTAATACAGATAATTACTACATGGCAGCACAGAAACCAGTGCAATTAGCATCAGAATTTATTAATCAGCCCTGTAGCATCAGCTTATATTACAGACCAACCTCATTTTTTGTTTGATGGAGAAAATGAGGCAATGAATTTAAGGCAATGGCATACAAGGAGAAATTGTGCTTCTATTTAACTGAATTGGAATAGCCTTAGAAAGCCAATGTACTTTCATGACAAGCCATTATTGCCCAAAAATGTCCAAGGAACTAGAGAACTATAATTTAGAAAAAACTAAAAATTAGCCTGTTTGTTATTTCCCCCTCTCTCTCTCTCTCTCTCTCTCTCTCTCTCTCTCTCTCTCTCTCTCTATATATATATTTGGCTATAATAAGATCAGCACTCAGCATCAGAATAGCAAAGTGAAGGTAAAAGAATCATAACAATGCAGTATTTTGTGCTTTATAAAAACTCAGCATTTTTTTTAATCCTCTCGCAAGAACTGCAGAACATTTCTGATTTCCAAAACCTTTTTATGCTATTTGCTAAGCTGAAGAAAAATATTTCACTTTTTATATTTCACCTGTGAATGCCATCTCCCTTATGAGCCCTAACTACAGGCCGCTAGTGCAGTGAATCAGCCGCACACTGATCCCCAGAAGGTCAGCGGTGTTGTCTATGTACCAGTTTGCTGACTGCGTGCTTCTAAATAATACTGCCTGCAAACTCTTTCAAATAGATGGTAACTAAATATAACAGCACTGCCTGTTTCAAATTCATGTCGCTTTAAAAACCCTTTTTTCTACCTCCACAAAAATAAGTCTGCTGCAAAAGCATGAAGTTGAACTTGTTTTTTTTTATCCTTGATTTCTGAGCTTTAAAAGATATCATGTATCTATATTCACAATGCTAACAAGTGCTATCGCTATAAGTAATATTAACATAGTACTGTACTATTAACATACAGCAACGTAACTAGAGGGGGGTGGGCCCTGGCGCAGGACGCGCAGCCGGGCCCCCGCCCCCCTCCGTACACCTGGAACTGGCCAGAATAAGTGGCGCGCGAGCTGCCGGGGCGCCCTGATGGAGTGCGGGCCCTAGCCCAATCGCTCCCCCGGTAGTTACGCCACTGTTAACATAAGAGGCTTTTTGAAGAAATGAGAGAGAAGCTGTTATTCTGGGGTTTGTTTGCTCCTAACAAGAGATAAAGCATCTTATTTATAAAGACAGGGTCCAGGTGCCAAGTGAAATAGGTGTACTGTGCATTTTGACCTGTGTATTGAGCCCTTAGACACAATATTTTTAAGATAAAGATTGTACGCAATACATGGAAATGATCAAGGCATGTATCACAGTTGGGGGCAAATTTATTTAAGGTCGAATATTGAGGGTTAATTAACCCTCGATATTCGGCTGCCGAATTGAAATCCTTCGACTTCGAATATCAATGTCGAAGGGTTTACCGCAACTCGTTCGATCGAACGAAAAATCTATCGATTCGAAGGATTTTAATCCATCAATCGAACGAATTTTCTTCGACCAAAAAAAGATAGCAAAGCCTATGGGGACCTTCCCCATTGGCTAACATTGACTTTGGTAGGTGTTAGGTGGCGAACTAGGGGGTCGAAGTTTTTTTTAAAAAAAGATAGTACTTCGACTATCGAATAGTCGAACGATTTTTAGTTCGACTGTTCCATTCAAAGTCGTAGTCGAAGGTCGAAGTAGCCCATTCGATGGTCGAAGTAGCCAAAAAAAACATTCGAAATTCGAAGTTTTTTTTCCCTCTATTCCTTCACTCGAGCTAAGTAAATGGGCCTCTTAGGGTTGCCACCTTTTCCGGAAAAAAATATCGGCCTTTTCCCTATTAATAACATTGGGCTCAACCATCATTTTTACCGGTAAAATACTGGCCAGGTGGCAACCCTAATCACAATGTGATAGTACATGTGGATTTTTGCATATAGTAATGGGAAGGTACAATATATTTGATACAATTTTGGCTATTGTTTAATAAACTATCCCCCAAGTGTAATAAAATGCACTAAGTTTGCCCAGGAACAGTAAACCATAGCAACCAATAAGATGGTTGCCTTTAAACAGGTGACCAGTAAATGCTACCTGCTGATTGGTTGCTACGGGTTACTGCCCATGGGCAAACCGTGCCTTTTATTATATAACCCTTCCTGTGAATAAAATGAGAAATTAACAAGCCCAGGTCCCCCCGATCCCCCCATCATTGTACCCTAGGCAGGCGCCTCTTCTGCTTACCCCTAGTTTCAGCCCTGTATATAGCATAGATAAGTGTCCTCTAGATGATAAAGGATTTCTGCAGAGATTTTCAAAAAATAACCTGTTTGGGTGGGTTTGAGTTTATGCTGGGAAGGCTAAAAATGAAAGCGTCGGGAATACCTTAGATATTCCTCTTATTGACGTTTTTTTAAAACATCTATTCAATAAATGGTACCTGTTGATTGGTTGTGACAGGTTACTAGACAAGTAGCACTGTATAAAGAAGGTATAGGAGGTGGGCTCAACATGGGCATCCACCCCTTAGCCCTTGAGCCATTACAGTGGTGAATTCATTCCTAAGGCTTCAGAGAGATTGTGATTATACAGGTAATATGTCATATATGGATATTTATTATCCCATATTTGTATAGTACAAATACATTTACACAGTTCTTGCCCAAGCAAAGTATATTATCCCTATAACACATGCACACATACAGCATTCTCATCTGTGCTAAAGTCAGGAAAGTCTTAGCTACACAGTAACTAAGGGTTGAAGAAACACACACCGTCATCAGCCTCAACCTTTTCTCTAAATAAACCCTACTTAAGGAAGGTGAAAAGCCTCTTTTGAATCTATCTCTGATTTGCCCTTTTTGTGATTCAGATCTATCATTTATTAACATATTGATGCAATGTACAAAGTGTCCAGGGGCGCTCCGCCAATGAGGCGAGTTGAGCCACTCGCCTCAGGCGGCAGCGCCCCCCTGTTTGCCAGGGGCGACAAAAATGCCACTCCTGGTAACTCAGAGCCGAATTTCCGGTTTTCAAGCCGGAAATTCGGCTCTTCTAGTGCAGGGAGCGCAATTGCGCTCTCTGCACTAGCGACGTGGACCCGTCCTGAGCTGAAGGTGAGAGGCGGGGGGGCGGCAAAAACTAAGGCCGCCTCGAGCGGCAGATTGGGCAGGATCGCCCCTGAAAGTGTCAAATACAATAGAACCCCCATTTTACATCCCCTGATTTTAAGTTTTCCCTCATTTTACATTGTTGTTTTGTGGTCCCACCTATATATTATGCATAATACATTTCCCTGATTTTACATTTTCCTGGATTTGGTCCCCAGAAAGACGTAAAAATGGGGGTTCTACTGTAATGTCATAAAAATATTACATGTAACATGAGATCATTGAACCCATCCCTCAGAAAATAGAAGCAAGTAAGAATTATAAAATATTTACAGAATAAAATCACAAGAAATGTTAGTAAATTGAATAAAATAGGCAGCATTTCAAATCATTTCAACAGGCTACTGGAAAAGCAGAACTAAAATTACTAAGCATCCATCGGGATAAGAGCTGAAAAGTAATTCTTATATGTAATTAACTGCTAAGCCCAGCAGAAAGACATTTAGTTGATTTTGTATATAACAGGAATTAATAAATGGGTCCTTAAGCAGGAATGCCATGCAGGAGGTTTGGCAACATTTGGCATTCACTTTCTAATTACACTGTAATGACAGAGCTGGCTTTCCATGAGCATTTTTATTGAAAGCCTAGAAATACATGTCTTTTATGTCCAATAAATTGGATACTTAATTTGAAGGGAAGCAGAATGTCATCAGAATGGTATACAACGTAGCTGAAATCTCTTGCACCTAAAAAATCATAAAGTGCTATGCTGTGTTTTTAAATCATATCTTTCTAATTCCCAATAAAATCTGTAATCTGTTAATGTAGGTTCTTTTTGAAAATAGGACAAGTTTGCCATCTAGAGGCATACTTCCAAACAACAAAGAGTCTTTTGGGCAATGATATACTGTATATTCAATATAAAATACAACAGGTACAGCTTAAAAAATATTAGGCAACATAGGGAACATTTTGGGGCATGCCATTCCCTTTTTCAAGTCCATCATTATAAGTAACACAGCTGTAAGCATTTAAAGGCATTGTGAGCCTTTATGACAATGATAATCATTGTCTACACATTCCCTCGTTCTCTTCACCATTTAATTGTGTAGCCAATGCATGGGGATGGACATTGGGTCCCCCAATCTGGTGCACAAACAAGATTCTGAGATGATACAAGGCTTGCCTTAATAATAGTGTCCAAAAAATGGCTCCTGCCTGCTTGCTATAATTATGAATTCCCAGACTGAAGAAACAAAATTCAAATAATTTATATTGTGTAATTAATGTTCATTTTGCTTGACTAATGTTATAAAATAGGATTTTGCATCATTTTTTTGGGTGACGAGTCCCCTTCAAATCTATTAGGTCACAACGTGTCATTTAGTGATCCAAAATATCTTATATTGGTTTAATATTATTACATGAGCTCCCCCGAATGGGTTTCAGTACTGTTCAATCACATTTGTTGCTTAAGTATTCACTTAGGGTGTAGTTTTCCTTTAAGATGTTGCTCTGGCTATGCAGAGTATCATTCTGCTGGGTACAGACCTTTGGTGGTCTGGGGGAGGACTGCAAAAATGGCTTCTGGGTATGTCACCTTGAGAGGCTAGCCAAAGAAAAAGCAAATGTGTGACCCCTCTTCCACTCTGGAACTAATTACAATATCTGAAAGAGGTATATTGTAGCAGAATCGATTTATTAAAACATGGCAGTGTAGAGCAAATTATGTGAGAAATGTTGTACCTGCCATTTTGGGAGAACCTGGCAGTTTTAATAAATGTGGATAACTGTTTTGTTTGTTTATATTATGGGGGTTTATGTAGTTAGTCCTTAATCAAGATTATAGCCCAACAAAATGCTTGGTTTGAGTAAGCATGGCTGAGATAGAGGTGTTTTATAAAATAGTTCTCTTCCCCTCTTGGATGGTGCCCAGAACATGGTAGTAATGGGCCCAGCAAAGAGAGAAACCTAATGCAAAACTGCAGAATTTGGAAAGTGACCTATGGACCAGGGCTAGCTCACTGTAGGCCTAAATCCTGTAGGAGAAATTCAACAACGGGCGAAAATTCACCAGCAACGCCTTCGCCAGGCGCAACTTTGCACAGACAACGCTAATTCACTAAGTTGCAAAGTTTCATCTTGCGAAGTTGCACTGGCGTTACTACGGCAGGCATAGCGAAGTTGTGCTAGCGTTAGATAATTTGCATACGGCAGGAAGTTCAATTTCAATGGACGTATATGTTACATTACACTACACAAGCACAGTGTTTTTTGGGACTTAGAAAAAATTTCCATCTACTCTAATTTCTCTACTCTATTGCACCTGCCAGGTCTGAGGTGGCAAAGGCATGTCTGGCGATAGAGGTAACGTTCAGTAAAAACAAAAACGTAGTGTATTTGCGTAGTAACGCTCTTTCGCCAGAGCGTGAATACCCCTGGCGTTAGAGTGGGAAGTTGTGCTAGAGTCTATCTCCTTCGCTAGCATAATTACGCCGTTAGTAAATTGTTAGTTAGTAAAAACGCTGACGGATTTTCACCAGCTTTAGCCACTTTGCCCTTTAGTAAATTTCCACCTATGTGTATTTGCTCCATGATTGAAAGATTGTCCGGACTGTTTGGTAATGTTATTTGTACAGCCAAGTAGTAAAAAAGGTTAGTACCCTTAGGGGTAATATAATAAAAATGATTAAAGGGCATATTTATTAACACTGGATACTGGAGACTTCACTCACCGCAACCAATAAGCAATTCAACTTGAACAGTCAACTACAAGTTACAAAAGCAAAGATCTGATTGGTTGCTTTGGGCAACATCACCAGTGATGTTTGTCTCTAATGTTAATAAATATGCACCTAAGTTTGGCCAGGTCCAGTAACCCTTATTTAGCAGATAGCATTCACTGGTCACCAGTTTAAAAGCAAACATTTTATGTGCTTCCCTTGAATGCTGCGGATGGAACCAGTGTTCTACTTCTGTCTGGAACATCTTGAAAACTTTTTATTTTAAGACCTTTACTGTGCTTGCTCAGGTGATTAATGCCCATGGCATCAGTTTCATTACAAATTAGCAATTACTTAGTATGAAAAATAAATTGGATTTCAGTGTTACCAGAACTTATTTAATTTTTAAATGTTGATATTATACACAGTATGCATTCCTTGATGCTGTTTGGGATGCTTTTCTCATTAGGCTACAGCACGGTCTTACTTATTGTCTGGTGTGGGCATATCAAGATTTCTCATCAACCGGGATGTTTCAGCAGACAACAGAAAATCATTGATCTCAAAATGAAATACTGTTAGCATTAAATAAAGAACTGACAGACACAATAAATTAACAGCATCAATTGATTTCTCTGACAGAACATAACTGAACCAAGTGAACTTAAATGAAGGCATTCCCCGCGGATTCTTGCTGCTTTACAGAACACGAAGCTTGCGGTTATTGAATAATGTTTACTCTGTGGAAGTGTTAGGATTCCTTAAAGGAAAACTGTCAAAAATTATATTTTTCCATGAGTCTATATAGCCTGATGTGTAACTCTTTACAGTAACTATGGTAAAGAGCTTGGAATATTCTCATTCTCATATTCTCTTCTTACATGAGGTTGGCTTTATCTACATCCATCCTGTAACATGCACAACCAGGGCATTTGGGGTATGTGCACTAAACTATTCATATACCTTTTTAAGAAGAGATAGAAAATTACAGCTGTACTTAAGTAATTGCTGCAGCCCTGCTCCCATTTTTTAGACCAGGGCACCAAGGGCCCACCAAAGAACCTAATATCAAGGGCCAACCAAACAGTAGTGAGCCCTGAAACATTTTATTCTTGCTAATACAAACACTTGTATCTCCATGTTAAAATATCTCTTGTTCAATTGTAAATACTTAATAATAAGGCAATAGATGCCAGTTCATTTATGGGAAACATTTTATACTAGTGATGTGCAGATTGGGATTTCCCAACCAGCACCTGACCCTAACCAGCCCTCCCTTAGCCTGCTCTCGCCCGCATCCACACTTCCGGGTTACTTTTATAGACCCGCGCCGCCCCGCGGATGAAGTCACAAAAGGGGCAGGGCGAACAGGCGCAGTGTCTATAAAAGACAAACCCGGAAGTCTGAAGCCGGCATTTGACGGTGGCCGACGGAGAGAGCAAGAGAAGAGCTCAAACTGCACCCAACCGCACCCGTGAAGAAGAGTGCGAGGTCGGCCCAAACCCACCGGACCCGCGGACATCACTATTTTATCCAGATTGTTGCTTTATAAAGTTGTTTCAGGTACTGTATTGACTCTTACTCTGTCGATTACACTGACAGATCTTGTTCTGACAGATCTTGTTCCCGAAACGCATAAGGCCATGTGGATCCTCTCATTGTTGGAATAAAAATCTATTTTATCTTATCCGGAGTGCCGCCCATCTGCTTTAATTCCCAATTAACAGACAGAGTTCTGTGTTTTGCTTCCTCTGTTACAGCTGTAGTATTTCTGGTCAGGTGATCTCTGAGGCAGCACACAGACCATCACACAATGGTGGTTCAAGGCAAGAGATGTAACAGGGCAATATTTACTTAAATATAAATATATATATATATATATATATATATATATATATATATATATATATACCAGTTTGATAAGATTCTTTTAATATGCCACTTAATATTATAAACTACAGTATCTGTTGATTAAGTATTCATTTGGGGGTATAGCTTTCCTTTAAAGGGTTGTTCACCTTCCAAACACTTTTTTCAATTCAGTTGTTTTTATTTGATTGTTCCCCAGAAATAAAGACTTTTTTCAATTACTTTCCATTATTTATTTTTACTATTTTTCCAAAATCTAAGTTTAAAGTTGAATGTTCCTGCCTCTGGTGTTTGAGTCTGGCAGCTCAGTAATTCAGACGCAGGTTCTAAACGGTTACAATTTTGCAACATTTAGTTGATCCATTTCTCAGCAGCATCTCTGGAGTATTAGCAACTATTGTATCAAGTCTAACAGCTGCCTGTAATGAAACCCAGAGATTCTGCTCAGCAGGGACAAAGATAAGAAATGTATCAACTAAATGTATCAATTTAGAACAGTTTACAGGGTCGGTGACCCCACCTCAAAGAGCTGATTCAGAAGATGAAAAATGACACTTTAAACTTCAATATTAGAATAACGGTCACACATAGAAAGTCATTGGAAAAAAATATTTCTGGTTATTTCTGGTGATCTACCTGAAAACAACTAGTTGTTTGAAGGTGAATCACCCCTTTAAAGGAAAACTATACCCCCAAAATGAATACTTAAGCAATTATATCAAATTGAATGATATATTAAAGAATTTTACCAAACTGGAATATATATTTACATAAATATTGCCCTTTTACATCTCTTGCCTTGAACCACCATTTCGTGACTCTATCTGTGCTGCCTCAGAGATCACCTGACCAGAAATACTACAACACTAACTGTAACAGGAAGAAGTGAGGAAGCAAAAGGCAGAACTCTGTCTGTTAATTGGCTCATGTGACCTTACATGTGGTTTGTATGTGTGCACAGTGAATCGTACGATCTCAGGGGGCGGCCCTTATTTTTTAAAATGGCAATTTTCTATTTATGATTACCCAATGGCACATACTACTAAAAAAGTATATTATTAGGATAATGGTTCATTTACATGAAGCAAGGTTTTACACATGAGCTGTTTTACTCAGTATCTTTTAATAGACACCTACATTGTTTCGGGGGTATAGTTTTCCTTTAACAACTGTTTAGACCAGGGTGTTATTCTGGACATGACTGGGAACAGCCTAAATTTTCCTTGTATATGATTTTTAAAGGTTGGGAGGTATGCTGTGAATATTTACTTCTATATAAAAATACACCATGTCCACATGGCTGTCCAACATCTCATCCCAAAAGCAAGGGTATTTATTTAATGTTTATATTCCCTTTGTTCCTTTGTTTGCACAAAATTATATAATGTATTTGATGTGACTTGTTTCTATTCAGGAGCAGGGGTATTAGTAATTTTGTGTGATCAAGCATGGCTCCCAGTCAGCATTCCAATGGATTTAGTTTGGGGCCCTTTGAGTGACAGTCAATCTTTTTCACTGCCATCATTATCATTATTTATTTACTGTATATAGTGCCATCAATTTACACAGCACTTTACATTAATTTATAACAAACAAACTAAAGAGATTTGTGCATGAATGATAGCATTTGAGTTTGCTTTTACTGGAACCAGGGGCCTTGGCCAAAACTATGGGAAACAACCCCAGTCCATTATAATTCATTCACAAAACCTTACGGTCATCATGTAGCATACTCCCAGCATCTGCCTAACATGCACTTGTCAGTCAGTTTGATGGTGAAATGTGATTTGTCACTCCAGAGACTATGTTTTCATTTTTTTTTTTTTTTTTGATCCGCAGTAGTGCAGATTTAAACAGCGGCAATAAATCTCCATGTGTGTCATAGCAGATAGCAGATACATGATCAAATGTATGCAGATACCAGCACAGTAAGGGGCCTATTTATCATGGCGCGTAAGGGTCAAGGCACACTCTCATATTCAGAGAGATTAGTCGCCTGGCGACAAATCTCCTCTTCTTCGGGGCAACTAATTTCCCGGAACTGCCTCCCACCAGCTAGAATGTAAATCGCTGGCGGGGTGGCACTCGGATCGCTTCATTTTCCGAAGTCGACCAAAGTTTCTGCAACTTCCGCTGGCGATATACATTCTAGCCGGCGGGAGGCAGTTCAGGGAGATTAGTCGCCAGTGACTAATCTTCCTGAACCTGAGCGTGTGCCATGACCCTTAAACGTTGGAGAAAAACTTCACAGGTGATGTTGCCTATAGCAACCAATCACCAATTAGATTTCAACAATCTACCTATAAGTTAGAAAAGAAAAACAAAGATCGGATTGGTTGCTATGAGAAGTACAGTATCTTGTACAGTATCTGCATTCTTTTGGCTGTGTATCTGACCTATGAGCAAGTTAGAGAAATTTTATCTAATGGTGGGAATGGAAATATATACATAACAGTACACATGGCTGAACTGCAAAACTGTCGTATATCCTCCAATGTGCCCTTTTTAATAATGAAGTGGAGTACCTTTTTTCCATAAGACCTGTGTTTCAACAGAATGGGCACCAAATACATTTGGGATACCATTAAAAGAATGTCCTATCGTTATAGTGACTTGGAGATTGATTGTGCTTACACAGCAAGATATAGAATCAATTTATCAGTCTCTAAGACAAGAGATTTAGCTGCTATCTCTGGTCTATTTTAAGGCTGGCATTTTGAATAAATCTGGTACTTCTCTGAATATTTGGCACAGTTATAAAGCCAGGTTTGCTGCCAAATGAACCTGCTAAAAAGCAGCTCCCTGATGTCACAGGAAGCACAACAGAGATGAAAAGGGACTTCCACGCAAACATATTAAGAGAGATGAATGCGACTTACCATTAGTCACAAGCACTGTCAGCACAAAACAGACAATCTATCCTCAGAGCGTAATTAAGGATTAGGTTAAAGTGACAGGAATGTGTCCTCTCTGCAGAACTAACATTGGGAGGGTGAATGAAGAAAGTAAGGCAAGCATGCATACATTTCATTAGTCTCTATAATTTCCACCATTGGATTACTTTAGAATAATTTTGCTTCTGGCCAGATATTTGTAAAAGCTATCACTGTGCTGCATTTCCCACAGGAATCTGCAATGTAATATACGTGCCAAAAAGAGGGGTGTTTTTTTTTCCACTGTGGATTTAAACAGAATCTGACAGCCTTGCTTCCAATTTGCATGTGCCTCTCAGCACCAGCTCCCCAGTGAGACTCTGACAGCTCCAAGCGGCAATGACAGAAGAGATGCAGGAGCTCTCCACAAATTTACTGTCAACTTAAGTGTTTACTTCTGCGAGCCATTTCATTAAAATAGATTTTTTTTTTTTTTCATGCAGTCAAACACACCCATAGTTTGGGAGCTTCCTAAGGCAAACATGTGAGTTTAAGGGGGCAGCAATCATAACCTTAATTGTATTCTTAAAAAGTGTTATATTTCAAAAAAAGGTAGTTACTACTTTATAAAAGCTACAGTCTTAAAAAATACTGCCATACAGTAGTTATTTTTATAGCACAGATTCAAGATTCCCCTATAGGAGCTTTGGGGTAGATTTACTAAAGAGACAAGTGGCTAACACGAGCGACATTTCGGCAAAAATCACATCCACAGGGACATCGCCAATTTACTAACAGGCATATGAAACGGGACCGTCGCTAGGATTCGTTCACACTGTATCACCAGTCGACTTTTCGCTCTATCGAACGGGCGTAACTCCGCAAATTCACTAATATGCGAATTTTACTGAACGTTGCATTTTTCGTCAGTTTCCTTCGCCACCTCAGACCAGGCAAACTGCTGAAATAAAGCTACATCTTCCTCAGTCTGGTCAGTGACATCATATTCTGTTACGGTTGCCACCTGGCTGGTATTTTACCGGCCTGGCCGGTAAAAATGATGGCTGATCCCATTGGAAACTCTGCAAAAAATTTTGCTGATCAATACTAAAGAGCTGTAATCACTTTGGGGTGGTACATTAGCCTAAAACTGTTAGTGCAGCATTTGTAGCCTATGTCTTTAAGCTTAGATCTCCTTTTAAGGAAAAGTAACACCAAGAAATGAAAAGTAATTAAAATATAACGTCCTGTTGCATGAGTAAAACTGGACTGTTAGCTTCAAAAATTCTATAAGAGTTTAGAACAACAAGCTGCTGTGTAGCCATTTAAAGCTGAAAAAGGAACCAGATAACATAAGCTCTGTAGTATACAATTGGATTCTTCTGAACTTTTATCGTTAATCTACTGTGTATCCTGTGTATGCCTGAATGGCTGCCTCCATGACTACACAGCAGCTTGTTTACTGTATATAAACTATAGCACTGTTTCTGAAGCAAACAAACCAGTTTTACAAGCACAGGCCCATAGTGCTTGATATTTTAATTAATTTAATACTTTCATTTGTTGAAAATAATTATATTTTTAATTTAATACTTTCATTTGACGAAAATAATTACATTTCAGAGGGGGAAGCTACACAGATACTAGTAGCAGCTACAAAATAAATAGTGATAACCTGCATTATCAATGCTCACCATTCTTATCTTTTTGACCTACTCTGGATCAGCTAGGTAGGTTTCACTTATGTGTCTTCAACCCAATAAGTAACTCTGTATCAGAACCCTATCTCCAGACTGCATTCCTCTTCCTAGTTCTTTGACAAAGGATAAACACTACCTTCGAAGGGCCCATGTTGAGTAAAAATGGTATCCCCAACCAAAGGTGAGGGCTAATACACCCTGCATTCCGGTTGTGGATATGTTTTGTTTTTAAATGCCCCCTGCCAGAGCTACGCTACCCTCACCAGGAGGGAGCTCCCAGTGCACGCAACCATGTTGTGTCACTCGCATGTGCATAATGAAATGTGCCACGAATTGCTCACAATGCGCATTCGCTGGATGTCACATGCTCGTTATGCATATGATTGACCGGAAATGGCTGTTCACACCAGGAGCTCCCTCCGGTTGCGGGTAGCGTAGCGCTGGCGTGGGGCATTTTTTTTTAAAAAAAAATGTTATCCACAACATGAATGCAGGCTCTATCAGCCGGCACCTTTGGTTGGGGATAACATTTTTACCCAACGGGTGCCTTTTAAGTTGCAGAATAGACCTTTGCTCAATGTGAGCACAATAAAAAGGATTTGATGTGAATGACTTTGTAAAGTGCTGTGGAAATGCACATTTTATAAATCCAGTAAGTAAATAAAATTTGACCTTAAAAGCATGGACTACTTCACTTAAAAAAATGGGTTTCCAAATATACAATATTAATCCTGGTTTCCTTTTAACTCCCACTGTAATCAGTTTAACTTGCTTAAATTGAAATGAATGAGCACAATAATAAACTAGCTTGCTGCATATATTAGAACCAACAATCTATCCTAAGACAGGATTTACAGCTTAGCATATGTAGGAAGTCCTATTCCTTTTTAATGCTATTTAAAAAAAAAAGAAAAAGCCAAATACAGCTACTATACGGTATTTAAATGTTTAAAAATAAAATAAAAACAAACACTGAGACTGCACCAATTTTATTTACAAAACAGAAGTAGATTGTGAATCCATCTGCTTGGTGCTGATTTAATGGGTATGATCTTTATTCCCCAAGTCTCACAACTGCCATCAATTGCATCTGCTCAGGTGTCTAGTCCAGCTGGGGGGAAAAGGAAAATTTTAGAAAGTGAATATTTGCAATAAAACACTTTATTCCTGAAAGAGATTTAAAAGACATTTGGAAGCTGTCATTCTACAAATATAATATTTGTTATTCACCAAGTAGTGATGCTCTAATAATGAGATACTGTAGTAACAAGACAACATTGCAAGCCTGGGTTCTGTCTGGAAAGCCAACAGCACATCACAGTGCTCGATATAAATTCATTAATGCATCAGCAGGGTAAAGTCATGAGATAAGCTTTAAGAGTACTGGCACATGGAGTCATTTCAAGCATTTACCCTGCCCTTGTTTCAGAGGTAGGGAGAAAATGCTCAAAAGTGGTCAGTCATTCACTACTAATGCAATTGCTGGTGCAGTTGCTTGGAAACACAGACTGTCCGCTCAAGTGCATGCATGTTTTGCAGGTGATCGACCCAATATAAGAATGGAGGTTATTTGTAGCCCTGAACCAAAAGCTCCCCATAGATCCTTTCTAGGCTGTTACACCCAGCGTTTGTGTCTTAAGATACCATAGTTAAAGGAACAGTAACATCAAAAAATAAAGTAATGCAGTGATGCCCTGCATTGGTAAAACTGCTGTGTTAGCTTCAGAAACACTACTATAAGCTGCTGTGTAGCAATGGGGGCAGCCATTCAAATGAGAAAAGGCTCAGGTTACACAGCAGATAAGCTCTGTAGAACATAATGGCATTATCTGTTATACTTAACCTGTGCCATATAGCCATTTTTCAAAATCTGCCATTGCTACACAGCAGCTTGTTTATATGAACTATAGTAGTGTTTCTGAAGCAAACAGATCAGTTTTACCAGTGCAGGACAACACTGCATTATATTTTCATTACTTTAAAACACTTTTTTGGTGTTACTGTTCCAAAAAGTGTTTTAAAGTAATACAAATATAATGCAGTGTTGTCCTGCACTGGTAAAACTGGCGTTTGCTTCAGAAACACTACTATTGTTTATATAAATAAGCTGCTGTGTAGCAATGGGGGCAGCCATTCAAAGCAAATGAGAAGAGACAGGATACACAGCAGATAAGATAAGCTCTGCAGAACATAATGGTGTTATCCGTTATCCACTCTTTAACCTGTGCCATATAGACTTTTTTTTTCAATTTCCACCATTGCTACACAGCAGCTTGTTTATATGAACTATAGTAGTGTTTCTGAAGCAAACTATCAGTTTTACCAGTGCAGGGCAACACTACATGATATTTTCATTACTTTAAAACACACAGTTTACTGCCTGCCCAGCATATGGTGACCGTCTGGCACCCTACAGTACAAAATGTTCTTCTCCTACACAGCCTAGGCTGAAGAGCTGGAAATAAACAGATGGCTGGTACTGGCAATGTTTTGGGGGACATTTTGAAATAAAAAGTTACTTTTTTTTTTTTTTTTTAATTGGTGTATAATGCAATAGCAAAACTATATGTCCCATTTAAAAGTATAGGAGTGGGAACTGCCATAGTACAATTAAATGCTACACAGTACAGATACTCCAATTTGTATACAACTGCTCTTTTCAGTAGGCATGCACCCAATCCACTATTTTGGATTTGGCCAAACCCTTTGCGAAAGATTCGGCTGAATACTGAACCGAATCCTAATATGAATATGCAAATTAGGGATGGGAAGGGGTAACCATTTTTTACTTTCTTGTTTTGTGACAAAGTCATGCAAATGATTTCCCTCCCCATCCGAAATTTGTATATGCAAATTAGGATTCAGATTCAGTTCAAATCCTGCTGGAAAAGGCCGAATCCCGAACCGAATCCTGGATTCAGTGCATCCCTACTTTTCAGTATCCTTTTAGTTAACACTGCAGAAAATAACTGCAAATATAGCACACACACATTAAATAAATATGGTGTCAAAACAAAGTATTTGCCATTGCAAGATGTGCTTCTAAAAACAGAAGCCTACTTTAATCATTTCTCCGGTGTTCTCCTTGCAAGCACTAGCCAGCTATTTCACTCCTTCTGCTGCTTCTCAGCCTGTTTCAGCAGCAGGTCTCAGCATTTTGCAATGTAGGATGCCTACTGATCTCCCATTGTGTGGATTGGAATGCAGCCAGCAGCTCGACACACAGCTGACAAGAAATGCAGTTTACATTTCCCTGTGTAAATTCATCTTTGTTAATAACTAACTACATTGCAGTGGGATTAATACTATAGTTATACCTTTATTTGTAATGATAATATTACTTATAAGAAGCTAGAAGTGTCATGTGATAGCTCACAAGGGCATATAAAACTACAACTTGCAATTGCAGGTACAACTACCTATATTTTCACTATGTGCAGAGATAGAAAATTGTCAATAAAGTAGTATTACCCAGTAACAAACAATGCATGTGGAAAACGTTAAGGCTACAGGGCGCCATTAAAAATACAAAACCGTACCTTGACAAATCCAATATCCTTGGCATACTGTCTGAAGCACTGACGGCACATATTAAGCCCGTATTTACGGATCAGTCCATGTCTGTTTGAGCATACACGGCTAGAAAGGGCAGAGAAATAGAATTAGGTTTTAATCTCTCGTTCAGGGTTACCAGCCAAATTGGGCTACAAATTTAAAGCCCAGGTGGGTTTTAAAAGTAAAATCTAGCCAAGGTACAGATTTGGGCTACTTTTTGGGCCTTTGGCTGGTTTTTAATTTGGAAACCAGCCAAAGTTTTTTGTTGCCCTAGTGTGCCAAGCCTGTGTCTCCCAATGCATGTTGGGTAATTAGTTTTTGTTTAACAATTTGCCAACTGCCAAATTTAATGCAAGACAACAATAATCAGCATGCAGTGGGACAGAGTTGTGTAGAAGTCAGGAGTTAGTAGATTTTGGGCTCTGTATCCCAGTCTCTTATCCCTCTTAAGCACTTGTGTTTTCTTGTGACTTCTCAATTTGATACCATTTTGAGGCAAAAATCTGCTGGCCACCAAAATGTCTAGAGGTGACCTATTATTTATTGAAATTGTATATGTATTAGGGCCTTATGGGGTCCCTATACCCCCACTGTACTTACGCCCCTAGTGACGTGCGAATCTGTCCCATTTTTCTTCAGTGAAAATTTGAAAATAGCATATTTTCACATAAATTAAAGGGATACAGTCAATTTTTATGGTGTCTTTTTTTATTTCTAAATTACACTGTTTACAATGCAAAATAATCTGCAAATAATTCACTCAACAATATAAAATGTAATTCTTGAAACAGTAAGTGTTTTTTTTAGTAGTAATATTGGTGTGTAGGTGCCATCTCCATTCATTTTGCCTGGTCATGTGCTTCAGGATGGAACTGCTTTCTGGCAGGCCGTTGTTTCTCCTACTCAATGTAACTGAAATGTGTCGCAGTGGGACCTGGATTTTACTATTGAGTGCTGTTCTTAGATCTACCAGGCAGCTGTTATCTTGTGTTAGGGCAGGGGTCCACAACCTTTTTTACCCATGAGTCACACTCAAGTATAAAATATTGGAGAGCAACAGAAGCATGCAAAAAGTTCACTGGGATTCCAAATAAGGGCTGTGATTGGGTATTGGTAGAACCTATGTTAAGTTGCAGGCAACAGGAGGCTCTGATTGGCATTATACCTGTTCATGCAACTAGAGCTTGCCTTTAAGCCAGGAATTCAAAAAGAAGCACCTGCTTGGATGCCACTGGGAGCAACATCCAAGGGGTCAAAGAGCAACATGTTGCACACTAGCTACTGGTTGGGTATCACTATATTAGGGAGCCGTTATGTGATTACCTACCAATTGTTCTGTTAGGCTGCTGGGGGGGGGCTTATATCACTCCAACTTGCAGTACAGCAGTAAAAAAAGTGACTGAAGTTTATCAAGAGCACAAGTGACATGACTGGAGTCGGATGGGAAACCGACAATATGTCTAGCCCCATGTCTGATTTCAAAATTAAATAATTTTTAATTAAAAAAAAAAAATGAGAAATGGATTTCAGTGCAGATATTGTGCTATTTGCGCTACTTTTGAAGAGACTCTTGGCTGGTGTTGGGCTGGTTTTGTAGACCGGGCAGCCCTGCTCTCTCATATCATTACAGCAAGTCACAAGTTGAATTGGCTGGTACACAACTTACAAGATACACATTATATTAGCCACGAGTGCCAAGACATTTTCTGACTCAGCTACAAAAGAGAAGTGTGTAGTCCAACAATGAATCACTTACACAATGAGAAGCAAGTGCTGCGAATAAAGCACAGTGATACTGTAAAGGCAACGCAACCATCAACACACGTTGCGAGTTTCTCAATGGCGCTCCCAGTATTCCACACCTCCCAACTGTCCCTTTTTGGGAGGGACAGTCCCTCTTTTGACAGCTCAACTTGCAGTCCCTCCTTTGTACTGGAAAATCTCTAACCTAATTGGCTTTTAGCAGAGAGCCAACAGGCGCAAATAAGATACTTTGTAACCATTTTGAGACACTAAACAAACAGTTTAGATAAGGAGAATTATTTCTTAAACTTTCAGAACCTGCCAAATTGTGTAAAATGAACATGGTAATTAGGGGGTGTGGTCCTGTTAGACATGGGAAGGGGAGAAAACATAACTTATATCGTATAAATGCAATTCCCACCCACAGGCGCCATGATTGTCCTCACGAGGCCCCAAACCATATGCCGCTCGCACGTCCTTCCCCTTCAGCTTTCAGCCGACAGAGCGCGGGAGCGAGCTTACAAACGCTTCCTAAACAACCCCGATACCCACCAGGAGCGGGATCCCTGACCGAATTTTCTCGGATGGCTCCAGTACAATTGCTGGTGACCCATCTTGTCCGACGCTCTACAGTGGAAAAGGAAGAGGCGGGGCCACGCACGCGCTATTCAGGACCAGGAAACCGATCCCAGAGTGCATTGCGCGAAGCTCTTTCCCTTGGTACTGTTGTCATCAGAGCGCTTGTGTGCGGTTGCGCAGACGGTGTTAGTTATGGACGCTGTCTGCAAATGATGTTCTGCTTTCGAGTAGATTTAAACAGTGAAATAAGGGTGCTCAGCTGAAGCCATTTATTAGCTACAGATTGTGATAGAATAACTGCGAAAGTGCAGGATATTTATCTCACGAAACACCCCCAGCAATGCGTTTTAGTCACAAGCCTATGCATGACCAATTTAAAATTAGCTCCTCTAATTTAAAGTTGAGTATGTAATTGCTACCTAGGGTGAATTAATAGTTAACACATAGGTGGCCATCTTCTTGGGCCAACAGCTGAACCATATGAACGTCAGACTGAATTTATGCACATTTTTTGTAATAAAACCAATAAATGCTTTTTAAATTGACTGTACGGAAGGTGCTGATCTATTGATTAGTCGGCCAGTGACAAATCTCCTCTTGTTCAGGCAACTAATCTCTCCAAATGCCTTCCTGCCGGCAAGAATTCAAATCGCCGGCGGGATGGCATACCTTCCAACTGTCCCTTTTTCGGAGGGACAGTCCCTCTTTTAATAGCTCAACCCGCAGTCCCTCATTTGTACTGGAAAGTCCCTCTTTTCTCTGCACTGAACAGCCAGAAAAAGAAACAAAGTTTCTCACTTAATTGGCTTTTAGCAGAGAGCCCAGAACAGATAACAGGTGCAAATAAGATACTTTGTAACAATTTTGAGACACAAAAACACAGTTTAGATAAGGAGAAATATTTTCAAACTTTCATAACCTGCCAAATTTTGTAAAACAAACACGGTAATTAGAGGGTGTGGTCACAGAAAGGGGTGTGGTCAAAAATTGCTGCGCTACGTGCGGAAAAAAAATGTTTGTCCCTCTTTTTACTTCCAAAATGTTGGGAGGTATGCATATGTAGCGCTTTGTTTGCCGAAGTTGCCTCACAAGGAAACTTCGGGCGTCTTCGAAAAACCGAAGCGATCACTATGCCATCCTGCCGGCAATTCACATTCTTGCCGATGGGAAGGCATTTTCGGTAAGATTAGTCGCCTGAAGAAGAGGAGATTTGTCACTGGGCAACTAATCTCCCTGGAATTGCCACGTGTGCCACCACCCTAAGGGTGAAGACACATGGAGCTACTTTTGTGGTTACAAAATGCCAAAAAATACCATGCTACTTTCCTGGGAATACACATAGGGTTGCCAACTTTTCTGGAAAAAAATACCGGCCTTCCTATATATTTATCTTTTCCCCCTATTAATAACATTGGGATCAGCGCATGTGCATGTTCTAGCGCCCGTTAATTTAACGGGCTTAATGTCTAGTATGAACATAAAGTCGCCATCTAACCATAGGTACCAGTTAAGCCATAGAATGCTGTGCCAATATTATTAAATTGGGGGTGGAATAAGGGAGATAGGAAGGACAGAAGGAAAAATTTTCAGACATTTTCGTGACTTTCGGCGCATGTGCAGTCGTACATGACGAGAAATTTACTCCAACTGCGCATGCGCCAAAAAAGCTCAGATTCCGAAAAAGACCAAAAAAAGAAGATGGCGCCCGTGAACTCCAGAGGCCACGGAGGGGTAAGTAAAAAATTAGGGGCATTTCGCTGTGGAGGAGGAGGGAGGTTGGTCTATGCAGGGTAGAGGGGTAGGGTTTTTTTCTAGTACGGGTTTGTTTCTCCTTTAAAGCAGCATTTGTATAACTCCTGTTTCTTACTTTTTAATGCAAAAGTCTTAGTTTACCAAGCAAAGACAGGTTGTTAATCAGCTGCCTTGTCTTACTTACGTTGTATAAACAGTCTGAGCCTTCAGGGCAGAGAATAGACAGGGACAGACAAACAGACTGCTTTCAATAGCAATATATATACAGATAACTTAAAAAAACATAGAAAATGTGTAATTAATGTATATTGCAAAATTGCTTAGAATCGTGTTTTCTTTTATTTGGCGGATTTTTTTTTTTTGTTGACATACCCTTTAACCTAAGTCCTTCTAGAGGGCACTCTGCATTGTTGCAGTGGCTGAATATGTGCTGAAAATTCACCCAGCCAGCTTGCTGGCCCACGCGACTAGCACTGGTATACAATGGCATATGCCTACTGACCTGTTGGCTCCGGATGGCACAGGTAGAAAGAGGGAGTGAGCATCTCAGATGGTAATGTTATTTGCAGTAACTTACACTGACCGCCACAAGATTTATCTTCCAAGGCTAACACTATTTTTAAAGCACTACATTGTAATACCTGAGGATTTTATTACACACATAGATTTTTTTAATAAACAGCTGGAAAACAACATCGAACAGTTCTTTACGAAGTTTCTGGGAGAGGGGAAAGCTACACTACTTCTTAAGGAACCAGCATTGGATATATGTTAAAGTAAGGTAAGGTGGCACAGAAGTCATATGCTCATACTACTGCTTTATTTTACTTTGCACAGGGACTACATCTATTTTTTCCTTCATTGCCTTCTGTGACAATAGATTCTGGGTTTAATTTTTCTTAGCTCATATCCTAGGATCAAGTGGAGCTGATTTGTTTCATTACACACCTGCAGTAACTGAAAAACATTTCTTTTGTATTTGAGAAATATTGATCCGCGGGCAGATAAAGCTGCCGATATCGGTCGTTTAGACCAATTTGACAGCTTATCTGCCCGTGTATGGGGGCTTCCAACGGGTCTTCCCGATCGATATGTGGCTACGATATCGATAGGGAAGGTTTGATTACCCGACCGACCCGTCGGAACCCCTTGGCGTATCGTAATCCGATCGTTCGACCATACGGCTGAATGTTCGGATTACCCCCGATATAGCCATGCCGTTAGTGGCATATCGGGGAAAGATCCGCTCGTTTGGCGATGTCGCCAAACGAGCGGATCTTTGAGTCTATGGCCAGCTTTACTTTACAGTTCAGGAACACACTCTTAGATAACATTAAAATCTTATTGACGTATCTTTCATTTTATCTATGATCCTTGCTGTGCTGCTAACTTTTTTTGGCTGCCCTGCTCAAGTATAAGAACATTTCACAACCATCATATGGGTCTGAATTTTTTGTTGTATTTCTAAAATTTCTTTAAAAATTTTCTTAGTGAACTTTTATGCCAGATTTCTCTTTGGCTTTGCCAATTTATGCCCTAGGGCAATACAGGGTTCAATTGGGCATTATAGCCCAGCAAACTACAGGAAATTAAAGGGATTTATTTAGGTGGCAAATTTCTGTTGCATAGATTTATAGAAGAGAGAAACAACTTCCTTTACCAATGATATTATTGTTCTCACAGACCCCTCCCCCAAGATGCATCTAGATTCAGGACAAAGTCGTTTCCTCATAATTCCTTTTCCTAAAGATTGCACATTTATGCCACAACCTGGGTAAAACCAGGAAGTAGTTCAAAAAATAAAGGGGAAAAATACCAAAATGCCACAAACATAGAGTTTAATATTTTAAAATTATTTTTTTAGTTTTAAATATAAAAATTAATTTTGTGATACAGATGTGTACATCACAAACACCTATTCTCACTGTGGACTTTGGCAAGATTGCATCCATTTAAATTAGATTTTCAACCTGTGTTTGCGGGTGTTTATTTAGACTAAAATTGTACCATGTTGCATCAGTTAACTTATTTTTAATTTTTTTTTTTTAACTTCAAGGCTGGAATATGAAGTCTAAAGAATTTTAGTGGGACTGGCAAACAAAGGTACGTCATTACCTCACTGACCCAGCCAAGACATCTGAAATAGAGAAATTAACTGTTTATAACTACTAAGAAGCATTATCCCAACACAAAAAAAACTTCCCTTATTCTTTGTAGCATCTTCAAGTGTCTTTCTGTAAACTTGCAAGGGGTGATATGCGCATGCTTTGCTTTAAAGAGCTGCAAAAGCTTGACCTCTGCAATAACCATATTAAAAAGTTGCCAGAGACCATTGGTGTTCTTGTTTGTCTGCAGGAGCTGATACTGAATTACATTTTTTGGAATCCTTTGTGCTGGTTTTTTGCAACACTACACAGAGAGACACTCATGACGCAACTTCGGAAAATGAAACGCTCCGAGTGCCATCCAGCCGTTGATTTAGATTCTAGCTGGTGGGAAGGCTTTTCGGGGAGATTAGTCGCCCCGAAGAAGAGGTGATTTTTTCGCCGGGCAACTAATCTCCCCGAATCTTCACGTGTGTCTCTGCCATTAAGAGGCTCACACTTGAAACAGTAGATTTATCCTTTTATTCAATCCACACCTCTGGTTCCTGACATACAGCTGAAAATACCATTGCCTTTACTAGAAACTGCGGCAAGAGCCACTTTAAAGTACAGGTAAGAGTTATTCTGGCATTGATGAGATAAAAGCTTCACTATCTCAAAATGTAACAACAGTCCATAAAACAAAAACCTCAAGCAATATCTGAATCACCTTCAAAAGGGTTTAAGTTACTCCACTCAAAAACTGAATGAAAATGAAGATAACAAATCTACTGTATCTTAAACGGGAAGTGCCTTTAATATATAAGTGCCAATGCGGGGTACTTTTAGTACTAACATTTTGTTTCATGGAAAATATTTGGTCTGTATTATATTGATTTTTGAGAAAATGTATATTGCTATATTTAACAAACAACTATTATGTAACCTTAATGTAATAAATATCTGAATGAAAAGCATGAAACAGGAGGGTAACTTAGTTAAGATGTTTGTTGGCAGTATCTAGAGATCTACTGATCACCAGCTAAAGGTTTCATGTTACTTTTTGAAAAAATTCTCCTGTGGCATCAGCTTAAGAGGCCCCCCATTATTTTAGGATTGTCTAAAGCTAGCCATGAACAGAGAATTTTATTTAAAAAGGACCGATATACTGATCTATGCATTTTTCAGTATGTGCTGTTGGTTGTGAATGCATACACTCTTACTTTAATAATGGATTGGTATTTCTACCCCCTTTCCCGCTTCAAGAATTCCTTATGGACCACATCTCATCCCTGCTACCCTCTGCCTAGATATGTCCATGGCTAAAACATGTGACTGTGGCCTCCCCTGTCTCAATTCCTTTATTGAAAGTTATACTCATGAACCTCCATCAGGTGTCTCAGGGTGTGGTCCTAGTTGATACAATGGGAGGAACAGATGGCCCCATTGTTTATTACTTTTGTTCTCTCATCTGCTACTCCCTGTTCATTGAAAGATACTTGCAAAGCACTAGAGTTTAACATCTAAGATGCATAGTCCTTTATGTTTTTTAATTACCCAAAGCCCAAAATTATCTGCATCATGTAATAGATTTATGATCACCACACACACAGGAAAGGACC
This sequence comes from Xenopus petersii, assembly GCA_038501925.1. NCBI lineage: Eukaryota > Metazoa > Chordata > Amphibia > Anura > Pipidae > Xenopus > Xenopus petersii. The sequence goes on along the minus strand of CM076687.1, from coordinate 92,951,887 downwards.
AAACCATATATGTTTTATGTAGTCTGAACAAACACATGCATTTTTTTAATATAGCAACAGAGTCATTGTTGCATCAGCTTGCAATACGTTTTTATGGGTTGGTGATTAGGAGGGCTTACAGAAAAGATGAAAAGATGCGTCACCCGTTATGCCTTTCAAGCACTTTAATGTACTTTTTTTTGTTCGTTTGTTTAGTTTGTTGCAATTAAATTATAATCTACACCAGTTATGCCTTTCTTCCTTCTCTACTCATCTGTAAGCACATGGTAAAATGTACCTGGTACTGCTTCCCAGGTATGTCACCCTGAAAGCAATGGCCCCTAGTTCTCCACCTTCCATTTATTTTCTGGTGTAGTTCACTCTAAAGCAGTGTGTGCCGATGCAGAGTAAGCAATTAGATCAGGGGCGTTTCTGCCATAAGGCAAGGTGAGTACCTTGCCTCAGGCGGCAGCTCCCCAGAGGTTACCAGGGGCAGCAAAAAGCACTTCTGGTAACTTTAATAGCCGAATTTCCGGTTATTAAACCGGAAATTCGGCTTTTCTATCGCAGAGAGCGCTAGCAATGCGCCCCTCACCAGACCTCCTGTCAGAGATCTTAAGGTAAGCCTGGGAGCGGTATTGCGAACGCTGCCTCAGGTGGCATTGATGCCTGAAATGCGCCTGAATTAGATACAATAGGGCCCAGTCAGAAGAAGTGATTACTGTTTTATATTCTTTATCACTCTGTAGTTGTAGTTTAAGGGCCAGTAATACCAGTAATGAAAATACCTTAAACGATTGTACACATAGTTTATACACTTAGGGGGTTTACATATAAGTGAGTGGGACAAGTCCCAAAGATATCCTGATCAACACTGCTTTTCGAGCAAAAATCCGAAGATTTTGTGGCTCTCAGGCAAAAATCTGAGTTTTCGGGTGGAAAAACTTGTACGATACGTTTTTTTCACAATTTTTACGAGTTTTTCCCCCACTGGAAATTTTCTGGAAGATGTATTAATAAATAAGGGAAAATAACCCGTCCGGATTTGGTCAGAGTATATTTCAGAAAATAATATTTTTTGGATTTTTATAAAGGTTTTGCACCCTCAAGCAAACAAATGATATCTATGCACATGCGCATAAGGCCAAATGTTCTTTACCTAATCTAAAGTGAAGATGTAGCATGAACTCCATCCTGGCTACTTCCCATTTAATCTTCTGCATAATAAATTTATGGCTGAAAGCAAAGGCAGCTCAGAGGGTAAAATCGGTAAGCCTTTCTAGGTACAGGAAGGAGAAAATTGGCTTTTTTTAATAAAGCGTTCCTGTGTTTTTATATATATTTGTTTTTTCCGCAGACCATTTACATTTTTTAATAAACTGTTTTTTGTAACATTTTTTGTGTTGCACTACTTTAAAAAAAAAAAAAAATAGGATTTCTCATACAAATAATTAACCTTACTAGAAATGCAATGCATTGTTTTTTATTAATGTCATAATGGAATAATGGAAGATGAAAAATATGAAACATGCATCCAGTTACTTCATGGCTGAGACGTCATGCCTATGACACAGGACAGACAAACATCTAACGATTAATGTGCCTTTTACTGCTTTTATTGTGGTAAATAGCAATAGCCTCAAAGCACCAGCTTGTGTCCGACAATTACAACTTTTAGAAACAGAATCAGAGATTACCATGTAACCACATTTGCTGACCAATGATACCACCCAGAAGCTACTGCTGAGGTCAAAGAGACCATGTAGCTTCAGGCCTAAAGGTCCCCATAGACGCAGAGATTTCTCTTGCCGAACAACCAATTTTAGCGAAGTCCGACCAATCCTTCGAAATTATCGTGCGGTTAGTGGGATTCGAACAATCGAACATCTCAGGAAATTGATTGGCCCAGTTAAAAAATCTTTGTCGGCCCCAGTGCAATCTAGTTATGTTTGCAGGGCCAAGCAGGCAGCTACCCTTTGTTTTCCTGGGAAATTGGTATTTTTAGTTGATGGACAATTCATACGATCGTTCCGAGATAATCGTGGTCTCACGATGATCATAGGATCTTTTAAAAATCTCAACATCTATGGCCAGCTTTAGGCTTGACACTATCTTGGTCTGAACAGTGGGGAATACAGGTAGTGTGTGAGCAAGATCTATAGAAGTTCCCTGGGCCAGTGCAGTTTTCTTATAATGGGAGCACTTGCCTTGGGTATCGGGTAAGCGTTAATAATCTCCCCCTCCCCACCATGGCATGTCTGTTTTTATTAAACAAACCATTTCTTCATAGGGGACACATGAGCATATTAGTTGATACAAATTAGAAAATCCAGACATGGTCATATCTATAGAAAATAAAGAAGATTTTATGAGTCCTATTTTAAATGAGCATGTTTTTCTCCTAATGTAACTGCCTCTAAGCAATTTCCTATAATTCATTTCTTTAGAGAAGTTTACACTAATGTAGGCTAGCGTCAGTGCACAATACAACCAGCTGCTAAATGCAAAGGGGTACTATTGCGAAAATGTAATTTTAATATAAGCTTCATCATACAGACATAAGAAACTTTGTAAAAACAGTCAACTAAATATTCTGCATTGTTTCTGAAATACTCAAGTTTATCTTCTTACAAAAACTGCCTTTTGCACAAATTCTGTAGGGACAGGATTTCTGGTGATTTTAATAGTGAGCTCTAATACATCTTGTAGGCAAAAGTAGCCCCCCTATAAGGTATATTGGATCTAACTGTCAATGCTTATCTGACAACCCAACTATTGCATGAAACAGTACATTGTTTCTAAATAATTATATTGAGAAAGTTTCTTATTTCAGTATGCTGAAGCTTATATTACATTTCCATTTTCGAGATAGTTCTCCTTTAATGCCATGTATCTTACTTTGCCTGCTCCTGATTTTTTCCCTCCTCGCATTTGTCTCGTATCTTCTCATTTTAGACTGTAAGCTATGTTGAGAATGGCCCTCTTCAGTACAGATACAAAATATGTACAGATACAAAATATGTATGTATTTTGTACCTATATTTTTAATGTGCACACCCCTCTAATGCAAAGTGCTGCCTTGTTAATAATAGGGATGCACCGAATCCACTTTTTTGGATTCGGCCGAACCCCTGAATCCTTCACCGAACCGAATCTGAACCCTAATTTGCATATGCAAATTAGGGGGTGGGAAGGGGAAAACATTTTTTTACTTCCTTGTTTTCTGACAAAAAGTCATGCAATTTCCCTCCCTGCCCCTAATTTGCATATGCAAATTAGGATTCAGATTCGGTTCGGCAGGGCAGAAGGATTCGGCCGAATCCGAATCCTGCTGAAAAAGGCCGAATCCTGGCCGAATCCCGAACCGAATCCTGGATTCGGTGCATCCCTAGTTAATAATAAAAAATAACCCACCATCCAGCCCTCAACAAACCACCCACTAGAGTTCTGCAGCGGGTCGGGTACCCGCAAAAACCTACGGTACCTTGCGGCTTGAGGAGAGAAGTTCTGGGTGCGGGTAAAGACGTGGTTCTGTGGGTTTGCGGGTTGTGCCGGGGGTCTTCTCAATAGCGATATTTACTCTTTTTTTCTGGTCACGGCTACTTCTGATGATGTCACTTCCGGTTTACGACAGCACTTCCTGATTCTTGATGGTCATCGGGTCCGGGCTGCAGATAAGGTTCCTGCAGGTAGGGTTGGGTAGCGGTTCCAAACTGGTAAGAATGCGGGTTGCGATTCCAGGTTGCGGATTGCAGGTACGGGTAGGGTTGGCACCCGGCCGGTATTTTACCGGCCTAGCCGGTAAAATACCTGTCAAGGCCGGTATTACAAATTTACCGGCAATGTAGCTGCCGTTAAATTTGTAATACGCTTAAAGGGATACTGTCATGGGAAAAATTTTTTTTTCAAAATTAATCAGTTAATAGTGCTGCTCCAGCAGAATTCTGCACTGAAATCCATTTCTCAAAAGAGCAAACAGATTTTTTTATATTCAATTTTGAAATCTGACATGGGGCTAGACATTTTGTGAATTTCACAGCTGCCCCTGGTCATGTGACTTGTGCCTGCACTTTAGAAGAGAAATGCTTTCTGGCAGGCTGCTGTTTTTCCTTCTCAATGTAACTGAATGTGTCTCAGTGGGACATGGGTTTTTACTATTGAGTGTTGTTCTTAGATCTACCAGGCAGCTGTTATCTTGTGTTAGGGAGCTGTTATCTGGTTACCTTCCCATTGTTCTTTTGTTTGGCTGCTGGGGGGAAAAGGGAGGGGGGTGATATCACTCCAACTTGCAGTACAGCAGTAAAGAGTGATTGAAGTTTATCAGAGCACAAGTCACATGACTTGGGGCAGCTGGGAAACTGACAATATGTCTAGCCCCATGTCAGATTTCAAAATTGAATATAAAAAAATCTGTTTGCTCTTTTGAGAAATGGATTTCAGTGCAGAATTCTGCTGGAGCAGCACTATTAACTGATTCATTTTGAAAAATGTTTTTTGTCCCATGACAGTATCCCTTTAAAAAGAGCCCTCGGCCTGCCCCCAATCCCCTGGAACATAACTTTTCTTTTGCTTCTTTTAGTGTCTGTGGCGTGGCCCGCCCCTTTTGACGTCACGCCTACCCATTTTGACGTCACGACCCGCCCTGCCCCTTTGTGTCCCCGCCCCCCACCAGCCGGTAAAGAATTTTAGAAAAGGTGGCAATGGCAACCCTAGGTACCGGTCCCAAAAAATGGACCTGCGCACCACCCGCCACACAGCAAACACCACCTCATACATACAGCCCTCAGCAAACCTCACACATTAGCCAGCTAAATGCATACAAAATACATATTTATTATAACTCAATCAATAAGCCCACAGAGCAGCAAAACAAATCGTGACTGCGCTACAGCCCTGCTCCCCGCTTTTAGTTTTAAAATAAACCATGTGACGACGACGTCTTTCATCACGTGCGAGTGACGTCACCAAAGGCCTAATCGTCACTTGGAACTTGCAGCGACCGAGTCTGCATTAACTGTTTTTCTTCCGGGAGCTGTAAGTAGCGGTCAGGGACTGTGGGCTATGTTCGGAAAAGCGGGAGTGTTGGGCAGTGTGAAAACTATGTAGAGGAACAAACATGTAAGCACTGTAGTAACCAACATCCTTCCAGAAGTCTGCAGCTCACTGACAGCTGTGGGGCCAGTAGTGTAAGTGCAGCACATCCGGTCTCCCCTCAAAACCCACTGGCCCGGAATGACTGTTCCCCCCCCCCCCCCCCCCAAATGGCGTCTCTGTGATCTCTGGTTTTAATGGACTGGGTTTTATTTTTAATACGTTTCTATGATAATTCACCAGACCTTCAACCTGATGCTGAATTTTACACAGGGAAGGGGGTCTTACACAGTGTTTTCCACAGAAGTGGGGTGACTGTAGTAGAGGAGACAGCGCAGGTTTGTGGAGTTGATTTCGGGAGAAGCCTCGGCAGTCTGGACTGAGAACTAAAATAGGCATTTCAGCTACAAACAGAGCCCACTAAATAGTGACTTTCTATAGCACCTTATAACATACCCCCGAACATTTTGGAAATCAAGAGAGGGGCAAAAAAGTTGCCCTGGTGACATTTTTTGATCACGCCCATTTTGTGGCCACACCCCCTAATTACCATGTTAATTTTAGAAAATGTGGCAGATTATGAAAGATTGAACATATTTCTGTGTTTTTTTTGGGTTTTTTTCCAGTTATTACGGTTTTGCTAATGAAGGTGTATTGCCCTTCAGGGTAGGGGCAGATTCGGCGACTAATCGCCTCTTCTGCGGGGCAATAATCTCCCCAAACTGCCTTCTTTCTGCTTAAATGAGCGCGATGCACTTGCCAGGCGACTAAATCTCCCTGAATCTGCCCATCTGCCCTTCAGTCTTAGGGTAGGACTCCAGGAGCGATTTTGTCGTGATCCGACAGTGCGTAGTGTCTGCAGTTGTGTCAACAGTTGTGTCAACAGATCAACGCGGCGACACCATGCGAAAATTCTATCTCTTACCTTATTTTTGTTGCATGCGTTTTGTCAAAGCGCGTCGGATCGCGTCAAAATCGCTCATGGAGTCCTATTGTAAAGCTGGGAGTCTAACTTCTCCCAAGGGACCTGTTATCTTATAATGTTACAATTACTTATTTTCTATCTCAAAATTGTAACAAAAGTCCCTTATCTGCTACACTGCTTGTTCTGGGCTCTCTGCCAAAAGCCAATAAAGTTAGAAACTTTGTTTATTTTTCTGGCTTTCAGTGCAGAGAAAAAACGTGACTTTACAGTACAAACGAGGGACTGCAGGTTGAGCTGTCAAAAGAAGGACTGTCCCTCTAAAAATGGGACAGTTGGGAGTATGCCTTATAGCAGCCCCTCTGGCATTTGCCAGAATCCACAGATTGGGATACAGAGCCCAAACAAGTCAGTCCCATTGCATGTTGGGTATTGTAGTCTTACATTAAACTTAACAGTTGGCAAACTTTTAAACAAAAACTACATTACCCAACATGCATTGGGAGATGCAGGCTTGGCACATTAGGGCAAAAAATAACTTTGCCTGGTTTCCCAAGTACAAACCAGTGAATGGACCAAAAAGTAGCCCAAATCCATACTTTGGCTAGTTTGTACTTTCAAAACCCACCTGGACTTTAAATTAGTAGCCCAATTTGTCTGAAAACCCACCAACCTGGTGAGCAAAGCAGAAAGTACACCATGTAGGAGAGCCTATGATTCTGAAGCAGTTACAGTCATCGGTTCTTTGACTTGCAAACTTTTGTTTATTGTACACTGTTTTTAAAGAGGGCTGTTTACAAAGAATGATTGCCAATATCATAATCATGTTAGATACCTGTCGGTACAGTATTCTTGGTGCTTACTAAACCAACTGCTCAGTGTTGTGGCACCCCTAGTAAACTTGGGACCCCCCCCAAGTGTTTATCATATGCGCTTTATTAATGTCTGTAAACTATGTTATATTAAAGGGTTTGTTCACCTTTAAATTAACCTTTAGTATGATGTAGAGAGTGAGTTTCTGAGACAATTTGCAATTGTTGTTTTTTTTTATATGTGGTTTTTGAGTTCTTTAGCTTTTTATGCAGCAGCTCTGTAGTTTGCAGTTGCAGCAGTTGCAGCAGTTGCAGCAATATGGTTTCTAGGGTTCAAATTACCCTAGCAACAATGAATTATATAAGAGATTGGGATATGAATAGGAGAGGGCCTGAATAGAAAGATGAGTAATAAAAAGTAGCAATAACAATAAATGTTTAAGCCTTACAGAGCATTTGTTTTTTAGATGGGGTCAGTGACCCCCATTTCAAAACTGTAAAGAGTCAGATAAAGAAGGCAAATCATTAAAAAAAACTATATAAAAAAATAATAATGAAGACCAATTGAAAAGTTGCTTAGAATTGGCCATTCTATAACATACTAAAAGTTAACTTAAAGGTGAACCACCCCTTTAAAGGAGAATTCAACCCTAAAGTTATAAAAACCCCACTCCCCCTACCCTATATACCCCCCCAGCCTAAGTGTTACCCCGGGCAAATGCTCCTAACGTTGTACTTACCCCTCGGTGCAGGTTCAGGCATCGCAGTTCATGGGCGCCATCTTCAGCCGTTTCAGTAATCTTTGTAATGAGACCGGCGCTTTGGCAATTTTTGTGAGTTTCGAAACATGTGCAGTTGTCGCGAAACTGAAAATTACTCCAACTGCGCATGCGCCGATACACCGGTCTCATTCCGAAGAGAAGAAGATGGCGCCCGTGAACTCCAATGCCTGAATTTGCACAGAGGTGTAAGTAAAAGGTTAGGGGCGTTTGCCCGGGGCAACTCTAAGGGGAAAACTACACGGCCAATTTAAATGAGTTTTTGGCGGATCCGATGCACTGCACCAAAACGTAGGCATCAAATCGGATGCGACGGAGAATAAGGTAAGCAATAGCAATGTCGGATGGTGTCGCAGCGTTCATACGGCAGACACTGCGTCTGCATCCAACATTCCTGTTGTGTCGGATGAAAGCTGCTACAAGAGCAGACATTTCTATTTCTCACCTGATTTTCCGTCGCATCCGACTTGATGCCTGCGTTTTGGTGCAGGGCGTCGGGTCTGCAGAAAACGCATTGAAATCAGCCATGTTGTACCCTTAGGCTGGGTGTTTCCCTCAATTTTTATTCTGTCTTGTCTTTCCCCTTTTTATGTGTTTTCTCGTTCTCCAATTTGTCTTTATTTTTCAGTTTCAGTATATGTGACTTCCTTTTATCTCTGCTTTCTCTTTGCTGCATTTTCTCCTCTGTGTGTCTTTACTCTCCCTTCTTCGCATTTGTCCCGTGTCCCATATTCCATCCTCATGAAAGCTTCTCCCATTTTCCCCTTAACATCCTTTGGGTGCCATTCCTTCACTTTTTACTGTCACTTTTTTTCTGATGCTTTTGTCTATATGCCAGTTTCTCCCTATAAACCTTTTCATGTGCCAGTTTTATTCATGTGCCAATCTCTATCCATTTCATCCTTCTCCCATGACAGTCTGACACCTTTCTCACTATTCCATATGGAATCTGTTCCTCATATCCATTCTGTTCTTCATATCCATTCTCCTCGGCTACAGACCTCTGCTTGAGCAGTTAAAGGAGAATTCAACCCTGTAGAAAAAAAACACATACCCCCCACCTAGGGTTGCCACCTGGCCGGTATTTTACCAGCCTGACCGGTAAAAATGATGGAAAAAAAGGTAAATATATAGGAAAGCCAGTATTTTTTTCCAGAAAATGTGGTAACCATACCCCCACCCCACGTAGACCCCCCTCCTTCCTCCTCCAGACTAACTGCCCCCCCGAGTACAGTACTGGGTTTTTTCTACAGGATTTCCTTCTCCTTTAGGGTAAAGCCACATGAGGAGATTCGGGGAGATTTTGTCGCCTGGCACCTAATCGCTTCGTCTTTTGAGCGACTATCTCCCCGAACTGCCTCAGCGTTTTTCCCCATAGGCTACAATGCAAAGTCGCCTGCGCTAATGCACACGCGCTGATGCGTTTTCTATAGTCGCCCGAAGTTGCCTCAGTGAGGAAAAAATCTGACACTGTTTTAGCTAAGGGATTGGGCAATGGGAGAAGAGATAGACAACCATACATCAGGTAAACAGCTAAAACTATGTTTATATAATATATATAAATATATATATCATATAATATTAGCTTTCCTATAATATGTTCTTCCCAGTTACCTATACTTGCATTGCCCGAATGCACCGAATTCAGGATTCGGGCAGGATTCGGATTCGACCGAATCCTTCTGCCAGGCCGAACCAAATCCGAATTCTAATTTACATATGCAAATTAGGGGCAGGGAGGGAAATTTCATGACTTTTTGTCACAAAATAAGGAAATACATTTTTCCCCTTCCCAGCCCTATTCAATTCGGTTTTCGGCCGAATCTTTCGTGAAGGATTCTGGGGTTCGGACAAATACAAAATAGTGGATTCGGTGCATCCCTAGTCCTTTCCCCCACCCCTTTGTATTTTTACATTCTTCTAATGTATGCCTCCTCTCTGTTTCTTTACAGTAGTAGGTCTCTTCATTTTCTGGACTTCTGTAGATAAGTATGGGTGTCCTGTTTTGTTAGTGACTTTGTTAGTAACCTTCCCATCTGCAGGGCAAGAGAAATAAGAGTGCACAGCCTCATTAAATGGTGAAGAGTTGAACATCCCCTCTTGACACCACATGACCGTAAATGGTTTAGAGATCACTTGTGTGCAACTAGGAAAATGACAACTATAACTATTCTTTTCATGGTTTAAGCGGATGTAATAGTCACGATTTCTTTCTTAAAGGTACTGCTGGTTGGGAGGGAATTCTGCCCCATGTCCTTTAGCAAATGCTTCATGGATCCTGAACTCATCTTGTGACTATAGTTGAAACCTCTGCTGATGGTCTTCAGGGATCTACTCTGCAGATCTCCATTAGACCAGGATGAGTTAGCTCAATTTTTCTTTCTTTCTGATGCTCCAATCTGGAATTTACTTTCCATCGCACAGGCAGGCCCTGTGTTATGTGCCATCTTCCCTCCGTTTCATAGCTGCAAAGCACCTATACCATGAGGTGTAGAATATACAAAAGAAAAGTGATCATTCTCACATTGGTGGTGGTTGCTTGTGGCTTGGCTTTATGGAGTAGTGGACGACAAAAGAAAAATGGTTTTGTTCCAGAAGTGGAAATTGACAGATTTCAAAACAAGGGGCACATCTCCCCGGCAGCTAGAAAATGGTCCAATGAATCCCTCTCAAACAAAGAGCAGAAGACAAAGGTAGATAACATGACGCTGGTTTACAGATCAGTTGTGTTCCAGTGGAATTTCGACCAAGCTATAAGAAATGTAGACAAAATTAACAGGCCTCAGGATGATGTGGTTGTGGTAGTCCAGGTGCACAACAGGCCTGAATTTCTGAGACGTCTCTTGGACTCATTAGGAAAAGCAAAGGGTATTGAGAATGTGCTTTTGGTTTTTAGCCATGATTACTGGTCCCCGGAAATTAACCAGATCATCGCGAGTGTTCATTTTTGTCAAGTCTTACAGATTTTTTTCCCCTTCAGTATTCAGCTTTATCCCAATGAATTTCCTGGACATGACCCTAAGGATTGCCCAAGAGACATACAGAAAAAAGATGCCGTTGAACTGGGCTGTATCAATGCAGAATATCCAGACTCTTTTGGACATTACAGAGAGGCTAAATTCTCCCAAACAAAACATCACTGGTGGTGGAAATTGCAGTTTGTGTGGGATAAGTTAAAGGTATTGAAAGAGCACAATGGACTGGTCTTGTTCATTGAAGAGGATCACTACTTGTCTCCAGATTTTTATTACATCCTTAAAAAAATGTGGAACAAGAAAAACGAAGAGTGCCCTGACTGTGATGTGCTATGTCTTGGAACATACGCTCATGTATCATTCGCTGACAAAGCCAGTAAAGTGGAAGTGAAAACATGGAGATCCACCGAGCATAACATGGGAATGGCAATGAACAAGGAAACTTACAAAACACTTACAGCTTGTTCTGAAACCTTCTGCACTTACGATGACTACAACTGGGATTGGAGCCTTCAGTATTTAACTGTTAATTGTCTTCCTAAATTCTGGAAAGTTATGGTCCCTGAGGTTCCCAGAATTTACCATATAGGAGACTGTGGTATGCACCATAATAAGCCTTGTAGACCAACTACAGAAAGTGCCAAACTGGAGGCTATGTTTACAAGCAGTCAACGAGATTTGTTTCCTGAGAACATAGCTATTAGCAGGAGGTATACAATGGCTGCTTTATCACCCCATGTTAAAAATGGAGGCTGGGGTGATATAAGAGACCACGAATTATGTAAAAGTTATCATCGGTTACAGTGAAACTGAACCTTGTGAATCTTTTTTAAGTTTGTAATACTGCAGACTGTCTTTGCTATTCTCTGGATTTTATCATAAATTGAACAAGCATAAAACGATTGTCATAATAGTCGATGCATTACATTGTGTGAAACCTCTTATGAAAGGCTGTTTTTTGTTCATTGTTTCTTACTTATGAAGAATCAAGCAATGTGCATTATGTTTATCAAATTCATTTAGAAAATAAATGATTTAATTATCTGAATCTTGTTTCTTTTTTTTAATTTTGTAACATTAGGCCCTGACCGAAGCCAGCATCACTTAGGGAGGAATTCACAAAAGCGGTGATATTGAGACGAGATAAAAGTGGCGATAAAAGTGTTGGATTTTCCACCAAATTCACAAACTTCTAGCTCCACTTTTTTGAATTTGTCTTAAAGGGTAAGATCACACTAAGATTCGGGGAGATTTAGTCGCCCAGCGACTAATCGCCTCTTCTGTTGGGCGACTGATCTCCCCGAACTGCTTCCCCCTGTCTTCCGCCTGCTAGAATGAAAAAACGCCTGCGGCATGGCACTCGCTGCGATTCGTTTTTCATTGTAACGGGGGAAGCAGTTTGGGGAGATTAGTCACCCCAAAGAAGAGGCGATCTCCCCGAATGTCACAGTGTGACCTTACCCTTAGACAGTTTTCAGATTTTGTCTTCATGCCATTTTAAAGACATTTTTTTCTGAATTTGTCCTTAGTTCTTACTACACCTGTCAGTCAGCCATCAAATTGGAATTTTTGGGAAAGGGTTTTTTTTTTTTTCAGGATAACCTGGGCTTTCTAAATCTGCCGACATGCTTGTGTAATTCCAATTCTGTAACAAGATATAAGGGTCTAAATACAAGATATTTTGAATAATATAAGGATTTACAGTGGTGTGCAAAACTATTTGCCCCCTTCCTGATTTCTTATTCTTTTGCATGTTTGTCATACTTAAATGTTTCTGCTCATCAAAAACCGTTAACTATTAGTCAAAGATAACATAATTGAACACAAAATGCAGTTTTTAAATGAAGGTTTACGTTATTAAGGGAGAAAAAAAAACTCCAAATCTACATGGGCCTGTGTGAAAAAGTGATTGCCCCCCTTGTTAAAAAATAACTTAACTGTGGTTTATCACACCTGAGTTCAATTTCAAAGGTTTTAAAGCCATTTCTAAAGCTTTGGGACTCCAGCGAACCACAGTGAGAGCCATTATCCACAAATGGCAAAAACATGGAACAGTGGTGAACCTTCCCAGGAGTGGCCGGCCGACCAAAATGATTTGATGATCAGAAACATTTTGTGTGACAAACATGCAAAAGAATAAGAAATCAGGAAGGGGGCAAATAATTTTGCACACCACTGTATATCAGAAATATGTTTTATTATCGTAGGTCAAGTGTCTAAAACTAAAAAGAATGGCTGGGAGGCTTTATTTTTCCTTTAGATAATATATTCACTCAAATTGCTAATATTGCCTCATTCATTAAGATAAAACTTGTAAAATAATGCAAGTGTGAGTTAAAAACTTTTTACATTATATTATATTTACACTTTTTTGTTTAATCAGTGTTTTACTTGTTTTGTTATTGAGGCTTTTACACCTATAGAGTTGGACAGAAACTTGTGCCCTGACTATAAAATGCTAATCCCTATTAATATGAGTAATAATTCCCCAATGGGGTATTTACAAGAGGTGTGAAATTAAGATTGGGTGAACGAAGCAGAGCAAGTTATTTTAGAATTGATCTGACACATGGGGAAGAGTTATAATGAGCTTCAGGGATGGGCGAATTTGACCCGTTTCACTTAGACACAAATTTGCCGCCGGCGAAATGTTGCAGACGAAATTATTCTTTTTTTTTTTTGACGCCCACCGCCATACAAGTCTATGGGCGTCATTTTTTCGGCGAATCGAGGCGAAAAAATTCGCCCATCCCTAATGAGCTTTACTCCATTTTTAAAATGTCGGGAGAAAATTTTGTTTTTGCGCCATTTTTATGTTGTTTGAAAGACAAATTCATAAGTGTCTTTCTTGCACTAAAATAGAAAAAGTGGCAGTTGAGACGGAATTTAGGGGGATTTCTGTTTGTGAATATGGAGAAAATATTTTACTCCAGTTTACCACCACTTTTACTCCAAAAATGGTCTCTCTCCACTTTTGTGAATTCCCCCTTAGAATTGGGAAGTTTAGCCTTCTATTCTACAGACAGTAGTAGTCCCAAGCATCACAGAAGTGGAATATTCTAACCCAAGACCTTTATTAACACATGCATTTTCTCTGGTAGATAAGATCTACTGTAGTAAATCTTGCTGATACAATAACAAGTATGTTGTATCAATTGTAGTCTTTAGAATTTTAACGGTACATATAAGCTGCACACAGTTCTTCTCAAAATATTTCAGTGGCTTTCACACACATTTAAAAGCTTTAAATGCATTATACAGTAATTGTTTGCCAGTGGCACAAAACTGCAGAGCAAATACGTATGAAACTTCGATTTGTACAACTATATCTTTGCGTCTATGGCCAACTTAACTTGGATTCGGCTGAACCCCTGCCGACCCTGTAAAATTGATACATTTAGTTGATACATTTCTTATCTTTGTCCCTGCTGAGCAGAATCTCTGGGTTTCATTACAGGCAGCTGTTAGACTTGATACAATAGTTGCTAATACTCCAGAGATGCTGCTGAGAAATGGATCAACTCAATGTTGCAAAATTGTAACAGTTCAGAGTCTGCACCTGAATTACTGAGCTGCCAGACTCGAACACCAGAGACAGGGGCATTAAACTTTAAAAATGGAAGGAGATTGAAAAATGTCTTTATTTCTAGTGTACAGTCTGAAAACAACTGAACTGAACAAAAGTGTTTGGAAAGTGAACAACCCCTTTAAACAACTATTTCTTATGTATCATTAAAGGAGAATTCAACCCGTAACATAAAAAAACCTTTCCCCTATGTAGACCCCCCTCTGTCCCGTCCCCCCCCAGCCTACCTGGTACCCGGGGCAAATGGCCCTATCTTTTTACTTACCCCTCCGTGCAGATTCTGTCCTTGGCAGTTCACAGCCATCTTCTTTTCTTCGTTAAATTTCGGAAGCAGACCATAATTTTCAGCGCATGCGCAGTTGGAGTAATATTCCAGTCCTGAACAACTGTGCATGCTTCGTTAATTTTCGTGACTTTCTAAGTATGGGCAATTTACGAAGAATTTTCAGAAATTTTCGTGACTTTTACAAATTCTCATGACTTTTGGAAATTTTTCCAAAACAAAATGTCAGCTGCCCGGGCCCCCCAAGTTGAAAAAAAAAATCAGTTGCCAGGGCCAGCCAAGTTTAAAAAAAAAAAAAAACAGCCACCAGGGCCCCCCAACTTAAAAAAAAAACAAACAGCCGCCAGGGCACCCCAAGTTAAAAAAAATCAGCTGACTGCCCCCCAAGTTAAAAAACAAAACATCAACTGCCATGGCCCCCCCAAGTTAAAAAAAGAGAACCCAAAGGTTTGAAAAAAAAAAAATGTTGTTCGGCTCAACTCACCTCCTACATCAGCAGTTCAAGAGGGGCCCGGCTAATCCAGGAAAAGCAGCACGGCCGGGCCATTCTTAACATATAGAAGCCATTAGGCCCTGGACTATTGTCCCCCACAGTGTCCCCATGCCCATTGGCACCCATGAGCTCCACTGCATGGAGAGGTTGTGTGATATTCAGGGATTTTTATTTAAACAATGGGCTATGCAGGGAGGGAGGCGAAGGGGGTTAGTGGCTGGCAACTTTTTCTTTGTAAGGGGGTTTAGTTCTCCTTTAATAAGCTTTTCTTTTTTAATTCTGTTTTTTTAATTTGAAGTTATTGCTATAATGATGCTAATTTGCATATGCAAATCAGGATTTGGTTCGGTATACAACCGAATCTTTAATGAAGGATTCAGCTGAATCCCAAAAAGTGGATTCGGTATATCCATAGAATTCCCCCTATGTCTATAGCATCCATAACATTGGGGGGAAAGCACATTATGTTATTTTTAAATATGGAATAATGCAAAGCATGAAAATCATTGTGCTTTACTATGTTATTTTATACAAATCCATTATAACACCATATAGCATACCTCCCAACATTTTGGAAGTAAAAAGAGGGACAACATTTTTTTTCCCACACGTAGCGCAATTTTTTGGACCACACCCCTTTCTGTGGCCACACCCCCTAAACTGTGTTTTTGTGTCTCAAAATTGTTACAAAGTATCTTATTTGCACCTGTTAGCTGTTCTGGGCTCTCTGCTAAAAGCCAATTAAGTGAGAAACTTTGTTTCTTTTTCTGGCTGTTCAGTGCAGAGAAAAGAGGGACTTTCCAGTACAAATGAGGGACTGCGGGTTGAGCTTTCAAAAGAGGGACTGTCCCTCCGAAAAAGGGACAGTTGGGAGGTATGATATAGCTATGACTTTAAAACCTAAAATATAATTACAAAAATAGAAAATAATGGTCTTTTTAGTTAATTAAAATGTTAATTGAATCATGTCAAGCTTGGCCAGGAAGTACAGGATTTACATAAAGTTGTACACATCCAGAAATGTCACTTTTGCTTTGTGTTCAGCAGATTTGGTGCAGACACTTTAACCTTTCTGGGCATATTCTGTGATAAATCTGTGTCCAGTTTGCCAGCAGAGAATCCAGGTTTAGAGGTGAAAGTGGACATAGTTCATATTATTTGTCATGTCAGTTTAGAAAACACTTACCTTGACACTGTGTGAAAGATGGTGGAGTCTTTATAATGCATGAAACTGTTTAATGCTGTTTTGGCAGCTGCAGTTTGGAAAGATTAAAACAAGATAGGTTGGCAGCAGAAATAATTTAAAGGGGATACATGCCTGCTTGGCTGTGGTTCAACGATAAGTGAACTTAAAGGGATACTGTTACTGGAAAACATGATTTTATTTCAAAATGCAGTTTTCAGTTAATAGTGCTGCTCCAGCAGAATTCTGTGCTGAAATCTGTTTTTTTAAAAGTGCAATTAAAAGTAATTTAGCTTTTTATTCAGCAGTAATTCAGCAGTTTCAGCAATCTGGTTGCTAGGGTCCAAATTACCTTAGCAACCATGCAATGATTTGAATAAGAGACTGGAATATGAATAGAAGAGGGCCTCAATAGAAGGATGAGTAATAAAAAGCATCAATGACAATAAATGTGTAGCCTTAAAGAGCATTTGTTTTTTAAATGGAGTCAGGGAACCCCTATTTGAAAGCTGGAAAGGGTCAGAAGAAAAAGGCACGTAACACAAAAAGTATAACATATAGATAAAGAAGACCAACTGCAAAATTGCTTGGAATGGTACATTCTATAACATACTAAAAGTTATCTCAAAGATGAACCACCCCTTTAAAGGTGAATTGGACCTCACTGAGTGTTAGAAGGGAATTTTTTTATTACAAATTTGTTAGCATAGAACGAAAAAAACACACAAAGACATATTAAACTTTTAAATTGCTAAGTCTTTATTAAGAAATAACCAAAACTCTGCTTGCGCTCCTCTTCAGAAGAGGCGATCCGGCGATCCATCGGGCAGCGCTCGATTTCTCCTCCCTGCTTTGCTTATAGGAGATAGCCAGGGAGGAGAAATCGAGCACCGCATGATGGATCGTTGCCGTGTCGCCTTTTCGGAAGAGGAAATGCCCCTACCGCTTTACGTAGCACTCGGTGCAGATTCTGTGCAGCAGAGTTCACAGGCGCCATTTCTTCTCTTCGATAATCTCCGGGAAGAGAGTGGTGTAACGGCGCATGCACAGTTGGAGCAATCTTCCTGTTCACGACAACAGCGAATGCGCCGTAAGTGAGGGCAATTGACAAAGTGCCGGAAGAAGACCTGAAGATTACCGAAAAGAAAAGATGGCGCCCATGAATTCCACTGCACAGAATCTGCACCGAGGGGTAAGTAAAGAGGTATGGGCGTTTACTGGGGGTAACACCTAGACTGGGGGGAGCAGGGTCTATTCAGGGGGGTAGTGTTTTTTATAATTAAGGGTTTGGTTCTCCTTTAAGGCAAATACTGTACAAATAAGCAGCACAACTGCCTAGAAAAAAAGCACAAAATCATTTCCAAAACATGTGCCTCTCTCCCTGGTCAACTGCGGTCTCTGCGTCAGTCGTGGACTTGTGAGAGTTGTAGTTGACCAACAGCAGGAGCCTTGTGACGTACACACCGTGTCTTTATTAGTCTTATGTAGATAAATGGAGGCTGCTTTGTATACTGTGCGGGAGTCACGTGGGTTGGAGCTTTATAAAGTCAAATAAACGTCACTTGTCCCATAGATCCGCGATGACAGCTCGGATATATCTATAGTGTTCAACCTGTTCTTCATTATCCTATGAGGGGAGCGCAACCCTCACACTGGAAAGCAGGGCCGCCATCAGGGGGGGACAGGGGGGACAAGCGTACCGGGCCCGGGCATGAAGGGGGGCCCGGCAGCGCTGCATTTTGTGAAGATCCGGGCCCCCCTTACGAGCGCCCGAGCCGTACGTCTTGCCTCTGTGCTGCCGAATGCGGAAGTGCCGAAAAGCCGAAGCCGATGCGCCGAAAAGACCCGAAGTCACGGAAAAAGCCGAAGTCACGAAGCGCCGAAAAGACCCGAAGTCACGAAAACAGCCGAAGCCGAAGTCCTGAAGCAGCGCAAAGACCCGAAGTCACGAAAACAGCCGAAGTCCTGAAGCAGTGAAAAGACCCGAAGTCACGAAAGGAGGTGAAGTTGAAGTACTGAAGCCGTGAGTTCAATTCTACTGAACACCAGTTTGTGTATTTTTTTTTTTTTTTAATCTCCTGGCCACCAATGTATTATTTTAATATTCTATAGGCCCCTGCAACCAATCTTTTTTTTTAAAACATGTTTTTTTGGGGCCCCAATTTTTTTTTTAACTCGTAAGGGGCCCCTGCCGCCAATGTTTTTTTTTTTTTCAAAAAATTTTTTTTTTTTTTTAATTTTTTTTTGGGGCCCCAATTTGTTTTTAACTTATAAGGGGGCCCCTGCCGCCAATGTTTTTTTTTTTTTTTTTTCAAAAAAATTTTTTTTTTTTTCAAATTTTTTTTTGGGGCCCCAATTTGTTTTTAACTGACAAGGGGGCCCCTGCCGCCAATTTTTTTTTTTTCAAAAAAATTTTTTTTTTTTTTTTTAATTTTTTTTGGGGCCCCAATTTGTTTTTAACTTGTAAGGGGGCCCCTGCCACCAGTTTTTTTTTTTTCAAATTTTTTTTTGGGGCCCCAATTTGTTTTTAACTTATAAGGGGGCCCCTGCCACCAATGTTTTTAAAAAAAAAAAAAAAAAAATTTAATTTTTTTTTTTTGGGGCCCCAATTTTTTATAAGGGGGCCCTGACCATCAATAGCTTTTTACAACTTGTGTGGGGGGGGTTACTTTTTTAGCGCTGATGTCTGTGTGGTCTTTTAACTGCGATGTGGAGTGGGCGGGAAATGGGGTGGAGCTTGGTCGTCAGTGTGGGCGGGGCCCCGTGATTTCTAATGGCGGCCCTGCTGGAAAGTGCAGAGAAACGTGATCTACCCTTGGCGCTACGGCAGTGCGAGAGGGTCAAATCTGTCAGTAATGGAGAAGAGCGGCCACTAGGGATAAAAGCTAGCACAGCACATATTCCCGCCAGTATTTATCAGTCGGGCCCAGTAGGAGGCAGTGTCGGCAGTGTAAGTGTAATAGCGGCATATATGGATTATTATTAATAAAACAGCTGTTAGGATTGTAATAAAACCTAAGACTAATGGTACAAGGGATACAGATATAAAGACAAGGAGAGCTGAGGTAGAATTGTGCCCAAGCTGTGTACCTGAAAGAACCTGAAATGTGATTTTTTGTTTTTATAATAAAAGTAAAAGAGGATATATATGGGTTGAGAGTTGTGTAGTAGTAATAAAAGGAGTGTGTCTCGCTGTGTTGTTCAGGCTGTTCTACACGGGCTATTCACAGGCGCGGTCCCACTACTGATCGACACGGGGGTTTTGACCTGCTCCGTTTCCGACCTGGGCCGGTTCACCCCTCCTTAGAGCAACCTGGTGATCCGAGGCTCCCCCAGGAACACCATATTGATACCGAACTTAGTGCGGACACCCGATCGACATAGCTCAGTGCAGACCAGAACTCCTGGACTCAAGCGATCCGACAGCCCAAGCCTCCAAGTAGCTGGATTACAGGCACACGCCACAGCGCCCGGCGGAAGCTCAACGCTGCTCTGTGGATTAAGAAGCTTCATTCGTACTGACGTCACACGGCTTCACTTTATGCTCAGTGCTGCCACCTGCTGGCCGTCTGATGAACTTCCTGCTAAAGCCAAGCACAGAGTTAGCGCCAATGATTCCTTACAGCTTGAGGCGCTATTGAGCCGAGGGGGCAGCGGAGTCTCATTTGCCCTATAACTACAGTACTGAATGTATGAGCTCTGGTCTAGCATACACACACATACAGGGATGTACAGAGAGCGACTCTGACTTTGCTCCGCCTCCAACCAGCAAACTAAACAGCGTCAGCCAATGGTAAACGGGATGCGATGCTACGTCATAGCCTGTTGCAACTACCACGCATGCGCTTTACAGCATACAAGGAGCGAAGAAAAGTTTACAGAGACGGGTCGCCTATAGTTGGGGCGGTGCGGTCGCTGGATACATGCGCTGGACCTACCGAGTGAGCAGCGGGATGTGCCGTGTAGTAGTGGGCGGCTCACTGGTGGGCGTTACAGGAGATGTTCTTGTGCCTCCGCTAAATAAAAGAAGTGCCGCTGGCCCCTGAACACTAAGGCGCTGGGAGTGCGTGAGGCAGGAGGGGGAACAATAGCGGAGATGCGCCGAGTCGCTGTGGGGGCGCCATAGCCGAGGGGCGGGAATGTTGTTGTCCAGAAAGAAAACCAAGAAAGAAGTTTCAAAGGCTGCGGAGGTGCAGGGGAAGTACGTGAAGAAAGAGACCTCCCCGCTGCTGCGGAGTGAGTGATGGGGCAGATTTAGTGGGGAATTGGGAGACACTTTATCCCTCATCCCATGATACTGAGCTACACTCACTACTTATTCACTTCTGGAACTTGTTTTTATATTCGCCCATTTTAATATCAGTGTTATTCTATCCCCCAACAGCAGCAGCTCCCCAAACACAGAGCACTGGCTGTATGAAACCTGTACACTGGGGCTCATCCAGGTCACGACTGGCAGTCACAACAGGCCTATTATCAAACAGCACCACAGGGACATTTCTTTAAAAAGGGCTTTTCTTGGACAGATATAGAGCGACGTCTCAGACTAGCTTTAATAAAGGCCGTTGTTCGATTGAAACGTCGCTGAAAATCTGTCCAAGAAAAGCCCCTTTTAATAAAGGCATTTTAAAGGAGAAGGAAAGGTTAAAACTAAGTAAGCCTTATCAGAAAGGTCCATCTTAATATACCAGTAAACCCCCAAAGTAATGTTGCCCTGAGTCCCCTGTCAAAAGAAACACTGCATTTCTTTCCTTCTATTGTGTACTCATGGGTTTCTGTATCAGACTTCCTGCCTTCAGCTTAAACCTCATTGCCCTGGGCAAGAGCATGCTCAGTTTGTTCCTCTCCCCCCACCCCTCCCTTCTCTACTGTAATCTGAGCCCAGAGCAGGGAGAGACTCAGGCAGGAAGTGATGTCACACCACATTAATACTGCAGCTCCTATTCTAAACAAACAGAGAGTTTCTAGAACTTTTTACTCAGGTATGGTAAAACATTCTACAGATTAAATATATCGTTCTAGCTTGCACTATTGCAGCTAATCTATTGGCAATAAAATGCCTCTGTAGCTTTCCTTCTCCTTTAAAGAAATGTTCCTGTGTGTTGCTGTCTATTTGAAAACTGTGCCTTCAATTCAGGTGGAAGTGGTTGCCAGAGACTTGCACCTTATTATATTGGATCCTGCTGGTGAGCGCTGACTTCTAATCTTCACAATAGGTCCTGGAATTCCAACTACATAAAGGCCCAAGCCGCCCCCACCAGCCCAATAAATAGTGACTGTTAATGGCAACTGACAGCAGCCCCTGTGGTAATTGCCGGAACCCACAGATTGCTGGGGCTGATCCTATGTCTGAGGGACATATATATATATTTATTTATGATATAGAGCGGTGATCCCTTTGGATGTTGCTCCCTGTGTCCTCAAAGCAGGTGTTTATTTTTGAAATAATGACGTGGAGGCAAGTTTTGGTTTCATAAAAACCGTGTGTACCGTCAAACGGAGCCTCCTGTAGGCTGCCAGTCCACATAGGAGCTACCATTAGCCAATCACAGCCCATAGGAGCCTGTATTCAGACATGAGCACATTCACCATACACTTCAGTCCACCTTCCTTTGCCTTCAGGACCCCTCTTGCAATCTTCAGCCTTCCCTGATGCACACTCACCCTACCCTCCTTTATGCACAATTCTTTATGTTCTACTGTCTAGGGCAGCTAATGAAGATTTGGGGATTGTTGATGAAGGCAGTTCAAGATTCAAAGGACTTCATGTACATGTAGGAGTGTTGAGCATTCATCTTATAAAAGGATGAATGGAGGAGAGCTGATGGTGTGTAGAGGAGGAATGATGGGAATAGAGGATACTTGAACTGAGGAAGGATCTGGATGGAGACCTTGGGTGGGTAAGAGCAGATGATAAGATTTATACAAGGTGCATAGAAATGACTTCCTGAGTACTGAATGCACACTCTGTGGATGTAGGACTAAAGTTGGCCATAGACTTGCACATTTTATCCCTGTATTGGACGTCCCAATCTTCCGACCTGCCACTAAACATCCAGATTAAATACAGTAGTAAAAAAACAAATCAGATGATGTTCTGCCGATAGAAATCTTCTAACCTGTCTGACTAAACAACTGATCGATATTCGGTTCAAAAAAAGTCAGGGCAATCCACACTTGTTCTGAAAATTGTACAAAACATTGGTTTATACAACTTTTTATCTTTGTGTCTATGGCCAGCTTTAGTATTAAAATATAGGTGGGAGGTACTGTTTTGATTAAAGGTGGTTCACCTTAAAGTTAACTTTTAGTATGTGATAGAATGGCCAATTCTAAACAATTTTTCAATTTGTCTTCAGTTTTTATTTTGTTTAATTTAATTGTTTGCCTTCTTCTTCAGACTCTTTCCAGCTTTCAAATATATCTAAAAACACAAATTCTTGCTATGGCTACAAATCTATTGTTATTGCTACGTTTTATTACTCATTTTTCTAATCAGACCTCTCCTATTCATATTGCAGTCTCTTATTCAAATAAGTGCATGGTTGCTAGGTTAATTTGGACCCTAGCAACCAGACTGCTAAAATGGCAAACTGGAGAGCTGTTTAATACAAAGCCAAATAACTCAAAAACCACAATTAATAACAAATGAAAACCAATTGCAACATGTCTCACAATATCACTCTCTACATCATACTAGAAGTTAACTCAAAGGTGAACAACCCCTTTAAGCTTTCTGCAAAGTCATCACATTATAGTCTGTATCAAAATAAAAGTTCCTTAACCAATGACCTTCTAGTGATGTAACGGGGAACAGAGAATGTGAGACACCTGATAAAATAAAGTGTCCGACCGCCTCATCCTCAGGCAAATAGGTTGGCCACAACAATATAAGGTTGTTCTATTTTTTAATTTTTAACCTGTTTCTTTCACATTCTAAATACACAGAAATTGTCTCACACCCATAAATAGATGGCTGCTCCTTCCCATTTGCTCAGATGTCTGAAACAGAAGAACTGATTTTTTTTTAAATAAATAAAGGTGATTTACTAGAAAGTCAATGTTTTCTTTAGAGAAGTACCGTGGCCAATAAGGAAGTACAGTGATATATTTACAATCAACTGCTACACCTGTATTTCAATTCACTGCAATGGTGGTGCTGATCATCCATAGACCCGGCCAGGTCCCCCAGTGTCAGAAATGTTTGTACAAGGATCCGCACACACTCTATTATTCTGCAGTTTCCTTATTTCAATGCCACCAGTATCAACATTTGGGGGGGTACACCCTCCCTTCATCAGGATGAGGGTGGACCCCCCGAAACGTAAATACTGGTGGCATTGAAATAAAGAAACTGCAGAATAATAGAGTGTGTGCAGATCCTTGTACAAACATTGCTAATACTCCATAAATTCCAACCTATAATTTTTTTGTTGTACTTTGAATTGTAAGAGAGGTCCCTAAATCATAACACCCCCAGGGTATCACTGAAACTAAAAAAAATGACTAGATTAAAATAAAACACACAAACAAGTCTGACACAACTACAGTCTGACAGTGAAATTCTAGTAATTTATTTTACATTAGGCATTGTAGCGATAAACACGCAAACAAAGGTGGCAGATAAGCCTTGATGCAGGGCAGTAGAATAATAATATGTCATTACTCTCTTATATTCCCAGGGTGGTGATCATTACTTTCTTATACTACCAGGGTGCTTCTCCTACTACATTAACTAATCAAATATCCAGCCTTACAGAAGTGCACCCACTCCCTTAATTATTCGTAGCGTGGGTACCCTAAAATAAACCTATATATTCCCCTATTTTTTATGAAACCTGACCCTCCCAGGGGCCATAATGTGTATTCTGTAAAGTAAAATGAATGATGTTCTGTTTACCTTTCAGATAATTCCTTCTATGCAATAAATTGTATATTGTTTTCCTAGTATGTGGCTTTCTCTTTACTCACCAATATCGTTCCAGCTCCACAGTTCAGAAACCACTGATCTACAGCCAATGCCTCTGAGGCTAATCCATGTACCAGCGTTTACCAACTATTTTAATATCTCTTCCTGTAAATATAGGTGTGAAAATAAGAAAGAAGAAAATAATTCTGATTAGAGTGTTTAAAGGGTTATTCACCTTTCAAAACTTTTATCAGTTCAGTTGGATTCAGACAGTTCACCAGAACTAAACTTTCTATTTTCTATGTGTGGCTATTTTTCTAATATTGAAGTGTAAAGTTTAATTTTTCACCTTCTAAAGCAGCTCTGGGAGGGGGGTCGCCGACCCTGTAAACTGTTGTAAACCGATACATTAAATTGATACATTTCTTTTCTTTGCCCCTGCTGAGCAGAATCCCCGAGTTTCATTAAAGGGGGTGGTTCGCCTAAAAGTAAACTTTTAGTATGTTATTGAACAGCCAATCCTAAGCAGTGTGTCAAGTGGTATTCATTATTTATTTTTCTTAGCTTTTCAGTTACTTGCTTTTTTCTTCTGACTCTTTTCCAGAAAACAGTTGCACATAGAAAACAGAAAGTAATTGGGAAAAAAAAGTCTTTATTTCAGGTGAACTCTGAAACCAACTGAACTGAAAAAAATGTTGGAAGGTGAACAACGCCTTTGTTATTGCTACTTTGTATTACTCGTCTTTTTATTCAGGCATGTCCTCTTATTCCAGTCTCTTATTCATATCAATGCATGGCATTGCAACTGGAGAGCTGCTGAATAAAACGCTCAATAACTCAAAAAACAATAATGAAAAATGAAAGCAATTGCAAATTGTCTCAGAATATCACTCTCTGCATCATACTAAAATTTAAAGGATAAGTTAACCTTTAATATAAGTGAATGTAAAATTGATGAGGGTGCTATTCTAAGCACTTTTGTCATATCGATTCATTATTAATTTATTTTTATTCCAAGATATCGAAGTATACATTAACTGATAATAGGAATGCATTTTGTTACAACAGCGCCACCTGCTGGTCATTTTACCACCAGTCTGACCACCAAGTAGTAAAGGAAGTTGTCAGGAGAAAGAAAGAGGCTGATCTGATGTTCTTCTGCTTAGGAAAGGTTTGAAAAGGTTTCTAATTGTTTTCCTAACCATAACATCATCAGAGCAGCCTCTTTCTCTGACAACTTCCTTGACTTTACTTAGTGGGAAACTGACCAGTAGGTGGCGCTGTTTGGGGGAAAAAACCATTCATATTAAAGGAATTGTTCAGTGTAAAAATAAAAACTGTGTAAATAAATAGGCTGTGCAAAATAAAAAATGTTTCTAATATAGTTAGTTAGCCAAAAATGTAATGTATAAAGGCTGGAGTGACTGGATGTGTAATATAACAGCTCCAACACTACTTCCTGCTTTTCAGGTCTCTTGGTTTACACTGACTGGTTACCCTGGTTACCAGGCAGTGACCAATCAGAGACTTGAGGGGGGCTCACATGGGTCATATCTGTTGCTTTTGAATCTGAGCTGAATACTGAGGGTCAATTACAAACTCACTGAACAGAAATGTACCATGTGGCCCCCCTTCAAGTCGCTGACTAACTCAGAGTTATAGAGCTGAAAAGAAGAAGTTGGATTCTGGCTGTTTTATTAGACATCTGTTCACTCCAGCCTTTATTTATTACATTTTTGGCTAACTAACTATATTAGAAACATTTTTTATTTTGCACAGCCTATCTATTTACACAGTTTTTATTTTCACACTGAACTGTTCCTTTAACATATGACTACGAAGATTTTCATTCATCCAGGTCATAGTATATCTAGTATAGGTCAATCTAAAAACAACTGGACTTGCTGAGTAATCAATGAAGACGTTTCACTACTCATCCGAGCAGCTTCTTCAGTTCAACTGAAGAAGCTGCTCGGATGAGTAATGAAACGTCTTCATTGATTACTCAGCAAGTCCAGTTGTTTTTAGATTGACCTATACTAGATACATTCATATTAACATTACATGTAAGAAGGAAAGTCTTTTTGCAGTTTGAGGTGCCAAATGTTAGGCACCCCCAAGTGATTGTATTTACTTACCTCAAACCCCGGGCCGTTGCTCCTATCAGCAGAAAACTGCACAGGGCTGGGGTTCTTCCGGTGAGCACCATGGAGCACTTCTCTTCCGTCTTCCTCTTTATTCGTGCGGCTGTGCATGTACAGTAGTGTGAAAAGCTGAACTTTGACAAAAAAGTCGGCTATTTCGTTCTACTGCGCATGCGTCTGCCCCTGGAAATTTGAAGAAGGAGGAAACTGGAAGAGGATTGCTCCGTGGTGCTCGCTGGAATAACCCTGGGCTAAAGCAGATGCAGCACTTAGTATTCCGAAGTTTCCTCGTGAGGCAACTTCGGGCGGCTACGGAAAACGCAGGGCCGTGTGTGCCTTAGCGCAGGCAACTTTTTATTATACCGGATGGGAAGACATGTGGAGGCAGTTCGGGGAGATTGTTGCCCAGAAGAAGAGATTAGTCACCAGGCGATAAAATCTCCCCGAATCTCCTCGTGTGAACTAACCCTTATCCTTTAAAGGTGAACAACCCCTTTAAGGCAAATACTGTACAAATAAGCAGCACAACTGCCTAGAAATGGGCCGGATGGTTCTGTTTTTGTTTTTTTTGCTGCAAAACAATAAATCGTGAGATGGAACGTGAGCACATAATGGATAACAAAAGCTTATTTTCACATGATAACAACAACTACAATGTTACTTGTGAAGCCAATGAGATAGTTTTGTTGTCCACATCATAAACATTGTGCACCGGCATTCCCAGCAAGCTGTAACGTAAATAAGAATAAAATGAGAAGAAATAAGAATAAAGACATCAATCACTGACCAGGTAACATCTGCCTGTGACCCACCACCTTTCTGTAGATCCCACCTATTTATAAAGGCAGATGTCAGTCTTTTTTTCTCCTTACAAAGCCAATATTTAATGACAATGAAGCACAAATTCCTTTCCAAAACACGTGACCCTGTTGCTCAACTGCGATCTCTGCGTCAGTCATAGACTTGTGGGAGTTGTAGTTGAGCAACAGCAGGAGCCTTGTGACGTACACACCGTGTCTTTATTAGTCTTATGTAGATAAATGGAGGCTGCTTTGTATACTGTGCGGGAGTCACGTGGGTTGGAGCTTTATAAAGTCAAATAAACGCCACGTGTTCCTTAGACAGCTCGGATATATCTATAGTGTTCAACCTGTTCTTCATTATCCTATGAGGGGAGCGCAACCCTCACACTGGAAAGTGCAGAGAAACGTGATCTACCCTTGGCGCTACGGCAGTGCGAGAGGGTCAAATCTGTCAGTAATGGAGAAGAGCGGCCACTAGGGATAGAAGCTAGCACAGCACATATTCCCACCAGTATTTATTAGTCGGGCCCAGTAGGAGGCAGTGTCGGCAGTGTAAGTGTAATAGCGGCATATATGGATTATTATTAATAAAACAGCTGTTAGGATTGTAATAAAACCTAAGACTAATGGTACAAGGGATACAGATATAAAGACAAGGAGAGCTGAGGTAGAATTGTGCCCAAGCTGTGTACCTGAAAGAACCTGAAATGTGATTTTTTGTTTTTAAAAGTAAGAGAGGATATATATTGGTTGAGAGTTGTGTAGTAGTAATAAAAGGAGTGTGTCTCGCTGTGTTGTTCAGGCTGTTCTACACGGGCTATTCACAGGCGCGGTCCCACTACTGATCGACACGGGGGTTTTGACCTGCTCCGTTTCCGACCTGGGCCGGTTCACCCCTCCTTAGAGCAACCTGGTGATCCGAGGCTCCCCCAGGAACACCATATTGATACCGAACTTAGTGCGGACACCCGATCGACATAGCTCAGTGCAGACCAGAACTCCTGGACTCAAGCGATCCGACAGCCCAAGCCTCCAAGTAGCTGGATTACAGGCACACGCCACAGCGCCCGGCGGAAGCTCAACGCTGCTCTGTGGATTAAGAAGCTTCATTCGTACTGACGTCACAAGGCATCGCTTTATGCTCAGTGCTGACACCTGCTGGCCGTCTGATGAACTTCCTGCTAAAGCCAAGCACAGAGTTAGCGCCAATGATTCCTTACAGCTTGAGGCGCTATTGAGCCGAGGGGGCAGCGGAGTCTCATTTGCCCTATAACTACAGTACTGAATGTATGAGCTCTGGTCTAGCATACACACACATACAAGAATGTACAGAGAGCGACTCTGACTTTGCTCCGCCTCCAACCAGCAAACTAAACAGTGTCAGCCAATGGTAAACGGGATGCGATGCTACGTCATAGCCTGTTGCAACTACCACGCATGCGCTTTACAGCATACAAGGAGCGAAGAAAAGTTTACAGAGACGGGTCGCCTATAGTTGGGGCGGTGCGGTCGCTGGATACATGCGCTGGACCTACCGAGTGAGCAGCGGGATGTGCCGTGTAGTAGTGGGCGGCTCACTGGTGGGCGTTACAGGAGATGTTCTTGTGCCTCCGCTAAATAAAAGAAGTGCCGCTGGTCCCTGAACACTAAGGCGCTGGGTGTGCGTGAGGCAGGAGGGGGAACAATAGCGGAGATGCGCCGAGTCGCTGTGGGGGCGCCATAGCCGAGGGGCGGGAATGTTGTTGTCCAGAAAGAAAACCAAGAAAGAAGTTTCAAAGGCTGCGGAGGTGCAGGGGAAGTACGTGAAGAAAGAGACCTCCCCGCTGCTGCGGAGTGAGTGATGGGGCAGATTTAGTGGGGAATTGGGAGACACTTTATCCCTCATCCCATGATACTGAGCTACACTCACTACTTCTTATTCACTTCTGGAACTTGTTTTTATATTCGCCCATTTTAATTCACGTATTTTACATGACCGTATATTAAACGTATTCACCATTCTGCTGATATTTCAGTGTTATTCTATCCCCCCAACAGCAGCAGCTCCCCAAACACAGAGCACTG
Source organism: Xenopus petersii (assembly GCA_038501925.1). Taxonomy (NCBI): domain Eukaryota; kingdom Metazoa; phylum Chordata; class Amphibia; order Anura; family Pipidae; genus Xenopus; species Xenopus petersii. Next base: position 92,922,864 of record CM076687.1, on the reverse strand, counting down.
GCTGTATGAAACCTGTACACTGGGGCTCATCCAGGTCACGACTGGCAGTCACAACAGGCCTATTATCAAACAGCACCACAGGGACATTTCTTTAAAAAAAAGGCTTTTCTTGGACAGATAAACAGCGACGTCTCAGACTAGCTTTAATAAAGGCTGTGGCATTTGCCAGAACCCACAGATTTCCGGGCCGGGGCTGATCCTGTGTTTGAGGGACATGTATATTATATAAAATGGTGATCCCCAACCAGTGGTTCATGGGCAACATGTTTCTCTCCAACCCTTTGAATGTTGCTCCCTGTGGCCTTAAAAGCAGGTGCTTATTTTTGAATGAATGACTTGAAAGCAAGATTTGGTTGCATAAAAACCATGTGTACCGTGAAACAGAGCCTCCTGTAGGCTGCCAGTCCACATAGGGGCTACCATTAGCCAATCACAGCCCATATTGGGCACCCCCAGGAGCTTTCTGCCTGCTTATGTTGCTCTTCAACACCTTTTACCTCTAAATGTGGCTCACGTTTAGAAAAGGTTGGGGCCCTGATATAGAGGATATTCCTACTTTTCTTATATGTCCATAGGAGCCTGTCAGTATTCAGACATCAGCACATTATCCATTTCTCATGCACTTCAGTCCATCTTCTCCCCAGTGCTCCCGACTTGATGATGGAAATTTGTGCATGTGCACAAGTGAAGGGGACGGGTGACGAATAACTACAGGCCTAGGGGCACCTCCTATGTAAATCCAGCCCTGCACCTTCCTTTGCCTTCAGGCCCCTCTTGCAATCGTCATCCTTCCTTGATGTACACTCAACTTCTTTTATGCACAATTCTTTATGTTCTACTGTCTAGGGCAGCTAATGGAGATTTGGGGATTGTTGATGGGGATTGTTGATGAAGCAGTTCGGACGTCCCAATCTTCCGACCTGCCACTAAACATCCAGATTAAATACAGTAGTAAAAAGACAAATCAGACGACATCTAACTAAACAGCTGATCGCTATTCGGTTTCGAAAAACGTCAGGGCAATCCACACGTGTTCTAAAAATCGTACAAAACATTGACTTATGCGACTTTATCTTTGTGTATATGGCCAGCTTTAATACTAAAATATAGGTGGGACGTGCTGTATTGATTAAAGGTGAACTCTTAAAGTTAACTTTTAGTATGTGATAGAATGACCAATGCTAAACAATTTTTCAATTGGTCTTCATTTTTTATTTTGTTTCGTTTAATTTAATTGTTTGCCTTCTTCTTCAGACTCTTCACAGCTTTCAAATAGGGGTCACTGACCCCATCTACAAACACAAATTCTTGCTAAGGCTACAAATCTATTGTTATTGCTATGTTTTATTACTCATCTTTCTAATCAGACCTCTCCTATTCATATTGCAGTCTCTTGGTGAGTGCATGGTTGCTAGGTTAATTTGGACCCTAGCAACCAGACTGCTGAAATGGCAAATTGGAGAGCTGTTTAATAAAAAGCCAAATAACTCAAAAACCACAATTAATAACAAATGAAAACCAATTGCAACATGTCTCAGAATATCACTCTCTACATCATACTAGAAGTTAACTCAAAGGTGAACAACCCCTTTAAGCTTTCTGCAAAGTCATCACATTATAGTCTGTATCAAAATAAAAGTTCCTTAACCAATGACCTTCTCGTGATGTAACGGGGAACAGAGAATGTGAGACACCTGATAAAATAAAGTGTCCGACCGCCTCATCCTCAGGCAAATAGGTTGGCCACAACAATATAAGGTTGTTCTATTTTTTAACCTGTTTCTTTCACATTCTAAATACACAGTAATTGTCTCACACCCATAAATAGATGGCTGCTCCTTCCCATTTGCTCAGATGTCTGAAACAGAAGAATTGATTTTTTTTTTTAAAATAAATGTGATTTACTAGAAAGTCAATGTTTTCTTTAGAGAAGTACCCTGGCTAATAAGGAAGTACAGTGATATATTTACAATCAACTGCTACACCTGTATTTCAATTCACTGCAATGGTGGTGCTGATCATCCACAGACCCGGCCGGGTCCCCCAGTTTCAGCAATTTTTGTACAAGGATCCGCACACACTCTATTATTCTGCAGTTTCCTTATTTCAATGCCACCAGTATCAACATTTTGGGAAGGGGGTACATCCTCCCTTCATCAGGATGATGAAGGGAGGGTGGACCCCCCTAAACGTAAATCCTTAATTTAAAGGATAAGTTAACCTTTAATATAATTGAATGTAAAATTGATGAGGGTGCTATTGTAAGCACTTTTGTCATTTACATTCATTATTCATTTATTTTTATCCCAAGATATCAAAGGATACATGAACTGATAATAGGAATGAATTTTGTTACAACAGCGCCACCTGCTGGTCGTTTTCCCACCAGTCTGACCACCAAGTAGTCAAGGAAGTTATTAGGAGAAAGAAAGAGGCTGCTCTGATGTTCTTCTGCTTAGGAAAGGTTTGAAAAGGTTTCTAATTGTTTTACTAAGCAGAACATCATCAGAGCAGCCTCTTTCTCTGACAACTTCCTTGACTTACTTGGTGGTTAGAGTGGTGGGAAACTGACCAGTAGGTGGCGCTGTTGGGGGGAAAAAAATCATTAATAGTAACAGTACATGTATCCCTTAAAGGAGAAGGAAAGACTTTTTGCAGTTTGGGGTGCCAAATGTTAGGCACCCCCAAGTGATTGTATTTACTTACCTTAAACCCCGGGCCTTTGCTCCTATCAGCAGAAAACTGCACAGGGCTGGGGTTCTTTAGTCCTCCTCTTTATTTGTGCGGCTGCGCATGTGCAGTAGAGTGAAAAGCTTTAACAAAAAAGTCGGCTATTTCGTTCTACTGTGCATGCGTCTGAATTTGAAGAGGATCGCTCCGTGGTGCTCGCTGGAATAATCCTGGGCTAAAGCACACGCGGCACTTCGTTTTCCGAAGTTTCCTCGTGAGGCAACTACGGAAAACGCAGGGCCGCGTGTGCTTTAGCGCAGGCGACTTTTCATTATAGAGGATGGGAAGACATGTGGACGCAGTTCGGAGAGATTGTCGCCCAGAAGAAGAGGCGATTAGTTGGCAGGCGACAAAATCTCCCCGAATCTCCTTGTGTGAACTAACCCTTATACTTTAAAGAAGACGAACATCGATCTTCGGCCTAGGCCCAGCTCTACAGCTACAGATCTTCCTCCATGTCATGTTAGTCGTCGCACTTTAAAAATGAAATTGAAAGCATTTACCAGCCAAGGGGTCATCCAAAGCCAGGCTCCATATCGCCTTCGTTTTCCCCGGCCTCAGCTCCCAGCCCAGACTGAATCCCTCCAGTGCGCACAAGTCTCTGAATCCTGCCCCCTCCTTACAGGGTGGGACTAGAGTAGACGTGCACAGTCTCCTCTCGCGAGACTTCAGTAAAAAAGCACCAGGAAGAGCGGCAGAGCCCACAGTCGCGGGACATTTAAGGCAACATTCCGGGACAGGGGGATAAAAGCGAGACTGTCCCGCCTAAAACGGGACGGTTGGGAGGAATGGACAATCCAGTCAGACATAGCTAGTTCCAAGTTGCTAATGGAACATTTTTCTAGTTGGAAAATGAATAGAAACTAGACAATATAGTGCATGTAAAATACATCCCACTTATTTTTAGTGTTTGGAAGGACTTGTGGGTATGATTTAGCTCATTTATTGTAAAGGTATACTCTCCCTTTCACTCTATATAGTATATCATGGTTCTTATAGGATAATGTCAGCAACTAGGATTTAGTGTATTTTACACAAAGAGTCTATTTCTTAGTGGGAAACATAATATGAGATGCTCTTAGTGGGTTCTCTGCTCCCCTCTACTGGTATATTATAAGACACAAGAATCTAGTGTATTTTGTATGTTGCTTACATACATCTTTGCTTTACAGGGATATTATCCACTAGGATCTAGTGTTTTCTAAATGAAGCTTCTATTTCCTAGTTGTTATTTATTAATAAATGCCTACAAAGTTAGATTTTGTTTTCATATTTACAGTTATAGGAACAATTATACAGAATTGTCAGGATCGAGGGTTTTGCAGATAACAGGTCTTTCTGCCATTTAGACATCCATACCTTATGTCTACTACTACTACTAATAATAATAATAAAAAAATAATTTAAACTCCAACAGGATTGTTTTGTTTCCAGTAAGAATTCATTATATCTCAATTAGGACCAAATATAAGCTACTGTTTTATTATTACAAAGAAAAACAAAAAGATGCTTAAACATTTGAATTACTTGAATGAAGTCTATGGGGTACATTCACTAAAATGCAAAGTTGCACTCAGCGACGCGAAAGGTAGCAAAGTTGTGCATGCGAAAATTCGTCAAGCAAAGTTGTGCTAGAGAAGGCATATGTTACAGCAAATACATAAAACTACACAAGCACAGGGAACCTTAATAACTGCAAATAGAGATGTTTTATTGCCCTACGCATGTGCCCAGTGTGCCGTATATTATGAAAAGTAGGGGGGAAGCAGGGTACCCCCAAAAAATTGTGTCCTTTTGCAACCTATAACCCATGAAAATAGAAAAGACACCAGCATTTTTTGGGACTTAGAAAAAATGTATTGCTTTACATCGCTTTTTTAAATGTTACTGTTCCTGTAACTGCAGGCGACTAATCTCCCTGTGTGCCATCAGCATTAGGGTAATAACACATTGAGCTACTACAGGCAGCTACTTGTTGTGTTCAAATAAATACCCTGGCATAGACAATACTAAGAATTACCTCTGCTAAAACACACAGCATTTTAGCAAATCCAATAACCACTAATTGTCTATTTTTTGAAATAAGGTGCTGCAGGGTGGAAGTTTTGAGGTGATTTTTGGAAATGTCACTAACATCGCCAAATTTAGGAAAGATTTGCAGCTTGGTGCTTTGGGGTAGAAAGACATGCACACCCAATTTAGATTCGGGGTAATGTGTATTTTCCAAAAATATATGGCTCTCTGGGGTGAACGTTCTTTTTTTCTACCTTTGCCCACCCCAAAATGATGTAAATGTGTTGATTTTGCAGTACCTGAAATGATAGACCAAATAGGGGGTCTTCCTTTTGAGGCCCCCATATTCCACGTGCTTAAGTACACCTATACATATTGGGCATAAAACTGTTCAGCAGACCCCAGGCTTTCATATTTGGGGTCATTTGTCTTGATAACTAATGGTATGTTCGATATAAGATGCTGCAGGGTGGACGTTTTGAGGTGATTTTTGGAAATGTCCCCAAAATTGCCAAATTCAGGAAAGATTTGCGGCTTGGTGCTTTAGTGATTTTATTAGGCACTTTGGAGTCTTTTTTTTTTTTTTTTACAGAAGTGGAATTACACAAAAATCTAGCATATTTTGAAAGCTCAGGTTGTCCTAAAAAAAAAAACATATATTGTTTTCCTGGGTAAACTAAAAGACCCCTCAGGAAAGGCCCTTTAAGTGAAGAGTACAAAATGTTCAAAAATGGTCTGCCAATAAAAGTACCAAATCAGCCAAATTGTCTGGCAGCGAAAAAGGTTAAAAGAGGAGCAGATCCAGGAATGCCAGAGCCCACCATACTAAGGTAAGAATACAAACAATTCAGAGAGTTGGGTAACTTGATGACGGGTTTTTTTCTTCAGTTGGTGGATTGTTAAAGACAATAGGGTAATTTATCAACACTGGGCAAATTTACCCATGGGCAGTATCCCATGGCAACCAATCAAATAGTTGCATCATTGTTCTTCTTGCAGCTGGCTTTAAAGAGAACTAAAGCTTAACTAAAGAAGTAGCTAAAAATGTTGTACATTATGTTTTCTGCTTCTGTACCAGCCCAAGGCAACCACAGCCATTTAGCAGTAAAGATCTGTGTCTCCAAAGATGCCCCAGTAGCTCCCCATCTTCTTTTCTGCAGATTTACTGCACATGCTCTGTGCTGCTGTCACTTACTGAGCTTAGGGACCCACTCACAATATACAGTACACATAGAAATGTCACAATATAAGGCTAATTAGTAATTAATACAGATAATTACTACATGGCAGTACAGAAACCAGTGCAATTAGCATAAGAATTTAATAATCAGCCCTGTAGCATCAGCTTATATTACAGACCAACCGCATTTTCTGCTTGATAATTTGTGACAACCCCTAAGCTTAGCTTCTCAACAGCTGCTCAGAACCCACTGAGCATGTGAGTGTCACAGACACTTTCCAAGATGGTGACCCCCTGTGACAAGTTCTTTAAGGCTGCTATTCTGAGAAACTGCCATCTGTTACAAGTTGATCTTCGGGTTGGTCATTTTTTACCGATAAACCAAGTTATGCCTTCAAGAGAGCCAGAAATCAGACAGATTACTGCGATATACCAGAACCCCATTTGACTTTTTTCGTCAAAACCACTTAATGGAACTTTTCCATGTACAAACTGCTCTCAATGCAACACATCAAGTATCCTGGCACAGGGAAAGCAATTACAATTTCAGTACAGTTGCCTCAGCACCTTTATTGTGTATTATTTGAAATGTCCTTGTTATGTTGGCAAGACCACCCAGCTGAGGTTTCAAATACCTGAACACATCCCTAGACTTTGGAGGGGCGTTAATAGAGAATTCTTCTGCAACAAGAAGCCAGGTGGACATATATACAGTAAGTTGAACACAGTTGTATCGAATGGCCTTGGACACTGAATCAGGTAAACAGCAATGTAGGACCCCGCACACCCTATAGGAAATTAAGAGACGCCTGGTGCACGATGGTAGAGGCTTGGCAACCTCACAGCAGGATTCAAGGCAACAACATCCAAAGGCACACAGGTCTACAGGAAATCTTCCACAAATTTTTTATTTACAGATTGCAAATGCAACGTTTCGGGGAACAAAAATCCCCTTTGTCAAGCATACGAATTCAAAAAGAAAGTGCATACATATAGCCAAATCAATTAATCACTTAGTGTGTCATACAAAACAAGCCAATAGTGTGAAGAAACTAATTGTCCAATCAAAAAGAGTGAACCAGCAGAAAAATACACCCACTTTTTTAAGAATTAAACAATTCAATTAAAATGGTAAATACACAGTTAAAAAGACATTTTACTGAGTCCAATAAAACAGCAATGTGAAGTGATACCATAAATTACGTAAAAAGCACAATATCTGCAAATACAAAAGACAGGTGCATATTAACACTACTCCCTCCTCCAAAGCAGCCTAATACAGAAGGATTAAATATATAAGTTATACAAACAATAGAAGGGTACATAAAAAATTACTCTTACCCTATATAGAGTTAACTGGTACAAAGGGAAGCTGACCCTAATACCTAATCAAACCAGACATTGTCGGTATTTGTCGATCATCTGTAAAAAACAAAAAAATATAATATTGAAAAAAAAACCATAAATATAAAAACATTTTTTACAAAAAGCAAGACATGTTGAAATCTTCATTGAGCCCTTTCGGATCACGTGTCTGCAGGAGCCACAATCCAAAAACATTCTCTTTGGAGTAGCAGCCTTTTAATGTCCTGTCCTTGCCTAGCAGTTACTTTCTCTAATACCTGCCATCTCACTTGTGACACCTGATGTCCTTGAATAAAAAAGTGTTTCGCCAATAATGTTTCTTTTCTTAGTCTGCCCTTTTCTTTAACCGCACCAACAACCTCTGGTTTAAATTGTCTTATTACACATTTATGCTCATTTAAGCGGACTTTAATCGGTCTTGTGGTTTGGCCCACTTGGACACTGAATACCACTGGTTTTTGTAAAAGTATAACTGAATAAATGAGAATTTTGGGTACTCTGCATTTAGATAAATGACAGTTTCAACCAATAGCAGTAGATACACATTTGCATATGGCGGCAGATGCCGGTACACCTTGGTTGGTGTGTTTTGTACCACTGATGAGGGGGCGGGAAGTCCCTGAAACATTTGATTTTACTTGTACTTCACAATAAACGGTCACAGCGAGGCAATATGAGGGCTGAACAAATGGTTTGATTTTTTTTTTCTTTTAATAGATTTTCTTTTCAAGTTTGATACATCCATAATGAACAGTAACATACAGTTCAAATATACATCAGTCTATCATATCAGTGTTGTCAACCTAGACTGGGACAGTCAGAGATAAAGCAATTTTAACAGAGGATAAAGGGTTTGGTTTTCAAGCTTTGCCGTCACTATTGCCTTTCAGATTAACATTAATCAATCAAACTTCAATAGAATCCTACCTCCATGGGTTAAATACTGTGGTGCTCTATCTGGGAACTTTGCTGCTCTTCAGTTCCATACATGTAGCAATAACAAAGAGAAATCAGATGGCACTCACCAAGCAAAATGTGCTGAATTTTTTTTGATTCATTCAGATCTCTTCACAACGTTTCAGGGGATCAACCCCCTTTCCCAAGAGCACTTGAGAAAGGGGGTTGATCCCCTGAAAAGTTGTGCAGAGATCTGAATAAATCATAAAAATTCAGCACATTTTGCTTGGTGAGTGCCATCTGATTTCTCTTTGTTATTGCTAACATTAATCAATCAGGATATATTCCAGTTTGGATTTGTCTATTCAGGATGGTCTCTAGCATGTGGAATTTTCAGCCCATCACTGTGCTGTGTGTGATTATAGTGGCCCATTCACGTAATGCAGTAGTCATAACTGAACCAAAGGGGCCCCTAGGATATACAGTACAAACAGGAATTGTGGCTTAATGTGTTTGGATTTAAAGAAAAAAGTATTTAAATCTTTTTCTAGTTTTGCTGATGTAACGGATACTGGGGATATTGTTAAGTAGTTGACCATTTCTCCTCCTGTGTCGACTTAGCTCCCCCCTACCTCTAGTCTCACTGCCCAATTACAAAATGCTGGACCCCAGCTGTCTGCAAGCCGAGTGCTAAGATTGAATTTGTGAGCTTTGGGTATCCTGGAGAACCTGTAGAATGCACTGGTGCAACCTAAATGTCATTGCGGCTCCTACTGTGGATACTGGACTGTTCCTTAGAGACCTTGGACTGCTGCCCATTACTGTAAGTTGCCAGGGCCCGAGAGAACTCATCCCTTTCCGAGCAGCGAGGCGCAGGCCCAGCAACTGCAGGGAAGTTATAAGGGGGGCACAGTTGCAGTAACACCCCTCATACAATAACCACAACTGCCCAGCAAGCACCGGGCCCCTCACACACCATCCCACAATTCCCAGTAGACACTGAGCCCATGAATGAGGCCGTCACACATTATACCACAATTCCCAGCAGGCACCGGGCCCCTCACACACTATCCTCCAACTCCCAGCAGGCACCAGGCCTGTGACTGAGGCCGTCACACACTATCCTACAATCCCCAGCAGGCACCGGGCCCCTCACACACTATCCCACAATTCCCAGCATGCACCAGGCCCCTCACACACTATCCCCCAACTCCCAGCAGGCACCAGGTCCTTAACTGAGGCCGTCACACACTATCCCACAATCCCCAGCAGGCACTGGGCCCCTCATACACTATCACACAACTCAGAGTCCCAGTAGGCACCGGGCCCGTGTCTGAGGCCGTCACACACTATCCCACAATCCCCAGCAGGTACCAGGCCTATCCCCCAAGTCTCAGCAGGCACCGGGCCCCTCACACACTATCCCCCAAGTCCCAGCAAGCACCGGGCCCCTCAAACACTATCCCACAACTTAGAGTCCCAGCAGGTACCGGGCCCGTGACTGAGGCCGTCGCACACTGTGCCACAATCCCCAGCAGGAACCGGGCCCCTCACACATTACAGCCACCGCACCACGTCCAAGGCCGACCCAGCGAGGCCAAACACCCACGACCCAGTTTGAAATAGAAATATTTGGAACTACAGTATTGCGCATGTGCCGCTTTCCCCATTCATATTTACTTGACAAATTTAGTCCCACGCTGCAGAAACATGGCGATGACTATAACAGAACTCCTGCCCGAACTCTTCTCAGCAGCACATTTAGACTCCGGAACTCAAACTTTTCTCAATATCAAGTGACAACTTTTCATGTGCCCGGCAGGGGTCTCTCTAGTATTTACTGACAGAAATCACCGTGTGCCTCCCAGCCCCCGGTACTGGTGCAAGATCGCCACCTGCTGGCTATTGAGTGTTCTAGTCCTTGCATCGCCTTTAAAGGACCAATAACATTTTTCAAAATTCGTTCGTATAGAACGAAAAATAAACATCAAGGCAAATAAAACTTTTAAATTGCAAAGCCTTTATTAAGAGATAACTTACCAAAACTCCACTTCCTGTCCTCTTCTAAAATGGCGAAAGGGCGACCATCCATGCAGCGGTGTTCAACTTCTCCTCCCTGGCTATTCTAGTGACAGTATGTGAAGGAGGCAGAGGTCCGCTCTGCAGCGCTTCCCCTATTCCCAGCAGTCGGACTTTGACTCCAGCCTTTCCTCATCCGGCGAGGAAGAAGAAGAGGAGGAGGGCAGCCTCTGCCTCTCCAGTGGCAAGTGTTGTCTGCAGGGGCACCGATCTGCTGAAGAATATCCCCAGGACTACAGTGCACAAGCGCATGGACAAACCCCTTGTTCCCGTGATGTTCCCACCTGAGTGCGCCTGGGGCTGGCAGTCCCTGCTGCTGCAGGAGAAGGTGGTGATTTTAGATTCCAGTAGCGCCAAACCACTTGCTATCCGTCGATGCGCTACAATTGCGGCTACGAGCCGGTAGCACTCCCGGCTCAAAGGTGGAGCGGAATGCCATGGTTTGCAGGAGCCGTGCACTTTGAGAGTGCACTTGGCCGCGTGGAAAGCCTTGTGTTTGCGCAGCTCCTCCACGTCGCACTGATCCATGCGGTTGGGGATATCTAAGTTATCTCTAAGTTATCTCTTAATAAAGGCTTTGCAACCTAAAAGTTTTATTTGCCTTGGTGTTGATTTTTCGTTCTATACTAACGAATTTTGAAAAAATGTTTTTTAATGTTACTGGTCCTTTAATGATAAGCAGGTGGCGCGTTAATGCAGTAAGTGGAACCCGGAAATAGTAGTTCCAGTCAACTTCCTTCAACTTGCAGCTGTTGTCCTTGCAGCCATGGCTGAACTCAGCAAAGAATCCAAGCAGTGCCTGCAGAAAGTCTTTCAATGCGGACAGCTGGCCGGAACTAGGGGTAGGCAGGCACGTACCTGCTCTGTTGCCTACCCCATGCCCGGTCCCATCTCTCCCCGGCACTACTGTAATTTGTGAGCATAAATGCGCCTCTGCGCTTGAGCACCGTTTCAGTCTCTCTCCAGCCGCTGCTGGAATTACTGTGAGTATATGCGCTTCTGCGCATGTGTGCCCGAGCGAAGTTTCGCGGATGCGCACTTGCGTGCAGTTTGACGCATGCGCAATCGAACGCCAGCTGGCCTTGGCTGGCCGGGTTGCCTAGGGCGCCTGGCCGGGTTGCCTAGGGCGCCTGGCCAGGTTGGCCTGGCTCTGGCGGACAGTTCACCATTCGCTGGGGCTTTATCCCGATGGTCCTGTATTTAGGTTAGTATGGTGTTACCGTACAGTCACGTGTGTAACCGAGCAGATGTCAGTAATGGCTGACCTGCAGTGTCCTAGTGAAGAAGGACTCGCTGTTTATCCTGTGCCTTTATTTCCTTATAACGTGAACCTTGTTGCTCCCCATTATAGGACTATTTACTCTTATTTTAATCAAATGCTGCCTGAGCGATCAATACGTTTGTTTGTTTTTATTAAGAATTAATCATTTTTTTACCAAACATTCTAATGTAATAAATTTGGTATGGAAGATCGGTAGAAACGGCTCTGCACTCCGCTTTAAAATCTCAAAATCTTTATTCGTCCATAATTTAAAAAAGAGAAGACACGTTGAACACACTGCTTGACGCGTTTCAGGCGGAAGCGCCCTTAATCATAAGCATAGGGGAAATAGCAATATATAAAGCCCAGAACAATAGTGACATATGTTGGTACATTCTCAAATTACAATTATGTAACCACACAAAAGGGGCATAATATATATATAATTTACCTTTAACAATATAAGGTGTATTAAAATCATGTAAACATAAAGTAATTACAAATAGTAAAGTTAAAATTAAATATTGTAGAACAAGAACATGACCAAAGAAAACAATAATTTGAGAATGTACCAACAGATGTCACTGTTCTGGGCTTTATATGTTGCTAGTTCCCTATGCTTATGATTAAGGGTGCTTCCGCCTGAAACGCGACAGGAACTCTGTGGAACACATTGAACTTTTCCACAGCATTGTTGCTGTTATTGGTTTAAAAAAAAACTTTCTGCAAACTGCGTTACGTATTGTCTGCAGAAGTGTGAGTCATGCATTTGCTTCATGCAAATGAATGGGCTTTGGACGCACCTCTGATTTTCTGAGGGAAGTCTGACTGTGTTGGTTAGCATGGTCAGAAAGCATGTAATGAGTTTAGTGCCAAGGGTCCAGTATAGGGACCAGTAAGCAGAGTCAGCAGTTTTTATTATGGTATAGCCAGCTTTAGGCTAGTCATACAAGCCCTTTCTTCACAGGTTCTGATGCTGTGCAAACAGATTTTTTATATATATATATATTTCATTTTGAAATCTGACATGTGGCTAGACATATTGTCAATTTCCAAGGTGCCCCTAGTCATGTGACTTGTGCTCTGCTAAATTTCAGTCACTCTTTACTGCAAGTTGGATTGATATTTCCCACCCAGAAGCCTAACAACAGAACAATGGGAAGGTAACCAGATAGCAGCTCCCTAACACAAGACAACAGCTGCCTGGTAGATCTAAGAACAGCATTCAATAGTAAAATCCAGGTCCCACTGGGACACATTCAGTTACATTGAGTAGGAGAGACAACAGCCTGCCAGAAAGCAGTTCCATCCTAAAGTGCTGGCTCTTTCTGAAATCACATGACCAGGCAAAATGACCTGAGGTGGCTGCCTACACACCAATATTACAACTAAAAAAATACACTTGCTGGTTCCAGAATATGAATTATTTGCAGTGTAAACAGTGTAATTTAGAAATAAAAACTACACCATAAAAATTGACAAAATTCCTTTAAGTGAAATCAGTGATTTTGACCAAAATCTGCCCCATGTGGGTGCTTAACTTTCAATCAACATGGAAAATACATTTAAAGGAACAGTAATGCCAACAATTAAAGCGTTTTGAAGTAATTAACATATAATTCACTGTTCGTATGCGCTGGTAAAAGCTGTGTGTTTGCTTCAGAAAGACTACTGTAGTTTTTATAATCAAGCCGGCTTGTAGCCATGGAGTCAGTTATTCAAGATGCTAGGAGAAAGAAGAAAAGGCACAGGTTACATAGCATATAGCAGATAATCCCTGTCCAATACATTTTATCTATCTGCTATGTAACCTGTGCCTTTTTTCCATCTTGAATGGCTGCCCCCATGGCTAGTCAGTAGCTTGTTTATATAAACTATAGTAGTGTTTCTGAAGGAAACACACCAGTTTCAAGTGCAGAGTAGAGTCCTGTGCAGGTCTGTTTTTTTTCACACCCGTGCTCAATCTGCATCCGCTTACCTTACACCCAACCCGTACCCACCCAGGAAGCCTATCCGATCCCTTCACACATTAAGCGTTTCACCGGCCGGAAGTGACGCCATTTAAACCAGAAGCGATGTCACCGAGCAATTGTTTTTATATTGTTGCATTGTTGAATAACTGGTTTGCAGATAATAAATCTGATAGCTATACGACTGCCTCTAATATAAGTGTTTATGGAGTACTTGTGTACATTTAACTCACTGTTAATTTGTTTTTTTCATTTCAGTTTGCTTTGGGGATGAGGAAGTCCCATGCAAAAAAAGAAACGCTCTCAGCAGTCTCAGCTTTGAAGAGGATGTGGCGACTATTATAAATAGGACTTGTTCAGTATAATGAGCACTGGCTATTTGTCCATCAAAGATCTGACACCAATCTATTGGGACAAATGCATATTTTATTAAATGTAGTTTCTGATACAGCTGCCAAGCCAAATATTTACATATCAAACGCTTCTGAAGAATGAAAAATTTCCACACCTGTGCACTGGAAAAGGAGTATCCTGGAGCCAGTTTTTCATGATTGAATAAAATGCATAAAGAGCATTTTTTCACATAAACAGCTCAATTCATTAGCACAAATGTTGCTTCTTGTAAAAATGTTTCTGATTTGTTTGCATACTCATATATGTTCACCTTTGAGTTAACTTTTAGGATGATGTAGAGAATGATATTCTGAGACAATTTGTATTTGATATTCCTTTTTTATTATTTGTGGTTCTTGAGTTATTTAGCTTTTTATTCAGCAGCTCTCCAGTTTTCCTGGTATCCATGTGGGCCAGTCCGACACGTGGGGGCAGATTCATTAAGGGTCGAATTTCGAAGTTAAAATTACTTTGAAATTCGACCCTCAAATTGAAATCCTTCGACTTCGAATATCGAAGTCGAAGGATTTAGCGCTAATTGCTCGTTCGATCGAAGGATTTTTCGTTCGATCGAACGATTAAATCGTTCGAATCGAACGATTCGAACGATTTTAATCAAACGATCGAAGGAAAATCCTTCGATCAAAAAAAGCTTGGCAAGCCTATGGGGACCTTCCCCATAGGCTAACATTGACTTCGGTAGGTTTTATCTGCCGAAGTAGGGGGTCGAAGTTTTTTTTAAAGGGCAAGTACTTCGACTATCGAATGGTCGAATAGTCGAACGATTTTTACTTCGAATCGTTCGATTTCATTCGACTTCGAACGAATTTAACCAATTCGATGGTCGAAGTACCCAAAAAAAACTTCGAAATTCGAAGTTTTTTTCATTCGAATTCTTCACTCGAATTTAGTGAATCTGCCCCTGACTGTATGGCAATGTGAAAATGTTGTTAAATTTGCAATTAATCCCAAAGAAGTTTAACCAACCTTTAACCAACAGGATACGGGAAGAGAAAATGAGACATACATACAATGACAACATACAGACATATTGAAAACGTGGATCGAGAAGAGACAACCCTACTTCAATAAAGTAGAACCATACAAGGCCTTACTGAACTGCATAACAGAGGAGGATTCTTGCAAAACAAAGCAAGAGAGAAGCAATGATTTCACACAAAAATTAGCAATGGAAAAAACCAAATCTGACTCCACTTCCTGCACAAACAGAGGGAAAGATAGTATAGGTGGCAAGGAAACGGAAGAAAAAGTAGAAAAAGACAGGACCAAATCTTTGCTCCAATAACAAAAAGAGGACTATTGTATAACAGAGGAAGAGAAATAAGGAATTAACATTTTCATAGCAAAGCAAGATAGAGACAACGGTTCCCCCACCTGCAAGGAGAGGGAACAGAAAACTGAACCTTATTCCACTCACTGATGAAAAATGAGGAACATAAAATAAGCCAAAGAGGTGACAAGGAACAGCAACAACAAGACATAATTGTGTAATTGAGGAAAAGAGAAATGAGACATATACTTGTAAAGTACAGCAAAAAGGAACACAAAAGTGAACTCCACTCTCTTCAGACTGAGCATGAAAGCAAGCCCTCTACTATCTGCTTAAAGGAAGAATATATGAAAAAGATGACCAGGAAAAAGAGACAAATTAAAAAACCAGCCGCATAAAAGAGGAAAAGAGAAATAAGTCACCCACCTAGCAAGATACAGGACTCCAAATCTTGCAAACAAGAGGAACAGAAAAACCTTAGTTTCAGTCTCATTTGAGTGTTTTTGACAGTTTTATCAGCTCTACGGGATCAGCAATTGACATGAAATACTAAAGTGAAACAGACTTTATTTCCTTGGTAGTGCCACAATTAAGAGACACCATACATATACAATATGTTCAGCACCTGCCCTATTTAATGAGCACATGTTGAAAAGGGAGTATACTACTGTCTCAATAATGGGTTAATGTAAAATGGGACCAAAAACATGGTAAGAAAAGGTAGGAAAAATAATAACTGCCTAAAAACTAAGGTGGAGGAAAAGAAGAAGACAGAAAAGTTAATGAATGCTCTCAGCACCTTCCCAAAATAGCAGGGGAAAATGTGGCATTCATTTACTACCAAAAAAGAGTAGAAAGGAAAATACATTTAATGTGATGTTTTAAAGGGACTGATGACTGGATCCCTGAATTCAACCTAATGCAGCAGAATTTAAAAAAAAAACCTGCAAGGCACTGAATATCTGGATGAAAGAATCATTGATGCAAATCAGCCCTTGCTAAAAATGCAGTGGGAGACAGAGGGGTTTCAAACTTGCATCCATAGATTTATTCCTGAACCATCTGTATATATTAATTAGGGCAGCATAGAGAAACATTGGTTCAGATTAGACCCCATTGTATGACAGTAAGTAAATGTTATAGTGTACTGGGAATGAATAATATGGACAGGGCCGGATTTACATAGTGGGTGCCCCTAGGCCCACTGCCGTTCGTCGCCCCTGTCCACTCTTTATTTGTGCAAATTTTCATCATCTGGACTGGAGCAATGGGGATTGGCGCACCAGAAATGTAAAAAATTATTGTATCTCCAGCGCATCCCCAGTGTTTTTGAACCAATGTGGGTGTGGTTGGGCAGCATGCCGCCCCCCTAAAATCCTGCCTCCCTAGGCCCGGGCCTAGGTGGCCTTTTCACAAATCCGGGCCTGAATATGGAAATACTTTATGTAGAGCAACCAGGCCCGCACTGGCAATCTGTGGGTTCTGGTAAATTGCAGAGGGGCTGCTGAACCATAGACAGTTACTATTTAGTGGGCTGGTGGAGGGCTGTTTGGGCCTCTTTGTACCTGAAATGGCAGGGCCTATTTTGAATCTCAAACAAGCAAACACTGGTGACTATGGACTTTATGCCATTGCCCGTCCAATGGAAACCTCCTCTGTAAGTATGATCACAAGAAAATGAGAACACACCTCCACTTTAAGAGTAGAAAGATTACTGCATTCCCTAAAATGGAAGATAACATTAAAGGAGAAGGAAACCCTTTTGCAAAAAACCCTGTACCCCCCACCCCACGTAGACCCCCCTCCCTCCAGGCTAACTACCCCCCTGGGGTAATGCCCCATATGCCATACTTACCCCTCACCGCAGATTCTTTCATCGGAGTTCCGCGCATCCATCTTCTGCATCCTCTGAAAACTGAGAGGGAGATCGGCAATTTCCATGTAATTCCAGTTGTTGCAAACCGGCAAACTGCTCCAACTGCGCATGCGAAGAAATACCGATCTCCCAGTCAGCTTACAGAGGACTCCGCTGGAAGAATCTGTGCCGAAGGGTAAGTATGGAGTATGGGGAATTTCCCGGGGGTAGTTAGCCAGGGGGGAGTCTACGTGGGGTGGGGGGGTACAGTGTTTTTTGCAAAAGCTTTTCTTTTTTTTAAATTCTGATTTATTTGAAAGTTTTAAACAGAGCATAAAGAAACAGAAAAAGAAATTCAGTTAATACACATTATCCCTTTTAACTCTTTACAGTCTGTATTACAAAGCTGCAATCGGGGCACCATTTCCACTCTGAATGTAAAGAAAGCAGGTGACATGGATAAGATGAAAGAAAGAAAAGAGAAGCTTTAGCTATTACACATATCTCCCACGTGGAATATCCTATGAGCAGGCATCTCAGATCAGCCAGTCTAGCTTTACTATACAAAGGAGTAAAAAATGCTTAAATAGTCTACTAACCTCTACATTCCCTAGGAATTACAAACAGCTCTATGTGCATGATAATCCTAGCACACCTTCCCTGTTACACTGTCTGTTTCCTTAAACTGTGTCCAATAAAACCATTTCTGATTATATTTCTCTATCTCTTGTGTGGATGTGTGCTGTTTCCAGTTTAGGGAAATAAGCAATTTAGCCGTATCTAGCAAAATTGGTAACAACAGACTTGCGATATGTCCGAATTGATCTAGACGTGTGGTAGATCCAAAGGAGCATTTGGAATTTCTACATCTGTGATTTCTTTAATGGTTTCCCTTATTTGAGACCAGTAGTTCGTTAATCCCAGGCATCCCCAGAAGATATGAGACAGATTCCCCATCCCTTCATTGCACCTTCAGCATGTTGGTCGAAGTGTTTTGTATATCTTGGCCAATTTAACCGGGGTTCTATACCAACTGCTTAACAATTTATAATTGAGCTACTGAATTTTGCAACAGACCGAGGTTGAATGCACCAAAAGGACAATTTTTTCCCAATCTTCTTCCTCTATTGTAAGTTCTAATTCTTCCTCCCATTTAAGTTTGAATGCATCGCTTGGCGAGATTTTGATAGTTTAGAATATACTTGTATAGATAAGAGATAGTTCTCTGTGGAGGGTCCTTCGATTCCCAAAGAATTTCTACCTGCGTAGGTGTCTCTTTGGTCGTAAGATGTAGGTGACGTGCCATTATAAAATGTCTCACCTGTTCAATAACATACAGTAATAACATTTCCCAAGAGGGGACAGTGGTCTTAGAAAGCAGAGAGTAAATCCCTTAATGTCTCCTTAATGGCCAATTGATATAAGGGCAAGGGTCCAATCCTGGAGGAAAATTAAGATTACCAAATATGGTGCAGAAGCTTTTTTTATGCAGGACCAGTGGGTCCTGCATATCAGGGTCTCAGGTGGACCAAAAAAACGGCATTATAATTAGGAATGCACTGAATCCTCTATTTTGGTTGAATCCCAATCATTTATGAAGGATTTGGCAGGATCATGAACCAAATGCGAGGAAGACCAGGCAAAGGGGGTTGAAAACAAACATACATGCAGCAAAAGAAAACATTCACATAATTTTGTAGAATTCAATTCAGTATAAACAGGCATTTGGATTCAACCCAGTCTGAATTCTGTTGAAATAGGCATAATCCCTAATTGAATTGTGGATTCAGTGCATCCCTAGATAGCACATCTGGAAATTTCACCTTAGACATGAACTAGGCAATTCCCCCAAATATACATACTCCACAACAGAGGTTTTCAGAGTGTTTTTGGTTGTAACCTCCCTTTGAAGTTCAACATTTTCTTTCAACCCCCTTTCATAATAAGACAGATAAAAAGATCCCAGCATCAATAATTCAGCTATTGTTCCATATCTAGAACATGTTTCAGTCCTTAAAGGACAAGGAAAGTTAAACTAAAGAAGTAATCTAGAAATGTTGTACATTATGTTTTGGGCATCTGTACCAGCCCAAGGCAACCACAGCCCTTACGCAGTAAAGATCTGTGTCTCCAAAGATGCCCCAGTAGCTCCCCATCTTCTTTTGTGCTGATTCACTGCACATGCTCTGTGCTGCTGTCACTTACTGAACTTAGGGACCCACTCACAATATACAGTACACATAGAATAGAAATGCCCCAATATAAGGCTGATTAGTAATTAATACATATAATTACTACATGGCAGCACAGAAACCAGTGCAGTTAGCATCCGAATATAATAATTAGCCCTGTAGCATCAGCTTATATTACAGACAAACCTAATTTTCTGCTGGATAATTAGTGACGAGCCCTAAGCTTAGCTTCTCAACAGCTGCTCAGAGCCCACTGAGCATGTGAGTGTCACAGACACTTTCCAAGATGGTGACCCCCTGTGACAAGTTTGAAGTCCTGGATCATTGCTGTTATTGACAAGCTGAAACTTTAGGCTGGTGCAATAAGTTCAGAATATAAAATATAGCATTTTTAGTAATATACATATTTACAGTTTAGTTCTCCTAAAGGGACACAATATTTCTGGCTCTGTTTCATTCAGTGTTAGAAATACATTTTCTCAGTTCAAGCCCTCTTTGAAACCTTAGGCTGGTATAATAAATTATATAAATAAAACATGGCAGTTTTAGCCATATTCATTTTTATGGTTTAGTTCTCCTTTAAACTGACCTTCAGCCTCAAATCCAGGAGCCTTTTCGAATACAAGTATGGGATCCATTATCCAGAAAGCTCCAAATTATGGAAAGGCCATCTCCCATAGACTTCATTTTATCCAAAATATTTAAAATGATTTCCTTTTCCTGTGTAATAATAAAACAATACCTTGGTCTTGATCCTAACTAAGATATAATACATTCTAATTGGAAGCACAACCAGCCTATTGGGTTTATTTAATGTTTACATGATTTTCATTTAGACTTAGGGATGAAGATCCAAATTACGGAAGTCGTCTGTCATCCGGAAAACCCCAGGTCTCGCATTCTGGATAACAGGTCCCATATCTGTACAAATAGGCATTCTCTCTTTCCCTAACTGACCCTTAACCCGGGCCTCCCCGGGCTGCTTCTAAGGCACCGCCTCACAGTTTGGGAACCACTGCTCTACACCGATGAGGCATTTTTCATAATTCTTAATAGGCCAATAGAACTCTTGGGGGCAAATTCACTAAGATTCGAAGTTGCGCCAGGCGCAACTTCGCCTCACTTCGCCAGACGTATTTTCGCCAGCGCTCCGCAAATTCACTAAAATCCAAAGTTGCGCACAAGGGTAAGTTTTCGAAGTTGCGCTAGCGTTAATTTGCCAAGCGAAGTTACGCTAGCGATGGTTCATTTGCATACGGCGCCAAATTCAAATTTCATTAGAGGAACACGTATTAGCACTACAAATGCCTAGAAAACCTTCAAATCAGCAAATAAAAATGTTATTTTGCCCTACACATGTGCCCACTGTCTAGGTAAGTTGCCATGAGTCAGGAAATGTAGGGGGGAAGGAGGGGAGCCCCAAAAATATTTTCGATCTTTTTCAGCCTATCACTCATCATGTAGAAAACACGCCAGTGTTTTTTGGGACTTAGAAAAAATGTTGACTTTTTTTGAAACAATCCCTATCTACTCTATTGCGCTTCGCCAGGTCTGAGGTGGTGAAGGAAGTCTAGCGTAAAAGGTAGCGTTCAGTACACTGCGCAAGTTAGTGAATTTGCGTAGTTACGTCGCTAGCGAAAATTTGCCTGGCGTAAGGGTGCGAAGTAACACTAGCGAAACTACGCCAGCGTTCGTTAGTGAATTTGCGCAGTAACGAAAAATGCCAAACGCTAGCGAATTAACGCTAGCGTTCGGCGCTTAGTGAATTTGCGCCTCGGAACCTGAGCTTAGTGAAGAGCTGATACATATTTTGTTGGGTACACATGAATAGTCATCATTGACTGTGTATCAGATATGAAGGTAGTGTTTCATCAGCAGAACATCAGCTGCGGCTGCTTTTCTTACTCTTATTAGTACTTTTTTTTTGGATGCTGCTTTGATTTCTTATTCAGTGTCTAGTTTATGTGTAATTTCTGAAGGACAAATGCACCTGAGCTATCTACACAGTTCTGCAGCAATTTAAAAACAGAAGTCCATCTATAATATCAAAGAGTGAGTTTCTGTATTGCATTTACTTTGCACAGTGAAGGCATAATAAAAGAGCAATTCGGAAAATTATTTTGTAAATTTGCGGATGTTCACAGTACGTATGTCTCTGTCTATGTCTCTGTGTAATTTATTTTTAAAGGGAATTTTGATTTAGTCATTTCTGATATTAAAATGACCAGTTTTGAAAAGGAGTCTTTTTTTCTCGCTACATGGATGTAAAAATGTAAGAGGGGGACCTGACTTCAATAGAAGTACCTATCAAGAATGAATTTAAATTAAATGTATTTACGTTCAGTTCGGAATTTTATTCCAAAAAGTAAAACTGCTGAACTACAAGAGACACATTTATTAAATATTAAATGAATGCATATTATTTTTATTGATATAGTTATATAATTAAGCAGTGTACAGTTACTAATATAGGGTACTGTATAAAGCCGTTTGGCCTTTCAAAGACAAAGTAGCCCATTATACAGAGGGCTTTTCAGTGGACTGATTTGTGCATGACACAGGGATGTTTATTAATACGTTTCTGGTGGCTTTTTTTATATGTTCCACAGCCCTTATGCAGCCATACCCGTAGTACCATGCTGAACTGCCACACAGGTGGCCAAGTTAATTCCTTAAATATCCTACTATTGTTTACTATAAAAAGGTTATTTGTTTATTAACCCTTTCCATCTGGCCCAGAGATTCTTAACTTGTGGGCTATGAGCCAAAATTAGGCCCCATTGTGTTTACAGTGGGCCTCCATGATCCTATGACTCCATTTTAATAGAAAATAGTCATTGATCAAGGTGATTTTAACTGGTTTTAAATTAAGTCTTGGGTCCTGAGGGTGATTCTCCAACTTAATTTGAGTAACCTGAGAAAGATTTTTCACGATACCTGTCACTATAGTAATACTAATTGAGAAACATTTCTCAGTTTACATATTTACAAATTGTTGTGCCTCTGGAGCCCAAAGGCTGACTAGTTCTCTGAGCATTAACTGGCAGTTGAAGGACATGTCCCAGTTTCAAGGGACTGAGTCCTAACATATACAGTATGAGCTTCTGAACCCAGGGACATCAAGTTTCAGTCAAGTGGAGGAAACATGCTAGCGATCTGAAAGGGCAGTGGAGGGGAAAAGCCAGCGATCTACAGCAGCGACAACGGAAAGGTGAGCGGTGGTGCCTGATGCAGGCCAATGATGCTATCGCATACAGTATCGGTGGAGGGAACAGAACTGGACCGGGCAGGAGGGGAGACTGAGAGGGAGTTGAGGGGAGCGGAGGAGGGAAGCCAATTCACAGTGAAAGGCTGGGAGGCAATAGCAGGAACAAGTGTGCGTCGGGACTCGGGAGACTATAGACGGCCAGGCTAGTGGAAGGGAAGCAGAGGACCCGCTGCTGCTAGTTGATCGCCGCCAGCATAGGAATGAACTTTGCGCCACTGTCACACCAGGAGCTGGGAAATCGCAGGAGAGGAGAGCCTGTGACACTGCTGCTGCTGGACACTTAGAGGAGAATGAAGGACGATGCCTGTCAGTGAATAGCCAGGGAGGAGAAATCGATTGCTACAGTATGGATGGTCGCCTTTTCGCCGGAGGACAGGAAGTGGACTTTCTGTAAGTTATTTCGAATTTTAAACATTTTTTTTATGTTACTGGTCCTTTAATTATACTCCTCGAAAACCACACTTGGACATTAAGTGAACACTTACAAGTATCTTGTGCAGTAACCTATAACAACCAATCAGCAATAATCTTTATGTTATCATAAAGACGTTAAAAAATTAACATAACATAAAATTATGGTTTTACAATAAACTATCCAAGGGTTCCCAGTGTGCACTCATTCTCCTCTGGAAAGCTATATATATAAGCTCTCTCTCTCTCTCTCTCTCTATATATATATATATATATATTTATTTTTTTGCTGGAGCCATATGCACACACTAGATGGGTGCATTGGGCCCTGGTGCCAACAGACTATTATATAGACAAAATAGGAAGATGCTGTTGCACACAGGGACTTGAAAAGATCCTTTATTTTTATATATATATATATATATGTATATATATATATATATATATATATACACACACAAACACACACAAACACACACACACACACATATATACAGTTTTTTAAGTTAATATAGATTTACTTCAGTTAATGACACCCTTCCTAATCAGAAAATGGCCTACATTGCTCGGGGATGCCCGAAAAAATTTGAGAAAGTTTGGGCCCTGTGGCTGGCAATGGAGGATACTAGGCAGACCCCAGTGTCTAATGACATTACCATTGACTACTGTTTGTGAATGTAAGGCACAGTCTTTCTGATGAATAGACAAAGACATGATTCAGAGTTTAAGGTCAAAATGTGTATTTTATTTGGCTCCACTGGCATAAAATGCTGTCTTGTTTGATTTCTTCTCTCTTCTTCTTTCTTTTCTTCTTTCCTCTTGAAAATTTTGAAAAATAAAAACTTTTAAAAAAATATAGATTTACTTCATTCTGTGGCCACTAAAGCAAATAAAGTACTTGCATAAAAAAGGACATAAACTCAAGGGATAAAAACATAATTATGCCTCTTTATAGGTCCGTGGTAAGGCCTTATCTGGAGTATGCAGTGCAGTTTTGGGCTCCAGTTTTAAGAGAGATAAAAATGAGCTGGAGAGAGTGCAGAGACGTGCAACTACACTGGTTAGAGGGATGGAAGATTTCAATTATGAGGGGAGACTGTCACAGTTGGGGTTGTTTTCTCTGGAAAAAAAGGCACTTGTGAGGGGACTTGATTACACTTTACAAGTACATTAGAGGACATTATAGACAAATGGCAGGGGACCTTTTTACCCATAAAGTGGATCACCGTACCAGAGGCCACCCCTTTAGACTAGAAGGATTTGAAGCAACGTAAGGGTTTTTTATAGTGCACTGCCGGGTGATGTTGTGATGGCTGATTCTGTTAATGCCTTTAAGAATGGCTTGGATGATTTCTTGGACAGACATAACATCAAAGGCTATTGTGACACTAAACTCTATAGCTAGTATAGATATGGGTATATATAATTTATGTGAGTGTATAGAGGGGTCAGTGGGAGTGTGCGTATGTGTATGGATGCTGGGTTTCATTTGGAGGGGTTGAACATGATGGACTTTCTTTTTTTAACCCGATTTAACTATGTAACTTCACTTAACACATTTTATGCTCCATGCCCTATTGTGATTGGTTTTAAAGGGGTGAGGTGGAGTAAAATATTGTCCTAAAGGTCTTTAGCTTGGAATTTAAAATATTAATTTGGTTGCTGGGTCCCACTCAAACTAGAAAGATATACAGTATAATATGAATAAAAGCCTGTCTGTTTCCAGTCTGCAACCCAAAAGGTCCACTGACAGATAACATGAACTTGAATAAAAATATCTTATACACTTTAAGAAAATTGTATTTTTTAAGCTTAAGGGTGAAGTACTTGGTGAATAAATGATATAAGCGATAAGGGCCGAATCTCACAAGTTAATTTATCTAATGCAGTAATGCAATATACTAATAAATCAGGACACATACAAAATATGTTGAAGTTGTATTATTCTTTTTTTCTTTCTGCTTCTACAGTATATGATAATAATGGCTGCATTTGAGTTTATATATATATTTACTTGATCCCCAGTCCATTTTCTTTTTGTACCCCAACAAGCCTCCCATTGGATGGAGCAAATTACACCAATTCATAGTTCAGGTATGGGATTCCAGTTTCAAATGGGAAGCCCATCAGCTATAGAGTCCATTCCTAAACCTTCAGTTTTAATTTCTAAAAATGATAATAAAACAGTACCTTGTACTTGATAGCAACTAAGCTACTTGTTGGCGGCAAGACCGTTTTATTGGGTTTATCTAATTTTTGGTTTCTATAAAGAACAAATAAAACAAATTGAGCAAATACCATGAATGAGCTTATCCAGATTGGTTTTTATTTGATCCACAATCACATCACAATGACACTGGGCCATTCCATACTCATACAAAGGACAAAATATGCTCATAAACATATCTATCAAAATACACGGGCACCTGAAAATTGGGGAATTTCCTGATTTCCATAATCAGATCAAAATGGCTGTCATATTAAATCTGTGCCACTTGATAGAATTGCCTATGACATGTAACTACACTGTAAATCTCTCAACATTTTTACCAGCAGTTCATATATGGGCTCTCCATAGAGTGGGATTAGCTATCAGCATGCAGTAACAACTACCTATCAACATCAACAACCTGAATTATGTTCACAATGATTCTGACACTTCTGCACTCACAGCTTAACTGCCCCCCCTTCTTATTTCAGATAGTGGTTTAGCCCAACTTCCTTACTGGTTAAGCTCTCTTTCCTAGTGTTCTGGTATTGACTGTGAAGCTCCATCCACCATATGTCTAAGGACACCTTACTGATTGGCTAAACACTTTCCCATCATGCACTGGTACCAGCTGTAGGAAAAACTGAATGTTGGCAAGAGAAGGCAGTGAAAGGAATAGGATTTTATCTCCCAATCAGTCTGCCAGCTCAACATAATGATGTTTTGCCAGGTAAGGACACAACCAAATTTTCTTACCTCAAGGGGGTGGCTCTTAGGATAAAGTTGATGGATTTGGTCTTAGGTTTTTGTCAGAGTAATTTTTAGTTAAATCCCCAATTTGTGGATTTGGACACCAGGAACAGCTTGTGTTGTAACAAAAGCCCATGGCAGTCCCACCAACCCAGATCTAAAAGCATCCATGTGCAGTGTGACCATACCTACTATGCCCCCTGACATTGCACTTGTACTAAATCATGTTTTAATGTATAAAATGTGTACAGTGATATCTCCAATGAGACAAGCTGGAATCAGTAAGACTTTAGAGCAGGGCTTTCCAACCTGCAGATTGCAGTAAGTGAACTACAAAGTGACAGTTAAAACCAGTAGTGACAGTTGCAAGATTGTCAGATGCAGCTTTACAACAGAGGTAAGGGCAGCATAGATGCTCTAGAGGCATATATTAGGGGAAATGGCATTGCATGTGTACTAAATCATGTTTAAATCATGTTTAATGTATGTAAAGTAACTTTTCAAATGTGGAGTCAGTAACACTTTAGAGCAGGGCTTTCCAACCTGCAGATTGTAGCTGTATTTCAACTACAAAGTGCCCGTTGGAAACACTAGTGACAGTTACAAGATTATCAGAGGCAGCTTTAGATGAGAGGTAAGTGCAGCACAGCTACTATAGGAACACATATGATGGAAAATAATATGCATTTGAACTGAATCAGGTTTTAATCATGTTAAAAGTGTGTAAAGTAACTTTTCCAGTAAGGCAATGTGGAGTTAGTAAGTGCAGCACAGACATGCTAGCGACACATTTTATGGGAAATAATGCATGTTTACTAAATCAGGTTTAAATCATTTAGACTGGAATGGTCAGTACCAGTTTGTTTAGGAGATGTTAGGTGCTTTTATACAATATATCATACGTTAGGGCTGCTAGTGATGATTAGTGATGATGGCCACCTAAGCAAATTAACATTGGGCCCTGGTCCCTAGATTTATATTTGGGGAAAAATCTACTGCTTTGGAACATTGTATTGATTGAACAATGTAGCCTACCTTAACCGCATTTAAAATTTCTAATTTTAACTCGTTTTGTTACATGGCACGGGTGGATTTGTGGTTTTACAGGGAAGAATAGCCCTCTTTTAAGATAGAAAGGTAGTCCCCAGCATCCTACTGTCTCCCCATGTGGGGTCCCAGGGCCTAGAAAACAATCAGGCAGCAGTTTCTTGGGACTTCTCCACCTCTGTACTATTTTCCTTTTCCTACTTCCATTTCTTAAGTGTGGGTTTTGGTAATTTTTTTGTCTTTTTTTAAATATTTAATAAATTCATTCTCTCAACACCTATTAGCTCAAGCTTTTTTAACAACCAATTCGGATTAATTTTTTCATTGGCAGTCTGAGATTTCAATTAGCACCAGGTCCGGACTGAGAATTAAAATAGGCCCTGGCATTTCAGGTACACAGAGGCCCAATCAGCCCATATAGAAGCCCAAACAGGCCCCACCAGCCCACTAAATACTGACTTTCTATGGGACCTTATAGCAGCCCCTCTGGCATTTGCCAGAACCCACAGATTGCCAGTCTGGGCCTGATGAGCACTAGCCCTCACACTTAAATTAAATTAAATGTGTACAACCTAAGGGTCATGAGTAGTTGGTCCTACATAGACAAGCAATTAATATACATTTCTCTACCTCAACACGCTATTAATTAAGCACAAGCACTTTGATTTGTCAATTAACTTTATTTATTTAATCCTCAGTAATTAACACATGAATTATATTTGAGATGTTATGCTAAGTTATTTCAACTTTTGATAACTGCCTAAGCACTTTGTCAGTAGGTAAAATACTGAGAATTGGTGAGGTGGTGGAGAGAGAGAGGGTTTATTTACTATTTTTCTTTAATAAATTAAATGTCAATTGGGTAATCGATACCTCCTCTTCCCAAAAATGAAATTCCACATATAATTAACAAGGGTCCAGTATTCTCTCTTTTAATTCAATTCAATGTTAATTATTGGATTGTGAGTGGAGGGCAGCCAGGGTATGGCATACACAGGCAGAGTAAGGCAGGCAGAATATGAAACCCACAGGCAGTGTAGGATAGGCACAATATGGACCACACAGGCAACAATGAAAAAACAGAGTATGGCACATACAGGCAGAATAGAATAAACAGAGTATGTCACACACAGACAGATTAGCACCAGCAGATTATTGCACATACAGGCAAAACACTGCAGGCAGAGTATCTCACACACAGGTAAAGTTGGCCAAGCAGAATATGGAACACAGGCAGAATAGGGCCGGCAGAATATAGAACACCAAGCAGCATAGGGCAGGAAGAATATGGCAAACACAGACAGATTAGTGCAAGTAAAGTATTGCAAATACAGGTAGAACAGGCCAGGCAGTAGGGAAGGCAGAATGTGGAATACAGGCAGTGTAGGGCAGAAAGAAAATTGCACACAAATGTAGAGTAGGGCATACAAAATATGGAACACACATATAGCACATGGAATCAGAGTATGGCACACACAGATAGAGTAGGAAAGACAGAATATGGAACAAAGAGGTAGCATAGGGCAGGAAGGCTGTGGAACATAAAGTATAGCTCATGCAGGGAGAATAAGGCAGGCAGAGTATGACACATGATGTGCTTGCCATTGTTTGGTTCTTGCAGAGTTTCCTCTATGCAATATGTGATGTTATATGCATATATATGATGTGAATTCTTCTGTATTTGTCTGCTAAAGTAAGTGATTGTGTTGTTGGCTTATTTAAAGGTGTATGTTCTACTCCATCTGGGGTTCCCTTTATTGCTCAATAGAAATATTTCATATGCATCAATACCAATACTCAGAGACTTGGCCATGTTGTTGGATGAAGGATAGGATGTGTGGCAGGCCCTGCTTTGGCTTTGTTATATATAACGAAATACTGTAAACTTTGTTTCATGTGATCTGATTTTGATGCCTTGGAATGTGGTCATATCTCAAAGGAGCCTAAGGAGAGGGCCAAATGATAGGTTCAACAGAAGAAGGGAGAGGAGGCATACCTCTGTTTATGTCTATTGGGTTGGTTATAGTGCCATTGATGAGTAGCTTAGCTTGAACATGAGTGTATATTTTTCTGATACAATATGTGAAGGTGTCACCCAGCATTCTAATATGGAGTGCACTAAAGTAAAAGAGCCATAACATTTTATCAAATGCCTTCTCTGTCTCAAGGCTCAAAGGGAAGGTCTCTACTTTCGTTGTTCCTAGCAAAAAATATTGGGTAAATAGAATGTAAAATAGTAAAATAAAACATGTTTCTAATATAGTTAGTTAGCCAAAAATGTAATGTATAAAGGCTGGAGTGATTTGATGTATAACATGTCAGTCAGAACACTACTTCCTGCTTTTCAGCTCTCTTGGTTTACACTGACTGGTTACCCTGGTTACCAGGCAGTAACCAATGAGAGACTTGAGGGGGGGCCACATGGGTCATATCTGTTGCTTTTGAGTCTGAGCTGAATGCTGAGGGTCAATTACAAACTCACTGAACAGAAAAGTACCATGTGGCCCCCCTTCAAGTCGCTGACTAACTCAGAGTTATAGAGCTGAAAAGCAGGAAGTTGGATTCTGGCTTTTTTAATAGACATCTGTTCACTCCAGCCTTTATTTATTACATTTTTGGCTTACTAACTATACTAGAAATATTTTTTATTTTGCACAGCCTATCTATTTACACAGTTTTTATTTTCACACTGAACTGTTCCTTTAAAGGATTGGTTCACTTTTCTATTAAATTCTAACTTGTTATAGAATGGCTTACAGTAAGAATATTTTGCTTTGGCGTTTTTTTTTCCTTTATCCTTTTTAATAGTTTTTAAAATATTTGCCTTCTTCTAACATCTAGCTTTAAAATAGGGGTCACTGACCCCATCTAAAAAACGAATATAAGGCTATACATTTATACTTAATGCTACTTTTTATTACCTTCTCCTTCTGTTAGGCTCAATCCTATTCTTATTCTCTTATTCAAATCAGAGCATGATCGCTATGGTAATTTGGATCCTAGCAACCAGATTGCTGAAATAGTAATCTGGTTAGCTGGTGAATAAAAAGCTTAATAACTCAAACATGAAAAACAAATAATAAAAAAATGAAAGCTAACTGCAAATTGTTTTAGAATCTCTACGTTGTACTAAATATTAATGTAAAGGTAAAAAACCTTAAGTAAAAGTTGAAGTCTCTAGGCCAGTATCTTAGTAATAATTTTAAGGTTGACATGACATAGTGGGGTTTTTATTTGGTTTGGGGATTAGTGTACTGCATACTTCCGCTAGGTCATTATTTATTCCACCTCTGGAACATTGGATTATATAAATATGCGTTAATAGTTGTATCATATGTGATTTCGGTATTTTATAATATTCTGCATTGAAACAATCCGGGGGATTTATGAGTGGCCAGTTATTTTATTATGCTTGATATCTCTGCTGCTGTTATCGTGTGTTAAGCATCTCCCTCTGGGGCAAATTCACTAAGATTCGTAGTTGCGCAAGGCGCAACTTCGTCGCACTTCGCCAGGCGTAGTTTCGCAAGCGCTCCGCAAATTCACTAAAATCCAAAGTTCCGCACAGGGGTAGCGTAAGGTTGCGAAGTTACTCTAGCGAAAGTTAATTTGCATACAGCACCAAATTCAAATTTCAATGGAGGAATACGTAGAATCACTACAAATGCCTGGGAAACCTTCAAAACATCAAATAAATTTTTTTTTTTGCCCTACACATGTGCCCACTGTATAGTTAAGTTGCCATGAGTTAGGAAATGTAGGGGGGAAGGAGGGGAGCCCCAAAATTGTTTTCGATCTTTTTCAGCCTATCACCCATAATATAGAAAACACGCCAGCGTTTTTGGGCCTTAGAAAAAATTTGAACTTTTTTGGAAGCAATCCCTATCTACTCTATTGCGCTTCGCCTGGTCTGAGGTGGCGAAGGAAGTCTAGCGTAAAAGGTAGCGTTCAGTACACTGTGTACGTTAGTGAATTTGCGTAGTTACGTCCGTAGCGAAAATTCGCCAGGCGTAAGGGTGCGAAGTAACACTAGCGAATCTACGCCAGCGTTCATTAGTGAATTTGCGAAGTAACGAAAATGCCCAACGCTAGCGAATTCACGCTAGCGTTTGGCGCTTAGTGAATTTGCCCCTCTGTGTCTGGTTTTTTGTAACATAAGATTGACCAAGTCTTCAGATGGTTCCTCAGTGAAGTATATTTTCCTAAAGTACTCTTCAAATGCTGTTAATCAATTTTGGGTTGTTACATGGTGTGATGATAACTGGTTGGTGTTGTGCAGTGAGAGTTTTTTTTTTACTCAGAAATTAGGTACAGTAGAAACCCCATTTTATATTATAAAATCAGGGGCATGAGATAAATAAATGTATTCTTTATGTATACAAAGGTTATAAGCACTTTTACTCTGAAATACAATATTCACATTGTTATTGACTAGGGTTAAGCATCGCAGCATTAATGTTACACTATGGAAAGTATATGCAAGACCTCTCTGGCAGTCACATTCATAGTGATTTGTGCATGACTGTATGAGGTGCAGACTAACTGGAATTGACTATTTAAAGGCAGAACCATTTTATTTGGCGAATAATAAAATTCATAGAGGAAAAAAAACATTTTTGGGAACATAACATTTTTACGTAAAGGATTACGGTATGGTGGGTCATATTACAGAAAGCTCCCTTAAGTGGAAAACTCAAGGTCCTGAGCATTTTCATTAATAGATCCTTTACTTGTGCTACTCGATGTACCATGGGGTTTTCAAAGGTGCTGAGCTTCAACCTACCATCTATCTATCTGAATAAAAAGGTACCTGAAAACTGGGGTTTTTTCTAATTTCCATAATCAGATCAAAATGGCCGTCATATTAAATCTGTGCCACTTGATAGCACTGCCTATGACGTAACTACACTGTAAACCTATCCCAACATGTTTACCAGCAGTTCATGTGTGGGCTCTCCATAGAGTGGGATTAGCTATCAGCATGCAGTAACAACTACCTATCAGGCTAGCAATGACATCAACAACATGAACTGCCCCCTTCTTATTTTAGCTAGTGGTTTAGCCCAGATTCCTTACTGGTCAAGCTCTCTTTCCTTCTGTCCTGGTATTGACTGTAAAGCTCCATCCACCATATGTCTAAGGAAACCTTACTGATTGGCTAAACACTTTCCCATCATGCACTGGTACCAGCTGTAGGAAAAACTGAATGTTGGCAAGAGAAGGCAGTGAAAGGAATAGGATTTTATCTCCCAATCAGTCTGCCAGCTCAACATAATGATGTTTTGCCAGGTAAGGACACAACCAAATTTTCTTACCTCAAGGGGGTGGCTCTTAGGATAAAGTTGATGGATTGGTGATGTGCCATTTGGTCTTAGGTTTTTGTCAGAGTAATTTTTAGTTAAATCCCCAATTTGTGGATTTGGACACCGGGAACAGCTTGTGTTGTAACTAAAGCCCATGGCTGTCCCACCAACCCAGATCTAAAAGCATCCATGTGCAGTGTGACCATACCTACTATGCCCCCTGACATTGCACTTGTACTAAATCATGTTTTAATGTATAAAATGTGTATAGTGATATCTCAAGTGAGACAAGCTGGAATCAGTAAGACTTTAGAGCAGGGCTTTCCAACCTGCAGATTGCAGTAAGTGAACTACAAAGTGACAGTTAAAACCAGTAGTGACATTTACAAGATTGTAAGATGCAGCTTTAGAACAGAGGTAAGTGCAGCACAGATGCTCTAGAGGCATATATTAGGGGGAATGGCATTGCATGTATACTAAATCATGTTTAAATCATGTTTAATGTATGTAAAGTAACTTTTCAAATGTGGAGTCAGTAACACTTTAGAGCAGGACTTTCCAACCTGCAGATTGTAGCTGTATTTCAACTACAAAGTGCCCGTTGGAAACACTAGTGACAGTTACAAGATTATCAGATGCAGCTTTAGATGAGAGGTAAGTGCAGCACAGCTACTATAGGAACACATATGATGGAAAATAATATGCATTTGAACTGAATCAGGTTTTAATCATGTT
The DNA here is from genome assembly GCA_038501925.1 of Xenopus petersii. Lineage (NCBI taxonomy): Eukaryota > Metazoa > Chordata > Amphibia > Anura > Pipidae > Xenopus > Xenopus petersii. Next base: position 92,889,915 of record CM076687.1, on the reverse strand, counting down.
AAAAGTGTGTAAAGTAACTTTTCCAGTAAGGCAATGTGGAGTTAGTAAGTGCAGCACAGACATGCTAGCGACACATTTTATGGGAAATAATGCATGTGTACTAAATCAGGTTTAAATCATTTAGACTGGAATGGTCAGTACCAGTTTGTTTAGGAGATGTTAGGTGCTTTTATACAATATATCATACGTTAGGGCTGCTAGTGATGATTAGTGATGATGGCCACCTAAGCAAATTAACATTGGGCCCTGGTCCCTAGATTTATATTTGGGGAAAAATCTACTGCTTTGGAACATTGTATTGATTGAACAATGTAGCCTACCTTAACCGCATTTAAAATTTCTAATTTTAACTCGTTTTGTTACATGGCACGGGTGGATTTGTGGTTTTACAGGGAAGAATAGCCCTCTTTTAAGATAGAAAGGTAGTCCCCAGCATCCTACTGTCTCCCCATGTGGGGTCCCAGGGCCTAGAAAACAATCAGGCAGCAGTTTCTTGGGACTTCTCCACCTCTGTACTATTTTCCTTTTCCTACTTCCATTTCTTAAGTGTGGGTTTTGGTAATTTTTTTGTCTTTTATTAAATATTTAATAAATTCATTCTCTCAACACCTATTAGCTCAAGCTTTTTTTAACAACCAATTCGGATTAATTTTTTCATTGGCAGTCTGAGATTTCAATTAGCACCAGGTCCGGACTGAGAATTAAAATAGGCCCTGGCATTTCAGGTACACAGAGGCCCAATCAGCCCATATAGAAGCCCAAACAGGCCCCACCAGCCCACTAAATACTGACTTTCTATGGGACCTTATAGCAGCCCCTCTGGCATTTGCCAGAACCCACAAATTGCCAGTCTGGGCCTGATGAGCACTAGCCCTCACACTTAAATGAATTATTTTTAAATGTGTACAACCTAATGGTCATGAGTAGTTGGTCCTACATAGGCAAGCAATTAATACACATTTCTCTACCTCAACACGCTATTAATTAAGCACAAGCACTTTGATTTGTCAATTAACTTTATTTATTTAATCCTCAGTAATTAACACATGAATTATATTTGAGATGTTATGCTAAGTTATTTAAACTTTTGATAACTGCACTAAGCACTTAGTCAGTAGGTAAAATACTGAGAATTGGTGAGGTGGTGGAGAGAGAGAGAGGGTTTATTTACTATTTTTCTTTAATAAATTAAATGTCAATTGGGTAATCAATAACTCCTCTTCCCAAAAATGAAATTCCACATATAATTAATAAGGGTCCAGTATTCTCTCTTTTAATTCATTTCAATGTTAACTATTTGGATTGTGAGTGGATGGCAGCCAGGGTATGGCATACATAGGCAGAGTAAGGCAGGCAGAATATGAAACCCACAGGCAGTGTAGGATAGGCACAATATGGACCACACAGGCAACAATGAAAAAAACATGTATGGCACATACAGGCAGAATAGAACAAGCAGAGTATGTCACACACAGATAGATTAGCACCAGCAGATTATTGCACATACAGGCAAAACACTGCAGGCAGAGTATCTCACACACAGGTAAAGTTGGCCAAGCAGAATGTGGAACACAGGCAGAATAGGGCCGGCAGAATATAGAACACACAAGCAGCATAGGGCAGGAAGAGTATGGCAAACACAGACAGATTAGTGCACGTAAAGTATTGCAAATACAGGTAGAACAGGCCAGGCAGTAGGGAAGGCAGAATGTGGAATACAGGCAGTGTAGGGCAGAAAGAAAATTGCACACAAATGTAGAGTAGGGCATACAAACTATGGAACACACATATAGCACATGGAATCAGAGTATGGCACACACAGATAGAGTAGGAAAGACAGAATATGGAACAAAGAGGTAGCATAGGGCAGGAAGTCTGTGGAACATAAAGTATAGCTCATGCAGGGAGAATAAAGCAGGCAGAGTATGACACAAGATGTGCTTGCCATTGTTTGGTTCTTGCAGAGTTTCCTCTATGCAATATGTGATGTTATATGCATATATATTATGTGAATCCTTCTGTATTTGTCTGCTAAAGTAAGTGATTGTGTTGTTGGCCTATTTAAAGATGTATGTTCTACTCCATCTGGGGTTCCCTTTATTGCTCAATAGAAATATTTCATATGCATCAATACCAATACTCAGAGACTTGGCCATGTTGTTGGATGAAGGATAGGATGTGTGGCAGGCCCTGCTTTGGCTTTGTTATATATAACGAAATACTGTAAACTTTGTTTCATGTGATCTGATTTTGATGCCTTGGAATGTGGTCATATCTCAAAGGAGCCTAAGGAGAGGGCCAAATGATAGGTTCAACAGAAGAAGGGAGAGGAGGCATACCTCTGTTTATGTCTATTGGGTTGGTTATAGTGCCATTGATGAGTAGCTTAACTTGAACATGAGAGTATATTTTTCTGATACAATATGTGAAGGTGTCACCCAGCATTCTAATATGGAGTGCACTAAAGTAAAAGAGCCATAACATTTTATCAAATGCCTTCTCTGTCTCAAGGCTCAAAGGGAAGTCTCTTCTTTTCTTGTCCCTAGTAAAAAATATTGTAGCATTTATTGCCATCCTAATTCACTGTGTCACTTGCATACAAAGTAAACTGTGAAGCTGCACACCACACACTCCGAAAGGTTCTTATCCTGGTGCCCAGTGATAGAGGAATCGGCCGCCTCACAACAAGGGTAAGAAGAATTTCGGCCGCTATTGCCATCCTAAAGCACTATGTTGACTGTCGATTGCATACAAAGCCTAGCTGGTGCTTTAAGGAACAGTTCAGTGTAAAAACAAAAACTGGCTAAATATATAAACAATGCAAAATAAAAAAATGTTTCTGTTTATGTAGTTAGTTAGACAAAAATATAATGTATAAAGGCTGGAGTAACTGTATGTCTAACATAATAGCCAGAACACTACTTCCTGCTTTTCAGCTCTCTAACTCTGACTCAGTCAGCAACTTTAAGGGGGGGGCACATGGGACATAACTGTTCAGTGAGTTTGTAATTGATCTTCAGCATTCAGCTCAGATTCAAAAGCAACAATTATGACCCATGTGGCCCTCCTTCAAGTCACTCATTGGTTACTGCCTGGTAACCAATCAGTGGAAACTGAAGAGGCTAAAAAGCAGGAAATAGTGTTCTGGCTATTATGTTAGACATCCAGTCACTCCAGCCTTTATGCATTGAATTTTTTACTAACTAACTATATCTATCTACCCAGTTATTATTTTCATACTGAACAATTCCTTTAAAGGGGTGGTTCACTATTCTGTTAACTTTAATCTTGTTATAGAATGACTAATTCTAAGAATATTTTGCTTTTGTCTTTGTTTTTTCCTTTTTTATAGTTTTTAAAATATTTGCCTTCTTCTAACTCGCAGCTTTCAAATAGGGACACTGTCCCCATCTAAAAAAATGTTCTGTAAGGCTACACATTTATAGTTAATGCTACTTTTTTATTACTTATCGTTTTGTTCAGGCTCTATCCTATTCATATTCCAGTCTCTTATTCAAATCAGTGCATGGTTAATAGGGTAATTTGAATCCAAGCAACCAGATTGCTTAAACTGCAAACTAGAGAGTTGGTAAATAAAAATATAACTCAAAAAAAAAAATGAAAGCCAACTGCAAATTGTTTTAGAATGTCACTCTCTATATCAGGGCTGTCTAACTGGTGGCCCGTGGGCCGCATGCGGCCTGCGACCCCCCTTTATATGGCCCTCCACATCAAAGTCTGCCTGATGTGTCTGTTTACCATATGTAAACTTTAAAATGTATCACCACAGAGATTGACAGGCCCCTGCATTGTTTAAACCTCAAATTCAGACTAATCCCCTGCATTGTTCATACCTGTGATCCCCCTGTATTTTTCACACTTGTGACACCTCTATTGTTCACATCCTAAAACCCTGTACTATTCACACCTGAGACCCAGACTGAAACTGCCCACATTGTTCACACTTTATACAAAATGCTAATGGACACCAGTACTGTGTCACTGTATGTAGTACATATTAGACTGGTCCTGATTCCTGTCTCCTGCTCTGTTCTGCCTTCCATATGCTCCCTGTGTGTGCCATACTCTCTGCCCTAGGCTCCCTGTGTGTGTCATACTTTGGTATTTGTTCTGGGGTTTGTTAGCAATTGAAAATTATTGTTAGTGGCCCCTAAGGTGTTTAATCATATGATGGGGTACTGTATTATCCACAGGGGAGGAGGAGGCATATGGATTTATGGGTATGTCTTATATGACTTAACTTAACACATATGAGTGACATCCTTGCCAGGGCAGGCACAAGGTAGTTTGGCACCCTAGGCAAAAGCTTCACTCAGTCCCCTCCTGTCCTGTATTATCATTTCCCTCCTTACCATGGTGGTTTTTCAATAAAGAGAGCAAGAAAGTGTACAACATTTTTTCATTTATATTACTGCTCCCTATAACTGTACCAAGCAAGCCCAGCAGCCATCCATAATACACCCCACCTGTACCTGTACCAGCAAGCTCAGCAGCCATTCATCATACAGCCTTCCTGCAGCCATCATATTGCCCCCAATCTTTACCTGTGCCAGCAGCAGCCAAAAATAAATCTGATCACATCATATTGCCCCCAAGTATTTATGTACCTGTGCCAGCACCCAGCTCAGCAGCAACAGCAAACATATGGCCCCTAAATCTGTACCTGGCTGTGCCAGCAGGAAGCTTAAACTTTACAGTAATAGAAAGAATGGGGCTCATTTATCAACGCTGGGCAAATTTGCCCATGGGCAGTTACCTATAGCAACCAATCAGCGATTCGATTTTTAAAGCCAGCTGCAAGTAGAACAATGAATGCAGCAATCTGATTGGTTGCCATGGGTTACTGCCCATGGGCAAATTTGCCCAGTGTTGATAAATGAGCCCCAATGTCTCCAGTTCAGTGAAACTGTGCAAGGCTGAGGAGCAGCGAGAGCCACACCAAGCAGCCTGCCAGCTCTCTGTCACCCAACACATCAGTGATGTCATTGACGCGTGTACGCACCTCGCACTGCACTACCGCACAGAAGGAGCTATTACTTGCCAGCAAGAGGGAGAAGGTGAAGGAGATGGATTCCACCCAACTGGGTAGCCATGATTACTGAAACAGATTATTAAATAAACGCTTGAAAAAAACAAAAACATTAAGTGAGGCAAGCTGGAATCAGTAACACTTTACATCAGGGCTTTCCAACCTGCAGACTCGAAACACTAATGACAGTTGAAAGATTATCAGATGCAGCTTTAGATCAGCTTTAAGTGTTGCACAGATGAACTAGGGACATATATTAGAAGAAATGGCATTGCATTTGTACAAAATCATATTTTAAGTATGTATAAGCACATTTTTCACAAGGCAAGCTGGAATGAATAACTAGGAAACCAGCCAAAACGTTGCTTGTCCCAAAATCAAGTTTGGGGAGGGGGTTTCCATAAGTTTCTGAGTGAGGCCAAGTAAAAATGTCCTGATTTGGGCTATTCAGAGCATATATGTTGGCTACCATGTCTTTTTTTGTCTGATATCTGATTTATACAATATTAAATAGTGACATATATATCAGGTCATCCAATTTGTTTGGCAGAGATGTGCAAATAAGACTGGCTGCTCCCCTTTGTTTGGCTTTATATAGTGCTGATAGGAATTCATGTATCCATGCCGCTTTAAGTACACTGGTATCTCCTAATTTCCAGAGGGTCTTTAAAAATAATATTCTATTGGGTTTTAGTTTCTTGAGATTTGTTAATATCTTTTTCTTTTGATTGGTGAGGTCAACCAACCTACATTCCAAACTATCTGTCTCATATGTTGTTTGAACATGTGTAGCGTGTTGGTTGTGATGTTACCTGTATTCATCTAACTGTTCTGTCATGAAGTCTTAACTGTGCATTATTAGGTATGCCCTGGCTCCATCCACCCGGTAATGTTCTAGCCTCTTCGACCTTCCAAAACATTTGTGGGCCAGGCTTGTGTACTAGAGACAGTAGAATTAAGAGAGAGAGATTGACATTATAACTTAAATAACAATCTAATTACATATTTACAATAAAAATATTTGCTCCTGTTTTTCAGTATCTTAACATTTCAGGACAGCTCATTCCTGTTCTGTTGGGTAGTGAGAGTTTTCTACTCTAAAATTAGCTGCAGCAGAACCCCTATTTTTCAGAGGGACCAGAAAAACTTTAGCTATAATTAGGGAAAATAAAAATTTGGGGAAAGCAACATATTCCTTGAAGGGGTTGTTCACCTTTACATTCACTGATTTGAACAAGAGACTTAAATATGAATAGCAGAGCACCTGAATAGAAGTCTGAGCAATCAAAAATAGCAATAAGAATAAATATATAGCTTTATAGAGCATTTTTGGTGAGGACACTGACCTCCATTTGAAAGCAGAAGAAGGCAAATAATTGAAAACTATAAAAAGATAATAACAAACAATTTAAAAGTTGCTTAAAATTGGCCGTTCTATAACATACTAAAATTTGACTTAGATAAACCACCCCTTCAAGTACTCAGAAGATTTAAGCACAGAAGTCTGTTTTACTTTAACTTATTCTTTTTACCACAAAAAAAAATAATTAACATCCAGGAAAATATAAAATCAGGGAAATGTTACTACAAGGGTTAAGGATTGAAGCATAATGTTACACTATGGGGGGCATGTGCAAGGCCTCTCTGGCAGTCACATACACAAGCTACAGCAATAAGTGACTTGTGTATGACTAATTAGAATTGACTATTTACAGGCACAACCAAGGCATGCAAACTGGTTACCATTTTAAACCTCTTTTTTTCACTAATAATAACAGTCATAGAGAACAAACTGTTTTTTTATGTGAAATCTGGAAAACGTTATATAAAATCAGAGAAGATCTCTCACTGAAATGCATTATAAATTGGTGGGACAAAAAAACAAAGAACAATGTAAAATATCTGAAAAATGAAATCAGTGTAGTAAAAATTGAAGTTTCACTGTAGCTGTGTGGCTTTAAGGTACTCTTTCAAAGTCCTTTTGTTTCTTTCTTTATAAGTATTTATTTTTAATTTTCTGAAACTTGGGGGGTACAGAAGAGAAGGGGGGGTTCAGGTAAAATTAGTGCTCAATAATTGACACGGCATTCAACATTTCTTACAGTCAAGTTGCAATTCACACCAGTACATTAGAGGTGGGGTTGGTTTTATCTAGTGATGCCCTAGTATACCTTGGCGTTTGCTATGAGTTGGCCTCAGTCCACTCATCCCAGATTTTCCAATATTTGTTTGGGCACCCTCTAGCTAGGTATGTCAGTTGTATGAGTGGGAGATTTTTGTTAATTAAGGCTAACCAAAACCAGAGGGAAGGTGGCTTTGGGTCCATGCATTTCATAAGCAATGCTTTCCTGGCGTGGAACAGTAGAGATCGCCATAGGTCTCTCTTTGCATTTAGCGGGACAATCTCATCTATCACCCCCAGTACACAGACTTGTGGAGACATAATTTTGGGGAAGGTAGTTTTGTCCTGGATGTGGGACATAAATCTATCCCAGTATTTACTGATTTCAGGGCAGTTCCACATCATATGAATATAACCAGCCGCCTGCTGTTGACACTTTGGGCAATATGCTTTATTTATCTCACCCATTTGGCTTAGGCGCAGTGGTATGATGTGAATCCGATGTAATAGCTTAAACTGGATAAGCCTATCTCTATTAGCAATGAGGTACTGGTACGCTTTGTCTTTACTGTCCTCCCATTCTTCTGCTGTTAAAGTGGGGATATCTGAATGCCAAGCCTCATATGCTTTGGCAATTGGTGAGGGAATTGCGGAGAGTAATTTCCCATATAGGTTGGTAAGCATTTTTTTGGTTTGGCGATTTAAGGGCCTCTAAAAAGGTAGGTGTTACCAGTTCCACTCTGGTTGACGTGAATTGTGCTATGAAGGCATGCCTAAATTGTTGGTACACTAGTTGGTTAATTTGGACTCCGGGATGAGACTGTAATAGTTGTTCTCTGGTGAGCAACTGCCCATCCAGCGCTGCATCGCCCAAAGTCCTGATCCCGGCCCTTGGCCACCTCATATATGTTAGGAGTTGTTGGAAATGGGGAAGGTGAGTGGGACCCAAATAGCTTAATCAATTTTGAGTAACGGGTTTTTAAGGCTAGTGATCCGCAGAACCACCGTCCAATCCTTGTGTGGGGTGGTAAGAATCGGTTGTCTCACTTGCAGGTCTGCTATATTCCTCTAAGGTATACGTTAAAGGGTTTCTGCTGAGCCTGCCAAAGTAGCCTGCAATTGGAAGTTAGGGTTGTTGGGGTCTGGCGTTAGCCACCAGCCCACATAGTACAATTGAGAGGCTAAGAGGTAGTATTGTAGGTCTGGGAAGCCCAGTCCGCCTTCGTCAATTGGGGCCTTTAGTTTGGACTTGGTAAATCTCGGGGATTTATTACCACATATGAACGAAGACTGCATTTGTTCAATATGTTGGAATACTGTTTTGGGCATGTACATAGGAGAATTGTGGAGGATATACAAAAATTTTGGTTGATCCTACCCCATATTATCAGGGGTAAATTCCCCCATTGCTTGAGTTTGATTGACTACTTTCTGTGACCGGGGTAAAGTTTAACTCTGTGTATTTAGTGCTATCCCTTGTGGTCGTAACGCCCAGATACTTGACGGAGCTTACTCAGCTTACAGGGGAAGGTGGTAGCTATTGGGGTCTATGCCTTCATCTACTGGAAAGATACTGGATTTTTCCCAGTTTATGAGTAACCCTGAGTATCCTCCGAACTCATTTATAACTGCAAAAGTTGACTGTAGTGAGGGTCTGCGATCACTTATAATAATACATCATCAGCATATAGGGAGATGCGCTCCTCCACCCTACCCAGATGCATTCCTGCTATATTATGGGCTGTGTGTATTAGAATAGCCATTGCTTCTATCGCCAAGGCGAACAATAACAGCGAAAGGGGGCATCCCTGGCGGGTGCCACGACTCAGCTGAAAGGTTGAAAAGCCTTGGCTGCATCCAAAGAGACTACCACTCTAGAGCCTACCTCCCTATGTGTTGCTAGGTTATTGCTGTAAAGCCGCCTTATATTTATATCTGTAGATCTCTCTGGCATAAAGGGGTATCGCCCAGTGTTTCAATTTGGCTTACTTGCAAGTGTGCTCCACTTTTTTCTGTTCAACTTTTAGTTAGAAAAAAGAAGACATTTTAGGGGTATGAGTAAAGAGTAAATTATGTTCTCCATTGCAGCAATATACAGCTATATACTGCATTTTCTGAATTTCTTCTGCAGCTTTGGCTCTAGCTCCCGCTATGGCACGGATAAGGGTTTCTCTCATTGTGGCTTTAAATGCATTCCAAACCATGGGGGGGGAGGGCTACAGTTGCTGTGTTTAGGGCCCAGTATTCTGTTATAGCTTTGGTTGATGCCTCTGCCACTGTGTCATTAGGTTGACAAGTAAAGGAGCATGATCAGAAATACCTCAGGGTAAATATTTTGCTATTCGTACATGTTGTATTAAGTCACCTGTGGCTAGGGCCAGGTCTATTCTGGACATTGTGTTGTGCGTAGCGGAGTAGCATGAGAACACTTTCCTCTGGGTTTTTCCATCGCCATAAGTCTGTTAGTTGCATGGCCTCTGCCCATTGTGACAGTTTCCTTTTGTTTCTTTCTGCATAAACCCAAGTGCTCCCTTGATGTTTGGGGGTTGAGGAAGATGTGTGTTTAACCATTCAAAATAATGCTTAATTTTGCTGGGTATGTAAGCGAAAAGTGCATGCCGTTTTGAAATTAGTATCTGCAAATTGGTGTTAATTCTCTCTCTTCTGTGATACTTTGGCTGAGAAGCCCTGAAAGACCTGTATCTTATGGTCTTGTACCTTGAGATCTCTTACTTTTCTACATGCCTGTAAGATCAATTCTGCCATAACTGGGTGACTTCTTTTCCTATTCTAGGATCACTCACGCCCCAGCCCGTGTGCCCTTTCAATGCTGTTCTCAGATAACTGATGTTATAAACTCAGAGAATTGCAGAGAATATTGAGGATAAACTTGGGAATGTCTGCCAGACGTATTGACACTGGTACCCCAATGAAACTTACTTCTACAAGATCTATTATCTAGATTATCTATTTTTTCTCAAAGTTAAGTCTATAGCTGATCTCGTTTTTTGTTGTGTTAATTTGGTAATCTACATTAATTATCCTCTAATCTCCAGTATTCAGTCCCTGAGTATTAGATTAAAGGTGTTGTGATTACGGTTTGCTGTAGCACATCAAACTTAGCGTAGTAGATTATTAAAAGTCTAATTAAATAAATCTATTGTGCATTTTGAAGCGTATGTTTAATGTAGTTTGAGTCTTGTGGAGGTGGCGAGTTTCCCATGGGGGGTTGGTGTGTAGCCTCATTAGCTTGTCCCTATTTTTCCAATTTTGTGAATAAGGTCTTTTCCAGACACAGCATGGAGGTGGGGCTAGAACCAACAGTGTTGGAGGTACAGTATAAGCAGAGTCTATAGTTACGATTAAAAAAAAGATGCCCCAGAATAGATTATGAATGTCTCACCAAATAGTAAATATGTTCTGGGTGCCCCAGCCCCCCAGCTTTACAGAGCAGGTATGAAGAAGAAGCAGGGCCAACCGGCACTCAGACGGATCCACAGGACCAGAGAAAATGATTTAGTCCATGACTAAGTGCCGCAAGTGGGTGCAAATGCATAGGGCGGAAGGAGATGCAAATATACACTTTTTAACTTTGTCCAAATAAAATATATATTTTTTAACTAATTTTCTCTGGTCCTCTGGATCCACCTGAGTGTGGTTGGCCCTGCTTATTCTTCAAAAGCAGAGCCTAACCTGCAGGCACCTAATCCAAAATGCCACAGAAGAAAATACCTTGGCATTGTGTGATTGATTATACTTCAATACATCTCAAACACAATTACACCTTCCAATAATTCTACTTCTAGACAGCAACACCTTAGCATTCATTAATCCTTCTCTCAGTATACATTTAAGTAGTTCATACACAACATTCACTCCATCATCCACATTGATTCTAATTACTCCTTTATAAAACCCACACGCTACAACTGACCCTTCTGTGTACGAATATGATAGGATCCTTAGATTGTAAGCTCGCCCAAGGGGAAAGGAGTGATGTAAATGATGTAAACTCTCTGGAAACCAATGCATAAAGTGTGCGTGTGAGCCATAGAAATAACGTATATCTGACTTTACTGTAAGTGAACGTGATAAATTGTAAGCTCCGTTGGGGCAGAAACTGGTTTAAATGACATCTAATTTGTCTAATGAAATGTGTAAAATGTGATGATGACATAGAAATAAAAAGAGGAAACCAGAAGTTATACTATCTACTACTATTCCATCCAGCAGAGCCAGTTGGATTTATAATGGAGAAGAAGACATGGGAAAAATAAAAGAAGGTACATCTGAAAAAGGGAAGGTAGGATTTTTTAAATGATTAAATACCTTGTAAGCTACAAATCCTAACACTCACAAGCCTGAAGCTAAGCTCTTCGCTACTGTCCCGTCTGATAGTGCACGCTCGACTGTAATGTGGGGAAGAAGGCATACCTCATTACGGAAGACAGACAGTAGTGCCTGTTCACTCGGAGCATGAAGGATGAGGGGTATCACTGCTCTATTGAGGGGTAAAGCCAGGCTTTATCAATCAGGGTGTCCCTCCCAACATGTAATGAGTTAAACACCTTAGCATTCTGTGCTTCTTCACTAGTATGCAATTCAGTAGTTCAAACATCAGATTCACTAAATCATCCAAATTGATTGCAATCACTCAGTTACACAAACTAAAACTACAACAGACCCTTCTGTGTATGAATGTGGTAGGATCTTTAGATTGTAAGCTCCAACGTGGGGTAGGGACTGATGTGAATGATGTAAACTCTCTTGAAACCACTGCATGAAGTGTGTGTGTGAGCCATATGATTGACAAATAACTGACCTTGCTGTGAATGAACGTAATAGAATCCTTAGATTGTAAGCTCTCCTAGTAGGGCAGGGACTGATGTGAATGATGATGGTTCCATCACTCCTTTATACAACCCACACACTACAACTGACCCTTCTGTCTATGAATATGGTAGGATCTTTAGATTGTAAGCTCCCCCGTGGGGTAGGGACTGATGTGAATGATGTAAACTCTCTGGAAACCACTGCATGAAGTATGTGTGTGTGAGCCATATGATTGACAAATAACTGACCTTGCTGTGAATGAACGTAATAGAATCCTTAGATTGTAAGCTCTCCTAGTGGGGCAGGGACTGATGTAAATGATGATGGTTCCAATCACTCCTTTATACAACCCATACACTACAACTGACCCTTCTGTCTATGAATGTGGTAGGATCTTTAGATTGTAAGCTCCCCGTGGGGTAGGGACTGATGTGAATGATGTAAACTCTCTGGATCCACTGCATGAAGTGTGTGTGTGAGCCATATGATTGACAAATAACTGACCTTGCTGTGAATGAACGTAATAGAATCCTTAGATTGTAAGCTCTCCTACTGGGGCAGGGACTGATGTGAATGATGATGGTTCCAATCACTCCTTTATACAACCCCCACACTACAACTGACCCTTCTGTCTATGAATGTGGTAGGATCTTTAGATTATAAGCTCCCCTGTGGGGTAGGGACTGATGTGAATGATGTAAACTCTCTGGAAACCACTGCATGAAGTGTGTGTGTGAGCGATATGATTGACAAATAACTGACCTTGCTGTGAATGAACGTAACAGAATCCTTAGATTGTAAGCTCTCCTAGTGGGGCAGGGACTGATGTGAATGATGTATAATATGTAAAATGCACTGCAAAAAATGTGAAGGCGCTATAGAAATAACAAGAGGAAGCCAGATGACATGGAACAAATGACGATGGCACATTTGAAGAACAGAAGGTAGGACTTTTTTAATAATTATCTATCTTGTAAGGTAAAAACCCTTTCACACTCACAAGCCAGAAGCTAAGCTCTTCGCTACTGTCCCGTCTGATAGTGCACGCTCGACTGTAATGTGGGGAAGAAGGCATACCTCATTACGGAAGACAGACAGTAGTGCCTGTTCACTCGGAGCATGAAGGATGAGGGGTATCACTGCTCTATTGAGGGGTAAAGCCAGGCTTTATCAATCAGGGTGTCCCTCCCAACATGTAATGAGTTAAACACCTTAGCATTCTGTGCTTCTTCACTAGTATGCAATTCAGTAGTTCAAACATCAGATTCACTAAATCATCCAAATTGATTGCAATCACTCAGTTACACAAACTAAAACTACAACTGACCCTTCTGTGTATGAATGTGGTAGGATCTTTAGATTGTAAGCTCCAACGTGGGGTAGGGACTGATGTGAATGATGTAAACTCTCTTGAAACCACTGCATGAAGTGTGTGTGTGAGCCATATGATTGACAAATAACTGACCTTGCTGTGAATGAACGTAATAGAATCCTTAGATTGTAAGCTCTCCTAGTAGGGCAGGGACTGATGTGAATGATGATGGTTCCATCACTCCTTTATACAACCCACACACTACAACTGACCCGTCTGTCTATGAATGTGGTAGGATCTTTAGATTGTAAGCTCCCCCGTGGGGTAGGGACTGATGTGAATGATGTAAACTCTCTGGAAACCACTGCATGAAGTGTGTGTGTGTGTGAGCCATATGATTGACAAATAACTGACCTTGCTGTGAATGAACATAATAGAATCCTTAGATTGTAAGCTCTCCTAGTGGGGCAGGGACTGATGTGAATGATGATGGTTCCAATCACTCCTTTATACAACCCACACACTACAACTGACCCTTCTGTCTATGAATGTGGCAGGATCTTTAGATTGTAAGCTCCCCCGTGGGGTAGGGACTGATATGAATGATGTAAACTCTCTGGAAACCACTGCATGAAGTGTGTGTGTGAGCGATATGATTGACAAATAACTGACCTTGCTATGAATGAACGTAATAGAATCCTTAGATTGTAAGCTCCCCCGTGGGGTAGGGACTGATATGAATGATGTAAACTCTCTGGAAACCACTGCATGAAGTGTGTGTGTGTGAGCGATATGATTGACAAATAACTGACCTTGCTGTGAATGAACGTAATAGAATCCTTAGATTGTAAGCTCTCCTAGTGGGGCAGGGACTGATGTGAATGATGATGGTTCCAATCACTCCTTTATACAACCCACACACTACAACTGACCCTTCTGTCTATGAATGTGGTAGGATTTTTAGATTGTAAGCTCCCCCGTGGGGTAGGGACTGATATGAATGATGTAAACTCTCTGGAAACCACTGCATGAAGTGTGTGTGTGAGCGATATGATTGACAAATAACTGACCTTGCTGTGAATGAACGTAATAGAATCCTTAGATTGTAAGCTCCCCCGTGGGGTAGGGACTGATATGAATGATGTAAACTCTCTGGAAACCACTGCATGAAGTGTGTGTGAGCGATATGATTGACAAATAACTGACCTTGCTGTGAATGAACGTAATAGAATCCTTAGATTGTAAGCTCTCCTAGTGGGGCAAGGACTGATGTGAATGATGTATAATATGTAAAATGCACTGCAAAAAATGTGACAGCGCTATAGCAATAAGAAGAGGAAGCCAGATGACATGGAACAAATGACGATGGCACATTTGAAGAACAGAAGGTAGGACTTTTTTAATGATTCTACCCTTTCACACTCACAAGCCAGAAGCTAAGCTCTTCGCTACTGTCCCGTCTGATAGTGCACGCTCGACTGTAATGTGGGGAAGAAGGCATACCTCATTACGGAAGACAGACAGTAGTGCCTGTTCACTCGGAGCATGAAGGATGAGGGGTATCACTGCTCTATTGAGGGGTAAAGCCAGGCTTTATCAATCAGGGTGTCCCTCCCAACATGCAATGAGTTAAACACCTAAGCATTCTGTGCTTCTTCATTAGTTTGCAATTCAGTAGTTCAAACACCAGATTCACAAAATCATCCAAATTGATTGCAATCACTCAGTTACACAACCTAAACGCTACAACTGACCCTTCTGTGTATGAATGTGATAGGATCCTTATATTGTAATCTCCCCCCGTGGGGCAGGGACTGATGTGAATGATGTATAATCTGTAAAATGCCCTGCATAAAATGTGACGGCGCTGTAGAAATAAGAAGAAGCCAGATGACTTGAAACAAATGACGATGGCACATTTGAAGAACAGAAGGTAGGACCTTTTCTAATGATTATATATCTTGTAAGGTAAAAACCCTTAAACAGTCACAAGCCAGAAGCTAAGCTCTTCGCTACTGTCCCGTCTGATAGTGCACGCTCGACTGTAATGTGGGGAAGAAGGCATACCTCATTACGGAAGACAGACAGTAGTGCCTGTTCACTCGGAGCATGAAGGATGAGGGGTATCACTGCTCTATTGAGGGGTAAAGCCAGGCTTTATCAATCAGGGTGTCCCTCCCAACATGCAATGAGTTAAACACCTTAGCATTCTGTTCATCTTCACTAGTATGCAATTCAGTAGTTCAAACACCAGAATCACTAAATCATGCACCTTGGTTAGAATCACTCCTTTATACAACCCACACACTACAACTGACTCTTCTGTGTATGAATGTGGTAGGATCTTTAGATTGTAAGCTCCCCCGTGGGGTAGGGACTGATGTGAATGATGTAAACTCTCTGGATCCACTGCATGAAGTGTGTGTGTGTGTGAGCGATATGATTGACAAATAACTGACCTTGCTGTGAATGAACGTAATAGAATCCTTAGATTGTAAGCTCTCCTAGTGGGGCAGGGACTGATGTAAATGATGATGGTTCCAATCACTCCTTTATACAACCCACACACTACAACTGACCCTTCTGTCTATGAATGTGGTAGGATCTTTAGATTGTAAGCTCCCCCGTGGGGTAGGGACTGATGTGAATGATGTAAACTCTCTGGAAACCACTGCATGAAGTATGTGTGTGTGAGCCATATGATTGACAAATAACTGACCTTGCTGTGAATGAACGTAATAGAATCCTTAGATTGTAAGCTCTCCTACTGGGGCAGGGACTGATGTGAATGATGATGGTTCCAATCACTCCTTTATACAACCCACACACTACAACTGACCCTTCTGTCTATGAATGTGGTAGGATCTTTAGATTGTAAGCTCCCCTGTGGGGTAGGGACTGATGTGAATGATGTAAACTCTCTGGAAACCACTGCATGAAGTGTGTGTGTGAGCGATATGATTGACAAATAACTGACCTTGCTGTGAATGAACGTAATAGAATCCTTAGATTGTAAGCTCTCCTAGTGGGGCAGGGACTGATGTGAATGATGTATAATATGTAAAATGCACTGCAAAAAATGTGAAGGCGCTATAGAAATAACAAGAGGAAGCCAGATGACATGGAACAAATGACGATGGCACATTTGAAGAACAGAAGGTAGGACTTTTTTAATAATTATCTATCTTGTAAGGTAAAAACCCTTTCACACTCACAAGCCAGAAGCTAAGCTCTTCGCTACTGTCCCGTCTGATAGTGCACGCTCGACTGTAATGTGGGGAAGAAGGCATACCTCATTACGGAAGACAGACAGTAGTGCCTGTTCACTCGGAGCATGAAGGATGAGGGGTATCACTGCTCTATTGAGGGGTAAAGCCAGGCTTTATCAATCAGGGTGTCCCTCCCAACATGCAATGAGTTAAACACCTTAGCATTCTATGCTTCTTCACTAGTATGCAATTCAGTAGTTCAAACACCAGAATCACTAAATCATGCACCTTGGTTCCATCACTCCTTTATACAACCCACACACTACAACTGACCCTTCTGTGTATGAATGTGGTAGGATCTTTAGATTGTAAGCTCCCCCGTGGGGTAAGGACTGATATGAATGATGTAAACTCTCTGGAAACCACTGCATGAAGTGTGTGTGTGTGAGCGATATGATTGACAAATAACTGACCTTGCTGTGAATGAACGTAATAGAATCCTTAGATTGTAAGCTCTCCTAGTGGGGCAAGGACTGATGTGAATGATGTATAATATGTAAAATGCACTGCAAAAAATGTGACAGCGCTATAGCAATAAGAAGAGGAAGCCAGGTGACATGGAACAAATGACGATGGCACATTTGAAGAACAGAAGGTAGGACTTTTTTAATGATTCTACATCTTGTAAGGTAAAAACCCTTAAACAGTCACAAGCCAGAAGCTAAGCTCTTCGCTACTGTCCCGTCTGATTTGAAGAACGTAATAGAATCCTTAGATTGTAAGCTCTCCTACTGGGGCAGGGACTGATGTGAATGATGATGGTTCCAATCACTCCTTTATACAACCCCCACACTACAACTGACCCTTCTGTCTATGAATGTGGTAGGATCTTTAGATTGTAAGCTCCCCTGTGGGGTAGGGACTGATGTGAATGATGTAAACTCTCTGGAAACCACTGCATGAAGTGTGTGTGTGAGCGATATGATTGACAAATAACTGACCTTGCTGTGAATGAACGTAATAGAATCCTTAGATTGTAAGCTCTCCTAGTGGGGCAGGGACTGATGTGAATGATGTATAATATGTAAAATGCACTGCAAAAAATGTGAAGGCACTATAGAAATAACAAGAGGAAGCCAGATGACATGGAACAAATGACGATGGCACATTTGAAGAACAGAAGGTAGGACTTTTTTAATAATTATCTATCTTGTAAGGTAAAAACCCTTTCACACTCACAAGCCAGAAGCTAAGCTCTTCGCTACTGTCCCGTCTGATAGTGCACGCTCGACTGTAATGTGGGGAAGAAGGCATACCTCATTACGGAAGACAGACAGTAGTGCCTGTTCACTCGGAGCATGAAGGATGAGGGGTATCACTGCTCTATTGAGGGGTAAAGCCAGGCTTTATCAATCAGGGTGTCCCTCCCAACATGTAATGAGTTAAACACCTTAGCATTCTGTGCTTCTTCACTAGTATGCAATTCAGTAGTTCAAACATCAGATTCACTAAATCATCCAAATTGATTGCAATCACTCAGTTACACAAACTAAAACTACAACTGACCCTTCTGTGTATGAATGTGGTAGGATCTTTAGATTGTAAGCTCCAACGTGGGGTAGGGACTGATGTGAATGATGTAAACTCTCTTGAAACCACTGCATGAAGTGTGTGTGTGAGCCATATGATTGACAAATAACTGACCTTGCTGTGAATGAACGTAATAGAATCCTTAGATTGTAAGCTCTCCTAGTAGGGCAGGGACTGATGTGAATGATGATGGTTCCAGTCAATCCTTTATACAACCCACACACTACAACTGACCCGTCTGTCTATGAATGTGGTAGGATCTTTAGATTGTAAGCTCCCCCGTGGGGTAGGGACTGATGTGAATGATGTAAACTCTCTGGAAACCACTGCATGAAGTGTGTGTGTGTGTGTGAGCCATATGATTGACAAATAACTGACCTTGCTGTGAATGAACATAATAGAATCCTTAGATTGTAAGCTCTCCTAGTGGGGCAGGGACTGATGTGAATGATGATGGTTCCAATCACTCCTTTATACAACCCACACACTACAACTGACCCTTCTGTCTATGAATGTGGTAGGATCTTTAGATTGTAAGCTCCCCCGTGGGGTAGGGACTGATATGAATGATGTAAACTCTCTGGAAACCACTGCATGAAGTGTGTGTGTGAGCGATATGATTGACAAATAACTGACCTTGCTGTGAATGAACGTAATAGAATCCTTAGATTGTAAGCTCCCCCGTGGGGTAGGGACTGATATGAATGATGTAAACTCTCTGGAAACCACTGCATGAAGTGTGTGTGTGTGTGAGCGATATGATTGACAAATAACTGACCTTGCTGTGAATGAACGTAATAGAATCCTTAGATTGTAAGCTCTCCTAGTGGGGCAGGGACTGATGTGAATGATGATGGTTCCAATCACTCCTTTATACAACCCACACACTACAACTGACCCTTCTGTCTATGAATGTGGTAGGATCTTTAGATTGTAAGCTCCCCCGTGGGGTAGGGACTGATATGAATGATGTAAACTCTCTGGAAACCACTGCATGAAGTGTGTGTGTGAGCGATATGATTGACAAATAACTGACCTTGCTGTGAATGAACGTAATAGAATCCTTAGATTGTAAGCTCCCCCTTGGGGTAGGGACTGATATGAATGATGTAAACTCTCTGGAAACCACTGCATGAAGTGTGTGTGTGTGAGCGATATGATTGACAAATAACTGACCTTGCTGTGAATGAACGTAATAGAATCCTTAGATTGTAAGCTCTCCTAGTGGGGCAGGGACTGATGTGAATGATGATGGTTCCAATCACTCCTTTATACAACCCACACACTACAACTGACCCTTCTGTCTATGAATGTGGTAGGATCTTTAGATTGTAAGCTCCCCCGTGGGGTAGGGACTGATATGAATGATGTAAACTCTCTGGAAACCACTGCATGAAGTGTGTGTGTGAGCGATATGATTGACAAATAACTGACCTTGCTGTGAATGAACGTAATAGAATCCTTAGATTGTAAGCTCCCCCGTGGGGTAGGGACTGATATGAATGATGTAAACTCTCTGGAAACCACTGCATGAAGTGTGTGTGAGCGATATGATTGACAAATAACTGACCTTGCTGTGAATGAACGTAATAGAATCCTTAGATTGTAAGCTCTCCTAGTGGGGCAAGGACTGATGTGAATGATGTATAATATGTAAAATGCACTGCAAAAAATGTGACAGCGCTATAGCAATAAGAAGAGGAAGCCAGATGACATGGAACAAATGACGATGGCACATTTGAAGAACAGAAGGTAGGACTTTTTTAATGATTCTACATCTTGTAAGGTAAAAACCCTTTCACACTCACAAGCCAGAAGCTAAGCTCTTCGCTACTGTCCCGTCTGATAGTGCACGCTCGACTGTAATGTGGGGAAGAAGGCATACCTCATTACGGAAGACAGACAGTAGTGCCTGTTCACTCGGAGCATGAAGGATGAGGGGTATCACTGCTCTATTGAGGGGTAAAGCCAGGCTTTATCAATCAGGGTGTCCCTCCCAACATGCAATGAGTTAAACACCTAAGCATTCTGTGCTTCTTCATTAGTTTGCAATTCAGTAGTTCAAACACCAGATTCACAAAATCATCCAAATTGATTGCAATCACTCAGTTACACAACCTAAACGCTACAACTGACCCTTCTGTGTATGAATGTGATAGGATCCTTATATTGTAATCTCCCCCCGTGGGGCAGGGACTGATGTGAATGATGTATAATCTGTAAAATGCCCTGCATAAAATGTGACGGCGCTGTAGAAATAAGAAGAAGCCAGATGACTTGAAACAAATGACGATGGCACATTTGAAGAACAGAAGGTAGGACCTTTTCTAATGATTATATATCTTGTAAGGTAAAAACCCTTAAACAGTCACAAGCCAGAAGCTAAGCTCTTCGCTACTGTCCCGTCTGATAGTGCACGCTCGACTGTAATGTGGGGAAGAAGGCATACCTCATTACGGAAGACAGACAGTAGTGCCTGTTCACTCGGAGCATGAAGGATGAGGGGTATCACTGCTCTATTGAGGGGTAAAGCCAGGCTTTATCAATCAGGGTGTCCCTCCCAACATGCAATGAGTTAAACACCTTAGCATTCTGTTCATCTTCACTAGTATGCAATTCAGTAGTTCAAACACCAGAATCACTAAATCATGCACCTTGGTTAGAATCACTCCTTTATACAACCCACACACTACAACTGACTCTTCTGTGTATGAATGTGGTAGGATCTTTAGATTGTAAGCTCCCCCGTGGGGTAGGGACTGATGTGAATGATGTAAACTCTCTGGATCCACTGCATGAAGTGTGTGTGTGTGTGAGCGATATGATTGACAAATAACTGACCTTGCTGTGAATGAACGTAATAGAATCCTTAGATTGTAAGCTCTCCTAGTGGGGCAGGGACTGATGTAAATGATGATGGTTCCAATCACTCCTTTATACAACCCACACACTACAACTGACCCTTCTGTCTATGAATGTGGTAGGATCTTTAGATTGTAAGCTCCCCCGTGGGGTAGGGACAGTGTGAATGATGTAAACTCTCTGGAAACCACTGCATGAAGTATGTGTGTGTGAGCCATATGATTGACAAATAACTGACCTTGCTGTGAATGAACGTAATAGAATCCTTAGATTGTAAGCTCTCCTACTGGGGCAGGGACTGATGTGAATGATGATGGTTCCAATCACTCCTTTATACAACCCACACACTACAACTGACCCTTCTGTCTATGAATGTGGTAGGATCTTTAGATTGTAAGCTCCCCTGTGGGGTAGGGACTGATGTGAATGATGTAAACTCTCTGGAAACCACTGCATGAAGTGTGTGTGTGAGCGATATGATTGACAAATAACTGACCTTGCTGTGAATGAACGTAATAGAATCCTTAGATTGTAAGCTCTCCTAGTGGGGCAGGGACTGATGTGAATGATGTATAATATGTAAAATGCACTGCAAAAAATGTGAAGGCGCTATAGAAATAACAAGAGGAAGCCAGATGACATGGAACAAATGACGATGGCACATTTGAAGAACAGAAGGTAGGACTTTTTTAATAATTATCTATCTTGTAAGGTAAAAACCCTTTCACACTCACAAGCCAGAAGCTAAGCTCTTCGCTACTGTCCCGTCTGATAGTGCACGCTCGACTGTAATGTGGGGAAGAAGGCATACCTCATTACGGAAGACAGACAGTAGTGCCTGTTCACTCGGAGCATGAAGGATGAGGGGTATCACTGCTCTATTGAGGGGTAAAGCCAGGCTTTATCAATCAGGGTGTCCCTCCCAACATGTAATGAGTTAAACACCTTAGCATTCTGTGCTTCTTCACTAGTATGCAATTCAGTAGTTCAAACATCAGATTCACTAAATCATCCAAATTGATTGCAATCACTCAGTTACACAAACTAAAACTACAACTGACCCTTCTGTGTATGAATGTGGTAGGATCTTTAGATTGTAAGCTCCAACGTGGGGTAGGGACTGATGTGAATGATGTAAACTCTCTTGAAACCACTGCATGAAGTGTGTGTGTGAGCCATATGATTGACAAATAACTGACCTTGCTGTGAATGAACGTAATAGAATCCTTAGATTGTAAGCTCTCCTAGTAGGGCAGGGACTGATGTGAATGATGATGGTTCCATCACTCCTTTATACAACCCACACACTACAACTGACCCGTCTGTCTATGAATGTGGTAGGATCTTTAGATTGTAAGCTCCCCCGTGGGGTAGGGACTGATGTGAATGATGTAAACTCTCTGGAAACCACTGCATGAAGTGTGTGAGTGTGTGAGCCATATGATTGACAAATAACTGACCTTGCTGTGAATGAACATAATAGAATCCTTAGATTGTAAGCTCTCCTAGTGGGGCAGGGACTGATGTGAATGATGATGGTTCCAATCACTCCTTTATACAACCCACACACTACAACTGACCCTTCTGTCTATGAATGTGGTAGGATCTTTAGATTGTAAGCTCCCCCGTGGGGTAGGGACTGATATGAATGATGTAAACTCTCTGGAAACCACTGCATGAAGTGTGTGTGTGAGCGATATGATTGACAAATAACTGACCTTGCTGTGAATGAACGTAATAGAATCCTTAGATTGTAAGCTCCCCCGTGGGGTAGGGACTGATATGAATGATGTAAACTCTCTGGAAACCACTGCATGAAGTGTGTGTGTGTGAGCGATATGATTGACAAATAACTGACCTTGCTGTGAATGAACGTAATAGAATCCTTAGATTGTAAGCTCTCCTAGTGGGGCAAGGACTGATGTGAATGATGTATAATATGTAAAATGCACTGCAAAAAATGTGACAGCGCTATAGCAATAAGAAGAGGAAGCCAGATGACATGGAACAAATGACGATGGCACATTTGAAGAACAAAAGGTAGGACTTTTTTAATGATTCTACATCTTGTAAGGTAAAAACCCTTTCACACTCACAAGCCAGAAGCTAAGCTCTTCGCTACTGTCCCGTCTGATAGTGCACGCTCGACTGTAATGTGGGGAAGAAGGCATACCTCATTACGGAAGACAGACAGTAGTGCCTGTTCACTCGGAGCATGAAGGATGAGGGGTATCACTGCTCTATTGAGGGGTAAAGCCAGGCTTTATCAATCAGGGTGTCCCTCCCAACATGCAATGAGTTAAACACCTAAGCATTCTGTGCTTCTTCATTAGTTTGCAATTCAGTAGTTCAAACACCAGATTCACAAAATCATCCAAATTGATTGCAATCACTCAGTTACACAACCTAAACGCTACAACTGACCCTTCTGTGTATGAATGTGATAGGATCCTTATATTGTAATCTCCCCCCGTGGGGCAGGGACTGATGTGAATGATGTATAATCTGTAAAATGCCCTGCATAAAATGTGACGGCGCTGTAGAAATAAGAAGAAGCCAGATGACTTGAAACAAATGACGATGGCACATTTGAAGAACAGAAGGTAGGACCTTTTCTAATGATTATATATCTTGTAAGGTAAAAACCCTTAAACAGTCACAAGCCAGAAGCTAAGCTCTTCGCTACTGTCCCGTCTGATAGTGCACGCTCGACTGTAATGTGGGGAAGAAGGCATACCTCATTACGGAAGACAGACAGTAGTGCCTGTTCACTCGGAGCATGAAGGATGAGGGGTATCACTGCTCTATTGAGGGGTAAAGCCAGGCTTTATCAATCAGGGTGTCCCTCCCAACATGCAATGAGTTAAACACCTTAGCATTCTGTTCATCTTCACTAGTATGCAATTCAGTAGTTCAAACACCAGAATCACTAAATCATGCACCTTGGTTAGAATCACTCCTTTATACAACCCACACACTACAACTGACTCTTCTGTGTATGAATGTGGTAGGATCTTTAGATTGTAAGCTCCCCCGTGGGGTAGGGACTGATGTGAATGATGTAAACTCTCTGGATCCACTGCATGAAGTGTGTGTGTGTGTGAGCGATATGATTGACAAATAACTGACCTTGCTGTGAATGAACGTAATAGAATCCTTAGATTGTAAGCTCTCCTAGTGGGGCAGGGACTGATGTAAATGATGATGGTTCCAATCACTCCTTTATACAACCCACACACTACAACTGACCCTTCTGTCTATGAATGTGGTAGGATCTTTAGATTGTAAGCTCCCCCGTGGGGTAGGGACTGATGTGAATGATGTAAACTCTCTGGATCCACTGCATGAAGTGTGTGTGTGTGAGCGATATGATTGACAAATAACTGACCTTGCTGTGAATGAACGTAATAGAATCCTTAGATTGTAAGCTCTCCTACTGGGGCAGGGACTGATGTGAATGATGATGGTTCCAATCACTCCTTTATACAACCCCCACACTACAACTGACCCTTCTGTCTATGAATGTGGTAGGATCTTTAGATTGTAAGCTCCCCTGTGGGGTAGGGACTGATGTGAATGATGTAAACTCTCTAGAAACCACTGCATGAAGTGTGTGTGTGAGCGATATGATTGACAAATAACTGACCTTGCTGTGAATGAACGTAATAGAATCCTTAGATTGTAAGCTCTCCTAGTGGGGCAGGGACTGATGTGAATGATGTATAATATGTAAAATGCACTGCAAAAAATGTGAAGGCGCTATAGAAATAACAAGAGGAAGCCAGATGACATGGAACAAATGACGATGGCACATTTGAAGAACAGAAGGTAGGACTTTTTTAATAATTATCTATCTTGTAAGGTAAAAACCCTTTCACACTCACAAGCCAGAAGCTAAGCTCTTCGCTACTGTCCCGTCTGATAGTGCACGCTCGACTGTAATGTGGGGAAGAAGGCATACCTCATTACGGAAGACAGACAGTAGTGCCTGTTCACTCGGAGCATGAAGGATGAGGGGTATCACTGCTCTATTGAGGGGTAAAGCCAGGCTTTATCAATCAGGGTGTCCCTCCCAACATGTAATGAGTTAAACACCTTAGCATTCTGTGCTTCTTCACTAGTATGCAATTCAGTAGTTCAAACATCAGATTCACTAAATCATCCAAATTGATTGCAATCACTCAGTTACACAAACTAAAACTACAACTGACCCTTCTGTGTATGAATGTGGTAGGATCTTTAGATTGTAAGCTCCAACGTGGGGTAGGGACTGATGTGAATGATGTAAACTCTCTGGAAACCACTGCATGAAGTGTGTGTGTGAGCCATATGATTGACAAATAACTGACCTTGCTGTGAATGAACGTAATAGAATCCTTAGATTGTAAGCTCTCCTAGTAGGGCAGGGACTGATGTGAATGATGATGGTTCCATCACTCCTTTATACAACCCACACACTACAACTGACCCGTCTGTCTATGAATGTGGTAGGATCTTTAGATTGTAAGCTCCCCCGTGGGGTAGGGACTGATGTGAATGATGTAAACTCTCTGGAAACCACTGCATGAAGTGTGTGTGTGTGAGCCATATGATTGACAAATAACTGACCTTGCTGTGAATGAACATAATAGAATCCTTAGATTGTAAGCTCTCCTAGTGGGGCAGGGACTGATGTGAATGATGATGGTTCCAATCACTCCTTTATACAACCCACACACTACAACTGACCCTTCTGTCTATGAATGTGGTAGGATCTTTAGATTGTAAGCTCCCCCGTGGGGTAGGGACTGATATGAATGATGTAAACTCTCTGGAAACCACTGCATGAAGTGTGTGTGTGTGAGCGATATGATTGACAAATAACTGACCTTGCTGTGAATGAACGTAATAGAATCCTTAGATTGTAAGCTCTCCTAGTGGGGCAAGGACTGATGTGAATGATGTATAATATGTAAAATGCACTGCAAAAAATGTGACGGCGCTATAGCAATAAGAAGAGGAAGCCAGATGACATGGAACAAATGACGATGGCACATTTGAAGAACAGAAGGTAGGACTTTTTTAATGATTCTACATCTTGTAAGGTAAAAACCCTTTCACACTCACAAGCCAGAAGCTAAGCTCTTCGCTACTGTCCCGTCTGATAGTGCACGCTCGACTGTAATGTGGGGAAGAAGGCATACCTCATTACGGAAGACAGACAGTAGTGCCTGTTCACTCGGAGCATGAAGGATGAGGGGTATCACTGCTCTATTGAGGGGTAAAGCCAGGCTTTATCAATCAGGGTGTCCCTCCCAACATGCAATGAGTTAAACACCTTAGCATTCTGTTCATCTTCACTAGTATGCAATTCAGTAGTTCAAACACCAGAATCACTAAATCATGCACCTTGGTTAGAATCACTCCTTTATACAACCCACACACTACAACTGACTCTTCTGTGTATGAATGTGGTAGGATCTTTAGATTGTAAGCTCCCCCGTGGGGTAGGGACTGATGTGAATGATGTAAACTCTCTGGATCCACTGCATGAAGTGTGTGTGTGAGCGATATGATTGACAAATAACTGACCTTGCTGTGAATGAACGTAATAGAATCCTTAGATTGTAAGCTCTCCTAGTGGGGCAGGGACTGATGTGAATGATGTATAATATGTAAAATGCACTGCAAAAAATGTGACGGCGCTATAGCAATAAGAAGAGGAAGCCAGATGACATGGAACAAATGACGATGGCACATTTGAAGAACAGAAGGTAGGACTTTTTTAATGATTCTATATCTTGTAAGGTAAAAACCCTTCCACACTCTCAAGCCAGAAGCTAAGCTCTTCGCTACTGTCCCGTCTGATAGTGCACGCTCGACTGTAATGTGGGGAAGAAGGCATACCTCATTACGGAAGACAGACAGTAGTGCCTGTTCACTCGGAGCATGAAGGATGAGGGGTATCACTGCTCTATTGAGGGGTAAAGCCAGGCTTTATCAATCAGGGTGTCCCTCCCAACATGTAATGAGTTAAACACCTTAGCATTCTGTTCATCTTCACTAGTATGCAATTCAGTAGTTCAAACACCAGAATCACTAAATCATGCACCTTGGTTCCATCACTCCTTTATACAACTCACACACTACAACTGACTCTTCTGTGTATGAATGTGGTAGGATCTTTAGATTGTAAGCTCCCCCGTGGGGTAGGACTGATGTGAATGATGTAAACTCTCTGGAAACCACTGCATGAAGTGTGTGTGTGTGAGCGATATGATTGACAAATAACTGACCTTGCTGTGAATGAACGTAATAGAATCCTTAGATTGTAAGCTCTCCTAGTAGGGCAGGGACTGATGTGAATGATGATGGTTCCAGTCAATCCTTTATACAACCCACACACTACAACTGACCCTTCTGTCTATGAATGTGGTAGGATCTTTAGATTGTAAGCTCCCCCGTGGGGTAGGGACTGATGTGAATGAGGTAAACTCTCTGGAAACCACTGCATGAAGTGTGTGTGTGAGCCATATGATTGACAAATAACTGACCTTGCTGTGAATGAACGTAATAGAATCCTTAGATTGTAAGCTCTCCTAGTAGGGCAGGGACTGATGTGAATGATGATGGTTCCAGTCAATCCTTTATACAACCCACACACTACAACTGACCCTTCTGTCTATGAATGTGGTAGGATCTTTAGATTGTAAGCTCCCCCGTGGGGTAGGGACTGATGTGAATGATGTAAACTCTCTGGAAACCACTGCATGAAGTGTGTGTGTGAGCCATATGATTGACAAAGAACTGACCTTGCTGTGAATGAACATAATAGAATCCTTAGATTGTAAGCTCTCCTAGTGGGGCAGGGACTGATGTGAATGATGATGGTTCCAATCACTCCTTTATACAACCCACACACTACAACTGACTCTTCTGTCTATGAATCTGGTAGGATCTTTAGATTGTAAGCTCCCCCGTGGGGCAGGGACAGACGTGAATGATGTAAACTCTCTGGAAACCACTGCATGAAGTGTGTGTGTGTGAGCCATATGATTGACAAATAACTGACCTTACTGTGAATGAACGTAATAGAATCCTTAGATTGTAAGCTCTCCTAGTGGGGCAGGGACTGATGTGAATGATGTATAATATGTAAAATGCACTGCAAAAAATGTGAAGGCGCTATAGAAATAAGAAGAGGAAGCCAGATGACATGGAACAAATGACGATGGCACATTTGAAGAACAGAAGGTAGGACTTTTTTAATAATTATATATCATGTAAGGTAAAAACCCTTTCACACTAACAAACCAGAAGCTAAGCTCTTTGCTACTTTCCCGTCTGATAGCGCTAGCTCGACTGTAGTGTGGGGGAAAAGTCTTACCCCTTCATGGAGGACAGACAGTAGTGCCTTTTAACTCTTTAAATGCCAAGAATGTAGCTCCTAAGAAAGCTGCACTATTGAAAGGGTATTACATGTGTGTACTGATAAGATTTATTGTAAAAATTGATGTTCCCTTTTGTGCAAAATTGATATACTATACTTATGGTTTATGGGTTCAGGGCAATAATAGAGTTTTATGCAGTGTTTAGTTTGGGGTTTTTGCGCTGCACTTGGAGGTGTAGGCAATTGAGGTGTTAGGTGAAGGACAGGGCGCCAATAAATTTGTGGTGTGTGATGACTCCATGAGATACTTTCATCTTGCCTGTGGATGATTTCATCTCTCTGATGCCACAAATATTTTTTTTTTAGTGAGACCTCAAAAGCATCCCTTTCAGTGCAGTTACTAAGGTTGTATTTCTGGGCAACATTTTCAAGATTTACTAATATGTTAGGTCTCCCTAGAATCCTGGTTAATAAGGACTTTAGGACATTTTCTAATGATTATATATCATGTAAGGTAAAAACCCTGCCACACTCACAAGCCAGAAGCTAAGCTCTTCGCTACTGTCCCGTCTGATAGTGCACGCTCGACTGTAATGTGGGGAAGAAGGCATACCTCATTACGGAAGACAGACAGTAGTGCCTGTTCACTCGGAGCATGAAGGATGAGGGGTATCACTGCTCTATTGAGGGGTAAAGCCAGGCCTTATCAATCAGGGTGTCCCTCCCAACATGTAATGAGTTAAACACCTTAGCATTCTGTGCTTCTTCACTAGTATGCAATTCAGTAGTTCAAACACCAGATTCACTAAATCATCCAAATTGATGTGTTACTCAGTTACACAACCTAAATGCTATAATTGACCCTTCTGTCTATGAATGTGATAGGAATCCTTAGATTGTAAACTCCCCCCGTGGGGCAGGGACTGATGTGAATGATGTAAACTCTCTGGAACATCTACATGAAGTGTGTGTGTGTGAGCCATATGATTGACAAATAACTGGCCTTACTGTGAATGAACGTAATAGTATACTTAGATTGTAAGCTCTCCTCATGGGGCAGGGACTGATGTGAATGATGTATAATCTGTAAAATGCACTGCATAAAATATGACGGCGCTATAGAAATAAGAAGAAGCCAGATGACTTGAAACAAATGATGATGGCACATTTGAAGAACAGAAGGTAGGACCTTTTCTAATGATTATATATCTTGTAAGGTAAAAACCCTTTCAGACTCACAAGCCAGAAGCTAAGCTGTTCGCTACTATCCCGTCTGATAAAGGGTTTCCCTGCTCTATTGAGGGGTAAAGCCAGGCTTTATCGATCACGGTGTCCCTTCCAACATGCAATGAGTTAAGCATTCTGTGCTTCTTCACTAGTATGTAATTCAGTAGTTCAAACAGCAGATTCACTAAATCCACATTGTTTCCAATCACTCCTTGTTTTCCACACGCTACAACTGACCCTACTATGCATGAAAGGATACAGATGTGAATGGGGTATAATCTGTGTAAAGAACTGCATAAAATATGAAACACCAACAGACTATGTGCAATAATAAGTCACTCCCAAATGTCATGTCATGCAAAAACAGTTGCATTATAGCTAGACAGCTGACATGACTATTGAGAATGATGTACTGTATAGGAAGCAAGAGATAGGTTACAGAGTTTAGAAATAATCAACTGCCCTACCTACCTCCAAAATGACTATTTCAGAGATGGAAGACAGCATTCATTTCATAGAAGATAACTCTTCCTCCACAAAAAATAAATTGTTGTATCTAGGAAAAAAAGTTTAAACAGTTAGCAAGAAAAGCTAAGTATTGGGAAAACAGGTCCAGAAATTTATGTTTCAATGGCATTCTTGAACTTTATAAAGACTTGCTTGCTTCACTACTATCAGAATCTCTCTCTGGTAACTGATGACTCCCTACCAAAGCTAAAAGATGATTATGCGATATTCAGGGAGCAGAGTTCTCAGCCCTATCAAATAAAAGGACAATGAAAAATATCTATAGCCAATTATCCAGATCCTCTCTAACTAAGAGCATGTCCCTTTCACATCAATTAACAATGGACACTTGAACGATTGACTGACACTACGGGGAATATTTACTGTTGTGTAAAAATACAGCAAAGAAACAACATTCAAATTCACCACATATCATGCATTCTACTTTTCTAATGCTGCCAAATGTGGAATTGAGAAGGCGCACAAACGTTGAGGAATTTGCTGTTTATTTTACACAACGTTTAGGGTGAAAACACACAGGGCCACTAGTAGCAGCTACAAAAAGCCAAAAAAGTATCTTGCCATAGAGAATACTAAGACTTGCCTCTGCTAAAACACATGTAGTGTCTTAGCTAAGTCAATAATCACTATTGTCTATTTTGTAGATGTGACAAGTAGCTGCTACTAGTAGATCTGCGTGTCTTCACCCTCCATTTACACAGCATAATAGATAGGCCCCTTAATGTGACATCAGAGCTCACCACAAAAAAACTCATCCCCTTTCTAGTCATTCCTATAAGTGTATTTATCAAATGGTCAACTGTAACTTTCATCCATTGATAAATATGCTTCTTAAAAATCACAGGAATGAATACAAAGTGTTTTTATTTTTGTGGTGAGCTCTGATCTCACATTTTGATAAATCTACCCCTAAATCTTCTGCCACACTGGTTCATTAGAGAATGCAGAACATGTTTCTTAATGTTTATTTTTGGTTTCTTTTGTCCTGACATTTATATATATATTTCTTTTTCTATGGATAGATTAACTGAATATGATCTCTTTTGTGACATGGTACATTTCAATTGTTTATAATGATAAAATCAAAGTATTCTGGAACATAAATTCAATTAATTCTCTTATGTAAAATCTTGCCAGCCAGTTGGGTCGAAGACATGCAAATGAAGCAGGAGAGGAAAGGAATGTGCAGTAGCTCTTCAGTTCAGAACTTCCTCCTTGGACTTTCATCACATCACACAGGCAAAGATGTGAGAGATCCCCTCCCTAAGTGGAGAACAGAAAGAAACTTAAAGTGATACTGACACTAAAAACTACTTTTTAAAATATGAATGTATATTAAAAGTTACCTATAGGTCATGTTGATCGGTTTTTGTGGAGAGGATTGTTTTTGTAAGTAAGTTGAAGTTTCTAAACCTGACTGTTTTGCCAACCTGACTGTCCATCTCATCCTGTCAGTTAAAGTTTCTAATGCTAATGGGCTACTGCTGCACAAATATGGCAGCCCCTTCATATAGGAACCTGGGGCATCAGACAGGTACTGTAAAAGCATTGTGCAAATACTTTATGGCAAAGTTATAAGTAGCTTTCAAAGGCAATATTATGACAGATGTAAAAAATAGTTTAAATTCTGGTGTCAGTATCTCTTTAAGAGCTTCTGACCTGCAGCTAAAGTGATCTGTAATTTAAAAAAAAGATTTTTTTAAATAATAAAGATGATTAAGTAAAATGCTTTAATGACCCAGACTGTTTCTGTTTGGACAGATGTTAAAAGGTGAACAACCCCTTTAACAAATAGTTAATCAATTGAATTTCTCTTTTTTTGACCCATTTGCTTAATACCGTTGTTTCTCAAAACAACCTTTGACATCAAGCCTAATTTCTCTTACTAAGGTGATAACAGATCCCAAAATGGTTTATTAAAACTCCTCTGAAGCATATCACCCCTGGAAACAAGAGCCTTGAAAAAGGAAGATCTGGGAAGAAGTACTAGTATAAAGATTATCTACATTGCAAAACATGTTAAAAAATGCCAATGTTAATTGGCACTTAAAATAGGATTTATGTACCTACCGTAGTAATGTAAAGGTAAAACGTGGCCCTAACCAGCCCAACTCCCTGCTTCCATTTTAAGGCCCTGCGCCGACCCGCCCAGCTGATGACGTCACAAAAGGGGAGGCACAGGTTTAAAAAAATCAAGCAGGAAGTCAGTAGCTGCCACCCACAAATGGAGGAGCGGGGCCGAACCCGCCAGACCCATGTGTAAACCCGCAGGTATTGGGCCTACCCGCACATCACTAACCTACTGGTAAATCCGTTTCTCTGTAGTCGACAGGGGGACACATGAGACCAGTGGGGTTAAGCGCCATCCTCCTGGAGGCAGGACACTTGATTGGATAAGAAAAAGAGGGCATGCCTGGATGTTCTAGCTTTACCCCTAGTACTTTCCTATACAACTCAGTTGGTACCAAGTAACCGGACACAGAGAGGTAGAGAGAACAGTAACACTATTTCAACAATCAACTATTTACAGAGGGTGGGAAATCCTGTGTCCCCCTTAGACAACATAGAAAGGGATTTACCGGTAGGTTTATAAATGCTATTTTCTCTGGCCTCTCTGGGGGACACAGGAGACCAGTGGGGACTTAACAAAGCAGCCCCAACAACAATAGGGAGGGTGAAAATAGTAACTGAATTTTTGTTGCCTTTAGTCCTGCACAGCTGTGTGCAGTACTTTGCGACCAAAAGCTGCCTCTGAGAAGGCAAAGGAATGAATTTGGTAGAATTTCGGAAAGTGTGAATTGATGACCATGGCCGCTCTGCAGATCTGCTCAGCCGAGGCAGAGTTGCGCCAGGCCCATGATGCCCCCAATGCTCTGGTTGGCTGGAATAACGAGCCGACAATCTGACTTGCGAGACACTTTGGATCGTGACAGATATATTCTTAGGGGCCGGACCATATCAAAGCCGTGCAGCCGTTCTTGGGCTCCAGACATAGGGATGGCACTACTATGTCTTGGTTGAGATGAAAGGATGAAACGACCTTTCTGCTATGCAACGAGCAGTGTGAATGAGTTCTACCTGGGGTGTGCCCAGTATGAGCGAGGTTGCCCATGCTTCTATGGCCCTCTTCACCCATGCTGAGGCTAGGGATGGCCGAAGAGCTGATCCTGCAACTGAGATCGCTTTTAGGAATCCTTCCAACCTCTTCTCTGTAGTATCCTTGAAGGTGGTTGCGTCCATGACTGGTAGAGTAGTTGTTTTGGAAAGGTGTGAGGCTGGCGCATCTACTAGTGGTGGAACGGACCACTTCTCCACAAACTCCTTTGAAAGGGGTAGGACTTGGAGAACCTGCTTGATGCCTGAAAAGCCCTTTTTGGCAAATTCCACTCATCCTGGATTACCGCTGTCAGCTGTTCATGCGAGGGAAAGCAGGTTGCAGATTTTTTTCTTTCTTTTAAAAATACCTTTATGATATGAGGAATCTGCGTTGGATAATGCCGTCAATGTCGTGAGAGGTATCCTTCTCTCTGGTATTTTCTTCCTCGTCATCATCTTCTGATTGGGCAGGGGACGAAAATACCTCCCTGTTGGATCCCTAGCTTTCAGATACATCCGGAGACTGAGAAGTGCAGGAGGGTGTATCATCACGCTTTGATAGTGTGCGCTTGGGTTTTTCCACTGGAACCTCCTTTGACATGGCTTTCGCAATAGAAGTAGCAATAGTGCCCGCTATGGCATCTGCTAGTGATGGAATATTTTTCAGCTGCTATACACTTCTTCGAAGACACATAAAATCGCAGCTGATGAAATGTGAATAATCCACCTAAAAAGAGGGACTGGACAGGGTTGGCCTCTCGAACTCCTACTGTTCAACATAACATTGGAATCCCTCATCAGATATCTCAAGATGTCCTCCTGATTACCTGCTCTGGATATTAATAATCTATCCGTGTGTTTACCAGCATTTGAGTTTTCTTAATTATGAAAAATCCTTCTCATAATATAAAAATATCTTCTCAATATTACAAACTTTGAATCTATTTCTGGGTTTAAACCCAAAAGACTGAACTAATAAATATATTAGGCCTTTCTTCTGGTAAAGTCCTATTGCAACTAGGTATCGAAAAGAAACAATCCTACATCAAAAATCTAGGTATATAACTTCCAGTAGATCTTTATTGGCTCTATTTTGATGACTTCCAATGATAAAAAAAGATGGCACATTTTTATAATAAACAGAAAAATGCACCATTAAATTTAAAAGGAAGGACTGCCTTCTAAAAAATGTTGATCTTTCTTAAATGCATCTATCCTATGGTGAATTTGCTCAATACTTTTAATTCATTTGGAAAGGAAAAAAATCAAAAAAATTGTTCTACCGAAACTAAAAAAAGTGTTTACAATTAATTAAAATGTAATGTACTGTTGCCCTGTACTGGTAAAACGGGTGTGTTTGCTTCAGAAAGGCTACTATAGTTTATACAGATAAACTTGGGGACAGCCATTCAGTCTGAAAAAAGTAGAAGAGGTACAGGTGACATAGAAGATAACAGAAAAGTTCTGTAGAATCCCATTGTATTCTACATAGTTTATCTGTTATCTGCTATGTAAACCTGTGCATTTTTTCTTTTTTCCAGCTTTGAATGGCTTGCCCCATAGCTATACAGCAGGTTGATTGTATAAACTTTAGTAGTGTTTCTTAAACAAGCACATCAGTGCTATCAATGTAGGGCCACAGTTCATCAAATTGTTATTACTTTGTTACATTTTAATCTTTTTGATGTTATTGTCCAAAAATAAATGATGGTCTTGGGGTACCTGGTTACAGAGATTTAACTAGTCAGCATTAACCAGGCACATCTCTGAAAATGGCAAATATATTAATATAGATCTAAAAATAACTACACAATCTAAGGAAAATATATTAGAAATGCTTAATGAACAATTCAAAAAACACCCCTCTGAAATTAAAGATAACCAAGTTTATAGAAACAATTTTATAGTATGGCAAATACTATACAGATTACATAAATATGATTATCAGGTTACCCTTACTTACCTTTAAAGGAGAAGCAAGTTTTTTACTTGAAGGTACCAAAAGTTTGGCAGCTCTAAGTGATTGTATTTACCCAGGGCTGCTGCTCCTATCAACAGAAAACTGCAGAGGCCGAGTGAGCTACACAGAGGGATCCTGTTCATGCTTATTCTTTATTCCCACAGCTGTGAATACACAGCAGAGTGAAAAGCCATTCTTTAACAACAGAAAAAAACAGCTATTTCACACCACTGTGCAGTTATGTCTGAAGAAGTGGAAAAAGAGAATCACTCTGTGGTGATCTCTGGAAGAACACTGGGCCGGTGCAGTTTTCTGTTGACAGGAGCAGCAGCCTGGGTTATCAGTTAAGTAAATAAAATCACTTGGGATGCCTAAATTGTGGCACCCACAAGTTAAAAAGACTTTCCTTCCCCTTTAACAAGGAACGCGAGTCTCCTCTGCTCGGCTTAGCCTCCAGTCTCCTAAATGGAAAAGAAAAAATATTAATTGGTTACAACATCTCAATTCCCCTACAAATATTCTTTGTTGGGGTGATTGTATAAGCAAATGTCAAATCTCTGACAAAGAGAAATTTTCAACTACCCCTCTGGTTCAACAAGCCTAGTTTAAAGGATTCTCTCATTTTCACTTTCCCCATTTCATTCTTTAACAAATATATCTCCAAATTAGGCTTTATGCACAAATAGTGATTTGTAACATACTATCAGAGGAAATCGATAACCCAAACGATTGCTTATTTACCACTGTCTATGGTCTTATCCATTGATCAAACAATTCTGGGAGACTGTCACCTCCTATTGTAAATTCAAGCTACATTTTCAGATACATATCACATCTTTGTGGGCAATCTTGGGAGACACAGTATTCCTGGATATCAACCCTCCCCCCATCACTTGAAATGACGATTATTAAGCTTGATTTTGCCTATCACATGGATTTGCTGGAAGCCACCTTGAACATAGAGCACTAAGTAACTACCTTCTTTGCTACCTGGACAAAATATGTACAGACATTACCCCACAATCGACAGCAGGAAACTTCCTATGTATTTTAGTTTACTACCTGGTATACAGTATGTCCGAGGACTTGGCAGGGAGAAATCCCTTTATTCACATGCAGCAGGGCAACATAGCAACGTTTCGAGCCTCGCACGGCTCTTTGTCAAGCTTGACAAAGAGCCGTGCGAGGCTCGAAACGTTGCTATGTTGCCCTGCTGCATGTGAATAAAGGCTTTTTTATTCTATTTTGGAGTGCTGCCCATCTCTTCTCTGGCTCTAGCAATCTGGTGTGGAAGGACACCACGGGAGGTGCACCCAATCAACCAAAGTAATTAACCAGGTGTGTGCCCCTCAAATCTTTTTCAGGGAGAAATCCCTTACCAATAACAACTCAAACACAAAAGAATACTTATAAATGTCCTGATAGCATTTTATTTTATACAATGCCAAGTGAAAATAGGTATAGCCCCTAAGGTTGCCACACAGCTGATATTTGACTGGGCTAGCCAGAAAAACACCAGCTAGAACCGGGGCTGGTATTACTAATTTACCGGCAATAAAATGGGTTGTTCATCTGCCAAATAATTTCTTCAATTCAGTTGTTTTTAGATTGTTCCCCAGAAATAAGGAGAATCTTCTCCTTCACTCCCTAAAGTGGTTCGCTAAAAAAACTCCTTTTTAAACATTCCCTTTCATCTCCCACAGCTTACAATTGCCCAATACGCCAATTTCTGCACCCCGATGTCCCATACCTGCCCAATCCCGGCTCCGTGACATCACCAGTTTGCCCATTTCCCTTGATTTTACCAAGCAGGGACTTCTCATTCAGGCCAGAAAAATCTATACGAAAGGAGGCAACTCTAACAGCCCAAGGGAAAAGAAACTGTAACTATTTTACTGTTTAGCACAATCAGATTTGTAGTGTATTTTCTGGTTATTGGGTGTAGGACGAGGAATGTGTGTAGGCCTACTCCAATTTATATTTGTAATCCTATTCTCGACTGTAATGTCATATTTCATTAAATTTTGTATGTATTTTTTGGTTCAAATTTAGATTTTTTAAAAAAATACATCTCCTTTCAATCAGATAACATTTGGTTGAGAGAAAAATTTAATTAAGGGTAAGTGCACTATTGGTCTTACTACCCAGTCACACTGTTTACTGGGTGACTTGATTTTAAATGCACTACATACTCAGAATGCTAAGGGATAGTGTAGGAATGAGGGGCCTTGACGTAGCACGTGAGCTTACATATGTTGGCCAATGTGTGGTACTAACACCTCATTTTTTGTAATAATTGTTTTTAAAGGCAAACCGTGTTCCGGCAATTTTTCTCTTTCTCATTGTGTAGGCATTAACCAGAAAGTGGAGGGGGGGAAATATTGTAGAAGATGCGAAAGCAGAAGGATATATAAAATGGGAACACTGGAACCTAAGGGCCTCAACATAGACTTCAATCTAAGGTCCTTTTTAGGAGGTTCTTTATCTAAACTTATGTACAATATACCTTCTTGATATATACAAATTGTATAAAAAAAAACCTCCCTATATATATGTAACAAATATGCAAATTTTAACTTAACTTTAAATAATGTGGAGAATTGATGGATTGAGTATAAGGT
Organism: Xenopus petersii; assembly: GCA_038501925.1. NCBI lineage: Eukaryota > Metazoa > Chordata > Amphibia > Anura > Pipidae > Xenopus > Xenopus petersii. The sequence continues at coordinate 92,852,136 of CM076687.1, read as the reverse complement.
AATAGATTAGGTCATTTTTAAAGGCTAATTAATCAAGTAACCCTATAAGCTAAAAATGTCAATCAAGCCTGGGTCCTTCTCAGGGCTGCTTGCGCTTGCCCCGCCCACTCGCCCAGCTTCGGGCAGGCACCCTTGCACACAGACTCAGTGCACCTTCAGACTGAACAATGGAGCTCAGGAGCTGGTCGGAGACCAGCGACTCATCTCCCCTCCCTCTCTTCCCCCTCGACAATGTGTTTTCCACACTACACAATAGTGATGTGCGGGCCGACCTAATACCCTGTGGGACGGGCGGGTTTGGGTCGACCTCGCACTGCTCCTCGTGGGTGGCGGGCGGGTTGAGCTCTTCTCCCTGCCCGCCACGTTCAAATGCCGGCATCCAACTTCCGGTTTTATAGTCTCGCGTCTGCTCGCCCCGCCCATTTTGTGACATCATTGTGATGTCATCTGCAGGGTGGCGCGGGTCTATAAAAGGACCCCGGAAGCGCGGGTGGGTGCAGGCTGCAGCAGGGCGGGTTAGGGTCAGGTGCGGGTCACACAAGCACAGGGCATCAAACAATTAGGTTGCGAGGGGAGCAGAATGGAGCACAGGCAGGCAAGCAAGGCAGGCAGGCGAGGAGCTAGGAGAAGAAGTGATCCACTGATTTAAAGCAGCTGTGTCCCAGCAGTGACACATTTAGCCTGCTTAACGCTGAAACTGTTTAGATTTAACTCCACTCGTCACCCACCCCGCTCCTCCCCAATGAATTTCCCTGCACTACACAACGAGGAGGGGGTGGGTCGCAGGGGGCAGCAGTAGGGTTGCCACCTTTTCTGGAAAAAAAATACCGGCCTTCCTATATATTTAACTTTTTTCCCTATTAATAACATTGGGATCAGCCATCATTTTTACCGGCCAGGCCGGTAAAATACCGGCCAGGTGGCAACCCTAGGCCGCAGTGATGATCAGATAGAGGGAGAACGCTTGCTTTACAAACGGCTTCAGCATAAATCTGTGCACGTAAGGGGAGGGTGGCTGGAAGACTTCCAAGCTGCAAATAACTAGCATAAAGCGGCCTTGGAAAAATCCATCTATTATGTTTCTAGAAAGTGGTAGAAAGGGGTTTACCGCCCACATCCCAGGTGTCCAAAATGTGCAGCCTTAACTTCCTAAACTACAGCTCCCACGTGGCAGGGATATGGCAGAGAGATGGACATAGGACAGTTATGTGCAGACATGGAACAGACAAACAGGCAAGGAGATGGGCGGAGTTTTCCAAGCTACAGCAGAGCTCAGCCTGTCAGTCAGTGCTGTGACCATTTCCTGTGAGAGAATGAACAGACACACCCACCTCTCATTGCAGCTCTGATATAATGACACTTTTAGCAGGTACAATGCATTCAAAACTTTTTTTTCCTGCATCACTACATTGTTTGGGGAAAGATTAATCATATATCTGAATATGAAGGTTATGTAAAATGTCCCCTTTAATCTTATTACAATCTAGCCAGTTAATATGTAATATATCCTACACAAGAAACTTTTATTTGGATGTTTAAATTCAGTCATATTCCAGTTATATACTTCTATACCATGGCACATATACTGTTTATTTAAAGGGGTAGTTCACCTTCAAATGAACTTATAGTATATTATAGAATGACTAATTCTAAGCAACTTTCGACATGGTCTTCATTATTTATAATCTTTGAATTATTTGCCTTCTTCTCCTGATGCTTTCCAGCTTTCAAATGGGGGTCAAAAAATGAAAACCAATTGCAAATTGTCTCAGAATATCACCCGTACATCATACTATGGGGCAAATTTACTAAAGGGCGAAGTGACTAATGCGGGCAAAAATTCGCTAGCGTGACGTCATTTTGGTACTTTGCCGATTTACTAACTTCGTAACTGGTGTAACTTTGCTAGCGAAGGAGATAGACTCTAGCGGTACTTCGCTCCCTACTGCCTGGCGAATTTGCGCTCTGGCGAATGGACGTAACTACGCAAATCCACTAATATGTGGATTTTACTGAACGTTCTCTCTTGCACCAGACTTGCCTTTGCCACCTCAGACCAGGCGAAGTGCAATAGAGTAGATAGGACTTCCTCAAAAAATAGTTGAACATTTTTTCATTTAAGTCCCAAAAAACTCTGGCAACTTTTACTTTTTCAGGGTGATAGGCTGAAAAAGAGCATGATTTTTTTCGGGGGTAACTGGCTTCAACCCTACATTTCTTAACATATGGCACATAAACTATTCAGTGGACTCATGTGTAGGGCAATATAAAAACTTTATTTTATTACGTTTTCCCGGGATTGTGTAAGTGTAATGTATTTGCTGCAACATATACGTCCATTCAACTTTAACTTCCTGCCGTATGCAAACTAGGCAACGCCAGCGCAACTTCGCTTCACTTGGCGCAATTACGCTAGCGCAACTTCCCCGGCATCCTGGACGCAACTTCGGATTTTAGTGAATTAGCATTGTCCTGGCAAATCTACGCCTGGCAAAGCCGTCGCTGACGAATTTTCGGAGGATAGTGAATTTAAAGGTGCACAACCCCTTTAAGTGCCACTACACTTTACATTGGGATATTTATATGTCTTCACTTCTTGATCATTGTACAGTTTGGCTGTTATTCACATGTAGGTACGTATTGGTATAGGTTGCTATAAAGCGCAATACCCAGGTTTATTCTCGTCCAACATGTCTAATAAAACTCTTTTGTCATTAGGAGCACGTGTTACCTGATGCAGCAGGGCCAATGGCCGCTATAAATCAGACTAATGGAACTGCGTGACGTGTGGGTGGCTTCTGCTTATTCTTGGGCCCTCCGAGTTACCACACAACAGCATTATGTGTAAACAGCCTCCAATAACCCCCTAATATTAAGGACACACACCTTACACAGACCAACATGTAAACAGGTTCGCAGCCTCAATGGAAGACTGAATAAAATCCTGCCCCAAAGAAAAATCCTAAAACTAGTCAGCGTAAACAACTACTAAGTTGAGCACTGTAGCAGCGTACGGCTCCAGCCAATCCCGCGTGACCACCATTTGACGAAGGCGCCGAATGTCACGTGACGGATACGTTCCTGACGTCACCCACGACGTCTTTATCTACCGGGAACTAGCAGCTACCCTTGGCGCATGCGTACATCACTACGGCAGTGCGAGAGGCTCAAATCTGTTAGCGGTCAGTAGTGGAGAAGAGCGACCACTAGAGATGAAAGCTAGCACAGCGCATATTCCCGCCAGTATTTATTAGTCGGGCCCAGTAGGAGGCAGTGTCGGCAGTGTAAGTGTAATAGCGGCATATATGGATTATTATTGATAAAACAGCTATTACTATTGTAGTAAAACCTAAGACTAATGGTACAAGGGATACAGATATAAAGACAAGGAGAGCTGAGGTAGAATTGTGCCCAAGCTGAAAGAACCTGAAATGTGATTTTTGTTTTTATAATAAAAGTAAAAGAGGATATATATGGGTTGAGAGTTGTGTAGTAGTAATAAAAGGAGTGTGTCTCGCTGTGTTGTTCAGGCTGTTCTACACGGGCTATTCACAGGCGTGGTCCCACTACTGATCGACACGGGGGTTTTGACCTGCTCCGTTTCCGACCTGGGCCGGTTCACCCCTCCTTAGAGCAACCTGGTGATCCGAGGCTCCCCCAGGAACACCATATTGATACCGAACTTAGTGCGGACACCCGATCGACATAGCTCAGTGCAGACCAGAACTCCTGGACTCAAGCGATCCGACAGCCCAAGCCTCCAAGTAGCTGGATTACAGGCACACGCCACAGCGCCTGGCGGAAGCTCAACGCTGCTCTGTGAATTAAGAAGCTTCATTCGTACTGACGTCACACGGCTTCACTTTATGCTCAGTGCTGACACCTGCTGGCCGTCTGATGAACTTCCTGCTAAAGCCAAGCACAGAGTTAGCGCCAATGATTCCTTACAGCTTGAGGCGCTATTGAGCCGAGGGGGCAGCGGAGTCTCATTTGCCCTATAACTAAAGTACTGAATGTATGAGCTCTGGTCTAGCATATACACACATACAGGAATGTACAGAGAGCGACTTGACTTTGCTCCGCCTCCAAACAACAAACTAAACAGTGTCAGCCAATGGTAAACGGGGTGCGATGCTACGTCATAGCCTGTTGCAACTACCGCGCATGCGCTTTATAGCTGGCAAGGAGCGAATAAAAGTTTATCGGGAGCTATAGAGAAGGGTCGCGTATAGTTGGTGCGGTCACTGGATACATGCGCTGGACCTATCGAGTGAGCAGCGGGATGTGCCGTGTAGTAGTGGGCGGCTCACTGGTGGGTGTTACAGGAGATGTTCTTGTGCCTCCGCTAAATAAAAGAAGTGCCGCTGGCCCCTGAACACTAAGTCGCTGTGGGGGCGCCATAGCCGAGGGGCGGGAATGTTGTTGTCCAGAAAGAAAACCAAGACAGAAGTTTCAAAGGCTGCGGAGGTGCAGGGGAAGTACGTGAAGAAAGAGACCTCCCCGCTGCTGCGGAGTGAGTGATGGGGCAGATTTAGTGGGGAATTGGGAGACACTTTATCCCTCATCCCATTATACTGAGCTACACTCACTACTTCTTATTCACTTCTGGAACTTGTTTTTATGTTCGCCCATTTTAATTCATTTATTTTAAATGACTGTATATTAAACGTATTCACCATTCTGCTGATATTTCAGTGTTATTCCAACTACATATACGCCCAAGCCGCCCCCCACCAGACCAATAAATAGTGACTGTTATTGGCAACTGACAGCAGCCCATGTGGCATTTGCCAGAACCCACAGATTTCCGGGCCGGGGCTGATCCTGTGTTTGAGGGACATGTATATTATATAAAACGGTGATCATAGTTAACAATTCCGCTATCACCCCCTCTCCCCAGGCCCGATGCCTTGGGGTTATCCTAGATTCTGCCCTGTCATTCACTCCTCATATCCAGTCACTTATCAAATCATGTCACTTCCACCTAAGGAACATATCCAAAATACGATCATTTATCACCCAAGATGCTGCCAAAATTCTTATTCACTCTCTCATCATATCGCGTCTAGACTACTGTAATTCTCTTTTAATTGGCCTCCCCCTCCAGAGACTGTCACCTCTCCAGTCCATAATGAACACTGCTGCGAGGCTCATATACCTCAGCAACCGCTCCTCCTCTGCCTCGCCATTCTGTCAATCCCTGCACTGGCTTCCGTTACCTTTCAGAATCAAATTCAAATTAATGACACTGACTTTCAAAGCACTTCACAACTCTGCTCCACCCTACATCTCTGAACTCATCTCTATATACGCACCCACTCGCTTACTACGCTCCTCTACTGACCTGCTACTCAACTCTTCTCTTATTACCTCCTCACATGCTCGCATTCAAGACTTTGCAAGGGCTACACCCCTCCTCTGGAACGCTCTCCCACGGTCTGTCCGACTTTCTCCCAACCTTTCTGCTTTCAAAAAATCTCTGAAAACGCACTTCTTTCGAGAAGCCTACCTTCACTCTGCTTAACTACCAAACGCAACACCACATACAGTACCACATTTCTCACCCACTTACTTCGATCTTGCCCACTCCCGCACCTTGTGTATCACTCCCTTCCCTTTAGACTGTATGCCTATGCATAGGGCCTTCCTCACCTTTTGTACCTGTATTGATTGTGATGTTTGTTACTCCATATATTCTATATATGTAATTCATGTGATGTAGTTGTATAATCACATTTACTTTACAGTGCTACGCAATATGTTGGCGCTATATAAATACATGTTAATAATAATAATCCCCAACCAGTGGTTCATGGGCAACATGTTTCTCTCCAACCCTTTGAATGTTGCTCCCTGTGGCCTTAAAAGCAGGTGCTTATTTTTGAATGAATGACTTGAAAGCAAGATTTGGTTGCATAAAAACCATGTGTACCGTGAAACAGAGCCTCCTGTAGGCTGCCAGTCCACATAGGGGCTACCATTAGCCAATCACAGCCCATATTGGGCACCCCCAGGAGCTTTCTGCCTGCTTATGTTGCTCTTCAACACCTTTTACCTCTAAATGTGGCTCACGTTTAGAAAAGGTTGGGGCCCTGATATAGAGGATATTCCTACTTTTCTTATATGTCCATAGGAGCCTGTCAGTATTCAGACATCAGCACATTATCCATTTCTCATGCACTTCAGTCCATCTTCTCCCCAGTGCTCCCGACTTGATGATGGAAATTTGTGCATGTGCACAAGTGAAAGGGACGGGTGATGAATAACTACAGGCCTAGGGGCACCTCCTATGTAAATCCAGCCCTGCACCTTCCTTTGCCTTCAGGCCCCTCTTGCAATCGTCATCCTTCCTTGACACACACTCAACTTCTTTTATGCACAATTCCTGAGTACTGAATGCACACTCTGTGGATGTAGGACTAAAGCTGGCCATAGACTTGCACATTTTACCCCTGTATCCGTCGAATGATCGGACGTTCCAATCTTCCGACCTGCCACTAAACATTCAGATTAAATACAGTAGTAAAACGACAAATCAGACGATGTTTTGCCGACAGAAATCTTCTAACCTGTCTGATTTACTAAGCAGCTGATCGCTATTCAGTTTGAAAAATGTCAGGACAATCCACACACATTACGAACGACAATATCTTTGCGTCTATGGCCAGCTTTAGTATTAACATATAGGTGGGAGGTGCTGTTATGATTAAAGGGGTGGTTCACCTTAAAGTTAACTTTTAGCATGTGAATGACCAATTCTAACATTTCAGTTGGTCTTTATTTATTTTATTTTTTTTAATTATTTGCCTTCTTCTTCAGACTCTTTCCAGCTTTCAAATAGGGGTCACTGACCCCATCTAAAAAACAAATGCTTGCTAAGGCTACAAATCTATTGTTATTGCTACGTTTTATTACTCAGCTTTTTAATCAGACCTCTCCTATTCATATTCCAGTCTCTTATTCAAATCAGTGCATGGTTGCTAGGTTAATTTGGACCCTAGCAACCAGACTGCTAAAATGGCAAACTGGAGAGCGGATGAATGAAAAGCTAAATAACTCAAAAACCACAAGAAATAACAAATGAAAACCAACTGCAAAATGTCTCTGAATATCACTCTCTACATCATAATAGAAGTTAACTCAAAGGTGAACAACCCCTTTAAGCTTTCTGCAAAGTCATCACATTTTTGTCTGTATCTAGATAAAAGTTCATTAAAGGAGAAGGAAACCCTTTTGGCGCAAAACCCCTCCCCCCGTAGGCCCTCCTCTTCCCGGGCAAATGCCCCTAACTTGTTAGTCACCCCTCCATGCAGGTCCTCTCTTGCCGAGTTAACAGGCGCCATGTTCGTCCGAGCGCTCTTCTTTCCTGTACTGATCGGCGTTTGGCGGCACATGCGCAGTAGGAGGCATTTGCCGGTTGGAACTACTGCGCAGGCGCACGAATTTCACGAAGTTTACGATTTCTTTTTTCAGAAACTTCATGACTTTCGCCACATGCGCAGTAGATTTTTATTCTTTTATTATAATGGGAGATGGCCTTTCCGTAATTCGGAACTTTCTGAATAACGGGTTTCTGGATAACAGATCCCATACCTGTACTCCATAAATTCCAACCTGTTTTTTTTTCTTTGAATTGTAAGATAGGTCCCTAAATCATAACACCCCCAGGATATCACTATAATGAAAAAATGACTGTAGATTATTTTAAAGAAAACACACAAACAAAATAAAGAGACTACAGTCTGACAGTGAAATTCTAGTCATTTATTTTACATTAGGTATTGTATGGATACACATGCAAACAAAGGTGGCAGATAAACCTTGATCTAGGGCAGTAGAATAATAATATGTCATTACTCTCTTAATTTCCCAGGCTAATGATCATTACTTTCTTATACTTAACGAATCAAATATCCAGCCTTACAGAAGTGCAACCACTCCCTTAATTATTCATAGCGTGGGTACTCTAAAATAAACCTATATATTCCCTCATGATCTTTGAACCCTGACCCTCCCAGGGGCCATAATGTGTATTCTGTAAATTAAAATTGAATGATTTTCTGTTTACCTTTTAGATAATTCCTTCTCAGCAATAAATTGTATATTGTTTTCCTAGTATGTGGGTTTCTCTTTACTCACCAATATCGTTCCAGCCCCACAGTTTGGAAACCACTGATCTACAGCCAATGCCTCTGAGGCTAATCCACGTACCAGTGTTTACCAATATTTTAATGTCTCTTCCTGTAAATATTGGTTAGAAAATAAGAAAGAAGAAAATAATTCTGATTAGAGTGCTTAAAAGGGTTGTTCACCTTCCAACACTATTTTTCAGTTCAGTTGGTTTCAGACGTTCACCAGAAATAAACTTTCTATTTTCTATGTGTGGCTGTTTTTCTAATATTGAAGTGTAAAGTTTCATTTTTCACCTTCTAAAACAGCTCTGGGAGGGGGGTCGCCGACCCTGTAAGCTGTTCAAAATCGATACATTTAATTGATACTTTTTTTTTTTTGCCCTTGCTGAGCAGAGTCGCTGAGTTTCATTAAAGGGGTGGTTCGCCTTAAAGTAAGCTTTTAGTATGTTATAGAACGACCAATCCTAAGAAATGTTTCAATTGCTATTCATTATTTATTTTTCTTAGTTTTTTTTGGTTATATGCCTTTTGTTCTGACTTAGAAAATGGAAAGTAATTGGAAAAAAAGTCTTTATTTCTGGTGAACTCGGAAACCAACTGAACTGAAAAAAATGTTGGAAGGTGAACAACCCCTTTAAGTCAACTTTTAGTATGTTATAGAATGACTAATTCTAAGTAACTTTTAAACTGACCTTCATTTTTTTTTTCTTATAGTTTTTGAACTATTTGCCTTCTGCTTCTGACTCTTTCCAGCTTTCAAATGGGAGTCACTGACCCCATCTAAAAAACAAATGTCCTGTAAGGCTACACATGTATTGTTATTGCTACTTTGTATTATTATTATTAACATGTATTTATATAGCACCAACATATTGCGTAGCACTGTATTACTTGTCTTTCTATTCAGGCGTGTCCTCTTCATATTCCAATCTCTTATTCATATAAGTGCATGGCATTGAAACTGGAGAGCTGCTGAATAAAACGCTCAATAACTCAAAAAACAATAAATAATAAAAAATGAAAACCAATTGCAAATTGTCTCAGAATAGCACTCTCTGCATCATACTAAAATTTAATTTAATTACAGATAAATTAACCTTTAATATAAATGAATGTAAAATTGATGAGGGTTCTATTCTAAGCACTTTTGTCATTTACATTCATTATTAATTTATTTTTATCCCAAGATATCAAAGGATACATGAACTGATAATAGGAATGAATTTAGTTACAACAGCGCCACCTGCTGGTCTTTTTCCCACCAGTCTGACCACCAAGTAGTCAAGGAAGTTGTCAGGAGAAAGAAAGAGGCTGCTCTGATGTTCGTCTGCTTAGGAAAGGTTTCTAATTGTTTTCCTAAGCAGAACATCATCAGAGCAGTCGCTCTGACAACTTCCTTGACTTACTTGGTGGTAAGAGTGGTAAAAAAAATCATTCATATTAACAGTATATGTATCCCTTAAAGGAGAAGGAACGTCTTTTTGCAGTTTGGGGTGCCAAATGTTAGGCACCCCCAAGTGATTGTATTTACTTACCTCAAACCCCGGGACGTTGCTCCTATCAGCAGAAAACTGCACAGGGCTGGGGTTCTTCCGGTGAGCACCATGGAGCACTTCTCTTCCGTATTCCTATTTATTCGTGCGGCTGTGCATGTACAGTAGTGTGAAAAGCTGAACTTTAACAAAAAAAGTCGGCTATTTCGTTCTACTGCGCATGCGTCTGCCCCTGGAAATTTGAAGAAAGAGGAAACTGGAAGAGGATCGCACCTTGGTACTCGCTGGAATAACCCTGGGCTAAAGCACAGGCGGCACTTTGTTTTCCGAAGTTTCTTCGTGAGGCAACTTTGGGCGACTACGGAAAACGCAGGGCCGCGTGTGCTTTAGCGCAGGCGACTTTTCATTATAGAGGATGGGAAGACATGCGGAGGCAGTTCGGGGAGATTGTCGCTGAGAAGAATAGGCGATTAGTCGCCAGGCGACAAAATATTCCCGAATCTCCTCGTGTGAACTAACCCTTATCCTTAAGGGCTAGTCCACACGGGGAGATAGCCACACGTTTGCGGTCGCGGCGACAAAGCGCCGCGACCGGCGCAGGCGACAGTTTTGTATGGGCGCCTATGTAAAAATGCCTGTGCTAACCACACGAGGCGATGCGCTTTTCAACAGTCGCCTGAAAAAGCCTGGCGAGGCATTTTCAGGCGACTGTTGAAAAGCGCATCGCCTCGTGTGGTTAGCACAGGCGTTTTTACATAGGCGCCCATACAAAACTGTTGCCTGCGCCGGTCGCGGCGACTGTCGCGGCGCTTTGTCGCCGCGACCGCAAACGCGTGGCTATCTCCCCGTGTGGAATAGCCTTTAAAGGTGAACAACCCCTTTAAGGCAAATACTGTACAAATAAGCAGCACAACTGCCTAGAAATGGACCGGATGGTTCTGTTTTTTTTTGCTGCAAAACAATAAATCGTGAGATGGAACGTGAGCACATAATGGATAACAAAAGCTTATTTTCACATAATAACAACAACTACAATGTTACTTGTGAAGCCAATGAGATAGTTTTGTTGTCCACGTCATAAACATTGTGCACCGGCATTCCCAGCAAGCTGTAACGTAAATAAGAATAAAATGAGAAGAAATAAGAATAAAGACGTCAATCACTGACCAGGTAACATCTGCCTGTGACCCACCACCTTTCTGTAGATCCCACCTATTTATAAAGGCAGATGTCTTTTTTCTCCTTACAAAGCTAATATTTAATGACAATGAAGCACAAATTAATTTCCAAAACGTGCCTCTCTCCCTGGTCAACTGCGGTCTCTGCGTCAGTCATAGACTTGTGGGAGTTGTAGTTGAGCAACAGCAGGAGCCTTGTGACGTACACACCGTGTCTTTATTAGTCTTATGAAGATAAATGGAGGCTGCTTTGTATACTGTGCAGGAGTCACGTGGGTTGGAGCTTTGTAAAGTCAAATAAATGTCACTTGTCCCTTAGCTCCGCGATGACAGCTCGGATATATCTATAGTGTTCAACCTGTTCTTATCTTTTGAGGGGAGCGCAACCTTCATACTGGAAAGTGCAGACAAACTTGATCTACCCTTGGCGCATGCGTACATCACTACGGTAGTGCGAGAGGGTCAAATCTGTTAGCGGTGAGTAATGGAGAAGAGCGGCCACTAGGGATAGAAGCTAGCACAGCACATATTCCCACCAGTATTTATTAGTCGGGCCCAGTAGGAGGCAGTGTCGGCAGTGTAAGTGTAATAGCGGCATATATGGATTATTATTAATAAAACAGCTGTTACTATTGTAATAAAACCTAAGACTAATGGTACAAGGGATACAGATATAAAGACAAGGAGAGCTGAGGTAGAATTGTGTCCAAGCTGTGTACCTGAAAGAACCTGAAATGTGATTTTTTGTCTTTATAATAAAAGTAAAAGAGGATATATATGGGTTGAGAGTTGTGTAGTAGTAATAAAAGGAGTGTGTCTCGCTGTGTTGTTCAGGCTGTTCTACACGGGCTATTCACAGGCGCGGTCCCACTACTGATCGACACGGGGGTTTTGACCTGCTCCGTTTCCGACCTGGGCCGGTTCACCCCTCCTTAGAGCAACCTGGTGATCCGAGGCTCCCCCAGGAACACCATATTGATACCGAACTTAGTGCGGACACCCGATCGACATAGCTCAGTGCAGACCAGAACTCCTGGACTCAAGCGATCCGACAGCCCAAGCCTCCAAGTAGCTGGATTACAGGCACACGCCACAGCGCCCGGCGGAAGCTCAACGCTGCTCTGTGGATTAAGAAGCTTCATTCGTACTGACGTCACACGGCATCGCTTTATGCTCAGTGCTGACACCTGCTGGCCGTCTGATTAACTTCCTGCTAAAGCCAAGCACAGAGTTAGCGCCAATGATTCCTTACAGCTTGAGGCGCTATTGAGCCGAGGGGGCAGCGGAGTCTCATTTGCCCTATAACTACAGTACTGAATGTATGAGCTCTGGTCTAGCATACACACACATACAGGGATGTACAGAGAGCGACTCTGACTTTGCTCCGCCTCCAACCAGCAAACTAAACAGTGTCAGCCAATGGTAAACGGGATGCGATGCTACGTCATAGCCTGTTGCAACTACCACGCATGCGCTTTACAGCATACAAGGAGCGAACAAAAGTTTACAGAGAAGGGTCGCGTATAGTTGGGGCGGTGCGGTCGCTGGATACATGCGCTGGACCTACCGAGTGAGCAGCGGGATGTGCCGTGTAGTAGTGGGCGGCTCACTGGTGGGCGTTACAGGAGATGTTCTTGTGCCTCCGCTAAATAAAAGAAGTGCCGCTGGCCCCTGAACACTAAGGCGCTGGGAGTGCGTGAGGCAGGAGGGGGAACAATAGCGGAGATGCGCCGAGTCGCTGTGGGGGCGCCATAGCCGAGGGGCGGGAATGTTGTTGTCCAGAAAGAAAACCAAGAAAGAAGTTTCAAAGGCTGCGGAGGTGCAGGGGAAGTACGTGAAGAAAGAGACCTCCCCGCTGCTGCGGAGTGAGTGATGGGGCAGATTTAGTGGGGAATTGGGAGACACTTTATCCCTCATCCCATTATACTGAGCTACACTCACTACTTCTTATTCACTTCTGGAACTTGTTTTTATGTTCGCCCATTTTAATTCACATATTTTACATGACTGTATATTAAACGTATTCACCATTCTGCTGATATTTCAGTGTTATTCTATCCCCCCAACAGCAGCAGCTCCCCAAACACAGAGCACTGGCTGTATGAAACCTGTACACTGGGGCTCATCCAGGTCACGACTGGCAGTCACAACAGGCCTATTATCAAACAGCACCACAGGGACATTTCTTTAAAAAAGGGCTTTTCTTGGACAGATAAACAGCGACGTCTCAGACTAGCTTTAATAAAGGCCGTTGTTCGCCAGAAACGTCGCTGTAAATCTGTCCAAGAAAAGGCCTTTTTTAATAAAGAAGAAATAGAGACGGGAGAGGCTTTCAATTTAGTCTGAATTCCTTTATTGAATCACTACTTGTTTGTACAGGTCTTTGCGGTCTGAAACATGAAGTGCTTCAATAAAGACATTCAGATTACATTGAAAGCCTCTCCCGCCCCTATTTTGCCTGCGATACTAAGGGGCAGATTTATCAAGGGTCGAGTAAATTTTTTTGGATACTACGACTTCAAATTTACTTACCATTCGATTCGAAGTAAAATCATTTGAATATTCGATAATCGAAGTACTGTCTCTTTAAAAAAAACTTTGACTTCAATACTTCACCAAATTAAACCTGCCGAAGTCCTATGTTAGCCTATGGGGACCTTCTAGACCATTTTTCGAAGTCTTTACACATCGAAGTAAAATCGTTCGATCGTACGCTAAAATCATTAGATTCGAACAATTTAATCGTGCGATCGAACGATTATACTGCGATCGTTCGATGGGCAAATTCTGTGAAAAATCCTTTAACTTCGATATTCGAACTCAAAGTATTTCAATTCGAAGGTCGAATTTCGAAGTATTTATCACTATTTACCTTCTTCAGACTCTTTCCAGCTTTCAGATAGGGGTCACTGACCCCATCTAAAAAAACAAATGCTTTGCTAAGGCTACAAATCTATTGTTATTGCTACATTTTATTGCTCCTCTTTCTCATCACACCTCTCCTATTCATATTCCAATCTCTTATTCAAATCAAAGCATGGTTGCTAGGGTAATTTGGAGCCTAGCAACCAGACTGCTAAAATGGCAAACTGGAGAGCAGTTGAATAAAAAGCTAAATAACTAAAAAAAAAAAAAAACACAATTAATAACAAATGAAAACCAATTGCAAAATGTCTCAGAATATCACTCTCTACATCATACATATATAAAGTTATCTCAAAGGTGAACCACCCTTTCATTGTTAAATTGTTTAAAATGATACAATAGTTGCTGAAAAATGCATCAACTCAATGTTGCAAAATTGTAACAGTTCAGAATCTGCACCTGAATCACTGAGCTGCCAGACTCAAACACCAGAGACAGGGGACATTCAACGTTAAACTTAGATTTTGGAAAAACTGGAAAAAAAAAAAATGTGAAGTAATTGGAAAAAAAAGTCTTTACTTCTGGTGAACAATCTTAACAACCAACTGGAAAAGCGTTGGATGGTGAATAACCCCTTTAAAGGGCTCCTGTTGGCCAAAAATATTATCCCTAATCAAAGGTGCGGGCTAATAGAGCCCATATTCAAGTTGGGGGATAACAGTAGTTTTTGGGGGTTTTTTGTTTTTTTAAAGGGGTTGTTCACCTTTGAGTTAACTTTTAGTATAATGTAGAGAGTGATATTCTGAGACAATTTGCAATTGGTTTTCATTTTTTATTAAATGTGGTTTTTGAGTTATTTAGCTTTTTATTCAGCAGCTCTTCAGTTTGCAAGCTCCGCAATCTGGCTGCTAGGGTCCAAATGACCCTAGCAACCATGCACTGATTTGAATAAGAGACTGGAATATGAATAGGAGAGGGCCTGAATAGAAAGGCGAGTAATAAAAATTAGCAATAACAATAAAGTTTGTAGTCTTGCAGAGCATTTGTTTTTAGATGGGGGTCAGTGAGCCCCGTTTGAAATCTGGGAAGAGTCAGAAGAAAAAGGCAAACGATTAAAAAAAAAAAAAATTTAAAAGGAAATAATGAAGACCAATCGAAAAGTTGCTTAGAATTAGCCATACTATGACATACTAAAAGTTAACTTGAAGGTGAACCACCCCTTTAATTGGGGAGTTGCCGGTGCGAGCAGCCATGTTGTGCATAGCGCATGTGTGTAATGCACTGATGTCATGTGCATGCAGGTCGTTTCATTCACTCATTATGTGCATGCATAATAATGCTGTATACTACCTTCACACTTATGAGAAACGAAGTATTTATGCAAAGTTTGTTGTTCTTTCAGATCTATTGCCTTCTTTTATCCGCTACGGGCCAACCATACCAAGACGGACTCATACGTGCCCACCAGAGACAAATACGACTCCCTACTCTCCCCCAGGAGACGGAGCTGTTTCTAGAAACCAAAGCTTTTTGCGAGCACCCGTTCAGAGAGCTCCACAAGAAATTCTGCGTAGAGAGAGCCATAGACTTTCTGCTCCTCCCTATTTAGTAAGGGGACTAAGTGATGTTCCCAGGGAATACGCCTCCTCTTCTCAGTCCTTTTTAACAGATTCCAATACAGTTCAGGAAAATGGAGACGTGAACAGCAGATATTTTTGCTCAGATTTTCAGTATGACGGACAAAGGAGAAGACAAGTTGGGGATCGAGTACATGAAGACTATAGATATTATGAGAACAACAATGACCGTGTCCAAAGGGTTCCTCAGGGAACTGGCAGGCACCCAGCTGGTAGGTGAAAACCCACGTGGAACTAAAAAAATCTTTCTATGATGCAGCCTGATATGTGTCCCCATACTGTGTATACTTTACTTTATTCCTACAGTACAAAATAGTGATTCATTAAGAAGAAGAACACATTGTAGTGAAGGGACATTGCTGGCAATTAGTGATGAGCGAATCTGTCCCTTTTCACTACGGAAAAATCCACAAAACGGCAAAATTTTGCGGGGCTCATTGAAGTCAATGGGTGTTTTTACGCGCAATAAGTTTGTACACCAGCGACAATATTTCTCACTCCAAATGCCTTAAAGTCAATGGGCGTTGTTTCTTATGGCGACTTTTTTTCTCTAAATGCATTAAAGTCAATGGGCGTTGTTTCTTATGGCGACTTTTTTTCTCTAAATGCATTAAAGTCAATGGGAGTTTTTTTCTTATGGCGACTTTTTTGTCCAAATACATTAAAGGCAATGGGCATTTTTTCTTATGGCAACTTTTTTGTCCTAATGCATTAAAGTCAATCGACATTTTTTCTTTTGGCGACTTTTCTCTAAATGCATTAAAGTCAATGGGCGTTTTTTCTTACGGCAACTTTTTTTTCTCCAAATGCATTAAAGGCAATGGGCGTTTTTTCTTATGCCGACTTTTTTCTCCAAATGCATTAAAGTCAATGGGCGCTTTTTTCTTATGGCGACTTTTTTGTCCTAATGCATTAAAGTCAATCGCTGTTTTTTCTTTTGGCGACTTTTCATTTTTTGGTGGTGAATTTTTCTGCGGCGAGAACATTTGCACATGATGTAATTCAGAATTTTGCTTTAAACTCATGGCTGGCGAATAAATTCGCTCATCACTACTGTCAATAGTTGTCAATTTGTTCATGGAAACCTTCTGTAGTGTTGAGTTGCAGAGGAAAATTCTCCCAGCCCATAGATACCAATTAAGGTAGTGCCTCCATTGAACTGAATCACAATTATTTATTAAACCTTAGTAGAATCTAAAATGTGGCTTATCACATCTGTAATAAAATGTTGCTGAGAACAGATTCAAATGTTTTATCTGCCGAGAGAAAATGCTCCAGGACAAACCACTTATTTTGCAAGTTTTGGCTTGGTTTTTTTTCCCTCCTTAGAAATGTTATAGAGTTGGTTAGTTTACTTGTTTGACACTGTACAACCAACTCTCTCTTTTTTATTAAAGAGATACAGGTAATGTTGTCACAGGGAAGTGAGAATTCTTAAAACAATTGTAAAATAGTGTAAATTAGTGTAATTAGACAGAAATTATTTGTCTAAAACTATTTCTGCTACAGATGGGTTTTTTTGTTTGCTTCGTTTCTGCAAAAACTATAGCAATTCTTGTTTTATGGGGATTCTTGATAAACCCTAATGAACAAACCAATTGTCTTATACATTAAAGGTAACTGATCCTGCTTTTTTATAATATACTTTACATTTACTACACTTTTTTCTTGGAAGGGTTCATATATGAGACCAAGGGGGCAGATTTATCAAGGATCTAATTGAAAATTTGAATTTTCAATTTTTTTATGGTCAAAACTGTCATTCGATTAGGGAGTTATCCAAATTCGATACAAGTTTTTTTTTTTTTTTTTTAAATGAATTTGATTTCGAGATTAATCATACTCTGGCCCTTTAAGAACTTGAATTTGACGATTTGCCACCTAAAACCTGCCAAATTGCTGTTTGAGTCAATGGGAAAGGTCCAGGGATCGATTCTGAGTTATTTGCAGCCTTCCTGACATTTGAGTTTTTTTCTCCCACTCGAGTTTTTAAAATACAAATCAAATTTGGTTTGAGTCGATTTAATTCATCCGAGTTTAAAAAATACATTTTATAAATCTTATAAATAGATTTCGATTGATCACATTTCGAATTTATGGGAGTTTAGGGGAGTTTTTAAAAAACACGCATGAATTCAAAATTTGCCTTTGATAAATGTGCCTCCCCACGTAATACCTTCATCAGTTATCAGCCTTTGATACTGCTTTGGCCCAGTATGACCTGATTCACGTTCTTATGCTATCCTAGAAATATAAAGTATTTGTTTCCTCCCTATTGTTATTTCTACTGCAGTAATGTTGGCCAACCAGGAGCCAAGATTTGACATAGGGTTATCCAATGATAGAATTGAAGTCTCAGACCCAATCACTGTGAGGCAGCTGTCTAGACCAGAACAGTTAAGTGGCTTTCGTTAAAAGCAGTTAAAGGGAAACCAGAATGATTATTTTAATGAATTAAGATCCTTATGTCACATACACAGGCAACTGACATCCCAATGTAATGTTCTATCATGGGTTTCCCTTAAAGGGGTTGTTCACCTTTGAGATACATTTTAGTATGATGGAGAGAGTGATATTCTGAGACAATTTGTTTAAATGTTTTATTATTTAAGGCTTTTGAGTTATTTAGCTTTTTATTCAGCAGTTTTTAAATTTGCATTTTACGCAATCTAGTAGCTAGGGTCGAAATTCCCCTAGCAACCATTTGAATAAGAGACTGGAATATGAATAGGAGAGGGCCTGAATAGAAACATGAGTGATAAAAATTACATTTGTAGCCTTGCAGAGCGTCGCCCATTTAAAAAGCTGCAAAGAATCCGAAGAAAAAGGCAAATAACTATAAAACTATATTTAAAAAAAAAAACAAATTGAAAAGTTGCTTAGAATTGGTCATTCTATAACATACTTAAAGTTACCTTAAAGGTGAACCACCCTTTAAATTGTTTTTCATAAAATGTTTTTTTTATCTTTCTCTGTATGCTAAAATAGCTTCTTATAAAACGACAGAGAGGTATGAAGATCCAAAATACGGGAAAGATCCATTATCTGGATAACTGGTGCCATACCTATAATAGTATTTGCTTTTATGTATTTTAAAATAGCTTCTTATGAAATGACGGATCATATTATTGAAATCTAACTGAACTGATTTCTTCATTTATGAATTAATGTGTTTAGGCCAGTGCTGTAATTCACTATAATTAATATTAATAGTATTTGCTTAACAATTAATCAATGTGATAGGACACTGTGCAAATAATATTTACTTTAATGGTACAGGTATTGGTAGAGTTGCCGCTACATCACTTGGAAATCTAACAAATCACAGCGCTGAAGATATGCCTCTGCTCCCTGGTTGGACAGTGGACTGGACAATAAGAGGAAGGAAATACTACATAGATCACAATACAAACACTACCCATTGGAGCCATCCACTTGAAAGGGAAGGATTGCCCCCTGGTTGGGAGAGAGTTGAATCAGCAGAATTTGGAGTCTATTATGTGGACCATATCAATAAAATGGCCCAATACAGGCACCCGTGTGCTCCAAGGTAAAAATATATAGACAATTCTGTTTGTTGCAGATACTTGCAGTAAAATATGGTGAAACAGAATATGTGACTGCCTTGGCCCTCATAAGCTAAACAATTTTAAATAATACTGGTTGCAAAATGGCAACCCTATATCTCTCACCATTTGCATTAAACATCTGTTTTTTAGAATGGCAAAATGCAGCATTAAAGGCCAGTAACATACATTTTTTTTTACAAAACAATTTTGTTTGTATTTAATGAAAAAAAAACACAGAGACAGTTTTACCTTTAAATTCGCAGTCTTTATTAAGAAATAACTTACCGATTCTCTGCTTGCGCTCCTCTTCAGAAACGGCGACAGGGCAACGATCCATCGTGCGGCGCTCGATTTCTCCTCCCTGGCTAGCTCCTATAAGGAAGGCAGGGAGGAGAAATCGAGCACTGCATGATTAATTGTCGCCCTGTCGCCGTTGCAGGGAGGAGAAATCGAGCACTGCATGATTAATTGTCGCCCTGTCGCCGTTCTTTTAAATGCTACAGCAGCATTTTCTGCATTGTTGAAGGGAAACCCTACCCAATTATTTTTCATGATTTAAGAGCTACACTGTTTCAGGAGCCAAAACCTTTACTGCAGAAATGTGTAAATACTACTTTTATCTGCAATTACATTATCTAATAACTTTGAAAGCAATTAAAGTTTTTAATCTACATTTGAAAGTTACTTAGTTTCTCTAATTATAAGTTACATGACCTGCACGTTTCCTTGTTTTTGTTTAACGTCACATAAAACAAAAAAACCTCTACCGTTTGCATAGCTATTCAAGCGTCATATTTTATACAGCCAACTTTTTGCAGGAGTTATTTGCAACCGCTGTTCGGGTAGGACTACATGGACGTTTTCTCCGCGAAACGTCGCGCTGCAACAAAACGCCAGCGGCAAATCGCATGCGACAGAAATAAGGTAAGTGAATGCAATGTTGGATGGTGTCGCAGCGTTGATCCGTCGCATACTATTTGCCGCTGGCGTTTTGTTGCAGCGCGCTAAAAACGTCCATGTAGTCCTACCCTATGTCTGTTTGGTACATGGCAAACAGGGTGACTCTTCAATCTCATTTGGACAACGAGATACTTGCATATCAATTTGTATCTCTTTCCGAGTTTAAAGGAGAAGGAAAGGCTAAAATTAAGTAAGCTTTATCAGAATGGTCTATATAAATACACCAGTAAACCCTCAAAGTAATGCTGCTCTGAGTCCTCTGTCAAAAGAAACACTGCATTTATTTCCTTTTATTGTGTACTCATGGGCTTCTGTATCAGACTTCCTGCCTTCAGCTTAAACCTCCAGGGCAGGGCTTGAGCATGCTCAGTTTGCTCCTCTCCCCCTCCCTCCTCCCATCCCTACTGTAATCTGAGCTCAGAGCTGTAAGTGAGCAGGGAGAGACTCAGGCAGGAAGTGATGTCACACCAAGTTTATATGGCAGCTTCTATCCTAAACAAACAGAGACAGTGTCTAGAGTTGTATGGTAAAGCATTCTGCAGAATAAATATAGCGTTCTAGCTTGCACTATTGAGGCTATTTGACAATAAACTGTCTTGGAGCTTTCCTTCTCCTTTAAGATTTAAGTGAGGTAAGAGAGTAAGGGTCAGTCCACACAAGCAGATTCGGGGAGATTTAGGGGCAACAATCTCCCAGAACTGCCTTTGCGTGTCTTCCCGTCCGCTATAATGAAAAGTCGCCTGCACTAAAGCACACGCGGCGCTTCGTTTTCCGAAGTTGCCTCACGAGGAGTAAAGACACACAGAGCTACTAGTAGCAACTACTTGTCATGGCTACAAAATAGACAATAGTGGCATTTTGTAGCCACAAAAAGTAGCTGCTACTAGTACCTCTGTGTCTTCACCCTTTAGGGGCCATACACTATAAGATAAGTTTGGCAATCTCGCCGAACGAGCAGATTTGACCACCTAAGGGGTGGTTCACCTTAAAGATAACTTTGAGTATGCTATAGCTAATTCTAAGCAAGTTTTCAATTGGTCTTCATTATTTATTCTTAATAGTTTTTACATTTGACTCATTCCAGCTTTCAAATCTAAAAAAACAAATGCTCTGTGAAGCTATAGATTTATATTTATTGCTACTTATTAGGGATGGGCGAATTTTTTCGCCGAAAAAATGACGCCCATAGACTTGTATGGAGACGTGCGTCAAAAAAAAAAAGACGCGCGACAAAATAATTTCGCAGCGCGACAAATTTTTTTTGGACGCCCATAGACTTTAATGGGCGTCTGCGACATTTCGCCGGCGGCGAATTTTTGGCGAAACGAAACCGGTCAAATTCGCCCATCCCTGCTACTTATTACTCATTTTTGTATTTGGGCCTCTCCTATTCATATTCCAGTCTCTATATTCAATATATATCACTCACAGGTGAACAACCCCTTTAAACCGATTGTTCAATTTTATTAGAAGAGCCATTGGAGCAGGAACTGCATCAACGAGCTGCTGAGGGCCTTAATTAAACCGCAAAATCAAATCTGCATGATCCACATCTGCCTGATTTTTGTCCAAATATTAGTGAGGTGGGCCCCATACAATGGGAGATAAGCTGTCAAATTTGCCAGCTTAAAGCTTGAAGTCTTTGTAGCATTGCTGATAAATGGCCAGTAGAAAGCTCTGCAGGACTGGATGGAAGTCATTCCTTTCTCTTGGCTATGAGTTCAGCTGTACAATAAGGAGATAATATGCAGAAATAATAGTTGCTCTCAGTCATACATAGATACAACCGGCAATATTTTTTATAGGGCAAAAAAAGAAAAAAAAATTGCACTTGAATTATTTTTGGCAAAATCTTCTTGTAACTCCTCAATGTATTTTTCTTGTAGTGTCCCCCGGTATGACCATCCACCCTCTCTCCCTCCTCCAGTAACTTATCAGCCTCAGCAAGTAGAAAGAAGTCAGCCCTTGCTTGTCCCAGCTAATCCTTATCACACAGCACAGATTCCTGACTGGCTTCAGGTTTATGCTCGGGCACCTGTAAAGTGAGTCGTTTTTCAGACAAGTTTCGGTCTTGATTATTGTATCCATGTTCTTGTGTTATTGCATGAATACGGTGGCAGCTGTTTTAGCTTTAGTCAGGCTGTGACATAGGCCATTACGTGATATAAAATACACAATGCACAGGCAGCTAATGTTTGCCAGTCTGAATGTTTTATATCGGCAAGTTCTTGGCTAAAACAACAGATACATTTGACCCCTTGTACATTCGGAACACATACAGCTACTTTGGTATAAAACATAGTGGAGCTCATTTATCAACACTGGGCAAATTTGCCCATGGGCTGTTACCTATAGAAACCAATCAGTGATTAGCTTTTTAAAGCCAGCTGCAAGTAGAACAATGAATGCAGCAATCTGATTGGTTGCCATGGGTTACAGCCCATGAGCAAATTTGCCCAGTGTTGATAAATGACCCCCAGTGACTGTAATTCTGAAGGTATAAAGAATCTGTCTTTTCTGTAAACAAGATAAAAACAGAGATGAATGTGCTACTGTAAGGAAACCTTACCGGACTATTGTGGAAGATGGCAGTGCCCAGCCTTCCCACGCAGCACCACGTCAGAGTGTCGAGGTGCTCCACAATGGACGCCAAAGTCAGAATAGACGCCAGCATCAGGACGCCTGCGATGGAACGCCAGCGTTGACGTCGGAATAGACGCCAGCGTCAGTACGCCTGCGACAGTCACCAGCGTCATGACGTCATCACGACTATTTTGGCGCCAAAGGAGGCCTATTTAAGAAGCCTGGACACAAAGAACATTGCCCAATTATAGGTTCCACTATATTGTGTTCCTGGGTACCTTCTGTGACTTTTCTGCTATTGATTCCTGTTTATTGACCTTGACTTTTAACAAGAAGTAAATAAAAAATGTTTTGCCCTAATGAAGTACCAGCTACCCACTGCCCATCATAAAGCTTTGATTAGCACTCACAATGTTACTTTCCTCCTGTGTAAGGTGCCTATATATTAGGTGCTCCCTAAAGAGGTCCTACACATAAAATGCTTGTCTTTTCATAATTGTTTTATTGGAATTGTTCAGTATAAAGATAACTGTGTAAATAGATAGGCTGTGCAAAATAAAAAATGTTTCTAATATAGTTAGTTAGCCAAAAATGTAATGTATAAAGGCTGGAGTGACTGGATGTGTAACATAATAGCCAATGGGGGCAGCCATTCAAGCACAGGATAAACAGTAGATAAAAGATAAGCATTGTTGTATACAATGTGATTCTTCAGAACTTATCTGTTATCTACTGTTTGTCCTGTGCATGAATGGCTGCCCCCATGGCCACAACGCAGCTTGTTTAAAGGAGAACTATCATGAAAATTCAATATAAGCTTCAGCACACTGAAATAAGAAACTTTCTAAATACAATCAATTATATATTCTGCAATATTTCTGAAATAATCAAGTTTATCTTGACTTTCCTCTCTCCGCATCTGTTTCTCTTCATTCTGTCTTCATTCAGCAGTTGGGTGTCAGATGAATGATCCAAAATATCTTATAGGGGGGCTTTTTTTGCCTAGAAGATGTATTAGAGTTCACTCTATTAAAATCACGTCTTATCTGTCTACATGCAGAATTTGTGCAAAAGGCAGTTATTTTGTTTGTACTGGAATCGGTTATTTGAGTGAGCTCTAATACATCTGCTAGGAAAGGAAGCCTCCCCTATAAGATATATTGGATCATTCATTTGACACCCAACTCCTAAATGAAGACAGAATGAGAAGAAACAGACGCTGAGAGAGGAAAAGTGAATATAAACTTGACTATTTGAGAAACAATGCAGAATTTATAATTGATTGTATTTCGAAAGTTTCTTATTTCAATATGAGGAAGCTTATCACTATAGTTCTCCTTTGATAAAAACTATAGTTGTGTTCCTGAAGCAAACAGACCAATTTTACCCCTGCTTTAAAACACATACATTGTTTGCTGTTACTGTTCCTTGAAGACTAGTTCTGAAATTTTGATACCATTTGGCTGGGAAACAATAGCACTTCTCTTGTCCTGGGTAATTATTCATAATAATCGAGTTTTCCATTGTTTCGCTAGATACGACCACATCCTGAAGTGGGAACTCTTTCAACTGGCCGATTTGGACACGTACCAGGGAATGCTGAAGCTGCTTTTCATGAAGGAACTGGAACGCATTGTGAAACTATACGAGGCATATAGGCAGGTTCTTATCACTGAGGTGGAGACTCGGAAGCAGAGACAGCAGTGGTACTCACAGCATACCAACCATTTCTGACTGTCTCTCTATTATTCTCTTTATCTGTCTTTCAACAACATTGACCTTGAAATATTTATACAGTTTTAGTAGTAGGAAATTGGGACACAATAAGGGAACTTTTCATGTTTCACAATCCATTTAGATGTTTTTCCAGACACTTTGTAAACAATGTATATTTATTATAAACCGTAAACAACTGACTGAACTGCAGCTTAACTAAATGCAATAATGGAACAGTGTTTTACAGTTAGGCCCATAAATCTTTGGACAGAGACGACCTTTTTCTAATTTTGGTTCTGTACATGACCACAATGAATTTTAAATGAAACAACTCAGATACAGTTGAACTGCAGACTTTCAGCTTTAATTCAGTGGGTTGAACAAAAAAGATTATATAAACATGTGAGGAACTAAAGCCTTTTTTTAACACAATCACTTGATTTCAGGGGCTCAAAAGTAATATGACAAATTAAAAAACTGAAAATAAAATGTTAATTTCTAATACTTGGTTGAAAACCCTTTTTTGGCAGTGACAATCTGAAGTCTTGAACTCATGGACATCACCAGATTCTGGGTTTCCTCCTTTTTAATGTTCTGCCAGGCCTTTACTGCAGCGACTTTCAGTTGCTGTTTGTTTGTGGGCCTTTCTGTCCCAAGTTTATTCTTCAACAAGTGAAATGCAGCTCAATTGGGTTCAGATCAGGTCACTGACTTGGCCATTCAAGAATATTCCACTTCTTTGCTTAAACTCCTGGGTTGCTTTGGCTGTATGTTTTGGGCCATTGTCTATCTGTATTAAATTAATGAAACACCTCCCAATCAATGTGACTGCATTTAGCTGGATTTGAGAAGACAGTGTCTCTGAACAGCTCAGAATTCATTCTTGTGCTTCTGTCCTGTGTCACATGATGGATAAACACTAGTGTCCCAGTGCCACTGGCAGCCATGCAGCCCAAGCCATCCCACTGCCTCCCAAATGTTTTATACATAATGTGCTATGCTTTGGATCATGAGCTGTTCCACACCTTCTCCATACTTTTTTCTTGCCATCATTCTGGTAGAAGTTGATCTTGGTTTCATCTGTTCAAAGAATGTTTTTCTAGAACTGTGCTGGCTTTTTTAGATTTTTTTTTTTAGCCTTTCTATTCTTGATGCTTATCAGTGACTTGTACCTTGCAGTGCACCCTCTGTATTTACTTTCATGCAGTCTTCTCTTTATGGTAGACTTGGATATGGATACTCTACCTCCTGGAGAGTGTTGTTCACTTGTTTGGCTGTTGTGAAGGGGTTTCTCTTCACCATGGAAATGATTCTGAGATCATCCATCCCCGTTGTCTTCCATGGACGTCCAGGTCTTTTTGCGTTGCTGAGTTCACCAGTGATTTCTTTCTTTCTCAGGATGTACCAAACTGTAGAGTTTGCCGCTCCTAATATTGTAGCAATTTCTCAGATGGGTTTTTTTTAAAGGATGGCTTGTTTCACCTGCATGGAGAGCTCCTTTGACTGCATATTGTCTGTTCACAGCAAAATCTTCCACAGACAAGCACCCCCTCCCCCAAATCAACTCCAGGGCTTTTATCTACTCTATTGATAATGAAATAATAAAGGAATTGCCCACACCTGCCCCAGCCTTTGAGTCAATTGTCCAATTACTTTTGAGCCCCTGAAATGAAGTGATTGTGCTAAAAAAAGGCTTTAGTTCCTCACATTTTTATGCAATCTTTTTGTTCAACCCACTGAATTAAAGCTGAAAGTTTCAGTTCAACTGCATCTGAGTTGTTTCATTTAAAGTTCATTGTGGTAATGTACAGAACCAAAATTAGAAAAAAGTTCTGTCCAAAGATTTATGGGCCTAACTGTATAAGCTGTATATTAAAACAAGTGTGATATCTTAATGGTTATTGGGTATTTTATATCATTGTCTTATAGTTATCCATTAATATTGATATGAACTCTTTTCCTTATATACATCAGCAAGGCTTTCCCTTGTGATTCTGTTTTAACTACCTAAAGAAATGTATGTATTATAATATCAAAATGTTACAAATCTCTTGGTCACAACTTTATTATTATTATTCATGGTATTCCTCTCTAATTTCTATTTCCAGGCCTCGGGGGAATAAAGAATATTACATTTTGATCCCCCAAATAAATTATTTGTGTATTAACCCTGCTTTCAAATGTATAATTTGTATTTATTCATATGTCTGAAAATTCTATTTAATAGCTTGATACAGCACACACCCCTCTCTGTGATTATACATTGCTCCGCTCCAAATATACAGCTCCTGGGTTCTGGTTCATTGTAACCTGAAAAAAAACAATAGTTTTCTCCATTTTACTGAGGCTCAGCCAAAAGTTGAAACCCCCTTTTGAAACTAAGGTGTTAAACAAATATAAGTTGCTGGTTTGAAGGCAGAAGTTGCCAGTTAGGGAGGGAGCGATGCTGTAGCCAGGGGTGCGGTGCCAATGTATTTAAAGCTGTTAGGGTAAAGCAGATTCAGGCATCAAAGTTCACGGGCGACATCTTCTCTTCGTAAATCTTCGGAAATGAGACCGGCGTGGCGGTGCATGCGCAGTTGGAGCAATTTTCTGTTTGGTGACAACTGCAAATGTGGCGAAACTCCCAAAAGTTGCCGAAGAGCCGGTCTCATTCCGAAGCGGCTATAGATGGCACCCGTGAACTACGATGCCTGAATCTGCACAGAGGGGTAAGTAAGACGTTAGGGGTATTTGCCTGGGGTAACACTCGGGCTGGGGGAGGACAGAGGGGGGGTCTATGTCGGGTAGGGTTTTTTGACGTGGGGTTGAATTCTCCTTTAAGGGGAGCCACATGGGCAAAACAGGAAGTAGTGTTCTGGCTATTATGTTACACATCCAGTCACTTCAGCCTTTATACATTACATTTTTGGCTAACTAACTATATTAGAAACATTTTTTATTTTGCACAGCCTATCTATTTACCCAGTTTTTATTTTTTCACTAATCTGTTCCTTTAAGACCAAAAGGTCTGAAAACCAGGCCACATCCTTACTGAGAGCCAAACAGTGATTTACAGAGCCCACAACTGTTCATATGGCCAGCTTTATTCAAGTATCACTTTTGGTGTAACAATATTGTTTGCTGACCGTTATTTAGATTTTACTTCCAATAAACACAAATGTAAAAAAAAAAAATCTGAAATCCATAATTTGCAGTAAGGCTTAAAGGAAAACTATACTCCCAAAATAAACACTTAAGCAACAGTTCATATCATATTAAAGAATCTTACCAAACTGGAATATATATTTAAGTAAATCTTGCCCTTTTACATCTCTTGCCTTGAGCCACCATTTGGTGATGGTCTGTGTGCTGCCTCTGAGATCACCTGACCAGAAATACTACAACTCTAACTGTAACAGGAAGAAGTGTGGAAGAAAAAGACACAACTCTGTCTGTTAATTGGCTCATGTGACCTAACATGTATGGTTTGTTGGTTTGTTTGTGAGTACAGTGAATCCTACGATCCCAGGGGGCGACCCTTATTTTTTAAAATGGCAATTTTCTATTTATGATTACCCAATGGCACATACTACTAGAAAAGTATATTATTATGATAATGGTTTATTTACATGAAGCAGGATTTTACATATGAGCTGTTTTATGCAAAATCTTTTTATAGAGACCTACATTGTTTGGGGGGTATAGTTTTCCTTTAAAGGAACAGTAACACCAAAACCATGAGAAATGTGCTGCATGTGTCAGGTTTACATGTATGCAGAATAATGTCCAGAGTTCATCAGCATGGTATATCTGAAAGGGGAGTTGTTATAGAGAGACTTCACCCAGGCAGCTAGTAGTTTGTTTAATAATGAAAAGTATAGTTAAAAACATAAGCTGATCATAAGTGTATCTTATAGACAATTGTTTCTGTACATCGGCAGTGAGATATGAGAGCGTTTGTGTGGCAAGTACTGTCTTTAAGGAGACTCGCTTCTCCTGGCAGGTCAATGTAAGGTTAGTGTTTCAAACGGCCACAGGCCATTGGTGTGGCAGCTCTCAGTAGAGGAGGTGTTTTTCACTTAAAAGAGGAAGGGGCACGCCCCCGAAACATTACATCATAAGACTAAATAAACATGCAGGGGATTTCCCCGCTACACTAGCCTTTTGTATATGTAATATGGGCAGTTTTTTCCCACCAAGGACATCTGCCCCCTTCATCCAGTCTTTATCCGACTGTCGGACAGAAAGTGAAGGAGAATCGCATGTAAGAACTACATTTATCTGACTGACGGATGAAAATGCGGTGCGTTTCCATCCGACAGTCGGATAAATGTAGTTCTTACATGCGATTCTCCTTCACTTCCTGTTTCTTCACAACATCCGACACGTCGCATGCGTTTCTTCGTATGGCAACGTGTCAGCACCAGATCATGGAGTTCCTCCCTTAATGTCATGGTAAGTTACTTCTAAGCTCTGTGCAGCCATGTCTAAGCAGTAGCCCTAGCATAGACAAAGTTGCAGTTTAGAAGCAGACACCTCCCACCCGTATAGCAACAAGTTCTATACAGACCACAACTGAACAATGGCAGCTTTATTGTCTCCCTGTGTTGTTGTTGTTCTCTGTGAGTAAACGTCAGTCCTTTGTACAGATATCAGGAGGTGAACACTAATGTTCATGCAGCGTGTCGTCTTTATAATCCAAAGGGACTGGTACCTCAGTGAACCACATAAAAGAAACGGAATAATGAAAGCCACGGCTATATGTGTTTTCTCTCTGTCTCTTCGCCAGCGTCTGCCTGTGGCACAGGAAAAGCCTGATGATACAAGTGTCTGTGAGTGGCTGCAGCATTGTATAGTTTGTATAACGCCTGCAAGTACAAACACAACATTACAAGTCACGTTGACATGTGTGAGTTAATATTGGGGCATGTTTACTAATATTGGAGATAAATATCTGGAGACATTTCTGGAGATGTTGCCCAACCAATCAGCAATTAGATTTAAACAGTGAACTATAAATTAAGCTGGCCGTAGACGCAAAGATTTGATCGTACGAATCTTTGATCCGTGCGATTTACGGGCCGTGTGTGTAGTGTCCAGACATTTTCCGTGCCATGGTGACCATGGTTAAGACGATCGGACAGGTCAGAAAATTTCTGTCGGCTACCGATAATATCTCTGCATGTATTGCCGATCTGCTATCAGTGGGAGACTGTCACCAGCTTTTGTCGGACATAACTTTCGTACGATTGCTGGGGCATAACATCGTCTGATCTGTTCTTTTACTACTTTATTTGATCTGAATGGTTAAGCTGGCCACAGACGCAAAGATCCGATCGTACGAATCAACTTACAACCGGACTTTCCCATCTCCCGACCCGCCACTAACCATTCAGATCAAAGTCTTACCATTCCGATCAAATAAAGTAGTAAAAGAACAGATCAGCCGATGTTCTGCCCCTGACAGTAATCGTACGATAATTATGTCTGACAAAGCCGGTGACAGTGAAAATCGGCAATACACGCAGAGTATTTATCAGCAGCCGACAGAAATTTTCTAACCTGTCCGACCGACCAAACGACCGATCTCCGCCGGACAAAAAATGACGGGACTCTCCACACACGGTCCGAAAATCGCACGAATCCTCGATTTGTACGATTGGATCTTTGCATCAATGGCCAGCTTTAGTGCCAGGTCATGAGATGGCACAGAATGATCATTCAATAGACTATGGAGAAGCCGCACACCACACACTCCCAAAGGTTCTTATCCTGGTGCCCAGTGATAGAGGAATCGGCAGCCTCACAACAAGGGTAAGAAGAATTTCACCGGCACACAGGAATTGTAGTAGCAGGGCAAGCCCTTGCAATTTTATTATGCAGTAGTGCAACGTTTTGGGGTCACGCCCCTTTGTCAAGCATGCTTGACAAAGGGGCGTGACCCCGAAACGTTGCACTACTGCATAATAAAATTGCAAGGGCTTGCCCTGCTACTACAATTCCTGTGTGCCGGTGAAATTCTTCTTACAGAATGATCGTTCCTCCGATGTGAAGGTAAATCTGTACGTCTATGGCCACCTTTAGAAAACAAAAGCAATGATCTGATTGGTTGCTTTGGGCAACATCTCCAGAAATCTGTCCAGATATTTATCTCTAATGTTAGTTAACATGCACATTGGAGATAAATATCTGGAGAGATTAAGTTGAAGTTAAGGTGGCCATACACGTAGAGATCCAATCTCTCCCCAATATGCCCACATTGAGGTGGGCGATAGCGGGCTGATCCGATCGTGGGCCCTAGGGGCCAAGGATTGGATCATAATGTAGGCAAAACAGGCAGAACGAACAGATGTGGCCGCGATCCAATGGGATTTTTAACCCTGCCCGATCAACATCTGGCCTACTTTTGGTCGTGACTCTGTCTGTCAGCAGCTTTTAACGGCCCGTTTATGGCCAGCTTTAGAAAACAAAAGCAAAGATCTGATTGGCTGCTATGGGAAACATCTCCAGAAATCTCTCCAGATATTTATCTCCTGTGTTAGTAAACATGCACATTGGAGATAAATATCTGGAGAGATTTCTGGATCAGCAAAAGATTTAAACAGCGAATTATAGGTTAAGGTGGCCATACACGTAGAGATTCAATCTCTCCCCGATATGCCCACATTGAAGTGGGTCTCTAGGGCCCAACGATCAGTGCTGTTGTTGTGGCATAAAGTTGCTCCAGGCTCCAATGCTTCAGATCTCACCCGTGGGTAACACATAACACATCCCTTGTAGATTTAGAGGTAATCATGGGTGCCGTATAACACGCTGCGCTTTTCATGCAAGAGTATGTGACGGCATCAAACCCTTCAGTATGCCGTAGCCCTTTGGGTATATATTTATGTAGATACAGTAGAACCCTCTTTTTAAATCTCCTGACTAAGTTTTCCCTCATTTTACATTGTTGTTTTGTGGTCCCACATATATATTATGCATAATACATTTCCCTGGATTTTACACCATTTTTTTCTGGTCCCCTGAAAAACGTAAAATGGGGGTTCTACTGTATAGGCATCCTAAATTAAAATGCCAGCCAAATAACAGTTATGCCTAGTTAGAGCGCCTATGTGCATGGTTGAATAAAAACATTTAACCTACCTCATTGGTGCTTCCCTTTTGCAAAAATAAAAGAGAAAAAAGATAGGAAAAGATAAATGAGTTAGCAGCAAGCAATATACATTTATCCTCCTCACAACTGACAGTGTAAACTCTCCACATTTTATTCCTAACACTTCACATGGGAAAAGGGAAAATACTTTTGTCTGAACATTTTGTTCCCTTTCCTTATTCTCACCACAGCAAAGGCCATTTCTTTACTCAAGGGAGAGGGACAGTTATCTGCCATATACAGATGTCACGCAACGTTATACTTTTATGTTCTAAGTAGGTGTTTTGATAAGTAGTTGTGTGTGTGTACTGTACATACTAGGGTTGCACCGAATCCAGGATCCAGTTCGGGGTTCGGCCTTTTTCAGCAGGATTCGGATTTGACTGAATCCTTCTGCCTTGCAGAACCGAATCTGAATTTGCATATGTAAATTAGGGACAGGGAGGGAAATCACATGACTTTTTGTTGCAAAACAAGGAATTTAAATTTTTTTGCATATGCAAATTAGGATTCAGATTCAGTGTTCGGCCGAATGTTGCGCAAAGGATTCAGGGGTTCAGCCGAATCTGAAATAGTGCATTTGGTGCATCTCTAATACATACAGTAACTATTGTAATGTACCTGCTACTGTCAATTAGTAAGGAGACTATTTAAATTTACTTATAAATATGAATGCTGGATTCCTATACATCCAGTTAAAAATCACTAGCGGTAATATAAATGTCTCTAGTACAGACGTCTCACTGAAAATGCAGGCAGTCTTTAGCAATGGGCCATTACTGAATCATAGGAGCAATACAGTGCAGCAATGCATTCACCTATACCAACCAATCGTCGGTACTACAGACATTAAATTAAAGCAGAGATATGATTAGACACTATTTGTTACATCCCTAGCACAATTTATCAACAATATTAGCATATTATTCCCTACCTGTATAGTCATTAAATTCAGACTAGATGCAGTTTGGAGGTCTAGGAACACCCCAGGGGTACTTACACATAGGGTTGGGGTTTCCTTTAGCAAAATTAAGTATAAGTCTAATGTTATTCAATGATAAACCCTACATGCCATTTGAATGTACCCACTAGCGCCAATGTGTGTGCCTCTCTGCTTAAAGGGATACTGTCATGGAGAAATATGTTTTTCAGCTAATAGTGCTGCTCCAGCAGAATTCTGCACTGAAATTCATTTCTCAAAAGAGCAAACGGATTTATTTTATATTTTATTTTGAAATCTGACATTGGGCTAGACATATTGTCAGTTTCCCAGCTGCCCCCAGTCACGTGACTTGTGCTCTGAAGTTGGAGTGATATCAACCCCTCCCTTTCCCCCCCAGCAGCCCATCAGCAGAACAATGGGAAATTAACCAGATAACAGCTCCCTAACACAAGATAACAGCTGCCTGGTAGATCTAAGAACAACACTCAATGGTAAAATCCAGGTCCCACTGCGACACATTCAGTTACATTGAGTAGGAGAAACAGCAGCCTGCCAGAAAGCAGTTCCATCCTAAAGTGCTGGCTCTTTCTGAAAGCACATGACCAGGCAAAATGACCCGAGATGGCTGCCTACACACCAATATTACAACTAAAAATAAATACACTTGTTAGGTTAGGAATTACATTTTAAAGGGTAGAGTGAATTATTTGCAGTGTAATTTAGAAATAAAAATGACCTCATAAAAACCATGACAGAATCCCTCAGTTTATCTATACCATAAGGGCAGATGAGACGGGAGTTCTATAGGACCTTCTTAGTTGAGTAGGAGGTCAGATTCTTGATGATTTTTGCTGTACAGTGAGTAAGTGTGTCTGTTTATATGTTTGTATTAGCAGAGTAATGCTTACCTGGTCCCACAGAGCTGATGCCACCTGATCTATTACTGCTCCCAACTCTCTGTATTCCCCTGAATATCTGATATATGCCCAGGTGCACAGTGTGATAAGAGTCAGTCCCATTATCATGTTGCACAGACTGGATATTATGTCCAAACCTATAAAACCAGTAACAGCAGCCAGCACGTAAGTGATGAATATGACCACAAAGAGAGTTGCAGGAGTGCGAGCGGCATGGAATATGTTCTTGCTGTCATTATGCTTGATATACTGTACATAAAGCTCATCTATTTCACTTTCCAGTTGTTGGAGGTAACGGCGGCTGAATTCTTCTCCTCCCATTTTTTTTACCCCACGGAACAGCTTCACTGCTTCTTCTTTCAGATGCTGGTGTCTAAGCTGCAGATCAGCGGGTGCCAAGAAAGGTTTGTCGCCCCCGCATACCTGTAAAAGTGATCACATTGCTGGCTTTTACTCATATAATAAGGTGATATTAAGTGGTATTACACCCTGGATTGACAGGGGTTGCTTCCTAATCTCATTAATGAAAACAAAGCTCAAACGACATTTTCAGTGCAGTGCGACTTAAGGAATTAAAAGTGTTGTTCAGATTCATATATGAAACAAGTAGGTAGAAAGTACGGTACAGTATGTGCAATACAGCTCCTGCTATACCACAAGGTTATATCATTTTTTTTTACCCTTTCTTTTAAAGGAGAAGGAAAGCTACGGAGGCATTTTATTGCCAATAGATTAGCTGCAATAGTGCGAGCTAGAATGCTATATTTATTCTGTAGAATGTTTTACCATACCTGAGTAAAAAGCTCTAGAAACTCTCTGTTTGTTTAGGATAGGAGCTGCAGTATTAATGTGGTGTGACATCACTTCCTGCCTGAGTCTCTCCCTGCTCTTGGCTCAGATTACAGTAGAGAAGGGAGGGGAGGGGGGAGAGGAGCAAACTGAGCATGCTCTTGCCCAGGGCAATGAGGTTTAAGCTGAAGGCAGGAAGTCTGATACAGAAGCCCATGTGTACACAATAGAAGGAAAGAAATGCAGTGTTTCTTTTGACAGGGGACTCAGAGCAACATTACTTTGGGGGTTTACTGGTATATTTAGATGGACCTTTCTGATAAGGCTTACTTAGTTTTAACCTTTCCTTCTCCTTTAAAGTGGAACTAAAGTCTAAAATAGAATAAAACTAGAAATGCTGTATTTTGTATACAAAACATAAACTTACTGCACCACAAGCCTAATCACACAAATGATTTATGCTTTCAAAGTTGGCCACAGGGGGTCATCATCTTGTAACTATGTTATACATCTTTGCAAGACCAAGACTATGCACATGCTCAGTGTGGTCTGGGCTTCAGTTGGGAGGTTAAGCTTAGGGATCGTCATAAATTATCAAAACATCACAAGTCAAATAATATCTGCCATAGAAGCCAATACAGCAAGATTAATAAACAGAATATGCAGACTGCACTGGGTCTACGGATACAAATCTCTACACGGTCGCCAGCTGCTCTACAGGGAAACAAACAAAGCTGCTTGAGTTCTGGGAAGTAAGGTGGGGGCCTCCCCCTGCTGTTTGAAAGTATGGTCAGTTTCCCTGCAGAGCAGTTAGGGATTGTCTGCAGCAGCCAGAACAAGTAAAACGAAGGGGGAATTTCACTGCATACAGTCAAGTTTCTTATAAAAACGGTACACATTTTTTAATTGAAGTATATTGAGATATATTTCTTTTTCATTAAAGAAAGTAAAAATTGGATTTTATTTTTTTGCCTTTACATCCCCTTTAATACCCCAGGCATGTAAACTGTGCAGGGTTCTACTTTCAAACTGAATGTGGGTAACACCAGTATAAGCATACCTGTACCTCCCAACATTTTTGAAATAAAAAGAATGACTAAAAAGTTGCTGGGGCAAAATTTTTTTCACCACTCCCATTTTTGTGGCCACGCCCCCTACTTACCATGTTCATTTTACAAAATTTGGCAGGTCATGAAAGTTTGAACATATTTCTGTGTTTTCGGTGCATTGACCTTGTCCCTGTTACAAACGTATTTTATCTGCAGCTAATTAAGTTAGAGTTTTCTGGCTGTTCAGTGCAGAGAAAATTGGGACTTTCCAGTACAAACGAGGGACTGCGGGTTGAGCTGTCAAAAGAGCGACTGTCCTTCTGAAAACTTGACAGTTGGGAGGTATGGGAAGAGATACCTCTACAGAGGTGGAATAAATGTCTACATCCTTTACCTGTATGTCCTACAGTATGTTACACAGCTATTGGTCTATACATAACATTTCATCTGTCGAAAAGACAAATGATTTAGCTGAAATCTCACCTCTTCCATATTCTTATTGTACAAATCCTTTGCTGTTGCCACAGCAGCAAGATTGTTGGCTTCAGCTGTGGCCTGTAAGGGAAAAACACAGGTTGGAAAATAAATGTTGAAAGTATGATACTTGTACACACCTAAGTTATACAGTCATTTTACTGCAGTGCAGTTACACAGTTCCGGTGCAGCATATGCTTCAAATACTCTTATCAGAAACAGTCTGATATTTCCTTTGACCAATCAACCTTAGGGTATTATTATTAACATGTATTTATATAGCGCCAACATATTGCGTAGCACTGTAAAATAAATGTGATTATACAACTACATCACATGAATTACATACATAGAACATATGGAGTAACAAACATCACAATCAAAACAGGTACAAAAAGGTGAGGAAGGCCCTATGCATAGGCATACAGTCTAAAGGGAAGGGAGTAATACACAAGGTGTGGGAGTGGGCAAGATCGAATTAAGTGGGTGAGAAATGTGGTACTGTATGTGGTGTTGCGCTTGGTAGTTAAGCAGAGTGAGGGTAGGCTTCTCAAAAGAAGTGCGTAGGACTCCATGATCCGAGTGTTGGATGCAGACACTGCGTGCTGCGTCTGCATCCGACAGTCGGATTGAGTTGGATCAACGCTGCGACACCATGCGTCAATTCTATCTCTTGCCTTATTTTTGTCGCGTGCGACAATTCGCATGCGTTTTGTCACAGCGCGTCGGATCGTGACAAAATCACTCGTGGAGTCCTACCCTAAGTCTCATTACCCAAAGTGCTTAATGTGAGTCCATGCATATGCCTGTAATTGTGCAAATTTGTCAGAAATCAGTTCAGGCCTGGTGAATTTTAGCGTCCAATCGGAAGCTGTGCATTTTTTGCAAGTGTAGAAAGCCAAGACGGGTATGTAAGTCCTGTATTTACATACCCCTCTTGGCTTTCTACACTTGCAAAAAATGCACAGCTTCCGATTGGACGCTAAAATTCACCAAGCCTGAACTGATTTCTTACAAATTTGTACAATTACAGTACCTATTATCCAAAATGCTCGGGACCTGGGGTTTCCCGGATAATGGATCTTTCCGTAATTTTGAACTTTATACCTTAACTCTACTAGAAAATCATGTAAATAAACCCAATAGGCTGGTTTTGCTTCCAATAAGGATTAATTATATCTTAGTTGGGATCAAGTACAAGCTACTGTTTTATTATTACAGAGAAAAAGGAAATCATATAGAAATGTTTTGATTATTTGGATAAGATAAAGTCTATGGGAGACGGCCTTTCCGTAATTCGGAGCATTCTGGATAACAGGTTTCCGGATAACAGATCCCATACCTGTAATTACATTTCATGCACAAATGTGAAATAAACATGGCTACTGAAAACTGGGAGGGTTACACATTTTGCACCAAATACTATTGGGTAGTATACTGTGGCATATTTTATGGCCAGGCTCACACCATCTGGTATAAAAACAATTACCTGCAACATGGATTTGGGATGTGGCAATTCTTCACCTTGATAAATCTTTATATAAGCCTATAAAAAAAAAGCCATCAGTGTTAGAGAGTCGACACACCCTTGCCATTTCCATTTACAACTGAGCAAACAATCCAAAAGTCACTCCATAATCCTTTGCTGTCTCTGGAAAAGAAACCTTTCCAAAGCTATTCATTATTTTTGTCAGGGAATAATCAAACCCAATAATGTGTGCAGCAGAATATGGCAGCTGCGTATTGGAGGAAGTCTCTCAGGAATACTGGTAATGTGCCTTAAAACTGTACTTTGCTGGCAGGCATTCACACATCTGCAATAAAAAATACCTCAAATAACCCTCTAAAATAAAGGGAAAGAATATCAAAAATAATTTGTCTCTTAAAGGAAAACTATACCCCCAAAATGAACCACCATTTCGTGATGGTCCGTGTGCTGCCTCAGCGATCCGATGCGATGAGAGGAATCGGATACGACGAGACGGATGCGCTGAATATAAAGTAAGTAATAAGAATGTTGGACCTACAAGCTGCGTGCATCCAACGACTGTCGAATGCAAACGCCGCACGTTGCATCTTCATCCGACAGTCGTGTCTTGTTGGATGCACGCAGCTTGTAGGTATCCGATTCCTCTCATCGCGTCTGATCGGAATAAGCCGCACCATGGAGTTCAGCCCTAAAATTGTAACAGGAAGAAAAAGACAGAACTCTGTCTGTTAATTGGCTCATGTGACCCAACAATTATGGGGGCAGATTTTCTAAAGGGCAAAGTGGCAAACGCTGGCGAAAATTCGCCAGTGTTACCGCCCGCAGGGACTTTGCAAATTTACTAATGGGCGCAGGCGCCAATTTGCTAGTGAAAGAGGCACTAGTGCTCATTGGCACTCTATCGCCAGGCGACAATTCGCTCTGGATGTTACTTATTAAGTGAAGAAGTGCTGAGTATATTACCTGCAGGACCAAATCCACCCACACCCGTCATTGGCTATAATAAAATGCGCGTATTTACAAATTGCATATCAAGCAGTTGTCCGCAGCTTTATCATTTAACTAATATATTGCCACGTAAATGAGTGCTGCTTAGTAAACCTTGGCCTGTGTATCCGGGGCTCTGCTGACACAGCAAGTGTATGGAGCATCCTTTTTTAAAATCAATGATGATCACACAATTTGGGTGGGTCCCTTTGTGGAATCGAGGATTCGTACAATTTTCATGTGTGGCGTGTGCCGACATCTTTCGTCGGTCGTTTGGTCAATCGGTCAGGTTTGATTTTGACCCGACCGATCCTGCCGGAGCCCACGGCACATCGTAATCGGATCGTTCGGCCACATGGCCGAACAATCAGATTACACCCGATATAGTTTGTTAATGGCATATCGGGGAAAGATCCGCTCGTTTGGTGATGTTGCCAAACGAGCGGATCTTTGCATTTATGGCCACCTTTACAAAAGGGTGTAGGCACTTAGATGTGAATATGGAAAGTGTATTTCCTTACAGAATGTAGAACTTCATTAGTAGCAACACATACTTTGAGGAAACTCCAGTAGGGCCTCCCATCTGGGAGCCTGTTCTCCTACAAAAACCACAGATTCCCAGCAAATATAAGTTGCTTTTACCACAAAGAAATTTCCATTAATTAAAAAATTAAGAAGGCTACACTATCTCATTGGCTCTGTGCTGCATTGTTCTGCACAAAAGTAATACAGACGAATTTACAAAATGAGAGTAAATATAAATTTGCCATAGTAACCCATAGCAACCAATGCTCGTTTTTCTTAGGCTCTGCATTTGCCATGACTTGCAGTTTAATGTGTTTCACTTCACAGCAATGCAGCTGTTAACTGGTTTTATTCTGCTCTGTGGGTCTGCAGCCATCGGAGGGGATCTCATTGTTAAAAGTAGGGATGCACCGAATCCAGGTTTCGGTTCGGGATTCGGCCTTTTTCAGCAGGATTCGGACGCGGCTGAATCCTTCTGCCTGGCCGAACCAAATCCAAATCCTAATTTGCATATGCAAATTAGGGCCGGGAGGTAAATCGTGTGACTTTTTGTCACAAAACAAAGAAGTAAAAATGTTTTTGCCTTCCCACCCCTAATTTGCATATGCAAATTAGGATTAGGATTCGGTTCCGTACTTGGCCGAATCTTTCACGAAGGATTCGGGGATTCGGCCGAATCCAAAATAGTGGATTCGGTGCATCCCTAGTAAAAAGCAGCAAATTTTATTAGCATTACTTTATCTACTGCACACAGTGATAAAAAATGACACTTGCATAACTGTGCTGTACAACATATGTATAACTGTACTGCACTAAAAACGAATCTTAAAACATCTGTGGATAAAAACATTGGTGATTGGTCGATTGGTGGAGAACTACAGAAATTCAGTATAATTGAGGCTGATGATGAAATGTGGCAAACTGTTGGCCCTTTGATGAATACAGTATATTCTTTTGACTTGTAAACTCCGAATGCAAAAATCATGAAAAATTTGTGATTTGTTTTTATAAAATCGGACTGATAAAAAAATCACAAATTTTTGGGAATTTATTAAACCCCGAGGATGGAAAAGTCCGAATCTGAAAATCCGGCATCTCAGACCTGTCGAGGTTGCATATAAGTCAATGGGAGTAGTCCCAAAGATTTTTTGTTGTGCGCTGGGTTTCGTGCAACACCACAACGTTTTTGGAGTTTTGGGGTGAAAAATTGTGAAAATCGTATTTTTTACAGCAAAGCAAATTTTTGCGAAAATGTAATAATAAATCGTAAAAAAACCAGAGCGGATTTTATCAGAGTTTGTAGTAGAAAATATTGAGATTTGGACTTTGATAAATAACCCCCTAAGTATAGTTAGCTTATCAAGGCTAAGTACTAATTGATTGCTATGAGCTTTTACTTTTTGTGAATGTCCCAACATGAGTACGAGTCTACATACATGTTTGATACATTTCATTGTCTAATGTTTTTTGAATTAATGATGCAATACATTCAGGATTCAGTTAAGGGTTTGCCATTTACGTAGAATTCAGATTTGGCTAGTTTGCGAGTTTTAGGGTTTGTTTTTTTTTCTTTCAATCAGAATAAACTTGAACGTTTGCTTATTTGAATGTAAAAAAGGAACAGTGAAGGGATTTCATGCATAAATATTCACATTTAGACATTTTTAAGTGACAGGGTGCTTGGAGAACTTTGGTAAATTACCTTAAAATACTCCACCAGACCTCTGCAAGTAATTTGGTTTCCACTGATTT
The DNA here is from genome assembly GCA_038501925.1 of Xenopus petersii. NCBI lineage: Eukaryota > Metazoa > Chordata > Amphibia > Anura > Pipidae > Xenopus > Xenopus petersii. The sequence continues at coordinate 92,811,943 of CM076687.1, read as the reverse complement.
CTTTGACATCCAAGTTTTGAGGGCTCAGAAGCCATGGAATAAATACCTTTAAATTCTTTATAAATTCTTCATCTATTTCTATAAAGGGAAACATGATTTCATACATCAATTACTAGTGCCATGCTAGTCTGCAGTTATGATCTATTCTATAGCAACCAAGCAGAAACTGGTTCTCAACTGTCAATGTTAATAATAATAATAATGAAAGCAAACGCGGTAGGTTGAAACGCTACAGTAAATTTTACTCCAGTCTTGACCCCGAGTTAATTTTTGTTCAAATAAGTGACACTAAAGGGAAGTGTTTAGGCATAAGGAACAGGATAAGAAAATACAAATAAACTCAGAAACTGCAGCAAATTGTACAAATGAGTTTAATGATCTCCTTACCTCCAGACATACAATAGAGGAGTCAATGTTCCATTAGAGACACTGTAGCAGTACAGAGAGCTCAGTACAAGCAGACAGCAGCTCATGCAGACATGGTGGTTTAATACTGAAGAAAATGTAATGTGAACAAGGCCCCAGGGAAGGAAAAGAGTGGACAGTGGTGTTCTGGCATATGTGCTCTACATGGATTTTGCAGGATTTATGTAGTTCCAATTAAATGATTTCTTTCTAAAGTAAATTCAGGGGTGTATTTGAACTCCCTGGATTCCCCTTTCAAAAATATTTTTGGGTAGGAATCCCTTGATAATAAAAGGTTTTCTCTACTGTAAGAGCAGATAAGATGTCAAATCATCTGTATTTCCTGAAAACTGATACTCTGTAAATTAAAATGAGAGGTAGGCCATGACATGAGCTTTGTTAAACAACAGCAAAATGTGCACCAGGTCTAGTAACTCGTAGCAGCCGGTCAGATGTTTATATCCAAAAGTGTGGCCAGTAAATACAGTCTGCTGTTTGGTTGCTATGGGTTACTAGACCTGGTGCAACCTTTGCAACTGTTGTTAATTACCCTATAGGTGTCTTATCTAAAGTAAAAATGAGTCTTTGATGCTTTTCTTTGACAAACTACGAGGAAACTTCAGGCAACTTCGGAATGCCGAAGCGATCTGAGTACCATCCAACTGGTGATTAACATTCTAGCCGGCGAGAAGGCATTTCGGCAGATTAGTCTCCCTAAGAAGAGGAGATTTGTCGCTGGGTGACTTATCTCCATGGATAGCAGCATGTGCCACCACCCTAAGGGCAGAGACACACAGTCAGATTCGGGGCGACTAATCTCCCAGAACTGCCTTCCCATCGGCTAAAACGAAAATCGCTGACGGAATAGCAATCGGAGCACTTCGTTTTCCGAAGTCATCCATAGTTTCCTTGTGAGGCAACTTAGGGTGACTTCGGAAAACAAAGCGATCCGATTGCCATCCCACCGGCGATTTACATTCTAGCCAGCAGGAAGGCAGTTCTGGGAGATTAGTCGCCCGAAGAAGAGGAGATTTGTCGCCGGGCGACTTATCTCCCCAAATCTGACCGTGTGTCTCTGCCCTAAAACACTTTCTTGGTGTTACTGTTCCTTTAATGCAACCTAATAGTGGAAGGGCCGAGCAAGCAAAAAAAATGTTGGACACTAAGCACCTAAATAAATTACCAACGGTACACTCAGCTGCCTAATAATAATTACAATCGGGTTTTTGGCTATTAAATATAATCCTCCATTCATATTTTATGGCAGCTGCAAACTGAGTGTAGGTACAACATCATAATGCACTTGAGTATAGCACAGCCCTATATAAGCATAATAAATTGGACCTAGATCAGCAGTACTATGCATGCTATGTGATGTTGCTATGGTTTTATATATAGAATGTTTCAGTTAAAACAAGACACGTGACAGCTCCTATGCCTGGATATATTCAAAGTTAGAGAAGACAGAGAATATGCGGGTGCAGTAAATTGTGGTCCCAATAGTAAATGGAAGAAAATGACTTCTACTTAATAGGCTTAATTTTACAGTTAAAATGTCTATAGCTTTTTATTGATAATACATACCTTTAAGTTTTCCATCAAAGTTTGGGTTTGTTGCTACAGTGAGGCCTGGATGTGGCATGAGATAACAAGAGATGTTTGTGAAACAGGAATGGATGTGCTTTCTCACATTCTGCAGTTCTTCATGCTGGTTCTCAGAGACCTGTAAGTAAATATGTGTATCATGGGAAGCTCATAAAATGCGCTTGTCTCTGTATTGCTTCATTGGATATGCAATTTGTTTTTCATTAGCTGTACATTTTAGTGAAGTGCGCTATTAAGTCCATAGCTACTCAAAGCTAGGGATGCACCGAATCCAGGATTCGGTTCGGGATTCGGCCTTTTTCAGCAGGATTCGGATTCGGACGAATCCTTCTGCCCGGCCGAACCGAATCCGAATCCTAGTTTGCATATGCAAACTAGGGGCAGGGAGGGAAATTGCGTGACTTTTTGTCAGAAAACAAGGAAAAAAATAAAAGTAAAAAATGTTTTCCCCTTCCCACCCCTAATTTGCATATGCAAATTAGGGTTCGGATTCAGTTCGGTATTCGGCCGAATCCAAAAAAGTGGATTCGGTGCATCCCTACTCAAAGCCACTGGTTACTTCAGACACTAACTAGACTGCAAAGCCCTGTAGCTTTAAAGGGGACCTGTCACCTTAAGAAATAATTCCAAATTCTATTTTATAATGTTAGTCAAGCAAAATAAACTTCACTTGAACTTTAACAATTATTAAAATCTTGTTTTTTCTTGTCTTGAAATTCACAATCAAAGCAAGCAAGCAACAGCCATTTTGTTAACACGGTTATTAAGGCAAGCTTTGCATCATGCCAAAATATTATTTATGTGCCGGAATGGGGCATCTGATTCCCATGTCTATGCACTTGCTACACAATTAGATGGTGAGGAAGGAGGGAGAATTTGGGGAGTGAAATGACATCTAGGACGTGCAGAATGGAAAGTGAAAGTAATTTCCTGCCACAACGCTATGCCTTAAGGTGGCCATAGATGCAAAGATCCGCTCGTTTGGCGATGTTGCCAAACGAGCGGATCTTTCCCCGATATGCCATTAACAGGCATGGCTATATCGGGGGTAATCTGATTGTTCGGCCGTATGGCCATGAGCTCCGGCGGGATCGGTCGGGTCAAAATCAAACCTGACCGATCGACCAAACGACCGATCTCCGCCGGACGAAAGAAGTCGGCACATGCCACACACGATCCGAAAATCGTACGAATCCTCGATTCGTACGATCGGATCTGTGTGTCTATGGCCACCATAAGGCATAGAGGCAGGGCAGGCAATATATGATTGACAGCTGAGACTTTTAAACAAGTTTATAACAGGTACGGATGGTTTAATAAAAAAAAGAATTTGGATTTCATATTTAATTTAAAAATGACTTTTATTATACAGATTTTTATGTCTGGGTGAAAGGTCCCCTTTAAGGCACACTTACTCCATTAAATACTAAGATATACTCCATAAAGTACTGTGACATTGTTCTACTAAAAGTTATTAACAGCAGCACCCAATTTGTTCCTATAAGTTTGCTAGTTTAAATCTTCAGAAAGGAATGTATATCACCAATAGCATATAAGCACAATTTAAACAATAAACATGTAGTCAGACATTTTCAATACTGATGAGTTAGTGAATGTACAAACCTTTAGGCGCTTTTCCAAAAACTTAGTGCCTCCATCAGAACCATAAGGGAATTCATATGGAAAACTCCAATCACGTACCAGAAAGATAAGGGACTATAAAGCAAGAGAAACAAAACTAGTGAGAGAAATCCTATACATTTTCTATTATACAATGCCATTGGATAATAATTAAATGACTAAGTCATTTAGCAAAGAACTATATGTAACCTGTGTGAAACCTAGAGACCTATTTATAAAGTTTCAAATCTGGAAAAAGGTAGAAGGTTGCAGGTGTTTCATCCCAACAGTACTTGGCACATCTACTAACTCAGGTTTTTCTCACTTTGAACCATTTTTTACCTTACATTTTACTGCTTCCTTGAAATATCACTTAAATGGCTAACATAATCTCTCTCTAAGTTATCTTGATGGAATTTTATAAATAGGTAATTTCAGCACAGATGGCTGTTGGTGGGATGCTGGGGCTGTGCGGTAATATTTGTACCACGAGTTGTTTAGAACTTTTCCATACAAATAATTTCATTTATTGCACCTGGGCAGAAAGAAAGCTCAACTGGGAAACACCAATAGTAAATGACTAAAGGTGGCTATACATTATAAGATCCGCTTGTTTGAGGAGGCTAGTGGATCTTTTCCCCTATATGCCCACCATAGGCAGGGAGTTATCAGGCAAATCCAATCGTTTGGCCCTAGGGCCAAACGATCGGATTACAATGATGGCTGAATGGATGGGGAGCGCATCAACTAGCTAATGCAGTCCTTGATTGCAGGGGAAAACCAAACCAGCCCCATCTATATCTGCCCGATTTTTGGCCAGATATCGGTTAGGGAGGTCTGTCGCAAGGCCACGTACGTGGGCAGATAAGATGCCAAATTATTATTATTAACATGTATTTATATAGCGCCACCATAACACGTAGGACTGTAAAGTAAATGTGATTATACAAATAAATCACATGAATTACATACATAGAATATATTGAGTAACAAACATCACAGTCAATCCGGTACAAAAGGTGAAGAAGGCCCTATGCATAGGCATACAGTCTAAAGGGAAGGGAGTAATACACAAGGTGTGGGAGTGGGCAAGATCGAATTAAGTGGGTGAGAAATGTGGTATTGTATGTGGTGTTGCGTTTGGTAGTTAAGCAGAGTGAGGGTAGGCTTCTCGAAAGAAGTGCGTTTTAAGAGATTTCTTGAAAGCAGAAAGGTTGGGAGAAAGTCGGACAGACCGTGGGAGAGAGTTCCAGAGGAGGGGTGCAGCCCTTGCAAAGTCTTTAATGCGAGCATGTGAGGAGGTAATGAGAGAAGAGTTGAGTAGCAGGTCAGTAGAGGAGCGTAGTAAGCGGTTGGGTGCGTAAATAGAGATGAGTTCAGAGATGTAGGGTGGGGCAGAGTTATGAAATGCTTTGAAAGTCAGTGTCATTAATTTGAATCCGAAAGGTAACGGAAGCCAGTGCAGGGATTGACAGAATGGCGAGGCAGAGGAGGAGCGGTTGCTGAGGTGTATGAGCTGCGCAGCAGTGTTGGGTCTAAAGGACCTGAATCAGCTGCTTAAATCTGCCCATGTATGGCCACCGTAAAGCTGGCCATAGATGCAAAGATCCGATCGTACGAATCATCGTACGATCGGACTTTCCCATCTCCCGACCCGCCACTAACCATTCAGATCAAAGTCTTACCAGTCAGATTAGTAAAAGAACAGATCAGCAATGTTTTGCCCCTGACAGAAATCGTACGATATCTATGTCCAACCAAAGCTAGTGACAGTCTCCCACTGAAAATCGTACGATCGGCAATACACGCAGAGATATTATAGGCAGCGACAGAAATTTTCTAACCTGTCCGATCAACCAAACGACCAAACTCCGCCGGACGAAAAATGTCGGGACTCTCCACACACGGTCCGAAAATCGTACGAATCCTCGATTCGAACGATCAGCTCTTTGCGTCTATGGCCAGCTTTAGAGTCTGAATAAAATGACCTTCTCATATGTATGATAGCTAGTAATCTAATTATCTTGCTATAACCCTCCTCCGACACATACACACAGTATAAGACAAAACAATGTGTGAGATTTCTGTACCAGAGCATATTAAGAAAGTGATCTGAAAATGGCTCCATCAGCTCAAGTGAGATTTCCATGTTAAACACTGAAATCTCTTAAATATACAAAGGAAAGTGAGGGGGGGGAAGTGGTTGATGGCTGAAGTTATATGCTGTTTTGTTTGGCAAGTTAGAATGAGATCCAGCTGGATTATATTGTCTCTATCAGTGACACAAAGCTGGCTACTTTGGCAAATGCCTCAGAGTGTTGAATCAGCACAAGAACAAATCCAGACTATTTATTTCTTGCACATAATGCTCTGAAGTTACAAACTCTGGCACCTCGTGCCCAGAACTAAATGCAAAATTGCTGTAACGTTTTAGTGTATCAAGAAGAAAGGAGATACAATCTGCATTGCTGTACCCTCTACCACACCCATGTAATAATATGAAGTGGAACTATCTATCCAAAATTAGCATGTGTGCAAATATATATACTGTATATGCAAACCTCTGTGGTTCTGTGCCCCAACTAAGCAATATGTCCTGTACCCCCAAGTAACCAGTATTTATGTATGCACCATCACCTGTCTGTGTGAAGCTAAGCTGATCCAAACCCAAATCCTCACCAACAAATATGTAAACAGGTAGCATTAACCTTCTCTGTGTATAATCATAACTGGGATCCTTTGCCTTTAATTTTTATGTGTGGACCCTCAACAGCCCTTTTTAACTAAGCTAAACTGAATTTGCATCAACTTCTTCTCTGAACCTTCCTAAACTAGAATCTTCTGCCCCATGAATCACTGAAATAAAAGGGATTGACAATGAATGGGTTGCTTTTGTGGTCTGTAAATAAACATAAGGGCAGAGACACACGTGGCGATTCAGGGACATCGCCTCTTCTTCCGGCACCTAATCTCCCCGAACTGCCTTCCCGCTGGCTAGAATCTAAATCGCCAGGGGGGTGGCACTCAGAGCACTTCGTTTTCAGAAGTTGCCCAAAGTTACCTCACGAGGAAACTTCATACTGTACAAGTGACATTGTTTTCTGCAGTTGCCACATGAATAAAACTTCGGGCGGCTTCGTAAATCTAAGCGCTCTGAGTGCCATCTAGAATCTAAATCGACGGCGGGAAGGCATTGCGGGGAGATTAGTTGCCCGAAGAAGAGGCGATTTGTCACTGGGCGACTAATCTCCTCAAATCTCCACTTGTGTCTCTGTCCTAAATAGGAAAGGACATTTCAGTGTCAGCAATCTAATCCCCCCCCCAAGGGTAATTTACATTTTGATTAAATATAACAGTGGCATGCCTGCTCATGATAAGACATGCTTGCATCTGACAATAAATAAAGTTAGTTAGTCCCCACAGCTCCTGGTTGCAATTATCTTTCCTGGGCCACAGTGAAAACATGCCGGTATAGTCACCGTATTCTATGAGCAAACACATATTTTTATCGTTTGTTTCAAAGAACAAAGACAAAAGCATGCCTATGCAATGACATAACTAACTTGTCTATTTTATGTTGCCACATCCCTATAGAAGGAATGTAACAAGTGGGATCAGGCAGTTGCCGGAAGTGTATATATACTTTACACATATTATTTGTGCATAGCAGTATCTTAGGAGATGTTTGCACACACGGACAAGGGTGCTTGTTGTCACTGGCAATATTCCAGCCAGAAGCTCTGCCTGCAGTTATATCTGCAGAAAATAATTGTCTCTTCTGATTTGATAAGCAGCTCATTCCATCTCATAACAGTCCTAGTGATGTCACATGTACAGTATGACTAAATAAGAGTTGATTGTTTCCTTGCATTTCCTGTGCTGCATAGTAATTGTCTCTCACGGGTTTTACACCATGTTCTGGTCTTCCCATATACTTGGGTTCATTCATGTTTATGACTAGCTGGTTGCAGATCATTTATCAGACCATGAAATGGGACAGTCAGGTTGGCAAAACAGTCAGGTTTAGAAACTTCAACTAACAATAACTTACAAAAAAAAAACCTCTCAGCAAAAAAACGATAAACATGACCGACCTATAGGTAACTTTTAATGTAGTTTTTTAGTGTCAGTATCAGTTTAGGGACAGGCCACCTTGCATAGCAAACAACATCTGATAAAGGTCTGTACCCGAGATTAATCACCGTCAACAAAACATCCCCTCTGTCATTGCCCTAAACAAGTGCTGTCCAACTGGCGGGCAGCGACCCCTTGTTCTGTGTGGCCCTTCATATGAAAGTCTGCCTGTTGTGACTGCTTCCCTTGTTAAAGCTTTAAAACATATCAGTATTGAGATTAACTGGCCCCTGCGTTGTTTAACCTTAAAGGGATTCTGTCATGATTTTTAAGATGTAGTTTTCATTTCTAAATTACACTGTTTACACTGCAAATATTTCACTCTACCATATAAAATTGCATTCCTAAACCAGCAAGTGGTTTTTTTTTTAGTTGTAATATTGGTGTGTAGGCGCCATCTCAGGTCATTTTGCCTGGTCATGTGCTTTCAGAAAGAGTCAGGATGGAACTGCTTTCTGGCAGGCTATTGTTTCTCTTACTCAATGTAACTGAATGTGTCACAGTGGGACATGGATTTTACTATTGAGTGCTGTTCTAAGATCTACAGGCAGCTGCTATTTTGTGTTAGGGAGCTGCTATCTGATTACCTTCCCATTGTTCTGTTGTTAGGCTGCTGTGAGATCACTCCAACTTGCAGTAAAGAGTGACTAAAGTTTATCAGAGCACAAGTCACATGACTGGGGCAGCTGGGAAACTGACAATATGTCTAGCCCCTAGGTCAGATTTCAAAATGAAATAAAAAAATCTGTTTGCTCTTTTGAGAAATGGATTTCAGTGCAGAATTCTGCTGGAGCAGCACTATTAATTGATGCATTTTGAGGAAAAAAAAAATTCCCATAGGAGTATTCCTTTAAATTTAGACAGTAAATTTCTGCATTGTTCACACCTGTAATCCCCCCTGCATTGTTCACACCTGTAACACCTCTATAGTTCACATCCCTAAAGCCCTGCACCGTTCAAACTTCAGACCCAGACTGAAAGTACCTACACTATTCACAAAACAAGTGAAAGAACAGTTAAACAAAAAGCTACTTAACGAGGGGTCTCACTACTGAAGGTGTCATTAAAAAGACACACTTTATTTGTTCATCGATTAAAAAACACACATATTTAAGTAGTCCATCATAACCAATGATTGAGGTAAGGTACAATTCAATAGATAAATAAATATATTATCCCCATGTGTTATAGTACTCGGGGGGTAGATAAAGAATTAGGGGCATTTACCAGGGGTAACAGGTAGGATGGGGGGAGCAGGGAGGGGGTCTATGTAGGTTAGGGGGTAGGGTTTTTTTTTAATTAAAGGTTTAGTTCGCCTTTAAAGTACACATTAGGCTTGAATATTGTTAAAATTACAGCTGGTGGGATTAATGTTGTGATTTGTAGATTGTACCCCCATACTATTGGGCCCCATCTTAAATTTATCCCAAAATAAAAATTTGCCTAAGAAAAGAAAACCTAATTCTAAGCAACTTTCCAATATAAATGTATTTTAAATTGTCAGAGCTTTTAAAGTTATTTGTAAAAACGATTGCGATTAAAAGCAGCATTTGCTTGACTCCTGGTTGTTACTTTAAACAATGCTGCAAAAGTCTGAGTTCCCCAGCAAAGACAAGTCTGTTAATCTCTTTCACCTCTGTCTGTGTGTGTCTCTCTTTCTGTCACTCTCTCTGTACTTGACACTTTGGGGCAAATTTACTAAAGCGCGAAGCGGCTAACGCTAGCGCAAATTCGCCAGTGTGACGTCATTTTGGAACTTCGCCCATTTACTAATGGGTGCTGGCGTAAATTCGCTAGCGAAGTGGACCTACTCTAGTGCTACTTCGCACCCTTACGCCAGACGAAGTTGTGCTATGGCGAAGGGACGTAACTACGCTAATTCACTAACTTGCGCATTTTACTTAATGTTACCTCTTGCGCCAGATTTGCCTTCACCACCTCAGACCAGGCAAAGTGCAATAGAGTAGATAGGGATTGCTTCAAAAAAAGTTGACATTATAGTTCAGCTCCACCTGCTGCTCTATTTGAAAATTGCTACAATAACAATGTACTATGTGGTGCTATGTTTTTATTTTCTATTGTACTATATTAATGTTTATATTTAATTACATGTATTTTAATAAAAAATACATTCTTATTGTACCATTTGCTTGTGTTTGTATTAGACATGCTTCATAAATAAAACAGCCTCTATAACATATATTTTACAATATCATAAGAATTCTTGCAGGAGGATGCACAGTATTATTTAAGTAGGCACCTGAACAGTTGTTGAACAACTGTACAACTGTGTTGTACTAACATCTACGTTTCTGTTAAAATACATTTCAATGGGTGCGTTTCTCTGATTTTACATAAGGTTTTCTGGGATTTTTGTCCAATGTGAATGTTATTTTTAGTGACATTAAGGGGCCGATTCACTAACTTCGAGTGAAGGATTCGAAGTAAAAATGTCGAATTTTGAAGCTACTTCGACTTCGAATAGAAGGATTCGAATTAAAAATCGTTTGACTATTCGATAATCGAAGTACTGTCTCTTTAAAAAAAACTTCGACCCCCTAGTTCGCCATTTAAAACCTACCAAACTCAATGTTAGCCTATGGGGAAGGTCCCCATAGGCTTTCCTACGTTTTTTTGATCGAAGGATATTCCTTCGATCGTTGGATTAAAATCCTTCGATCGTTCGATCGAAGGAATAATCCTTCGATCGTACTATCTGCGCTAAATCCTTCGACTTCGATATTCGAAGGATTTTAATTCCCAGTTGAATATCGAGGGTTAATTAACCCTCGATATTCAACCCTTAGTGAATCGGCCCCTAAGAGATTTAGAATACTAACCAGATGCATATTTTGCAATGGTTCTGTCTGCAAAGAGTCAGTTATTCTGCACCTTATACAGTCATGCACAAATCACTTATTGCTTTAGGTTGTGCATGTGACTGTTATAGAAGTCTTGCTCATGCTCCCATAGTGTAACATTTATTTTCATTCCAAACACTTAATTTTGTTGTTACCCTCCCGATCGGTTACTTTGCAAGCTCAGACATTTTAAGCAATCTAAATGGCCACTGAATGCCTGAGTATCTTGCAAAGATGTCATGTTACTCACCTGGAATGGTTTCAAAAATGTCTCTTCCATCGCCAGCCTTCCATACTCTGTAAATAGCTAGGTTGGGAAATATAGGAGAAAAGTGAAACATCAGCTGCCTGGAAGATTATTTGTCATTTAGTACAGTGGTCCGTGGGTACAAATGAATTCAACACTTATATTTGATATAACACTGACTAATCTCATGTTACATATGTGGATGGCACATTCCTGAATGATTTAACTACAGCTTTAAAGAGAAAATTATAGCTTCATAAACAAATTCAATTTTCAACCTTAATAACAGCATTAAAATATAATGGTGTGGATGCTAAATCAGGTCAATTTTAACTTGTGTTAATATGTGTATATAAAAGTTAAACATAAGAAGTCATTAAATTGCAGACAATGAAATGAAAGTTGTATTAAAGTATTAAAGTTGTATTCCAATTGTACATATTCCCTTTTAAGCAAAAGTGTTACCTGTAAGTGTTGTAGGTCATCTTCCTGCACATTCTGGGACAAGTTGTACACCTAAATCAAAGAAGTTAGGTTACACACTAGCAACCAGAATAGCAGGATTAGTATAGGGAAATCAACAACCAGAATGGCTAAATACTTAGTAATTTATAAGTAATTTAATAAGTAATTTTAAAGGCTTGAAGGGTAACAGAAATTGTGAAAAAGTGACACATTTTTCTAATTGGGATGATGTTCCTGGAGGTTAATCAGCATCAAGAAAGGAATGATCCATGCTTTTGGTCTGAATCCATATAAACCTGGATGTGCCATTTTTAATGTTTTGGTTGCACGTTTTCTGTGTGACCGCAATCCAGCAGAACACAGATACCGTCACAGCAGGTGGGACCAGTTCAGATGACGACAATCCATAAAGTTATGCAATACATATATCAGAACAAGCTTCAACATGCAAGCTCAACACTAGTAAAAGTAAAAACCCCAAAAGCTTTTAGTGCAATAGAACTAGCTTTAAGTGCTAAATAAACATTGCAACCGACATACCTGTATGGAGCTAATCATAGTACTCAGGGCAAATACTGTAGCAGAATCTCTGAGTGTAGACTGACTATCAAAGGTTCCTTGGGTGTCCATAAGTAACACTGCCACCTTCAAGTATTGCATGAAACAAAAAGGTAAACAACACATCAGTAAAAGCATTCTATTTATCACTGTACTCTCATACATTTTAATTGGGGTTCATTACATCTTATACTACAGTTTATACTACAGGCCAGGGGTCCCTAACCTTTTATAACTGTGAGCGACATTCAGTGCTGGGCCAAGTCGGCCGGACACCCTAGGCTATGTCGCCTCCCCCCTCGCATGTGTGTGTTAAAAAGTGTGCAGATGCACAGAAGAGCAATGTGGTGGACAGAAAGGTCCAAACTAGGGTAAAGAAGTAGAAGAGCTACGTGCCTGGCACCCCTCCACCTTTGCACCCTAGCCACATACCTCTTCCGCCTAGCCCTAGTTCCGGCTCTGGCCCCACATTCATGTGTAAAGAGAGTTGGGGAGCAACACATGCATGGAAAACATTCTTGGGGTGACAAAAAAAGAATATTTGCTATTCAGTTGCCCTGTGTGGACTGGCAGCCTACAGGAGGCTCTGTTTGGCCATAAACCTGTTTTTTTATGCAAACAAAAGCCTCCTATTCAAAAATAAGCACCTGCTTTGAGGCCTCTGGGTTAGGGTTAGCAACATCCATGTTGCTCACCAGCCACTTGTTGGGGACCACTGCTACAGGAACTATGTCTTATGTTTCCAACATATTTTGCAAGAAACTTAGTTGGGATTTAAGAGATAAATTAAAGGTGTATTTTAAGACCAAGGTGTTAAAGTATATCATTTATTTGTCAAATAGAATTCTTAAAATCTGGCCAGTCAGGAAACACAATAAATAAATAATCAATAAAATCACATAAAAACAATTGTCAAATTACTTCACATGGATGGTCACTCATTAAAATTAACAATACAATATATACTCATAGGTTATGATAGGTGGTTGCCTCAATTGTAAAATAGCAATTTCGTGAAAAGGAAGGCTGTGAGTTAAAGTTCTCCAACTTGTAAGAAATTATTTGTGGGGTGGGAGTTATAGTTCTCCCATTTGGGGATTAGGTACAAAGTACTTCTCTCAGTGGCTTATCAAGCTAATTGTGTGAGGCTGTAGATGAAACAGGTTTCCAATGGGATATGCTGGGGCGTCCCCCACTCCCTCTTTCTTTCCAGCTGTAAATGCCCCCCAAAATAATGGAGTTGTGCTACAGTTACTTAAACAATAATTCATTGGCACTACTGCACTGTACCTTGTTACCATTAGGATTCTCTACCAGGAAGATTTCACTCCATATCTGAATCCCTGTGGTTTCCCGTTCAGAACCTCCTCTCCAGGAGAAACCGGACAGTGGCTCATTATAATCACCAAGCCAATCAACTGTATCCTGGACAAAACAGAAAAACACCAGTAAGCACAGTAGAGGGTTATGGAAATAGGATTCACAGACATTGATTCGCCTTTATATTAACTTATTAATATGCCTATAAACAGACTTATTTATTATTTTCAATTGGCCTTCATTATTTTGGTTATTGGATTATTAGCCTTCATATTTTGCCTACTTCCAGCTTGCACCTGAAAATGTTATCTGGTTGTTGGGGGTCACTGACCCCAGCAACCAAGAAACTGTGAGGCCCATTTTGACTGTTATTCTTGTATGTAATCTTTCCTGTCAGGCTTCTTATTCTATTTCTCTACCATTCTGACTTCCAATCTACTTCCAGATAGCAGTTGAAATTCCAAGCCTGAGAGATGCAAAGCAAAATAAAATATATTACACAATCCCACGATATATGAAGTACAGGAATGGGACCTGTTATGCAGAATTCTCAGGACCTGGGGTTTTCCAGATAACGGATCTTTCCGTAATTTGGTTCTTAATGCCTTAAGTCTACTAGAAATTTATTTACACATTAAATAAACCCAATAGGCTGGTTTTGCTTCCAATGAGGATTAATTATATCTTAGTTGGGATCAAGTACAAGCTACTGTTTTATTATTACAGAGAAAAAGAAAATCATTTTTAAAAATTTTGATTATTTGGATAAAATGGAGTCTATGGAAGATAGCCATTCTATAATTGGGTTTCCGTATAAAGGATCCTATACCTGTACTAATGTACTTCAGTCATTGTTGGCATGGGGGATATTTATCTAAAGGCAAATTAGATACATTTTACTTTAGGCATCAGCCAATAGCACATGGTACATACTGTTTTGTACATATATCTCAGCATAAAGTCCATCAGGAATGATTTTCCTTTTCTAAATGCTCCAGCTACTGACACAGCGACCACCTCCTTGTCCCTGACGGCTTCTGAGAGCAAAATACGGTTCAGTGCTGCCTCATCCAACTCAAAGGAATGGTCATCTTTAACCACAAGGACCTGAACTGGGTGAGCGTTCTTCTCATACTCCTCCTCTTCTGAGCTCCAGTCATAATTCCTGTCAGAAAATCCACCTAGAACCATGAGACATTTTGCCATTAGACATAGAGCCACATAATGACATAATCAGGTCAGCAAGGGTGAACAGCGCAGGATAGAATGGACCCTGTGCATATTATTAATGGGATGATTGCCATATATATATATATAAATTTATAACCGACATGCCGAGGAGTCTCAGTAGTCATAAGGACATGACTCCACAAACGATTCCGGCGCGATCCAACAAGCTGTGCAAAACGCACACGTCACGTCGGATGTGATGGAAATAAGGTAAGTGATTCTATTGTCGGATTGTGTTGCAGCATTGATGGAACGCGACACGACCGAAGGATGCAGACGCTGCATCATGTCGCATCAACAATGCAACACGATCTGACAATAGCATTTAGGGATGCACCGAATCCAGGATTCGGTTCAGGATTCGGCCAGGATTCGGCCTTTTTCAGCAGGATTCGGATTCGGCCGAATCCTTCTGCCCAGCCGAACCGAATCCTAATTTGCATATGCAAATTAGGGGCGGGAGGGAAATTGCATGACTTTTTGTCTGAAAACAAGGAAGTAAAAAACGTTTTCCCCTTACCACCCCTAATTTGCATATGCAAATTAGGATTCGGTTCGGTATTCGGCCGAATCTTTCACGAAGGATTCGGGGGTTCGGCTGAATCCAAAAAAGTGGATTCGGTGCATCCCTAATAGCATTACTTACCTTATTTCCGTGGCATCCAAAATGACGCCTGCGTTTTTCTGCAGCACGTCGGATCGTGCCGGAATCGTTCGTGGAGTCCTGCCCTAAGTTTTGAGTACAACTGAATGAGTCCAGCAAATGGCCCCATGAAGGTGTAGTACAAGAAAAAAATGTCATTTTATTGAGCAAGCATGAACATTCACATATTGTATTATATAAACAGACAATGAATGCAAGTAGTATCTAGTTTATTTTAATAAAGTGGGATAAACGGCACAGAAAATAGGTCAGCGTTTGGCTGAGTCAGCAGCACTGAGCAGACACAAGCAAAGTTTTGCAGTGCAATAAATTTGCTGAGAATGAGTTATTCTGAGTTATCATACCCAGGTCAGCTGTAACTCGTTTATTATTTGTATTTATATCCTACCAGGCTGGGCCATTGAAGTAAAGTGGGTATATTGTTTGAGAATATCACTCTCTATATCATCACTCATCATACTAAATGCTCATTTAAAGGTGAACAACCCCTTTCAATCCACTTTAGAGTTTCATGTGCTGTAAAGGATATTAGAAGTTAACACCAAGTTAACTTTTATTATCTTTTACAGCACTAGGTACATTATTTCCGATAAACACTGCAAATACCAAACAGATGTAAATGGCACAATAAATGGAATCGACAGGTGATCCCCAACCAGTAGCTCACATACATGTTGCTCACCAACCCCGTGGATTTTGCTCCCAGTGGCCTCAAAACAGGTGTTTATTTTTTAATTCCTGGCTTTGAAGCAAGTTTTGCTTGCAAAAAACTACTCTCTAACTAAGTTTCTTGGAAAAAGACATAGATTAACCAATAATAGCATGCTGGGGTCCTCTAGTGACCAAACAGAGGCATAGCCCATTACTTCAAAAAAATTTCCACGTGCATGCTTTTTAGATAAAAAATATTATTTTATTAAATCATTTTAAAATATCAACAACTCCCCACATGGAGCCTAACGCGTTTCATGCTTACCTAGCACTTAGTCATAGGCAATCTCTCTGAGATTTCTGATGATATACAACTGTCGAAATCTATCTCCAGTTGTGGAGAAGGGCAATTCATAATCTCCTCCAGTGAAGTAACTACCGGGGGTGCTGACATGTTGAGTTTAGATAAGAGTGTTTTCTTGGGGGTTGTTCTTTATTGCTTTGTTCTGCTGCTGAATGTAAGATGTAAAAACTTTAGGCCAGAGACACGTGCTGCTATTTCGGGAGATTAGTTGCCCAGCGACAAATTGCTTCTTCTTCGGGACGACAAATCTCTGCCTTCCCGCCTGCTAGAATGAAAATCGACGGCGGGAAGGCAGTCGGAAGGCTTCGTTTTCCAAAGTTGCCTCACGAGGAAACGCCGGGCGACTTCAGAAAGCCGATGTGATCGGAGTGCCATACCGCCGGTGATTTTGATTCTAGCCGTCGGGACAGCTTTTCGGGGAGATAAGTTGGCCGAAGAAGAATCGATTTGTTACTGGGCAACTAATCTCCCAAAGTAGCAGCGTGTGTCTCTGCCCATACCATAAATCCTAATTGCACTTTGTCATTCAAGTAACATAATCATTTACGGTATGTTATACGTGAGACCTGTTATTTTACTAGCAAACCATAGAGTAAAATAAATGCCTAAAAGTCAGTGGTCCAGACTGTGGCCCTTCATGGGATTTCTAGGTCCCTCATAATGCTCAATATCTCCATAGAGCTTTTTGTATGACATTGTTTATTAACGACCCAAACATGTGAATTAGAGGATAATTGTACCACAGCATTAAAAATCTACAACCTAGAGAAATGTATGAAGAGTTTAATTTATACTGTATCTTTAAAAAAGTTAAAATAAATGCAGACACATATCCATCGTATTGCCCCTAATCATCTGTTTACCTGTGCCAGCAGCAGCCAAGATATTGCCCCCAGATATGTACATGTGCCAGCAGGTGCCAAGAGGAAGGTGGGGAGAGCTTCTGCCAGCAGTACGAATCACGGGCAAGAGGGGGTTGGAACAGGCGGTTTATAAAATTGAAAAACTATTATAGGCAAAAGAGACCAGGGTTTCAAAAATCCCTCCCTAGGCGGGACGGGCGCCTACTCTACCTACCTCTAATTCCAGCCCCAGCTTTCTATCAGCAATTATTAACAGTTGGAATATCAGAAGCTTATAGGGCCAAAACCCCATCACCCCCAGAATCACTCCCCATACCCCTCAGCCTGCAGGTGGCCCAGTATTGTGTGTGGCCCTTCCTCCAGGACTTCCCATTCCTTTTATTGTTAAAGACTATTGGACCCTCCCTCACTCTCTCTCTCTCTCACACACTCTGACTCTCTCTCACACTTCCACTCTCTATCTCACATTCTTACTCTCTCTCATTCACTCTCACTCACACTCTCATTCTCGATCTCTCTCTCACACTTCCACTCTCTTTCTCACACTCACTCTCTCTCATTCACTCTCTCTCTCCCACTTCCACTCTCTCTCTCACACTCACTCTCTCTCATTCACTCTCTCTCTCCCACTTCCACTCTCTCTCTCACACTCACTCATTCTCACTCTCTCTCATTCACTCTCTCAAACTCTCATTCTCACTCTCTCTCTCACACTCACTTATTCTCACACTCTCTCTCATTCACTCTCTCTCACACTCTCACTCTCTCTCTCTCACACTTCCACTCTCTCACTCACTCATTCTCACTCTCTCTCATTCACTCTCTCACACTCACACTCTCTCTCATTCATTCACTCTCTCTCACACTCTCATTCTCTCTCTCACACTCTCACTCATTCTCACTCTCACTCTCTCTCTCTGACTCACACTCTATCTCACACACACTCTCATTCTGACTCACACTCACACACTCTCTCTCGTTCTCACTCTCTCTCTCTCTCACTATGTATCACACTCTCATTCTCACTCTCTCTCTCAAACTCTCTCATTCTCACACTCTCTCTCTTGCTTGGGCCCAAGTCACAGCCCTTGTATCCCATAGAGTCAGGCCCCGCTCACTCTCCAATGACGCAGAAAACGATGGTAAAGGGCGCCGTGTATTCAGGTTCCATGGTGCTGACAGCCAACTGGTGGGCCTAAAAGGTATTGGGGCAGCAGCACTGTGGGGATATTGGGGCGGCAGTACTATGTGTGGGGATATTTGCCACTGTCAGAAGCCTGCTGCTCAGTCAGTTCATAGGTCCCCCGTGCTTCCCGTAAAGGGAGTTGCCATGATCACAGCAGCAGCAGCACAATTAGCCGCCAGTACAGACTCGTCGCTTGGTGCTGATGCTGCTCTTGTGCACCTGTTTCTCACGCCGGCACAGTAGCTGCACAGGACTCCCGCCTTGGGCTTCTGAGGATCTCTGTACGTTCGCGGCTCATACTCACCCCAGCTGTTCCTCTCCTGGCGGTTCCGGGCCATTGCTGAGCGTGGGGCGCAGGCTGTGAGCAGCTACAAGGTGTGGGTGTGATACAGATGGAGATGCCTTTAGCTGTGCAGGAGGAGGGAAGCTCTGGGAGAGGCAGAGGGAGCAGGAGATACCAAGTCACGTGTCCAGGCCGAGGAGCAATATTGCTCACAGCATAGGGTGGTACAACTGCAACTCTCATGTACTCGGGCAATGTCAGACCAAATACATTAGTAGCATACATTTACTCACACACTGCAGCTCTGTGCCTCAGTAACAATGAATTTTACGTACAGCGACCCCCAGCCACACACAAGTATATCCTATAGGATCTTCAAAATAACACAGACTGTCCCTATGTGCTCATATTCATACAGTGACACCCCTAGTGACACATCTTTTACCATCTTTTTGTAATGCGCCTGAGTGCATTCAGCAACTCCCTAGCAACCCCCTAGCAACTCCCTAGCAACCCCCTAGCAACTCCCTAGCAACACACAAGTACCACAGATTAATAACAATGCATTGTGTAACATACTCAACCAGGCAAGATTACATTACACAGTCATAAATACTGTCATTTTCATATAGGCACACTAGTCTGGGATCTTCCAGAACCAAAACCAGGGCCGGCCAAGGTATTTTGGCACCTTAGGCTTCAAGCAGTGCCCCCCCCCTGTCCTGCATTACCATTTCCCACCTTACCATTTATATTGCCCCATGTACCTGTAACAGCACCAATCATATTGTCCCTATTTGTACCTGCGGCAGCATAAGCCAAACAATCCACCATAGTGTTACAGCCAATCTGTACCTCAGAGCCGGGCCAGACCAAGCAGACACCCTAGGCAACCTGCTCGGGAACAGCACCGGCTGAGAGAGCGAATGCGCGAATTGGTGACCTTGTGCGCATGCACATGTTCACATCAGCGTACGGAAGCGCAGATCGTAATGCACGCATGCGCAGAATCGCAAATAGGAGTACACACATGTGCGCATGCGCAAGCAGATGCTGAAATGCCACACTTAGTCGGGGAGAGAGGGGACCGGACATGGGGTAGGCGACAGAGCAGATACGGGCCTGTCGCCCCACCAACTTTGCGCCCTAGGCACGTGCCTACTCTGCCTACCCCTAGTTCTGGCCTTCTGTACCTGTACCAGCAGCAGCCAAAAAAATCCACATATTGCCCCTAATTTGTACCTGTGCATGAGCCAAAAATCCGTCATATTACCCCAAACATCTGTGTACTTGTGCCAGCAGTCACCATATTGCCCTATGTACCTGAGCCAGAAGCAGCCACTTCCTCATAATGCCCCCAATCTGTACCTGTGCCAGCAGCAGCCAAAAATCCACAATATATTGCCCCCAAATATGTACTTGTGCCTGCAGCAGCCAAAAAGCATTCATATTGCCCCCAAAAATGTACCTGTGCCAACAGCAGCCAAAAACCCATTATATTGCCCCAAATCATCTGTTTACCCGTGCTAGCAGCTGCCAAGAGGGAGGTGGGGACTGCAAAAGGGGGTTGAAACAAGCAGTTTAAAAAATTTAAAACTATTAAAGGCCAAGCAAACCAGGGTTTAAAAACAAAATAAAAAAATCACCTCTAAAGTGTGCCCCCCCCTCATGATTGCGGCACCTACTTATGCTAGCTACTTATCTGTAGCTGCCGGTAAATTTGTAATACTCCTAACAAATGCCCTTGGCCTGCCCAATCCGCTCAAAGCTTACCTTTTTGCCTCTTTCTAGCCATCGCATGCAGTGGCTCCATCCCCTTTTATGTCAAGCCCTGCCCCTTTTACATCACAGTCTGCCCATTTGTTCCCACCCCCACCACCACCGGCCGGTGGAAATTTTATTAATTGGTGGCAACACTAGGTGTGGGCAGGGTCGGACTGGAGCCTTATGGACCCACCAGGGCTGCAAAACTAAAGGGCTCTCCAGGCAGTCCCTAGGGCCCCCTCCAGACTCTTGGGCCTGTAGCGAGCACAGGCAGAAGAAGCGATGTGCGAAGGCCGCCGCCCACCACTGCCCAACAGCTTGTCTTTATGGGGCAACCGGGGAAGTAGTTCTGAGCCAGCTGGGGTCCCGCAGGGTTGCCACCTGCCTGGTATTTTACTGGCATGGCCGGTAAAAATGATGGCTGGTCCGAATGTTATTAAAAGGGAAAAAACATAAATATATAGTAAGGTTCATGAGGGCCTGGGTATACCACCTGCCCAGTTCAACCCTGGGTATGGGGGTTTGGGACATGGCCTGCAGTGGGGGGTGGATGGGGCCCTATGATTTCTGATGGCGCCCCTGCATGTAGGTGCTGGATGTACAGATAAAAACTATGATTGCAAAAAAAGATATATATCTATGTTCACTTTATGGTATTACTGGTCCTTTAAGGAAAGCAGACAATCTAGACTACCCTTCCGCATTCACCGATGTACTTTACCGAAGTGTAAGTACAAAATGAGAACTAGGGGCAAGATGTTTGTTCCTGGCACATAGGTTAAAAGTTTGATGCTACAGTATCACAGAACTGCCACGCGATGGCGCAATTCGATAACGCGGGCTATGTCTCCGCCTACGTGTCAAGCCGTGTAGATCCACTTTTAGAAGGCACTGTCAGGCCCATTGGGAAATCAAGGGGTTTATAAAATTAACGCCGAGTTAAAACTCACTATAGTAAGGCCTAAAATCGTTTTCGCGGAACGAAGATGAGCCGTTTTAGTTGTGTTGCGAAATTCAGAGAAAGGCAGAAGAATGCAAATAAAATCTCGGCTTCTGGAGAACGTAAACATTTACATTTGTATCATGCAGCGCCAGTTGTTATCAACTATTTAAAACAAGAACAAAAAACTTTATTGCTGCGGCCATTAGTCCACGTGACTGGAGCTTGACGTGGATGCAAATGATGCGAGACTTAGTTTCACGTGCTCATGTTGCTTACACAAGTCACGGACGATGAGGTAATATCTCGAGATTTCATCTGGCAATAACGCTCAGCGCGGCCATGTTTGATGTGGGCAAAAGAAGATGCACACGTAACCAAGTTGACTGTGGCAAATTAAGCCTTCGTTGTAAAACTATACCCCCAAAATGAATAGCAAACTGGAATATATATATATATATATATATATATATATATAACTCTGTTTATTGGCTAATCTGACCTAACAAGTATGGTTTGTTGGTATGTTTGTGTGCACAGTGAATCGTATGATCCCAGGGGGCGGCCCTTATTTTTTAAAATGTCCACTTTCTATTTATGATTACCCAATGGCACATACTAATAGAAAAGTATATTTTTATGAAAATAGTTTACTTACATGAAGCAGGGTTTTACATATGAGCTGTTTTATGCAATATCTGTTTATAGAGACCTACATTGTTTGGGGAGTATAGTTTTCCTTTAATTAATAAATCAACGTAAGTGCACATTTTAAAACTTTGCGGTTTCAGTTATTCACCCTCTAAGGCAATTGTTTGCAGGTCTGCAGTTTCTGTGTTCCTCTCGTGGAGAAACAGTTAAAGAGGGGGCCCTTTCTTCCCAGCAGCCATGTTCCCTTTTGCATAGAAACGCATTCTAGGTACAGTCATCCATTACACAATTATATTAGCATCATAATTTGTCAAGAGAGCTGAAATGACAACATTAAAGGGGTGGTTCGTCCTTTATGTGAACTTTAGGTATCTTATAGAATGGCCAATTCTGAGCAACTTTTTAATTGGTCTTCATTTTTTATTTTGTATGTTTTTTTAATTATTTGAATACATTTTATTGGTACTAAAACACAGTTTAGGAGAACAATCTATGCACTTGGCCTATCTTATTTACTTCGCCAATTTCAAATTATATTGTTGTATTGCTAAAGCTAGTAAGAAGTCGGGAGAAAATTACCCTGTAGAAAGTATAAGTCAATAAATCACACCACAATAGCAGCTCACGCAATTAAAATATGAACTTTATGTGAATTGGCAACAAAGTAACCTGAATACTATCTGAGTGGATTGGTGAACTATAATAATATCCGGGAAAAGTTTTAACCCCTATTTATGAAATATAGAACACTAAGGGGCAAATTTACTAAAGGGAGAAGTGACTAACGCTGGAGAAAATTCGCCAGCATGACGTAATTTCGGAACTTCGCCGATTTACTAATGGTCGCCGGCATAACTTTGCTAGCGAAGGAGATAGACTCTACACTCTACTCTTCACTCCCTATCGCCAGGCAAATTTGCGCTATGGCAAATGGACGTAACTACGCAAATTCACTAATATGTGGATTTTACTGAACGTTACCTCTTGTGCCAGACTTCCCTTTGCCACCTCAGACTAGGCGAAGTGCAATAGAGTAGGTAGGACTTCCTCAAAAAATAGTTGAAAATTTCTCTAAGTCCCAAAAAACGCTAGCATCATTCCTGGCTGCAAAAGAGTGTAAAATGTTTATGGGGTAACCAGCTAACATATGGCACATAAACTATACACTGGGCTCATGTGTAGCTCATTATAACAACTTTATTTTATTTTATTAAGGTTTCTCGGGCTTGTGTAGTGTAATGTATTTGCTGCAACATATATGTCCATTCAACTTTAACTTCCCGCCGTATGCAAATTAGGCAACGATATCGCAACTTTGCTTCGCTTTGGCGCAGTAACGCTATCGCAACTTCACTTTGCTTGGCGCAGTAATGCTAGCGCAACTTCACCAGTGTTCGGTGCCCTGGACGCAACTTCGGATTTTAGTGAATTAGCTTTGTCCTGGTGAATCTAAGCCTGGCAAAGTGTTGCGTTGTGAGCGAAGCCATCGCCATCGCTGGCGAATTTTCGGAGGTTAGTGAATTTGCCCCAATGAACCGTGATTGAAGACGTATGAAATCCTCAGTGATTTGTTTTTTAAAGTCTTTTTAAGCTTTTTAAGGATAAGCAGTCAGTTAAACAACTGATTTTTATTTATAATTTGAAATTGGTGAAGTAAAAAAGATAGGCCGGCCAAGTGCATAGATTGTTCTACTACACTGTGTTTTAGTACCAATAAAATCTATTTTAATTTATTTATACTATTTTATTAGTAAGGTGGCAAAGGTGGAAAAGGTCCCCACCTTTTTGGCATTAAGACTAGTGTAAGTAAATACAATCACTTGGGGGTGCCTAACATTTTGCACCCAGGGTCGGACTGGGGGACTTCGGGCCCACCGGGGCTATTGCCCCAGGGCCCTGATCCGGCTGCCGCTCCAGCGTGCTTTATCGTAGTAGTGCGCATGCGTGTGGCGCCACGTTTGTGCGCACGCAACAATACCTTTGTGCGCATGCGCAGATCCTCTATTCTACCGCGACCCCCGACAAAGTGGGGTCGCGCAGCCAAACTAAGTAGCGGATCTGGGCCGGCGGGGCCCACCGGGTTTTTTCCCGGTGTCCCGCCGGCCCAGTCCGACACTGTTTGCACCCCCAATTGGAAGAAGACTTTCCTTCTCCTTTAAATACACTAGGTTCTGCATTGTGTTTATTCTCTCTACTATCCCATAACAGTGATGGATTTTTGTAACCATTGTTTTGCCAGATTAATTGTGGCCACTGCTAAACTTTGGGACAATAGCTTATTTTGTAGTTTATCTAAATATTCATTGGGAAGAGCAAATACAGCTAGACAGATATCTTTCTGTATGGATTTATCAAATATGACATGTATAATTCTGAAAGTCTTCCCACAAAGCAGTTGCATGTGGTTTACTGCTTTTATATTATTCTGTAGTACTATTACTGATTGGTTATCCCAGTGGTATATCCTTTATTTTGGTATTGTAGTTGGAAGCAGCTGTTGTGACCTATGATATGGTACATCTCCTTCCAGTCTGTTCGGATACAGCCATACATGACCCCAAGAATACCCATTGAGACACAAATGTGAATCCTGACTCACAAGTTGTAACTAGGGTACTGTGGTTGCAGCTGCATGTCCTTTCAAATGACACACTTACTTTTAAATGCTGATGTGAGCATTAACTCTGACATTTGCTTGTGACTGTAACAACAATACTTCCAGTCTGTCTTGCTAGATGGGCTAGATTTGTAAATGAAGTGACGAGTAGCATATGTGATACTGCAGTCTGTTTTACTGAACCTTGCCTTGCTTTAGCAGCAGTTAGCAGTAAGTGCCTATTTACTGAATGGATGCAACCGATTTGAGGTGACTGAAAAGGCATGGGCATTTGGAAAGAACATGGAAGGCATAGAGAAGGAATGGGAATGAGGGAATGAAAAGGGAGGTGATTTTGAAAGAAATGTGGACAATACAGAGACTTGGGGAGGATGCAGAGAGGGTATAGAGATAGGGGAATGTGAGGAGTACGCAGAAAGAACATGGTTATTGGGGAAGGAATAGAGATGGCAAAGGGGCAGGGAAGGAGGAAAGTGGCTGTATAAAGGGTGTATTGCATTGACATGGGAATCATATAATTAAACAAAGCTAAATTTCAGGAAGGACTCCACCAATGTTGGGTCCCACAGCAATCTGACCATCTTGAAGCATGATAAAATGTAAAATATGCTCTTATTGGTCGGTAAAGGGGCAATGATTAGGTATGAGTGGAACTTGGCTGTCAACTCACCTCTAACTCCTTGAATAATCTTCTTGTGGGGATGGCACATGGAGCACTTTGTTTTCCGAAGTGTCCTCACAAGGTAACTTCAGGTGACTTCGAAAAGCCGAAAGCGATCCGAGTGCCATCCCGCCAGCGATTCACATTCAAGATTCACATTCAAATTTGGGGAGATTAGTTGCCCCGAAGAAGAGGCTATTTATCGCAGGGCGACTAAATCTCCCCGAATCTGACCGTGTGTCTCTGCCCTAACACAGAACTGACTTCTGCTACATTGTTTCTCAGTACAATGTCTATTATTGGACAATTGCTTAGAGTTACATTTTCTTCCATTTGTTGTAGATTTCTGGGTGCATGGCATGGATATATTATACTATATGGAAGCAGGCATACAGGTTGCTGGCCAGAAGGCAGTACAGAGCCAGAGAGAAGAGGCAATTGTTGGGGAAGGCTACTGAGTCACAAAGTTGCTTGTGTTGGCTGATTTGAGTTTGCACTGTATCCTCACATAAACCTGTAGCGTTTGTCACTGTGTTGTCTTCAATATACTGTCCTGAACTGTGTCAGCCCCCCCTATCCTGCGCCTGGTCAGGTATTCCTCCCCACCCCCAGTGATGGTGCAGTCCAGAGCCAGTTTGGTGTAGGCCTGAGGGGGATAGGCGGTGCCTCGCTCTGTTGCTGCTGCTGCTTCCTCCTCCTCCTCCAAGTGTCCGGGTGCAGACAAGTTCCTATCCCATCTCGCAACTCGAAGTAAGCGTTCGGTTCCTGTCCCCCTCTGTTACAGCTGTCACGCTCCGTTGGTTTATTGTCGGTTTCCATTGCAGGAAATGGGACAGGAGCCATGCTTTAGCTCTAAGCCCACTGCCGGGGTCGCGGACTACTGAAAGAAGTCCCCGTCTGTTCTGAGCTTAGAGTGCGGCCGCCTCTGCTTGATGATGGATTCTGCGGTGATGCGGCCGAGCGCGGATATCCTCCGCAAGAACCCGCAGCACGACTACGAACTCATCCAACGGGTTGGCAGCGGCACCTATGGGGATGTATATAAGGTAATCAGTAGTTGTCTCTCATCAGTATAATTGGCATTTTCACTTGTTACTAAATCATCTGGGACATTTATAACCTCATGTCTGTCTGGTCGCACTGTGACAAAAAAGCACCCATAATACATTGGGGCTCATTTATCAACACTGGGCAAATTTGCCCATGGGCAGTTACCTATAGCAACCAATCAGTGATTAGCTTTTTGAAGCCAGCTGAATGTAGAACAATGAATGCAGCAATTTGATTGGTTGCCATGGGTTACTGCCCATGGGCAAATTTGCCCAGTGTTGATAAATGACTCCCACTGTGTTTGGAAATCCTGCTTATACACAACACCAAACTTCTTTACTCTATTAAAGGAGAAGGAAAGGATAGGTCTATATAAATACACCAGTAATCTCTCAAAATAGTGCTGTTCTGAGTCCTCTGTCAAAAGAAACCACATTTCCTACTTCTATTGTGTTCGCATGGGCTTCTGTATCAGACTTCTAGGGCTTGAGCATGCTGAGTTTGCTCCTCTATCCCCCTCCCCTCTCTGTTGTAATGTCAGCCCAGAGCGATGAGTGAGCAGGGAGAGACTCGGGCAGGAAGTCATGTCACAACAAGCTAATATGGCAGCTGCTATCCTAAACAAACAAGAGTTTTTAGAGCTGTCTACTCAGGTATGGTAAAGCATTCCGTAGAATAAATATAGTGTTATAGCTTGCACTATTGTGGTTATTCTATTGCTAATAAACTGCTTGGTAGCCTTCCTTCTCCTTTAACTTATAATGAGGCGATCCTATTATGTGCAGAAATGATAAGCAGTTTGCTCCAGATGTCAAAGCACATGAACTTACTGCGGTGGTAAAGATATAGGGAGTTGCAGTTCAGGGAGTTGCAGTGGAGTGAAGAAGGTTGCCTTTCCTACATTAAAGTGATACTGTCTTGGGAATTTTTTTTTTTAAAACGCATCTGCTCAAGCAGAATTGTGCACTGAAATCCGTTTCTCAAAAGAGCAAACAGATTTTGTTATATTTAATTTAGAAATGTGACATGGAGCTAGACATATTGTCAGTTTCCCAGCTGCCCCCAGTCATGTGACTTGTGTGCTAATAAACTTCAGTCACTCTTTACTGCTGTACTGTAAATTGGACTAACAGCAGCCTAACAGCAGAACAATGGGAAGGTAATGAGATAGCTGTCACCAAACGAGCAGATCTCTCACCGATATGCCCACATTGAATTGTGCGTTATCGGGCTGATCATAATGGATCCGATGGGATTTTTTAACCTGCCCGATAGATATCGGTTGGGGACGCTCTTCAGATTGCCCCACACTGGCCAATAAGCTGCTGACTCGGTCTCTTGGCAGCTTTTATCAGCCTGTGTATGGGGAACTTAACACAAGATAAGAACTGTCTGGTAGATCTAAGAACAGCACTCAATAGTAAAAAGCCAGGTCCCACTGCGTCACATTCAGTTACATTGAGTAGGAGAAACATCAGCCTGCCAGAAAGCAGTTCCATTCTAAAGTGTTGGCTCTTTCTGAAAGCACATGACCAGGCAAAATTACATGAGATGGCTGGCTACACACCAATATTACAACTTAAAAAAAATACACTTGCTGGTTCAGGAATAACATTTTATATTGTACAGTGAATTATTTGCAGTGAAAGTGTAATTTAGAAATAAAAAAATATATCATAAAAATCATGACAGAATCCCTTTAACAACAATGTTTCACCTGAGTGTCACTACTACAGTGTGTGAACATTCTGTCTGTTCACTCCCTAAAGCTGGCCATAAATGTAAAGATTTTTAAAAGATCCGATCGTCATCGTGAGACCACGATTATCTCGAACGTACGAATTGTCCTTCAACTAAAAAGACCATTTGCCAGGAAAACAAAGGGGAGCTGCCTGCTTGGCCCTGCAAACATAGATAGATTGCACTGGGGCCGATAAAGATTTTTTAACCTGGCCGATCAATTTTCTGACAGATGTGGGCCGAAAAATCGTAAAATGTACGATCGTTCAAATCCCACTAACTTCACGATAATTTCGAAGGATTAGTCAGACTTCGCTAAAATCGGTCGTTCATCAAGAAAAATCATTGCGTCTATGTGGAGCTTTAGTGTATGATATCTGATCAGTTCCTACTTTCCTGCTACCTAATGTAATTATGCATGTATATTTAGTGAAGCAGGTTTAGTATCTTAAACTTCTGGTAAATAGTGTGTCTGGACTCATGCCGTATAATTGCATCCTGGTTTGTTTGCCCAGGCTGTGCTCCAGTCATCTAGATATCCATGCAATATGACCACACAAGTGGATTTTCAAATTCCATCCAGTGGCAATGCTCTTTCTGTATTTCTAAATCTGCTAATGAATTGCTAAAACATGTTTTGGTTTGCCTGTTTAGCCATAGGCTAAATGGCCAAATTGTTTTCAATTTGCAGCAAGAGAGGACACACACACACTCCACCACACCTACATAGGCTGTGGTTTAGGTTATAACTCACACACAATCCCGGTTTAGGTTATAATGTATAACTCCTCAGTGAGAGTATTTCAAGTGAGGCTGCAGTGTTTAATAATGTTTTTATTTCCTGTAGTTTAGTCAAAGACATTAAATATGCCTACCATTGACTGGTAAATAAAGCACAAATGACTGCTTATTCGAACTATCTGTGTGACAGTATTTATTGAACAGTTCTCAGATAACAAGAAGGCATTTCACTTTGTGCTTTGCAGATCTTTTGTTTGTGTTGTAACAATATGATTCATTATTTCTCTGCCTTGTTTAGTGACATTGTGAGCCAGTTTGGTTGGATCATGTTGAGATCTGCCGTTCTCAAGTTGCATATGTATCTAATCTAGTGATACCTTTGGGATATAGGGCACAACTTTTGTCTCATAGAACATTATTAGATGATCAAGGCTTTGCTGAACTGTTTTATGCTGGCTTCACACATGCTAGTTTGATGTCCGACGAACAATCATGCTTTGCAATCTCCTACAACTAACCATTTAGATTAAATAAAGTAGTAAAAAGAACAAAGACAATGTTCTATTAATGCACAGATCACAATCGTACGAATGTTATGTCAGACAAGTACTAGTGACAGTCATCCATTGATATCGTCAGATAGGCACTACATGCAGCAATATCATCATTAGCCAACAGAAATCTTCGAATCTCAGATCAACGAAACGGCGGATTGCCACAGTACGAAAAATCTCTGGACAATTAGGGTCACATTTACTAAGCTCGAGTGAAGGATTCGAAGTAAAATTTTGAAGGTTTTTTTGGGGTACTTCGACCATCGAATTGGCTACTTCAACTTTCGACTGCGACTTCGAATCGAACGATTCAAACTAAAAATCATTCGACCATTCGATAGTCAAAGTACTGTCTCTTTAAAAACTTTGACTACCTACTTCGGCACTTTAAACCTACCGAGCATCAATGACCTTCCCCATAAGCTTTCTAAGCTTTTTTTTGATCGAAGGAAAATCGTTCAATCGATGGATTAAAATTGTTCGATCGAACGATTTTTCGTTCGATCTAAGTATTTGCAGTAAATCCTTCGACTTCGATGTTCAAAGTCGAAGGATTTTACTTCGATGGTCGAATATGGAGGGTTAATTAACCCTCAATATTCGACCCTTAGTAAATGTGGTAGTTTCCTCGACTTTATCTCTGCGTCTGTGGTCAGCTTTAGACTGAGTTTGAAGCAGAAATAGCACTAATTTGTAGTGGTTTAGAGACATTTAATATAAGGCACTTATGGGGTTATGTAACACATGGTACTAAGTTTGTCATGGGGCAGTAATCCATAGCAATCAATCAGCAGGTAGAATTTACCAGTCACCTGTTTAAATGCAAGCATTTTATTGGTTGCCATGGGTTAATGCTCCTGTGCAAACTTAGTGCCTTATATTACATATGGGGGTAAGTTTAGCAACCAATAAGATGTTTGCATTTAAACAGTTGACCAGTAAATTCTGCCTGCTGATTGGTTGCTATAGGTTACTGCACATGGGCAATCTAAATGTGGCCATACACAGGCCAATAAAAGCTGCTGATTCAGTGAAACCTGTAGTCTATGGCCCTTATATTGTCCTATTTTGCTTGTATACTTCAAGGATAATGTATTATGGTTAAAACCAGTTTTACCTTAAGAAAATATATCTTTCAAAGAACTGAATTTTTATGATGCCATACAAAATCGCAGGGATTATGTCTTCAAAACTTAAATTATGGTTTTGGTACTTTTTTAGGCTAAACGTGTGCTGTTTACTTTTTTCAAGTGCAGGGTGATTTCATAAGAATTATGACATATTTGAATCAGTACTCAAGAGGCCTTGGAGTTCATTTGTAGCTCATCTTGGTGCAAGTCAAAGTAATATAAAATAGAGCGGTGAAATGGTTTTGCACATTGTTTTTATATGGAGTCTTTGTGAGATGGGTAGCAGTGAATAATAATGTAAAACACACATTAGATCCCCTCATCCTAAATTGCTTTAGAGTAAAGCTTCCGATAGACGCGACACTTCTTGCCGAACGACGATTTTAGGGAAGCCCGACCAATCCTTCGAAATTATCGTGCGGTAAGTGGTATTCGAACAATCGTACATCTTATGATTTTTCGACCGACATCTGTCGGGAAATTGATCGGCCAGGTCAAAAAATCTTTG
The DNA here is from genome assembly GCA_038501925.1 of Xenopus petersii. Taxonomy (NCBI): domain Eukaryota; kingdom Metazoa; phylum Chordata; class Amphibia; order Anura; family Pipidae; genus Xenopus; species Xenopus petersii. Next base: position 92,781,131 of record CM076687.1, on the reverse strand, counting down.
TCGGCCCCAGTGCAATCTATCTATGTTTGCAGGGCCAAGCAGGCAGCTCCCCTTTGTTTTCCTGGTAAATTGGTCTTTTTAGTTGATGGTAAATTCGTACGATGGTTCTGAGAAGATCGTGGTCTCACGATCACCATCTGATCTTTTAAAAATCTCAACATCTATGGCCAGCTTAAAGCTGGCCACAGACGCAAAAATCCAATTGTACAAATCTCTCGACCTGCCACTAACCATTCAGATCAAAGTCTTACCACTCCGACCAAATAAAGTAGTTAAAGAACAGATCAGCCGATGTTCTGCCCCTGACAGCAATCGTACGATAGACAATACACGCAGAGATATTACCCGCAGCCGACAGAAATTTACTAACCTGTCCGATCGACCAAACGACCGATCTCTGCCGGACGAAAAATGTGGGGACTCTCCACACACATTCCGAAAATCGTACAAATCCTTGATTTATACGTTGAGATCTTTTTGTCTATGGCCAGCCTTAGAATCCTACTCTTTTGATATAATAACGGTTAAAATGAGGCTTGTCAAGTTCATGCTAGAAAGAACTCTAATGCATGTTTTGCTTTTTAATAAATGTCAGACAACAGTGAGTTATATTATCTTTGTTGCCAGTATTCCAGTGAACTGACATTCCAGAATACATTACATTCTAATAAGTTCATAATGTGAAACCTGGAAGCTATTGCCCTTATATTTTTCCTATTCATCTATACTTCAGGGATAATATATTATGGTCAAAACCCATGTTACCTTAAGACTTTTGCTATTGTGATATAAATATAATAAATAGCATGTCACCTTTAGGGTGCCACAGAAACTAATGTACCAAAAGCTGTTTTTTTTTCTTTTACATTTCCATTGGATTATTCCATTATTCCATTGCACAGTTCAGCAGAGTATTTCTGTAGTTACTGTCAAGCTTCTGGAATGCTGCAAAACAGCTAAATATTTATTTTATCTTTTTTTAAACGCATCTTAAAGGAGAAGGAAAGGTTAAAACTAAGTAAGCCTTATCAGAAAGGTCCATCTAAATATACCAGTAAACCCCCAAAGTAATGTTGCTCTGAGTCCCCTGTCAAATGAAAGACTGCATTTCTTTCCTTCTATTGTGTACTCATGGGCTTCTGTATCAGACTTCCTGCCTTCATCTTAAACCTCATTGCCCTGGGCAAGAGCATGCTCAGTTTGCGCCTCTTCCCCCACCCCTCCCTTCTCTACTGTAATCTGAGCCCAGAGCAGGGAGAGTCTCAGGCAGGAAGTGATGTCACACCACATTAATACTGCGGCTCCTATTCTAAACAAACAGAGAGTTTCTAGAGCTTTTTACTCAGGTATGGTAAAGCATTCGACAGAATAAATATAGCATTCTAGCTTGCACTATTGCAGCTAATCTATTGGCAATAAAATGCCTCCGTAGCTTTCCTTCTCCTTTAAAGGGGAATAAAAAAAAAAAACTCATGAAAATGCATAATGAAAGACATTTTCAGTGAGAAAAATACGTTGTAATTGCTGTTTATTAGATACATTGCCTGTACTCTGACATACTCGAGAAGAAGCATACAAAGCTTTGCAGCAATTGGAATATTGGCTAGAGGAAGGCTACATTTTGATACAATGTTGAACAGTCAGGACAAGCCAATGTGAAGAAAGAATTGGCCAGACAGATACTACTTTTAGTAGCTGTAACATTTTGAATATCCATAAGGACTGAATATCTGTGGAGAAAACAGCAATACTGTGGCAAACTGCCCAGGGTAGATTTGAGGCCAGTTTCTGCCTCCAGTATGCAGTGACATGCAGATGTATTCCTCTGCCATTGCTTGCAGACAAGGATTGGTTTAGTGCAGGGGTCCCCAACCTTTTTTACATGTGAGCCACATTCAAAAATAAAAATAGTTGGGGAGCAACACAGGAATGCAAAAACTGCCAAATAAGGGCTGTGATTGGCTATTCGGTAGCCCCTATGTGGTCAGCCTACAGGAGGCTCTGTTTGGCAGTACACATGGTTTTTATACAACCAAAATTTGCCTCCAAGCACAGAATTCAAAAATAAGCTCCTGCTTTGAGGCCACTGGGAGCAACATTCAAGAGATTGGTGAGCAACATGTTGCTGGTGAGCTACTGGTTGGGGATCACTGGTTTACTGTGTCATTGGCTGTTTCTCCGCTAGGTGAGACAACACCTTTTGTGATATATCCCTTACATTAGTGACACTGTTATAATATTTACTGAAAGTTGATTAAAGGGTACTTATAACGTCCCCCAATAGGTTTCACTTCTTGCTCTTCTAATTGTGATGAAACAAAAGAAAGTTGCCGGTGCCCCTACATATTGGGCAAATACCATCAATAATTGGTCTGTGTATGGCCAACAATTAGAATGACATTAATTCATTATGCATTAGTATCTCATATGAATGGAGTACACAGCGTTGATTCATGCCTTTATGCGCTTGAGGCAGCCTTCCGTTGCCGTCCCGTTGCCTCACGGCGCTCACATTTTCTGCGCTGGAGGGGGTCGGGCGCTGCACAACGCTAGTGCAGAGAGCGCAATTGCGCTCTCTGCACTAGAAGAGCCGAATTTACGGGTTGAAAACAGGAAATTTGGCTCTTAGTTACCAGGAGCGGCATTTTTGCTGCCCCTGGTAACCAGGGGGGCGCTGCCGCCTGAGGCGAGTGGATCAACTCTCTTCTTTGGTGGAGCGCCCCTGGGAGTACACCTTGAAATGCAGCATGAATGCTTCATAACATAGGTAGCATTGCATTTTCTTTTTTAGCTCTTTCTTTCATTAGAAAGGATATGTGCTAGTGGCCTAGACATAAGGGTTAACGTAATCCCCTATAATACATTTCGTCACAGTGTCAGAAGGAAATCTCGCATCTTGTACCAATAAAACAAGAAAATTATATTAAAGGGAATTTATCTCAATATTTTCTGCTACAAACTCCAATCAAATCTGCTCGGGTTTTTTACACTTATTTATTGTTACATTTTCCCAAAAAATTTGCTTTGTGAGGAAAAAAAATCTGATTTTCATGATTTTTTCGGATTTTTGCATCCGGTTTTCACTATTTTTTTTGGAACTTTCACCCGAAAACTTCGGGGTATTGCACATAACCCAGTGCACATCAAAAAAAAATCATTGGGACTTCTCCCATTGACTTATATGCAACCTCGACAGGTCTGAGATGCCAGATTTTCAGATTTGGACTTTTCCATCCTGTGGGTTTAATAAATTCCAAAAAATTCGTAATTTTTTTAAAAGTCAGATTTTATAAAAAAAAAAAATCACAAATTTTTCGTGATTTTTGCATTCGGAGTTTAGTAAATAACCCCCTAAGGGAGATTTGTGATTACAATTACAAGTCCCACATATTGAGGTATTGGAGTACAGCTTCTAACTTTTTCAGCCAGTTAGAAAAGAATCCAACCTTTTGCTTATATATCATAGTTTATTATATTTAATAATGTCACAGAGAATAGCTTGAGCCTGCAGGTTAAACCAGGTTCCTGTGGCTGACAGCCTTAAACATCGCTTGTAACACCATTGTTCCTTTCCTTCTCATAATTATAGGACTTGTCGATGGCAGTGAACCACAATGTAGATAAAAACCGAACTTGAAACATTCATAGTACAATGTTTTGTGGTGTCTGTGTTATTTTGAACTCATGCCTCTTTGCGGTTTGCACTATTGCGTAGCTCACAAATGGCATAAAGGTATATTTTGCTTTACGTTAAAATAATACTGCTAGTTTTGAATAATGATATCCAGTAATGTACAGAATATGGAAGCAGATCTGACTTAAAACGGATCTACAGGACCAAAGGAATTCAGTTAAAAAACAATTTTTTTTGTAGAAAAGTTAAAAGTATATTAGCATCTCCATCTTAACTTTTCTACAAATAAAATAGTTTTTTAACTGAATTCCTTTGGTCCTGTGGATCCGTTTGAGTGCCGGTCAGCTCTGCTTCCATATTAGTTGCTGTACCGCTCCCTAATGCTGGGGGTCTGGGGCTGGTGCACCCGGACCACTTTCACTGTTCGGTGAGTCACTTTATAGCTCATTCTGGAGCACCTTGTTTTTCTTCTATTTAAATCCAGTAATGTACCCCTATATGTTACAGGACTGGTGAACATCTAAAATACCATAGAGCTATGAGTTACTATAAAGCAGGCATTTCTATTTCACTAAACATGTCATTATTGAGCAATGAAGTGATAATAAAGTAAGATATGAAATGGCGACAATTGCTTTTACTGTTATAAGTCTGTTGTGTTTGCATCATAGCAAGACCTACCAGTTAATGTTCCAGTGCCTCTTTTACCTTTTATAAAGTGATGGGATATGAGACTTTAAATGAGAGTAACAGATGGGATATGGACTTTAAAATGTGCTGTGCAACTCATGAATTACTTGGCATCATCTTCCCACTTATTATTGTTGGCGTTGTCAAACAAGTTTGGTTTCATAATTATGCAGTGGAAAAGAAGCCATACCCAGCCTCTCTGGAAATTAACCCATTCCATGGAAAGGCCACTTTTCTGTATTTCATACTGTTTACTACCTGCCAAAGCTATAAATATCTTTCATGCTTTTTTTTTCAGTGTTTGTGCCCAGCTCTAACCATTTTAGTAAGCTGCAGTTTGGAAAGTGCAGTATTACAAACACGCTTACATTCCTTTCAGGTACAGATTTTAAATGCTGCTACAAAAAACTGTTCAGAGATAACATTTTGTAGATTTCATGCAGAAATCTAATTGTGTACAGGTATTTCATATATTTTGTGTTTTTATTTTATTTAATATAGGGCTTGCACTTTATACTGGAATATTATTTTAAAAATCTAGCTTTGAACTTTAAAGATTCCTTACTGTTCCTTTAAGGTGACTGTATAATTCCAATCATGGATAAGCATATGTAGAAGCTACTTAGAGCTAGGCTGCCAGTAAGTTTTTTTCTTTAATATCCTTACTTAGCACTTCTTTGCTAATTTTATTCAGATTTCTACCCAACTTATAGCAAACCTTTACAATTTAGTGTCTGCAGCAGTGCTTTGCAGACTTTTTTTTTAGGTCCAAAATTGGGGCAGGGTTTGTTATTACCTTATATTTACAGAAATATGTATGAAACATTGTTGTTCACCCTACTAAGTTGACTCTAACTAGTATGGTTTTTAGTTTCTCACCCTGCATTGCCATGTACAACACAAATGAAATATTTTGTTTCATGCTAAAATATGCTTTTAAAGTAACAGAAACACAAAACAATTAAAGTGTTTTAAAGTAAAATAATATGACATTGCTTGGCACTGGTGAAACTGGTATGTTTACTTCAGAAACTCTACTAAAGTCTATATAAACAAGCTGCTGTGTAGTCATGGGGCAGCCATTAAAGTTGGGGAAAAAAGGAGAAAAGACACAGGATACATAGCAGATAACAGATAAGCTCTGTAGTATAAAAGGGATTCTTAGGAACTTATCTGTTATTTACTATGTATCCTGTGCTTGAATGGCTGTCCCCATGGCTACACAGCAGCTTGTTTATATGAAGTATGGTTGTGTTTCTAAAACAAACACACCCGTTTTAACAGTGCAGAGCACCAGAAGATTTTGTTATTCCTTTAAAACGTTTTCATTTTTTGGTGTTACTGTTCCTTTAAATTGTATAAACTGCCATATGTTTGCAAAGTGGTGCCCATTAATCTATTTTTCATGCAGTACAAGAATCGATCAGTTCATGGTTTGGCCACATTTGAAAATTGAATCTGCTGATTAGTGTGAAGAGCTGCAGCCTTTTATTACCCACAGTTCCATTTTGTTCAGACTATTGGCATACCTCCCAACTGTCCCTTTTTCGGAGGGACAGTCCCTCTTTTGACAGCTCAACCCGCAGTCCCTCATTTGTACTGGAAAGTCCCTCTTTTCTCTGCACTGAACAGCCAGAGTTTTTCTCACTTAATTGGCTTTTAGCAGAGAGCCCAGAACAGCTAACAGGTGCAAATAAGATACTTTGTAACAATTTTGAGACACTAAAACACAGTTTAGATAAGGAGAAATATTTTCAAACTTTAATAACCTGCCAAATTTTGTACAACAAACATGGTAATTAGGGGGTGTGGCCACAGAAAGGGGTGTGGTCAAAAAATTGCTGCGCTACATGTGGAAAAAAAATTTTTGTCCCTCTTTTTACTTCCAAAATGTTGGGAGGTATGTATTGGCCAATAGAACAATAGCCAGGAGTCCAATCAGTCAAATGTTGTGCAGGGTCACTGTGTCTATGGCTGCTGTTAATTGAACTAAAATCAAACCTTTAGGGTCAGGGCACACAGGCAGATTCTGGTACTTGTACAAACCCCTTATTTGGCACACAGGCAGTTCGGGGAGATTAGCCGCCCGGCAACAAAACTCATCTTCTTCGGGGCGACTAATCTCCCCGAATTGCCTCCCCTTCCTTCCCGCTGTAGTAGTAAACAGAATGAAATACAGAAAAGTGGCCTTTCCATGGAATGGGTTAATTTCCAGGGTGGCTGGGTATGGCTTCTTTTCCACTGAGCTAAAATCAAACCTTTAGGGTCAGGGCACACAGGTAGAGTCGGGGAGATTAGCCGCCCAGTGACAAAATTCCTCTTCTTCGGGGCGACTAATCTCCCTGAACTGCATCCCCTGCCTTCCCGTCGGCTAAAATGTAAATCACCAGCGTAATGGCACTCGGATCGATTTGTTTTCTGAAGTCGCCCAAAGTTTCCTCGTGAGGCAACATTCTGAAGACTAATCGCTCCGAGTGCCATCCCGCTGGCGATTTACATTTTAGCCGACGGGAAGGCAGGGGAGGCACTTTGGGGAGATTAGTCGCCCCGAAGAAGAGGAGTTTTGTCACCGGGCGACTAATCTCCCTGAATCTGCCTGTGTGCCCTGACCCTTAAAAACATTTGGCCTTAAAACACTGGGCACCAGAAGGCAGCAATATTTTTGTCTGGGGATACAATTCTGAGGGGATTTTCCTCAAATGTAAAACTACAAATTAAAGTTCAAGTTTGTTTAATTACATTGAATAGTAATTTGGCTGCATCCAGAAAGTATGGATTTTGGTGCTTAATTATTTATATTGTAGTTTTTCTTAAGAATTTACATATAGATCTGCTTGTCTTGGCCACACACTGTGCCACATCAGTCTGATCCTTTTGGTTTCTTAAAGGAGTGGTTCACCTCTAAATTAACTAGTATGTCGTGGAATGGCCAATTCTAAGCAACTTTTCAATTGGTCTTCATCATTTATTTTTTTTATAGTTTTTTAATTATTTACCTTTTTCTTCTGAATCTTTCCAGCTTTGAAATAAAAACAAATGCTCTCTAAAGCTACACATTGTTATTCAAACTTTTTATCACTTTTCTTTCTATTCAGGTGCTCTCCTATTCATATTCCTTCCTCTTATTCAAATCAATGCAAGGCTGCTAAGGTAATATTGACCCTAGCTACTAGATTGCTGAACTTGCAAACCGAAGGGCTGCTGAATAAAAAGCTAAATAACTCAAACACCACAAATAATAAGAAACAAAAGCCAATTGCAAATTGTCTCAGAATATCACTTTCTACATCATACTAATAGTTAACTTGAAGGCCAACAACCCCTTTAAATAAAATATGTATCAACTATATGACTTGTCATGTCTGTATTACATTCTTAGAAATGTTTAAGTTGAGCACCCAGAAATGCATGAGTGTTACAAATTACTGTGGCTGTCACAGCATGTCGAGGTCTCCAGGGAATTATTCACTTACACCTGGCAACCAGCAGGTGTGAGATTTTTTATTTACTTATTTTAGTTTGGGTTCATTATTACATGCACTTCTGACTTTGCCTGTCGGAATTATGGGAGGTTACTTTCAGCGACCACTAAAACATTGCAGTATGATCGTTTTGTCATTTGCTTTTTACATTTCTTTAATGGGTATATCATACCAAGTATGCATGGCTTTCTGATGTTATAAAGAAAAGTGCAAAATGATTAATACTTTTTTAATTACGTGAAAAAAAGAAAAGTTTTCCTTGTATGGATATCTGCTGTATTTATACTTTTAAAAAGTTATTTAAACTTTAGATTAAAAGGATACTGTCATGGAAAAACATGTTTTTTTTCCATTTCTCAAAAGAGCAAACAGATTTTTTTATATCCAGTTTTAAAATCTGACATGGAGCTAGACATTTAGTCATTTTCCCAGCTGCCCAAGTCATGTGACTTGTGCCTGCACTTTAGGATGGAATTACTTTCTGGCAGGCTGTTATTTCTCCTATGTAACTGAATCAGTCTCAGTGGTACTTGGCTTTTACTATTTAGTGCTGTTCTTAGATCTTCCAGGGAGCTGTTATCTTGTGTTAGGGAGCTGCTATCTTGGTACCTTCCCACTGTTTTGCTGCTGGGGGGGGGGGAGGGGGTGATATCACTCCAACTTGTAGTACAGCAGCAAAGCTCCCCATAGACGCGACAATTCTTCTTGCCGAACAACCGATTTTAGAGAAGTCTGACCAATCCTTCGACATCTGAAGAGGAAATTGATCGGCCAGGTCAAAAAATCTTTGTCGGCCCCAGTTAAATCTATCTATGTTTGCAGGGCCAAGCAGGCAGCTCCCCTTTGTTTTCCTGGCAAATTGGTCTTTTTAATTGATGGTCAATTCGCACGATCGTTCCGAGAAAATCGTGGTCTCACGATGAGGATCGGATCTTTTAAAAATCTCAACATCTATGGCCAGCTTAAGGAGTGATTAAAGTTTATCAGCGCACAAGTCACATGACTGGAGGCAGCTGGGAAATTGACAATATGTCTAGCCTCATGTCAGATTTCAAAATTGAATATGACAAAATCTGTTTGCTCTTTTGAAAAATGGATTTTAGTGCAGAATTCTGCTGGGGCAGCACTATTAACAGATGCATTTTGAAAAAAAATGTTTTCCCATGACAGTATCCCTTTAAGGATGTTTTGGTCATTAAACAGCTAAAATGTTACATTTATTACAAGCTTTACTTTGAACTTATTACAGGAGCGTGCCATCTTTTTCAGTATCTTTGCATGGATTGCTCCATTTGGAAACACAAACTAGACAGGACTGGAAGCTTTATGAGCTCAGAGAATATAGTTTTGTAAAGTCTTGCCCAGTTCTTCTACAGTTCCTCAGAATAATGGAGCCAGGCAGTGCATTCTACTAAATGATCTTTGCTAAACAGATTCTTCCAGAATACAGTATGTTCTCTGTGTTGCTGACAATAAGAAAAGTTCAATCCCAACCCCCATTCATGCAAACAAAACAGCTACTTATGTGCAGGCCATTGCATGGACTTTATCACTTGAATACAGATTTTAGCAAAGAAATGATTGGGTGGACATTTTTGCATGATTTTCTGATGCTTGAGCCAGTGCTGGCCCTGTTTAATAATGTGCTGCATAATTATTTAGGCTCAAATTGCATTACTTTGCATTATTTAGCACTGCCACACAATACATTGTAGTATCTTGACATAGCCTCTTTGATTTTCTTAAAGGAGATGTTTGCCTTCCAATCGTTATATTCAATTTATACCCTTCTAGTTCTTTGCAATTTTTCGTGTTTTTTCAGTTACTTTCCTTTTTAGTCTGCAGTTCCCCATTCTGGAATTTCAGCAGCTATGTGGTTGCTGGGCTGTTGTTTATCTTAGTTGCTAGGAATGGGGCATTTAATAACATACTTAAAGGTGAACCGCCCCTTTAGTGGATTGTCTTAACATGCCAATTTTAAGTTGATAAAATTGTATGGATGTGTAAATATTGAATGCAAAGAACAAATCTTTTTTTTTTACTTTGTTAGGCTTGGCAGGATGGTATATGGAGAGTGTATGGAGAGTATGCAGATTTATGGGGCAAAATTGCCATACTCATTAAAGGACAAGGAAAGTTAAACTAAAGAAGTAGCTAGAAATCTTGTACATTATGTTTTGGGTTTCTGTACCAGCCACGGGCAACCAAAGCCCTTTAGCAGTAAAGATCTGTGTCTCCAAAGATGCCCCAGTAGCTCCCCATCTTTTTCTGCTTATTCAATGCACATGCTCTATGCTGCTGTCACTTACTGAGCTTAGAGACCCACTCACAATATACAGTACACATAGAATAGAAATGTCACAATATAAGGCTGATTAGTAATTAACATGGATAATTACTACATGGCAGCACATAAACCAGTGTAATTAGCATCAGAATTTAATAATCAGTCCTGTAGCATAAGCTTATATGATAGGCCAACCTCATTTTCTGTTTGATAATTTGCGACAACCCCTAAGCTTAGCTTCTCAACAGCTGCTCAGAGCCCACTGAGCATGTGAGTGTCACAGACACTTTCCAAGATGGTGACGCCCTGTGACAAGTTAGAATTCCTGGATCATTGCTGCTATTTTGATGCTGAAAATTTAGGCTGGTTAAATATGTTCAGTATATAAAACATGGCATTGTTAGTCCTATTCATTTTTAGGGTTTAGTTCTCCTTTAGGTCTCATTGCCCTAACTAGAAGTGATGTTGAGCAGTTTATGGGAGGATGTCTGTTATACATTGGGGAGAAGGTGAACTCTGTGGCTGTATTGGATGTTCTGAACCAGATTTTCCTGGGGTTTAGCTTTCTTTAAAAAGATTGTTCACCTTCAAACATTTTTTTCACTTCAGTGGGTTTCAAATTGTTCACCAAAAAAAAGACTCGGAATAGAATTCAATTCAAATTCGACCAAACTCAAGTTTTTTTTCAGAAAAAAACGTTAATGTCAGGAAGACTACAAACCTCTCCAAATTGGTCACTGGACCTCTCCCATTGACTTATACAGGCATTCTCTGGTTTTAGGTGGAGAATAGTCAAATTCAAAATCTTAAAGGGTCAAAGTATGAATCTTGAAAATTGAATTAGAATTTTTTTTTTAAAAAACTCAAATCGAGTTTGGATACTTCCCTAGTCAAATTTGACAGTTTTGACATAAAAAAATTCTAAAATCGAATTTGAATTTTCAATTCAACCCTTATTAAATCTGCCCCTAATTCAGAATCTGCTCCTGGTTTACTGAGCTGCTAGACTGAGATACCAGAGACATTAAAGGGATACTGTCATGGGAAAAAACATTTTTTTCAAAATGAATCGGTTAATAGTGTTGCTCCAGCAGAATTTTGCGCTGAAATCCATTTCTCAAAAGAGCAAACAGATTTTTTTATATTCAATTTTGAAATCTGACATGGGGCTAGACATATTGTCAATTTCCCAGCTGCCCCAAGTCATGTGACTTGTGCTCTGATAAACTTCAATCACTCTTTACTGCTGTACTGCAAGTTGGAGTGATATCACCCCCTCCCTTTCCCCCCCAGCAGCCAAACAAAAGAACAATGGTAAGGTAACCAGATAGCAGCTCCCTAACAAGAGATAACAGCTGCCTGGTAGATCTAAGAACAATACTCAATAGTAAAAACCCATGTCCCACTGAGACTACATTGAGTAGGAAAAACAGCAGCCTGCCAGAAAGAATTTCTCTCCTACAGTGCAGGCACAAGTCACATGACCAGGGGCAGCTGGGAAATTGACAAAATGTCTAGCTCCACGTTAGATTTCAAAATTGAATAAAAAAAAATCTTTTTGCTCTTTCGAGAAATGGATTTCAGTGCAGAATTCTTCTAGAGTAGCACTTTTAACTGATGCGTTTTGAAAAAAACATGTTTTCCGATGACAGGATCCCTTTAAACTTTAAACTTAATGATGGAAAAAAGATTTAAAAAAAAAAATGAAAAAGCAACTGAAAAAAGTTTTGTATCTGGAGAACAATCTGAAAATGACTCAACTGTAAAATGTGTTTGGAAGGTGAACAACCCCTTTAAAAGATGGGTTTATGTATATTGATGCAATAAGTTACACAATGCTTAACAATGTCTGTTCTAATTTAACAGAGGCTATACTGTAAGTTCTGTACAGAGATGTACAGAGATTCTGTGTGTTTCATTGTTGATTGTTTTGAATGTCAGGGTTAAGCAAAGTTTGAAGGAATAGCTAATGAATAGCTAATGAAATGAGGAAATAAGTCACATAGAACAACATGGTTTCACTCCACTCATGTATTTTCACTGGCAGAGAAACACCTGTGGCTACTGGGCTGCTTCCCATAGATAAAGTAATCTTTTCTAAATGCTGCTGCTAGACTCATCCACCCACGGTATGCCCTGTGTTAGGATTTTGGACCAATAATGCCCAAATATTATCTGGCAGAAACCAGCCTGTCCCTTCTGGGGATAGGGGGGTATCATTCACTTCAATAATAATTAACTTTAGTCGGAAGCATCTCAGATGACACACATATTTGCTTGTAGATCAAGTGGATGAGTCTAGCCTTTTGAAAAAAAAAAGCCAAAAAACTGCAGGCAACCTAGATGGCAATAACGAGTTTATTCTAAGCTATGTCTGAATTCAGGCAAAGTTTCACAAATGAAAAGTGGTAAGGGTTGCAATGCAGCAGGGCTAACCAGTACCACTGAATCACTCTGCTTTCATTGAAATTTGCAGGCTCTTGAAGAAAATCAGTTTTTTGGTTTTAGAAGCTGGGGCGCAATTATGGGAGTTTAATGTAGTGATCCCCAACCAGTAGCTTGTGAGCAACATGTTGCTCTCCAACCCTTCAGTTAAGGTAAGACGCAGGTGGCAGTTTTGGTAATACCATCAGCTAGACCTGCTCCCAGCCTCTACCAGCATATGTAAATTAGGAGCGGATAGGGAAAAAGAAGCATTATTTCCACTTTTTCCTTTCCTGCCCCTAATTTGCATAAGCAAATTAGGATTCGGTTCGGTATTCGGCCAAATCTTTCACCAAGGATTTAGGGTCTAGAATCCCAAATAATGAATTCGGTGCATCCCTACTTTCTGTAGACCTTAAGGGTAGAACTCCACAAGCGTTTTTCGTTGGATTGACAAACAGTACGCAACAAGTCGGATGGAGTTGCACGCTTCAAGATATAATTGGACTGATTAAAAAGTCATGGTTTGTAGAGTTGGACTGGCCCGATGGGCCCCCGGGAAAAAACCCGGTGGGTCTCGACCCTCATGGGCCCATGCCGGGCCAGACCCCTCGCCCGATATTCATTTGCGCATGTGTGTGGCGATGTTTTTGCTTGCGCGCCTAGCAACCTCTTCATGCGTGAGCGCTGAGCATCACAGTAGGGGGGCAGGGCCCTGGACAGCGGTCCCGATGGGCCCCGGACCCTCCAGTCCGACCCTGGCGGTCCGATGTTGGATGAAGACGCTGCATTCTGCCTCCACATCAGACAGTCGTGTCAAATGTAATGTAGTTTTTACCTGCGACATTTCATTCAGTCCAATTAGAATCTTGACAGCTGCTTCTCCATCCGACTTGTCACGTGCGTTTTGTTGCCGGGTGTCGATCCAACGAAAAATGCCCGTGGAGTTCTACCCTTAGTCTACAAAAATAATTTAAACATTAAATAGGAATTTTTTGCCTCCAATAAGGATTAATTATATCTTCATTATGATCAAGTACTGTTTTGGTATGTCAGAGAAAAAATAAATTACTTTTAAAAATTATTTGATTAAAATGGACTGTATGGGAGAAGGTCTTACTGTGATTTGGAGTTTTCTGGATAACATGTTTCTGGCTAACAGATTCCGTACCTGTACTTAGATCATAAACTGCTGTGTTTAACTTGTTGTGATGGACAAATTGATTCGCCAGGCATGGATTTGTGGCGAATTTCCTCACTTCGCCACCTGTAAATTTTTTTGGCGACACTGCTGCAAAAATTCGCAGCAGAAAATTTGCGACTACAAAAAAAGTTGCACTCGTAAAAATTGTGGTGCTTAAAAGTTTTTTTTAACTGCCCATTTACTTTAATGCATTTGGACAAAAAAGTCGAGCGTGTAAAAATTGACGAGCATCAAACTTATTTTTGACGCCCATTGACTTCAATGCGTTTTGTGAATTTTTCGCCGTTTTAACAGATTTGCTCATCACTACTTGTGTATTGCCATAAATCCTTAGGCTATGTTAACATACATGTGAAACATAACAGTGCGGCCAGTAATTGTAAGCCTTTTTATGACGCTTTCATCAGCAGAACTGTAATATGTGGGCAATATTTGAGAATTATTAATATCTTAACTGACAGGTCAAGCTTAGCAGGACGAAGACCTGTTGGCACACAATAGGGAAGTAGGGGAATATTACAGTTCAGTAGTGCAGTTTTCAATAACTATACTATGTGTTGATATTTTTTAACAAGTGCTTTTACAAATTGCTCATGTGTATTTAGGGCTGTATGTTGGTTCAGTGCAACCCTAGGCTCCAAACCTAACAAAACCTACCCGAATGTACGGAGTGACGTCACTTCTAGTTGTTATTCAATGCGCCTGTACCCCCCCCCCAGTTTCACCACCTGATTTAAAGGAGAACTAACCCTAACAAAGGAATAAACCTAAAATGACATATTTTATAAACTGAACTTATTGTTCCAGCCTAAAGTTTCAGCTTCTCAATAACAGCAATGTTCCAGGACTTCAAACTTGTCACAGGGGGTCACCATATTGGAAAGTGTCTGCGACACTCACATGCTCAGTGGGCTCTGAGCAGCTGTTGAGAAGCTAAGCTTAGGGGTTGTTGCAAATTATCAAGCAGAAAATGAGGTTAGTCTGTAATAAAAGCCAATGCTATGGGGTGGAATGTTAAATGCTGATGCTAGTTGCACTAGTTTCTGTGCTGTCTTGTAGTAATTATCTGTATTAATTACTAATCAGCCTTAAACTGTGACATTTATATTCTATGTGTACTGTATACTTAGAGTCGGTCCCTAAGTTCAGTAAGTGAAAGCAGCACAGAGCATGTGCAGTGAATCAGCAGAAAAGAAGATGGAGAGCTACTGGGGCATCTTTGGAGACACAGATCTTCCCTGTTAAAGGGCTGTGGTTGCCTTTGGCTGGTACATAAGCCCAAAACATAATGTACAACATTTCTAGCTACTTCTTTAGTTTATCTTTCCTTGTCCTTTAAGCAGCAAGTCACCTGCAGCAGCTGGGTGTGTGTTTTTCTTTTATTATTTGTTTTCAAATTTATAGGCATGCGAGGGTCACCCCCCCCCCCACGAGCTGCTGCCCTAGACACAGGCCCCTGGGTGTCTATTGATAAATACTACCCTGCATTTATATATATGTATATTATAGTTCAGTGGACATTCTTGCAACTGATTGCTACAATTTAAGACTATTTTTCTGTTAATGGGGTCTCTGATTTTTCTGTTTTATATTTGAAGTCCTTGGTAGATTGTGGTTGACTGCAGTATATTACTCTGCCAAAACGTTAGAATAGTTATTGCATTACAGGATACTATCCTCACAGGCCCTAATCTGTAAGCAGCTGAGATTCCACATCTAAACTCAATAGCAAGGACTTCCTAACCACAAGAAGGGTGCTGCAAAGACATTTGAAGCCTCAGATAAAGTATCAGTATGCCATAGTTACCCTGTGCAAAATACTGTCTTAAAGAGGCAGTATATGCACTTTTTAATATTTGTGCATTCTTTGGACTATTGTTTAAATTAAGAGAGGGACAGTTTTTGTGAATTCTTGCATTAATTTGAGTAAAATCTGCAGTTTAAAATGTTATCTGATTGTTTGTGACACAAGCAAACAAAACTGGTATTCTGTGAGGCTCCAATTTTATTGTTGTGACAGATCTTCCTGTGTGCCCCTTTAGATTAAAAAAATGACTACTCTGGTGAGTTAGTTTCAGGTACTGGCCAAAGATATGTCCCATTCCAATGAATGGAAAGCCACCCATGTAATTTAGAGCTCTTTTGATTTTTTTTGATAGTTGATCTCTTTCAATGTTCCATCTAAGCTGTGTGATCGTGTGCAGACCAACGCATGCAACAAATTGTGGTGAGCACAAAGAATTTTGTGTGAAAACTCCAAATCTTGCATTTATTCTGACCTGTGCATTTTTGACTTTTTAAAAATGCACACACAAGTTTGAAATGTGCACACAGAAGATTTTTTTTTAGCCGAGAAGGAATTAGAGGGAACATTGCTCTCTTTGTCATAGTTTTCCTTTACAGAACCTTGATATCATAACTCCCAATTGTCCTGTTTTTCGCGGCAAAGTCCAGATTTTGACAGCCCAGCCTTCAGTCCCGGATTGTTACTGAAATGTCCTGACTTTCTCTTTGATCTCCTGCACTGAACAGCCAGAAAAAAATACAACGTTTCTAAAACTTAATTGGCTTTTGACAGAGAGCCCAGAATACATGGCACGTGCACTTAGATGAATTTGTTACAATTTAAGATAAGCAAAGGAACAATTGTTACTATTTAAGATAAGCAGGTCTCTTGGGGAAATGGTGACTTGCAGCTTAAAGGGCAATTCACTTACTGTAATAACACATAAAATTGACCCTAAAACTCCCAGAAATGTGTTCAAACTTTCCATAACCTGTATTACATTTTGTAAAATGGACATGGTGATTAGGGGGTGTGGCCATAACAGGCGTGGTCAAAAAATGTTGCCCCCGCTGCTCGCAGCAAAAACCTTTTGTCCCTCTTTCTATTTTCAAAATGTTGGTAGGTATGCTATATTTTGTTTGTTTTATTTCTTAGCTACAAATCAGAATTTATCAAATGCTTCCTCTTTTTATAGCTGATTAGCTTTCTTGTTTGTTTCTACATTTTGATTGAGAGCTCATATGCACATAAATAACTTTTTAGTATGCAGCCACAATTTATCTGGTGTGTTCTACAATCTTGAATACATTAGCAGACTGCCCACTCTTTTTATATGAGTATTCTAGGGTGAGAACAGAGTTTTAGAGGTTGCTCTGTTATGGTATACTTTCCAAAGAAATTATTATAATATAATTTATAGGGTCACCTTTAGGCCAATGTCAATCATTTTTTTCTGTAGGGCAGATGTCTTCTGGCAAACAAAAGCCCAATCCTGCCTGTGCAAACTGTGATTGACATTATATACATTATATGGTCCAAAGAATAAAGATGAGGACAAGTATTTGTCCTCGGATTACTCACTGGCAAATTCCATACTGTCTTTGGATGCAATGTCAGCACAAACACCGTTAGCTGGGGATGTGTAAAGAGTGCTGCCTTTGGAATCTGGAGCAGAAAAAGTGCTTTCTCTGGAATGATGAGTTGCGCTTCATTATCTGTTAGCCTGAAGGATGAGCCTGGAGTTGGCTAATGCCAGGAGAACTCCAAAAAATTAAGCGAGTCAGCACTAAAAAAGCTCAGGAGTACGTAGCAAATCAGGCAGTATATAGAAAAAATAATAATGATATAGTGTAGTATTTCTCTTATTGTTGTAACAGGGCAACCCTTTTGAAATAAAAAATAACAGAAGTGGTATAAAGGTGATACCTTTATTGGCTAACTAATATAATCATAGCAAGCTTTCAGAACATTTTAGTTCCTTTTTCAAGCAGATTACACTGAAGCTGTGGTGTTCTCTGGTATATATACAACATTCAGCTCAAAGGTCAAATGACCAACAAAAAGGAATATCAATCTATTTGTAAGGTGTCAAAGTAATTTAGGAGGGGGATCTGCAAGTGACAAGCAGATAAGGTACAAGATAATGTGGGTCAAAGAGACCCTGAGTATAAATTAGGGCTGAATTATTGGAGTGTAGAATCAAAGGAATTCCATATGATCTCTTAAGCTGGCCATAGATGTTGAGATTTTTAAAAGATCCGATCCTCCTCGTGAGACCACGATCATACGAATTGACCATCAACTAAAAAGACCAATTTGCCAGGAAAACAAAGGGGAGCTGCCTGCTTGGCCCTGCAAACATAGATAGATTGCACTGGGACAGACAAAGATTTTTTGACCTGGCTGATCTATTTCCTCGGCTAAAAAATCGTAAGATGTATGATCGTTCAAATCCCACTAACCGCACAATCATTTCGAAGGATTGGTCGGACTTCCCTAAAATTGGTCGTTTGGCAAGAAGAATCGTCGCGTCTATGGGGACCTTTAGTCCATATCCAGACATGTTGGTATTTCTGACCTGGTGCACTCCTTTCTTAGTCCACATAATTAGCCATAAATCCAAGGCCCAGGTTTAGTCCATTCTTCAGAGAATTGAAAGTTTCCATTAACTTGTATTCCCACACTTTTCTTTCATTATCTGTTTTAAAATTGCTCTTAATATTTATTATTTTTTTTATTTCAAAAGGGTTGCCCTGTAACATTTTTACTGGCTAACACGATACAGCAACTTTACCTGCAATCTTATTGTTGTAGTTACACAACACCGTACATTCTCACCATTCAATGCCAGGAGAACACTGAATGTATAATGGCAAATGTGAAGTTAAGCAGAAAATGAACAATGAGCTGTTTTTTATGGATTGTGCTAGGGTCCCTGGTTCCAGTTAAAGCAAACCTTAAACTTAGAGAATACAATGGCATTCTTGACCGTTTTATTGCCTCCTAGATTGTGGTCACATTAAAATGAATAATATGATAACCCGTAATAAATCATCGCTGTTAGGGGTAGGTAGAGGAATTCAGACTTTACTGCACTGGTATGTTAAAATGCTGTCACTATGTAATATTTCCTGATATGTTGCATAATACTTAAATAATGATTAAAATGTATATTATTAATAATTCAAAGCTGCAATTACTATAACAGAGACATATTTATTATTGGAGACACATAAGCATATTGGTTGGAACTTTACTGGGGTTCATATTTTATCTATTAGCCAGTGCAGATGCAACTGTTTTTTCTTTATTTAATGGGTTCAGCATGTTAGATGTAAAATGTGCATGCCAATAGTCTCCTAATATAAATTAAGTATATCAAAGCATCTGCATCTTAAAGTCGAACATATGGAAAACATTTGTTGTTGTAGTACTTACAGTCAGCACTGACAAGGAGGAATATTCAATTAAAAGCCTTTATTAGAACATGTGCTCTGACCCAGACACTCTGCAACATTTCTGACCGCCATCGGTCCTTTATTAAGCTTCATAATGGACTGATGGCGGTCTGAAACATTACTGGGTGTCTGGGCCAGAGCCCATGTTCTACATAGTAACATAGTCAGTTCAGTTGAAAAAAGACACACGTCCATCAAGTTCAACCTTTTTTTTACTTTTTTTTAACTTGCCTATCTGCCAGTTGATCCAAGTTCAACCTTTTTTTACTTTTTTTTTAACTTGCCAGTTGATCCAGAGGAAGGCAAAAAAACCCATCTGAAGCCTCACCAATTTGCCTTAGAGGGGGAAAAATTCCTTCCTGACTCCAAAATGGCAATCAAACTAGTCCCTGGATCAACTTGGACTATGAGCTATTTCCCATAACCCTGTGTTCCCTTACTTGCTAAAAAGCCATCCAACCCCTTCTTAAAGCTATCTAATGTATCAGCCTGTACAACTGATTCAGGGAGACAATTCCACATCTTCACAGCTCTCACTGTAACAAACCCCTTCCGAATATTTAGATGGAACCTCTTTTCTTCTAATCGGAATGGGTGACCTTGTGTCAGCTGGAAAGACCTACTGGTAAATAAAACATTAGAGAGATTATTATATGATCCCCTTATATATTTATACATAGTTATCATATCACCCCTTCTCCACCTCTTCTCCAGCGTGAACATCCCCAATTTGGCCAATCTTTCCTCATAGCTAAGATTTTCCATACCTTTCACCAGCTTAGTTGCCCTTCTCTGGACCCTCTCTAATACAATAATGTCCTGTTTGAGTGATGGAGACAAAACCTGTACAGAATATTCTAGATGGGGCCTTAACAGTGCTCTATAAAGTGGAAGATTGACCCCCTCCTCCCATGAATCTCTGCCCCATTTAATACAGCTCAAGACCTTATTTGTCCTTGATGCTGCTGACTGGCATTGCTTGCTACAGCCAAGTTTATCATCTACAAGGACTCCAAGGTCCTTTTCCATAATGGAATAAAGGCTTTTAATGGTAGATTTCTCTTTGTCTGTGCTGTCTGTAAGTACTATATCGAAGTGACAGATGGAGGTGGCCACCGTATGACTTGCACCGAATTGAAGTTTAGGGGCAGATTTATCAAAGGTCGAATTTCGAAGTTGTATGAATTTTTTTTAACTTAAATGAATTTGACTACTCACAACTTGAATGGGAGGTTATTTATGAAAAATCTAAAAATCTAAAAGTCTAATATTGGATCGGATACAAACGACTTAAAATTTTCCTCGAAAAAAAAACTTGAATGTCAGGAAGGCTATTAATATCTTCAAATGGTTAATCAGACCTCTGCCATTGACTTGTAAATTAAGTCGGCAGGTTTTAGGAGCCATATATGGGAATTAGAACCTTTCCAGGGTTGAGGTCTGATAAATCTCACCTTAGAATTAAAATTAAAGTTGGTGCTTTTAAATTCTAATTTGTGAGTTTTGACCAAAAATTTTTATTCAAATTTACCATTCGAACCTTAATAAATCTGCCCCTTAAGGTGGCCATAGACGCAAAGATCCGCTCGTTTGGCGATCTTTCCCCGATATGCCATTAACGAGCATGGCTATATCAGGGGTAATCTGATTTTTCGGCCGTATGGCCGAACGATCCAATTACGATGCGCAATGTGCTCCGGCGGGATCCGTCGGGTCAAAATCAACCCTGACCGATCGACCAAACGACCGATCTCCGCCGGACGAAAGATGTCGGCACACGCCACACACGATCCGAAAATCGTAGGATCTGTGTGTCTATGGGAGTGTGCTGACAAGAGAATCTTGGTGAATCATTTGTTGTTGATTATACGTGAGACTGGTTAATTTGTTTGGAATAAATGATATATGGCATGGGAGAACAGAGTGGTGTTTACGAGCCTGCTTCTGAATTCTTTGTAATGTAGTGGACATACATGCAGCTTCAAGTTGTGGTGATGTCAAGTCTGTCAGAAGCAAAAAGAAATTTGAACAAGTGTCATCTTATTGAAATAAATGTGCTATAGAGGGGAATGGAACTGAACAAATCCGGGCACCTGCTTGCTATCAGATACAGCGTACTCTTGAGTTACAAAGCAGAGTTTTCTGCTTTTATTTGGTAGGATTTGTTTGCTGCTGCTGCCTCTCCTTGCAGTACAATGCAAGTATTCATCTTAGTGATTGTGTCAATTTCAGGATGATTTGGAGAAAAAAAATAGAAAAAAAAGAAACATCCATTTTATTAGGTTACAAAGGTAAAGTGCCCCCAGTCCATATCTGTTGTTGTTACTTACAGCCCAATTTGTTAGTCTTAAGAATAATGGCACATGGGGAAGACATTAGATTTTTGTTTCCCATAGTATCTCTCTGAGATGTGCATTTAGAGTGATATTCATCTGTTACAAAGAAAGGTAAGGAGCAACTGCATATACTCTGAATGAGTTGGGTGATTTGGGGTAACAAAACTCTGCCATGAAATGAAGCGGGTTATTCATTTACCCTAATTTAAAACCACATCCATCCTACTCGGCATTTCTTCTAACTCTTCCTAGTATCCTCTGTAGCTGTTGAAAGTTCTGTGCCATTTTTTATGAATGTTTTGACCTCTCTCTACACATGCCAGTAGTTAGAAAACATAAATGTTCACTGGGTTTCTTCGCATTGTGACACACACCCTCTTTGTCTGGTTTTATTACCTGTTAAATGTGCTTCCCTTTGGTCAAGTTTATGAGTAAAGCAGTTACAAAAATTTTCAAGAAAGCTTTTTTTTTACACAAGCCCCAGTTTTTTCTTTCATTAAAAATGAATGCGTTTGCTAGAATTTAGCACAATAAGCAAGACTTGGTTAAAAAGCATTCTGTCTATTCTAAAGTGCCATTCTAAAGTACATACTTATAATGTGTAGGCTGGTCCATCACCCACACAAGTTGCAGTTTGTCCAGATTCAGGCCGACTTCCGCACACAAACGTTGGGTAGTGGGCGTTTGCGTTGAGCTCTTCCTTCTGCTCTTACTGTGCTGCCTACCGCCTCCAGTGTTGGGGGTTATTTACCAAACTCTGGTCGGGGGTTTTAAAGGGGAAAAACACAATTTTTTCTTGAAAATTTTTTCATGATTTATTAAATCCCTAGGTTGCTAAAAGTCTGAATGAAAAAAGTAGAAGTCAATGGCAGAAGTCCCGTTTACAATTGGAAGAACACCTTGCTCTATTATACCTCACTCTTTTGTATGAACTGATGCCCCGTGGACATTATGTGCAGGATCCCTAAAGGTGCTTCTCATTTTTAACAGGGTCTCTTAGTTACGCCTAGGGTTAAATTTTGTGTTTTTAGCTACACAAGCTTTTTGGTATAGAGCAGGGGTCCCCAACCTTTTTTACTCTTGAGTCACATTCAAAAATAAAAAGAGTTGGGGAGCAACACAAACATGCGAAAACATCCTGGGGTGCTAAATAAGGGCTGTAATTGGCTATTTGGTGGCCCCAATGTGGACTAGCAGACTACAGAAGGCTCTATTTCAGTACACCTTGTTTTTATTAAAGGAACAGTTCAGTGTGAAAATAAAAACTGTGTAAATAGATAGGCTGTGCAAAATAAAAAATGTTTCTAATATAGTTAGTTAGGCAAAAATGTAATATATAAAGGCTGGAGTGAACAGATGTCTAATAAAACAGCCAGAATCCAACTTCCTGCTTTTCAGCTCTATAACTCTGAGTTAGTCAGCGACTTGAAGGGGGGCCACATGGTACATTTCTGTTCAGTGAGTTTGTAATTGATCCTCAGCATTCAGCTCAGATTCAAAAGCAACAGATATGACCCATGTGGCCCCCCCTCAAGTCTCTGATTGGTTACTGCCTGGTAACCAGGGTAACCAGTCAGTGTAAACCAAGAGAGCTGAAAAGCAGGAAGTAGAGTTGTGACTGACCTGTTATACATCCAGTCACTCCAGCCTTTATACATTACATTTTTGGCTAACTAACTATATTAGAAACATTTTTTATTTTTCACTGCCTATCTATTTACCCAGTTTTTATTTTTACACTGAACAATTCCTTTAAACCAAAACTTTCCTCCATGTCTGTAATTCAAAAATAAGCACTTGTTTTTAGGCCACTAAGAGCAACATACAAGGGGTTGGTGAGCAACATGTTGCTCGCAAGATACTGGTTGGTGATTACTGGTATAGAGTATGGTTCCTACCTACATATTCCAGTGTTTCCAGATACTGATGTTCGAAAAAATCCTTAAAATAATTAATATTGAAAGAAAAGAAGGGATACACCGAATCGACTATTTTGGATTCGGCTGAACCACTGAATCCTTCACGAAAGATTCAGCCGAATACCGGACCAAATCCGAATCCTAATTTGCATGTGCAAATAAGGGTTGGGAAGAGGAAAACATTTTTTACTTCCTTGTTTTGTGAAAAAAAGTCACGTGATTTCCATCCCCGCCCTAATTTTGATATTTAAATTAGGATTCGGGTTCAGCCAGGCGGAAGGATTAAGCTGAAGCCGAATCCCGAACCGAATCCTGGATTCGGTGCATCCCTTAAGAAAAGTGTCTCTGCTTCAGTGGGCTCAGCACTAGCAATACTCATGCTAACTGCTTATCTGTAGCAAGTAATTCAAATATGTGTTATACATACATTTTGTATTAAAATGTATTTAAATCAAATATGCAAGCAAACCCATGCAATGACATAACACGTTTAACTCACATTTGTGCATTAAATAACTTTATCGAGCGTGCTCATTTTCCAGCTGCAGTCAATATTTCATATAAATCGCACCAAAGTCCTAGAGGAACTGCATCAGTATTTAAATATGATATAAATGGATCACAGAAATGTGCATATTCACATATATAATGTCCCTGTTCTTCTCCTAATCTGTGCATAATTATTCAGTTTTGCAGGAACGAGTTCTTTGCGTGTCTGTGCTACCTGTCCCAGAAGTCAGTGATCAGTTGGCTGACATGTGCATTCCACTCAGGCCTGCCCCAACTCATTTGATCCAAGTCATTCTCTTTCATTTACACTCCCATTTGCCTTCAGTGCTTTTTTCTGTTTCTCCCTCCCGTTTGTTCATTTGAACCAATTATGAGTATCACCTACTCATTTTGTTGCTGAACTTTGAATCACACCAGATATCTGGCATTTCTTTGTATATAGAATTAAAGGGAGCCAATGTCTTTTATTGGGTATGCTTGCAACTAATTGGGTTTCTTTCAGACAATGGGGTATACTTTACCAAAGAGTGAAGTTAGAGATCGCCACAATCTTGCAGAGTGAAATCCCACCTCTCTCCATTTAATTCTATGGGATTTTTAAAAGCGTATTTATCAAAGGATGAACTTTCACCCGTTGATAAATACTCTCTTAAAAATCCCATAGAAATGAATGGAGAGTGGCGGAATTTCACTCTAGAGGACTGTGGCGATCTCTAACTTCACTCTTTGATAAATATACCCCAATGTGTAGCAGCATTACAGAACTTTGGTTGGTCTAACAGGGTTAGAAGTACTGGAGCTTAAAGCTCTCCCATTGAAGATAAGGAAATTTCTATCTATAAGCTGATATAAGGACGTTCGTTTTTTATTATCGTAAGTATTGTTGCATTTGTTAATAAAGAACTAACGTTCCGTAGCACTGTACAAAAGCAGGGTCAGACTGGGCCGACGGGACACCGGGAAAAAACCCGGTGAGCCCCGCCAGCCCAGACCCATTCCCTGCACACTTCTGCATTCCAGACCTCTTTTTTCTGCTGTGACCTTGTTTCTCCAGGCCAGTTGCGGGAAAAAACAGTGCACACACGTACATGCATCGTGGAGGGTAAAGACTTGCGGCAGGAGGCATGGATCCCGCAAGTCCGACCCTGTACAAAAGGATACATAACTAACATACAAACAGATACAGTAGGTTATGTAATTCCTACATTGCCAGAGTTTACAGACTGTGGATTCCAGCAGTAAGCAAATTCAATAATTGTATTTATAGCCTGAGGGCTATCGGTCAGGTACCTAAGGGGAGGGGGGGTTAACTATATCCACCTTTTTTAAGGAGTTGTTCACCTTTAAATTGGTATGATGTAGAGAGTGATATTCTGAGACAAATTACAGTTGGTTTTCATTTTTTATTATCTGTGGTCTTTCATTTATTTAGCTTTTTATTCAGCAGCTCTCCAGTTTGCAAGTTCAGCAATTTGGTTGCTACGGTCCAAATTACCCTAGCAACCCTCCATCAATTTGAATGAGAAACTAGAATATGAATAGGAGAGTTCCTAAATAGAAAGATGAGTTCTAAAAAGTAGCAATAACAATACATTTGTAGCATTACAGAGCATTTGTTTTTTTTTTAGATTGGGTCAGTGACCCCATTTGAAAGCTGGAAAGTGAAAGAATGGCAAAACATTCAAAAACTCAAAAAAATTAAAGCTAATTGAAAAGTTACTTAGAATTAGTTATTATATAACATAAAAGTTAACTTAAAAGCGAACCACCACTTTAAAGGAGCAGCTCCCTTTTAAATCAACGTGATATATAAAGTGATCTTTTGAGACGATTAGCAATTGGTCTTCAATTTTTAAATTTTGTGGTGTTCAGATTATTTAAAGAACTGCTTCCCCAACGGGAGGTGCAGGCTAATAGAACCGTATGTTGTTTTTTTCCCCACCTACACCGGGAGGGAAACAGAATTTTGTTAATAAAACCAAATTGTAAATTTTATTAAAAAGGGAAAATCTCTTTATTCTTTGAAACTTTTAAAAAGGTGAATATTCCCATTCAAGAGAGATAATTAGCTCTCTATAAACCCTCAATTCGCCCTTTGTTGTTATGGTTAACAGATAAGCAAAAGCCAGGGAGGTTTAGGCCAGTTTCACACAAGGTAATTTCCCAACCAGTGAAAACATGTCAGAAGAGAGAAGCTGACGTCTGCCCTGATTTTCAGGTACATCGTCTGTCAGTGCACATGTGAGGCAAATTCTGATGTAAAAATGTATAGTTAGAGCAGACAGCAGCTAATCAACATTTCTTCCTTGGCCTTTTTTTTAACACAAACCTGATCATTTCACTGGTAATGTAATTATCTAAAGAAACAGATTTTTTTTTTACATAAAGCAATAGGCAAAATGCATGTTCACAAATCCTATTCACTGAGCTCCTGTTGAACAAGGTGTTTTTTTTCATGATGAGCTTTCTAAACACACTTTACTACTTAAATACACATTCAGAGCCCGTTTGTTTACAGGGAACTTGGAAATTGTATTTTCGTTTACGTTATAATGTACCGCATATACAAAAAATATATGCATATACCTCAATATATATTGAGGTAAATGAGGGAAATTCTAATATTTTCATCTTAATGCTTCATTATCCCTTATAACAGTGGTCCCCAACCTTTTTGTCTCAAGGACTGGTGTAAAGCCAGAACTTTTTGCAAGGCCCGGGGGGTGCCATTCCAGCAGCAAATTTTGTTTGTGCTGCATCAAATTTGAGCGCACCAGCAATTCAGTGCCCCAGCGTCAAATTCGGTGCGTCCGTGTCAAATGCGGACTCGGCTGGGGGTCCCAGTTCAGGTATGTCCGCGGCCTGGTAGTGGGCCGCAGCCTGCCGGTTGGGGACCCTTGTTTTATAGTACACAGGTTTTATTGGGTCAGGTGACATAAGTCACAGCATATTTTAACAGTATCTTTTACTGGGTATTCATGGACCTTATGTTTTGTATAAATTCTGCAGGCAGATATTGACTTCAGTATTGCCATGACTACATTGTACAATGAGCTGCACAGCCCCAGACTGGCATTTAAATTAGTCCTTGGCAGGGCTGGAACTAGGAGAAGGTACCTGTTAAAGTGTCTTCTACCTACTCATAGTTCGTGTTTGCTGTCCTGTCGCTCCTCTCTGCTACGGCTGGCCAGGTTGCCTAGGGTTTCCAATTGGCTTGACCCAAACCTGGTCCCTGGATTTTCAAGTATACAGACAGGCCAATAAATAGCACTGTCTATTGCATCTTACAGCAGCTCTTCTGGCAATTGTTGGAATCCATTGGTCTGGAGCAACATCATCAAAACTATCATGAACCTCACAAATTTTAATAAAAGCTTGATTTTCAAGATCTGAAATTAGTCTTATTATACCAAACACAGGTTTTATGCTTGTGTAATTTAACTGGCATTTTTTTTATTTTTATTGCTAACACATGATATTCCTTCCTATATTATAGCATACCTAGACCTATCTGGGTATCATGCCTGCAAAGTCAATAGGGACCACCTATTATTTTTTTTGATCGGGGCGGGAGGGGGGTATTTAGAGCAGAAGGACTTCAATAACTACCTTTATAGGTGTTTTACGTGTCCGCTATTTTATATAGTATATTATAATCTGTGGCAACAGGAAATGTTATCTCTGTGTAACAGAATGTTAACTATTTTTCATTCTAGGCTAGGAATCTTCAAACTGGAGAGCTGGCTGCTGTCAAGATCATTAAATTAGAACAGGGTAAGTTACTGCACCTGCATCCTTTCCTGGCGCTGTGAAAATGACTTGCTACAGAGATATGGGACATGTTATCCAAACTGCTTGGGACATGGGGTTTTCCAGATAAGGGGTATTTTTGTTATTTGGAGCTTCATGCCCAAAGCTGGGTCTATAAATCTGCTCCTCCACTGTTGCTTTGCTGATTGATGTGCCTGCACATAGAAATATTTTCTCTGCTGGGGTGCGGACAGATGCGGTGGATTTCTGTGCCAAAGCGAGATATTTTGCACTTGTCTGCTAAAAATCATTTAAAGGAATAGTTCAGTGTGAAAATAAAAACTGGGTAAATAGATAGGCTGTGCAAAATAAAAAATGTTTCTAATATAGTTAGTTAGGCAAAAATGTAATGTATGAGGGCTGGAGTGAACAAATGTGTAATAAAACAGCCAGAATCCAACTTCCTGCTTTTCAGCTCTATAACTCTGAGTTAGTCAGTGACTATAAGGGGGGCCACATGGTACATTTCTGTTCAGTGAGTTTGTAATTGATCCTCAGCATTCAGCTCAGATTCAAAGGCAACAGATATGACCCATGTGGCCCCCCCTCAAGTCTCTGATTGGTTACTGTCTGGTAACCAGGGCAACCAGTCAGTGTAAACAAAGAGAGCTGAAAAGCAGTTCTGACTGATATGTTACACATAAAATCACTCCAGCCTTTATACATTACATTTTTTGCTAACTAACTATATTAGAAACATTTTTTATTTTGCACAGCCTATTTATTTATCCAGTTTTTATTTTCACACTGAACTATTCCTTTAAGGATTAAACTGACTAGGATTGTTTTTCCTTCAATAAGGATTACTTATATCTTAGTTGAGATCAAGTACAAAGTACCCTTTTACTATTATGTAGAAAGAAGAAATCATTTTTAAAAATTTTAATTTTTTGATTAAATTGAGTGTGTGATGGCTTTCCTCTAATTCAGAGCTTTTTGGGTAACTGGTTTCTGAAGAGTGCATCCCATACCTGTACTTCAGTATTGCATATTGTTTAATATGACAATGACTTTCAAGCTAGTTGTAATTTTCCTTTAGCAGTATTTCATATTTATTGGTAAGATGGTATAATTTTTTTAGAGCTTAAGTAGAGGAATGCTGGCTTGGCTGGGTTCTACATTGCACTGGTTACATTTTTTTCTGAAGTTGACTTTTATAGAGCAGGAATCTAATCAGAACTTAAATTTCCAAAATTACCAGGCCCTTGAGAGAAATTCACTAAATTTATTTCTGGAAAGCCAACAAAAGGACAGAAATTATATTTGTAGACAGATTACTCATAACCACAAAATGGGTAATTACATATTGAGTAGGGATGCACCAAATCCACTATTTTAGATTTGGCCAAACCCCTGAATCCTTTGTGTAAGATTCTGCCAAATTCCGAACCGGATTCTAATTTGCATATGCAAATTAGGGGTTGGAAGGGGAAAACATTTTTTACTTCCTTGTTTTGTGACAAAAAGTCACGCGATTTCCCTCCCCATCCTAATTTGCATATGCAGATTCGGATTCGGTTTGGCCAGGCAGAAGGATTTGGCCCAATCCTGCCGAATTCTGACCGAATCCCGAACCTAATCCTGGATTCGGTGCATCCCTAATATTAAGTTCTGTTGCACAAATAACGTTAAAAAGTTATATACTTACCATAATAAGTGCCTTGATTATTATATTATTAATGACTAAGTTGGTAACATTGAATAATCTGTAATTTAGTCAGTGATGTATTTCAAAATTATTGGTATAATATTGGGGTGTGTGTTTTGAAACTTTTATAAACAGACACTTGTGTATTTTTCTCAGGAGCCTAAGCACTTAAACTTAGGAGATTAAGTGCTTGGGTAAGCATGAAATGCGTTATGGTAACGTCATTATGGTAATGTACATTATGGAGGCGTCAGTGTAGATTATAATGTATCTGTAATAAAGTAAGTTTTTAACTTAAATTTGTACAAGAGTACCGTATATACTCGTGTATAAGCCGACCCGCGTATAAGCCGAGGTACCTAATTTTACCTATGCAAACCAGGTAAAAGCGTATAAGCCTAGACACAACTCAGAAAAGTCTCAGAAATATCAAACAGTCGGTTTAATGTTAAAAATCAAGCCATGATGCTTAAAACATTAATTCATCGTACAATGATAAAAAAAAAAACCTCTGGTAGATGAAATAGATATATTAAGAAGACAGCTGCCTTACCGGTAAATTTGCTCCAATGGGAGGGGAGAGTCAGGAAGCTGCTCCCTGTAGTAGGCGCTGATCGCCTTCAAAGGCTGCCCAGAGTTGGGGTGGGGAAGAGCGAGAGTTGTAGTTGAGGAGGAGCCACAGGTTGCAGACATGAGGCATGGCCTCCCCATACAAATACATTGTTCCTACACCCAGGCACCTTCCCCCTCTCTTACTCCCACCTCGGGCCCTGGGGATTAACAGTACAAACACCGGGACATACTCACAGCTCCAGAGCCGAGCCGCGAGCACGGACACTGGGGAACCCGCACTCACTGCAACATGGCGAGGGAAACGACGGCGACCCGACTGTTCTATTCTCCCTCCTCCCGCTGGTGCGCACTGCAGCCTGGGAAAGACTGGCACCTCCTCACTGCAGCCGCTACCTGAGCCCGGCCTAGCGCGTATTCACTTCCTGCTCCTCCCCTCCCACTTATTGTTATACCTCCCACAGACCACGACGCCTCCTAGCGCTGTTCTCTCCTCGCTGCTCTTCCGGCTACTTCATGTGGGGTTCATCAGCAGCTGAACCGCGTATAAGCCAAGGTAGGATTTTCAAGCACATTTTGGGTGCTGAAAATCTCGGCTTATACGCGAGTATATACGGTAGTTCATTTTTTAATCACTATAAAGGATGTGTCCTCAGTTCTTCAGCACTTAATGCAGTGTAAAGCTAGACCTGTCTGTTCACAGATATGCAAATCACCCAAAACCATGCACTGCTTCTGCATTTGTTATTTGTTCCCGTATGTGTTTAGACTTACATTAGGAAATATTCTTTGGCTTCTATTTTAAAAAGCTATTTGCTGCAAATTCTAAAGGAACTGTAACACCAAAACATGAAAGTGCTGTAAAGTAATGGAAATATAATGTACTTTTGCCCTGCATTGGTACAACTGGTGTGTTTGCTTCAGAAACACAACTATAGTTTAAAGTGGACCTGTAACCCAGACACAAAAGTCCTTTTCAAGTTAAACATGAAATCCAATTTCTATTTGTTATTAAAACAGTCATAGCTTTTGTAAGCTCATTTATAAATCTCAGCTGTCAACCAAATATTGTCTGCCACTCATCTGTTCCTTAGGCATAGAGGCGGGGCAGACAATTGCTTTCACTTTCCATTCAGCACTCCCTAGATGTCACTGCTCTCCCCACATTCCCCCTTTCTCTTTACCATTTAATTGTGTAGCCAGGACATGGGCATAAGATTCTGGTGCACAAACAAGATTCTGAGATGATGCAAGGCTTGTCTTAATAACAGTGTCCACAAAATGGCTCCTGCCTGCTTACTATAATTTTGATTTCCCAGACTGACGGAAACAAGATTCAAATAATTTATATAGTGTAATTAAAGTTAATTTTGCTTAACTTATGTGATAAAATAGTATTTTTTTGGGATGACGGATCCCCTTTAAATAAACAAGCTGATTTGTAGCCATGGGGGCAGCCATTCAAAGCTGATAAAGGAGAAAATGCATAGGGTATACAGCAGATAACAGATAAGCTCTGGCTATGCTTTCTAGCTAATCCCACGTTGGTCCATACGGTAGAGCCATCCCAAGGATTAATTAGGTGTGTTTTGCTTTCTATTAGTGTGTGATTCATTTTGTAGAATAAAGAGTGCCCAAATTTTGGTCAATTTGGCGGGGCAGCCCCTTGCTGTGTACATTTGTTCCATAGCAGGGAGTTTTTGCTCTACTAGGCTTAGCCTGAAGTTGAACGTAGGTGGGTGATCCTCTTTCCATCTGATGGCTATGGTTTTTTTTTGCGTGGAACATATAATCAGGGCCGGAACTAGGTTTAGGCATGTGCCTAGGGCGCCAGGCACGTACCTCCTCTGTCGCCTACCCAATGTCCGGTCCCCTCTCTCCGAATAGCTTTTATATTTGAGCGTATATTTGCGAATGCGCTCCCCGATTTGCGACCAGCCCTAATTCCTGAATTCTGAATTGCCAGGACTACCGCTCCCAGAGTAAGGTCATCGGTACGTTTCATTCAGTCAGGGTCTGGAGGTCCGAGGGCAGGTATGCTGTTGCCTGTGAGGGGTCTAAAGCTTCACTTGTCGCCTCCGTTGAACTCTTGGCTGTGTTGCGAGGAGAGTCGGATACTCACGGAGATGGGATTGAATATCCAAAGCTACGGCTTGCTTCTTTTTGTACATCAATAACTTGTCAGTGGCTTAGGTCAGTTTGTTGATGTTTAATGTACTGGGTATGTCAGGATAATTGCTTGATTTTGTAGGAAGCCAACAGAGCTAGGCTAATATACATCTGTTTGCATCGCTAGCTGGCCAAGCTTAATTGTTCACATACAGGTCAATTTCAAAAGCAAATTATGTGAACAGCTATGTCCCAAATGGCCTAATTACTAATTGGTTACTGACTTGCAACAGGTTAGAGAACAGCAGAGGAGGAAGTTGCGTTCAGGCTATTACGTTAGACATCCTTTCACTCCAGCCTTTATATATTACATTTTTGGCTGATTAAGTAAGTATATTAACTCTATTGTTTTTTCACTGACCAATTCCTTTTTGAAAGTTTATTTTACACCAGAAACATTATACAATGTGAATCGTTGTATTTATAAAGCTGTTTTTACCAGTATCATGCCAGGCAAACACTGTAATTTTTCATCAGACCTGTTGTATCCCCTTCATGTCAGAGGGACAAAATTGGGTAGCAAAGAAGCATAAAAGTGGTGTAAAATGCTGAATAAAAATGAAAAAGCAAACACCTACACTTTTTACACAACTTTTCTCAATTGTTTTTGGAACTACACCTACACCAGAAGTCCATGTGATTTACATTGTGTACATTGACATTGGAAGGGTCATATTTGGTGTTTTCTAATGACACACTTTAACACACATTTATAAGTATACCCATTTTGGTTCCAAACATGACCCTGTGCTCTGATCCTGTTCCCAGTGCACAGTGTGTTTGATTTTTGCTTTGAATGACTGTCTCTGGAAAAAAAAATCTATGGCTAAGGTGCTTACATGGCTGCCTTATTTTCTCTTTAAAAGTTCTTCTGCACTTATTTTTATTATCTTCTGTTTCAGCCATGCATGTGGTTTTCTTGACAGGAAGCATTTGAAAAACTGTGTATTAAAAAAGAGCTGCTGTCGGTGCCAAAATATTTGCTGCACAACCGCATCAATTGTGAGAGAGAGACTCGATTAAAGGAAAACTATACCCCCAAAATGAACACTTAAGCAACAGATAGTTCATATCATATTAAGTGGCATATTAAAGAATCTTACCAAACTGGAATAGATATTTAAAGGGGATGTAAAGGCAAAAATATAAAATCCCATTTTTACTTTCTTTAATGAAAACTAAATCTATCTCCAATATACTTTAATTACAAAATGTCTACTGTTTTTATAATAACTATTCCAATTAGAGTACAGTCCGCTGGACCAGACACAAAGCCTTAAAAGTCCTGTTAACTGCAAGCTGACCAGTTCAGATACTCTTAATAATAATTACTAGCTAAAACATAACTTTTAATAAATATATTAAAATCATAACACACACCACCACAAAACAGAGTGATAACAACAAGACTTCATGATCACAGTTATGAAGTCCGGGAAAAGTATCCCTAAAAACATTTAAAACTCAAGCTATAGGTAGGACGGTGTGTAGCACAAATTAAAACTGTCTCAATTAACAGCGTGCTAATTATAAGCAGTGAGAGTGATGGATGCCAGTCGCGATCCCAGAGCCCTCCCTTCCAAAAGTTCCCCAGGCCAATATTTCTACCAATATTCTACCAATATTTCTACCTAGCTACGTGGGGAGCAAGTGGGAGCTAGTCGCCCACCGTCCACCTATGCCATAAGCCCGACGCGTTTCGCCGTTATAATAAACCTGACTGTATGCAGTGATATTCCCCTGTCCCCAACTGCTGTGCAGGTAAACTATCATACTTTTAAATGGCACCCCACCTTACTTCCCAGAACTTGAGCAGCATTGTTGGATTCCTGTAGAGATTTGTATCCAGAGACTCAGTGCAGTCTCTATATTTTGATTATTAATCAGTCTTGCTATATTGACTTCTATGGCAGATATTATTTGACTTGTGCTGTTTTGATAACTTATGACCATCCCTAAGCTTAACCTCCTAACTGAAGCCCAGACCACACTGAGCATGTGCGAGTCTTAATATTGCAGAAATGTCTAACAAAGTTACAAGATGACAGCCCCCTGCGCCAACTTTGAAAGCATAAATCATTTGTCTTATTAGGCTGCTGGTGCAGTAAGTTCATGTTTATATTTAGTATACAAAATACAGCATTTCTAACATTATTCTATTTTAGACTTTAGTTGCCCTTTAAGTAAATATTGCCCTTTTACATCTCTTGCCTTGAGCCATCATTTCGTGATGGTCTGTGTGCTGCCTCTGAGATCACCTGACCAGAAATACTTCAACTCTAACTGTAACAGGAAGAAGTGTTGAAGCAAAAGACACAACTCTGTCTGTTAATTGGCTCATGTGACCTAACATGTATGGTTTGTTGGTATGTTTGTGAGTATAGTGAATCCTACGATCACAGGGGGCGGCCCTTATTTTTTAAAATGTAAATTTTCTATTTATGATTACCCAATGGCACATACTACTAGAAAAGTATATTATTATGAAAATGGTTTATTTACATGAAGCAGGGTAATACATATGAGCTGTTTTATGCAATATCTTTTTATAGAGACCTACAATGTTTGGGGGGTATAGTTTTCCTTTAATCTGGCATTGTGAATTTCACTATTCAAGTCGAATTCCATTATTAATCTGGATTCCTGTAAGTGTATATAAATAAAATAAGGCTGCAATTGCTTAGATTTTGCTTACTGAGTAGGCCCCTAGTGTGAAGTGAATGGGTCAATCAGTATTCAAGATCTAGTGGATTTATCGTACATATATGTAGTCATGAATTGATCCAGAAGATCAATTTAAAAGGCAGGACCTTCTTGTACGAGGTATATATTGGAGTTCACACACCTATGATGATGCCCAAATCAAATAATGAACTGTGATGTTATTGGTTTGGCCCAACTGACTTATTCATGAATAGCCAAGTCAATATCTGTCTGCCTATATGGGCACCTTAAGTATACTGTAATATTACTCTCTATTGCGCATGATGTGACTTGTAGTATCGCAGTGTATTTTCCTGCACAAGAAATTTTCAAGAAAATGTATTGATAATTAGGGGGAAAAGTCTGTGCAGATTTGGTTGGACTGGTTTTGAGAAAATAGTGAGAACATTTTGATAAATAACCCCCTAAGTGTGCTGTTTCTTAAATGCTTTGATATACAGGTATGGTATCCGGAAACCCATTATCCATAAAGCTCTGAATTACAGAAACACCATCTCCCATTTCCTTTTTTTCTGTAACAATAAAACAGTAGCTTGTACTTGATCCCAACTAAGATGTAATTAATCGTTATTGGAAGCAGAACCAGCTTATTGTTTATGCCGATGTTTATATTTTTTTCTAGCAGACTTAAGGTATGAAGATCCAAATTATGGAAAGATCCATTATCCGGAAAGCCCCAGGTCCCGAGCATTCTGGAAAGCAGGTCCCATACCTGTATTAGAATTTTGCATAGAGAAGAAAAAGAAAATACCAAAATAATATAAAAAACTATTTAATAAAGACTGGGATACAAAATAATTTTAAATAGTTTAACTATAATGGAGAATACTTTGCTAGTGCATGCTGTTGTGGTCATGCTTTCAGATTCCAAGCATATCAAGATGCTCCCTTAGCAACTGTGGGCCTCTGTTAGGCAGATAAAATTAGTTGTTATTATACTTATGCTGTACAGTGATAATACATAATTCACATGAAACCTGTTCCAGTGGAGTTTATGCTCTATGGATTCTTACACACAAAAGCACACGCACACATTTAGCCAGGAGCTAATTAACCATCATAAATATTTTTGGAGTGTGGAAGGAACCTGGCGTACCCATTAGGGATGCACCGAATTCAGGATTCGGCCATTTTCAACAGAATTTGGCCAAATCCTTGTGCCTGGCAGAACCGAATACGAATCCTAAAAATCATGTGACTTTTTGTCACAAAACAAGGAAGTAAAACATTTTTTAGCCGCATACACTCTCATTGTCCCTCCCCCTCAGTGATTTGCATGTGCAAGTTAGGGTTCGGATTCGTTTCGTTATTGGGCTGAATCTTTCACAAAGTATTCAGGGGTTCGGCTGAATCCAAAATAGTGGATTCGGTGCATCCCTAGTACCCATAGTAATCCTATGCATACATTGGGAGAACAGGCAGATCCTGTTTGGAGTTTCACTTGGCTAATTAAAAAAAACTGTATGTTCCTTTTTAAAAAATATTTTGCTTGTTCAGGCCTGTCCTGTCTGCAAAGCTGTTCCACTGTATTTTTTCTCAGATAGTACTCCTTTAAACAAAATGCGTTGCATCCTTTTGAAGGTTTTTATTGACTCCTTACACTTAATAGTTGTGGCCATCCAGTAACCTTATGTTTTGCCCAATAAAGTTTAGTGCCATATTTGCACCCGAGTACAATCAATAATACTAGACGTAGCATCTGTCAGGTATGGAAGTACATGTATTTTGCGAAGTTATTGGAAGACCTTGTATTTTACCATACAGTTAATACTGTGCAAAACTTGTATTATTTACTGAATCTGTTAAAAGCAAAAATTAAGGCATACAACTAGTTGAATTATGTGACATAAACTTGTAATGCTTTTGCATTATTGTGAAGTATATTGTTTAAGTAATGGCATGCACAGCCCAAGGCAACCACAGTCCTTTAGCAGTAAAGATCTGTGCCTCCAAATATGCCCCAGTAGCTCCCCATCTTCTTTTCTGCTGATTCACTGCACACACTTGGTGCTGCTGTCACTTATTGAGCTTAGGGACCCACTCACAATATACAGTACACATAGAATAGAAATGTCACAATATAAGGCTAATTAGTAATTAATACAGATAATTACTACATGGTAGCACAGAAACCAGTGAGGCTAGCATCAGAATTTAATAATCAGCAGTCAACCTCATTTTCTGTTGCAAAAATTGTGACATCCCCTAAGCTTAGCTTTTCAACTGCTGTTCAAATCACACTGAGCATCAGAGTGTCGCAGACACTTTCCAAGATGGTGACCCCCTGTGACAAGTTTGAAGTCCTGGATCATTGCTGCAATTGAGATGCTGAAACTTTAGGCTGGTGCAATAAGTTCAGTATATAAAATATGGCATTTTAAGCCATATTAATTTTTATGGTTTAGTTCTCCTTTAATAAATACACCCCTATATGTCTGTTGGCATTGTCATGTTGAGTGGTTTTAGTCCATCTGTTGATTTGGTCATCCCTGTTCTTTCATGACCATAACTTACTATC
Organism: Xenopus petersii; assembly: GCA_038501925.1. Taxonomy (NCBI): domain Eukaryota; kingdom Metazoa; phylum Chordata; class Amphibia; order Anura; family Pipidae; genus Xenopus; species Xenopus petersii. The sequence goes on along the minus strand of CM076687.1, from coordinate 92,743,962 downwards.
AAAATCTATTTGCGTATAACTTAATGTTGAAAGCAGTCGATTTTTAAAGTAGATTTACAGGGTATTGGAACATTTGCAGAGCCCAGGTCTAGTTACACATAGCATCTAATCAGGCCTGGACTGGAATTCAAAATAGGCCCTGGCATTTCATTTACACAGAGGCCCAAACAGCCCCTGACCAGCCCACTTAATAGTCACTGTGTATGGCATTTTACAGCAGCCCCTCTGGCACTTGCCAAAATGCACAGATTGCCAGTCCGGGCCTACAACCAATCATATGTTTGTTTTTAAGAGATGACCGGTAAATGCTATCTGATGATTAGTTGCTGTGCGTGACTAGACCCAGGGCTTGTGCCGCCCTAGGCCCTGGCCAGTCCTGGCCTAACTAGACCAGTAACTAACTTTGCACCTCTTTTTACATTACCCCCTTAGTGATATATGCGATTCCAATGGCCTCACCATCTGATTGCATGGGAATGATTAGCCTGGGTTCATTTTTTGAACTTACAGATGCTGTTTGGGGAAACCAGAAATGTAACATGCAGCCTTAGGGAACAGCTAGCACTTACTAACTCAGGCAGGTAAGGCCCCACTCAAAACCTATACATTCTCCAGACATTACACCTTATTTATTTTTATAGGTTTAATAACCATGCTATCAATTCCTATATGCATGGCTTTGCTGAAATATGCATTGTGAGAAAGTAATACCATTTGGGGGGACAGTCACCACACTAAAAGCTGATATCTCAATTTAAAAGTATTTTTTAAAAGCAATTGTTTGTGAAAGTGCATTTCACTGACCAAAGGCTATGAAGAGCCCCTTCCTCTATCAGTCTTGAAACAGACTGGAAGGAAGTGGTTTAGTTTATTCTCTGTAAAACAGGGAAGCATGAAAAATGACTGAAGATAATTTACCAGTGTTTCAGTCTGTATGATAACATTGTTAATGTTTGGAGTGAAATTAAACCAATTATTGTATAACAACAATATGTACAGGACAAGAACAGAGCTGTAAAACGGAAATGTAATAGAATTCTGAAAGGTAGCTCCATGTACAGGTGCAGGCAAACAAGGCCTATTCTAAACAAGCTTTTTTCTGTTCGTGTGGAGGCATGTTATGGATGAAACTAGTTTGGCTGTGCTGAACCACACTCAGTTCGTCATTTGTCAAAAATAGTGTCAGACTCTGAATATTTCTGTAGTCCATTGTCTCCCTAAAACTTCTCTGTGTCCCAAGCAGTATCTATCAGTGCAGATAACAGGAAACATGTGACAACCACAGCAGTGTTTTTTCCAGACATTCCAGAGGCTGGGAGATGTTCCTAGTGTTCATGTCAAGCACAGTTTTTGGAAAGTTGCAAGAGAGAATATTTTGTAAAGGTTGGGACAGACATCAGAATAAATATCTGACCAAGTTTTCTTTTTATAGAATTAATTTTTCTTTATGGGCTGAGATATGTGCATACGTTGCCTTGACTTAAAGGAGCTCCCAAAAACGTATATTTTTCTTCCTTGAGTACAAGGAAGAATAAACAGAGAGAGAGAGAGAGATTAGATAGATAGATAGATAGATAGATAGATAGATAGATAGATAGATAGATAGATAGATAGATAAGGAAAATCTAGTTAAACAAATGAAAAAATTTTATTATATTTGGTTATGTATTTATTTGAAAAAATGTATATACCTGCATGTAGCAAAAGTAAGCGAATCTTTAGGATTATCATATAATTTGGTGTTTTCAGTCAATGGGATGACAATCGGATATGAGTGAGAGACCCTGTTTGAACGAGGATGCGTACCATGGCTCGAACAAAGAGGGTGTAGGAGAAGCTCAGAAAAGAGTTGTTGATGCCCCTAAAGCTTAAAAATGTTACAAGACTATATTTAAAGAGTTTTGACTCCACCAATCAACAGTCAGATAGATTCTGTACAAATAGAGGAAATTCAAGATCATTGTTACCCTACCCAGAAGTGGGCGACCATTAACTCCAACTGTAAGGCATCTAATAGTCTGAGAGGTTACAAAGGAACCCAGGGTAACTTCTAAGCAACTGAAGAGCTGTCTCACATTGGCGAATGTTGATGTTCATGAGTCCACCACCAGGAGAACACTGAACAGCAATAGTGTGTATGGCAGGGTAGCAAGGAGAAAGCCACTGGCTACAGTTTTCTTGAGATCATGTGGACAAACCAGAAGGATACTGAAAGAATGTTTTGTAGACACCTAAAGCCAAAATAGAATTTTGGCTTTAATGAGAAGCGTTGCATTTGGAGAAAGAAAAACACTGCATTCTAGTGTAAGCATAAGGACCTTATCCCATGGAGGTGGGAGTGTTCTGTTTTGGGCCTGTTTTGCTGCATCTGGGTCTCGAAGACTTGCGGTCATTGATGGAGCAATGAATTCTGAACTACCAGAAAATTCTTAAGGAAAATGTCAAAATATCTGTCTGTGAATTGAATCTCAAGAGACAGGGGTCATGCAGCAAGACAATGATCCCAAACAAACAAGTTGTTCTACTAAAGAATGGTTAAAGAAGAATAAAGTGAATGTTCTGGAATGACCAAGTCAAAGTTCTGACCTTAATCCACTTGAAAGTTGTGGAAAGACCAAAAGCAAGCAGTTAATGGAAACTCACCAGTATCCAAAAGCAGAAGCTGTTCTGTATGTAGGAATGGTCTAACATTTCTCCTCGTTGATGTGAAGGACTGTTACCGCAATGTTTAGTTGCAGTTATTTGCTACACACCAAATACTGAGCGAAAGTAAGTGAATACTGATTCAGCTACTTTTACCATATGCAGATGGTTTTTTTTTGTTTCAATAAATACATGACCAAATATAATAATTGGTGTTTCATTAGTTTACTAGGTTTTCTTCATCTACTTTTAGGACTTTTAGGTCGCATTCATATAAGAACATTTTAAAGGGTTCACAAACTTCCAAGCACCACTGCTTATATCAAAATTGATCATTATAAAATTTAAAGTAAGAAAAAAAACTATTGTCCCTTTAAAAAAATTTTTTTTTACTGTATTGCACATTGTGGTGGACCATGATACACTGTGGTTATAGTGATGACCTTTTTTCTTTCATGACTTGTGCTACTAATCTACATTTCATTGTTTTCTAACCACTACATTCATATGTGTATTTACGTTCGTAGAATCTTAGTTGACTCTAAACTTTGAATACCGTTTTAGGTGATGATTTCTCCCTGATCCAGCAAGAAATCTTCATGGTAAAGGAGTGTAAGCATGCCAACATTGTGGCTTACTTTGGCAGCTATCTTTCGTAAGTTACCATTCTCTTTTACATTGGGGCATGCCCCTAAGTTTATCTATCACTGCAGAGTAGGTATCCTGGTATAATGGGATTTCATTTTTTTCACTGCCTATAGACAAAAAGATTCTTTTTCTGACATTATTTATGGTGCTAATTTATTTCTCATACAAAGTGAACAATTATAAGTAATATTTTATGCTGTGTTTTAATTTCTACTTGCTGTTATCCTAATGGGCAGAAGTTGTAGTTTTTCACTAAATTGTAGTTAGAATTGGCACATTAGGAAGGGCCTTCCTATATATATGTATCTTTCTTCCCTATTAATAACATTAGGATCAAGCATCACTTTTAACAGCTAGATGCCATCTGATACTGTAGTGGATGTACTTTAAATACGTTTGACATATATATACATTTTTTCCCTGGCTGTAAACGATCATGATGTGAGTCCTCGCCAAATTTCACTTGGTCTAATTGGCTGATTTCATCACAAAGCAATTTATAACGTGCTACTGATAAAATATTATTGTTGAGTTGTTTGCTGTAGGAACAAAATGTTAGGTTGAGGAAGCACAATAATAAATATTTATTCCATAGTCAAGTGATACGTTCTGGAGCCTAAAGTCCATCTGGAAAAGCAGAAAGATTTTCTGGAAAGGCACTTCAAGTCCCAGAATCCATCACTTTACTATGGTAGCATTACAGTGCAAGTCTAGTGGATGGGGAACTGGTCCCAGCAAGCACAGAGACACACTGCCATAATTCTCAGTCTGTGGAATCAGGTATGTCTGTGTAATAAAAAATCTTTATTTATGTTTGGATGTTCAGACAGTGTCTATACACATAACTCAAAATAAATGAGCTAATGCAAAAAAGGGGGTATTTTTCCCTTTAACAGTCTTTTGTGATTTATGCATTTTGAGTGGCTTTTGTTTATTGTCTACAGTACAAGCATTCATGCACCAAATCTTTTCTGGTTTTGTTAATTAAAGGTGGTAGCACACGCTCGGATTCGGGGAGATTAGTCGCCCAGCTACAAATCTCTTCTTCGTCGACTAATCTCCCCGAAATGCCTTCCTCGTGAGGCAACTTCTGGTGACTTCAGACAACGAATCAAGTGCCATTCCACCTGTGATTTATAGTTTAGCCGGCGGGAAGGCATTTTGGGGAAATAAGTCACCCCGAACAAATGGCTATTTGTCGCTGGGTGACCTCCCCGAATTGGAGCATGTGCCACCACCCTTAGCATCTTGACATGCTTGTTGTATGTTCATGCTGTGAATGTGATTGATTACTTAACTATTTACTTTTGTTTTTCTTTACTAGACGGGAAAAGCTGTGGATCTGTATGGAGTACTGTGGTGGCGGCTCACTCCAAGATATATACCATGGTACTTAATCATTGCCTCAGTAGTTAATGTTATATTGCTCTGTATTAAGTAATAAATGATGTTAAAAAAAAACATTATTCTTGCAACATTTTTGCTAGACTATATGCAACAAAATCCTAGTAACTAAAATAATTCACTCTGGCCAAAATTAAATCACAGCATATTATCCCCCATTGTTCTGGGATTGATAGCTGTAGAGGTTGTAAAGGTTAATACGTTTTGGGTTCTCATGACTGCTGTATTACATTTTGAATATATAATTGATTTTTACCAGAAATTCTAGCTAAACTGTGTGTGACATTAACACTAAAATGTGTTCATGTAAATGTTTATAGCTTCTATGCTTTGTTAATTCAATGTAGCAGGAGTACACTCCACTTGAAATATTTCACTTCAAACTCATGCTGATGTGCTCGTAGGCGTCAGTGGATAAATTAACAAACACACAAAAAACACAAAAAAGTTTCGATCTGTGTGAGACCGCATCAAGAACAAACTCGCGAGAGTATTAGCCCACTAAGTGTGGTGCCCTATTCCGAAATTATTCAAGTTAAAGGAAAACTATACCCCCCAAACAATGTAGGTCTCTATTAAAAGATACTGAGTAAAACAGCTCATGTGTAAAACCCTGCTTCATGTAAATGAACCATTATCATAATAATATACTTTTTTAGTAGTATGAGCCATTGGGTAATCATAAATAGAAAATTGCCATTTTAAAAAATAAGGGCCGCCCCCTGAGATCGTAAGATTCACTGTGCACACATACAAACCACATGTAAGGTCACATGAGCCAATTAACAGACAGAGTTCTGCCTTTTGCTTCCTCACTTCTTCCTGTTACAGTTAGTGTTGTAGTATTTCTGGTCAGGTGATCTCTGAGGCAACACAGATAGAGTCACGAAATGGTGGCTCAAGGCAAGAGATGTAAAAGGGCAATATTTATGTAAATATATATTCTAGTTTGGTAAGATTCTTTAATATGTCATTCAATTTGATATAAACTATCTGTTGCTTAAGTATTCATTTTGGGGGTATAGTTTTCCTTTAAGCGCATGTGAATTAACTAATGTCTTAAAGAAGTCTTTCTTAGTTTTTCAGAATTTATAGGACAAAAGATTTTACTAAGCATCAATAGGACATCTTGATGCAAGAGTCACTGTGGCCACAAAAGCACAGATACAGTTGGGCAATTTAGCTGATTATGGAAATTTTACTTAAACATTGCTGCAAATATGGGCCTCTCACAAAGCAGTTTTGAGATTGCACCCCAAACCCCTGTATCTACCCTGGTGCAAACACAGAAGATCACTGACTTGAGCGTTTATCTGCAGATTAATGCCACCCCATGTTACCCTTATTCACAACTTATAATAACTTGTTATGAGGTTCATCAACTCGTTTATTTTATATTTGCTAACATTGAAAGACAGAAGATAACATCCCAGCTTTTCTCTTCTCTTACAGTAACGGGGCCACTCGCAGAGTGCCAGATAGCATACATGTGCAGAGAGACCTTGCAGGTACCATACTTTTTGCTTTTTGATGCAAATAAAATATAGCAATATTTTTATAGCCACAGCTATAATTGTCATTCTGTGCGCACATTTATGCTGAGGTAAATAATAATGTTTCCTTTGGACTGCATTTATAGACTGCCCAGGTCTGCCAGTAGTTGTTTTGGAGTCTGTCAAGAGCTGCAATTGTAGCACAGAAAATACTACTTTTGATAGCATGTTTACATTCTCAAAATTTAAATGATTGAAAATTTTTAATTAATGTGTATTGAAAAGTTGTTAGATTTACACTTTCTCTCAATAAAGGTGATCCTACACCCAAAAAACCCAGTGAAGGAAAATGTAATTATAAAGGGATCCTGTCATCGGAAAACATGTTTTTTTGCAAAACACATCAGTTAATAGTGCTACTCCAGCAGACTTCTGCACTGAAATCCATTTCTCATAAGAGCAAACAGATTTTTTTATATTCAATTTTGAAATCTGACATGGGGCTAGACATTTTGTCAATTTCCCAACTGCCCCATGTCATGTGACTTGTGCCTGCACTTTAGGAGAGAAATGCTTTCTGGCAGGCTGCTGTTTTTCCTTCTCAATGTAACTGAATGTGTCTCCGTGGGACATGGGTTTTTACTATTGAGTGTTGTTCTAAAATCTACCAGGCAGCTGTTATCTTGTGTTAGGGAGCTTCTATCTGGTTACCTTCCCATTGTTCTTTTGTTTGACTGCTGGGGGAAAAAGGGAGGGGGTGACGTCACTCTAACTTGCAGTACAGCAGTAAAGAGTGATTGAAGTTTATCAGAGCATAAGTCACATGTAAAAATTATTGCTACATGTAAAAACGTTACATGTTAAAATGTTGCAAACCAGCTGAATAAGGGTACTGGCACACGATTAGGGATGTGGCAGACGAGGCTACTGGGGGAGATAAATTTCCCAACGACAAATCACTTTCCTTGTGAGGCGACTTCGGAAAATGAAGCGCATTTAGGGGAGATAAGTTGCCCAAAGAAGAGCCGATATGTGGCTGGGCGTCTGATCTCCCCCAGAAGCCTCGTCTGTCACCACCCTAAGTTACCTGTGCTAAATCTCTACCGTGGGTGACTAATCTCCTGCCATTGCTTTCCCACCGGCAATAATGTGAATTGCCAGTGGAAAAAAAATACGTATCGCGTTTGGTTTCTGGAAGTAGCTTGAAGTTGGCTGGCAAGGAAACTTCTGGCTACCTCCAGTGTGGGAAACAATTTGCATAATAGGTGCCCTTGAAATTGTTTGTCCTTGGTAGTTTTTGAAAGCATTGAATTCTCCACAGGGATCCCCAACCTTTTGAACCCGTGAGCAACATTCAGAATTAAAAGAAGTTGGGGAGCAACACAAGCATGAAAAATGTTCCCGGAGTGCCAATTAAGGGCTGTGATTGGCCATTAAGTAGCCCCTATGTGGATTGTCAAACTACACTGAGGCTCTGTTTGGCAGTGTACCTGTTTTTTATACAACTAAAACTTGCTCACAAGCCAGAAATTCAAAAATAAGCTCCTGCTTTGAGGCCTCTGGGAGCAACATCCAAGGGTTTGGAGAGCAACATGTTGCTCACGAGCTACTGGTTGGGGATCACTGCTCCAGAGTAATATTACACACGGTAATAAAATCGTTTCAGTGAATGCTTTTGTGTTTGTTTTATGAATCACAACAGCAAATTACAGTTTTCTTCTGGTTAGTGTTTATAATGCTGTTTTAGGCTGGCTTTCTAATTATTGCCAATACATCAGATTAATGCTAGTACACATTTAAACAAACATCTGGTAAATTGATTTTGTGTTTGCCATATTTTTAAACCATTGTGTTTTTTATTTGTCAGTACTATTAGCATGTTTTACCACCATGAGTGTGTTTTTTTTTTTTGTGTATGTAGTATGCGGAGAAGTAGTTTAATTTGGATGTCTTTGCACCTTGTTATTGACTGTTGTTCTATCCCTTAGGGTCTGGCCTATTTGCACAGTAGGGGGAAAATGCATAGAGATATCAAGGTAAGATATATTTTTAACTCTTCTAATCGTCAATTTCAATAATGCAAATCTGTAAGCGAAACATTTTATAAACTCATTTTATACAAAGGTCATATTATATTTGTACAATTACACCTCTATTATAGAAACCTTGTTTAGTGTCATTTGTAAATGTATTTAATATTTTTCTATTTCAGGGTGCCAACATACTTCTTACAGACAATGGAGATGTTAAGTTAGGTAAGTTGAGCTTCCAAGGAAGGGAAGGTCATACTGCCACCTGAAAAATGCTGTGCTGTTTACTGGTGTTTTGCCATAATTCATGAATACATTTCAGCAGTGAAGAGCCAAATCATTTCAGAGATCCAAGTTTTTTGGGACCCCCCAGGCTGGCACTTTTTTATTTAAAAAAATGCAACAATCCATGTAATTAAAGTGGCACACTGCTATTTTTATCTATATTGATGGTGGTATACTGTACATGTAGTCCAAGGTTATAGATAATTTTCACAGGTGGGTGCAAACCAGTCAGTTGACCATTCTGTTCTTTAAAGGAAATGTTCAGTGTAAAAGTAACATTTGGTAAATATGCAGGATGTGCAAAATAATAATTTATTTTCAGTATAGTTAGTTGACCAAAAATTTAATATTTAAAGGCTGTTTAATGTAATAGCCAGCAAACACAACTTGCTCCTTTGCATCTCTCAAACATGTTAGTCAGTCACTGAATGTTTACTGTTTAATTAGTTTGCTTTCAATCCTGACCTGCATATTAAGGATCAAAAGCTAATTAATGCCAACCTTAATAGATTGGCTAGCTGGCTTTTTACTAACTATATTGAAAGCAATGGATTTTGCACAGACAATCTATTTACCTAGTTTTATTTTTTCACTGAACTGTTCATTTAAAGGAAATTTATATCCTGGTGCACAGCAAAATGGAGGAAACGGCAACCTCGCGATCCAGTGGCGACAAGAATTCACCGTACACAGGTAATTCAAGCAGGTTAGACCTTGCTAAAGATTTATTGCAGCATGCAACGTTTCGGGGTGGATAGGGGGGTAACCCCGAAATGTTGCATGCTGCAATAAATCTTTAGCAAGGTCTAACCTACTTGCATTACCTGTGTGCCGGTGAATTCTTGTTGTCACTGGCAGCCATATCAGGTCATTTTGCCTGGTCATGTGCTTTCAGAAAGAGCCAGCACTTTAGGATGGAACTGCTTTCTTGCAGGCTGTTGTTTCTCCTACTCAATGTAACTGAATGTGTCACAGTGGGACCTGGATTTTATTATTGAGTGCTATTCTTATATCTACCAGGCAGCTGTTATCTTGTGTTAGGCAGCTGCTATCTGGTTACCTCCATTGTTCTGTTATGAGGCTGCTGGGGAGGAAAGTGAGGGGGTTTATATCACTCCATCTTGCAGTAATGCAGTAAAGAGTAACTGAGTTTATCAGAGCACAAGTCACATGACTGGGTGCAGCTGGGAAACTGACAATATGTCTAGCCCCATATCAGATTTCAAAATTGAATAAAAAAAACCTGTTTGCTCTTTTGAGAAACAGATTTCAGTGAAGAATTCTGCTGGAGAAGCACTTATTAACTGATGCGTTTTGAAAAAAACACGTTTTCCCATGACCGTATCCCTTTAAATATTGATTTTTAAGAGAATTTATATTGCTATATTTAAGAGACAACTATTTCTTCTGTAACCTCAACAGAATAGATTTCTGAATGAAATAGAAGGGTAATTTAGTCAAGCTGTTTGTTGACAGTGTCTTGAGATCTACTGATCGCCAGCTAAAGGTCTACTGGTAGATCCCGATCTATCTTGTGGACACCCCTGATATATAGGTTTCTCTGTTTTGTGTATAGAGCATGAAGCTGCGTGTTCCTGCATCTACAATGTACTGCTCTCTGTATGGATGCTGTCACCTAATGGAAGTTTGATAGCATTTTGTTTTTGTGTCTTTTTGAAAGAAAGTTGTAGTTGACAAAACCAGTAACCTTGTTACGGATTATTTTTCAGTGGAAAACATACAGAAAATGTCAATGTTCAATGCAGCATGTAGTAATTGGTAAATACTTGCCAAAAGACAAGATTTAGAGTCCTGCAATGGTTTAAGTACTCTATACTGTAGTTTTAATTTTTAAGAGCAGACAATATTTGCAGCAACAGAAGTGTAATAAATTGTCCACTTTTTTAAAAGATAATTGATTCTGTTCTTAGCGTTTCTTGCAAAGATCTGTACTGAGAATAGTCAGGAAGAAAAACATTATTAAATTGCCACATGTGCAGTTACCCAGACAACAGGAAAAGGAATTTCAGTTCCCCATTTCCAGGATGGCTCACTTGTGTCCTATAACATAGCAGAACTGTATGCCAAGTAAAGCATATGTTTGCCTTAACCGTCTTTCGTAGAAAGTAATATGTCCATAAGAATATATTTATTTTGTAGTTGCATTCTGCATATGCTTGTGTTAGCAGTATTTATTTACTGTATATACTCGAGTATAAGCCGACCCGAGTATAAGCCGAGGTACCTAATTTTACCTATGAAAACCAGAAAAACTTATTGACTTGAGTATAAGCCTAGACACAACTAAGACTGATGGATAAGCAGGTAATTTTTGGCAAAATTAAACTACATTTCATTCCTTTTATTAACAGAAAGTTCCCATTTATAACCCTTTATGCTGCAATCACTACAACGCAAAAACTAAATCCCCCCAGTGGATTTATATTACAGACATTTTTCAGCTGAGATGAAATATACTTTCCACTAGCAATTATACCTTTTGTTTAGTGCCTAAAACAGTGTTAAGATTGTTGCATGGGCTCCTGAGCTTTATGTAGGCAACCTTATGAATTCCATTTCTAGCTGACGTCAAACAAAGGTCCAAATTGCACCCCCTGAGAGTCTCAGAAATATCAAACAGTCGGTTTAATGTTAAAAATAAAGCCATGATGCTTAAAACATTAATTCATCGTACAATGATAAAAAAAACCTCTGGTAGATGAAATAGATATATTAAGAAGACAGCTGCCTTACCGGTAAATTTGCTCCAATGGGAGGGGAGAGCCAGGAAGCTGCTCCCTGTAGTAGGCGCCGAACGCCTTCAAAGATTTTACACCGGTGGGGCCGGGCTGCCCAGAGTTGTTAGTGGGTGGGAGGGGAAGCTGCTCTCTGCTGCTGGGCCCCTTCAAAGATTAATCAATCGCTGGGGTAGGGGCGGCCCGGAGATGCTGGCAGGCAGAAGGGGAAAGCCGGGGATACTGCTTTCTGCAGCCGGTGCCGGGCACCTCCAAGATTTTTTGCAGGGGGGCCGGCCCGGAGTTGTTACGGCCCGGAGTTGTCACGTCGCTGAGATGATGACGTCAGCGTGCGCACCACCCACACTTCAGCCGGCAGAGCGACACACACTCCTTGCGCTGCTGCTCTTTCTTCATGGCGGATAAACGCCATTGTTTCTGGCTGGGAGGGGAATGTTCCCCGTTGGCTCCTTAGGATCGGGGTCCCATGGATGGGTTGCGGGCCCCATCCGGAGTGCAGGCACAGCTACAGATCATGTGGGATTCATGATGTCTACAAATCTACCGGTAAGGCAGCTGACCCGAGTATAAGCCGAGGTAGGATTTTTCAGCACATTTTGGGTGATGAAAACCTCGGCTTATACTCGAGTATATACGGTAGTCTGTTTTAACCAATACCAAATTGCCTTTTTCTCAATTGAAGGTTAACCAAAGACCAAAAAGTACAAAATAATTCACATAAGTATGAAGCAAACAATAAAATAAATATATTTTTGCAACATAAACGAAGAAAAAAAAATTGAAAATTCATGCAATAAATTTTATTTGATTTAGCACCACAGGTGTATATAATGTTTTAGCAAAGTATTTGAAATGCAGCAAAATAAATGATCTCTTACCTGGGCTTCTTATATCAAGAAAGTTGCATGTTTATCCAAGTTAGTTAAAAAACACCAGAAGGTATCATCAGAAACATGACTTTCTCTCTCCAGTGAATGTTTTTCCACTGCTTCACAGTCCAGTATGGTATCCTTAATATCACTTCAAACAACCCTTATTATGCATGGTGGTATTAGGCTTGTATGCAGTTGCTCACTCATAAAAAAAGCATGTTTCTGATAAATATACAAAAATACACTGTTACAGCCAAAGTCTGTCATATTTTACCAAGAATTTATTATTATTGTTACCTTTTGGGAAAACTTTACCCACCGTCATTCTAATTTGTGTAAAAGTAAATGTTTACCTAGATATGTGTCTAATTTATATCCAGAAGTATGGACATTTTACTGTATATAGTTTTTAAAGATATGGTCTTATGTGTTCTCTTTCCCGTTTCTCCAATTGCATTACAGCTGACTTTGGTGTGGCAGCCAAAATAACAGCAACAATTGCCAAGAGGAAGTCTTTCATTGGTACCCCATACTGGTAAGAGTTTTTTAATGTGTAATTTTTGTGCTGTTTGTTATTAGTACTCTTGTTTTACTGTACTTCTAATGCATCTCAGGATGGCTCCAGAAGTGGCTGCAGTAGAGAAAAATGGAGGCTACAACCAACTTTGTGACATATGGGCTGTTGGCATCACTGCAATTGAACTCGCAGAACTGCAACCTCCAATGTTTGATCTGCATCCTATGAGGTATATTGTTTTTTTTAGTCTCTGAAAGACCCTTCATTTTACTAGCTATTAAAATTGAATGTAGCATTTTCCCCCAAACTGTGCATATATATTCTCATGTGCTGCCATCATCATTTTATAATCAAATTTTGCATTTATATAATGTCCCTATCTTTCCTAATGTTCCTAAAATTTCATAAAATCTGTATGGAACTAGACCAGTTTTGCTTTCGTCATGACTAAGCAAGTTAAATCTGATATGTGATGCTACACTGACTGATCAATTTCTGTTTTATTTGCCATCGTACAGAGCGTTGTTTTTAATGTCAAAGAGTAGCTTCCAGCCTCCAAAATTAAAAGAAAAAATTAAATGGTGAGTTGACTTTTTTTGCTGCTTGCTGGGAAATGATAAGCAGAGACTACAAATTAATTCTGAGCACGAGTCTGTCCTGAAGTTTAGCAAAGCCACGTGAGAGTTTTTCCTCCCTTGTAAAGCACATTCCTTTTTTTTTAGGGCAGGGAATCTTAAGCTATATATTTGGAGCCAAAATATGGGTCACCATAGTATTTAAAGTGACTCACCATGTTCTTCTTTAATAAAATGCTCTACAGCAATGCAGTTAAATGTATTAAATCTTTCTTCTCTAATGAATTATGTGAAGTTAATGTTACCTTTTATTTTATAGCATTTTAGCACCTACTAGTTTGACTCAATTAATCTGAGTGTTATCTGAAAAGGGACCTTTGTTTGAAAGTTACATTTGTTTTCTATGTTTTCAAGTTTATCAAAGGAGAGTAGCTAAACTTGCTTCTGGCCTCCCTTAGATAAATGATAGAGCTAGTAAAAGAAGCAAATATATATATATATATATATATATATATATATATATATATATATTCATCAGTTTTGACATGTGTTTCCCAGATGTGCCAACAATTGTGAAAATATTATGGGCATGTTATTTTCTAGAATATCGTTATTGTGCAATTTGATTTAGGTGTGCATTCCTTTCCTCTACCTGTTTCCTGTGAAGTAAAGGTTACTCTAAATATTTTTATTCTATCTGTAGGTCACCAAACTTTCATAACTTTGTCAAAGTGTCTTTAATCAAGAATCCAAAGAAAAGGCCACCTGCAGAGCGACTACTCACTGTAAGCAAAGCTGATTTAAAGTTTCCCATATACGCAAGTTCGGTCTCATAAATAAAATTAATGGTCTGTGAGACAAAAAAAATGTAATTGTGAGCAAATTTCCATTATGAATTTTTTTCTAATTTGAAATTGCTCTAAATTTATCCAATTTTGCTTAAAATTATATTCTCACTCATTAGGAAAACTGTTAATAATTTTGATGACAGTATGTTGTGGAATTTTTATAGGTAAAGCTTTGTGAACCATTTAACATGTTCTATATTTTTATATGAATGTGACTTAAAACATCATGTGCTTTTCAAACAAGTCCTAAAAAGCAGACGAAAAAAACCTAGTTAAACAAATGAAACAAAAAATATTATATTCTGTCATTTATTTATTGATAAAATGATCCAATAACGTGTCTGCGTGTGGCAAAAGTAAGTCAATCAGTTTTCACTACTTGTGCAGCAATAACTGCAACTAAACATTTCTGGGAACTGTTGATCAGTCCTGCACATTGATTCAGAGAAACAGAACAGCTTCAGCTCTGTTGGTGGGTTTCCTCACATGAACAGTTCACTTTAAATCTTTCCACAACATTTCAGTTGGATTAAAGGGGATGTAAAGGAAAAAAAATAAAATCCAATTTTTACTTTCTTAAATGAAAAATAATTTTATCTCCAATATACTTAAATTAAAAAATGTGTACCGTTTTTTTCATAAGAAACCGAATTGTATACAGTGAAATTTCCCCCTTCGTTTAACTTACTCTGACTGCTGCAGATAAGAAACTTCACAGCCCCAATCATACTTTCAAATAGCCCCCCCATCTTATTTCTCACAACTCAAGCAGCTTTGTTTGTTTCCCAGTAGAGCAACCAGCGACCGTAAAGAGATTTGTATCTGTAGACCCAGTGCAGTCTGTGATATTCTGATTATTAATCAGTCTTGCTGTATCGGCTTCTATGGCAGATATCATTTGCTGTTTTGATAATTTATGACAATCCCTAAGCTTAACCCTTCCAACAGAAGCCCAGAGCACACTGAGCATGTGCGTAGTCTTGGTCTTGCAAAGATGTTTAACATAGTTACAAGATGACAGGCCCCTGCGTCAAACTTTGAGAACATAAATCATTTGTTTAAGCTTCTGGTTCAGTAAGTTCATGTTTAAATTTAGTATACAAAATACAGCATTTCTAACATTACTCTATTTTAGAGTTTAGTTCCCCTTTAATGTCAGGACTTTGACTTGGCCATTCCAGAACATTCACTTTATACTTCTTCACCATTTTTTGGTAGATCGACTTGTCTGTTTAGGATCTTTGTCTTGCTCCATGACCCACTGTCTCTTGAGATTCAATTTATGGACAGATGTCCTGACATTTTCTTTGGGTATAGAATTATTCCATTGAAATCTCAGGTATTCGTTGTTCCATCAATGATGGCAAGCTGTACAGGCCCAGATGCAGCAAAACAGGCCTAAATCAGAACACTCCCATCACCATGTTTCACAGATGGAATAAGGTTCTTACACTGAATGCAGTGTTTTTCTTTCTCCAAATGTAACACTCCTCATTTAAGCCAAAACATTTTATTTTCTCTTCATCCATCCACAAAATATTCTTACAGTATCATTCTGGTTTGTCCACGTGATCTTTAGCAAACTGTAGACAGTTTGTAAGCAGTGGCTTTCTCCTTGCTACCCTGCCATACAAGCCAACGCTGTTCAGTGCTCTCCTGATGGTGGACTCATAAACATTCCCCAATGTGTGACAAGCCTTCAGTAGCTTAGAAGTTACCCTAACTTCCTTTGTAACTTCTGGGACTATTAGGTGCCTTGCAGTTGGAGTTATCTCCTTATGGTGAACTCAGGAACATCAACATTCACCAATGTGAGATAGACCTTCAGTTGCTTAGACGTTACCTTGGGTTCCTTTGTAACCTCTCTGACTATTAGACGCCTTATAGTTGGAGTTATCTTTGATGATCGACCATTTCTGGGTAGGGTGACGACAATTGTGAATTCCCCATTCGTACACAATCTGTCTGACTGTCTTATCAGTGGAGTTCAGACTCTTTAGAGATAGTCTTGTAACCTTGAACGGATCTAATTTAATAATTTTTGTTTCATTTGTTTCAGGTCACATTCATATAAAAATATAGGAGATTTTAAATGGTTTACAAACTTTCCAGCATGACTGTAGATTCTATAGTGTTGAGATGTGGGAAATGCAGTACATGCAATTGTGGAGATATTATAACAGCTTCAAGCATTCTGGTTGCTTCCAAGTAATGCTTCATGTGAAGGACTGACGTGTACAGTAGTTACAAAACTTGATGATACTGCACTTCATCATTTGTAATTATTCTTTCAGCATCAATTTGTAATACAGCCAGGCCTCTCAAGGTTTGTTGCACAAGAGCTTCTGGACAAGTTTAACAATCCTGACAGTCATCACCATTACAGTGAGCCTGATGACGATGATCCTGAGGTGAGAGTTTTACACTTAACTTTATACTGTAAAAAGTCTTGTTAAAATGAATCTGCACACTCTCATGTTAAACATGAGATGGACCTCAACAGATTATAACTATCAGAGGCACAAAATTAACCTTTGTATTGCTCTACCGTTCCACCTTTTTTGAAAGTGGTGCCTTTTGTATTGTTGACTAAAGTGCAAGGTAGGAAATCGGCAAGCAATGCAGGTGGGCTTTATCAAGAGTTCTGGGAGTGATCAGCATAGTTAGAATTACAGTAAGGGCAGAAACACACACTCAGATTCGGGGGGAATTAGTTGCCCGGCGATAAAGCGCCTTTTCTTTGGGGGCGACTAATCTCCTCGAACTGCCTCCCGCCGGCTAGAATCACCTGCCAGATGGCACACGGATCACTTCTTTTTCCAAAGTCGCCCTAAGGTGGGAGGCAGTTTGGGGAGATTAGTCGCCCCGAAGAAGAGGATATTTGTTGCTGGGCGACTAGTCTCCCCGAATCTGAGTGTGTGTCTCTGCATATATATATATCGTATATATATCTAATGGTGTCATATAAATCTAATGGTGTTGGACCACCCTCATAGCCGACTGAATGGAAGTGATTTAATTTCAAACTGTCTGATTAACAAAACTATCCATTATCATGATACAGAAATATCAAAATGGATTGTCTGCCCTAACACATGCGTACCAATAACCATACATTAATTTGTTTTGTTAAATTTTGTTAAATGAATGGTCCGGTTTAGAGAGTGAAAATTTTAGGTTGAATGGATAGTGTCAAGTTTCACCCATCCCCTAACTAAGATTAATTCCTTATTCAAATTGCTAGCCATAAAATGCAAATAGTGCTGCTTTGATTAGTTACATGTTTATTTTACAAACTGTGACTGTAATTTACATGTGATACATTTCTGGGTGCCCCTCCATGTTTTAAACCACAGCTATATTTTGAGGTCATATACCTCGCTGATAAAGTGAAGGGGAAAGGGCAAGGAGGGCAGGACAGGCTTCTAAAGTTATACAGATGCTTTACCATAAAATATAAAACTGTTAATATTTAATAACATTCACTTCTAGCAGATAATAGTTGTGTAAATTATCTTAAAGGGATACTGTCATGGGAAAAAAAAATTCAAAATGAATCAGTTAATAGTGCTGCACCAGCAGAACTCTGCACTGAAATCCATTTCTCAAAAGAGCAAACTGATTTTTTTATATTGAATTTTGAAATCTGACATGGGGCTAGACATTTTGTAAATTTCCCAGCTGCCCCTGGTCATGTGACTTGTGTCTGCACTTTAGGAGAGAAATGCTTTCTGGCAGGCTGCTGTTTTTCCTTCTCAATGTAACTGAATGTGTCTCAGTGGGACATGGGTTTTTACTATTGAGTGTTGTTCTTAGATCTACCAGGCAGCTGTTATCTTGTGTTAGGGAGCTGTTATCTATTACCTTCCCATTGTTCTTTTGTTTGGCTGCTGGGGGGGGAAGGGATGGGATTGATATCACTCCAACTTGCAGTACAGCAGTAAAGAGTGATCAAAGTTTAGCAGAGCACAAGTCACATGACTTGGGGCAGCTGGGAAATTGACAATATGTCTAGCCCCATGTCAGATTTCAAAATTGAATATAAAACAATCTGTTTGCTCTTTTGAGAAATGGATTTCAGTGCAGAATTCTGCTGGAGCAGCACTATTAACTGATTCATTTTGGAAATTTTTTTTTCCCATGACAGTATCCCTTTAAATGAAGGGCAGAACTGAAAATCCATCTACTTCTCTTATCCTTAATTTAGTTAAGATGTCTGTTCTGAAAATTTGGAGCCCAGTAAATGTAGAAAATCACTGAAAATGTCATATTTTGAAAAGTTAATTTTTGTGTCTGTGCTAAGCAACAAAGGATTAATAAAACTGCATAGTATTTATCACTTCACTAGGGACTCATTTTATGTATCTGCAGCCTCTCGCCATGGTTCGACATACCATACGTTCCACAAGCAAAGCTGCAAGAGCTGAAAGGACAGCCTCTGAACTTAACTGTAAGTCTTACAGTTACAGAACAAACTATAGCAATGCTATTGTCATACTATGTCTGTTCAGTGGCTTTGAACCACTTTTGAAGAAGTGCTTCTTAAACAATTGAAGAACAATAAAACCTTTGTATAATAGTCTCCTTTTGGTTAAATTTGTCAAATTTAACTATAATATATTATGCTCACTCATGTCAGCTTCATAAACCACTACAAGCAATGCATGTCTTAAAAAGAACACTTGTGCAGCAAGGATGGGAATTGGAACTAAAAGAATGCAGATCTTTTTCTTAACCTCCTGGGGCAAACTGCTAGTTTATTTATATTGGACAATCTTTACCTGTATCTGAAGTATAACAATCTAAATTATGCATTAACATGTAACTGTGCATATATTGCATTGTCCTGTAATGAAAAGTTTAAATATAAATTAAAGTAGAACTACCCCCCCAAACAGAAATTTGTGAACCTTACATAAAAATGTAAAGTTGCGTAGCTGAGATCAGAGGCGCCATCTTCTGTAACTTTGGGTCTTCTTCTGTCAATTCGCAATTGGACGGAGCCTACAGGAACATGAAAGGTTGTAGTAAATCCCAGATTAGCTCCGACTGTGCATAGACCTGTAAGCTTCTTGTTTCCAAACGAATAGAGCATCATAAAGTGGCAGCTGTTTACTCCTCTGTTCCACTCTGCATCTATATGTCTGGTTCACAAATGGACACTTTTTTAATGCTGTGGACTCTGTGGGGAAGGAGCAGGGAGGGGGTCTGGTGGAGAGCAATGGGGGGACTTGTTCGTGGGAGGTAGAGTTCTCCTTTATATATACCAAGCTCTGACTTGTTGCTCAGCCGTGATATTGATCACATTAAAGGCAGAGACACACAGTCAGATTCAGGGAGATTAGACAAATCTCCTATTCATGGCGGCCGACTAATCTCCCCGAACTGGCTCCCGCCGGCTACATTGTAAATCTCATATTTCTCATCTCATATTTAGTAATTTCTTATTTCTCCCTAGTTGACAAGATGCAGTTTGAGCCTCCTCTTAGAAAGGAGACAGAAGCCAATGAGGAAATGGTAAGAATGGTAAACCTTTCTAATATGCATAGTAGTGATGTTTTTGGCATTATTTCATTTATTTTATTCAGACATCCTGTCTGCCTCAATGCAAGAGCATAGGAAGCAGCTGTTTTTTTCTAAAGATTGCTGCATTCAAATGTGTGTTTCTGCTGTCATGTGGCAATAATATTTTTAAAGCAGCCCAGTACACAAATTAGTGCTAACTATGTTTCAGTCTTTTCCTGTCGTTTTTTTAGATTTCTAAATGGGTCACTAGAGCCAATGATGCTAGCAACCAGGACGTGGTTTAAATGTCATTAAATGGATATGTTTTAGGGATGCACCGAATCCAGGATTCAGCCTTTTTCAGCAGGATTTGGATTCGGCCGAATCCTTCTGCTCAGCAGAACCGAATCCTAATTTGCATATGCAAATTAGCGGCGGGGAGAGAAATCTCGTGAGTTTTTGTCACAAAACAAGGAAGTAAAAAAAGTTCCCCCCTTCCCACCCTTAATTTGCATATGCAAATTAGGATTCGGATCGGTATTTGACCGAATCTTTAGTGAAGGATTCGGGGGTTCGGCCGAATCCAAAATAGTGGATTCGGTGCTTTCCTAATATGTTAAGTATAGTTTATAGTTGCTAAGGTCACTGCTAACATCTTTCTAGAAATGCTGGTATAGAAGGTGTTGACTGTATTGTAAAATGCAATTGCCATCAGTGAATTCAGTGTAATGATTGTGCATTTTGCTTGACTGGTTTTTATAAATCATCTGCACAACACTGAAATATTTGAGGGTACATGTAATTGTGTTTTCCTGTTATTGAGACGAGTCGCATTTCATTCTTTTTTCATTGTTGTTGTCATGTTTGGATACCAACATAGAATCTGTCCTATAACTCATGCTCAGCAGCTGGCACAGTTCTTAAAGTCTGGAGATAATGTCCCTCTATATTTGTGAGCTCACATAATGCTGCAGTAACACACCAATAAAGCTTCTTTTTATCAGTGTGCAACTCAGAAACATAATTTGTCATTTTAAGAGACATATGAGGTGTAGCAACATGCTAACTCACCTGCACTTGATCATACAGCAGTCTGACCTGCAACTTATTTATTTCAGGGTTGCAGCAGAGAGGATGATTTTGGATCTCAGTGGAGCCCATTTACCAATGGTGCCAGCAATGAGTGAGTAAAATGAATAGAAATGCAGGTAGTTTCATTTAACAGAACTTGGTTACGTACATTTTTTTACTTTATTAGCCTTTTAAATAACTGATCATATTTTGCTGAGTATTACTTTTTAAGGAATGTAGCTTTATTTACTTCTCTTTAAAGGAGAAGGAATAGCATTTTACACTTGGGGGTACCAAATGATAGGCGCCTCCAAGTGGCTACTTTTACTTACCTGACACCCCTGGCCGGTGCTCCTATCAGCAGAAAACCTCACCAGCCCGGGGTTCTTCTAGTGACCACCATGGAGAGATCCTCTTCCTGCTCCTTCGGGTCTTCTCACAGTTGCGCAGTAGAGCGAAGAGCCGTACTTTAATGAAAAAGCCGAATATTTCGCTCTACTGCGCATGCGTCTGCCCTGGGAAATTTGAAAACCAATGAAGCAGGAAGAGGATCTCTCTGTGGTGCTCACTAGAAAAACCCCGGGCCTGTGCGGTTTTCAGCTGATCGGAGCACCGACCCAGGGTGTCAGGTAAGTAAAATTAGTCACTTTGGGGTACCTAACTTTTGGCACCCCCAATTGTAAAATGCTATTCCTTCTCCTTTGTTTTATTTCATTATGTTACATTACGATTCAAATTTTGTGCAGATCTATATGTAGACTTTTTCTGGCTAATTAAATACTTGTACTCCCAACCTTATGAAGTAATGGATATGAGGGTACATATTAGAACTACCTAACATTTTAATGAAGCTGAGGCATGATGGGTGCCATAAGATGATATGAAGACCATTCTGTGTAATGTACAGCAATAGATAATGTGAATACTGTACTGTGAGACCAGTAGCAAGCTTTACATATATACAAAATATCTTGTGTATAATTTTTGTGTACCATGCATTTATTAACATTGATTAAAGACTTGCCATATCCACATATTTAACAATCGTTTTTTTTTTTTTTTTTTCAAGTTCTACAATGAAAAAAGCTGTACCACCACCTCTACCCCCCAAGGTATTACCTCATACTCTTCCAGAACACTTATACGTATGTAAAGAAAAATGCTATTTTCCAATAGTGTTAGTTGAATTATCACATGTTCAGTTGTGTAATCCTACTACTGTGATTACTTCACATTAATAATCTGGCTCCTTCTGTTTTCTGCACAAAGATTTCTAAAAGTTTACTACATCTACATTGTATAACTTTCAGGTAAATGTAGAATCCTCCTCCAAATCTTTAGCCAAATTAAGCATAAATTCCATAATAATGGCCAGGAACAGTCTAAATAGTCAAAACCTTTTAACCTGTCTATGTTATTGAAGTTGGTCAGACACAGTCCAACTAGATTTGTCCACATAAGTTACAACCAAAACAAGCAATTCCCAATGACCTATATGTTATGTCTTTCATTTGTACATTATACAAAATGCTTGAACTAATGTGCAATTAAAAAAAAACTTTCGTCACAAGTTCTAAGTACTGTGCAGATTAAATGTGAGGATTGAGAACCTATAACCCTTCAGCTGTTATAAAATTTTGTATCTAGTATAGGTGCATCTGTCTGTTGGGAAATGGTGGAAGCGGTGTTGGGAAAAACTGCACTAGTTCTGCATTATACCTGAGATCTAGAATAGCAAAGGGCAAATATATCATTCACACGTTTTCTTTTTTTTATATCTTGCAGCCTGTGAGAATGAACAGCTGCCCAGATGAGCCTATAGATGACAGTGAAAGATCCAGCACCATCAAACATCAGGAAAACAGAGCTCCACAATTTCACAGGAGACAGAGCAGCCCAGGTTGTGGTTATCAGAGAACACTCTCCCATAATGTTCTCACAAGCAGCATCAGCAGCCCTGGACTATATGGCAATAAGAACTGTGACATGGGTAAATAATGCACTGCAGAAGCAGGGAGATCTTTGGCGCTTCTGCAGCACTCTTACCCAAGGTGGTAAAGCGGCATTTTATTATTAGCAGCTGATAAATGGGCTCCGGTGTAATAACTTTGACTACACACTTTACACAGGAAATATTTCAAATGCTTCTTCAAAGACTAGTTGCTGGAGTGGGAGTTAAAAGACTATCATTAAGGTTTATATAAGTGTGGGAAATGTTTATAATGTTTAGTCCTTTTTATTGGTAAAAGACGTTTTTACCATTTTCTTTCCAAATTATTGGTGTTCAATTAAAGGTATACTGTCATGGGAAAAAACATTTTTTTCAAAATGAATCAGTTAAAGGAAAACTATACCCCCCAAACAATGTAGGTCTCTATTAAAAGATACTGAGTAAAACAGCTCATGTGTAAAAACCCTGCTTCATGTAAATGAACCATTATCATAATAATATACTTTTTTAGTAGTATGTGCCATTGGGTAATTATAAATAGAAAATTGCCATTTTAAAAAATAAGGGCCGCCCCCTGAGATCGTAAGATACACTGTGCACACATACAAACCACATGTAAGGTCACATGAGCCAATTAACAGACAGAGTTCTGCCTTTTGCTTCCTCACTTCTTCCTGTTACAGTTAGTGTTGTAGTATTTCTGGTCAGGTGATCTCTGAGGCAGCACAGATAGAGTCACGAAATGGTGGTTCAAGGCAAGAGATGTTAAAGGGCAATATTTATGTAAATCTATATTCCAGTTTGGTAAGATTCTTTAATATGTCATTCAATTTGATATAAACTATCTGTTGCTTAAGTATTCATTTTGGTGGTATAGTTTTCCTTTAATAGTGCTGCTCCAACAGAATTCTGCACTGAAATCCATTTCTCAAAAGAGCAAACAGATTTTTTTGTATTCAATTTTGAAATCTGACATGGGGCTAGACATATTGTCAATTTCCCAGCTGCCCCAAGTCATGTGACTTGTGCTCTGACAAACTTCAATCACTCTTTACTGCTGTACTGCAAGTTCGAGCGATATTACCCCTCCCTTTTTCCCCCCCAGCAGCCAAACAAAAGAATAATGGGGAGGTAACCAGATAGCAGCTCCCTAACACAAGATAACAGCTGCCTGGTAGAACAACACTCAATAGTAAAAACCCATGTCTCACTGAGACACATTCAGTTACATTGAGAAGGAAAAACAGCAGCCTGCCAGAAAGCATTTCTCTCCTAAAGTGCAGGCACAAGTCACATGACTAGGGGCAGCTGGGAAATTGACAATATGTCTAGCCCCATGTCAGATTTCAAAACTGAATATAAAAAAATCTGTTTGCTCTTTTGAGAAATGGATTTTAGTGCAGAATTCTGCTGGAGCAGCACTATTTACTGATGTGTTTTGAAAAAAATTTTTTTCCCAAGACAGTATCCCTGTAAGGCTGATGTAATGCATTAAAATTCTTACATAGGCTAATTACAATTGAAAACAGGACTGCAGCCTATGGAAGGATCACTCTGCCCCCAGTACAGTGTCACTGAAGCAATGCTGAAGATCCGTTAGCTGTGTCAGAGGGTCAGGTTAATGAAGGTTCGCGGGGGCTAGGGGAGCCTATGATTTTTATAGGAATGTGTCGGTATAAATTTAAGGGTTGTTTTAGGGTATTTAGCCATGGTTTGAATAATTTCAAAGCATGGCATTGTCCACAATTCTGCAAAACTAAGAACTGTAAATGAAAAACTAGCTGGGGAATTTGCCATTCTTTTATTTTTTGAAACGGCCTGCATTTAGGTCTTGAAAAGAAATACGTTTCTTCATCGAGTCTGGAAGTGTGTGATGCAGTGATACCTGGAGTTTCATTTTCAGCTTTGCCCTGCTTGCTTTTGTCACCTTGCATCAAGTCTGTAATTGAGCAAAAAAGACATAACCAGAATTTTCCAAAAATGTCTGAAAATATTGCTGCTTTTTAAACGCTAAGTTTAGAATTGGAAAACATATGAAATATGAAGCATGTGAATAATTCAACAATATCAAAGGCAACAATGCAAATAGCAATATAATCATCTTTCCTTATATAGTAATTTGAGATTCCAGAAGGCATCTGTACAATATACTGTAACTGCAAATAAATATAGCATGCCAGTGCATGTTGTTCCAGAATGTACAGTATAGTAAATATCCCACTACAAATAAGAAGTTGGACTGCACTGCTTTAAAAGCGTATCTTAATATATGTTGAAATATGGGTTCTTTCAAAACTGCACTACAAATTACTTTATGTTGTTTGCTGCTGAAAGGCAGAATTACAGCTTGAAAGTGTTCCATGCTCACCAAATTATTATTTTCTCTTTTAAATACAGCTTTAATAGCAGTGAATATTTTTGAGGTGGAAAATTCAGCTTATTCCTGTGAAATATTTCTGCCATATCTCTCCCTGCTTACCAGCCTGTGGTGATAACAAATTCCCGGGGTCATTCCATGCAGCAAGGTTTTCTAGACTGTGCCCTTTATATGTCACTTTTCTGCTTTACTCATTTAGAAGAGAAGTTCACCTTTAAAATTAATATTTATAACGAAATAAAGGTTTACAACAAAAACAAAGGTTTATCAGCAAAAAAGGGGGGTAAGTGTCTGTCTTAAAGGGGAACTATTGTGAAAATGAAAAATTAATATAGGCTTTATCATACTGAAATAAGAAACTGTCTAGATACAATCAATTAAAAATTCTCTACCGTTTCTGAAATAATCAAGTTTATGTTCACTATCCCTCTCTCAGCATCTGTTTCTCTTCATTCTGTCTTCATGCAGGAGTTGGGTGTCCGATAATCATTGACAGATCCAATATATCTTATAGGGGGGGCTTCCTGTCCTAGCAGATGTATTAGAGCTCACTCAAATAACTGATTTCAGTACAAGCAAAATCTAACAAAATTCTGCATGTAGAGAGACATGATGCCTGGGGATTTTAATAGAGTGAGCTCTAATACATCTAGGCAAAAGAAGAACCCCTATAATATTGGATCATTCATCTGACACCCAACTCCTGAATGAAGGCAGAATGAGGAGAAACAGATGCTGATAGAGGAATAGTAAAGATGAACTTGATTATTTAAGAAAGTACACAATTTGTAATCAATTATATTTAGAAAGTTTCTTATTTCAGTATGACAAAGCTTATATTAATTTTTCATTTTCGCGATAGTTCCTCTTTAAATAAAGACGTTAGCTTGAAAGGGCCACAAAAAACTGGCATTGCTGTTGTTTTAGGTCATTTTAGTGTCTTGATATCTGGCACTGTAACTGCCCTTTATGGTTGCCTCAGGTTGTGCTGACTTGGCAACCTAAAACTAAAAGATTATTCAGGCTAGACATGATATTAGTAGTTAATGTATACTGTAGATCAGTTAAATAATGCAATTATAAGACTAACAGCCTCAGAGTCCATCTTCTTTGTCTTTTTTTCCCCACATACCACCTGGAGAAACGCAATGAATAGGGCAAAGAATTAAAAAAAAAAAATATTAGGACCAGTTGCAGAGTTAGAATACTTACTATCGAAAAGATAATTGATGTTAATTTTAAGTTGAACTGTCTCTTTATGTTATTCATTTATTTATATTGGTAGCTATTGGAATGGAAAACCCTTAAAATATGAGTTGCTCTTATATGTTGTAATATTCACAAGTATAGAGAAACTTCAAGTAGATGTTTGTTTTGCCCTTAAATCTCATCATGACCATAACTACAGAGGAGGTAGACCCGATACTGCAGAGGGGGCCCTGGAGGTATAGGCGAGGCCCTAATTAATGAGCAATTTCAATATGTATTGGCAAAACAGGGCAACCTCTTTATATGTGGGGGTCCTAAAATTTGTGGGGGGTCCAGTAACATCTTGTGACGCCACTGCTTCTCACACAGGGAAACCTGCACAGAACTGTTAGGAAAAGACCAAAACCGAAGCCCAATGCAGTTCTCACCTATCTGTCTGCTCTGTATCTGATTAAGCCCCCCATTAGGTAGGCAATCTTTTGCCCCATTGCCCAGTTAACTGCTGTTTGGCTGACTTTATAGTTAGAATAAATACCTTTCAAGACCAGCATCTAATGGCAGTATTATTGAGCAGTAATCCATCACAAGGACTGTTTGTTTAACATCATTTTACTTCCATTTTTGTGAATATTACAACATTATTTCTATAGTATATTTTATTTAATAAAAACTATTCCATTCCAGCTGGTCATATGGTCTCCTGTTTGGCTTCAGTCATTTTTCCTTGATCTGAAGGACATCATAATTGTGCGGTTTTCTGCTTTTTCATTTAACGCAGCTTTAAATCCTCACAATGTAAAATCAAATGTTGAATTTATGTGCTTCAGGTAATGGGGACAGTCCAGTGCGCAGCCCAGTTGGAGAAGGAGGCAAACCACAGCTTCCACAGAAGAAAGAAAAGAAGGATTTTCCTGTATGTATCTCATTATGTGGCACCACTAATTGGCAGAACATGTGGAACCATTTTTGCAATATAAATTCTTTATCATTTTCAAGAATGAAGCATTCAAATTTGGTTTCCCGTCTGCATGCATCCTTAAAGGACCAGTAACACCAAAAATTTAAAGTGTTTAAAAGTAATAAAAATATCATGTAGTGTTTCCCTGCACCGGTAAAACTGGTGTGTTTGCTTCAGAAACACTACTATAGTTCATAGAAACAAGCTGCTGTGTAGCAGTGGCAGAAATTGAAAAGGGGCTAAATGGCACAGGTTAAATAGTGGATAACAGATAACACCATTGTGTTCTACAGAGCTTATCCAATATGTAACCTGAGCCTTTGAATAGCTGCTCCCATTGCTACACAGAAGCTTATTTATATTAAATTTGTATTACTTGACTAAATGTTCTAAATGATACATTAGCTGATACATTTCTTATCTTTGGCCCTGCTGAGCAGAATCCATGAGTTTCATTAGAGGAGCTGTTAGAATTGATACAATTGTTGCTGATATTTCAAAGATACTCATGAGAAATGTATCAACTAATGTAGCAAATTCTGCACCTGGATTACTGAGTTTTAATTAGAATCAGGAATTTTTAAACTCTAAACATCAACTTTAGAAAAAAAAAAAGAAAAAAATTAAGGCAATTGAAAAAAGTCTTTAAAACTGATCTGAAAACATTGGATATGGAAAAAATTTTTGGAAAGTGAACAATCCCTTTGAATTTAGTGATGATGTAGGTGGGTTTTTTTTTAATTTTGAAACTTGAAAACTGGTGAATCTGACGCACCTTATTCATCAATGTTAGTATTTTTTTTTCACAACTTGAATTTATTGCACTAAAAATCATGAATCTGAATAATGGTTTAAAATACATACAGTATTTATTAAAGGACCAGTAACATCAAAATTTTTTTTAAAAAAATTAGTTAGTATACAACGAAAAATAAACACCAAGACAAATAAAACTTTTAAATTGCAAAGCCTTTATTAAGAAATAACTTACTGAAACTCCACTTCCTGTTCTCTTCAGAAACGGCGAAAAGGCGACCATCCATCCAGCGGTGCTCGATTTCTCCTCCCTGGCTGTATTCTGCATTGAAGGGAGAAGAGGATGGAGTGTGACGGGGCCGCTGTGTTGTATTCTGCAAATAATCCTCACAGCATTGGCAGTAACAGCGATACGTGGAAAGTGTA
Organism: Xenopus petersii; assembly: GCA_038501925.1. Classification (NCBI taxonomy): domain Eukaryota; kingdom Metazoa; phylum Chordata; class Amphibia; order Anura; family Pipidae; genus Xenopus; species Xenopus petersii. Next base: position 92,715,638 of record CM076687.1, on the reverse strand, counting down.
TTTTCTATGCCAGATATGATGGCCAATGCTGTGCTCTTTGCCACTATATCACTACAACCTAGTACGGAAATTTGAGTTGCGCTGTACCTAGCATCTCGGCGGAACTGAGCGAGTCTGGGTTGAAGAGTGGGGCTGGGGAGCTCTGTGAAATTCGGGGATTGCTTGAGCGTGTGACCCTGACTTGAAACATAATGTGTTGTCACGCAAAGCCCCCCCCCCGCCCGCACGTTTGTATGGGAGCTTCCGTGCCGGTATTTCGATCAGCCACCCTGCCCGCGTCTTCAGCCTGACACCCGTGCGCTTCTCTAATGGCGCCTGTCCCTATGTGCCAGAGGGGGGTGTTCGTGAGTAATGGAGCGCAGCATTGGCCATCATATCTGGCATAGAAAATACACTTTTCTATCGCTGTATCTGTGCTTGTCGCTGAGCGTGACGGGGCTGCTGTTCTTCTGCAAATAATCCTCACAGCATTGGCAGTAACAACGATACAAGCGCAGATACAGCGATAGAAAAGTGTATTTTCTATGCCAGATATGATGGCCAATGCTGCGCTCCATTACTCACGAACACCCCCCTCTGGCACATAGGGACAGGCGCCATTAGAGAAGCGCACGGGTGTCAGGCTGAAGACGCGGGCAGGGTGGCTGATCGAAATACCGGCACGGAAGCTCCCATACAAACGTGCGGGGGGGGGCTTTGCGTGACAACACATTATGTTTCAAGTCAGGGTCACACGCTCAAGCAATCCCCGAATTTCACAGAGCTCCCCAGCCCACTCTTCAACGCAGACTCGCTCAGTTCCGCCGAGATGCTAGGTACAGCGCAACTCAAATTTCCGTACTAGGTTGTAGTGATATAGTGGCAAAGAGCACAGCATTGGCCATCATATCTGGCATAGAAAATACACTTTCTACGTATCGCTGTTACTGCCAATGCTGTGAGGATTATTTGCAGAATACAACACAGCGGCCCCGTCACACTCCATCCTCTTCTCCCTTCAATGCAGAATACAGCCAGGGAGGAGAAATCGAGCACCGCTGGATGGATGGTCGCCTTTTCGCCGTTTCTGAAGAGAACAGGAAGTGGAGTTTCAGTAAGTTATTTCTTAATAAAGGCTTTGCAATTTAAAAGTTTTATTTGTCTTGGTGTTTATTTTTCGTTGTATACTAACTAATTTTTTAAAAAAAAATTTTGATGTTACTGGTCCTTTAAGCAAAAAAAAAAAAACTCAAATGTTACATAGTTAGATAGTTAAATTGGGTTGACAAAAGACAAAGTCCATCAAGTTCAACCCCTCCAAATGAAAACCCAGCATCTATACATACACACCTCCCTACTTTTAATTAAATTCTATATACCCATACCTATACTAACTATAGCGCTTAGTATCACAATAGCCTTTGATATTATGTCTGTCCAAAAAATCATCCAAGTCATTCTTAAAGGCATTAACTTTAAACTATAAAACCTCGAAAACATCTGAAAGCTTGCTAGGTCATATACTGGTCAATGGTAGCTGTCCTAGCCAAAATGTATACTTTTTCAATTATATTCTGATTTTTTCTTTAATAAATAAGGTAACATTTGTGTTTTTCAATTTTATTGAGTTTATTCGAAGTAGAAAAACAAACAAACTACAATTAATCAAATCTGATTTTTAATAGTGTTTTTATTATGGATATTGGCAGTTAATTGTTATAGAAATGTTCTATTTATCTGAACATTGTATATTTAGTTTACATTGATATTTGGAAGTAGTAGCTATCATATAGTTAGCTGGTCAATGATCTTATAGTATACATAGACAGCATAGATAGTTTTACATTATTTTATATTTTTGCACACTAGCTTTGAATTATTTTATATTTTTACAATCTGCACATAATTCTACTTTCTCTCTTTCTCTCCTAGAAATCTGAAATAAATGGTTTACCACCCACTCCAAAAGTACTGGTGAGTAGCACTGATATGTCTTTAAGGTAACATTCAGACATGTAATTGTAGCAAATGATCATAAAATAGCACCAACAAATGAAAGCATTTAAAGTAATTAAAATATAATATAATGTTGCTCTGCACTGGTAAAACTGGTGTGTTTACTTTAGAAACACTACAGTAGTGCTGTGAATTGGGGGGGGGGGGTTCAACTTGAAATAGGCTAAATGACCCAGGTTATAAAGCAGATAAAATATATAGAATACAATGAATTTAGTACTTAAACAGATGTCATTGTATTCTTAAGAGCTTATCTGATGAGTATCCTGTGCCTTTTCCTCATTTTTCTGCTTGAATGGCTGCCCCATATTAATATTAATATTAACTATATTAGTGTTTTTGAAGCAAACTGTTTTACCAGTGTTGGGTAACAACACTTCACTTTTATTTTTGACTTAACTGTTCCTTAGGAGAACTAAAGCTTAAGTAAAGAAGTAGCTAGAAAAGTTGTACATTATGTTTTTGCTTCTGTACCAGCAGAAGGCAAGCACAGCCGTTTACTAAGGCTATGGACACACGTGCGGATTATCGGCATGGTTTTTAAAAAAAGCCAACCGCTACGTAAATGCGCTAGTGGTTTTTAAGTTTAAGCAATGGCATATTACGCTAGCGTATTTGCGCAGCAGCCAGCTTTTTAAAACCACGCTGCGGATCACAGTTAAAATCTGCATGTGCCCATAGCCTGAAGATCTGTGTCTCCAAAGATGCCCCAGTAGCTCCCCATCTTCTTTTCTGCTGATTCACTGCACATGCTCTGTGCTGCTGTCACTTACTGAGCTTAGGGACCCACTCACAATATACACATAGAAAATTGGTTAATAACCCCAACACAGAGAGCACATCCTGAACTTACCATATTTATGTTTTTAAATCACATGAATGTTGCTTCCCGACTCTTAATTTTTAATGCAAGCAACTGTCCTACTGGAGGCCGGTTGGAGAGATCCCTCGAAGAGATTGTTATGGCCCCTGTTCTTCTCTAGGGCCGAATACATTTCTTTATGTGATATTGGCATTTTAGCACATGGCTCAGGAAATAATTGGCCTACTATATGTAAAAAGGTGGAATAGCACTGATGCATGGGGTCAGGGAGTAGGTCAACAGATGAGCTCTCGCATAACATTTTTATTAGGGGGGGATTCCTTATACTTGCTGGGTCTCCGTGGTGAGAACAAAATAAAATTATATACATGTTGAGGTATAGTTAATGTTTTATATTATAATGTTAAAGGGGTTGTTCAACTTTAAAATAACTTTTAGTATGATGTAGATGGTGACATTCTGAGGCATTTTGCAATTGGTATTCATTTAACACATGTTATTTAGCTTTTTATTCAACAGCTCTTCAATTTGCATTTTAAGCAATCTGGTAATTATGGTCCAAATTAACCTAGCAACCATTCATTGATTTTAATAAGAGACTGGAATATGAATATGATAGGACCTTACTAGAAAGATGAGAACTAAAAAGTAATAACATTACATTTGTAGCCTTACAGAGCATTTGCTTTTTAGATGGGGTCAGCGACGCCCATTTGAAAGCTGGAAAGAGTCAGAAGAAAAAGGCAAATAATTATAAAACTATAGAAAATAAATAATGAAGACCAACTAACAAGTTTCTTAGAATTGGCCATTCTATAACATATTAAAAGTTAACTTAAAGGTGAACTACCCCTTTAATGCAGTGTTTCAGTAGAAGAATGTATAAAGACAGTGGATAAAACACTGAAGACTGAAGATCTTTAGGAATTTGTGGCAGGTCAAAAATGTTCAGGAAAGGTTGATTATCTGCTGTAATATCAGTGATATTATGGACATAATAATGTTAATGTCTAATAGTAATGCCGTGTTTATATTTCATATATCAAATGAAAATATTGTACATAGACTATCTCACTATATATTTATTAAGACTTCATCAATTTACAGATGGGAGCATGTTTCTCCAAAGTGTTTGATGGCTGTCCATTGAAAATAAACTGTGCAACATCCTGGATACACCCAGATACCAAAGGTATGCAAACGAGGAGAAAGTTCAGTCACTGCCTTGTTAATTGGTGTTTCCTGTATGTAAGTCAATATCAGCACCTATACACGTTCATAAGTAAAGTTTATTTTTGTAAAATATTTTTGTTGTTTTTTTTTACATAAAAACACGACATAAGGCATTCAGTGTACAGTCTTACATGCCAATACCAGCAATCACGTTTATTTATACAGGTCAACATCTAGACATTTTGGGAGCATGAAAAATAATTTGCTGTGGGGCCCAGTAATATATATAGTTACGCCACTGATTGTCCCTGAAAGCTTCCGCTATCAAATTACACAACACAGCATGGTACAGCTATCTCTAAATCAATTTTATCTGATATATTTGACTTCTAAAGCTACATATGTGCCCTCTGATTTTTGGACCACGTATTGGAGCCAGATCAACAATCTCCATAGCAGATGTATAGCTGAGAACCAACAAGTTTCTTTAGATCCTTGGAAGCTTGAAGCCAACAAAACATTTTGGGGGTTATGTAAAAGGCACTAAGTTTGCCAATCAGCAGGTAGCATTTTCTGGTCACCTGTTTAAAAGTAAACATCTTATTGGTTGCTATGGGTTGCTGCTCCTGGGCAAACTTAGTGATGTTTATTACATATGGGGTATGTGTTGGGACACTGATCCAAAATTGCAAGTGATTGTCACAGTAGTTTACACTAGGAATGCACCGAATCCTGGATTCGGTTCAGGATTCGACATTTTTCAGCAGGATTCGGATTCGGCCGAATCCTTCTGCCAGGCCGAACTGAATCCAAATCCTAATTTGCATATGCAAATTAGAGGCGAGGAGGGAAATTGTGTGACTTTTTGTCAAAAAAATGTTTTCCCCTTCCCACCCCTAATTTGCATATGCTAATTAGGATGTGGATTCGGTTCCGTATTCAGCCAAATCTTTTGGGATGTATTCGGGGGTTCTGCCGAATCCAAAATAGTGGATTCGGTGCATCCCTAGTTTACACCAAATTTCTTCAGTTCATGAAATTCACCATATCTGCTTCTGTTAACTGTTTTAGAAACAATTTTTTTCTTTAAATACAGCCTGCACTAACATCAAACCAGTAGCCATTCATAAGTTGTACCTTATGAATATGTTGAGTATATACACAGCCATCTGTGGAGCCCACAAGCAGGCCGGAGGGTGTAAAAATACCTTGGGGTCCGCCAATTCAGTTTTTACTCAAACACATCTGTATTTACATGTTTTCACACAATCTGTCTCTGCCTTATTTCTGCCATGCAGTACTTTCGTGTGGCGCATAGGATCAACAGAAATATTCCTGTAATCTACACCTTTCTACATAAAATCTGTATAGTGGGTGTTTGTCCCCCCATAGTCATATTTCCACAGGTGATCTACTTTCCACAACTTTGGACAGTGTGGGCACCATGCAGGTCTGGACTGGCAGTCAAAATAGGCCCTGGCATTACACGTAAAGTGAGGCCCAATCTGCTCCCCACCAGCCCATTAAATAGTGACTTTCTATGGCATCTTGTGGCAGCCCCTCTGGCATTTGCCACAACCCACAGATTGCCAGTCCGGGCCTGGCACCATGTCAATGCCTTCAGTGTTACATCTTGGCACCAGGGCAAAGCTGGCCTTTAATCAAGCTAATAACACGTGCTCAGTATCACAATTTGTAGCCTGGTAAACAATGACCCCTAGAGGTAAAAAAACAAAACATCTCATCAACAAGGATATTCATATATTCATGTTACAAAAGATATGTATTTGTTACTATAAATAGCCATATTAAAGAATTATTTGAAAATACACTTTCTTGTTAATCCTCATGTTTATAAGCGACAAACCTAAAAACATTACTTAAAGGTGTTGTTCACCTTTGAATTAACTTTTAGTATAATGTAGAGAGCGATGTTCTGAGAGTATTTATTAAAATAATACATTTAGCATCTGACATCAGTGTAAATAGATCTGACTACATGCTAGCGATGGCTTTTGTGTGCAGCGCAACAATCTAATGACTGGAAATTTTCTGCTTGCAGATCAGTACATTATTTTTGGCAGTGAAGATGGAATTTACACATTAAATCTTAATGAACTACATGAGGCCACAATGGAGCAGGTGATTATGAGATTTCTCAGAGTCGACACTGGTTAGTTAAATTATAATGCTAAAGCAGTAACCATTTCTGACAGTATGGCCATCTTTCTATTGCTCCTTTCATTTGGGCCAATAACCCAAAAAAAACTGTGCTGGGCCGAGCTTCTCTGTTTTGTCATTATATCACTTGAACATGTTCAGGAGACACTCTCACGTTACGCTGGTGTTCATTTTTGTTTGGCCCAGAATAATACAAAGCACTTTAAGGGGAGTTCTGAGAATCTGTATTCCTTTGCCTAGGACCAAGGTGAATTTATGCAGTTATTGAACTCAGTCTTTAGGTCTGGTTACAATTATTACAATGAAATGGTCTGCCAATGGTTTACTAATTTATCTTGTATTTTCCCCAATGGAAGCTGTTTCCTCGGAAGTGCACGTGGCTGTACATTATGAATAATATGTTGATGTCCTTGTCGGGTAGGTTGCCATTCTCAATGAATACTGAAAATGAAATAAGTGGTTCAACCAGCTCCTACAAATAAATGTATTCTTGAAACCTTTTTATAGAAGCAATCATTTTATGCTGTTGTTATTTAAAGAGTCACAAATGGGCTTTATCCAGGTTTAATTTATGTTAAACATTCATTGCAGAAAGGACCAGTTTCTGCCCTTTAAAGGGCATCTGTCGGGGCCAAGTTGTTTCCCCTACTGAAGATAAAGGAGTTTCTAGTGCTGACTGTCATTCTGGGACAGAATCATTTAAACAAAGCTTAATGTCCCCAATGTCTATTCATGACATCACACAAATGTGCATATTGAGCAAGCAGGGAGGCTTTTTCATTAAAGGAGAAGGAAAGCTCCAAGACGGTTTATTGCCAACAGATTAGTCACAATAGTGCAAGCTAGAACACTATATTTATTATGCAGAATGCTTTACCATACCTGAGTAAACAGACAGCTCTAGACACTGTCTCTGTTTAGGATAGAAGCTGCCATATAAACTTGGTGTGACTTCACTTCCTGCCTGAGTCTCTCCTTGCTCACTAACAGCTCTGAGCTCAGATTACAGCAGGTGTGGGAGGAGGGAGGGGGAGAGGAGCAAACTGAGCATGCTCAAGCCCTGCCCTGGCGGTTTGAGCTGAAAACAGGAAGTCTGACACAGAAGCCCATGTGTACGCAATAGAAGGAAATAAATGCTGTGTTTCTTTTGACAGGACTCAGAGCAGCATTACGTTGAGGGTTTACTGGTATATTTATATAGACCATTCTGATAAAGCTTATTTAATTTTAGCCTTTCCTTTAAGCTCATGTGTGTGAGGAAATATAGCCAGCCACATTCCAAGCTCTGCTCGAGTGAAGAAGTCCTGTCGCTGGTGGGGGAAGTTTTTTTTTTCTAGAACAAATTGTGTTAATACCCTCCCAGCAGCATGGGGTTTTAATTAGTCCGCACCTTCGGAGGGGGAAACAATTTGGATACCTTTAAAAGGCGCATATTTAATAGCCAAAGCCCTGAACCAAAGCCCTCCTTAGGCTTAAATGTAAATCACCTGCCAAATTCTCATGCCAGCATTTGCCAGGTAATAATAGTCTCTAGAAAATGCCAATTTTGCACACTTTAATTCCACCAATAACCATTATACAGATCCCATTGATTGTGTATATTTTTGCATCTGTACCTTCAGTGACATTTAATGTACTTAAAATGATGCATCCACAAGATCCTACATCTGAAAACTCCAGGCTACTTCCATAAGTTTAGAATTTGAATTAAATCTCATACAATTGCTGCCACAACTAATCTTTTTTTTTTTATCTTTTTTTTTCTGTGGTCCTGAACATGCACAACTACCACATGCAGAAGGTAAGTTCATCTGTTAACATATTCAAATATTTTCTGCACAGAAAAAACACCCCATAATGTATTTATACAACACCAGCAAGTTATGCAACATTTTACGTTCATTTATTACAAACAGGGGCCTGACAATAATTTAACAAACAGGGCTAACAGAATAATAATAGGATCAGAGACAATCATGCTCCTATATTACAGAGTAGTTGACTTAGTGATTTGCCTTACTCTTGTTTACATATTCCTCCTGAACCTCTTATATATGAATGCAGTTAAGCCAATGTATCTGATATAAATGTCAATCAAAATGTAACTCTAATTCCTGCATGAAGAGATACTGAAGAGTAACGTGGTTGTTTCATAAATGGTTTAGATTTTTTAATTCTCTTTAGATAGCTTATATTTAGTGGCCTGTTTATCATGCTTCATTAAAAAACACTGTAAAAAGCTGTGTAAAATGTTGAATTTGCAAGGTGTGTGTTTTATTTCTTGCCACCCGAATGCTGTCTTTGACGGTTATTTTACACTACTTCAGACCTTGTGTAATTCTTTTGAAACAACCTTGTAAAAAATGCAGTGGATGAACGCCATATTTTCTCTCTCTGAAAATGCATACATAGCTTGATAAGTACTCCTAGTGAAAATATAAAAATAAAAACTAGGTAAATAGATAGGCTGTGCAACATAAAAAAATGTTTCTAATATAGTTAGTTAGCCAAAAATGTAATGTATAAAGGCTGGATGTCTAACATAACAGAACACTACTTCCTGCTTTGCAGCTCTCTTGGGGGCAAATTCACTAAGATGCGAAGTTGCGCCAGGCGCAACTTCGCCGCACTTGGCCACACTTCGCCAGGCGTATTTTCGCCAGAGCTCCGCAAATTTACTAAAATCCGAAGTTGCGCACAGGGGTAGCGTAAGGTTGCGAAGTTGCGCTAGCGTTGATTCGCTATATAAAGCAAAGTTACGCTAGCGAAGGCTAATTTGCATACGGCGCGAAATTCAAATTTCAATGGAGGAACACGTATCGGCACTACAAATGCCTAGAAAACCTTCAAATCAGAAAATAAAAATTTTATTTTGCCCTACACATGTGCCCACTGTCTAGGTAAGTTGCCATGAGTCAGGAAATGTAGGGGGGAAGGAGGGGAGCCCCAAAAAAAATTTTTTGGGACTTAGAAAAAAATTTGACTTTTTTGGAAACAATCCCTATCTACTCTATTGCGCTTCGCCAGGTCTGAGGTGGCGAAGGAAGTCTAGCATAAAAGGTAGCGTTCAGTACATTGCGCATGTTAGTGAATTTGCGTAGTTACATCGCTAGTGAAAATTCGGCTGGCGTAAGGATGCGAAGTAACACTAGCGAAAATACGCCAGCGTTCGTTAGTGAATTTGCACAGTAGCGAAAATGCCAAACGCTAGCGAATTAACACTAGCGTTCGGCGCTTAGTGAATTTGCGCCTTGGTTTCCACTGATTGATTACTAGGCAGTCACCAATCAGTGACTTGAAGGAGGGCCACATGGATCATAATTGTTGCTTTTGAATCTGAGCTGAATGCTGAGGATCAATTACAAATTCACTGAACAGTTATGTCCCATGTGGCCCCCCTTCAAGTCACTGACTAACTCAGAGTTAGAGAGCTGCAAAGCAGGAAGTAGTGTTCTGGCTATTATGTTACACATCCGGTCACTCCAGCCTTTATACATTACATTTTTGGCTAACTGACTATATAAGAAACATTTTTTATTTTGCACAGCCTATCTATTTTCCCAGTTTTTATTTTTACCCTGAACTGTCCCTTTAAACAGCGATACCTGCCAATTTGTGTTGTATCTGGTTGCTGTTATTTTTTGCACCGCATTAAGTATGCTGGGTTCATTAGATAGGATTTTTCAATGCACAGATGATTTGATAACCACCTTCTCCTTACAATAGCTCTGATTATTCAAGAAAAAACCCATACACCATAAAAAGTTCTTTCAGCACTTCATGCAAGAACTATGAAATACTTCAAATATTTTTAAATGAAAACAATATACATATATGGGCAGATTTATCAAGGGTTGAATTTCGAAGTCAAAAGTACTTTGAAATTCAACCATTGAATTGAAATACTTTGACTTCGAATATTGAAGTCGAAGTTTAGCGAATTTGGGTATCCTGTGGTCGAAGTAAAATAGTTTGATCGAACGATTCGAAGGATTTCAGTGATCGATCGAACGATTTTACTTCCCCTTCAAAAACTTAGAAAAATGTTCTAGAAGGTCCCCATAGGCTAACATAGCACTTTGGAAGGTTTAATTTGGCGAAGGATTGAAATCAAAGTTTTTTTAAAGAGACAGTACTTCAATTATGAAATGGTCAAATATTCGAACGTTTTTACTTCGAATCAAAGTCGTAGTATCCTATTCGATAGTCGAAGTATCCAAAAAATTATTTCTAATTTTTTTTACTTCGAAAATTCCCTCAAATTCACTTCAACCCTTGATAAATCTGCCCCATAGTGTGGCCAACACAAATTTTATTCACGTTGAACCAGGGGGTATACTGTCTTATTAATAAATAAATCATCTGCATTCAGCCAACTCTGAACAAGACACCTGACAAATTCAACTAAATGGAAGAGCCAAAGATTTAATTCTGCCTTCTCTGGCGTGCATGACTCTCTGTAGACGTGCCTGAGGTTTCAAGGCACAATTCTTTTTCTTCATATGCTGTTAATACGGAACTATGTGTTAGTAAGGGTGCAGTATATTTATTTACCTAATACATATACTATACTTACATGTATTTTATTTGTCCTTTTACCAGTCATCATTTTGTGAAACCACTTTTTTTTTTCAACAGGTAAAACTGTTCAACTTTATTCGCATAACCTGGTGGGTCTGTTTGAGCAAGCGAAAAAGCCGGGACTAGCAGCTCACATACAGACTCATCGTTTTCCTGACAGAATACTGCCAAGGTAATTGTATGGGGAATTTATGAAATGATGCTTTGTCTGCACACATGTACAAACGACATCTTCGCTCGCCACCTTATTATTTTTCTGTAGTTTCATATTCTGTTTCATGTTTTGTTTTTCTTTAACTTGTTCTTCCCTTCTTTTCTTTCTCTTAACCTTTTTTCTTTTTCCTTATTTCTGTTTCTCTTAATTTCCTGTTGAAGGACCAGTAAAATTGTTAGTATACATTGAACAAAAAAAAAAACACCAAGACAAATTAAACTTTAAAATTGTAAAGTCTTTATTTAGAAATAAGTTACCGTAACTCCGCTTGCGCTTCCATCGGGTGATCCATTGTGCGGCGCTCGATTTCTCCTCCCTGGCTATCTCCTATAAGGAAAGCAGTGAGAAGAAATCGAGCACCGCACAATAGATCGTCACTCTGTCTCCTTTTCTGTAGAGGAGTGGAAGCCGAGTTTCAGTAAGTTATTTCTTAATAAAGGCTTTGCGCTTTTAAAGTTTAATTTGTCTTGGTGGGTTTTTTTCAACAAATTTTTAAGAACAAAATATTTGATGTTACAGGTCATTTAAGGGACAACTATTAAAGGACAGCTGTAGTCACTATTGGCTACAACTCCATCCAAGGATTTGGCTACATTTTTTCTTAATCATTTGAAAATCCATTTGCATCCATTAAAATATTTGCTGTAGTAATTGTTGTACAGGTGGGACCTATTATCCAAAATCCTCAGGACCCGAGGCTTTCCGGATAATGGCTCTTTTCGTAATTTGGATCACCAAACCTTAAGTCTACTATAAAATCATGTAAACATTAAATAAATCCAATAGGCTGATTTTGCTTCCAATAAGGATCAATTGAATATTAGTTGGGATCAAGTACAAGCTCCTGTTTTATTATTACAGAGAAAAAGTAAATAATTTAAAAAAAAATGATCATTTGATTACAATGGAGTCTATAGGAGACAGCCTTTCTGTAATTCAGAACTTTCTGGATAACAGGTTTCCGGGGTTTTCCATACCTGTAATAGAGGTAGAAGTTTACCTTTATATTTGCTTTTAGTATAGATAGACCTGTCATAAACAACTGTACTTTTTAAATAGTTTTTAAAATAGCATTAATAGACTCTGCTATCACATAACGCAGAGACCTTTTACTGTGGTTTTTAGTTATTTTTATTTTGCTTGTATTTCTATTGGGCCCTGTGCATCTTCAGTTCTGATTACCTAACAATATAGCAATTTAAGTTTAAATCCTTAATTAAGTTAGTTTAAAGAAACTAAATACTTGTGCATGTTCCATGATGAAAGTAAAAGTTACGGTGAACTGACGTTTTTTTTGTTGTTTTTACACATATTGGCCAAAGGCATGTAATTGTCATTAAGCAAGGGCGGCAGTTTGTATAGGGAACATACAGAATTGCATGATGCAATCCTTCATTTCCTAATGTGAAATTTCTTGGTGTCTGTGTGTGTTTTGAAAATTTCTGTTTTTCTGGTTTTTGTTTGATGTCACCTGATGCAGCCTGCCCTTTTTTCTATTGAAGTCTAAAACAGTAGTATATACAGTGATTGACATTTCTCATTTAGCTTTTTTGCTTTTCTTTTTTCAGAAAGTTTGCCCTCTCTACGAAGATACCAGAAACAAAAGGCTGCCACAAGTGTTGTGTTGGTGCGTATGCCTGTTACTGCATATATTGGGCATAAACTGAGATTATTGTACCAACGTTACCTGCAGCTTGTGACCCTCCTGCTTCTGCTGAAGCTCTGCTCTGAGCAACCCTTGATAAGTAAAGTGTGGATGTCACAGTTTAGCAACAACTGCGAAGTTAGAGTTGACTGTTTGTCACTCACACTCTATTATTTCAGGAGATTAGTCGCCCAGCGACATATCGCTTCTTCTTCGGCCGACCAATCTCCCTGAACTGCCTTCCCGCCGGCTAGAATTTAAATCCCCGGTGGGATGGCACTTGGATCTCTTCGGTTTTCCGAAGTCCCCAAAGTTCGAGCGACTTCGGACAATGAATCGTTCCGAGTGCCATCCCGCAGAGTTTTACAGTTCAGGGAGATTAGTTGAGGAGCGATTTGGCGCTGGGTGACTTATCTCCCGAAATAGCAACGTGTGTCTCTGTCCTTAAACGTTAAATAAACCCAATAGGCTGGTTTTGCTTCCAATAAGAATTAATTATATCTTAGTTGGGATCAAGTACAAGCTACTGTTTTATTATTACAGAGAAAAAGAGAATCATTTTTAAAAAGTTGTATTATTAGGATAGAATGGGAGACAGCCTTTCCGTAATTTGGAGCTTTCTGGATAACGGGTTTCCAGATAACGGATCCCATACCTGTAACAGTGTTCCATTATGTATTTCTACTTATTTTCCTTTTCTGTCTTTGGTTTGCAGTAAGAAACCCATATACTGGTCACAAGTACCTGTGTGGGGCTCTGGAGTCCAGTATTGTCCTGCTTCAGTGGTATGAGCCTATGCAGAAATTCATGTTAATAAAGGTTTGTCTCCCATCTGTAATGGTCTTAGCTACATTGTGTGATATTTGGTGCGTCATAGGGCAGTTTGTTGTCTGCTTTCAAATACTGCTAAACTTTATCAGAGGTACAAGGGTACAACAGTGGCCTTCCTTCTGCAGAATCTTTGCTGGTTATATAACTTTCCCTTGTGTATATGTAACTATACAACAGGCTTGTACTCATTAGTCATCATTAGTCTCATTTAGTAGGGTCATTAACAGGGCAAACGTTGAGCTCTGAAACTCAGCTCATACTTATAAACCTTAACCCATACAAGGCTCTTACCCCCATATTTAATGAAAGACGCAATGTTTGCCCAGGTGCAGTAACATATAGCAACCAGTACTGTATTTGCTTTAGAACAAATTAATTCTCCCTGCTGATTAGATGCCATCGGTGACTTAAGCTGTAGCAAACATTTCACCTTTTTATTACATAACTCTATTGATGTGATGGTAATGTTTATTACAAGCAATTTGAATCAGCTCTCCCCTAACCCTATAAAGCAGGGGTCCCTAACCTTTTTAAACCGTGAGCCACATTCAAATGTAAAAAGAGTTGGGGAGCAACACAAGCATGAAAAAGTCCCTTGGGGTGCCAAATAAGGGCTATGATTGGCTATTTGGTAGCCCCTATCTGGAGTGGCAGCTGACAAGAGGCTCTACTTGGCACTATACTTAGTTTTTATGCAATTAAAACTTGCTTTCAAGCTTGGAATTCAAAAATACTCACCTGATGACACTGAGAGCAATAGCCAAGGGGTTGGAGAGCAACATGCTGCTCACGAGCTACTGGTTGGGGATCCCTGCTATAAAGCATGAGCCAGAGGAAAGCTCCTCAGAAGTTGCCTACTCAGCTCGACGAGGGAAATAAGTTATTCTCTGACCCTTAAAAGAACAGTAACACCAAAAACTGAAAGTGTTTTAAAGTAATGAAAATATCATGTAGTGTTGCCCTGCACTGGTAAAACGGATGTGTTTGCTTCAGAAACACTACTATAGTTCATATAAACAAGCTGCTGTGTAGCAATAGCGGAAATTGAAAAACGGCTAAATGGCACAGGATAGTTAATGGATAACAGATAACACCATTAGACAGACAGAGCTTATTTGCTATCTGCTGTGTAACTTGAGCCTTTTCTCCTTTGAATGGCTGCCCCCATTGCTACACAGCAGCTTATTAATATAAACAATAGTAATGTTTCTGAAGCAAACACAGCAGTTTTACTAGTGCAGGGCAACATTGCATTATATTTTTATTACTTTAAAACAATTTAATTTTTTGATGTTACTGGTCCTTTAAGTGTGAATTGTGGTGATCCATAGAGTTAGATCTTACAAACTCTGCAGTTACTTGCAGCTGAACGGACGAGTGTAATGTCATTTACATATATGACTAAAGGCCCCTATATATACAGGCCGACAAAAGCTGCCCACAGGCTGAGTCGGCAGCTTGAAACAATACAAAAAACAAAACTTAGGGTTAGTTAGTCCTTTAGGGTGACTCTCCTGCCACAGTCTCTCAGCTGTATGTAGAACGTCACATGTGAAAAGTAAAGTTTTTTTTAGAGCAAAACAACTATTTTTGGATCAGCGACTAAAGCAAACGGAGAAAGCAAAAAGCAGGAACAAAATATGGTGTAGTAGTTTCAATTAATCTTGGAGCACCCTGTGCTAAGGTTCACTAGTGCGAGTTTCCCTTTAAAAAATGTGTGTAGAATTGAATTCGGTGTTCTCCACCAAGTTTAGTAAAACTGCCTACAAGATTGTAGTAGAAATAACACATATAGTATTGATCAGCAGCATGCTCCCCTCCTCCACAGGCCACTGTTCGGCTCCTAGACAAGGATACAGAAGTCGCATAGTATAACACTGATTTATTAAAAGACTTAAGTCGGCAGCTTATTGGCCTGTGTGTGGGGCCATCCGATGGGCTTCCCCGATCGATATCTGGCCGATAGTCGGGCAGATGTCGATCGGGCGGGGTAAAAAATCCTGTTGGATCGCGGCCACATCTGTGCGTTTATGCGGTCCCGTGATCCGACGCACATATTGGATGCATTATGATCCCATCGTTGGGCTCTAGGGCCCACGATTGGATCAGCCAGATATTGTACACCTCAATGTGGGGACATCGGGAGAGATCTGCTCGTTTGTTGAAATCATTAAACTAGCGGATCTCTGTGAATGGCCACCATAAGAACTAACCTAACCTTTTATCTGTGTAACATTGTTTTTCAGCACTTTGATTTTCCTCTGCCAAACCCACTGAGAGTGTTTGAAATGCTGGTTATCCCAGAGCAGGAGTTTCCCTTGGTCTGTGTTGCTGTCAGTAAAGGCGTGGAACCAAATCAGATCGTGAGGTTCGAGACCCTCAACCTGAGCTCAGCCTCTTCCTGGTTTACTGACTCAGGTAATATGTGTTCATTATCAGAAACCTCTGTAGTATTTTATTGTTATCTCCTACGTATCCAGCTGGTTCCCTTCTACCATGTATAATTCATCACAATTACTACAGTAACAGAGTTACAATTAATTGGCTCACCCTGTGTGAGGTAACTTTTTGGGAAACTGCAATATCGATGGTAACAAACAAGCGTTGGAACAAAATGCATAACATTGCTTTAGCAGTAATTTTGTAACAAACTGTTATCCTGAATGCTCGTCACCTGGGGTTTTCCGGATAGTGGATCTTTCTGTAATTTGGATCTTCGTACCTTATCATCTACCAGAAAATCATGTAAACATTAAACAAACCCAATAGGCAGAGACACATGCTGCTATTTCGGGAGATTATCGATTCTTCCTCAGGCAACTAATCTCCTGAAATGCCTTCCCGCCGGCTAGAATGTAAAACTCCGGCGGGATGGCAATTGGAACAATTCATTTTCCGAAGTTGCCTCACGAGAAAACTTCGGGCGACTTCGGAAAGCTGAAACGATCCGGGTGCCATCCTGCCGTCGGGAAGGCAGTTCGGGAGATTAGTTGCCCGAAGAAGAAGCAATTTCTCGCTGGGGGACTAATCTCCCGAAATAGCAGCGTGTCTCTGCCCTTAACGTTAAATAAACCCAATAGACTGGTTTTGCTTCCAATAAGGATTAATTATATATTAGTTTGGATCAAGTACAAGCTACTGTTTTATTATTACAGAGAAAAAGGAAATCATTTTTTAAATGTATAATAAAATGGAGTCTACGGGAGATGGCCTTTCTGTAATTTGGAGCTTTTTGGATAACGGGTTTCCGGATAACCATAAAGTTATCATAAAGGATAATGAGGGTAGGAAGTAGTTGCACTGGAAAATGTATAGGGATGCTGTCCCTATAGACAGCATCCCTAAATAATCAACATTTATATTTAGAATAACAAATTATAATCTCGGATGCATTGAATATTTGCATAAATCTTTTTGATCAAAGATAAACTGTAAATCCATTTTAGCTTTAAAGGGATCCTGTCATTGGAAAACATAACTTGGGGCAGCTGGGAAATTGACAATATGTCTCGCCCCATGTCAGATTTCAAAATTGAATATAAAAAAATCGGTTTGCTCTTTTGAGAAATGGATTTCAGTGCAGAATTCTGCTGGAGCAGCACTATTAACTGATTCATTTTGAAAAAAAATATTTCCCCCATGACAGTATCCCTTTAAGTTCAGTAAAATAATTGAGATATTGCGTGGTTGTTGCTAACACGTCTTATAAGAGCTAAAACAAACGTACTGGTGAAATAAAAACATATAAAGTTCTCTGTTGGAGCTTTTCAGCTTATATTAATGTTTCCCATGCTAGGAATTTGTCAGCAGCTGGATGCCATACATGTTACACAGCTAGAGAAAGATACTGTCTTGGTGTGTCTGGACCGTAAGTATTGTCAAAAGGTCTTTACATACAGTTTATATTTGCTGATTGTCTGAACCTGCGCTAATATACTTTTCCTTAGACGTTTCTTCCTCTAAAACTGAGTTTTTCAGACATTTTAGGGCTCATTTATAATGGGTACAGGAGCAGGTGCCGCTGCACTTAATTGAGCTTACAGAGCCCATACATGTAAAGAACCTGTGCTTCTACCCGTTCGTTATGTACTTAAATGGGTTGTTCACCTTTAAGTTAACTCTTGGTATGATGTAGAGAGCAATATTCTGAGACAATTTGCAATTGGTTTTTATTATTTGTGGTTTTTGAGTTATTTAGTTCTTTATTCAGCAGCTCTCCAGTTTGCAGTCTCCGCAATCTGGTTCCTAGGGTCCAAATTACACTAGCAACCAAAGGGACGACTACGTTTTCCCTGCAGCTCCCACCCTCTCCAACTATAGTCAGGTGATCCCACTGGTATCTAATAAAAGGGCAGCCAAGTTTGGGAGTTTTACTTTGAAAGCAGCTAGTAAGTGGCGGTTAAGTTAAGGTAAAACGTAGTCGTCCCTTTGTAAAATGTATAATGAAGCAATAGAATTCTTAATGAATCAGATAAAATTGAGCATAGGACTGGCCAGATATGGGATGACTGTGACGTAGTCGGCCAGCTTAAATATATTGCAATATATGGACAAACAATCCCTGTTTTGTTTAAAGGGTAAGGCATTTTTCAGTAGCAGTATGCACAAAATGTCTCTGTCTTAAATATATTAATAATGGGTTGAGTACAGAGGACTCTTTTATTTGTCTATATGTATTTTGTGGTCACAGCCTCATTGCACCCCCGCCTAATGGTTTTATAAATCAGTGGTGAGCACAACTTTCCCTTGTTTGTTATAGTTTATACAGGAGCAGTGACCAGCTCCATGTTGTAGCTCCCACCCTTCCCAGTTATAGTCAGGTGATCCCACTGGTGTCTAATAAAAGGGCAGCCAAGTATGGGGGTTTTACTTTGAAAGCAGCTAGCGACTTTTGTTATACAGATTTTTATGCGTAGGTGACAGGTCGACTTTAAAGTGAACAACCCCTTTAATGGGTTAACAAATAGGGGCAGTTGCCTTGGGCTGGTTCTCACAAAGGATCACAGATTCATTGCAAAATTGGCCTCATTTACTGACTGCTCCATCTATATTGTGGCCCCTGCACTAAATAACTTTTCCTGGGCCTCGGCCTCTAAGGACTACCAATTAGGGATGCACCGAATCCACTATTTGGGATTCGGCCGAATCCTTGGTGAAAGTTTCGGCCGAATACCGAACCGAATCTGAATTTGCATATGCAAATTAGGGGCAGGAAAGGAAAAAGTGGAAAAAATCCTTCTTTTGTGATGAAAAGTCACAAGATTTCCCTCCACGCCCCTAATTTACATATGCAAATTAGGATTTGGATTCGGTTCAGCCAGGCACAAGAATTCGGCCGAATCCTGCTGAAAAAGGCCGAATCCCGAACGGAATCCTGGATTCGGTGCATCCCTACTACCAATCGATGTGCCCATTTAATGGTTTATTTTAAAGCAACACCTATATAACCGAGGCTACATACAGCCAAATCTACTTGAAAGAAATGTGTGATGTGAAATGGGATTTTTCTTTTCTTTAAAGATTACGTGAAAATGGTAAACCTTCAGGGGAAACTAAAGTCAAACAGAAAACTGGCATCAGAACTGAGCTTTGAATTCCGCATTGAATCTGTAGGTAAGTGTGTCCCGTTGAAATATCGGAATTTCCCCCCAAACGCAATGTTAAGATACACAAAGCCCAGTCAAAAAGCTTGTGTTTGTGAAAATTCCCATTCATCCAGGTCCTGGGATATCTCTAGAAATAAGTCAAATCAGATGGATTTGCTGTTTTTTTTTTCCAACACTTAACTTCACGACATCCTCGCGGATTATGATAAACAGATTATGCTGATCGGAGCAACATTCCAGAAGATATATTCCTGAAAAAATATTTTATTCTTCTGAATTAAGAAAGCCAGTTGGATGACTGGTGAAAACGTCTTCAAGAAAAAAAAAACACAGCAAGTCCAGTTGTTTTGACTTATTTCTACAGATATGTCAAAAAGCTTGGTTTATTTTTCACGTTTGTGTGGAGTGTTATACGGCAGCTGTGCACCTTTTGGACATGCTAGAAATAATCTGAAATAATGCCAGGATTTTAGTCCGTTGCCATAGCACCTCCTGAAACTATTAAGAACCACAGACGCTAAACTGACAGTATTGGGCAGATTTATCAAGGTTCGAAGTGAAAATTAAAATTTTCTATTTTTTTTTTTTTATGGCCAAAACTGTGAAATTCGACTAGGGAATTAACATTTGATTCAAGTTTTTTTGATCTACGAGATTTATCATACACTGGCCCTTCAAGAACTCAAATTCGACTATTTGCCGCTTAAACCTGCCAAGTTGCTGTTTTAGTCAATGGGAGATGTCCTGGGATGAATGTGGAGTTGTTTGAAGCCTTCCTGACATTTAGGGATGCAGCCAATCCACTATTTTGGATTTGGCCGAACCCTCGAATCCTTCGCAAAAAATTAAGCCGAATTCCGAATCCGGATCCTAATTTGCATATGGGAAGGGGAAACTTTTTTTACTTCCTTGTTTTGTGACAAAAAGGCACACAGTTTTCCCTCCCCGCCCCTAATTTGCATATGCAAATTCGGATTCGGTATGGCCGGGCATAAGGATTCGGTAGAATCCCGAACCGAATCCTAGATTCGGTGCATCCCTACTGACATCAGAGTTTTTTTCAGAGAAAAACTCAAATTGAGTTTTGGGGTCGATCCTATTCACCAGAGTTTTGAAACTTCTGTTTTTTTTAATAAATTTCGAGTTCATGGGAGTTTTTAAAAGACTGCCATGAATTCAAAATTCGACCCTTGATAAATCTGCCCCCAGATTTGGGATTTTAGGATTGTTTTATAACTGGCCTTGTCTATCTGCGTGGTGTAAAAGTGCAGCCAGGTAATCGAGGACTAAAGCAGTGCTGATACTACTTAACTTACTACTTAATCTACTTCTTGCACTCGTGCCAGTTGTAAACATTGTGCTAAAACTCAACCACAAACAATTGTTATCTGATCTGATGGCTTTGCTTTCCTTTCAGTGTGCCTTCAGGACAGTGTGCTAGCCTTCTGGAAGCATGGCATGCAGGGAAAGAACTTTAAATCAAATGAGGTATGTTTGCCTACAGGATAGATTTCATAGAATACTAGTATATATATTCATTAAATGACACCTACGTTTTGATGTGCATTTTTTTTTTAATTTCTTGTTGCTCAGGGGAGGATATTTCATTCTATTCCCTTCCCGTCACACATTTGCAGTAGTGGTCTTTCTCTCAATCACTAGTAATGCTAAACAAGCCTGTAGCTTGGGAGCATGAGATTAGATATTGTCATATGCAGAAGTCCTTACAATTGGGTTTTCTGCAATAAAAAAAGAAAGAAATGCGGCATATTTGGTGAGACTGTCCCACTGCCAAACGACGGATGGATACGGGTTTATTCCAGGGGTGTAACTGCAGGTGGAGCCAGAAGGTATAGGCAGGGCCTTATTTATATATAGACCCCTAAGGTGGCACACTTTTGGGTCGGCCCTCAGTGTGCCTATCTTTGTAGTTTTTTTTTTGTTTTTTTTTTTAAAACCCTCCCCAACCTCCGCCACGGATTTCCATAGGGAATCCGGTGACAGAGCTGAGAGGGTAAGAAGTAGGGGGTTGGAGCAAGAATATGGAAGTAATGTCATGTGAATGGCACACTGATATCACTTCCTCTGAATACGTCGCGTGACATCATGGCTCGCGTCGCGTGACATCAGCGCAACAGTGCGTGATGTTAGTGTGCACAACATGGGGGCGTGTTTATGTCCGATGCCTAGGGGGGTGTTGGACCTAAATACAGCCCTGGGTATAGGGGCCCCATGAGGCACTATATAAAATTTCAGTATATATTGGCAAAACTGTCAACCTCTAGACATTTTGGGGGCCTGAGAAAGAAATTGCTGTGTGGCCCAGTAATAACTAAATACTCCGCTGGTTTATTCAATGATCAGTAATACATATTCCATCCCACTGAGAGGACCACAATGAGGCCCTTTTAAACAAACCCATTGACGGCCGTGCAAATTCTCAATTTAAACAAATAACAATTTTCAGCGCCACAAAACAAATTATAGCAAAATTATGGCGCACCCAGACGAATGACTTCACTATAATGGAAAACGAGGATTGACAACATAAAGGTGTGGGAGAAATGAACCTCAAATCTTACGGACAGCCGCACATGTTTAATAAAATGTGGTCTCCTTGGCTAAGCTATAGGGGCATCACACTTTCCCCATTAATGGCCCTTTCAACTGGTATAACCAAAGGTTGGTATATTCTCTTTTTAGGCAAAACAGCAACAAAGTGTGTGAACCAAGTAGTTACACATTGTTAGTTTTATTTGTTTTTGCAGATTACAGTTCTCTGTAACAATTGACAGTTGCAAAAATGGATTATGCTGCTCATGAGTTGATTACTTTTTGAGGAATCTGTTATGCATAACTGAAAATGTTAAAAACTATTTGAAAAAACTGGTTTTGAGCCTATTTGCCAGTTTTCTATAAAGTGCCACCTTGCCAAGTTGTACTTAAAATGCCCCTACACAGACATTATCTCTACAGTGGGTGCACTTGCTGTGTGTGGTATGAAAAGGGCGGTACATTTTGCGGCTACATTTTTAATTTACTGCAATTCTCTGTTTTAGGTCACACAAGAGATTTCAGATGAATCCAGAGTTTTCCGCTTATTAGGATCAGACAGGTATGGCTACAGAAATGCAGATACACCTGAGTCTACTCTATATGTTCTGGATGCGAATATGTTGCTCCATCTACAGGACATTGTTTTGTATGTACATCACACTAGGGATGCACCAAATCCAGGATTCGGGTCGGGATTCAGCCAGGATTCAGCCTTTTTAAGCAGGATTTGGCCTAATCCTTCTGCCCTATTGAATCCTAATTTGCATATGCAAATTAGGGGCAGGGAGGAAAATCACGTGACTTTTTGTCCCAAAACAAGGAAGTAAAACTTTTTTCCCCTTCCCACCCCTAATTAGCATATGCCTATTAGGATTCGTTTCGGTATTCGGTCGAATCTTTCGGGGGTTCGGCCAAATCCAAAATAGTGGATCCGGTGCATCCCTACAAGAGTCGAATTGAAAATTCTAATTAGAAATGCATATTTTTGAGTTTTTTTTTATGGTCAAACTCGACTAGGGAGTTATTCAAATTCAATTAGAGTTTTTCAAAAAATTATAATTCGATTTTCGAGATTTATCATACACTGGCCCTTTAAGAATTCGACCATTTGCCACCTACAGCTGAATTGCTGTATAAGTCAGTGGGAGACATCCAGGGATCAATTTGGAGGTGTTTGCAGCCTTCCTGACCTTCGAGTTTTTAAAGGATAAGTAAACCTTTAAAACAAGTGAATGTGAAATTGATGATTGTGATATTCTAAGCACTTTATTTACATTCATTATTTATTACATTTTTATTCCAAAATATTAAGGGATTCATGTACTGTTAAAGGGATACTGTCATGGAAAAACATGTTCTTTTCCAAAACACATCAGTTAATAGTGCTGCTCCAGCAGAATTCTGCACTGAAATCCATTTCTCAAAAGAGCAAACAGATTTTTTTTTTATTATTCAATTTTGAAATCTGACATGGGGCTAGATATATTGTCAGTTTCCCAGCTGCCCCAGTCATGTGACTTGTGCCTGCACTTTAGGACAAAACTACTTTCTGGCAGGCTGTTATTTCACCTACTTAATGTAACTGAATGTGTCTCAGTGGGACTTGGCTTTTACTATTGAATGCTGTTCTTAGATCTTCCAGGCAGCTGTTATATTGTGTTAAGGTGGCCATACACAGGCTGAGAAAAGCTGCCGACAGACCGTGTCGGCAACTTATTGGCCCGTGTATGGGGCCCCCCGACGGGCTTCACCGATCGAGATCTGGCCGAAAGTCGGACAGATCTCGATCGGATGGGACAAAAAAATCACGTTGGATCGCGGCCGCATCTGTTCGTTGATGCGGTCCCGTGATCCGATTGCCCACGATTGGATCAGCCCGATATTGCCCACCTCAAGGTGGGCATATCGGGGAGAGATCCGCTCGTTTGACGACATCGCCAAACGAGCGGATCTCTCAGTGTATGGGCACCTTTAGGGAGCTGCTTTCTGGTTACCTTCTCATTGTTCTTTTGTTTGGCTGCTGTGGGGGGGAGGGGGTGATATCACTCCAACTTGCAGTAGTGCAAGAGTGATTGAAGTTTATCAGAGCACAAGTCACATGACTGGAGCAGCTGGGAAATTGACAATATGTCTAACCCCATGTCAGATTTTAAAACTGAATATAACAAAATCTGTTTGCTCTTTTGAAAAATGGATTTCAGTGCAGAATTCTGCTGGAGCAGCACTATTAACTGATTCATTTTGAAAAAAACATGTTTTCCCATGACAGTATCAGGAGAAAGAAAGAGACTGCTCTGATGTTCTTCTGCTTAGAAACCTTTCTCGTATCTTCCCTAAGCAGAAGAACATCAGAGCAGCCTCTTTCTTTCTCCTGACAACTTCCTTGTCTACTTGGTGGTCAGACTGGTGGGAAATGACCAGCAGGTGGCGCTGTTGTAACAAAATTCATATTAACCGTACATATATCCCTTAATATCTTGGAATTAAAAGAGAGTAAATAATGAATGTAAATTACAAAAGTGCTTAGAATACCCCCAGTGTCCATTTCACATTCTAATTTGAAAGGTTTACTTATCTTTTAAAATTCTAATCGATTCGAGTTTTCACGTCGATCCTATTCACCCGAGTTTACGATTTTTATAATAAATTTCGATTGGTCGAATTTTGAGTTCATGGGAGTTTAAAAAAAAAAATTTACATGAATTCGAAATTCGACCCTTGATAAATGTGCCTCCATGTGTCTGCCAGACCAGTTTTCCGTGCAATGTTCAGTTATGTCGGATATATGGCATGGGATTGGCACTGTATTTCAATTACCCGTTCCTTTTCCGTTACAGAGTGGTGGTGCTGGAAAGTCGTCCAACAATGAATCCGATGGCACACAGTAACCTGTACATCTTGGCTGGCCACGAAAACAGCTACTAGCCGCCTCTTTCTTGCCAAAAACGACATAGGAATCTAAATTCCAACATAAACGTTCCCTTGCTGGGACCTGTGCAAGGTGGATTTTGCTTTGACTGTTATTTTTATTCACGTATTGGTATTATTGGGGAAAAGGTTGTGTTTTTAACATTTTGTGCGGCTGGAAACGGCTACAGTTCCTGTCACCACTGTGTGGTGTTGGTTTTATCGGTTGCTTAATAACAAGCTGTGACATTTACCCTTTGTAATGGTCGGTGCCAAAAGTTGGAGGGCGCAGCCATGCTGAAATTAATAAGGGGTGCCTTGATTTACTCAGCCGTCTTGCAGTTGGTCTAAGGGATGCGAAAACCATAATGGCACTTTGTGTTGATATTCTATCTCTTTGTTGAATGCTGCATTGCCACTTACTTTAGCCCGAGTATATTTTCTGTGGTATAGTGTATATGTTGCAACTCAGTGTTGCAACTCAGTGCCAACAACACATGCCCCAGCCCTGCTGTTCCTTTCCAGCACATGCTTCTAGTTCTTTATGCGGATGTGATATTTAGGGGCAGATTTATCAAGGGTTGAATTGTAATTTCTAATTTTTAAATTCCAATTTCGAGTTTATTTTAGTGTAATTCGACTAGGGAATAGTCTAAATTCAATTAGAATTAAAAAAAAATGCGAAATTCGAATTTTTAAATTTATTATGTACCTTTAAGAATTCAACTATTTGCAATCTAAAACCAGCCGAATTTGTGGTTTAGCCTATGGGGGACCTCCTACAATCAATTTGGAGTCATTTAATGGACTTTGTGGAAAAAAAAATATATATGTTTTTTAAATTTTGATTATAAATTAGATGAAAAAATGTTTAAAATATGAAATATTTTTTTGGGGTGAAAAACCTTGTATCGAATTCGATCAATTTGAAATTGCAGCTTGGTCCTATTCAACCGTTTTTTTAAAAAAAACGATTTTTTTTCTTTTTAAGAAATTATGATTGGTCGTTTTTTTCCCCTTATTTCAAGTTTATGTGAGTTGATTGGAGTTTTTAGAAACTCCCATAAACTCAAAATTCGACCCTTGATAAATCTGCCCCATAAATTTATTTTTATTAGTTATTTGAGGGATATTGTTTTTCCGCATTAACGCCTTCGTATCTGGGCTCCAAATCATAACCAGCATATTGGTACAAGCTCTATTCAATCGCTGCACCCAGTGTCGGACCCGGCGGGAAACCGGGAAAAAACCTGGTGGGCCCCGGGCTGTTGTGGATCCCGCAGGCCCAGATCCGCTTCTTAGTGGCCCGACCCCTCTTTGTTGGGGTCACGGTGAAATAAAAAATGTAAGGACAAATGCGGCGCTCCAGATCGGTGAGGGGGGCCCTTAGGCAGTAGCCCCAGTGGGCCCCAAGCACCCCAGTCCGACCCTGGCTGCACCCAGGGAGATTAACTGCCTCTTTGCTTCCATATGCCGAGTAATGACACTACACACCCATGTTTGTTCACATCTAGTCTGAATGTGCCTGTTAGACTCTTCTGTAAAATACAACTTTGACCTTTATTTATTAATCTATGGCTTGACTGGGTAACGTATCTGCATAGGAAAGGCTTTTGCAGACTGCATTTGTATGTGTTGTTTGTACAGGAAAGAGTTCTTTAGTTCTTTTCCTTTTTTTACTCCAGCCAATGGCTGGTGTCCCTTTTTTTTTTTTTTAACTCTGCTTTAAAGGAGAAGGAAAGCTACAGAGGCATTTTATTGCCAAATAGATTAGCTGCAATAGTGCAAGCTAGAATGCTATATTTATTCTGTAGAATGCTTTACCATACCTGAGTAAAAATCTTTAGAAGCTCTCTGTTTGTTTAGGATAGCAGCTGCCATATTAGATTGTCATGACATCACTTCCTGCCTGAGTCTCTCCCTGCTCACGTATAGCTCTGGGCTCAGATTACAGCAGAGAATGGAGGGGGAGAAGGAACAGGAGCAAACTGAGCATGCTCACGCCCTGGGCAAGGAGGTTTAAGCTGAAGGCAGGAAGTCTGATACAGAAGCCCATGTGTACACAATAGAAGAAAAGAGAGAGCAGCATTACTTTGAGGGTTTACTGGTGTATTTATATAGACCTTTCTGATAAGGCTTACTTAGTATTAACTTTCCTTCTCCTTTAAGTAATCCTTATCAGAAAGGTCTATATAAATATACCAGTAAACCCTCAAAGTAATGCTGCTCTGAGTCCTCTGTCAAAAGAAACACTGTATTTCTTTCCTTCTATTGTGTACTCATGGGCTTCTGTATCAGACTTCCTGTTTTCAGCAGGAACTTCCAGGGCTAGGGCTTGAGCATGCTCAGTTTGCTCCTCTCTCCCGTAATCTGAGCCCAGAGCTATGAGTGAGCAGGGAGAGACTCAGACAGCAAGTGATGTCACCCAAGCTAATATGGCAGCCGTATCCTAAACAAACAGAGAGAGCTTCTAGAGCTGTTTACTCAGGTATGGTAAAGCATTCTACAGAATAAATATAGCATTCTAGCTTGCACTATTGCAGCTAATCTATTGGCAATAAACAGCCTCTGTAGCTTTCCTTCTTTAACGGTCAGGATAATTTTTAAGGGACTCTGGGCCCTCAGACTCAAAGGGACATTTATTCAGATTCGGTGCCATAGTACTGCCGAGACCCTCTCCCCTAATTCTGAGCCTGCTTACAATATCTGTTCATCCCGCTGTGTATTAAATGCTCTCATACTGCCCCGTGCTTAACATTGAACTGCCTGTGGGTAAAATAAATTCTGCAGAACCAGAGCTTTAGGCAACACCACGTATTGTTATACAGCAGATTGTGTTTAGTATCTGTCCAAACTAAAGTGCCTCTTTTTATATGTGTCATATTGCCTTAATCAGCAGGAATTTCCTAGTCTTCTTTAAGGAAATCCAACCTGCTTTCTATATTTAATTACAACTCCCTTCAGCTGGCTAGGGATGCTGGGAGTTCTAGTTCGGCTGCAGCCTGACAGCCCTGTTCTGTTGCAGCTCAGTGGGATGTGTCTGAACCTTCGTACCAAAGTCTTTCTGAACATTCAGCAGCTGTGTGTTCCGTTTACCCTCTGACACCTGGTTTTATCATGTGTAACTTGATTTTCTTCAATGTGTAAATCTGAAATAAAATTGCTAATGTTATATTCTGGGAGACTTCCTGCTTGCAGTTCTTTTATCAGAAATGTCACTAATAAATGGAAGCTGTGAAAAAGATGTAAATGATGGAGCAGAATATCCTGTAGAAATTTACTCCACTTTCAACAAAAAAGATAACAAAATGTCTTTCATTTCCCAGGAACATCTGAGTACTGGGCTGTTTTCTGAATAAAGATTTTTAGGGCTCTTCCTGACGAACGGTTGAAGCTGCGCTCCGTTTTTCTGTGTTCAGCCGCAGGGGAGCGCAGGAATAGACGCATTACGTTCCTTTAATGGGGCTGTTCCTTTAATGGGGCTGTAATGTGTAGGCGCCGAACGCAGGAAAAATGCAGCATGTTGCGGCTCAACCTGCGTTTGGCACCTACACGCGCCTGTGTGAGTACAGCCCCATTGAAAAGAACTTAATGCGTCTATTCCTGCGCTCCCCTGCGGCTGAACGCAGAAAAACGGAACGCAGCTTCAACCGCTCGTCAGTAAGAGCCCTTAGTGAACCACTATTCAGTTGTACGAAATGAAATCAAATGTGAAAAACTGGCTTGTGATTTTGCTAATTTGAATGCATGAAACTGCTCAATCATGATTACTGGCAACACCAAATTGGTTGGATTTGCTCGTTAAGCCTTAACAGTGTGTCCAATCATGAGAAAAGGTATTTAAGGTGACCAATTGCAAGTTGTGCTTCTGTTTGACTCTCCTCTGAAGAGTGACAGCATGGGATCCTCAAAGCAACTCTAATTAGATCTGAAAACAAAGATTGTTCAGTATCATGGTTTAGGGGAAGGCTACAAAAAGCTATCTCAGAGGTTTAAACTGTCAGTAAGGAATGGAATCAAGAAATGGAAGGCCACAGGCACAGTTGCTGTAAAACCCAGGTCCACCCAGCCGGTTGCCGGTAAATTTGTAATACCCTTAAAAAAAGTCCCTTGGCCTGCCCTCAATTTGCTTAGAACTTAACTTTTTTTTCAGTCTTCTGGCCATCACTCCACCCCTTTTGCTGCATGTTGCTTGGCTCCGCCCATTTTGTTCCCACCCCCCCACCATCCAGTAAACACTTTTGGAAAAGGTGGCAACTCAAGGTGTGGCAGGCCAAGAAAAATACAGGAGCGGCATATGCGGAGGATTGTGAGAATGGTTACAGACAATATCATCATAAACTTTTCAAAGAGACTCGCCACATAAAACAGGAGGCTCAGGTGCTCTGCCCCAAGTCTTCAGTATAAGGGACATCACCGTATTGTTTGTAGGATAGGCACTCAAAGAGCAGTCCTCCAGCCAGTAGTAGTAAAAACAGGTCTTTATTGAAGTCCAAGTGTGGATTACAGCCTTACGCGTTTCGTGTTCTCACAACACTTAATCATAGGCGCTTTGCATGGTGGAAGAAGAACATTCTAAGAAAAACCACCTGCTAATGTCACATTTGGTGGAGGTTCCATCATGCTGTGGGGCTGTGTGACTAGTTCAGGGACTGGGACCCTTGTTAAAGTCGAGGGTCGGATGAATTCAACCCAATATGGGTGGGTCATACGGGGTCATTATGTACTATTTTTAATATGGTATTTGAATAAACTTGGGATTTTTAACAGATTGTGAGTCATGGGACATATATCTTAGATAAACGGTTACTCAATGTCTAATGAAGAACTTTTCTGTCGGCTTCAACCCTCCACCTATGGGACTTTTGTACCCAATAAAAGAAAACTACAGATACAGAGGCACTAAACCATTCAAGGTAGGTTATTATAATAATACTTATTATCTCCCGTTATATATTGCACTTGTTTCAATTATACACCAGTTCTGCCAGAAAGAAAAGTTGAAACTAGTAATTGTATAGTGTTCGCATGTCTGTATCGTTTGTTTGCAGTGGAACAACGCAAACGATTTGGGGAAAAATGATAGATCTTATTCCAAAAGCAGAGAATTGTCTGAGGACAGGAGACCGAATTAAGGCCAATGACACTGTAGCAAATCTTTCTGAACATTGACGCAAGAGAAAAATCAAACAGAGAGAGAAATGATTCAAATTCTGGTGAAAGAACCTTGATCAGCTGCCAGACAGTTTCCAGCTCACAGTCAGTCACAAGTTTCAACTCAATGCATGATCTGTCCCCATTAGTGATGCACAGTAGTCCTGCAGCGGGTCAGGTACCCGCAAAAACCTGCGTTACCCTGTGGGTTGCGGGTAGAAGTTCCGGGTGCGGGTAAAGACGCGGGTCGGGCCACAGGTCTTCTCAACAGCGATTTTTACTCCTTTCCTGATCACGCCTACTTCTGATGATGGCACTTCCTGTTTACGACAGCACTTCCTGTTTTAATCCTTTTTTGCCTGATCACACCTACTTCTGATGATGTCACTTCCGGTTTACAATGACAGCACTTCCTGGTTTACTCCTTTCCCCCCCGGATCACATTTACTTCCGATGATGTCACTTCCGGTTTACAATAATAGCACTTACTGATTCTTGATGGTCAGCGGGTCTGGGTTGCGGATAAGGTATTTGCGGGTCAGGACGCAGGTCCAAGCGGGTAAGAATGCGGATTGCAAGTTGCAGGTACGGGTTCCAAAAAATGGACCTGCACAGGACTCTAATGCACAGGCCAGGAGTTTGCCAACTTGCCCATCAACCCAGAAAACCCTAATGGGACAGAGAAAAAGTCGGAACTAGTGTTCAAACAACTCACCTGAACAAACCAACATCCTCTAAGAGATTGCTTTGCTGTCCCATGCGTGTGAATCATGAAAGCAAGACATTACTAAGGTATTTGAGAGCAACATTGAACTCCGTGCTGTAAAAGCTGGTTCTCTGAAAGTAAGATTAACAAAAAGTTGATTGGTCGAATCAGGTAAGAACAGATATGTGAAAACTACAGGTGGGGGAGCTGGAGCAGTTTGTAAAGAGAGTTGCTTGTTCATAGTGTAGGAGAGATGTCTGCACTTGTTTCTCTCCTCTATATTCATGCTGTCAGGGCTTCCAGGTCTAATTTTCAAAATCAGCTACAAAACCGGCCAAGAGGGGCTTTACAAGTAGCCCAAAAATAGCACAATATGTGCAATAAAAAAAAATATAAACAATAAATGAATATATATAAAAGTCTTTTCAAATTTTCCATGAAGGAAAATGGGACAGATTTGCCCGTCACCAGGGGTGTAACTACAGAGGGGGGCCCAGGAGCTATAGGGACCCCATAAGGCCCTAATACATATACAATTACAATAAATATTGGTAAAACAGGTCAACCTCTTGACTGATTTTGAGCAAAGTCACTGGAAAATGCAAGAATGCTTAAAGGAGAAATATACCCCCCAAATGAATACTTGATCAACAGTTTATATCAAATTAAGTGGCATATTAAAGAATCTTATCAAACGAATATATATATATATTTAAGTAAATCTTGCCCTTTTACATCTCTTGCCTTGAGCCACCATTTTGTGATGGTCTTTGTGCTGCCTCAGAGATCACCTGACCAGAAATACTGCAGCTCTAACTGTAACAGGAAGAAGTGTGGAAGCAAAAGACACAACTCTGTCTGTTAATTGGCTCATGTGACCTAACATGTATGGTATGTTTGTGTGCACTGTGAATCGTACAATCCCAGGGGGCGGCCCTTATTTTTTAAAATGGCAGTTTTCGGTTTAGGATTACCCAATGGCACATACTACTAAAAATATATATTATTATGAAAATCGTTTATTTACATGAAGCAGGGTTTTACATGAGCTGTTTTATGCAATATCTTTTTATAGAGACCTACATTGTTTGAGGGGTACATTGAGTGGGTCCCTAAGCTCAGTAAGTGAAAGCAGCACAGAGCATGTGCAGTGAATCAGCAGAAAAGAAGATGGGGAGCTACTGGGGCATCTTTGGAGACACAGATCTTTACTGCTAAAGGGATTTGGTTGCCGGTACAACTGGTGCAGAAGCACAAAACATAATGTACAACGTTTCTTCCTACATAGTTAAACTTTCCTTGTCCTTTAAACTCAGTTTTCATTAGGACAATTTATTTTGAGTGGTGTGGGGCACGTGGTGGATTAATAGTGGTAAAAAGTTACTCCAATACCTATTTCTACTTTCTTCACTGTTCTTTCTATTATCCAGAGCCTTTGATGCTGATCATTGGGACATATTACTTGTGCAGTAGGGAAACGGGGGAAAAAGCCTTCTTTATTAATATCTTAACTGTAAACATTGCTGCCTGTTAATATAATGGAGATTGAGCTCAGAGGGGGATATATTGGAGAGCTGGAAAAAAGTTGAAAGTGGAGCAGTCACACAGTTTTTTGCTGCTGTACGTGGCTTGTAGACATTTATACAAACACGAAGATCCTTGAAGTCAGGTGAAACGTCCATCTATCAGCGGTAAGGATGCACCGAATCCACTTTTTTGGATTCGGCCGAACCCCCGAATCCTTCACGAAGGATTCTACCGAATCCGAACCCTAATTTGCATATGCAAATTAGGGGTGGGAAGGGGAAAACATTTTTTACTTTCTTGTTTTCTGACAAAAAGTTACGCAATTCCCATCCCTGCCCCTAATTTGCATATGCAAATTAGGGTTCGACCGGGCAGAAGGATTCGGGCCGAATCCAAATCCTGCTGAAAAAGGCCTAATCCTGGCCGAATCCCGAACTGAATCCTGGATTCGGTGCATCCCTAATCAGCGGGAAGAGTAACCAAACCTCACAAGTGCAGCAAGTGGCACATTTAACACTCAGCCTTGATGAAGGTCGTTGGCAGTTGTAACAGAAGTGGAGTAGAACATGGCGGATTTATTACCCAACTGGAATAGACAAGCTGGTACATAATAGGGATGCACCGAATCCACTTTTTTGGATTCGGCCGAACCCCCGAATCATTTGTGAAAGATTCGGCCGAATACCGAATCCGAACCCTAATTTGCATATGCAAATTAGGGACGGGAAGGGGAAAACATTTTTTACTTCCTTGTTCTCTGACAAAAAGTCACGCAATTTCCCTCCCCGCTCCTAATTTGCATATGCAAATTAGGATTCGGGTTCGGCCAGGTAGAAGGATTCGGCCAAATCCTGCTGAAAAAGGCTGAATCCCGAAGCGAATCCTGGATTCGGTGCATCCCTAGTACATAAATGCCATCAGTTTGACAAATGTACTCATGCTGGAAAGCCATGCAGACTGACATATGGCTGTATCATAGCAAAGCAACCGATCTTTTCAATAAATATGTCACTGACCCACAGTCAAAGTATAAAGCAGAATTCATGGAAGTAGGGAGCTGTTTTCAGAGAGAAAAGAAATGAGCAAATGACTTTATCCAAGAGAGAGCAATCTGATTCATGGACAACTAACAATTAGGGGTTATTTATTTAACTCCTAATGCCAAAAAAACAGAAAAATTAGTGTTTGTTTACTATAAAATCTGAAGTTTTAGTGGAAAACAAAAAACCAGAGAAAAGTGTGAATCCGAATATCCAGCATCTCAGATCTGCCGAGGTTGCATATAAAGCTGGCCATAGACGCAAAGATCCAATCGTAGAAATCCTCGCTTCATACGATTTTTGGACCGTGTGTGGAGAGTCCCGACATTTTTCGTCCCACAGAGATTGTCGTTTGGTCAATCGAACAGGTTAAAAGATTTCTGTCGGCTGCGGATAATATCTCTGCGTGTATTACCGATCGTACGATTTTCAGTGGGAGACTGTCACCAGTTTAAGTCAATGGGAGAAGTCCAGAAGATATCCTGATCTGCACTGGGTTTTGTTTAGGGATGCAACAAATCCACTATTTTGGATTCAGCAGAACCCCCGAATCCTTTGCAAAATATTCGACCGAATACCGAACCAAATCAGAATTTACATATGCAAATTCAGATTCGGTTCGGCTGGGCAGAAGGATTTACCCAACTCGGAATTCTGCTGAAAAATCCAATCCCGGCCGAACCCTGAACCAAATCCTGGATTCTGTGCATCCATAATTTTGTACAATAATCCAAAGATTTTGTGGTTTTTGAGTGGAAAATCTGAGCAATTAGTACGATTCATTTTTTTCACAATTTTTTCGGGGTTTATTTCCCCCGCACAGGAAATTTTCGGGAAATCGTATTGATAAATAAACCTGTGTGGATTTGGTTGGAGTATTTTTCAGAAAATAATGATAAATGGGCCTCTTAAGGTGGCCATAGACGCACAGATAATATCGTACAAAACAAATATACGGAAAATATTCGATGCGTGTATGGTGGGAAACGAGCCGCTCGATATCGACAGAAGGATATCGGTCGGCTCATCAATCGGGCTGGATGGAAAGTTTTGATTGGCCACTCAAACATCAGCCATTGTTAGTGCTGAATCGTCAGAAGAATTCTATTGTTTCTATCTCTATATCTGACGATTTAGCTCTACACGTGTGTATTGAAATGAACAATCTTTCTTGGAAAGATCTTTTCCAAGAAAGATTGTAATTGTTAAGTCTATGGCCACTTTTAGTCTTGCTAGCCACAGAGATCACAAGAGATTTTCTGCTTAATACATAACAAGAACACAGACTCGAGTGAACAAAAGTGCAGAGCAAATACTTCTAGTGCTTGGATAACGGACGCTACAGTCGTGCTTTCTTTTATATCTGCTCATGGCTGTGTCCATACAAAAAGTATTTTTTAATAAGGAAACTGTATGTTTTATTGAAACAAGCAAAAGTCTCACTGGTTACAATGTAAATTGATGGAATGTAAAATTCAGACTCTGCCTCAGGGATATAATACTTAGAGGAATGTTAACACTTTATTTTATAGGAAACATTTCAGTGTTGTTTAAAATGTTGCTGCTGCCTTTAATTATTCCCTTTGTCCCAAAACCTCAAATATAGTGCAGGGCTCAATGTGAGGCTCCATTATAAACTAGGGATGCACCGAATCCACTATTTTGGATTCGGCCGAACCCCCGAATCCTTCACAAAAGATTCGGCCGAATCCGAACCCTAATTTGCATATGTAAATTAGGGGTGGGAAGGGGAAAACATTTTTTACTTCCTTGTTTTGTGACAAAACGTCACGCAATTTCCCTCCCTGCCCCTAATTTGCATATGCAAATTAGGATTCGGATTCGGTTCGGCCAGGCAGAAGGATTCGGCCGAATCCTGCTGAAAAAGGCCGAATCCCGAACCGAATCCTGGATTCGGTGCATCCCTATTATAAACTGTTTCTACAGAAGCATCAGCCACAGCCATGTGTAAAGCAAATATGCTCAAAGTAGAGCCTGGGTATTAATGAACTGGGGGTTTCTCAAGGAGGCAGATTAAAAAATCAGACCAGTGTTCATAAGGGCAGAGACACACTCCGATTCGGAGAGATCAGTCGCCCATTGACAAATCTCCTCTTCTTCGGGCGACTAATCTCCCCGAACTGCCTCCCGTCGGCTAGAATCTAAACCACCGGCTGGATGGCACTCGGAATGATTCGTTTTCCGATGTGGCAACTTCGGAAAACGAATCGCTCCAAGTGCCATCCAATCGGCGGGAGGCAGTTCAGGGAGATTAGTTGCCCCGAAGAAGAGGAGATTTGTCAATGGGCGACATCTCCCAGAATGAGTGTGTGTCTCTGCCTTAAGAAGAGGAAGAAGAAAACAGCAGCTTCTCCCAAAACTGTCCTACCCTCGGTAAGATTTGTTTTTGTGATAACGAAGGCAAATCTGCTTGTGGCATTTAGAGACCCGTAGCAGTTAAGGGGGGGGGGTTAACATCAGTCAAGTTGCTGAGTCATTTCACTAAATCATACATTCAAGATTTTACCCTTTGATCCCAGGGAGGCAACTTATGAAGAGAAGCTGGCATCTGCCAGACCAAACAGAAAAAGGCACATCTGAAGAAGCTCCATGCTCAACACTTGTATTCCATCAGCTTTAGGTCGTGTTTGTCTGAGCAATCAATTGTATCACTTGTTCTGGCTGTTTAACCTCATGCAAACGTGAAGCTGCTCCAGACAACTGGAAGGGGTAAGATATTGGAATGATGACACATAAAAGGAAAGTTCCCTGAAAAAAAAAAAGTTTAATGGTCTCCGGTGCTAAAACTAAATCCTTCCAAATATGAACATTATTTTCTTCATTCCAATCGGTTTTTCGCTCAGTGCAAACAATGAGAGAAGAGTCTTTTGGAGGTTACACTGCAGTCAAGTAATCCTGGGCGAGTGCGGCACAGGCACAAAGCTCTGCGTGGGGATCAAGGCAATGATTCGGATGAACCTGAGGCAGTTACGCGCTGTTAGAAAGGCTGTAGTGTGTACCAACAAATTCCTGTTTGTTTTGAACCTGGTGTTTTGATCAGTAGCACTTTAGTGTTAATTGTAATGTTTTTTTTTTTTTGCCAGGGCCCATCACTGTTTCTCTTCAATCAAAAGTCTTTAAAAATGAAACACAGGGCCTAATTATCCAAATAAATAAAAAATAAAGACCCACCAAGCATTGCTGCTCTCTATCCAGTGTCTAAGACTATTATGGCTGTGGTCATTGTGGAGTTTCAGCATTTTCCAACAAAGACAGTCTGTGCAAAGGCTGCTGGGAAAATTCCCTTTTGTAAGTCTTTGGTGGCAGTTTTGGCAGCTGTAGGTTGGAGTTCTGCCGTGGGGGAACTGGAGGGGCCAAAACGTGAGCGAGATTGCTGTGACTGGTGCTGAGACCACAACAACGCCGCAGAGCTCTTGGAGACGGGGTACTGGGTGGTGTATTCGGAGAGTTTGGCGCTGTGTTGACTTCCCGAAACCAGTCCTGATCCCGATGCAGGCGGCCAAGTGGTGGAGGCTGCAGATTTAGAGGGCAGTTTATGAAATGCTCAGGGGGCCTCTGTGGGACAGGGGGAGGGGTATCGGGAAGTGGGTCTCTGGGTGGTGGTGGTGGGGGGCTATGCAGAGGTCCATCAAAAGGCCCTGTGTAAGCAGGGACCCGTGGCTGGATCTTTGGAGGTGGAGGCAATCTTGGCGGAATAGCTGGAGGGTCATCATCCAGTTTTGAATGCCCCTGAAGAAAAGAATAAATAATAATAAATGCCTATGCTTTAGATACAGAAATTATGATTTTTGAAGGGTGCAGGAGTATGTATCATCATGTGTATTTAACAATATAGCGCTACGGCATACTCTGCACTGTACAATATTACAATATAGAAAAGTACAAACAAGGAGGACAACATTAGAATTAAGTATAAATATACAGAAATGAAGTCTCATGAGAAGGAGGTCCCTGCCCCAAAGAGATTTCAATCTAACTAAAAGCAGTCACATAAAAGTGTGAAGGGATAGAGGTTGTATATGGATCATCTATCAGAACGTTGAACTCACTGCAAGATTTGTCCCCTCTGGATCTACCTTCCTACGAGGAGGCAAAGGAGGTGGAAGCAAAGGCTCTTCACTTAACTGGTGCAGACTACCACAAGAACTGAAGAAGGACTCTAGGAGAGAGACAGCATTTCACTTTATACAACAATAGTTCTAGTCGTATATAGAAACATTCCAACCCAACATATCTGAAATCTATACATCTAAGGAATAACATGGGTATTCCAAGAGAAAGGAAAATTACATTATCTGCTACTAGAAGTTGCCAAGAACCACATACTTTAAAGCACAATTAAAGGATTGGATTTTGCAAGTAGAAAGCACTTACTTGAGTTTGTCAAAAACACCTGGGAAAGCATAGTGTTGCTACCTGTGCAAAATAAAGAGGAACAGAAGGAAAGTATTTAGGAAAGTAATGTCTCTAGCCCTTAAAGGGATTTTGTTATGATTTTAATGGTGTCGTTTTTATTTCTAAATGACACTGACGTTTGTCAGAGCACAAGTCACATGACTGGAGCGGCTGGGAAACTGACAATATGTCTAGCCTCATGTCAGATTTCAAAATTAAATATAAAAAATACTGTTTGCTCTTTTGAGGAATGGATTTCAGTGCACAATTCTGCTAGAGAAGCACTATTAACTGATGCATTTTGAAAACATTTCACAGTATCCCTTTAAAAAGAAATATCAAGTGAGACAATACGAGGTAGAGGTTTGTAATACTAGAAAATAAATCCCTTTCCTTCTCATTTTGGTATGAGGAAGGCTGCAAGAGTGTGCCTTATTGTACACCATCCAAAATTATTTGCAGATGTAGATTTTCAGCACTGCCATTTAGTGGGTGAATTAATATTAGAATAAAGAATGATCTAACTTCAGATATATAAAAAATTGACTAAGAGGAGGGGATCTGACTTCCGTCAGTATTTAATTTTGTATAGGAGTAAAGAAGAAAAGTATCCCTGTCTTCTTAATCAGAAAAGTTACAAAAGAATATGTATTATCACTGTGTGATCTGTTTTCAGTTAAACCATTAAAAATCTTGAAAAAAATTGATAGCCAGCGACAATAACAACTATTAATCTGTCACGTGATCCAATATCTATGATATTAGATCATAGATATTGGATCACGTGACAGATTAATAGTTGTAATTGTTGCTGAATTAATATTAGCCAATATATATTTTACGAAACTGGCAGGAGCAGCAATAATGATGGTGCTTACACAAACACTACAGTAATTATCATTGTATTTGCCCACAGTTGTGCCATCGATCCATGATTCCATGTAAAATGACACTTTGATGTACATTAGGCAGAGACACTTTCAATTCATTTGCTGCTCCAACAACAAATGGCCAGATATATAAAATCTCCCATGTACCGAAGGAAGAGTTGAGATCCAAGTCAACAAAGACGCTGAGCTCAGAGGAGAACGAGGCCGAGGCAGGAGGAGTAGATGGAGTGTTGGGAGAGATTGGAGGGGATATTGTAGACTCGTGATCGGATTCTGTGATCCTGCTGAAGCTGATCTTATAAGGCTCCCTTTCTAAAGGCATCGGGTGGCCTCTGAGAGTGCCAGATGAGGACAGATGCCTTCCACTGTTGGGCCTGATACCTGGAGACTTCAGTGAATATGTGGTTTTCCTGGACTAAAGAAGAAATTTAAAAAAAACCTCATCACATGGTCAGTCATCATTCTTTTTGCACTCTTGAGAAATACAATCTAAAGGCAGATTCATATGGCATGTAAAGGTACAGCAAGTAGTAATGCTACAAATTACTATAAATCATCCACAGCCACAGTAACTTTTTTTGCAAAGCAATTGCCAATATATCTCTTCCTCCATTTATATTCTACATGCCCAGCCAGCAAATGAAAAGATCCCCGACAATCACGCGACATACAAATCTAGGCGGTTGTTTGCAGTTCCTCGGTTCAATCTCCAGCGACTTATTGAACAAATAGTCTGCGAACTCCTTTTCTCCAAAATTTCCCATCGGATTCAGATTCTCAAAGAATCTCTGAAACAATAAAACAAGAGACCGCAGGAGAATGAGTAGTAAGAGGGGCGCAGGCTGAGAATAGGGAGAGAAATGCTTAAAAGAAAAATCTTTTTCATTTTATCTTGAAGTTTTGCATTTGATTCTGTGTTAATTGGAAGATATATTTGTTTGGCCAAGTGAGGGTTTGTGTAAATCTGATTTAGGAGTAGAGATGGCGCGAACTGTTCGCCGGCGAACTTGTTCGCGCGAACATCGGGTGTTCGCGCTCGCCGGAAGTTCGCGAACGTCGCGCGACGTTCGCCATTTTGGGTTCGCCATTGTTGGCGCTTTTTTTTGCCCTCTCACCCCAGACCAGCAGGTACATGGCAGCCAATCAGGAAGCTCTCCCCTGGACCACTCCCCTTCCCTATAAAAACCGAAGCCCTGCAGCGTTTTTTCACTCTGCCTGTGTGTGCTGAAGAGATAGTGTAGGGAGAGAGCTGCTGCCTGTTAGTGATTTCAGGGACAGTTGAAAGTTTGCTGGCTAGTAATCGTTTTGATACTGCTCTGTTATTGGAGGGACAGAAGTCTGCAGGGGTTTGAGGGACATTTAAGCTTAGGTAGCTTTGCTGGCTAGTAATCTACCTTCTACTGCAGTGCTCTGTATGTAGCTGCAGTGGGCAGCTGTCCTGCTTCTGATCTCATCTGCTGACTGCTGCAATAACAGTAGTCCTTGTAAGGACTGCTTTTATTTATTTTTTTGTTCCAATACAGAGCAGTATCAAGCAGATTACTAGCCAGCAAACTTACTATCATCTGTCCCTGAAATCACTAACAGCTCTCCCCCTACACTATCTCTTCCAAGCACACACAGGCAGATTTTTCAGATACATTTTTGCCCTTGATCCCCCTCTGGCATGCCACTGTCCAGGTCGTTGCACCCTTTAAACAACTTTAAAATCATTTTTCTGGCCAGAAATGTCTTTTTTAGATGTTAAAGTTCGCCTTCCCATTGAAGTCTATGGGGTTCGCGAACCGCTCGCATTTTTGCGCAAGTTCGCGAATATGTTCGCGAACTTTTTTTCCGACGTTCGCTACATCCCTATTTAGGAGTACTTATACATGCAACAACTACCGAGAAGTGTCTCATGTACTGGAGATACAAGGATTCCACTAGCCATGAAACACACATCTCTGTCTTATAATAAAGATCTCGGTCTTATAAAGGTGGCCATACACGGAGAGATCCTCTTGTTTGGCAATGTCGCCAAATGAGCAGATCTCTCCCTGATATGCCCACCTTGAGGTCGGCAATATCGGGCTGATCCAATCGTGGGCCCTAGGGCCCAACGATCGGATCCTAACTATGGGTAATGGGCGGTCGGATCGCGAGAACGCATCAACGAACAGATGCGGCCGCGATCCGATGGGATTTTTAGTCCCGGCCGATCGACATCTGGCCGACTTTCGGCCAGATATCGATCGGGGAAGCCCGTTGAAGGGCCCCATACACGGGCCAATAAGCTGGCAACTTGGTCTGTCGGCAGCTTTTATCGGCCCATGTATGGCCACCTTTAAGGTGGCCATACACAGGCCGATAAAAGCTGCAGACAGACCAAGTCTGTGAGCAGAGTGAGATCTTAAATGTATTCAGTATAGCCGGCCATCTAACCAGAGGATGATTGCGAAGTGGCCACCCCAGCAATGACTGAACATTGCTTTGGCTCTATACACGTGAGCTGACTGTAAACAACACCTGATTGATGCACAGCACTGCATTACCTGCCTTTCCACTGTCATACCTGTATATCGGCCTCTGTCCGTAGGCAGTATGGCTGGTTCTGGTACTGCTGAATTTCTCCTGTAATCTCAGCCACTTTTCGCCTCTTGCTAAAATTTATCAGTTCTTTTCCCTGCCTCTTCAAAAAGTCTGGATTCCCTTCTTCAGTCTTTAGAATATTAGTCAAATATATTCCTTTACAATAAAAAAAAATAACCCGTCACCCAAAAAAAATTATTCAAATTCCTTTTTTATCACATAAGTTAAGCAAAATGAACTTTAATTACACTATATAAATTATTTGAATCTTGCTTCCTTCAGTCTGGGATTTCAAAATTATAGCAAGCAGGCAGCAGCCATTTTGTGGGCACTGTTATTCAGGAAAGCCTTGTATCATGTCAGAATCTTGTTTGTGCATCAAAATGGGGGACCCCATGCACTGGCAACACAATTAAATGGTGAAGAGAACGGGGGAATGTGGGAGAGCAGTGAAATCTAGAAGGGCTGAATGGAAAGTGAAAGTAATTTTCTGCCCCGCCTCTATGCCCATGGCATAGAGGAGGGGCAGACAATATTTGATTGACAGCTGAGATTTTTTAATGAGCTTAAAACAACTATGAATGCTTTAATAAAAAATAGAAATTGGATTTCATGTTTAATTTGAAAAGGACTTTTATTATACAGATTTCTGTGTCTGGGTGACAGGTCTACTTTAATGGAAGATTTAGACTTTTTGTACTGAATGAAACAGGAATATGAAACATGAGTCCTGTAGCCCATCAGTTGGCTGAAAAACATGGAGATAAAACAATATATTGGAGCCTGCAAGCCTGACACATGTTGCTAACACAGACTGACTTTTTTTACAACTTCGTCAACTCTCTCTCGATGTGTCTCCCTGAGAATTTTTCGCCTTTTATTTTACCAAAGTGTTCTCTGTGCAGCCCACGTTGGGAAATGCCGAGATCAAACACAGGGATGGTGACACAAAGATTAATAACTTATGCAGCACACATCTCTATCCAGAAACCACTACTGTATAGTCTGTGCTCCATTCACAGCCAGTCCCTGGGAGTCACGGAGAGCACAGGGTTTATTACTAAAATACAAATCACTTCCTATGATTTCTCATACTATGAGGCTCACCTACAAACCTTTATATGGCTTCGGATTTAACACGACACAAAGACTTAATTTTGTAGTTGCTCTATCATTTGTCTTATGGGAATTAATAGGAGCTGAATGTATTCTTTTCTTATAGCTTCTTATCCAGGGCATTGCCCTTTAATAAGCATGTTGTTGCTATTCTAATACTGTGGATGATGGATATATGAGAAAGAGAGAGGAGTGCTTACCAAACCACCAACTTACCAAAAAAAGGCACGCAAGGTGGGTTAATTGATTTAAGTTTTGCTAGATATTTTTTAAAATGATCTTGACTG
Source organism: Xenopus petersii (assembly GCA_038501925.1). NCBI lineage: Eukaryota > Metazoa > Chordata > Amphibia > Anura > Pipidae > Xenopus > Xenopus petersii. Next base: position 92,673,422 of record CM076687.1, on the reverse strand, counting down.
AGTTCCACAGCTTCATCCAAGATTCTCTTCTTCCGCTCCTGTAACGCCTTAACGGAATACAAATATAATGTAATAAGTGACCACTAAAGACACAATAATGTCATGAAATACACAAAATGAGTGTTCAAAATGAATTTAATAACTGTAGAGGGAAGGCTATTTCTAGGCACAAAGACTAGTGGAAGCTCAGTGCAAACAAAGTTAGACAACTTGCACATCTAGATAAAGAAAAACCCCTAAAATTATGCCAAAGGGATTTCTCCAAAAATATGATAAACATTGTAGGAGTGAGATTGAATCCATCTCCAAAAACATGAATGCCTGGCCAGTTGGGTCAAGGAACCAAATTCTCCTATTAAATCCATTTGCATAACAACATGCTATGGACGCCCGTCTTATTAAACGATACGTTATCCAACTGGTAATAACATGCAAGTTGTGGATTAATAGATATGGTGCTTATTGTGAGTTATTGTTGATGTGAATTCAATCCTTCATTTCAAACTATTTTATGAGTTTTATGTTTTTGTATTTAATCATTTTATTAATTACATATGGAACCAAGGGCCAATCAGATTGCCTAAATTCTGAATGTGATGTTTATTTCCAGCCAAAACACGTCATAATTATTCATAATAAACTATACAGGAGATTTTGGCTCCTTGGGTTCTTCTCATTAAACTTTTAATTTTCCTACAATAGCCAAGTTTACAAGATCCATGTATACCCCTTCAGTCAAGTGCATCTTTAAAGCCTGTTTGTTATAAACAGCAGTATGGTTTAAAAATTATTTTAAATTAATTGTTTAATATATTTTTCCCTTGCTTGCTATAGTTGATACAGGGTCAGTGGCCAGCTCCATGTTGTAGCTCCTACCCTTTCCAGCTACAGTGTGGTGATCCTAGTGGTGGCCAATAAAAGGGCAACCACGTTTGGGAGATTTAACCATGAAAGCAGCAAGTAAATTGCAGGTAAAACCTAGTCCCTGTGTAAAATGTATAATGAAGCAGTAGAATTCTTAATGACAAATTAAGCAAAAAGTAATCAAGTCTAAATCTCCTATTAGTAGTAAAGAATGCAATGTTTGCAATGTGGGTTGTGAGTTACACAGGACTAACCTCAAAGGTGTGATCCAGCCTGTACACTGGTACAGAATTCACAGCGCTGACAATTTCTAACACTCCATTAAAGTTATTCAGCTCCTGAAAGACCTGGAGGATTTCAATGATACGGCTGAAAACAGCCACTCTCTCCTCAAAATTCTCAGCTTCCACAAGACACCTGGAAAAGGCAGAGAGAGGCAAGTGAAAGCAGTCAGACCCGTATCGAGAAGATGGGTCTTTTAATTTTGCCACTAAGTGATGCCAATGAGAAGTACATACAGTCTGCGAGTGTTTCAAGACTGACAGCAACAAAACATTCCCTTTTCTTAGAATGAAATGGTCATTGATTTAAAGAAAACAAGTAGATATCTATATTTATCTACTTCTTATTCTTCAGATTGCACATCATTTGCCATGCAGAAGGTTGCAGAGTGTTGTAGTTAAGCAACTGGTTATATTTGGAGTGAATGCCCCTGCCTTAACACAAAGCAAAGCACATACTTTTCAAACCACAATGTTAGGTTGGTAGTATGGCGAATCATCTTCAGCAAATTGGGAGAGTTCAGCTCTTTGTCTTCTTTTGTCCATACACTGCCCACAAGTTCAGAGGGTTGCACTGCCCTGCAGAAACAAACAAGTTATACTGCTGCTAGAAAACTTTCTGAAATGGAACCAAATATACTGAACACAACTGTATATACTGGGACATTAAAAAAATGTATAATAGCAGTTCAACATCACTGACCTGATCAATCACTGAAATTATATTTCTAAATGGCAAATCATTTACGAGTAGGTGTAGTAGAGAAATAGAAAACCAACAGTCATGACATGCATGCTGCTGATTCTGTGCAATGGAATCATTAATTGAGGCTTGTTCTAAATAATAGCAGTGTGGCATTCAATAAGTGGGGTCATTCATTCTGTGAAAAAACAGGCGTCAATCATGGTCCTTATTTAAAGGAGAACTCCAAAAAACCATAACTTGAGCTTTTTGAAATTTAAACACAATTTCAAGCAACTTTGCAAAATGCAGCAATTAAAAAATATGCAGACTTTTCATGATTTGTAACAGTTTGGAACAGTTCCCTAAGCCTAGCCTCCTGCTCTCCTGCTGATCTCTCTGACTACTTTGCTGAGTTGCCTGACTACTGTTACTTTGTATCAACAGCCATCTGTCCTCAGCCTGCATCCTCCAAACCCCACAATTCCCTACACACGATTTCAATAAGGAACAGAACATTGCAGTGCATTGTGGGTTATGTAGTTCCTGCATGATGTCTGTAATGATTTGTAACATCTGTGTTTTTAGTCCCTCCTTCCCTGCCAGGATTTCAAATGATGCAGAAAGAGAAGAACTGTTTCACAGCTGGATGCCAGCATAGAAAATGGCATTTATTTATACTTTTTAAAGAAATAGGTAACTGTGATGGTTATATTAGGGGTTTCTGTGTTATGTGGGCCTCTTTATCACATTTTGGTTTGGAAGCCAGTGTTCCCCTTTAAGGAAGGAATGCAGCAAATGTTGTGCATGCTGGTTATATTCCCGAGTAAAATGGGTCGTTCCATACATTGTTCAGAAGAACACTGTACTTTTATTAAAAAGTCGATTGGACAGGGGAAAACATATAAAACACTGCAGAAAACACTCCTCAGCTAAAATGATCCAAAAACCTGAAAGATGTAGAAGAAAAACTAGCAATTGAATGGATAGAAGAATAGTCAAAATGGCAAAGACTCAGCCAATGATCAGCTCCAGGAACATCAAAGAAGATCTTGAAACGTTTCAGCTTATACAGTGGCTATTTGAGTTTGGAAAGAAGAATGCAGAAACTGCTATTTTTTGGAACAGCCTAATATTCCCCTTTCTTCACTTTCTTTACACATTTTGTCTTATTTTTTGATTTGGAATATTATGTTCAGTGTTCCCAATGCATTTGTGTGTATGGATATAAAAGCTTTTATAAGGATTTTGAACTTTATAAAAAAAAAATTGAAACATATTATTATACATTATATTGCAATCTTTTGATTCAAGGGGGTGTAAAAATATAAACTATAATTTCTAATATATAGTTTCTAATATAGTTAGTTAGCCAAAAATGTAATGTATAAAGGCTGGAGTGACTGGATGTATAACATAATAGCCAGAACACTACTTCCTGCTTTTCAGCTCTCTAACTCTGAGTTAGTCAGCGACTTGAAGGGGCACCACATGGGACATAACTGTTCAGTGAGTTTGTAATTGATCCTCAGCTTTCAGCTCAGATTCAAAAGCAACAGTTATAACCCATGTGCCCCCCTCAAGTCTCTGATTGGTTACTGCCTGGTAATCAATCAATGGAAACCAAGAGAGCTGAAAAGCAGGAAGTAGTGTTCTGGCTATTATGTTAGACATCCAGTCACTGCAGCCTTTATACATTACATTTTAGAAACATTTTTTATTTTACACAGCCTATCTATTTACCCAATTTTTATTTTTACACTGAACAATTCCTTTAATCCAGTTGAAATGTTGTGTAAAGACCTAAAGCGAGCAGTTCATTTGAGGAAACCCACCAACATCCAAGAGCCGAGGCTGTTCTGTTCAGCGACTCGCCAACGCGCGTTTCGCTTCTTCTTGGCGAGTCGCTGATTACTTTGGTTTTTTAACAATTCTCTTTGGTTATTTTTTTAATTGATTTGGATCTATTCAATATCGCTACAGTCTCTTTTAATCTCCACAATCTTCTTTCCATTCCAAGGGGCCGGTGATTTGTGGCTTATTAGGGTTAGTCTAGTCTCTCCAAGATCAGGGCAAGCTAATATACCAAGGCCACAGTCTCGGTTACCCTGTCCTGCCTCCTCCTTTGTGGTGTCCCAGTCTTAGACAATAACAGGCAGCTAGCTTTGGGACAGCTCCACCTTCTCTTGTTTCCTTATATCCTCTCTCGATTCTGTAAGACTGTAGCATTTGTTTAGCCCTTATTCAATTGTGGTCATTTTTTTAATCTATCCGGATCTTTTTAATTAATTTAAATATCTGGCAATTTTTGAATGCATACAGCACTTTTGTAATTTAATTCAATTTATGGTCCTGCTATAAATTATTTATTTAATCAACTCTAAGCACTTTACTAATCAATTGTACTTTCTAGATGAATTTTGGTCTTTTTAAAGAAACTTTTTAACCTTTTTTTGGGGCTAATCATGAATGATTCATGAATTGATTAGTTATAATTGGTTAAACACCTATTGTACACGATGCACTAATTGGCACTTTATATTTATATGTATGAATTGGGTAGAAATTATTTTGTTGATTAATTAATTGACCAGGCACATTTTTCACTTTATTTAAGCTTATTATTTAATTTAGGGATTCGATTAATCGCTGGATATTAATTAAGACGTTACAGTCGAGGTACTTTTCTATATTTTCTTATAAATTTTGAGCACTGACCCTCTGACTGTTGTCAGCCCTCGAGTGTAACTATTAAGATCTTGTTTTTTGTTGGGTTTCAAGAGTTCTTTTCCTTCTTTTTAACTTACCTGTAAAGGTCAGACTCCATGAGGGTTAGCTGGCGAGCAATTTCTATAGGATGCAGAGTCATGAGGTCAAATGTTTCACACTGGCCTGCCCGGCTTATGTGCCATTCTATAGGTGGAGGGGGGCTTTCAAATGTTATGTTGTGGCTCACACCGTTTGCCTGAGCTTGCTTTTTCCTTCTGATTACTTTTGCTATAGATTCCACCCATTTCTTCATGGATTTTCCTTAAAGAGAACAACACTTCAATCACACATTATTAGTAAGCTAATCCTGTATATCAGGGGTCCCCAACCTTTTTAAACTGTGAGCCACATTCAAATATAAAAAGAGTTGGGGAGCAACACAAGCATGAAAAAGTCCCTTGGGGTGCCAAATAATGGATGTGATGGGCTATTTGGTAGCCCCTATGTGGACTGGCAGCCTACAAGAGGCTCTACTTGGCACTATACTTAGTTTTTAAGCAATTAAAACTTGCTTTCAAGCTTGGAATTCAAAAATATTCACCTGCTTTGAGGACCCTGAGAGCAACATCCAAGGGGTTGGAGAGCAACATGTTGCTCATGAGCTACTGGTTGGGGATCACTGCTGTATATGTTCACTAAGCCTTTAACTGAGACTGTTCATATTTATCTATGCAAAGAGACTACACAGAATGTGATTTGTGTGCAGACTTTATTTGTATCTATGATTTCCAATCTAATGTTCTATTGACTGCTTGCTGTAACTACGTGTGGTGCTTTCCCTGTAAGTAGAGTGGAGGCCACACGCAGAATAATTCCCCTGGGAGAACTAATGGCTCAATTGTTGGACATATTTTCAGTTTAGAAGTTAAAGGGCCAGTAACAGGGAAGGGAGAAATTGATCACCGGATCACCTTTTCTGAAGAGGAGCGCAAGCGGAGTTTCGGAAAGTTATTTTTTAATAAAGACGTAGCAATTTCAAAGATGAATTTGTGTTTTTTTTTATCGTTGTATACTAACAATTTTTTTTTTTTTTTAAATAAAAATTTATGTTACTGGTCCTTTAAGGCAATGGTACAAGGGAAGATTTTGGGATTAGCTATGGACCTTGTGTGATAGGCTGGTGCTGAATATGTTCCATATGGCAATTTATATTCAATAGTATTAGAGTAGTTACAGCAGACAAGGATGTTTTGTTGCCACTGTTTTTTGATGAATGGCTGATGGACAAAATACTCTGTGTACCAGTAGCCGTAGCTTGCAGAATTGTATTTCACACCTGCCCAAAAATATGGTAGTGGTGTTGGTATGGTGATGCTGTGCATTTGGGTAGGGTAAAAACTGTGGCTGACAAATTGCTAGAGGTCTACCTACCTAAGCTTACAGTCATTTGCAGAAGCAATCCTTTTTACAATGATACAAGATTTCTTCTGTAAATTGGCAGTGAGATGCCATACCTGAGGGGTTTTAAAAAGGGTAAAATGATGTCCTTATAATGGACATGATTTACACTAGTGATGTGTGGGCTGGCCCGATACCCGCAGGTTGGACGGGTTCAGGCCGACCTCGCACCCCACTTTATGGGTCGTGGGCAGGTGTGGATTGAGCTCTTCTAACTGCTCTACCCGCCCTGCGACCTTCCAAATGCCGGCTTCCAACTTCTGGGTTGAACTTTCATAGACGCATGCCTCCCCTTTTGTGACGTCATTGGTGGGGCAGGTCAGTGCGGGTCTATAAAAGGAACCCGGAAGTCGCACATCACTAACCCACACATCACTAGTTTATACATACTATACAATCCTTCCCAGTGCCTATATGGCAAGGTTTCTATTCTATGCACTTACCCCGCACATTTGAAATAAAAGATTCCAATCGGTCAAGGAGTTCCAGGTCTCTTTCAAAATCATAGAAATGATGTTCAACCCAGTGACGAAAAACATTTAATACCCTAAAGAAGGAAGAATGGTTTAAACAGGTGTTGCATTGATATAACCACGTACTTAACTCTAAACATGGTCAAAAGGACCAGTCAAAAGTTTTAAAACCACTACTTATTCATGAATAATGTATGGTTTATCCCCAGGAGAAATTGGCCATTATACACAAATCTGAAGTGTGTTTGAAATCATCTTTACCAACCTGAGTTGCACTGGCTGAACATATTCCTTCCTAAACCTTTTGAGGTTGGCGCTGATTGGTTGCTCGCCTTTCTCAATGGCCATTTTGTCAGATTCTGTGGGCTCTGGATCTGGAATTTCAAATCTAAGGAAAATCAGAGGTCAGGCTTCATGCAATGCAGGTAGTGAGAGCTAAATTCATTTATACCTTGTTCTACTAAAAGGCTAAAGAAATCAAATCCACTTTAAGTAATAAATATAATTTCCATACATATAACACTAAGGGCACGCAGCACAAGCTGGACTTTAATGTTTGGAGAGATCTAAAAGCATACGGGACAGTACACAAAAACTTCAGGGGCTCATTGGCGTAATTGTAGGAGTGCAGCAGGAGATGTATTAGATCAGTACCAATTGTAAATCCTGTAAACAAATAATAGAATGTTACCTTTCAACAAGCAGATTCAGTAATTCTTGAGGTTTACAGAAAGAGCGATAGGTGGTCAGAAAGGTCCGCACAAAGTTAGGATCTGCCAAAAGAGACAAATCAGGATTATTTTACAACAATGGAACTGTGCATCCATATTGCAGCTCAATAACGTTTGGCAAACCAATCTCACTGTCCAACAACCCAATACAATGGGATCACACATTTGCTGTAATGTCTGTGAAGTACTGTGTAACACTACACAATCTGGATCTTCATACCTTAAAGGACAAGGAAAGGCAAAAAAATTACTTTCTTTATTTTACTTTCTTTAATGTAAATGAAACCTATCTGCAATAAAATCTTTATCCTTAATTAAAAATATGTACCGTTTTTATAAGAAACCTGACTGTATGCAGTAAAATTCTCCCTTCATTTACTGCTGTGGATAGGAATTGTCAGACAGTCGCTAACTGCTGAGCGGGGAAACAATCAAACTTATGAACAGCAGAGGGAGCCCCCGCCTTACTTCCCAGCCATGCAGAACTCAAGCAGCTTTGTTTATGACGATCCCTAAGCAGCCCAGACCACACTGAGCATGTGCAGGGTCAGGGTAAGGGTAAGGCAAAGATGTATAACAAAGTTACAAGATGACAGCCCCCTGTGGCCAACTTTGAAAGCATAAATCATTTGTTTGATTAGGCTTTGTGGTGCAGTAAGTTCATGCTTATGTTTAGTATATAGAATACAGCATTTCTAGCCTTATTCTATTTTAGACTTTCCTTGTCCTTTAAGTCCACTAGAAAATCACATCAACATTAAATAAACCCAATAGGCTGGTTTTGCTTCCAATAAAGATTGATTACATCTTAGTTTGGATCATGCACAATGCACTGTGTTATCATAACAGAGAAAAACGAAATCATTTTTAAAAATTAGAATTATTTTAATAAAATGGAGTGTATAGGAGATGTCCGTTCTGTAATTCAGAGCTTTCTAGATAACGGGTTACCAGAGAACGGATCGCACACCTGTAGAACAGTTTAAGTTCTTACACAGAAAAACTAACACAGTCAAATGTAGCATGAAAACCTCTAACATATATGATAGGTCATTTGTTGAAAAGTTACTTCTTACATTTAAGATGATCCACAGATGATTTCACCAGTTAACCATGGGCACGCATATGAGCGAGGATCTGAGAATGAATCTAACGGATGCCTACAAAGCAGGGGAAGGCTACAAACAAAATGAAAAATGCTTGCAGCTCACGATTTCCACTGTTCCTAATGTCATTGAGAGGGGTGATTCTAGGACTTTTGCCTCCTGATACAGCAGCAACTTTTTAGTTAAAGTTCAGCTTTTCATTCTACTGTGCATGCTCCGTGGTGCTCACTGATATAACCCCAGGCCACTGCAGATATAGCACGTAATTACCGGCACGTTTGTTGAGCAGGGCACTGGGAGATTTATACAGTGACCTGTGGCAAAATAGAGGTGCAAGCATGTCATGGTGTGTGTCTGGATCTGGTTCAATATATTGTTTGTCAAGAGGAAAATGAACTCTGGAAGAGGAGACGAAGGCCTCGCATGAAGTGGCCAAGACAGGGTATAGGTACAGTAGCATGCCACATGTTGTTTGGGAACACTACTTAAAGGTTTTCTCTGTCTCTCACATAGCATGAAGGAATGAAAAATTAGACAGTATAAATTTTTGTGGTTTACAACAAAGACATATGAGGATATGCTTAAAAAAAATCTCATACCTGCATACATGTGGTATGTCAACCTTTCAATCAGTTTCACTACAGTTCCCCCTTTAATAATAGGGATTCCACTCCAGCTTTGTACACTGTCCTCAAAAACGATGTTTTCCTCAGAGTCTTCCTCTACAAATCGATAAACATCTGGACTGGGCAAGTGCAAAGGTTGGTCGTTCTCTTCCTGAATCAACACCAAGTCCAACATGCGGTCCAACATGCTGCGGTACTGCAGAGAAATCAGCGCTGCCATCCAGTTGTTTTTCTCTTCAGCCGTCTTTGCTGCAAACACAATACTGTTCTCATCTTTGGATAGTAGCTCAAAGGCATTTTTATATTCACTTGAATCTTCTTTGTCATTTATCTGCACTTTCCTCATGATGAGCTTCTCCTTCAGCCGATACTCTGCAGTGTTATAGCCTGGGATTCTAGATTGTCCGTGGTTCATTTTACAGCTAATCATCAAGCCATCAAAGAGAAAAATATGGCGCTCGTGTTTAGCTCCCACCCTGGTTAACGAACCTTCCATTATAAATTCATTACAGCACTGCCCAATGTCTTTCCCTTCCCAACTGTCAATGTTCTTCTGGATCTCATTCATTTTTTTGATAGCCACATGTTTGCTTCTCATTTGACGGTTGTAAAGTCTCCATATGGGCTCCCTTGAAAGAATAATAATAATCACAACAAGAAGGCAAACTATTTACTCCTAAATGATATAATTATCTGTATTACATGAAAGAGTCAAATGTTTCCTACATAACTCCTTTCATCGAGGAGACAAAATCTTAACAAATCCAGACGGCACAGGCTTTGTACAACTTTTCACTTTCCAACACAACCTGCACGAATTATGGAATGCCGGTTCTTTAAATCGTTCAGGGTCTCTTTATGACTCTGATATGAAGGTGGATCTTACTTGTCTTTATATATTGCTCTGTCAGAATCTGCCTTCTCTGGCGTTTGGTCATCCATACCTACACAAATAATTTTGCCTTATAGGGATACTGTCATGGGAAAACATGTTTTTTTTTTCAAAAAAAGTTTATAGTGCTGCTCCAGCACTTTAAACAGAATTTTGCACTGAAATCCATTTTTCAAAAGAGCAAATCTGACATGGGGCTAGACATATTGTCAGTTTCCCGGCTGCCCCCAGTCATGTGACTTGTGCTCTGATAAACTTCAGTTACTCTTTACTGCAAGTTGGAGTGATATCACCCCGCTCCCTTTCTTCCCCCCCCCCACCAGCCTAACAACAGAACAATAGGACGGTAACCAGATAGGAGCTCCCTAACACAAGATAACAGCTGCCTGGTAGGTCTAAGAACAGCACTCAATAGTAAAAGCCAAGTCTAATTCAGTTACGTTAAGTAGGAGTGATAACAGTCTGCCAGAAAGTAGTTCCATCCTAAAGTGCAGGCACAAGTCACATGACTGGGGCAGCTGGGAAACTGACAATATGTCTAGCCCCATGTCAGATTTCAAAATTGAATATTAAAAAATCTCTTTGCTCTTTTGAAAATTGGATTTCAGTGCAGAATTATGCTTGAGTAGCACTATTAAATGATGCGTTTTGAAAATAACAGGTTTTCCCATGACAGTATGCCTTTAAGTTGCAGATTACTACAGCAATAGGCACAAATAATGTGTCTTACCGGGAGGAGCAGGGCTGTGCAAACGGACCAGACCTGATGCATCCAGGTGCAGCAAAGTGCACCTCAGTTTTCGTGCCAAAAATAATGCAGAAACAGAAATGATGCCAGACACTACATGCCTGTGTCACACACCAACCTTATGAATCAGAAGCAGCCGAACGCTACCTCATGGATGCACTTTCCAATCCTGTGCAAACTCCTCCTCCTGCTCATCCACCTTTGCCCTACTTCTGCCCAAGCATCTGGAGAGGTCTGAACCCACTGAGAGGAATCTATATTACCGCCTTCGAGGACTAAATCTTGGAAGTCATTTTGGATACAGGTGTCTTACCCTGGTCGTCTGCGAGGCGAATGTTTATTAAAAATGCGTTCCATGCTACATCTCAGATTCAGAAGAGCGGTGATAGCTTGTTTTAAGCCCTCTCTGTCTTCCTGATCTTCACTGCGTTCTTGTAAAAGCTAAATAGAGCAAAACAAATACCTCTAAGTGTACATCAACTGCTAGTTAACTGTGACATGAGCTCTTTTTCAGTTTGGCCAAAAATAAAATTCAGATAACATTCCTTTTTACTGAACATTCTAAGGGAAATATAGAATTTCACATATAATTAATAATGTTAATGGTAATCAGCACTGAAATATCAAATGGAATGTTCTGAATGCTTGCTGTGATTATCATTTTACTTAAAGAGATCAATTTACAATTTACCACTTTTGTAATGTTTGATTAAGAAATTGTTACCCTAGAACCTTGATTGATTGGATTCCTGTATTCATAAAACTGCAATTTGCAGATTTCTCATCCCAAAGAGCCTTACCTCTAATACTTCAAAGTAGTGCAAACAATGATAAACTGGAACCAGCATGAGTCGTGGAAGGACGTATTTTACGGCTTCTTTGAACCCTTCTGCTATAGACTGAAACAAAGAAAAAAAAACAGATGCTTGGGTTGAAGTACTTTCTCTCTACTTACACAATACACAGGTGTAACTAGAATATGGGCAGGGCACATCCAGGGGAAACAAAGTACAAATAAAGGAACAACCTAGTGGGGTATTAAACATCCAGTAAAATATGACAGTAAAAAGCAACATGAGTAGCATCAAATGACAGTGGTTTTTCGTGAAGTTGCAGAACATTTAATCACCATGTTTTTAGGATAGTTTAAAAATTCTTGGGGGGAGGGACTAAGATGGCAACCTGAGCAGATGTACACTTTGCTGCTCTGCACCACTGCTTGTTATTGTGATACTGCTGCAGAAAAAGCAACAATCACCAGACATATCCACTAATGCTGGACACTCTAATAACAAATGGGAAAGCACGGGAACAAAAAAAGGGCAGAGAACGGACTTGATCAATCCTGCAGGCTTCATAAGGGACGGACCGAGCCTCTGACGCGGAACCGCCATCACCAGTCTCCGACAGCGAGGCGCCTGTGGCCCCACTCCTGTGCTGCCCAATACAGAAATCCTTTCTGTCATCAAAGGGATACATGCCTCCATGACCATGCAGCTTGAAACTAAAAAGGTGGATCTCTCTTTATTGAGATAGGACCTCCAGAACCTGCGTGAGCCCACAATAGAAGCCGGGTGTAGGGTGTGAGAGGTAGAGAAAACAATATGCCCAATACCTGACAAACTGGCTTTGGCAGCAGGTACAAACGCTCAGCACCAGGGCAGAGGACCTGGAGAATTAACACTGTCAAAACAACATAAGCATACTGGGCCTCCCAGAAAGGGTGGCTCCCCAGAGTCCTTCGCTGAATTCTGACTGAGGGAGACCCTGGGAACATTCTCCACGTTCCAGGTAATTACGTGCCCATCACATGCCCATTGCATACCAACAAGGACTTTACCACCTGGCTCCAACCCAAGGCCCTTCATTATGCGCTTACTGAATTATCGCAACAGAGATGCTGTCCTATCTATTGCATGCAAGAAAGGCCCACTTCACTTGGAATGGCTGCTCCATTTCATTGTATCCAGATTATTTGCCAGCTGTACAAAAGCAGCGGGTACCTTATTAGTGTCAAAAGGAGGCTCTGCGAGGCTGGAATCCTGTATTCTATGATCTACCCTGCAAAATTACAGATCGTGAATGGCGATGCAACTCACTTTTTCTTGACATCACATGACGCAGACCAATGAATAAATACACGTGGACAGCAGGCAAGTCCTAATTGGTGATAAAATAATGCTACTTGGAGCCAGTGAGTATAATGTCTGTCCTGCTGCCCTAATCTGTGATTGTACTATCCTAAACTCACCTAGTGAAACGTGCACCCGGTTTTGGCCCACGCCAGTATCTAAGACAGCTTAACTCAGAGTCTGAATTTATGGCCAAAAATTGCTGGCCCTTAGAAAACATTGGTCGGTCACACCCTACTCCACTTACTCTAGAGGAATATACATACTGATATGTAATACCCTGCAGTTTGAGCACCTTAATTTCTCAACAGACCACTATTGTAGATTTATAATTGCCCACTGCAGGACCAACCCTCTTTAGTTAGGAGATCTTGAATCTGGTTTTTAACAAGGTGTCAGCAAACATTTTTTACCCGCTCTGCTTTGCTGGGGACCTGACTACAGTGATAGAACTCATTTGATAGACTCACAACAACGGTGCACCAGCCAGGCCCACTGTAACAATGCATGGAAGCCCTGGGGCTAACAGATATCTGGAGGCATAGGTTTCCCTTAGAAAGACAATTCTCTTGTGCCTCAGCGGGGAAGCACTCTCTCTCCCTGATAGGCATGGTCATTGGCTCAACTGACTTCACGCAGTGGGTATTAGACATTAAATATCTACTAAGAGCCCTGTCAGGCCATGCCTTACTATATTTGGTAAACATTACACCTAAGCCCAGACACTCTCTTTGGAGACAGGTTCCCCATGTGGCTTAATAACACTGAAGTGATGGAGGCATGTGTATCGGAGTATGATTCATACTGGGAGACTAATGTTGGCACTAATAGTTCCAACATAGTCTAGGAGACATCTATGGCAGCAGCCCAGGGTACACTCATCTCATCTATTACCAGGGTATACACTGAGGCTGAACAGGCCATAGTTGAGGGGGTCCGAACGGCTGAAAAAGCCTATGGTGAGACAGATGACAACATCAATTATTAGACATTGGCAACCGCTCAGAGAAACCTGGAAGTTGCACAAACTGCCGCCACCAGGAAAAAGCTGTTATATGCAGCCCAACGGTCCTTTGACCAAGGGGACAAAAATGGGAAAACTCTAGGCTACCTAGCCAAAATTAAATTTTGGTTATTTTGAAACTTAATTGGAACAGTTTCTGCAAACAATCCCCTTTCCCAGCCTCACCAGGCCAGAATCCTCTTACTTACAAATTACACTGAGCAAAGTCACAGAAGCTATTGGCAGCCTCCCTTCTGAAAAGACCACGGCCCTTGATGGCCTACTGGCAGCTTGGTACCAGCTACTTATTCTACACAATGTTGAAGTGCTCTACCTCTGTATGCTTTCTTTCGAAATCAGGTGCTCATCAGTAAAATACCCCACCTGCCATGGGTTAGGGAATACACATGCAGGGGCATTTGTCTACTTGAATTGGAGCCAATAAATGCCACAAATATAAACACATTCATCTTGTCAGTGTGCCGCAGTGCTTTGGACTTTGCATGTGGTACCAGCCACTTAGTGAAGAAATTGGCCCTATTAGAGACTAATAATGCAGGTTCCCGTCCACAAATCCTTTTACTTTAATTACAGGGCCAAACTAGGGTTAACACACATATTCAACCTAGTAATAGATAAACCTTGTCCAACTGACAACTAAACTAAACCACCCAAATATTGCCTGGCATCGCTGCCTCCAACTCGGACATATTTTTGCTGCTCAATTTGGCTCCCTAACATCTACCAAAATGCAACCTCATGAGGACAGGTTGTGGGACCATAGTCCCCAAAAACTGGTATCTAGCCTGTACAAGATCTTAATTTCCTCCCTTGACACTTCGTTTATGAAAGCCAGAACTAAATGGATCAATGTCATCCCTAATTTGGATGACAAATTGCGGAAGGATGCAATAGGTGACCAATATAACTTTTTAATTTCTACAAAGGACAGGATGGTGCATTTCGGAATTATACACTGTACATACATAACCCCACTTAAGACTCAAATCCATGGGCAGGAATTCCAGTGCTTACTGTCCCAAATGTCAATACCCAGATAATGACTTCTTCCATTTGCTGTGGGCATGCCAAGGTGGTAACTTACCTAATTAATCAAATTCTCCATATGAAGCACTAACACCAAAGTTGTGCCTGTTGGTGGTTGGTGGACGACCTAGCAACCCTGACTAAAACCAGATGTCTATTACGAACCCTCTTCTTCTATGCTAAAAAGCTGATAGCTATCAAATGGACGAGCCCACAGCCCCCCATGGTGAATCCGTGGGTCAACTGGTCAATGATAGACTTCCAATAAAAAAATTAACGTACTTAGCTAGACATTGTTTGGGAACCTTGACTACAGGCCTGTCCCGAAGCACACCCTATGGGTAATTAATGTTAAATTAATGTGATACTCTACACTGTGTTCTCTGTAAATCCGGCCCTGGTGCCAGCCCCACTTGGGGAACAAAAAGGAAAATGCAGAGAAGTAGGAGAGAAAATGGAGAAAGGTAGGTAGAGTTAAGGGAAGGGAGAACACAAACAGGCTTATTTATAAGACTGTACTTGTAGTGGTTTTTGAAACCATGACAAAACCAAATTGAATTGATAAAAAAGCTTTGAAAAAAATCTGAACACCTCTACAAATGCAAGTCTTTCAGACAATTCGTAGCAAAAAAAAATTAGAAAAGCTCTAAAATTCTGACTGGTTCAAAAAGTACAATAGGATCTGTGCACCTCCCATTGACCTCTATAGCACCTCAAAAACTTGTAATTGCTGTGTTTTGCCTTAGGAATTTTTGTGTTTTTTCCCCCCTACTAAAGCTTAAATTTAGAGCTTTTTAGAAACCACAATTTTTTTTAAGATTCTTGGAAAGAAAACTAAATGTCGATGTTCGTTAATGAACCCCAAAGTATGAAGAGACCAAGGAGCGGAAACGTTATCTTAGATTGTAATGCACTGGAAATAGAATGGACATATTGCTGAGAGACACCAGACACCCCAACATTCTAGCACGGTTTACAGCAACCTGTGTTATTAACCTAAAAAACGATTGATATAATATGAGAATTCTTTAAATGGAGATCTTTGCCATTTTACGAGCAACAAGACACTTGATTAGTATCCTGTCTGGGAATATTCAATCAATGCATTTGTGATGACAAAACAATTCTCCAGCTTGTCTCAACAACCCTGCTAAACTCTACACACGGCACATAGAGCTCCCACAGCAGAGAGATCCTAACACAAATGTTACACATGTCCCATACTGTTCAAGGATCCTCTGTAGCAAACACATATATTCTAGAGCATTGCTCCTGCGCAATACAGTCCTTACAGGCGGTTGCAGCCAAAAGCTTTTTTCCGCTTATTTCACATACAATGATGAACTGAAATGGCTCTTGTTTATAATTCACTCAAGTTTGGTCAGTTTTTCCTTTCTAGCACTAATGGGAATTATTAAAGCGTATGGGGTAGTTCAAATCGTTTATGTAGATAATGCACAGGTAGGCAGCAGCATCCAACATAACAACATTCCAAAGTTGCAAAGACATCGAGTTGTCAGCTCACCTGGAAATGTAGGGCAACAGAAGGTTTGCACATAAGGTTGTTAAAATGCTCCTGGTAATTAGAAGCAAGTATGTCCTGGGATAATGTTTCATACGGGTCAAAGGCTTGCTCCTGACAAACAAATAAGAAAAAAAAAAAAAAAAGACATATCATATGGAAGCATAAAAGAAAGAAATTTATGACAGAGCCATTTTATCAATGGGTCCTGGCTCTAAACAGACTACACATGGCATCATTTATGGGATATTCAGCATGGGCACATACATGGGAGGGCACACTTGCCATGACCACATACACATGCTGAACTGACTCATCCACCGTTCCAATTTTCTACGCTAACTACCTTGGCACAGTTATTCTAATGCGGAAGAAATAAATCCAAAAAGTCAGTTTTCTGCAACAAATCCAAAAATTGTGTAGGATTCCGATTTTTTTTTTTACAATTCTAGTGATTATTTTCCTGCACAAGAAATTTTTCGGAAAAACTTATTGATAAATAGGTGGGAAAGTCTGCGGGGATTTGGTCGGAGTCGTTTTTAGAAAACAGTGAGAACTTTTTGGATTTTGTAAATAACCCTCTAAATCAGGGTTGAACTGTAGATCTCTCTTGATAATACAGTTACAGGAACTGAACCTGAATGGTACTGTTGTGCCATTCATTATATTGGCAGATTTTAAAAACTTAAATATCTTTGAAACTTAAAAAAAAATGTGAATTGCAAAATAGCTTAGTAAAGCACCCCGAGAAACTGTATAATCAGTTTTTTGTTTTTTTTTAAGGTTTACTAATCCTTTATAGCTGATACAGACAGACTAGTGGCACAAAAAAACATTCATAACATGGTTTAATCACCCCTACATAAACGGGAAAGTAAAGTCCCCACCTCAGCTAAGTCTTCAAAGCAACTTCCAGCCAGCGGATGTGGGCTGCTTTCATCTGTCATTTCAACAGTGTCTTCAATCAAACCCAGAAGCTTCACTGTCAACTCATGGATGTCCATAATATTACTAAAAATCATTTCAATGTCCTACGTAACAAGATGTAAAGAGAATAAAGCATGACTAACACTTATTTTAAAGGACAAAGAAAATTAAACTAAAGAAGTAGCTAGAAATGTTGTACATTATGGTTTGTGCTTCTGTACCAGCCCAAGGCAACCACAGCCCTTTAGCAGTGAAGATCTGTGTCTCCAAAGATGCCCCAGTAGCTCCCCATCTTCTTTTCTGCTGATTCACTGCACATGCTCTGTGCTGCTGTCACTTACTGAGTTTAGGGACCCACTCATAATATACAGTACACATAGAATAGAAATGTCACAGTATCACGCTGATTATTGATTAATACAGATAAATACTACATAGCAGCACAGAAACCAGTGCAATTAGCATCAGAATGTAATAATCAGCCCAGTAATATCAGCTTATATTACAGACCAACCTCATTTTCTGCTTGATAATTTATGACAACCCCTAATCTTAGCTTCTCAACAGCTGCTCACTGAGAGCACACTGAGCATGTGAGTGTCACAGACACTTTCCAAGATGGTGACCCCCTGTGACAAGTCTTAGATCATTGCTGCTATTAACAAGCTGAAACTTCAGCCTAGTGCAATAAGTTCAGTATATAAAACATGGCAGTTTTAGCTTCATTGTTAGGGTTTAGTTCTCCTTTAAGCAGAGCCTATAAGAAACATGAATAAATACTGTTATGTTTGTGGGTCCTTATTGGGACCCCCAAATCTGACTCAAAATAACAGTGACAAAGTAAAACCTTTGCAATGTTCATACTTTTTAATTGTTATCTTACTCGAATTTACTTACTTATTTACAATAGAATGAAAGGAAAAGTAAAAAAGCAATATGTAGACAAGGCTCTTGGGACAAATGTAACCTTTATCTCCATGCTTTAAGGAATACATATGAAAATGCACCTTCCATCCCTGGGACATATGCCACATGGATGGTCTTGGCTTTAGATTTTCATGAAGTGTGCACAGCGACCCCAGCAGGCCCTCTCCCCCGGTAGTTATGCTGCTGCTTGATTGGATGCTGCCTTTCAAGGACTTGCATGTCTGTCTGCTTAAAGGGATACCATCATGATTTTTTTGGTGTAGTTTTTATTTCTAAATTAATTCACTCTACCATATATATAAAATGTTATTCTTGAACCAACAAGTATACATTTTTTTAATTGTAATATTGGTGTGTAGGCAGCCATGTAAGGTCGTTTTGCTTGTTCCTGTGCTTTAAGAAAGAGCCAGCACTTCATGATGGAACTGCTTTCAGGCAGGCTATTGTTCCTCATACTCAATAACTGGAAGAGTTGCTGTGGGACTTGGATTTTTACAATCAAGTGCTTTTCTCATGTGTACCAAGGAGCGGTTATCTTGTGTCAGGAAGCGATTATCTAGTTACCTTACCATTGTTCTGTTCCCCGGCTGCCGGGGGGGGGGGAGGGAGAGAGGGGGATATCACTCCAACTTGCAGTGCAGCAGTAAAGAGTGACTGAAGTTTATCAGAGCACAAGTCACATGACTGGGGGCAGATGGGAATCCGACAATATGTCGAGCCCCATGTCAGATTTCAAAACTGAATATAAAAAAAACTGTTTGCTCTTTTGAGAAACAGATTTCAGTGCAGAATTCTGCTGGAGCAGCACGATTAACTGATGCGTTTTGAAAAAAAATAAAAAAAATTCCCATGATAGTATCCCTTCAAATATAAAAAAAACCCACATATCTAAACCTAAAGAATATGTTTTGATTTTGAAACGTGCATACAAAATCATAAAACAAGAATCTTAACAATACGGTCTATACTCCACAACTTACTGTGGGTGTAAACAGCTTTCGGTTGGAAAGGAAAGCGGCACGAAAAACTTTAATGATCAGATTCAGCTCACGTAAGTACTGCCGCTCTCCAGCAATCTCGGTTCGAACCAGCTCATAATAACGGAGTTCTCCCGTGGAAGAGGGCTCTTCATCGCATAGGGAAACAAGGCCTATGTCATCATCCTGGTCAAACATATCCATTAAGACCTGGTGGAGCAAAAAGGAGCAAAGAGACTTTCTAGCAACTTATTTTTAGAAGACACTTTTTAAACTGGTCAGGCACGGACGTGACAAATGCAGAATAACAGGTTAAGGTAAATTATTCAATATATCTCTATTAAACCAGTGATTACGAAATTGTGGGATTGGATCCTCCATGGGGTAAAATGACCTGCAATTAATACACTACTAATACTGAGCCTTAATGCCATGAAACAGTATGGTGCATGGATAATCCTGGTGGGTCGCTTCCTGCTGACTACAATGTAAATAGCCGTCAGCCCATAATAGGCTTGCAACTGTCAGGGACCACTTATTAACCCTTAATTGGTTTCAGGCTGCGCAGAGGGAGTTCCTGGTAAATCAACACACTAATTACTACAGGAAACAAAAGTAGCAACTTTCTAATTTTCTGGACTATAAATTTCTTTTAATTGCTGACAAAAATGTTTGGTCATCAAAACAAGACCTCCAGACACTAGAGTGTATACGTTTGCAGTTATTTCAGAAGTAGGGCCTATTGACAAAGGACAGTAGTGAAATAATCTCAGGAGAAACGCTTGGCTTAGTAGAATTTATAGTAGACTTCTTGTTTCCTGCAACTACTCCAAGGAGTCAGCATAAACACGCCATCTCCTTAATAGCATTATTTGCAAGGGGATCAATCCAGCTAATCCCTATTCTAAAATGCTGTTTAAATAACCTCCCTGTGGAAAGAATATCAATACAGTATATGGCTTCTTCCAGTGCAATAGGCTCCCTGGCCTCCCCAGTTAATGCAATGTAATACATAATGCACAGCTACCTCAGACAAGTCATGTGTATGCTTAGCAGCAAAATTTCGACTCTAGCAAAACCACCATGATGCTCTTCCTACCTTATCCGCGCACATGGATACTTTAATGTCCTGTTGTGTGATCTCAAAGTGTCGGATGTTGAAGACATAATTTCCAGCCAGCTTCAGAATGTCTGCAGATATATATTCTAGCACAGCAACGATGTAGAGCGACACATGGTAATCTATTTTGTAACCAAGTACTTCCTACAATAAAAATAAAATATTGCCAAGAATATAAAAGGAATATTTTCTGGTTAAACACCTAGATTGATTATTATTGCATTGTATGGACTCTCTGTACCGTAAGATCAGTTAATGGGATTGAACCAAGGCCAAGTAAAATGATAGGCTTTAGTGAAGAATGCTCATATTGCAAAACTAGATATTGTTATATCATTAAATATATATTTTGAACCAATAAAAAAACAATTAGGATTATTCCCATCAAAAATAAGAAGCATGAGTCGATATTAAAAAAAGTTAACACGTGAATTTGTTTTTATGAAAGGCCACTGACATTATGCAGACCACAACGTAATTTATTAAAAACTACAATTGCTTCATTGGAAGTGCACAAAATACATATCAAAATGAAGCAAGTACAGAGCAATTATGGCTTAGAAAAACAATACACGTCTACATGTTTTTTTTGTTGCTGAGAAATGTGTTATCTCTCAGAAAAATATACAAGTTTTTCAGCATTTGGATACAGGTTGGCACTGTTCTTTAAAGGAACAGTAACAGCAAAACATTAAAATAATTAAAAATACAATGTACTGTTGCCCTGCACTGGTAAAACTGGTGTTTTTACGTCAGAAACGGTACTATAGTTTACATAAACAAGCTGCTGTGTAGCCATGGGGGCAGCCATTCAAAGCTGAAGAAAGAAATGGCACAGGATACACAACAGATACGCTCAATAGTAAACAGTGGAATTCTACAGGGCTTATCAATTATCTGTTGTGTATAGGGTTGCCACCTTTTGCCAAAAAAAATTCCGGCTGGTGGGGGCGGGTACAAAAAGGGAGAGTGGTAGGATGTCAAAGGGGGCGGGGTTGTGCCGCAAAGGGGCGGGGGCGTGGCCAGGACAAGAACCGAAGGACAAGGTAAGTTTACAGGGGATTGGGGGCGGGCCGAGGGGGGTCGTTTTAAGGGTATTACAAATTTACCGGCAGCTATTTTGCCGGTAAATTTGTAATACCGGTCCGGCCTTGGCAGGTGTGTTACCGGCTAGGCCGGTAAAATACCGGCCGGGTGGCAACCCTAGTTGTGTATCCTGTGTTTGACTGCGGCTACTCAGCAGCTTGTTTATATAAACTATAGTAGAGTTTCTTTAACAAACACACCAGTTTTACCAGTGCAGGGCAATAGTACATTGTATTTTCATTACTTTAAAACATTTTAATGTTTTGCTGTTACTGTTTAACTTTAAAGTATATAGGTGAGATTTCACATGCACTTCTCTGGGAAACCAGAGAGGCATCTTCCACTTGAATGAATAAGTACAATAGGCAGATTAAAAATAATCTTCATATATGGAATAACCAATGCCACGAATAAAGTTTTTCTGAAAAAAAAATCACTTGATGGTGGTGATTAATAATGTATTTATTAGAGTATTCACTGGTCAATCTTAATAAAATAGTAAGGCAACCAACTGGAGGGAATTGATTCGCTGTCTATAGGGAATTATGAAACCCAGCATCACTTCTCAAATACCTTGAAGGGCATGAGACATTAATGGGGTTTATTTACTAAACTCCTAATGCCAAAAAACAGATTTTGTTTTATTTTTTTTTAGTATAAAATCCGAATTTTTAATGGGAAAAAAAAATCACAAATTTTTCTGGATTTATTATACCCCGAGGATGGAAAACGTCTGAATCCGAAAATCTGGCATCGAGCTACCGAAGTTGCATATACGTCAATGGGAGAAGTCCCAAAGTTTTTTTGATCTGTGCTGGGTTTTGTACAATATTTCAAAGATTTCGTGGTCTTCTGGGCAAAAATAGGAAAAAAATCAGAGTTTTCAGGGGGAAAATCCGAAAAATTTGTATACATTTTTTTTTCCCCACAAATTTTTCTGTTTTTTTCCCCGCAAACAAAAATTTCTGAAAAGTGTATTAATAAATAGGGGAAAAAACCCATACGGATTTGGTCTGAGTTGTTTTCAGAAAATATTGAGGAAAAAAAAAAAAATCAGATTTTGATAAATGGGCCTCTCAGTCTTCAGAGTCATTTACACACAAGGGATCAAGTCATGTAACTTATAAGCCTAAAGCTGGCCATAGAAGAAAAGATCCGATCGTACGAATCCTTGATTCATGCGATTTTCGGATCGTGGGTGGAGTGTCCCAACATCTGTCGTGCCATGCCGATCGGTCGTTCAGTCGATCGGACAGGTTAGAAAATTTCTGTCGGCTGCCGATAATATCTCTGCATATATTGCTGATCGTACGATTTTCAGTGGGAGACTGTCACTAGCTTTTGTCGTACATAACTTTCGTACGATTGCTGTAGGGGCAGAACATGGTCTGATCTGTTGTTTTTCGACTTTATTTGATCTGAAAGTTTAGTGGCAGGTCGGGAGATGGGGAAGTCTGATAAGTCCGATCGTTCGAGGATTCAAACGATCGGATCTTTACATCTATAGCCAGCTTTAGGCTAGGGATGCACCGAATCCGGGATTCGGCCTTTTTAAGCAGGATTCGGATTTGGCCGAATCCTTCTGCCTGGCTGAACCAAATCCTAATTTGCATTTGTAAATTAGGGGCGGGAGGGAAATCACGTGACTTATTGTCACAAAACAAGGAAGTAAAAAATGTTTTCCCCTTCCCACCCCTAATTTGCATATGCAAATTAGGGTTCGGATTCGGTTCGGTATTCGGCCGAATCTTTCGCAAAGGATTCGGTGGTTCGGCCGAAGCCAAACAAGTGGATTCGTTACATCCCTACTTTAGGCATCATCTATAAGTGCCTGACACTTGCACTAAATTTGCCCAAAAATGGCATTTACTGTATTAATGGTACCTGCATCAAAAGTCCCTTCTTGCACTCTCTCATAGTTGTGCTTGGCGCTGCTTACACAGAGGAACCCAAGTGCTACAGTGGAATGCATCAATTGACACAACAAACTTGTGCCTAAAAGATTAGGCCTCTTTGCTGCCAGCTTCATAAATAATGATATTCGAACACCCCATGATCTTAAGCACAATTGTGTCCAAATGGTGTTGTGCTTTAATGCATGGACCGCAATTGCATCAGGATCATTGGCACTTTATGGCTGTGTCTGCATTTAAACTGGAACTGTGAGGAAACATGACAACCCCTCTTCAGCCAACAGAGAATCAATATAAACTGTCCCTTTTTATTCAAGGGAATGTGGCACAGCACCAGTTTAAAACAGTTTAAAACAAAAACATGGATTTTTCCATTATTTTCAGTCACCAAGAGTGGTGATAACCATAATGTTAATCTATAATCAGTGTAACGCTACCAGTTGAGTAAAAATGGTTATTGGTTTACCTTCAGTAAGGGATGTATTTTATCAACCGGCAGAAGCAGCGGATTCCGTCGTTTGCGTTTTTCAATGGCAGACTGAGCATCTGCAATGGCCCATTTGTCAATTGGATGTGGAAAGGTCTTCTGGACACGCTCCTGGGCGACAAATGTTAGGAAAGAAGTAGAGAAACCATCAGATTTGGTTAAAACACATAAAGCATCAGGGCTGGAAACCATTTACTACAGGGTTTGGTGAAGTTATGGAATATCTAAGCTTATTAAATGGGTAGTTCATCTTTAAAATAACTTTTAGTGTGCTGTAGACATTGACATTCTGAGACAATTTGCAACAGGTCTTTTTTTTTTTTTTTCTTATAGATTTTCAGTTATTTAGCTTTTTGTTTAATGCCATCAGATAAAGATCTGTGGTTAGTCTGGAATTTTGATCTCACCAAAATTAGAGAGAGTTCAGAATTCAGTGACCCCCAAGCAGTGGTTTGTGAGCAACATGTTGCTCTCCAACCACTTGGATGGTGCTCCCAGTGGCATGGCACACAAGTCACTATAGAGGTCAGGTCACGCCCTTTCGATTATGTTTATACATAGCTGGTTTTGGGCATTTTTTTGGGGGGGCAGGTACAAATAATACTATTAAGTGTAGTTCACAAATAATATTTTTTGCTCAGCCAGACACCAGGGCTGTTTCAGGCCCTTATGTTGCCCTGAGGCAGCCAAGTCGATGCTGCCCCCCAGTGACCACCAACACCCCAAACTTTTCGCATCAAATTGGGTAGAGGGGGGACCACATTGCTTACCTCTTTAAGTTACCAGGAGTGGCTTTTTAGGGCCCATGGTTGAATATCTCATCTCACCTCACTGGCACAGAGCCCCTGGCCGGACCAAAGATGCAGCATATTCTAAAGTTCATAGAACATCAGCAGTTCAA
This sequence comes from Xenopus petersii, assembly GCA_038501925.1. NCBI lineage: Eukaryota > Metazoa > Chordata > Amphibia > Anura > Pipidae > Xenopus > Xenopus petersii. The sequence goes on along the minus strand of CM076687.1, from coordinate 92,648,810 downwards.
TTTGCCTTGAATGGGAATCAGTGAGGTCATTGAGGTAAAGTAGACTTTAGGATTACAAATCCATTCAGGTCCATAACAGGGATCTCTCAAGGAAACACTCTCAGAGCAATGCAGCTGCCAAGAGCCTCTCCAAGGAGGTGATTTTGTTATACAAAGTTTACAGTAAAAAGAAAAATCAGACTGGGCTCAGAAAGTACTTTTTCCGCTTGTGTGCCTGAAATGGCAAGTTACACATTCTTGTGTCATTGCTTCTCTGAATCAATATACACAGACAAGCTGCTGCCAGTGAGGCTACAAGTCAGACAGCTTTCAAAGAAGAGACATAGCATACAGCAATGTCATAGAATAGAATGATTTCTACTGTTTAGTAAGGGGGAGGCATCTCTAATGTGACAAGCGCCAATTCTATGGTGTATCAGGCTATATAAACCCAGTCTCCAACCTCTAGGCATTAAGAAAAACAAGGTGTTTAGGTCCCCCATTTAGAGTTCATTTTCAGGTGAGAGATATACAGTATGAAGAACAACTGTAATTGCCTTCTATGAGAAGGTGAACAGAAACTTAGACACTGGGGTAGCAGTGGATGTGATCTATAAATATATTGCTAAACAGGGTTGGACTCTGCATTGGTAAAAGTTGTGAGTTTGCTTCAGAAACTACTATAGTTTATATAAACAAGCTGCTGTGTAGCCACTTTCACACCTGGAGATTCAGGGAGATTTAGTCACCTGACAACTAATCGCCTCTTCTTTGGGGCGACTAATCTCCCCAAACATCTTCCCCCTGTTTTCTGCCTGCCAGAATGAGAAATCCCCTGCGGCATGGCACTCGCGGTGCTTCATTTTCTGAAGTCTCCTGAAGTTTCCTCGTGAGGCAACTTTGGGCGAATTCGGAAAAGGAAGTGCTGCGAGTGTCATGCCACAGGCGATTTCTCATTTTAGCAGGCAGAAGACAGGGGGAAGCCGTTCGGGGAGATTAGTCGCCCCAAAGAAAGGCGATTAGTCGATGGGCGACTAAATGAAGAGCAACAGTATATTATGTTGTCATTCCTTTAAAACACTTTCATTTGTTGGCGTTACTGTTCCTTTACATGAAAATCCACAATGGCAGACCATGTCTAGCAGACTGCAGCAGGAATAGTTTAGTTTCATCCGAGCAATTATATTAATGGCTTACCTCTACGTCCTGAACAGTCCTTGGCTGTGCAATGCATAGTTTATTCAGGAGCTGGAGGATCAAAACCTCAACGTAGTACAATGAATCTTCTTTAGCAGAAAGAGTGGGGTGCACTTGCTGAAGGACCTGTAACATTACAGAATAGCAAAAATAAGCCTGAAATAAATTATAGAAAAATAGCCAAGTCTCTTTTAAGGATATAAATCATAAGCAGGTAAAGGTATTCAATGGACTTGAATGTAGTACCTGCATGAAATTAGCATTAGATCATATTTGTTAAAAGTTGCAATTTGATTCAATGGCTCTGTTTATACCAAGGTAATAGTAAATTACCAAGCTAATAGTAAAACCTGTTTCATTTTTCAGAGGGTGCCATCTGGGTAAAAATGTGCCATTCCTGCTCAATGCACGTTGGTTAGTCATTCCAATCAGAATTGTCACTAGGTTTTAAAACAGTCAACCTAGAGTAAAATACTGCTTAGTCTGACAGTGTGGTAAGGTTTCTCATAAAAATTATAACTTTTCGAGTTTCCAACAAACCAAACACTTACACCTTTTTCTCTCAACTGACAATAGAGCAAAAGAGCAAAATGTACTAAATTTGTGAAATCAGATTTTCTTCTGGAATATGTTGTTGGCCTACTTTTTTATAGTTATAGATGTCGACTAAAATATCATTTAAGCATTATTGCTTATTTTGCCTTCGATAAGGATCTATTATATCCTAGATATAGTCCAGTAAAACATATGGTTATTACAGAGGAAAAAGGAAATCATTTCTAAAAATTGCAATTATTTGGAGACTATGGAAGACGGTTTTCCTGTGATTCGCAGCTTTCTGGATAATGGGTTTCTGAATAAGAGATCCTGTACCTGGATTCAGTGCTGGATTTGCCCTCAGGGCATCCAGGGTCTTCCATCACCCCCTCCCTCCAAAGGGTCGTGCTCACAAGCATCCTTTGTACCAAAGCAAGCACTTGCAGCTAGTTGTTAGTGCTCCGGAATCAAACAAATCACCCGTGTATGGGCAGCAGCTGCTCCTTAATTTATGCCTCCTTAGCATGGCCTTTGTAGCCTCACTGCAAATCTGTGCCTACCTGTATTTATATAGCCCAAACATAGTGTATCTTCCTTTCAGAATGGAGATTCCTGCAATATATCCAAATCATACGACATAAGACCCTGCCCTTTATAACTGCCCCCATACTGTTTTCACTGGATGTGGTTGCTATGTTCTGGCTTGTAATATGTTGTGGTCTCAGAAATAAAGTATATCAGGTAATGGGTAGAGTAACAATAAAACAATGACATCATTATATGAATAGCTATTTCACACATAAGCTATAGCCTTAAAGGGGAAGTATCGCAAAAATGAAAATTTAATATTAGCTTTAGCATACTGAAATAATAAACATTCTAAATACAATCAATTAAAAACTCTGCACAGTTTCTGAAATAATCTAGTTTATCTTCACTATTCCTCTATCAGCATCTGTTTCTCCTCATTCTGTCTTCATTCAGGAGTTGGGTGTCAGATGAATGATCCAATATATCTTATAGGGGGGCTCTTTTTGCCTAGAAGATGTATTAGAGCTCACTCTATAAAAATCACCAGACATAATGTCTCTCTACATGCAGGATTTGTGCAAAAGACCGTTATTTTGTTCTGGAATCAGTTATTTGAGTGAGCTCTAATACATCTGCAAGGAAAGGGAACCCCCCCCCCCCTTTTAAGATATTGGATCATTCATCTGACACCCAACTGCTGCATGAAGACAGAATGAAGAGAAACAGAAGCTGAGAGAGGAATAGTGAATATAAACTTGATTAATTCAGAAACAATGCAGAAATTTGAGTTGACTGTATTTAGAAAGTTTCTTGCTTCAGTACGAGGTTTCATTTTTGCGATAGTTGCCCTTTAAAGAGATTATGCCATGATTTTTATGATGTATTTTTTTATTTCTATATTACACTGTTTACGCTGCAAATAATTCACTCTACAATATAAAATGTTATTCCTGAACCAGCAAGTGTATATTTTTAGTGGTAATATTGGTGTGTAGGTGCATCTCAGGTCATTTGCCTGGTCATGTGCTTTCAGAAAGAGTCAGCACTTCAGAAAGGAACTGCTTTCTGGCAGGCTATTGTTTCTCCTACTCAAGTAACTGAATGTGTCTCAGTGGGACTTGGCTTTTACTATTGAGTGCTGTTCTTATATCTACCAGGTAGCTGTTATCTTGTGTTAGGGAGCTGTTATCCGGTAACCTTCCCATTGTTCTGCTGATGGGCTGATGGGGAGGAAAGGGAGGGGGTGCTATGGGATAGACTGGGACACCAGGGGCCAACCCAAAAACCTTAGATCAGGGGCCCACTCTCAGTACTAATATAATTCCTCTCCTCACGCAACCTCTATTCTGATAGTCTCTTTTCTTTACATACTATAATCTATTATTCAATCTATGTAGTCTTTTTGTTCTCATAGAAATAGGTAATGGCCATGACATATGCCAAATGTTTTGAAGCAGGAGGGCCCACTGACACCTGGGCCCACCAGGAGTTTTCCTGGTATCCCTGTGGGCCAGTCCGACACTGTTCTGCAATAATGAGTGACTGGACTTTATCAGAGCACAAGTCACATGACTTGGGGCAGTTGGAAAACTGACAATATGTCTAGCCCCATGTCAGATTTCAAAATTAAATATATAAAAATCTGTTTGCTCGTTTGATAAATGGATTTAAGCGCAGAATTCTGCTGAAGCAGCACTATTAACTGATGCATTTTGAAAGAAACATTTCTTCCAGGGCAGTATCCTTCTAACAAATAAAAATACTGATACATGTTACAGACCTCAGGTGAGCAGTTATTATGAAATCAGTTTCAGAGATGTTAAACTCAAATGGAGTCATGATGAGATCATCAAGGAATGTTTTCTAGGTGTTACAAAATTCACTAGAGAAAAATAATCCCTTTAATCATGAGCTTGTGGTGAAGGCAACTACCAAAACATCAATGAGACGAGGAGAATGCACAATAAGAGGAGTAAGGAAAGGCAGTAAATCAATTTATCCCTTTCAGGTAAATCCTCTGCATAACACACTCCTCCTTGTCTGTTAACCTAAGACATAGCATGCAGTTGTGGGAAGGAATGGGCTTGTTTACATTTTAACAAGTTCTCCTGATTACTGGGGGAAGCAGGTGTGGTAGCTCAAGAAGAAAAATAAATCACCTGTTAGTGCTTTATAATAAGAATAAAGAAATTATGTATTTGTCATCAAAGGAGTAGTAAACCCCTTATTAAAAAAAACCGTACCACCCCACCCTACATAGACCCCCCCAGTCTAGCTGCTACACCGGGGAAATGCCCCTAAGTTTTTACTTACCCCTCTGTGCAGATTCACGGCATCTGAACTCCGATGCTGTAAATCTGCACCAAGGGGTACGTAAAAAGTTGGGGGCATGCGCAGTTGGAGTTGTTAACTGCGCATGCTCCGATAGTCACGAAAATTGCTAAAGCGCCAGAAGAAGACCAGATGAAAACCGAAGAGGAAGATGGCACCCGCTGGGGGGGAGCAGGGAGGGGGGTCTATGTAGGGTAGGGTTTTTTATAACAAGGGGTTTACTTCTCCTTTAAATTGACAGTATATAATTTTAAAACAAATTCTGTTTATTTAAAAGAAAAGATCTCTATATGTGTATATTGCCTGTTTAAGACTATTTTCATGGAGCATTAAAAAATACCAGTGGAGGGTACCAACTACTTAGCTCTATATAGATCGCAACTGAAAGGGGACAGCACAGTAAATAAAGTTACATTTATGAAACTGGAAGAGCTGCATATTTGTATCCATGGCATATGTTCCACAATGAGATGATGAATAAGTCAGCTGCTTCTTGGTTTCTTTATGTTTCTGAGCAGAGAAAACGAAACAGTGTACAGCTGATGAATGGGAAACCAAAAAGAATGAGGAGGGAGCTGGGCAGATTTTGTTATCAAAAGAGAAAGTCTTAGCTATGCAGGCACACCCCTGCTGCACGGTTCCTGTCCACTGCTGACAAATTCAAATATGCCCCAAACAAACTCTCCTTTCTCTGTCTGTAAAGTCTGGCTAACAAGGATTTGTTGCTTTGCACTCTTAACGCCAGGCGAATTTTCACTCTGGTGAACGGACGTAACTCTGCAAATTAACTAAGCTGCAGATTTTACTGAACGTTGCCTCATTCGCCAGACTTGCTTTCTTCGCCAGCTCAGACCAGGCGAAGTGCATAGGACTTCCACAATTTTTAGTGCAAAATTTTTCAAGTCCCAAAAAACTATGGCGTCTTTTCCTTTTTCCTGAGCGATAAGATTCGTAAAATCTTGTTTTGGGTAACCGGGTTCCCCCCTCCATTTTCTAACATACAGAATAAACTATACACTGGGCTCATGTGTAGGGCATTATACCAATTCTATTTTATTTATTAAGGTTCCCTGGACTTGTGTAATGTATTTGCTGCAATTTATAAGTCCATTATCACTTCCCGCCATATGCAAATTAGGCAACGCTAGCACATCTTCCCTTTGATTGCCGAATTGATGCTAGTGAAAATTTGCCATCGTTCGGCGCCCTGGACGCAACTTCGCACTTTAGTGAATTAGCGTTGTCCTAGTGAATTTACGCCTGCCGAAGTGTTGGGATGGCTGTGAAGAATTCACTGGCGAATTTTTGCCAGTTAGGGAATTTGCCCTCTGGAATACCAGTTTATACTATTCCTAGATGTGCCACCCACTTGCCTCAGTGAGAAAATGCCGTTATTCTTTCAGAAGATAAAGCAGTCTTGTAAATTGACACAACAAAATGAAAAGCTCTAGATTATATTATATGCCTTAATTATATCAAGTCAATTAAGAAACACATTTCTGCATTATGAGCAGACTGCAATCATTTAATCCTTTACAAATTTGTTCAGACAAGCACAATTGTCAAAGCACATGTTGATTTCCCTGATTTAAAAAGCAACAACCTTTTAATTCCATTCCAGTTTCAATTCCAATGGGCACAGAGCTAATCTTCACGTTACAAAGCCCTAAAACCATGTTCATAAATTAAGGGCCAGGGCCGATTTTCCTCTCTGTTTACTGTTGCACCCAGAGAGATTCCTTGCACTATTATTACCAGAAGGATTACAGAGTTACACAGTTAAATTGGCTTGAAAAAAGTCCATCAAGTTTAGTATACTTCCCAACATTTTGGAAACATAAAGAGGGCTAAAAAATTTGGTGCGCCTAGCGCAGCGACTTTTTGACCACGCCCATTTTTGTGACCACACCCCTAATTACCATGTTCATTTTATAAAATTTGGCAGGTTATGAAAGTTTGAATATATTTCTGTAGTTTTTTTCTGTTATTACAGTTTTGCTAATGAAGGTGAGTTGCCCTTTAAGCTGCGAGTCCAACTTTTCCCAAGGGACCTGTTATCTAATATTGTTATAATTACTTATTTGCTTATCTTGAAATTGATACAAAAGTATCTAATCAGCTGCTATGGCTGTTCTGGGCTCTCTGACAAAAGCCAATTGTTTCTTTTTCTGGCTGTTCAGTACTGAGAAAAATTGGACTTTTTAGTACAAATGAGGGACTGCAGGTTGAGCTGTCAAAAGAGGGACTGTCCTTCTAAAAACGGGACAGTTGGGAGGTATTTAGCACCTCCAAACAAACCCCTCCACATATATACACACATCCTTATACTGACTTATATATAAGGGATGCTCCAAATCCAGGATTCGGCCGAATCCTTCTGCCCGGCCGAACCGAATCTGAATCCTAATTTGTATATGCAAATTAGGGGCGGGCAGGAAATTGCGTGACTTTTTATCAGAAAACAAGGAAGTAGAAAATGATTTTCCCTTCCTACCCCTAATTCCCTTCAGCAGGTACTGGGCATGCAGCCCAGCCCCCCTTTTGCTGGGTTAAGGTAGGAGGGGGCAAACTACTACACAGTAGACCCCTCTCCGGGCTCCCGCCGACACCTGCTAGGGCTGCTGTATTGTAGTTACGTCACTGAGTTTGAGGTTTTTTAGCAAAGTGTGTGTGTTAATCTTTAGTACAGTTATTGCCTGTTATAAATTAACATGGGCTATATTAATTTTTCTAAAATTACTACTGTCAGCCAGTTAATAAAGAAAATGTCAGCTGGAAGAGTGCCATGAGAAACTCAGATATAGACATAATTCTAACTGTATTACTTCCTGTATCACTATATAGCAGCTCATCAGCAGAATTTTCCTTTACAACATGAGGATACACAATGCTGCAAAAAAAATTCTGATGTTTGGCATAATCTTGCCCAGCCTGTGGTTGTGCAGCCCCAGGCTTTGATAAAGAATATCAAAAAGGATAGCCAAGCAATGTCTAGTAGACCTGATAAACAGGTAAAACCTGTACAGGAAGCATATTGCCTGGGTACATATTAATAAGAATAGGGTGTGTCATTTCAACACTTTTTCTACCAAGAAGGAAAAAAATGTGTCTTGCACAAAAATACCCACTGTGCCAGCTTATAGTGGTTAGAACAGTTCATAATGATTTACTTGTTCCCTGCTTCTTCCTTAACATTTAAAAAGCTAGGGCTTTCAACTCTAGCAGCAAATACAGTGAACAATATACATCATACGCAGACACTTAGGGACAGATTTATCAAGAGTCGAAGTGAAAATTTGAATTTTTGTACATTATCGAATAGGCCAAAATTCGAATTTGAAAAAAAATTTGACTATTCAAATATCAAAATGTATCCTGCCAAATAGCTGTTTTAGCCTACGGGGGACCTCCTAGAACTCATTTGGAGTCATTTGGTGGACTTTGAAAAAAGTTTTTTGGGGCAAATCCTTCGATTCAAATTTGATCTAATGCGCTAAAACTTCGATTTGAGCCTATTCACCCGAAGTTAAAAACTTTGATTTTTTTTTTTTTAAATAAAATTCGATTGGTCTATTTTTCTTAAAATTTGAAGTTATGGAAGTTCAAAAAAAACTCCCATTACATCGAAATTCGACCCTTGATAAATCTGCCCCTTAAATGCCCTGTAAACTCACACATAGCAATAATTCTGCATAATGAATAGTATGTTTTATGTAGAGCAGCAGGGAGTACAATTCTGTCATAAAAACTGTGTTTTAAAAAGATAAAATTGGCTTTGAAACAGAAATGTTCTCTGTCAGGCTTTAATAGATTGCAATTTGCGGTGTCAATCTTATATAAAAACTACAACAGCCTTTAAACTTCTCTGTCTTTACATTAAGAACAGAGGTGAATTAGTGAGTTAAGGCACATAATGATGTTTATTGTCCAGGCCCCTGATTGTAAGGGTCAGTCGACGCGAGCATATTCGGGGAGATTAGTCGCCACCGAAACTTCCTTCCCTCTGCCCTCCGCCAGCCAAAATGAAAATCGTATACGGCAATTCACGTGCGGCACTTCGTTTTCCGAAGTCGCCCGAAGTTTCCTCGTGAGCCATGTTTAATGGTCTACCCCCAGTAGCACAATAGGATGTAGGTAGGCAATAACAGTAGGGAATATTTTAGTTTCCTATATGATTGCCTGCCATCCTACACCATAGAGGTATGAGACTGGTAACCTCTCCCACACAGCATGGGAAAGCAGCCAAAAGGAATTGGAATTTTAATTTTCTTTTTCCATTGGTGATGTCAGTACAGTGGGTTACTGCAGAAATCAATACAGGTATGGGATTTATTATCTGGAAAGCTTGGGACCTGGGGTTTAAATCTACTAAAAAACAAAAATTCACGAGGATTAATATGCATGTATTAGACTTAGTTACCATCATCTACAAGGTAATAATTTATTATTAAAGTGATTATTACCCTCCTATTTGTGCCGTTAAGTTATTCCCTCACTTAAATTTTAAGCTCTATAGGACATGGATCCCCTGCCTCATCTTTAAAATAGTTTTAAATAGTTAGATTCTATTAGTATTTTTTCCAATTTTTCCTTTAATGTATTGTTTTTCTGCTCTATACACTATAGTGATATGTATGTGTATTATAGCCAGAAAATACGGTACAATGTAGAGGATCGCACTCACAGGTCTTAATGCAAAAATTCTGGTGTTTATTGGAGCAAAAAGCTAACCTTTTGGCGAGCACTCTTACGGGGGAATGTAATAAAAGTAGCAAAGAAAAACAATTCGCACCAATAAGAATAAAAATCCATACCTCGCAATGTAATATTGTTCCTTAAACTATTACATTGCGAATTTTAATTGCGCATTTCAAATTTTAATTGCGCACTCTAAAGAAGTGCTTGAAGGTGTCGTAATTTTTTGGAGCAAACATAACTTTTTCAGTAAGGAGTTTTATTACATTGACTGCGCATTGGCGCAAACTATAACATTCGCAAACGGTCTTCCACTGTCGGAATTTGTCGCTAAACAGTTTCCGGGTTCGCAAAAGTTAGATTAAATTTGCGCAAAGCAAAATTTGTTCACGCAAAGGCATCTCATTCGCAGTGCGAATAGTTTTTCCATTACCAACTTGTATTACATTCCCCCGTTAGCCTTTTGTTAAAAATCCCAGCGGATCGTGGCCGCATCTGTTAGTTGATGCGCTCCCGCGATCCGACAACCCATATTGCCTACATTATGATCCGATTGTTGGGCCCTCAATCGGATCAACTCGATATTGCCAGCCTCAGTGTGGGCACATCGGGGAGAGATCCACTCTTTTGGGGATCTCTATGTGTATGGCTACCTTAAAACACATTTTTTAAAGTGTATGCACTTGCAGGGAGGGAATCACTAAAAATGAGGCAATAAATGTTAAGTGATCAATTTCCTTTTTGTGTGTTCATAACAATCCTTGCCAGATGCAATGGCAGAACTACTGGGGGTGCAGCAGGTGCAGCGGCACCAGGGACCGTGCCCCTGCATCCCCAATGGGGCCTGCGTCCCTGAAGATTAAACATAAGAGTAGCCAGCTTTTGCGAGTGTAAACGTTATGCTAAATAAGGGAAAGGCTACAGGCGCTGAAGAGAGCAGCTACAGAACGACTCTGTGCACGCGGCACCTGCCCTACGGCCCGGCAGGAAGGAGGTGGAGCAGAGGGAACATAGAAGGGACGTAGCAGGGTTGCTGGTGGCGGCAGAAAGGTTGCCAGCAAAGCAGCATGGGGCCATGTATGGTGCACCGGTTCTCTTTTGCCATGCGTGGTGCTCGCCATCGTCTATTCGCACGAGTGTGAATACTTCGGCGGTGGCAAAAACGAGTCTGCTGGCATCAGGGAGATGAGAGGAAACGTGGATTGATGCAGGTACTGTGTTGTGGGCTCTCTCATCACTTCTCAGCTGCTGTGTGTTCTGTGATGTGAGAGTCTGCCATCCTGCCATGGGTTCTGGGGGGTATGTATACATGGAATTGTGCCTGTGCCATCCTATCAATTCTGGGGGTATTTATAGGTAGAAAAGTTGTAAATTTTCATACCAGGGCCCTTAGGGGTCTAGTTACGCCACTGGCCAGATCAAAACTATGCTGAAATTGGTTTCCTTCCAACACTTTTTTCAGTTCAGTTGTTTTCAGATAGATTACGAAGAATAAATACTTCCAGCAAATACTTTCTATTGGTAACAGTTTTTCTAATATTGAACTTTAAAGTTTCATTGTTCACCTTCTTATGTCTCTCTTAAAGAGCTCTGGAAGAGGGGTCACTGACACTGTAAACTGTTCTAAATTGATACATTAGTTGATACTAAATCGTATCTTTGGTCCTGCTGAGCAGAATCATTAAAGGAGAACGAAAGATAAATTACACGTGTGGGTACCAGAAGTTAGGTACCCACAAGTGGTTGTATTAACTTACCTGGCACCCAGGTCAGTGCTCTTATCAGCAGAAAACTGCACCAGCCCAGGGTTCTTCCTGCGAGCACCACAAAGCAATCCTCTTCCTGCTCCCTTAGACTTCTTGCGGCTGCGCATGAGCAGTAGAGTAAATAGTCGAACTTCAACAAAAAAGACTATTTCATTCTACTGCGCATGTGTCTGCCTTGGGAAATTCGAAAATAGAAGGAGAAGGAAGAGGATGGCTCTGTTCTGCTCCCTGGAAGAACCCTGGGCTGGTGCAGATTTCTGCTGATAGAAGCATCGGCTCGGGGTGTTAGGTAAGTAAATATGATCACTTGGGGGTGCCTATCTTTTGGCACCCCCCCAATGTAAATTGCCTTTACTACTTTAAATGTAGCTGTTAGAATTGATAGAATAGTTATAGCTAGCACAGATTCTGCTGAGAACTGTATCAACTAATGTATCGAATTGTATTAGTTCATATAATAAAACTTAAATTCTAGAAAAATGGTCAAAAATAAAACACGAAAAGTAATTGAAAAAAGCCTTTATTTCTGGAGAACAATCTGAAAACTTGATGGACTTTGAGGTCTTTTTTCAACCCAATTTAACTATGTAACTATGTAACTGAACTGAAAAAAATGTTTGGAGGATGAACAACCCCTTTAATTTATTAGTCTTGAAATGATCCCACCGACCATCTGTATATGTGCATTTTAACAGAGGTCATTTTTGGGAAGGCATGCCAAATTTCATTGAACTTGTAGCATTCACAAACTCACCACTGGAATGATGTTCTTCTGCCTTTGCCTGAAGCTCAGGGAGGGTGGGATTTGAGGAGAATATCCATTAGGGAATCTTTCCATGAGCTGAAGGGTGTCTTCATGAACGGACTGAACTAAAAATAAAACCTAAAAACCAATGCATGTACATTGCTTCCTCTAGTGTTCTGAAACTGTAATTTTAGCAAGGAAAATACACTGTGGATTTTTGCTTATTTTATCTCTTTTATGTGACAACAAATAAAAAATTAATGTACCAAAGAAGAACTGAAAGGCATGATCTAACTCACTATGCATCTCCTAGGTTTCTAGGATAATCGAGTTGTGCCAGAGCATACATTATGAGCTTGTAATGCTATGCTCTTTATAGTTTCAAGAGGATAAGAATAGCTTGTAATTTGAGCCTCAGTGACTGGCTGCAGCTCATTTTCAGGGTACTTTATGAGAGATGTAGTAAGTAGCTGAGAGGAGACCACAGGGTCAATTGATTTGTGTTTGCAGCAGTGAGAGTGACATAAGAGCTTGCAGAGAACACAACAGGAGGGGTTTAAAGTTGCATTTTCATTTTAGAGGTAAAGGTGCTGTGTTCGCATGAAACAAAGCTAATAATAGCTAGCCTCACAAACACACAGTTCACTTTTTTCAGTTCAGTTGGTTTCAGATAGTTCACCAGAAATAAAGACTTTTTCCAAATACTTTCTATTTCCAATGTGGGACGGTTTTTCTATTATTGAAGTGCAAAGCCTAATTTTTCTCCTTTCTAAAGCAGCACTAGGCGGGAGATCGCCAACTCTGTAACTGTTCTAAATTGATATATTTAGTGGATACATTTCTTATCTTTGTCCCTCCTGACCAGGATCCTTGAGTTTCATTACAGGCAGCTGTTAGAATTGATACAATAGTTGCTAATACTCCAGAGATGCTGCTGAGAAATGTATCAACTAAATGTTGCAGAATTGTAACAGTTCAGAATCTGCACCTGAATTACTGAGCTGCCAGACTCAAACACTAGAGGCATGAACCTTAAACTTTAAACTTGAATTTTGGAAAAACAGTAAAAAAAAAAAAAAAAACAATCTGAAAACAACTGAACTAAAAGTGTGTTTGGAATGTGAACAACCCCTTTAAGGGCAGAGACACACTCAGATTCGGGAGATTAGTCGCCCAGCGACAAATCTCCCCTTCGTAAGGGCGACTAATCTCCCCGGACTGTCTCCCGTCTGATAGAATGTAAATCGCCGGCGGGATGGCAATTGGTGCGCTTTGTTTTCCAAAGACGGCCGAAGTTGCCTCACAAGGAAACTTCTAGCAACTTCAGAAAACAAAGCTCTCCGAGTGCCATCCCGCCGGCGATTTACATTCTAGCCGGCGGGAGGCAGTTCGGGGAGATTAGTCTCCCCGAAGAAGAGGCGATTTATTGCCGGGCGACTATCTCCCCGAATCTGAGCGTGTGTCTCTGCCCTAAGAGGATTCAATGAGATCATAACCAGCAGCACAATCTTAGAATATAGTTAAAGTCAACCCTAAACCGCAAATGCCACGAAGGACGGACGCTAGACCAGGGTATTAGCTGCTGTGTCAAATACCAGGAGAATTATAGGCACAGAAGTTTCAGTGACCAATTCAGGCTAAAATTTACCCTTCTACGAAGCCTTCTGTTTGACATTTATATTTGTACGGTATTATAAAAATTGAGGGTCTCACTTATTCTCAGCGTTAACAGAGCTAAGCACAAAATTATTCTCCACACATTGCACCTTTTAATATCAATTTATCTCAATATTTTCTGAAATCCGCACTGTTTTTTTTCGGCTTATTTCTTAATACACTTTCCCGCTTTTTTGTTTGCGGGGAAAAAAACTTGAAAACTAAGAATTTTACGAATTTTCCACCCAGTGCTGTTTTTCTGATTTTTGTCCGAAAACCCAGAATTATCACACCAAAGCCAGTACAGATCAAAAAATCTTTCAGACTTCTCCCATTGACATATCAAACCTTGACAGATCTGAGATGCCAGATTTTCAGACTTTTTCCATCTTTGGGGTATAATTAATTCCACAAAAATCTTGTTTTTTTTTTTTTTTTTTTTAAAAATTCCACTTTTATACTACAAAAATAAAAAAAAATTTTTTTTGGATTTTCACCATTCTGAGTTTATAAATAACCCCCTACATCTGTCCCACCTTCTGCAGAGTTTACAGGAATTCATTCCCTTGCTCATTGGTCAGCGCAATATTAACTGTAAAAATACCTTAAAGCCTTAACATGTCATCTATTTACAATGTCAGTACAAACTGAGAAAGTCACACTACAGTTTCCCTTTTACCACAGCCCAAAACAGCTTTATTTAAACCAAAAGTTCACATATACTTTAAAGATGTTTGTTCATCTGAACCACCCCAGATATATCATATGCATGCCAAAATTTAAACTTGCAAACATGCAACCCACTACGACAGTGTGGATGTATTGCTCCCCAGACTAAGGGGAAGTAGTAAACCAGATGAGCAGAAACAGTGTGTAAGCTGAAGCTCGGAAAATGTGCACTCAATGCAAAAAGTAAAAATGGTCAAAAGCTACTTTACAACATTCAAAGTTTTGGGATGGTTCCCCCAAGTATACCCAGAAAGACAAGAAAATAAACCGTTTTAGCCACCTGCCATTTGCTAGCAGGTGAGTTAACAATACAGACACTAAAACAGTATATGAGTGAATGGAGTCAAATTGTAGTCCACAAGAGGCACCATTTCTCCACTAAACCCATATATATTAAAGGGGAACTATCGCGAAAATGAAAATTTGATATAAGCATCGGCATACTGAAATATGAAACTTTCTAAATAAAATCAATTACAAATTCTGTATTGTTTCTGAAATAATTAAGTTTATCTTCACTATCCCTCTCTTAAATCTGTTTCTCTTCATTTTGTCTTCATGCAGCAGTTGGGTGTCAGATATTCATTGACAGTTAGATCCAAAATATCTTACAGGGGGGCTTCTTTTGCCGAGAAGATGTATTATAGCTCACTCCATTAAAATCACCAGAAATCCTGTCTCTCTACGTGCAGAATTTGTGCATAAGGCTGTTATTTTGTTAGATTTTGTTTGTACTGGAATCAGTTATTTGAGTGAGCTCTAATTCATCTACTAGGAAAGGAACCCCCCTATAAGATATATTGGATCTAACTGTCAATGACTATCTGAAACCCAACTGCTGTATGAAATAGGGATGCACCGAATCCACTATTTTGGATTTGGCCGAACCCCCGAATCCTTTGCGAAAGATTCAGCCAAATACCAAACTGAATCCAAACCCTAATTTGCATATGCAAAAATATTTTTTACATCCTTGTTTTGTGACCAAAATTCACAAGATTTCCCTCCCCGCCCCTAATTTACATATGCAAATTAGGATTTGGTTCAGCTGGGCAGAAGGTTTCAGCCAAATCCGACTCCTGCTGAAAACGGCCGAATCCTGGCCAAATCCCTAACCGAATCCTGGATTCGGTGCATCCCTAGCTTGAATATAGAATGAAGAGAAACAGATGCTGAGAGAGGGATAGGGAACATAAACTTGATTATTTTAGAAACAATGCAGAATATTTAATTGATTATATTTACAAAGTTTCTTATTACAGTATGCTGAAGCTTCTATTAAATTTTCATTTTCGCAATCGTTCCCCTTTAATCTGCTTCCTCCATTAACCATCTGCTGCGAGTCTCTAAATAAGAAACATAGATCTAATTAAACAAATGGGTGGTGCTCATTTAATTAAGAACAAGCCTATGCTTCTTTAGTTGAAAAAACAGACTGACAAACTGCCTGTGCATAATTAACTATTGATACTTTCAGAAATATAGGTGTGCTCAACTCAACTAGTACTGCCACAGAAATCAATTTGTCAGGATGACAGTTAATTCTGAAACTCCCTCATTTCTGATCAGCAGAGGAAAGAGGAGCCATCATGTCATGCCTGAAAGTCTTGCTCCAGTGCAGACTGTTTATTTGGTGCACACAGCTATTCATTGTGTGCTTGACAGTAGTGCCACTATACTTTTAATATTATTAGAACTTTGGATTTAACTAAAGGGATACTGTCATGGGAAAAAAAATTTCAAAATGAATCAGTTAATAGTGCTGATCCAGCAGAATTTTGTGCTGAAATCCATTTCTCAAAAGAGCAAACAGATTTTTTTATATTCAATTTTGAAATCGGACATGGGGCTAGACATATTGTCAATTTCCCAGCTGCCCCAAGTCATATGACTTGTGCTCTGATAAACTTCAATCGCTCTTTACTGCTGTACTGCAAGTTGGAGTGATATCACCCCATCCATTTTCCCCCCCAGCAGCCAAACAAAAGAACAATGGGAAGGTAATGAGATAACAGCTCCCTAACACAAGATAACAGCTGCCTGGTAGATCTAAGAACAACACACAATAGTAAAAACCCATGTCCCACTGAGACACATTCAGTTACATTGAGAAGGAAAAACAGCAGCCTACCAGAAAGCATTTCTCTCCTAAAGTGCAGGCACAAGCCACATGACCAGGGGCAGCTGGGAAATTGACAAAATGTCTAGCCCCATGTCAGATTTCAAAATTGAATATAAAAAAATCTGTTTGCTCTTTTGAGAAATGGATTTCAGTGCAGAATTCTGCTGGAGTAGCACTATTAACTGATGCATTTTGAAAAAAACATGTTTTACGATGACAGCATCCCTTAAGAGAAATATAATGGATTATTTGATTATTTTCCGCTGGTAGTTTCAGACTTGTTTACTGGTTGTATGCAAAGGTATCAAATTTTGCTTTAATATAATAGGAGGGCACACACCTTTTTAAATTTAAGGCACACACAGGGAGACAAAGTGAAACAGTGCTACAGGTTAAAATGAAACAGTGCTACAGCATACATTGTGTAGGAAACTGGCCCTTCAGATGGCCATAGATGTTACAATTACGATCTTAAAGGGATACGGTCATGGGAAAAAATGTTTTTTTCAAAATGCATCAGTTAATAGTGCTGCTCCAGCAGAATTCTGCACAGAAATACATTTCTCAAAAGAGCAAACAGATTTTTTTATAGTTAGTTTTGAAATCTGACATGGGGCTAGACATATTGTCCGTTTCCCAGCTGCCGCACGAACATGAGATTATGCAGTTGGGGGGAAACCCTCCCTTCATACTGACTCTGGAAGCACATAATAACCTAATATGGCTGCATACACACCAATATAACTAAAAAAATATACTTCCTGGTTCTGAAATGACGCTTTATATTGTACAGTGAATCCCTTTAATGGTCGCAGGAAAGTTTGTTTGTTTTCAATATAGATGTGTAGAGCTGAATCGTCAGATGAACAGGTAGAAACAATAGAATGCGGCTTCTGGAATTAATGTTTAAGCATTTTCTTTTCTTTAGCAAATCTAAATTGAGGCTACAGTTTAAAATAGCGGGCATGTTTTCAAATAAAGGGCAATATTTCTATTTACAGCTACACAGCATTATCTGTTTCTACACAATGGGGGGCAGATTTATATATGGTCGAATATCGAGGGTTAATTAACCCTCGATATTCGACTGCCGAATGTAAATCCTTCGACTTCGAATATCGAAGGATTTACAGCAAATAGTACGACCGAACGAAAAATCGATTTTAATCCATCGATCAAACGATTTTTCTTTGACCAAAAAATTGCTAGGAAGCCTATGGGGACCTTCCCCATAGCCTAACATTGCACCTCGGTGGGTTTTAGGTGGCAAAGTAGAGGGTCGAAGTTTTTTTTGAGACAGTACTTCGATTATCGAATAGTCAAAAGATTTTTAGTTTGAATCTTTTGTTTCGAAGTCGTAGTCGAAGGTCGAAGTAGCCAATTCTATGGTCGAAGTAGCCAAAAAAAACATTCGAAATTCGAAGTTTTTTTTATTCTATTCCTTCACTCGATCTAAGTAAATGGGCCCCTGGGTGTTTTAGTAATTTAAAGCACCATAACTTAAGGGTACTAGTAAACAACATTAGAAACCCAAAAGGATTGGTTTTAAAGGATAAGTAAACCTATAAAATAAGTAGGGATGCACCGAATCCACTATTTGGATAACAGCAACGTACTGTCTTGTTATAAGAAAGCAAATCAGTCAAAAACAACAAAGCTGCTTTGGAATTGAGAAGAAATAGTATTGCTGTAATTCAGAACTTACTGCATAATGTGTTTTCTGATTGCATACTTGTAAGAACAAAAAACATTCTGTAACACATCTTTCAGTTCCAGAAAGATATTGGCATTACTTCCAGCATTGTTTAAGCATTCCTACCTTGTAATCAGAGATTATCAATGTAATTCACAGGACCTGATGTAAGCATTTAATACAGTATGGTAGGAGTGCCCACGAAAATACCACAGATTAAAGGACAACTAAAGGCAGCAGTGCATTCAAATATACAATTATATAATCTTTTTAGTGTTACCTTCAATTAACAACATTCTCAGTGTTGGTTTCTATATATTACCTGTCTCTCCTGCTCCCACTGCATGCAAAATGGGCAATCACTATCTGAACATGGTCGCCCAACTGAATTTTATGCACAAGCAGTGTTGGACTGGGACACCAGGGGCCCACCCAAAAACCTTTGACTAGGGGCCTACCAATTAATCTTAGTCCAGGGGCCCACTCTCTGTACTATTAATCTTCGTCTCCTCACTCAACCTCTATTCTCCTAGTCTCTTTTCTTTACATCCTATAACCTGTTATTCCATCTATTTAGCCACTTTGTTCTCATAAAAATAGGGAATGGCCATGAAATAAGCCAAATGTTTAGCAGCATGAGGGCCCACTGACAGCTTGGCCCACCGGGACTTTTCCTGGTATCCCAGTGGGCCAGTCCGACACAGTGCACAAGTGTCAGCATCATTAATGACCTTCATTTTCAAGCTTTATATAGCAACTTGGTCAATAAGTAAGTGTTTACATGGCTAAACAAAGCAGTGCCAGTCTGCTTTACAAGGAAAACATTACATTGGCTGCAGTGAAGAACTACAAAAAAATCAGAGCACTCCCCATTTACTAGCGATCCTAAAATTTCTGAAAAAAATCTACAAATGATTGTCATGTTGTATCTGTTTTTTGTTCCTATACTTCTAAGCCCAGGGTTCTTGTTATATACTGAAATAATTGCTGGCATATTTATTAGGGTACAGTTAATGGATTATAATATTATATATGAGATGGGCCATGCTCTTGTCTGCTTTTTCCAGGTTGGCTGATGACCTCCCACAACCAAGAGGATGTACTGGAAGTCTAGAATTTCTATCTGAACAACTCAGTACTAATCATATATAGTGACCAGAAACACTGAAGCAAGCAGAGGAATATATTAATTTAATTTACTAAGTAAAGCAATCACAAACACATTACTGAGGGGCAATAAAGTTGGGAGGAAGGCAGTTAAACTGCAGTTTAGTTAAAAGGTGTACTTCTTATACAGACACATGAGGAGGAACTTGCATTTTGAATTTTGGGAAGTCAAGTAGCCACAGCAATTAATTCGACTGACTCATCTACTAGCGATGTGTTGGATCTAGGATTTAATTAGGAATTCGGCTATATCCAGTACTTTTTACAGGACTTAGAATTGGGTGAAACCCAAAAGGCAGATTTATTAAGGGTCGAATTGAAAATCCGAATTTTCGAATTTATGGTCAAAACTGTCAAATTTAGCTAGGGAATTATCCAAACTTGATTTGAGGTTTTTAAAAAAAAAATCTAATTTGATTTTAGAGATTTAGCATACTGGGGCCCTATATCCGGAACTTTTTACAGGACTTAGAATTGGGTGAAACCCAAAAGGCAGATTTTAAGGGTTGCATTGAAAATCTGAATTTTCGAATTTATGGTCAAAACTGTCAAATTTAGCTAGGGAATTATCCAAACTTGATTTGAGGTTTTAAAAAAAAAAATCTAATTTGATTTTAGAGATTTATCATACTGTGGCTACTATCATACTAGACTCATCTACTAGCGATGTGTTGGATCTAGGGTTTAATTAGGAATTTGGCTATATCCGGTACTTTTTACAGGACTTAGAATTGGGTGAAACCCAAAAGGCAGACTTATTAAGGGTCGAATTGAAAATCCGAATTTTCGAATTTATGGTCAAAACTGTCAAATTTAACTAGGGAATTATCCAAACTTGATTTGAGGTTTTTAAAAAAAAATCTAATTTGATTTTAGAGATTTATCATACTGTGGCCCTTAAGAATTCAACTATTCTCCACCTAAAACCTGCCGAATTACTATATAAGTCAATGGGAGAGGTGTAATGACCAATTTGGAGTTGTTTGTAGCCTTCCTCACATTCGAGTTTTTTTCTCGAATGCCAGAGAAAAAACTCAAATCGAGTTTGACAGAATTTGATTCAAGTTTTCGACTAGGTAATATTCGTCCGAGTTTAAAGGGCACGTTCACCTTCAAACAGCTAGTTGTTTCAGATAGATCACCAGAAATAATGACTTTTTCAAATTACTTTCTATTTGGCACCATTTTTCTAATATTGAAGTGTAAAGTGTAATTTTTCATCTTCAAAAGCAGCTCTGGGAGGGGGGGTCACCGACCCTGTAAACTGTTCTAAATTAATACATTTTAGTTCATTACAGGCAGCTGTTGGAATTGATACAATAGTTGATAATACTCCAGAGATGCTGCTGAGAAATGTATCAACTAAATGTTGCAGAATTGTAACAGTTTAGAGTCTGCACCTGAATTACTGAGCTGCCAGACTCAAACACCAGAGATACGAACATTCAACTTTAGATTCTGGAAAAACTGTAAAAAATAAACAATGGAAAGTAATTGAAAAAAGTCTATTTCTGGGGAATAATCTGAAAACAAGTGAATTGAAAAAAAAAAACCAGTTTGGAAGGTGAACAACCCCTTTAAAATACTTATATAGTATACTAAAATACTAATTTAGTATCAAAAATCTGAATACAGCATACCATAAAAAACATTAATTCTACTGATAACTGCTACTGAACACAAATCAAGCAACCCAGTAATAGAGCTGCTTTTAGGTTCAGTAGGCAGAGTCACTTCCATTCAGTCGGCTATCTAACACCGTTAGATATATATGTTAATATAATAGCCAATGCTGCCTGTTTCTGAAAATAATTGAACTGTTTATTATAATAAATAATCGAATATTTGAATTCAGAGAAAAATCTAGTTCATGTAAGTTAAAAAAATAAAAACCCACATAAATTCGAAAATATATAAATGTGCCTCCCTGGGTTCAGCCATACTGAATCTGAACCTCTAAAGTCTTTTTTTTTTTTTAAAGCTCCAGACCTAGAAACACAACAATTAGCTGTTCACAAACTGTGTCATTCCATTCTCAAATTTTCTCAAATCTGAACCTCTATAGTCACTTTTTTTAACGCCCCAGACCTAGAAACACAACAATTTACTGTTCACATATCGTGCCATTCCATTCTCAAATTTTAATATGAAAATTATGGTTTGAAATGAATGTTATTTTGTCAATTTATTTTTTGGATTATTCTGTATTTGTCCAATTCCAAACATGATAGATTTAGGGGCAGATTTAGATATGGTCGAATATCGAGGGTTAATTAACACTCAATATTCGAATGCCGAATGTAAATCCTTCGACTTCAAACAATTTTTAGTGAATCGTTTGATTCGAAGTAGCCAATTCGATGGTCGAAGTAGCCAAATAAAACATTCGAAATTCGAAGTTTTTTAATTCTATTCCTTCACTCGAGCAAAGGAAATGTGCCCCTACGTGCATACCTATAAACTATTTATTTCCCAGTGGCTCTTTACAGTATCATTACTAGGAAAATTTGAGATATAGGACCTCTGCAAAGCAAAGGAGAAAAATGTATCCATTAACTCAGAGACTTTCTGGCACAATCTGTGGAGGTACATTTAACTATCACTTGCAAAACCCAGCCAATTCAGTTAGACTAGTGTGCTAATGATGAAATAACTCACACAAAGTAATTCATTAGTGAGATGTGAATTATTTCAAACATGGTTGGCATCAGACCCAGATCAAGCAGGCACTCCGCTGTCACATAAACATAAAGTACCCCTGTGTGCCATTACCCTTAAAAAGTGAGATTTAAACAGGACTTCATTTATACCTCCTACTACATTTGGGGGCAAATTTACTAAAGGCTGAAGTGACTAACGCTGGCGAAAATTTGCCAGCGTGACGTCATTTCGGTACTTCACCGATTTACTAACTGTCGCTGGCATAACTTTGCTAGCGAAGGAGATAGACTCTAGCGGTACTTCGCTCCCTAACGCCTGGCGAATGGATGTAACTACACATATTCACTAAGATGTGGATTTTACTGTACGTTACCTCTTGTGCCAGACTTGCCTAAGCCACCTCAGACCAGGTGAAGTGCAATAGAGTAGCTAGGGCTTCCTCAAACTTTAGTTGAAAATTTTTCTAAGTCCCAAAAAAATGCTTGTGTCTTTTCCTTTTTTCAGGGTGATGGGCTGCAAAAGAGCGGAAAAATATTTTGGGGTAACCGGCTTCCCCCCCTACATTTCCTAACATATGGCACATACAGGGTTGGACTGGGGGGCCCGGGGCCCACCGGGACTGGTGTCCAGGGCCCCCCTCTGGCCCCCGCTACCTAGGCGAATCGCCGCACATGCGCAAATGGCGCTATGCGCGCATGCGTAAACAGCACTCTGCGCGAATTCGCAAACGCCGCTGCGATGCGCTGAAATTTTTTTTATTTCTCTTTAAAAAACTGGTTGGGAGAGGGGGTCTGGCCCGGCGGGGGCCCACTAGGGTCGGGGCCCACCGGGTATTTTCCCGGTATCCCGCCGGGCCAGTCGGACACTGGGCACATAAACTATACAATGGGCTCATTTGTAGAGCAATATAACAACTTTTATTTTATTAAGGTTTCTTGGGCACTTGTATAGTGTAATGGATTTGCTGCAAAATATATGTCCATTGAACTTTAATTGCCGCCGTATGCAAATTAGGCAATGCTAGCGCAACTTCGCTTCGCTTGGCGCAGTAACTCTAGTGCAACTTTGCCAGCGTTCAGCACCCTGGATGCAACTTTGGATTTTAGTGACTTATCATTGTCATGGCAAATCTACGCCTGGCGAAGTGTTGCGCTGTGAGCAAAGCCGTTGCTGGCGAATTTTCGGAAGTTAATGAATTTGCCCCTTGGAGTTTGTCAGTTTCAACTTCTGGAAAGGCTTTTTAATGGCACAGTTTTTTAATGGCACAGCTTTTTAATAGCACAGCTTTTTAGTGGCATGACTTTTTAACAAAATTATCTTAAAGATATGCATGCCTCTGAGTTCACAATTCTGAAAACTTTGGTAGGCAGGTTGCACACACACACATTTATAATCACTTCATTTTCTCTTTGTAAATAAAACATTAAAACATAGTCCTGGTATCCAAAAGCTTCTCCCCATAATTAAAGTGGTTGCTCACCTTAAAACACTTTTTTCAGTTCAGTTGGCTTCTGATTGTTCACCGGAAATAAAGAACAATTGGTTTCTATCTTCTATTTGAGACTGGTTTTCTAATATTGAAGTGTAAAGTTTCATTTTTCACCTTCTAAAGCAGCTCTGCGAGGGGGGGCTCAATAACGGTTTTAAATGATACATTTAGTTGATACATTTATTTTTATTATTATGTATTTATTATCTTTCGCGCTGAACAGAATCCCTGAGCTTCATTAAAAGGCAGCTGTTGGAATAGATACAATAGTTGCTAATACTCCACAGATCCTGTTGAGAAATGTATCAACTAAATGAAGCAAATGTTAACCATTTACAAAACTCCTGGATTACTGAACTGCCAGACTGAAAAACTAGAGAAAGTAGGCAGAAGTATTAAAGGAGACATATAGGATAAATGAAAAAACCCTAATTTTGTAGGCAATTATGAGTAATTAGGGTGTTGCTTTTACATGGTGCTAAAAATCAATATTATCTTTAAAAATAGCCCCTTTATTGTAGCTCCCTCTAGATGTTCTCTGGTCCTGTCTGTGTTTCAAATGAGGGGTGGCTGTGTTCTAACAGTGCCTGCCAGAAGCACAGGAGGAGGGGGACAGCCAATCACAGCTCTGCAGTCACACAAGAAAAGACAGGCTTCAGTTCCCTATCAGGTCCTGCTAGCTGCTGATTGGTTCCTGTCCTACAGTGCAGTGAGCTGAGAGCCACCGGCTCCCCTGCACAGCCTGGGAATTCAGGGAGCAGGAAGTGGAAGAGAAGGGAGGGATTATTAGGGGTTTTGCAGAAATATTCAATAAATCAGCCTGAAACACTACTTTTTTAAGCACAATTCTTCTATATATAAATGCGTATAACGCACTGGTACATTCTTATTTTTTACGCTGAATGTCTCCTTTAAAATTTAAACTCCAATTTTGGAAAGATGGAAAAGCAACTGAAAAAACTGTTTATGGTGAAGAACCTGAAAACAACTTAATAGAAAAAAGTGTTTGGAAGGTGAACCTGTTTAATGGAGACAGGGTGATAGTGGTGAACAGCCCCTTTTTTCTCAGACTGCTTTATATGCTCATCCTAAATCGCTGCTACTTTCTCCAGCCAAACATCACCTAATTAATAATGTCACACTCTTTGTAAAGCTTCTGTGTGTTTCAAGCATGATGAGTTTCAAAACTAATGGCAGCAACTTCACTGGTCACATTCCTTCTAAATATCTTTTCCATGAGTGAGATCTATATGCTGTTTCTCTCTTTTTTTTCTCTAGGTTAGGTGAGAAAGATCCAAGAGCCAAGAAATGAACAAGAAGGCTTCAGTGTGCATCATGGAGATATGCCAGAATTCACTGTATTGCAGAATACGCCCATCACTGTGTGACACTTCAGAGAGCATGCCACACATCTTTACACTAGGTGCATTCAAAACTCACAGGACAGAGGAGCCTGCCAGCATCTTAGATATTTCCAGTCACACTGCGAACTGAACCGCAGTTATTTGACTACCCCACAAAGAGGGGGTGGAGTTTGGAACCACAAAACAATTCTCTCATCCTTTATGGCCACCTCAACCTGACAGCAAAAATACAGTGACGCAACCCCTTGATTCCATGAGATGGTGGAAATTATTTTCCCAGTCATATTTGTATGTGTGTATAAATCAACCAGTTATCAATTTAAAGGGATATTGTCGTGGGAAAAAAAAATTTTTTTTCAAAACACATCGGTTATTAGTGCTGCTCCAGCAAAATTCTGCATTGAAATCTGTTTCAGATTTTTTTAATATTTAATTTTGAAATCTGACATATTGTCAGTTTCCCAGCTGCCCCTTGTCATGTGACTTGTGCTCTGATAAACTTCAGCCACTCTTTACTGTTGAACTGCAAGTTGGAGTGATATCACCCCCCTACCTTTCCCCACCGAGCAGCCTAACAACAGAACAATGGGAAGGTAACCAGATAGCAGCTCCCTAACACAAAAACACAGCTGCCTGGTAGATCTAAGAACAGCACTCAATAGTAAAAATCCAGGTCCCACTGCAACACATTCAGTTACATTGAGCAGGAGAAATAACAGCCTGCCAGAAAGCAGTTCTATCCTAAAGTGCTGGCTCTTTGAAATCACATGACCAGGCAAAATGACCCGAGATGGCTGCCTACACACCAATATTACAACTAAAAAAAATACACTTGCTGGTTCAGGAATGAAATTTTATATTGTAGAGTGCATTTCTATCATTTAGAAATAAAAACTACATTATAAAAGCCATGACAGAACCCTAGTATAGGTAAATCTAAAACAACTGGACTTGCTTAATAATCAATGAAGACGTTGCACTACTCATCCGAGCAGCTTCTTCAGTTCAACTGACTGGTGTGGGAAGCTCTCGGCATATAAAATCTTCCCCTAATCTAATCACAATGGCACATTGTAACTCTTCAAAGAGGTGACATCTGAAGAAATTCCCAGAGGTGTTGATTCTGTGTAGTTACTGTGATAGGATTATCCAATGTGTCAAGCAACTCCACATATTTCAAGTACAAGAACCTTTTTTTATAAACAGAAACATGGCTGTGCAATGGGTTCTCTAGTCTCTCCCATTGTAGCAAACTTGTACATGGAGGAAGTGGAACGGAGAAAGAACGAAAGTGAAAACCAGGATCCCCTCCAATAATAGCATTAATTAGTTCCCCTTCCAAATACTTTTTACAGTACAACTGGTTTCATACAGTAAGCCAGAAAAAAAAAATCAGTTTCTGTTTTTTATCTTGACTCTTCTTAATTTTGTTTAAAGGGGAACTTTCGCTAAAATGAAAATATGATATAAGCTTGCTCATACTGAAACAATAAACTTTCTTACAATCAGTTAAATATTCCCTACTGTTTATGAAATAATCACATTAATGTTCACTACTCCTCTCTCAGCATCTATTTCTCAAAACAAAATCTAACAAAATAACTTTTGCACAAATTCTGCATGTAGAGAGACAGGATTTCTGGTGATTTTAATAGAGTGAGCTCTTCTAGGCAAAAGAAGTCCCCCGTATAAGATATATTGGATCATTCATCTGACACCCAACTCCTGAATGAAGGCAGAATGAGGAGAAACAGATGCTGAGAGAAGTATAGTGAAGATAAACTTGATTACTTCAGAAACAGTACAGAATTTTTAATTGATAGAAAGTTTCTTATTTCAGTAAGCTGAAGCTAATATTACATTTTCATTTTCGCGATAGTTCCCCTTTAATATTTAAGTGTAAAACATCAAATTTCATTCTCTAGCGTCCAATACATTAGTTGCTACATTTCTTATCTTTGGCCATGCTGAGCAGAATCGCACTTTCATTAAGGGCAGAGACACACGCTCAGATTCAGGGAGATTAGTCGCTCGGTGACAAATCTCCTCTTGTTCGGGGTGACTAATCTCCCCAAACTGCCTTCCCGTTGGCTAGAATGTAAATCGCCGGCGGGATGTCACTTGGAGTGCTTCGTTTTCCGAAGTCGCCCGGAGTTTCCTCGTTAATCTCACTGAATCTGAGTGTGTGTCTCTGCCCTAAAGGCAACTCTTATAATGGATACAATAGTTGGTAACACTGCACAGATGCAGCTGAGAAATATATCAGCTAATGCAGCAAATTGTAACAGAATCTGCACTTGGATTACTGTGCTGTCAGACTGAAAGAAGAGTATAATAATGTTTCCATTTCAATTATAGAAAACAGGCAAAAACAAACATTAGAAAAGGATTAAAAACAACCCCAAAGCGTTCTTGCTAGTAAACCAGTAAACTAAATCAAATAGATAACAAGAGAACGTGAAAGACCCATTTAACAGATATTTCTTCCCATGGCACCCAGTATAAGCTTCCATTATCTCCTCTGTCACTTTGTGACAGCATAACTCTCTCCTAGCATTCTCTAACATAAAACCAAATGAATGCTGGTTGTTGCCCAGTAAAAACTGGTAAAGTCTGGGGTTTAGGGTCTCGTCTCCCTTCACAATCCAATAAGGCAGCTCCTTCCCCAGACAAGTACAGTTAGGACGCTCCCCCTTTGCATCATTCCTACTATTACTGAGTTCCTCACAGGACTCCACTTCCCATCATTCCTACTACTCCTGAGTTCCTCACAGGCCTCCCCTTCCCATCATTCCTACTACTCCTGAGTTCCTCACAGGCTTCCCCTTCCCATCATTCATACTACTCCTGAGTTCCTCACAGGCCTCCCCTTCCCATCATTCCTACTACTCCTGAGTTCCTCACAGGCCTCCCCTTCCCATCATTCATACTACTCCTGAGTTCCTCACAGGCCTCCCCTTCCCATCATTCCTACTACTCCTGAGTTCCTCACAGGCCTCCCCTTCCCATCATTCATACTACTCCTGAGTTCCTCACAGGCCTCCCCTTCCCATCATTCCTACTACTCCTGAGTTCCTCACAGGACTTCCCCTCCCATCATTCCTACTACTCCTGAGTTCCTCACAGGCCTCCCCTTCCCATCATTCATACTACTCCTGAGTTCCTCACAGGACTTCCCCTCCCATCATTCCTACTACTCCTGAGTTCCTCACAGGCCTCCCCTTCCCATCATTCATACTACTCCTGAGTTCCTCACAGGACTCCCCTTCCCATCATTCCTACTATTTCCGACTTCCTCACAGGCCTCCCCTTCCCATCATTCCTACTACTCATGAGTTCCTCACAGGACTCCCCTTCCCATCATTCCTGAGTTCCACACAGGCCTCCCACTTGCCACCTAGGATTGTACCACAGCCTCGGCGCCAATGCAGTTTTCTCACGCCATGACTTTGCCCCACGCCCCCAGCCTGACATTCCCCAGCAGCATCAGCAGCTTCCAGGCGCCCTCACTTGTCATCTCTCACCTTCCGCAGAGCCGGGACGAACAGTCCCCTCCATTTCACTACGTTTTCTTCGCTGAAGAAGTCGTAATTCTGCGGGGTCGGCTGCATGATTCCAGCCTCATGGGAACCGCATCTGACGGCTCAGCAAAGTCCGTTCCCTCGTAGCCCCGGCCCGAGTCTGTCGTGGGTGACAGGCCCCGCTCTGCTGTCCCGGAATCAATGTGCAACTTGAAAGCGGAATCCCTGCGGAGATACTCGGGCTCTAGGCGGCATGTCACCTCGGGGATGTGAAGCAGATTCCCCTGGGTCACATATACATCTACTGGCGGGGCCCTTGCGACTCACAGGGTGGGAAAGAGCGGCAGAGAGTTATATGTGCCCGGGACACTCATGCTCGGGCCTCTTGTTAGAGAGTGAGATGCCGCCTGCGTGTTGTTGTGATGGGATTCAGCTTCCTCTGGGACCCAGTCCTGAAATCTCAGTCCGTACGGCCCTCCCCCTGCACCGCCACAACAGAGACACAACAGAGCAGGCTCGCGCCGGGGAGGGGACTAACAGAAGGGAAGAGCGAGGAGGAGCCACGAGTCTTGTCTGTGCCGGGATCTGAAGGGCAGACGGGAGAGAAGTGTTTGCAGGAATCTATGACCTGCAAACATTTGTTCAAGGGATAAGATTGGCACCTAGCAACAGCTGATGGGGTTAAGCGACAGCCTCCCGAAGATACGCTGGAAAAATTTATTTTAACACTACATCCATGTTTTAGCATTTCCCTTCCAACGTGCTTGTGCCTTTAAGATGTGGGAGCAAGCACAGGTCTGCTCAGTGCTGATTGGACAGTGAGGAGCAGTGTGACATCACAGGAAGGGGATTAGCTGAATGGGGAAGTTAGATTTTTTTACCGGGAGTCTGTGGATGACAATCCTAAATAAGGGAATGCTCTTTGATAAAAGCAGAGATAATAAGAAATATAGCCTCCCTTAGTTGTCTAATAAACTAAATGAAAGTTGTAACAATAAATGTTGTTGAGAAATAGATACATCATCTCAGGGTGGAAGTATCAGGCAATACGGCTATAGTTTTTGGAACTAAATGATTTATAACATCTAGCTACCTGTATTATAACATTCACTATGAAATGAACCCAATCAATTCGGTTGAAGACACATTTGGCACATCCAGAGTGATGGAAGTAACATCCTTTCTTGTCCTCTGTGATTTTGGATTTATAATCCAACTTCTTCCCAAGATTTTGTTTTACGACAAGAGGGAAAGGAAGAAAAATCCACTAAATAATCACAACTACCCTAGGAATTCCAGAAGGAATTACATGT
Organism: Xenopus petersii; assembly: GCA_038501925.1. Taxonomy (NCBI): domain Eukaryota; kingdom Metazoa; phylum Chordata; class Amphibia; order Anura; family Pipidae; genus Xenopus; species Xenopus petersii. The sequence goes on along the minus strand of CM076687.1, from coordinate 92,619,314 downwards.
TGCAATTTAAGGGCGGGACACGGGTGGGCGCTGTTGCTAGGTGGCAATCTTATCCCTTGAACAAATGTTGTTTGCAGGTCATAGACACTTCTTTGTTCTACGGGAGATTGCCACCTAGCAACAGCTGATGGGAGAATACCACACATCTAGCATACCTCCCAACATTTTGGAAGTAAAAAGAGGGACAAAAATTTTTTTTTCCGCATGTAGCACAGAAATTTTTGGACCACACCCCTTTCTGTGGCCACACCCCCTAATTACCATGTTTGTTTTACAAAATTTGGCAGGTTATGAAAGTTTGAAAATATTTCTCCTTATCTAAACTGTGTTTTTGTGTCTCAAAATTGTTACAAAGTATCTTATTTGCATCTGTTAGCTGTTCTGGGCTCTCTGCTAAAAGCCAATTAAGTGAGAAACTTTGTTTCTTTTTCTGGCTGTTCAGTGCAGAGAAAAGAGGGACTTTCCAGTACAAATGAGGGACTGCGGGTTGAGCTGTCAAAAGAGGGACTGTCCCTCCGAAAAAGGGACAGTTGGGAGGTATGATCTAGTAGTTGTTTTATGAATGTCTCATTATGTCAATCATGCCACAATGCTACTATATTAAAATAATAAGACATCTCAGGGTAGCCTTGGTTGTTGTGGATCTTCAAAAGGAATTTTCCTTGAATGGGATGTATCAACATCAAAATTTTAGATTGGACCAATCTGTTGGGGGGGCAACAGACTCTATCACCAAAAATCTCAGGCTCGCAGCAGTATGTCGTGCACACTGGAAGTGAACTGGTAATTTCAACATCTCTTTACGTATAGTGGATTTATGTTGGCTGATCCTGTCACGGATCGGTTGTATGGTTTCACCAATATAAGACAGCCCAAATGGAGAGGTCTCAATAGGGAATACGATTTGTATGCAAATTTCTTCTTTGATACAATTGGGAGAGGTGCCGACCCCTCCAGCCAACACTAGGCAATTATTGACAGGAGAGAATCCAGGGGAAATAGGAAGTGTTTCGCAGCTCCCAATCTGAGTCATGTTGGGGAACACATACGCATAATAAGCAAATGCCCCGGCTCATTATGGACACACGGGTGACACCAGACACATATATGTGCATGTCTTCTCATTGACATGGCTGCTCCCAGTGTGAGTGTCCTAGCACTGGCACGGGGTTATTTTATTTTTAAAAAACTACTGTTACCCCCAACCAGAGTGCAGGCTCTATTAGCCCACACCTTTGGTTGAGGATAACATTTTTGTCCAACAGTTGCCCCTTAAACTTGTGTGAAGAAGTTCTTCATTCTCCTCAGGTCTTTCACTCAATGGGGGGGGGGGGCTAGCTAATCTCTACAGTCCAGCACTATATGGCACAGGTTAAATAATGGATTACAGATAACACCATTATGTTCTACAGAATTTATCTGCTGTGTAACATAAGCCTTTTCTCATTTGAATGGCTGCCTCCATGGCTACACAGCAGCTTATTTATATAAACAATAGTAGTGTTTCTGAAGCAAACACATCAGTTTTACCAGTGCAGGGCAACACCGCATTATGTTTGTATTACTTTAAAGGAATACTGTCATGGGAAAACATGTTTTTTTTTCTCAAAATGCATCAGTTAATAGTGCTGCTCCAGCAGAATTCTGCACTGAAATCCAATTTTTAAAGAGCAAACAGATTTTTCTATATTCAATTTTGAAATCTGACATGGGGCTAGACATATTGTCAGTTTCCCAGCTGCCCCCAGTCATGTGATTTGTGCTCTGATAAACTTTAGTCACTCTTTACTGCTATTGGAGTGATATCACTCCCTCCTCCCCCCCAGCGGCCTAACAAAAGAACAATGGGAAGGTAACCAGATAGCAGCTCCCTAACCCAAGATAACAGCTGCCTGGTAGATCTAAAAACAACACTCAATAGTAAAAGTCCCACTGAGACTGATTCAGTTACATTAAGTGGGAGAAATAACAGCCTGCCATAAGGTAGTTCCATCCTAAAGTGCAGGAACATGTCATATGACTGGGGCAGCTGGGAAATTGACAATATGTCTAGCCCCATGACAAATTTCAACATAAACAAAATCTGTTTGCTCTTTTGAGACTTGGATTTCAGTGCCAAAGTCTGCTGGAGCAGCTCTATTAACTGATGCATTTTGAAAAAAACATGTTTTCCCATGACAGTATCCCTTTAAACACTGACGTTATAGTTTGGGTATGTCTTAATATGACAACTTTTTTTCACATGTGAGTGATATCCCTGCAGTGAGCACCATTTGGTTTTTTGGTGTGCTGCCACAATTCATGTGAACATTTTCTTGTGGTAACATGGGTGTGGTTTAAAAACAGGGCGTGGCTAACACTGGCTTCCATTATCAGCCCTCCACCATGAAGTCTGTAAAATTCTGGCCCTCAGTACCACAGAAGTTGGACAGCACTGCCACTAAACATGCATCAGGTTATTCACAGGTGGTGTTTTGACAGCTGCAAACTTGTGCAAGTCCAGGAGCATGAAAAATACATAATGAAATTACGCCCTCTAACCGGCCTGAAAAGCACGATGCTTATTTAATAGGTGTGTTAGACTGTCCAATACTCAGTGATGCAGTGAATTTCTATTTTAACTCATGTAAAAACATATAGGTCTATACATAGGATTACATATATTTATTTTTACAGTTGCATATTTGCCGCAAAGCAAGTCTACAAATCATTATTGCAAGTTTTTTTTATAGAAACCATGCTTTTTTTTCTTTCACATAATTGTCAAAGCAATAAAAAATCTCGGCATCAAAAACCCACTGAGATGGTTATTTTTTTGAAAAACCCACAATTGTGGAAAAAGTGCAGGTACAGGTATGGGACCTGTTATCCAGAATGCTCGGGACCTGGGGTTTTCCGGATAACGGATCTTTCTGTAATTTGAATCTCTATACCTTAAGTCTACTTGAAAATCATGTAAACATTAAATAAACCCAATAGGTTTCACTTCCCATAAGGATTTATCATATCATATCTTAATTTGGATCAAGTACAAGCTACTGTTATGAGAAAAAGGAAATTTATGGAAGATGGCCTTTCCGTTATTCAGAGCTTTCTGGATAACAGGTTTCCGGATAACTGATCCCATAAATAAATCTGGGTTATTAATGGGTGCCTATATAAAAATCAGATTCCTTATATTAGTGTCTTTCCAGTTTTAGGAGTAGTAGAGCCAGCACTTTAGGATGGAACTGCTTTCTGGCAGGCTGTTGTTTCTCCTACTCAATGTAACTGAATGTGTCACAGTAAATTCAATTCATGTGTGCTTCCAAAGTGGAACAGGCTCTTTGCAGCCCTAGGTGTAAGCTGTATCCCCAGCTAGGGTAGAATTCCACAAATCAATGAAGACAGCAGCACTCCAGAAATATTGAAATAATATAGTATTCTGTGACTTCTGTTTGTTATATCATATAATATGCACATTATATAAACAGAAGTCACAGAATACTATATTATATATAGCACATACCACAATTACAAGCTAAAAAAGTGCTCTATTATGGAGCTTTTAGTGCACTAAAATGTTTCACTGTGAATTATGGGTAATATGGAGGTGGGAACTGTGACTCCTCCTAGTCTTGTGGGTATTTAAACACATGTTGTCATTGTTAATGAAAGGCTTCACAAAGGGCCTGAATAGCCCGAAACGTTGCCTAAAGCACTTTAAGTAAAGTTTTTCACTTTTTCAATGTTTCTGGAGTGCTGATGTCTTCATTGATTTGTGAATGTGTCACAGTGGGACCTGGATTTTACTATTGATTGCTGTTCTTAGATCTACCAGGCAGCTGTTATCTTGTGTTAGGGAGCTGCTATCTGGTTACCTTCCCATTGTTCTGTTGTTAGGCTGCTGGGGGGGGGAGGAAGGGGATGATATTACGCCAACTTGCAGTACAGCAGTAAAGAGTGATTTAAGTTTATCAGAGCACAAGTCACATGACTAGAGGCAGCTGGGAAACAGACAATATGACTAGCCCCATGTCAGACTTCAAAATTAAATATAAAAAAATGTTTTGCTCTTTTGAGAAACAGATTTCAGTGCAGAATTCTGCTGAAGCAGCACTATTAACTGATGCTTTTTGCAAAAAAAAAAAAAACAAAACAAAACTTTTTCCCATGGCCATTTACGGCTGAAACTTCTGATCGAAGGAAAATTGTTCGATCGATGTATTAAAATACTTTGAATCGTTCGATTTGAAGGATTTAATCGTTTGATCAAACGATTTTTCCTTCGATTGATCAAAGTATTTGCCGTAAATACTTCGACTTCGATATTCGAAGTTGAAGGATTTTACTTCGACCCTTAGTAAATGTGCCCCTTAGTGTGCACGGGAAGCTTTTTGTTTTTTTTAAAGAACAGAGCACATTCTCCCCTTCTTCTTTTTATTATATCAGCAGGCAAATGAAGGTTAAACTGTATGCACCAACCTTAGATATAAAGATATATAAATTCAAGAAGTATAAGTCATAGCAGTCCTCGAAGATGGAAACCTGTGTTTGGGGGTATAAATAAAAAATATCATGAAAGGAAAATAGGGATTAACCCTTCTATTGCAGCATCAAAGGGGTTGTTCACCTTCCAAACACTTTTTTTTCAATTCAGTCTTTTTCAGATTGTTCCCAAGAAAAAATCAATTTTTTATTCTTTACTGTTTACTTCTGCCATTGACTTATATGCAACCTCGGCAGTTCTGAGATGCCGGATTTTCGGATTCCGACTGTTTCTTTCCTCAGGGTTTAATAAAGCCCAAAAAATGTATAGGTTTTTTTTTTTCCACTGAAAAACATTTTTCCCGGTTTTTAGCATTTATTTTTAATAAATATCCCCCTTAATGTCTTCAATATATCAATCCAACGGTTTTAATGTTTGTATATTGCATCACTAAATATTAAGGAGTAGGTGGGGGAACCAAATGTACTTATTTTGCTGTTGAGATACACTGAATTGTTCATTGGCTCAATGTGGCTTTTAGAGTGACAATTTTATGCAGGTTCATCACAGGCCAAAATGTTCCTCCACTTCAGAGGGTATCACCTCTGATATAGCTAGAGAGGATGTGGCTGCTGGTGATGGAGCATTTCTCACATGTAGAATACAATTTGTCACCGGAACCACCATCAAAAACAAAGTCATCCACTAAATTTCCATCCCTGTCAAGAGCCTGAGCTCGAACACCTGATGGGCCCGTAAGAAATAAAAGTTAACATGTTATTACACATGAATTTTTTAGGTCAATTTTCCCATGAACTCGAAATTCGACCAATTGAAATTTGATAAAAAAATCAAATTTTCCAAACTCGATTCGATTTTTACAAACTCAATTCGAGTTTTTTCTCCAGAAAAAATCGAATGTCAGGAAGGCTGATGAATATCGAAAATCGAATTGAAATTTTTAACAATTCCTTAGTTGAATTTGTTAGTTTTGGCCATGAAAAAACACTAGAAAATTTGAATTTCAAATTTTCACTTCGACCCTTGATAAATCTGCCCCTTATTGTTCACTCCGTGGGCAAAAAAATGAAACTGGGATGCAAACCATACATAGGGGCAAATTCAATAACCTCCAAAAATTTGCCAGCGATGCCTTCGCTCACATCACAACACTTCGCCAGGCGTAGATTGCCAGGACAACGATAATTCACTAAAATCGCGTCCAGGGCGCCAAACGCTGGCAAAGTTAATTTAAAAATGAACAACCCCTTAAAAAATCGAATGTCAGGAAGGCTGCAAACAACTCCAAATTGATCCCAGGACGTCTTCCATTGACTAAAACAGCAATTTGGCAGGTTTTAGGTGCCTATTAGCCAAATTTAAGTTCTTAAAGGGCCAGTGTATGATAAATCTCAAAAATCGAATTAGAATTTTTAAAAAAACTCGAATCGAATTTTAACAATTCCTTAGTTGAAATTGTCCATGAAAAAACTTTAAAATTCGAATTTCGAATTTTCACTTCGACCCTTGATAAATCTGCCCCTTATTGTTCACTCCATGGGCAAAAAAATGAAACTGGGATGCAAACCATACATAGGGGCAAATTCAATAACCTCCAAAAATTCGCCAGTGACGACTTTGCTCACATCGCAACACTTCGCCAGGTTTAGATTGCCAGGACAATGCCAATTCACTAAAATTGCACCCAGGGAACGCTGGCAAAGTTAATTTAAAAAGTAAACAACCACTTTAAAGGATAACTAACCCTTAAAAAAAATTATGTAACATTTCCCTTCTGAGGGTGACACTGTTGTTACAGAATTTATAATTTTGCTAGTTAAAGGGGTTGTTCACCTTCCAACACTTTTTCCAGTTCAGTTGGTTTCAGATTGTTCTCCCAAAATAAAGACATTTTCCAATTACTTACTCTATTTTCTAGTTGCAAGCGTTTTTATAAATTTGGAAGTTTTCTTCTCATGTATTTCTGAAGCAACTCTTGGAGAGGGGGTCGCTGACTCCATAAACTGTTCTAAACCGATACATTAAGTTGATACAGTTGTTATTTTTGTACCTGCCAGCTGTTAGAATTGATACAATAGTCGCTAAAATTTCACAAATGTACCTGATAAATATATAAATTTAGTGGCAGATTTATCAAGGGTCGAATTTCGAAGTAATGGGATTTTTTTTAACTCCCATAGCTTTGAAATTCGAATAAAAAAAGACCAATTGAAATTTATTTAAAAATTGAAGTTTTTAACTTTGGGTGAATAGGCTGTATTCGAATCATTCGAATCGAAGTTTTATCGAAGTTTGCCCCAAAAAAAATTTCAAAGTCCACCAAATGGCTCCAAATGGGTTCTAGGAGGTCCCCCATAGGCTAAAACAGCAACTTGGCAGGTTTTAGATGGCAAATGGTTGAAGTTGAAGTTTTATAGAGACAGTACATGATAAATTTCGATATTCGAATAGTCAAATTTTTTTCAAATTCGAATTGAATTTTGGCCTATTTGAAAGTTGATGTACACAAAAATAGCACAGAATTTAAATTTTTTTTACTTTGAATTTTCACTTCAATCCTTGATAAATCTGCCCCCTAAATGTAGCAAACTGGAACACTTGCTACAATTAAATGTACAAATTCAGATTCTTCATGTGGATCACTGAGCTGCCAGACTGAAACACCAGGGACAGGAACATTAAAATTCAGACTTTAATTTTGGAAAAACGGTTAAAAATGGAGTGTAATTGAATAAAGTCTTTATTTCTGTTGAACAATCTGAAAACAACTGAACTGGAAAAAAAAGTATTTGGAAGGTGACCAACCACTTTAATATAAACTTATTTATTCAAAAAATGTAAATTAATTTATGAATAAATAATTATCAATTGCAAAAGTACTTAGGAGAGCACAAAGAAAACATATTGGGGCAAATTCACTAAGATGCGAAGTTGCGCCAGGCGCAACTTCGCCGCACTTCGCCACACTTCGCCAGGCGTATTTTCGCCAGCGCTCTGCAAATTCACTAAAATCCGAAGTTGCGAACAGGAGTAGCGTAAGTTTTCAAAGTTGCGCTAGCATTAATTCGCCAAGCGAAGCGAAGTTTCGCTAGCGATGGTTCATTTGCATACGGCGCAAAATTCAAATTTCAATGGAGGAACACGTATCAGCACTACAAATGCCTAGAAAATCTTCAAATCAGCAAATATAAATTTTATTTTGCCCTACACATGTGCTCACTGTCTAGGTAAGTTGCCATGAGTCAGGAAATGTAGGGGGGAAGGAGGGGAGCCCCAAAACATTTTTTCGATATTTTTCAGCCTATCACCCATCATGTAGAAAACACGCCAGCGTTTTTTGGGACTTAGAAAAAAATTAGACTTTTTTGGAAACAATCCCTATCTACTCTATTGCGCTTCACCAGGTGTGAGGTGGCGAACGAAGTCTAGCGTAAAAGGTAGCATTCAGTACACTGCGCAAGTTAGTGAATTTGCGTAGTTACATCGCTAGCGAAAATTCGCCTGGTGTAAGTGTGCGAAGTAACACTAGCGAATTTATGCCAGCGTTCGTTAGTGAATTTGCGAAGTACCGAAAATGCCAAACGCTAGCGTTCGGCACTTCGACACTTAGTGAATTTGCGCCATTGTCCGCATATTGAAACTAGGGATGCACCGAATTTACTATTTTGGATTCGGCCGAACCCCCGAATCCTTTGCTAAAGATTCGGCCGAATACCGAACTGAATCCGAGTTGCATATGCAAATTAGGGGTGGGAAGGGAAAACCATTTTTTACTTCCTTGTTTTCTGACAAAAAGTCCCACAATTTCCCTCCCCACGGATTCGGTTCGGCTGGGCAGAAGGATTCAGCTGAATCCGAATCCTGCTGAAAAAGGCCGAATCCTGGCTGAATCCCGAACCGAATCCTGGATTCGGTGCATCCCTAATTGAAACATATTCAAGCTACAGTATATACAACAAAGTCATCCCTGGTCTGGACAGTCCTCCACTTACTTTCCTCTCATTCAAGAATTCTATCACATCATTAAACATTCTTCAAGGGAACAAAGTTTTACTTAAAGGACCAGTAACATAAAAAAGTTTTTTTAAAAAATTTGTTTCTACTTAACGAGAAAAAAAAGCCAAGACAGTTTTTATCTAAGAAAATTACTTATTAATTACTTTAAGAAATTACTTAGCCACGATCCATCGTGCGGCACTCAATTTCTCCTCCCTGGCTATCTCCTATAGAAGGCAGGGAGGAGAAATCGAGCGCCGCACAATGGATCGTCACCCTGTTTCCGTTTCTGAAGAGGAGAATCTGTAAATAATTTCTTAATAAAGATTTGGCGAATTTTAAGTTAAAACTGTCTTGGTGGTTTTTTTCATTAAGTAGAAACAATTAATTTTTTTTGATGTTACTGGTCTTTCCAAGGTTAAACCAAACAGTTGCCATTTTTACCGGTCACCACTGGGATCACCTGACTGTAGCTGTAGTTACAGTATAAAGCTTTAAAGGAGAACTAAACCCCCCAATAATAAAAACCCCTACCCACTACCCTAAATAGTTTCCCTTACCTGCTTCCTCCCGCACATAGTCAATTACTCCTGAAAGTCAAACTCAAAAATAGAGTTGAAAACCAAAAGGAAACTGAATGAACTAAGATGTGCTCAGACAAAGCTTAGCCCGGGGTTTGGAGAAAGTTGAAGTTTCAGGGACAGATCTGTAGTTGAAGAAGGCTGCAAATATATAAAATATATATGATCACTGGGCATGGCAAGCAAGCAGAAAGGCCATTGACTACCCGAGGAATAGCCAATACATATCAGGCACTCACTAGCAGAAGAACTTATGAACAAGCAGTTGTTTTCACCATATGAAATAAAAGTCACTAAGTTTGCCCATGGGCAGTAACCCATAGCAACCAATAAGATGTTTGTTTGCAAGCACCCAGTAAATGTTACCTGCTACCTTTCCGAAAACCAAACCAAGTGCAGCAGGATATCGTCGGGACTTCTTCCATTGACTTATAAACAACCTCGGCAGGACTGAGTGTCAGGGAGCCGGGAGCTCCCTCCAGGGAGGTTGTCAGGATCAAGGAGGAAGCCCTCTTGAGGGAACAAGGTCGCGGTGTCCAAGGGGTAATCCAAAAGAGTGGTCAGAATCCAGGCAAGAGTTCAAGGCAGGCGGATAACAACAAGTCCAAAGTCCAGGCAGGGGTCAAGGATATTAATCAGGAACAAGTTTAGGAATATAAGAACACAGGGAACCCAGGAAATACTTATAGCAAGGTTTCCTATACTTGGGCGCCATTTTGGCGTCTAAAATGGGTTTTTATTTCAAATTTGGCGCCATGTGACGTCATTGACGCCCTTGCGCCGACGTCGGCGCACTGACGTCATCGCGCCGGCGCCGCTTACCCACGTGGCGGCCATGGGCGCCGCCATTTTGGGAGCGACGCCGGCAGGAGAGGACGCGCCGCCCGGAGCTCCTGGACCTGCTCCGGGCGGCGATCGCGACAGTACCCCCCCCTCACGGGGGGCCTCCGGACCACCAGGATTTGGTTTCTGGGGAAATTTGGAGTGGAACTCCTCACCAGACGAGGAGCATGGACATCAGAGCGTCCCTCCCAGGAACATTCTTCAGGGCCAAAGCCCTTCCACTTGATGAGGTACTGAAGAGATCCCCTGGAGATTCTGGAGTCAAGGATCTTCTCCACTTCATATTCTTGTTGACCATCCACAGAGATAGTAGGAGGAGGAGGCTGGACAACAGAAAAGCGGTTGGAGGTAGCGGGTTTCACCAAGGAGACATGAAACACGTTGGGAATTCGCATCTCAGGGGGAAGCTGAAGTCTGACAGCCACAGGATTGATCACCTCCAAGATGGAAAAAGGACCTACAAACCTTGGACCCAACTTGGGAGATGGTACCTTCAGCCGAATGTTCCTGGAAGACAACCAGACTTTATCACCGACCTTGTAGGGAGGAGAGGGTCTACGTCTACGATCTGCAAACGTCTTATGAACCAGAGCACTCTTCTCCAGGTTGGACTTGGTTGCAGCCCAGATAGCAGACATGTGGGCTGCATGGTCATCAGCGGCCGGAACATCGGACAACACAAAGTCTTGTGGGAAGGCTTGAGGATGTTGGCCATACACCGACATAAATGGGGACCTCCCGGTGGAAGTGTGGCAGGCGTTGTTATGAGCAAATTCTGCCCACGGGAGGAGATCAGACCAGTCATCCTGGCAGAGGGATACATGGTTCCTCAGGAACTGTTCCAGGGCTTGGTTGACACGTTCAGCTGCCCCATTCGTCTGCGGGTGGTATGCAGATGAAAACTGAAGAACAATTCCCAGGTCTTTGCATAAGGAACGCCAGAACTTGGCGGTAAACTGGGTGCCTCCACCGGGAAACCATGCAGGCGGAAGATGTACTGGATAAATAGTTGGGACAACTCCACCGCAGAGGGCAACTTCTTCAGAGGGATGAAATGGGCCATTTTGGAGAAACGATCAATAACAACCCAGATCACAGTGTTCTCACAGGAGGGAGGAAGTTCGACAATGAAGTCCATGGACAGGTGGGTCCAGGGACGGGAAGGAACCGGCAAGGGCTGTAGTAACCCACTGGGGCGGGAGTGGCTTGACTTAGATGTGGCACAAACATTACAAGCAGCAACAAAGTCCTTCACATCTTTGCGGATATCAGGCCACCAGGCGTCGTAAGAGTTCAAGAGTCTTAGCTGGGCCAGGATGTCCAGCTTGCCTGGAGCAATGGGTCTGTTGCAGGATAGGCAGACGCAGCTCAGGAGGAACAAATGCCATTCCAATGGGAGTATCTGAAGGAGCAGAAGACTGACCAGCCAGGATTTGGTCGGCAAACTGTGGATACAGGGAGGCAATAATCTTGACTGGAGGAATGATTGGCTCTTGTCTCTCAGGAGAGCGGTCCACCGGAGTGAAGCTACGAGACAAGGCATCGGCCTTCCGATTCTTGGAGCCTGGGCGATAAGTCAAGATAAAATTAAATCGAGAGAAGAAGAGAGCCCACCTTGCTTGTCTGGGGTTTAGCCTCTTGAGGGACTGGATGAACTCGAGATTCTTATGATCGGTGTAAATCTGAACAGGAATCAGAGAACCCTCCAGGAGGTGACGCCACTCTTCAAGGGCAAGTTTAACAGCCAAGAGTTCTCGGTTCCCGACATCGTAGTTCTGCTCTGCGGACGAGAACTTCTTGGAGAAATAAGCACAGGGGTGCAACTTCCCATCAGCGGGGTGTCTCTGAGACAGGATGGCTCCGGCTCCGACTTCAGAAGCATCAACTTTGATGCAGAAGGGTAGTTCAGGATTGGGGTGTCGGAGGACAGAAGCAGACGTGAAGGCCTCTTTCAAGGACTGAAAAGCTTCAATGGCAGATGGAGGCCACAAGCTGGGTTTACCCCCTTTCCGGATGAGGGCCAGGATAGGTGCAATGCGGGAAGAGAACCCCCGGATGAACTGCCGATAGTAGTTAGCAAATCCGATAAATCTCTGGATTGCCTTGGTACTCAGTGGGAGAGGCCACTCCTGGATGGCAGACACTTTCACGGGGTCCATCTCAAATCCCTCAGGAGAGATAATGTATCCTAGGAAGGGGATCTTGGACACCTCGAAGACGCACTTCTCCAACTTGGCGAAGAGAGAGTTCTTCCTCAGACGAGAGAGTACCTCCTTCACCTGGGAGCGATGGCTTTCTAGGTCTTTAGAAAAGATCAGGATGTCGTCCAGGTACACGACTACGAACCTTCCTAGGAGATCCCGGAACACATCGTTAACAAACTCCTGGAAGACGGCAGGGGCATTGCAAAGGCCGAAGGGCATAACGAGATATTCATAGTGCCCGTCACGAGTGTTGAAAGCCGTCTTCCATTCGTCACCCTCACGGATGCGAATGAGGTTGTACGCCCCCCGGAGATCTAACTTAGAGAAAATCTTCGCCCCCTTCAGCTGGTCGAAGAGCTCTGCAATCAAGGGTAGTGGGTACCTGTTTTTTACAGTGATTTTATTCAGGCCCCGATAGTCAATACATGGCCGAAGGCCTCCGTCCTTCTTCTCCACGAAGAAGAACCCAGCCCCTGCAGGAGAGGTAGAAGGGCGGATAAACCCCCGCTGGAGATTTTCTTGGATGTATTCCTTCATTGCGGTAGTCTCTGCAGGAGAGAGAGGGTAAGTGCGGCCTCTGGGGGGCATGGCTCCTGGCAGGAGTTCGACAGGACAGTCGTAGGAGCGATGTGGAGGAAGGAATTCCGCAGACTTCTTACAGAACACATCAGCGAATTCCTTGTAAAAGGGAGGTAGAGACTTCAGATCCGACAAAGAGATATTCACCCTCCGGAGGGGTTCAGCAGGAAGACAGTGTTGCTGGCAAAATGGACTCCAACGGGTAATCTGTCCTGCGGTCCAATCAATGGAGGGATTATGCAGGCGTAGCCAAGGGAGACCCAACACAACTGGAACGGATGGGCAGGAAATAATTAGGAACGAAAGTCTTTCTTTATGCAGCGTCCCAACCTGCACAGGCAATTCCCCAGTCGTCATGGAGACAACTTCAACCTCCAGGGGTCTGTCGTCAATGGCAATGACACGGAGAGGAGTAGACAATGGGAATAAGGGAACTTCCATGTGTTTGGCGAATTGAGCGTCCATGAAGTTCCCAGCAGCTCCAGAGTCAATGAAAGCAGAGCCAACGATAGTCTTAGAGGCTAGGCGGATCTGTAATGGAAGGAGAAACCTGTGAGAGTTCTCTTGAGACTTTGGAGTAGTGCCCCCTACATGCGTTACCCTAGATATACCTCGGGGAACAGAACTCGTGGGCTTCACCGGACAAGAGTTCGCAAAATGAGACTGTCCGCCACAATACAGACATAAGCCGGCCATTCGTCTACGAAGTCTTTCTTGTTCGGATAGACGAGCCCTTCCAACTTGCATTGGTTCCTCCGGAGGAGAAGGAGAGGCTAGAGTAGCCGGAGTCTGCAGGAGAGGTCTCTGGAAGCGAGGAGCCAACAAGGGTTGAAATCTTTTACAGCGCTCCCTCTCTACTTGATGCTCTCTGAGCCGAGTGTCCACCTTGATAGAAAGTGCGATCAGATCCTCCAGCAGGTCAGGGGACTCCCTGGAGACAAGATCATCTTTAATGCGAATAGACAGACCTTGATAGAATATGGCCTTATAGGCATCGTCATTCCAGGAAGTCTCAGCCATCAAAGTTCTAAAGTCAATAGCATAGTCACTGACACTGCGGTTTCCCTGCCGGAGTTGCAGAAGACGAGAAGGAGCATTAGTGACCCGACCCGGGGCATCAAACACAGTACGAAATGCTTGAAGAAAGGCCTTGGCATCAAAAGTCAGTGGAGAATTCTTCTCCCAAAGAGATGTTGCCCACTCAAGCGGTTTGCCCACCAAACGAGACATCACATACCCCACCTTGGAACGTTCATTGGGGAAGTGCGAGGGTTGGAACTCGAACTGGATCTGGCACTGTGTAGCGAAACCTCTGCAGGCTTGTGGGTCCCCACTGAAGCGAGGAGGAGGCGGAATGCGAGGCTCACTTGACGAGGAACCTGCGGTGGACGAAGCGGCCGCCAAGGAAGGATTTACCGCAGCTTGGGGTGCAGGGGGTGCTGGAGGCATCCGAGAGAGGAGGGTATCAAGTGCCTGCCCAATGCGGTACTGCTGGGCTTCATAATCCTCCATGCGGGATGCTAGTCCGCGGAGCGCTCGTCCGACATCAGGCGTAGCTTCCTCAGTAGGATCCATGGCCCAAGTATACTGTCAGGGAGCCGGGAGCTCCCTCCAGGGAGGTTGTCAGGATCAAGGAGGAAGCCCTCTTGAGGGAACAAGGTCGCGGTGTCCAAGGGGTAATCCAAAAGAGTGGTCAGAATCCAGGCAAGAGTTCAAGGCAGGCGGATAACAACAAGTCCAAAGTCCAGGCAGGGGTCAAGGATATTAATCAGGAACAAGTTTAGGAATATAAGAACACAGGGAACCCAGGAAATACTTATAGCAAGGTTTCCTATACTTGGGCGCCATTTAGGCGTCTAAAATGGGTTTTTATTTCAAATTTGGCGCCATGTGACGTCATTGACGCCCTTGCGCCGACGTCGGCGCACTGACGTCATCGCGCCGGCGCCGCTTACCCACGTGGCGGCCATGGGCGCCGCCATTTTGGGAGCGACGCCGGCAGGAGAGGACGCGCCGCCCGGAGCTCCTGGACCTGCTCCGGGCGGCGATCGCGACACTGAGATGGCGGATTTTCGAATTCAGACTTTTTCCATCCTCAGGGTATAATAAATCCCAAAAAATTCGAGATTTTATAATAAAAAAAAATATTTTTTTTCTAGTTTTTGGCATTCAGACTAAATAAACCCCCTAAGGTTTGGTTACTGCTCCTGAGCAAGCTTTGTGCCTTTTATTACTTACCTCCATTAGTGTTTAGAAGTTTCATTGCTACCACTTTAGTAGATATGTCAGTGCTTGTCAAACTGTCGGCTATAGCAGTGGTTGGGGGGGCGCTTAGGGAAAGATTTGGAGAAAATGCCTATTTGCTCACTTACTACTCCTGGAGGCATTTTGAGGGTAGTGAGGAATGAGCCTTCAGGTGAAAACTTTTTTTTTAACTTAAAGTAACAAGCAAAGCAATTTTATTTATCATTTTATATATTTTATATATCTATTAACTAGTGAGGCCTGACCAAATATTTAACCTTAAAGGAAAACTTTACCCCCAAAATGAGTATTTAAGCAACAGTTTATATCATATCAAGTGGCATATTAAAGAATCTTACCAAACTGGTATATATATTTAAATAAATCTTGCCCTTTTACATCTCTTTCCTTGAACCACCATTTCATGATGGTCTGTGTGCTGCCTCAGAGATCACCTGACCAGAAATACTGCAGCTCTAACTGTAACAGGAAGAAGTGTGGAAGCAAAAGACAGAACTCGTCTGTTAATTGGCTCATGTGACCTAACAGGTATGGTTTGTTTGCTTTGTTTGTGTGCACCGTGAATCCTAGGATCCCAGGGGACAGCCCTTATTTTTTAAAATGGCAATTTTCTATTTATGATTACCCAATGGCACATACTACTAAAAAAGTATATTATTATGAAAATGGTTTATTTACATGAAGCAGGATTTTACACATGAACTGTTTTATGCAATATCTTTTTATAGAGACCTAAATTGTTCAGGGGGTATAGTTTTCCTTTAAGGCAACTTGAACCAAAAAATCCAAAATGCCTCTGGTACATACTGACTTTTGTCTACTGTCTTCAGTTTGTCACATGATGGCAGTGTTGTCATTTGTGTGTTGACTGCACTGCTGCAATGAAAGCTTATACTGTATGAATTCAATGGAACATCAGCTGTCTGAACCCCATGAAACTAAGTTAAATTTACACCCATTTTAAAACAGTGACATAATTTAAAGTCAGCCCTTACAAATCTTCTGGTTGAATGTATTTCGAGAACATCATCCGTTAATGCTCTGCACACACAGAGAGTTACGTTCCCATGTGTTAATTATATGGAGAATAAGAACAGCTGAATGTGCAAATTGTGGGGCATTTCTCGTTACCCTAATCGGATCTTGATTAGCAGAAAATTTACTGACCATATAAATGCTCCTCTCTTCTTCTGTGTCTGGAAATAAATACAGAACATCCTAAAAACCTGTCCTGTCATTATATGAATAGAAGAGTATCATCACGTACAGGATCAGTGGACTTTAGGTAAATATAATAATGTCTGTGAGGTTAGTTCCTTTAGTTGTGTTGAATCAGAAAGCCCAACATGCTCTTTTTTCAAAATAATGTTTTTAGTCCCAAACATAATGTGCAATATTGAGTATAGGTGAGAAGTGCAGGCAAACATGTTGTGTTTTTTAATTCATCCTTGACATTCTGCCTTCACTTCTCCTATTCATTGTGTTTATTCCTCTATAGTATCAGTCCTACACAGCTTTGTATACCGAGTGTTAGCACTCAAGTGGTTTTAATGAACACTTTCCAATTTATTAAGATGTCTCACTTCAAATGTCAAACCAAGGATTATGCACGTGGCATATTGTATTCCTGTTTTTCTACGGCAGGGTATTAGTATTCATTTCATCTTTGACCCAGCACAGAGTATCTTGTGACAGTGAGAATCAGTTTAAACTCGAGCACAATTGGTTTTCATTGTCATGTGAGTGATGTACCTTTTATAATTTATTTTAGTTTTGCTGCAATTGTAACTACTTGCGTTTTTGCGCAGCGCGTCGGATCGCACAGAAAACGCCCATGTAGTCCTACTCTTAAAGATTAAACAGTGGTCATATTACTTCCTATTGCTTTTTCTGCAAGGTCCCTGACCCTAAATACCTGGCTCTTAAAGGCTTATATAGCCAGTAGGAATAGCCACCTATTGCCCGTTGTACAGATAATATGTCTGCACCCAACCCCAGACTTTGGGTTGTCATTCATCAACCATGGGTTTCTCTAAGCAACTTAGTGACAGAAAATAAAGGTAACTAATGCTGACAAAGCAGGAGAAGGCTATAAAATAAATAAAATAAATAGTAATTAAGGAGAACTGTAGGAATAAATGCAAGATCTGGAGGACAAAGAAAACATTCAGACTAGAAAGGTGTTCGGTTTTGCCTTTCTGGCCAGCCTATAAAAGAGGCTTTTTAGAAGCAAGTTCTGTACTCTTAAGACACAAGATCTTGGAATTAGAAGTGATCTGGGAGGAGAAGTGGCCAAAAATGCCTACAACAAAAAATAAAAAGAAAGTCGGGCTCGGGCGGGCGTGGGTGGAGGGAGGGATAAACCCGACTCGCACATCACTAATGTTTGATCCATTTCCTTCCCTTATTGGTTACAGAGTTTAAGTCCCGGTTGAGCTGCTCAGGGATTGGATAGCTGAGGTTTGAAATTCCCCTCCAGCTCATCCAATCGCCATGCAGTTTTACCGGGATTTAAAATTCTGTGACCAATAAGGGAAGAAGATGCAGCCATCTGTGCTCCTCCCCCCCCCTCCAAAGTTGGCAGCTCACTGACAGCAGGTGGGCCCTGCTAATCAGCCGGTGGGATGGCAATCGGTTCACTTTGTTTTCCGAAGTTGCCTCACAAGGAAACTTTGGGCGACTTCAGAAAACTAAGAGCTCCAAGTGCCATCCCGCCGGCGATTTAGATTCTAGCCCATGGGAGGCAGTTCGGGGAGATTAGTTGCCCCGAAGAAGAGGCGGTTTATTGCCGGGTGACTAAATCTTCCCCCAAATCTGAGCTTGTGTCTCTGCCCCAATAATAAAACAGTACCTTGTAATTAATCCCAACTAAGATATAATTAATCCTAGTTCTACGTACAATAAGGATTAATTATCTCTTAGTTGGGATCAAGTCCAAGGTACTGTTTTATTAGTACAGAGAAAAAGGAAATCATTTTAAAAAATTTGGATTAAATGGCGTCTATTCAAAGGAGACCAGCATTGAAAGAGAAAGGAGGAATAGGAAAATTGTTAGAGGTGGAGAAGTCCTTAGAACTTGGGACTTCTCCACCTCTAACAATTTTCCTATTCCTCCTTTCTCTTTCAATGCTGGTCTCCTTTGATTAATTTTATGCAAACGTTTTTTAACACCCTATAACTTTAACGGGGATGTATGGATTAATTATTACTCACCAATTTTTATGCAGTTTTCAAAGATTACCTTAATTGATTTGCAGCAATTTTAATGAATTTAGTAAAGTTTACTTTTTAACAGTTAATCAGTTATTTACAATCTTCTATAATGAATGGATTTTAATGTGTGATATATAATAATGAATTAACTTTAATCTCACCTGGGTCAATTTAATCCTGGTTATTTAAGTCAACTTCTTAATTTCATTTGAAGCACTAGCACTTTATAGCACAATATTAATTAATCCTGTTACATGATTTTTAATTGCTGATGAATTATTAGCACCTAGCACATAGCACTTTATTGGGTAACCCAGCAATGGCTGCCCAATAATTGAAGCAACACTGGGTTAGTAACCTTTAACGAAACTGTTAATAAACTCTGACACTGCTGCACTAATACTTGAATTTTCTTTAATTGGTGGTCAATTGAATAGAGAGGGGTTTTACTTCTTTTCATTTCTATAACACATGTGCCTAAACTAAATCAACACAATGTATTTTATTTGAATGACATCAGAAGCAAGAAAAGTATATAAGATGCATCAACTGGCCACTGCAACATCTGTCTGTACTTCCTGCATTTCAAGGTGACCTGAGACACTATACAGGATGAAATACCCACTG
The DNA here is from genome assembly GCA_038501925.1 of Xenopus petersii. Taxonomy (NCBI): domain Eukaryota; kingdom Metazoa; phylum Chordata; class Amphibia; order Anura; family Pipidae; genus Xenopus; species Xenopus petersii. The sequence goes on along the minus strand of CM076687.1, from coordinate 92,600,517 downwards.
GCACATAAATTAAAGTTCAATCATTTAAAGGACATGTAACCCCCCCCCCAAAAAAAACAGCTTCTTTGACGCATTTAAATACTTGCCACTCCAGTTGTTCAAAGATTAATGGCAAGGCTGCAGCATTCACTTATCGTCCTCTAAATGACTGGGTCCTCTCCCCCGGGAATTAACTGTGGCTGTTGGCTATTGCACATGCTCAGTTATTCTCAGCTCAGATTACTAAACACACCCTCCAGTCTAACAGCCAATTAAAGCTGGCCATAGATGCAAAGATCAGATCATACGAATCCCCGATAATATCTCTGCATGTATTGCCAATCGGACGATTTTCAGTGGGAGACTGTCACCAGCTTTGTGGGACATAACTTTTGTACGATTGCTGTCAGGGGCAGAACATCGGCTCATCTGTTCTTTTACTACTTTTTACTACTTTATTTAAACTGAAGGTTAGTGGCAGGTCGGGAGATGGGGAAGTCCAATCATATGAGGATTCGAACGATCCGATCTTTGCGTCTATGACCATTTTAAGACACAACATTGCTGATTCCCATAGAAACTCTGCTCGAGCTGTCTGCTCCTATATTTATTCCTAGTCTCATCTCCTTAACTCAGTTTAACCATTACAGTGTTCAATCCAAGCAGGACTTTTTTTTACGAAAGTAAATTCTGCCTGTGTAAGCGTGCCTACGTGATTCTTGTAAATTCTTGATTTACAGGTCCTTTAAGTAGAATTAGGAATGCGGCTGTTACTATTTGATGGTAATTAAAAGCAAGTAGAAGGTTATTAAGAAATCCCTGGAATTATAGATACTAACAAAACTTTTTGCCCTTTAACGCTCCCATAGGTGTATATATGCCATGGGCAGGTTGAAATGAACACTTGCAGTGGAACACAGAGAAATCCAGTGCAAAACAACTTGGCTCATATTGCTTTAAGAACTAGCCTTAGAACTAACAAGAACTAAGCCTCTATGACTCCTCTACAGCCTAAGCACACCCTTCCCTACCTCATCAATGCAACTACAAAAAAAGTGTCCAGGTTCTTCATTTTATAGTGGAAATTGTGTTTGGCCACACCATTTACAGGCCCAGGCTGCACTATGTTGATTGGCAACCAGAATCATGTGCAACAGTAGCCAGAACCAGATGAGCTCCAGTGGACATGCTATTGGTTAGTGATTTCTGCCTAGAATTAGAATTCAGCCCAATTCTGCAGCTCTGCACATGGTCTTCAGGTACAAAGGGGAACAGGTCACTTTTATCATTTGTGTTGATACAGTTGGTAAAGAGGGTTCTACAGGGGACCTAGTGGTTGAAATCTGTATAGACAGTGAATTGGTGATTAGCAGGTATAACAATGAAAGCAAAAGTGTAATTACCACTAATTTGCTGGTAAATGGGCCATACTGACTTGCAATGAAATACAAACTCTAATTACTGTAAGTAACATGGTAACACGGTAAATTAAGGTGGCCATACATGGGCAGATTTAAGGACTGCATCGGCTAGTTGATGCAATCATGCCACCGGTCTGCGCCCATTTCGTAGCATTGTATTCTGATTGTTTGGTCCTAGGGCCGAACGCTTGGATCCACCCGATATCGCCCAGCCGTTAGTGGGCATATTGGGTTAAGACCAGTTTGTTGAATACAATGGTTTTGTATATTTGACAGTTAAATTGTCATTGTATACCTGTATAATATGTAAAGTGGACCAGCACTCCAGTTATTTTCCATACAATTTTATTGAGTCATCACTTGTGTGTCCAACGTTTCGGCCCTCGTTTGGGGCCTTTATCAAGGATAAGGTGCAAGTGACAAAATTGTGATATATATACACACACAACCCCCTTCAAAAAAGACGCCAAAATGACGTCCTAGATTACTTATTGATGTAGTTGGTACAAAAATTTCAAATAGTTATACATGTCAAAAACATTATATATTTTCTCCACTAGATATCGCTCTGTGACATAGTAGCATATTAGTTCATAAAGTTCAATGTGAAGTGTTAGTCCCAGAGAAAATTGATACAAAAAATTGTTGCAAAAAAAGTAATTGAAAACAGAATATACTTTGATACAAAAAAGTCAATCATTGCGTACTCTATTTCCTGAAGCGGCAGATACATAATATCATCTAGTGGAGAAAATATATCATGTTTTTTACATGTATAACTATTTGAAATGTTTGCAGCGTGTTTGAGCAGCGTGTTAACAGGTTGCTGCCGTATTGCTCTGAGGACAATAAATATGTAAGGAGTCCCTTTCTACTAGTTCTTAGATGTTAGGGAAACGGTAGTTGAATTTTCTGGTGTTACCATAGCACTTCTTGTTCTCTAAAGCGGGTAAAATATTACTGCTTGTTAATTGCGGAAGTTGCTGGAGCTGGAGATAAAGAAACAAAACAGGGATTTAGTTAGTCCTCTGTAAATGGAACAGATTTGAATTATACAAGCCTTCTATTAGAAAAAAAACATCTTGTCTATAATTCATTAAAGGTAAAATAACACTTTGCAACATTGCTAGGTTAATATACACATAATGGCGGAACTTATATAGAATACATATTGGTTACTAAATTTGTATCACTTAAGGTGAAATCAATGTCCTTTTCTGTGTTGTGGCTGTAATACACAATTGTGTTCGGAATAAGGGAGCATCTGACTTGACTTTGACTTAAAAAAAGTGAATAAAGCTCAAAATCCTTATAACAGATTTTCTTTCCATATAAACAAATACATGAGAACACTGCACATCATATTCCAAATCAAAACATGAAGAAAAATGTTGTGTTGTTATTTCTTTAGGGATGCACTGAATCCAGGATTCGGTTCGGGATTCGGCCAGGATTCGGCCTTTTTCAGCAGGATTCGCATTCGGCCGAATCCTGCTGCCAGGCCGAACCGAATCCGAATCCTAATTTGCATATGCAAATTACGGATGGGGAGGGAAATCACGTGACTTTTTGTCACAAAACAAGGAAGTAAAAAAAATGTCCCCTTCCCACCCCTAATTTGCATATGCAAATTAGGATCCGGTATTCGGCCGAATCTCTCATGAAGGATTGGCCGAATCCAATATACAGTAGTGGGTTCAGTGCATCCCTAGTCTGCATTATTGTTTACAAACTCAAATATTCACTGTATAAACTGAAAAATGTTTCAAGATTTTGCTCTCCTCTGAATCACTGGACTAATATTTAGTTGTATAACCAGTGTTTCTGAGATCTGCTGCACATCTGTGTTGTATGGAGTCCACCAACTTCTGGCACCTGTTACATTCCACAATTCTTCTGCATTTCTTGGTTTTGCCTCAGAAACAGCATTTTTTATGTTTCTATTCTATCTCGTTTACTGGTGTGTTTGGGGTCATTGTCTTGTTGAAACTCCCATTTCAAGGGCATTTCCTCTTCGGTATAAGACAACATGAACTCCAAGTATTTTGATGTATTGAAACTGATCCATTAAACCTGCTATGCGATAAATAGGCCCAACGGGATAGAATGAAAAACATCCAAACATCATGATGCTTGTGTCACCGGCTTCACTGTTTTCACACTGTACTGTGACTTGAATTCAGTGTTTGGGGGTCGTCTGACAAACTGTCTGCCGCTCCTAGACCCAAAAAGAACAATCTTGCTTTCATCAGTCCACAAAATATTGCACCATTTCTCTTTAGGCCAGTTAAAGTGTTCTTTGGCAAATTGTAAGCTCTTCAGCACGTTTTTATTTTTTCAACAATGGGACTTTGTGGGGGCTTCTTTGTTTCGCACAGGCATCTTCTAATTGTAACATTACTCACAGGTAACTTTACACCTTCTTTGATCTTCCTGGAGCTGATCATTGGCTGAGTCTTTGCCATTTTGGATATTCTTCTATCCATTCAAATGGTAGTTTTCAGTTTTCTTTCAGGTTTTGGTTGCCATTTTAAAGCATTTAAGATCATTTTAGCTGAGCAGTCTATTATTTTCTGCACTTCTTTATATGTTTATACACTGTTCTTCTGAACAATCCATTTTACTCCATTTTCAGAAAGAAATGCACAACATTTGCTGCCTTCCTTGCTTATATAAGGGCTGTAATTGACACCTGTTTTTTCGCAGAATGAAAACCCTCACTGATTGAACTCCACACTGCTATTATTTGGAACAAGCTTTTATTATTTTGAACAGTGCTATTATTTGGAACAAGCCTCAATTAATGATTCAGTTACACAGAATCATGTCATGACTGTTGGTTTTCTATTACTCTACTTTAATTACTAGTAAATTATTTGCCATGTAGAAATATAATTTCTTCCAAAAACAGTGGTTGATCAGGTTAGTGATGTCAGACTGCTATAACTCTGAACTAACTGTACTTGGTAAGATAAACCAGAAGTAATAAAGTAGAGTGAAACTATATCTGTAAGCCTATGTAAAACAATGCATTATATTCCTTAATGTAAACATTTTAAATATATGGTTTTCTTCTAGGAACTCTGTTATCTCTTGTGAAAAAATATGGTGATCTACTTTAAACTCTGAACCGTCATAATGTTGTCAGGGCTTCTATAGGTACATGTCCTACTTGGTGAAGCACCAAATGACGCAGCTTTGCTCTAGGCAAATATCTTTACACGAGCAGATGGGCAGTTCAGCAGCACTTCCATTAAAGCTCCATAGGACTGCATGAAAAAATGTGTATAAAGCAACTTTGTCACAATTGCAGTGCATAGCAGCATAACATAAACATATAACACACATATGGGTTAGTTTTGCTCGTTCATTTATTTTTATGTTATCTAGAAACGCCATCAATGAGTACATTAGATCAAGAATGGCAAAATGCCATTCATTTCAGCAATGAATAAACCTACCCCAGGAAAATACTTTCTGTGCAGCCTCAACGGTTTCCGACTCACTCTTTCTGAATCTTTCACCCCATCGCCTTCATCCTGAATGCTATCAAAATATGGATGATCGAGCAGCTGCTGGCATGTCAGCCTTTCAGCAGGATCCATGTGCAGGCAGCCCTGTCATAGCCAAGACAAATACAATAGAGTAATTAAAATCCCAAGACCTAGGTGCTTTTTAATTTTTAGTTATTAAAAATAAAAATGATAACCACTGCCACGGCATATGATTTCATGATCTCAATCAGAGATAGGCTTATAAACTATTAAGTTCCTCCACCAAACTTATATACCAAACAATGCTACTCTAACATGTTATTCTGCTGTCTAGACTTGTGTGCACTATAAAGAACGCCAAACAACTCTGTTTTGTGTTTATTGTTTATAAAATAAATAAAACATAGCTTTTAAAAAAATTATAAGATGTACATGTTATTAAGTCCTTATTAGTATTACTATTTGACTCTAGTGCAACCCTCTCCCCCACTCTTTGTATTGCAACATTACGTGGCAGATTTATCAAGGGTCGAATTTCGGAGTGGAAAATACGACCATCGAATAGAATCCTTCGACATTCTAATTCGAAGTCGGAGGATTTATTAATCATATTCCGATCATAGTACGATCGTACTCCGATCGTACTTCGAAACGTACGATTCAAACGATTTTATCGTACGATTTTCCTTCGAAACCCAAAAACTTCGAAATATGCTCTGGCAGGTCCCCATAGGCTAACATAGCACTTCGGCAGGTTTAAGTTGGCGAAGTATTGAAGTTGAAGTTTTTTTCTTCAATTATCGAATGGTCGAATAGTCAAACGATTTTTACTTCGAATAGAAGTCGAAGTAAATTCAAAGTCGTAGTATGCTATTCGATGGTCGAAGTATCCAAAAAATTACATTGAATTTGAATTTTTTTACTTCGAAAATTCCCTCGAATTCACTTTGACCCTTGATAAATCTGCCCCTATATGTGATTAAAGTATTACCTTCATGAGTCCCAGTGCTTGCGCTGAGATGTTTGGGAATCGCGATTCCAGAGGTTCCTGCAGATAAACAAAAAGTATATTTTATTATTTGTTTTTAAAGAAGAATCACAATAATTGTGAAACATTTAGGGGGTTATTTACTAAACTTTACTAAATTTGTGATTTTTTTAAATAAAATTGGACTTTTAAAAAATCACAAATTTTTCAGAATTTATTAAAACCTGAGGATAGAAAAGTCCAAATCTGAAAATCTGGCATCTCAGACCTGTCCAGGTTGCATATAAGTTAATGGGAGAAGTCCCAATGATTTTTTGATGTGTGCTGGGATTCATGCAGTACCCCGAAGTTTTCGGATGTTTTTGGGTGAAAATTCTGAAAAATATTTTGAAAATCGGATGAAAAAATCAGAGAAAAACTATAAAATCTGATTTATTTCCCACAAACAAAATGTTCGGGAAAATTTAATAATAAATATGAATAAAAACCCGAGCGGATTTGATCACAGTTCGTAGCAGAAAATATTGAGATAAATTCAGACTTTGATAAATAACCCCCTCAGTCTTACTTTTAATTTGCAAAAAAAAGACAACAGATTTTATTCCATTATTCCTGTACTGTGTTTTCTTTACAGCTGCCTAAGAAGTAAATTTCCTCATTTTGCTTCTATGTCCTGCTGTTAAAGTGGACCTGTTACCCAGACACAAAAATCTGTATAATAAAAGTCCTTTTCAAATTAAACATGAAATCCAATTTCTATTTTTTATTAAAGCATTCATAACTGTTGTAAGCTCATTTAAACATCTCAGCTGTCAATCAAATATTGTCTGCCCCTCCTCTATGCCAGGACATATTAAGATTCATACATACTAGTAGATACTAGGTGCTGTAATGACAGAAGTGGGGCTAAATTAGCTTAATTGTGCAAAAATGGTGATATTAGAGTTATACTGTAGCTATATACTATATGCCTTGGCACTCATTTGTAATATTGCTAACAGAGATCCTCTTACTTGGAAATCTATAGGAAAAAATGTTTGGGTGAATAAAGTTCCGGAGAGCATGCCTAAATCTTTAGGAAGCACAGAAGTCATCGAAGACAGCATACACAACTTTTTGGAATAACATTGCAGAAAGAATGTGCTTGTCTTTAGGAGAATATAGTTGTTGAGAGTTGTTTTTGGAAAGGAACAAGTACACCCAGCTTCACTTCGCACAACTGACCCCATCTCTTCCCACCTGCACTCAGAAACTACTTTTACCCCACCCCTTGCCAATTCGCTCAACTACTAGACTCACCTACCCCCCCCCCATCCTTGCTCCCTAGGCACATGCCTCTTTTATTTACCCTTTATTCCAGCCTTTAACTCAAGTAATGCAGAGTACATGTCCAAATCTTTGAATATTATTGCAAAGAGCAGATCTACAGCATATTATTGTATATGGTGAATGGTATGATGGTATTAAGGCATGTCATATTATATAACAGTGATCCCCAACCAGTGGCTCGTGAGCAACATGTTGCTCTCCGACCCCTTGGCTGTTGCTCCCCTTGGCTGGCCTCCAAGCAGGTGTTAATTTTTGAATTCCTGGCTTAAAGGTAAGCTTTAGTTACATAAAAAACCACATGTACTGCCAAACAGAACCTTCTGTTGGTTGCAGGTCCACATAAGAGCTACCAATAGCCAATAGCAGCCCTTATTTGGAAGTCCCAGGGACTTTTTTCATGCTTGTGTTGCTCTCCAACATTATTTTACACTTGCATGTGGCTCACGAGTAAAAAAGGTTGGGGATCCTTGTTATATAACATGCCCAACACCTTGGGGAAACCTTTATTAAGAGGTAGCATGCCCAACATTCAAGAAGCAAGTAATTGCAGAAGGCTCACCCAGCTTTTTGGAAAAACAATGCATACAGGATACATGCTTATCTATTTAAGAAGAATTGTGAGCTTTTCTGTAGCACACAGAGAGCATGTCTAGCTCTTTGTGAGTCGTGTAATTGCTTGAAATGTATGACCAGCAGAAATGTGCCAACACCTTGGAGAACGTTTTTAACAGGGAGAATACCAGACAATTTGAGAAACATGTAATTAGTGCATGCTTGTGATAATCTTGTGAATACAGAAGGAATGCTCAGATTTTTAAAAAGCTTGTAATTACATAAAATATTCTCATGCCTTTGAAAAGCATGTCATTACACAGCACATGCTCAGAAGTGCTGATGCGCTCCTTGTCCAATGGGGTTTTTAGACCTGCACGATTGATAAGTTCCCAATATAAGCTGGCAGACTTGTCGGTGGGCTCCATACGGCTAGCAGATAAGCTGCCTACTTGATCTGAATAGGGAATCTGCATCTTAAATCTGCCCATGTATGGCCACCTGAACACTTGCTAATTGTTTCCTTACCATATTTTCTGGATCAGGGATGCTGACCCCACTGAAGAACTGGTTTGTGCTAAACACTTGCTGATGTCTGGCTATTAGATCACCTAAATAACAAAAAAGAAAAGTTAATTTGAAGGTGTGTAATCCCTTTAATGTAAAATATGCCGATAGAAGCAGGGCCCATCGTTTTTTTAATGTAAAATCTGTTAGCTTACAAACCCTGAGTTTTCCTTATTAAATACAGCTGATCGACATCTGACTTCCCAGGCCACAGTGGAATTCCTGATAGAAGTTCTGCAAATACGCAGCCAATCGCCCACACATCCACAGGGGGGCCGTACTGTGTGTCTCCAACCAGCAGTTCTGGTGCACGATACCATCTGGTGGCCACATAGTCTGTATAATAGTCACTAGGTCCAGCTGCAGAATTAAGGTCATAATAATGCTAGTTAATAAGGAGAATGCTACAATATATTGGTGTATTCTTTTAAACTGAAAAGATTAACATTATGGGGACATAATTATGATTAATATAATAATGATAACAATAATACATTTAATTACAAAGCACCAACATGGAGGGGCTGAACTTGATAGACTTTGGTCATTTTTCAACCCAGCTTAAAGGGATACTGTCATGGGGAAAAACACAAATTTCCAAAATGAATCAGTTAATAGTGCTGCTCCAGCAGAATTCTGCACTGAAATCCATTTCTCAAAAGAGCAAACATATTTTTTTATATTCAATTTTGAAATCTGACATGGGGCTAGACATTTTGTCAATTTCCCAACTGCCCCAAGTCATGTGACTTGTACTCTGATAAACTTCAATCACTCTTTACCACTGTACTGCAAGTTGGAGTGATATCACCCCCCTCCCCCCCAGCAGCCAAACAAAAGAACAATGGGAAGGTAACCAGACAGCAGCTCCCTAACACAAGATAACAGCTGCCTGGTAGATCTGAGAACAACACTCAATAGTAAAAATCCATGTCCCACTGAGACACATTCAGTTACATTGAGAAGGAAAAACAGCAGCCTGCCAGAAAGCATTTCTCTCCTAAAGTGCAGGCACAAGTCACATGATTAAAATCCTTCGATCATTCGATCGTAGGATTTTACTTAGAGCGTCGAATTCTTGGGTTTATTAATCCTCGATATTCGACCCTTAGTAAATGTGCCCCATACTGTTATGATTAAAGCAGAACTAAACTCTAACAACGAATATGGCTAGAAATGCCATATTATATTATATATTATATTATATAGTGAACTTATTGAACCAGCCTAAAGGTTCAGCATCTCTATAGTAGTAATGATCCAGGCCTTCAAAGTTGTCACAGAAGTTTCTCATCTTGGATTTTGTTAGGAGAGTCTGGACACTCACTTGCTCAGCGGATATTGAGAACTAAGCTTCGTTGTAAATCATTTAGCATAAAATGAGGTTTGTCTGTAATATAAAATTATGCTAAAGGACTGATTATTAAATTCTGGAGCTGGTTTCTGAGCTGCCATGTATCACTAATTATTCAGGAATCAGCCTTAGCTTTATAATGTGACATTTATGTTATATATATTCAGTATCTTGCGGGTCAGACCCTAAGATTAGTAAGTGACAGCAGCACAGAGCATGTGCAGTGAATCAGCAGAAAACAAGATGGAGAGCTACAGGGGCACCTTTAGAGGCACAGATCTTTACTGCAAAAGGGCTGTAGTTGCCTTGGACTGGGATAGAAGCCCAAAAGGTCATGTACAACATTTCTATCCTTCTTTAGCTGAGATTTAGTTCTCCTTTAAGCATGCTGGGCCACATGAAGCTTGTCAGACATCCTCATGCCATGTGGTTCTATTTTTATTGACAGTAAAGAGCTTCTTCTATAATCTGGACTTTTAGTTAAAGAGTAAAGCACTCCCAAGTTTGAGGTTTGGGGCTGTTGTACTTCTAACTGATGATTTACTGGTGAAAGTGTCCTGGCTTCACAAAAACTTGGTTCGCCAAATGCGATGATCTGATGTAGCAGCGTGTGGGCAGATTGCTAGTGAAATGGCATATCCATGCTGTTTTAGGCAGAATGATTGACTTGGAATTATATTACCATACTTATAGCACTACTCACTCAGTATCCTGGCAAAGCCGAAGTCACACAACTTAATAACAGAATGCCTGGTGATAAGGATATTCTCTGGCTTGACATCACGGTGAATACACTGGCAAAACATAAACATAACAGCAGTCAACTCAATAAAATGCTCAGATTTACAATTTGGATTAGCAAAGTGTCCTTTAAATTTATTACCAAGAGTTTGGAATTATTCCAGCAAGAATGTAAAGCCTGCTTTGTATAGCTCTGTGCCTGATACCTGTAGCCTAGGGTTGCCACCTAGTTTGGTTTTTCTAAGGCCTGTTTGGGTCTCAAGTTTCTGTTCGGTTTTCAGCCTTGTGAAGCCCCGAACAATAATCTAGCCAATATATGAAAACCAATTAAATACCAAGAAACTCACCTTGACATGGCTTAGTTATTATCAGATGCAGTTCATTTCTTTTTATTACAGAAACATAAATAAGCAAATCAATCAAAACTAAGAAATAGTTTTTTCTAAATGAGTGCTACGCAATATGTTGGCGCTATATAAATACATGTTAATAATAATAATAATAAATGAGCATTTCAAAGCTTTCTGGATAATTAATTTCTGTATAATAGATCCCATACCTGTCGTTAAAGGATTGGTCTTATTTATCGGGCAGAATAGATAGATGTAGGGTTTCCAGCCGTGTGGGTTTCAACTGGACATCTCAAGTTGTCCGTTCAAAACATTCTGTCCCATTTAAAATATTGTGAAAACTGGACAGAAATCCAGCCAGTTGCATATAAGTGATGCAATAACCCTGACCAGGCATCATAACTCCATGACATCATCTCTGATGTCATCATGCCCACCCGAACATCACTGTTCCACCCCCAATGCTATCTGCCCTGCCCCCTTTGTTCGGGTTTAGCCATCGGCAAAGGTGGCAACCCTACTGTAGCCCTTAATCACCTGCAATATTTTATATAAGGCATATTGCAACAGGGTATTAACAAATTGCTGAATATACAGACAAGCAGGGTAATATCTAGTTTCCAGACAAAGAAAATGATTCATATTCAACTGTCATAACGGTAAAGTCGTATACTGCATGCTACACTTTCAATCCATTTCAAGTCAGTAACAAAAATAACTTACAAAAATTAGAAACCTTTGATTGCAGGATTACCCACCCAGTAATCTCCTCATCGCATTCAGATTTTTGAACATGTTTCATAACTAAATAAACACAAGTCTGCTTCAGCCCTAAAAAAAAAAAGCTAAGGGCCCACCAAACAAACACAAAGGGTGCTATGCAGTGGTAGTGCTCTTGAAACATGTCCATGAAATTAGTTTCTAAAATATAAAACAGCACAGGGTTTCATTGCCTTCAGTGAATGGTGATATAAAGGGGCCTGATTGAGAAGAAAACATCTGTATAAGTAATGTTCTGATCAGATCAGTAACACCCAAAATACTTACATTACCCATTTAAAGGAGAAGGAACGGCTAAAATTAAGTAAGCTTTATCAGAAAAGTCAATATAAATACACCAGTAATCCCTCAAAGTAATGCTGCTCTGAGTCCTCTATCAAAAGAAACCTAGCATTTCTTTCCTTCTATTGTGTATATTGTACATGGGCTTCTGTATCAGACTTCCTGTTTTCAGCAGAAACTTCCAGGGCTAGGGCTTGAGCATGCTCAGTTTGCTCCTCTCTTCCTCCCCCCCTCCTCCCTTCCCTGTTGTAATCAAAGCCCAGAGCTATGAGTGAGCAGGGAGAGACTCAGGCAGGAAGTGATGTCACACAAAGCTAATAAACAAACAGAGAGCTTCTATGGCTGTTTACTTAGGTATGGTAAAGCATTCTGCAGAATAAATATAGTGTATATTTAGAGTTATAGATTGCACTATTGTGGCTAATCTATTAGCAATCATAGCAATCATAGCAGTATTAAAGGGCAACTATTGTGGCTAATCTATAAGCAATCATAGCAATCATAGCAGTATTAAAGGGCAACTATTGCGAAAATGAAAATTTAATATATGCTTCATCACACTGAAATAAGAAACTTTCTAAATACAATCAATTAAATATTCTGCATAATTGCTGAAATAATCAAGTTTATCTTCACTATCCCTCTCTCAGCATCTGTTTCTCTTCATTCTTTCTTGTTGCAGCAGTTGGGTGTCAGATATTCATTGACAGTTAGATCCAATATATCTTATAGGAGGGGCTACTTTTGCCTAGAAGATGTGTTATAGCTCAAGCTATTAAAATCACCAGAAATCCTGCAGAATTTGTGCAAAAGGCAGTTATTTTGTTTGTACTGGAATCAGTTATTTGAGTGATCTGCTAGGAAAGGAAGCCCCCCTATAAGATATATTGGATTTGACGTCTAACTATCTGACACCCAACTCTTGCATGAAGGCAAAATGAAGAGAAACAGATGCTGAGATAGGAATAGTGATCATAAACGTGATTATTTCAGAAATGATGAAGAATACAATATTGTATTGAGAAAGTTTCTTATTTCAGTATGATGCAGCTTGTATTAAAATTAAATATGTTTTAAGTATCACATGGAAAGAGGCAGCAACAGAATCCAATGCTTTACTCATTGTGCAACTTCTCCCCAGCACAGAGTTTCTTGACACAAGGACAATGCCATTGGTGCCTATACATTTATTGACCTACCAGTGATTCCGGGTAATAATATAAATAAGGTTTCTTGGGCCAAATGTCACTTTTAACGTCACATAATTGGGAGGATACCACAAGTAAAAGTGGCAGAGTTATACTGTTATGAAGGGAGAACATAAGATAGATGTCTGTACCTGCTTGTTTTGCTTTCCGCATCAGTTTCTTGGCCATTTTCACAGCAGATTCAGCTTTGCCATTGCTCTGAGGGTATCCTGGAGAGGAGGTATTGTGCTCAAATTCCCACTCTTTACTAAATTGTCTGAATTCCTGTGATATGAACTGAGCTGCATTATCAGAAAATTGTACATCTGGAATGCCATGCCTTGAAAAGTGGCCTTTTAGCTTTTTGATAACTGTTTTTGATCTGGTGTCTTGTAGTTAGTCTACTTCCCAGAAATTGGAATAGTAATCAACTGTTATCAAGAACTCTTTGTCATTCCAAGTGAACAGATCAGTACCAACCTTTGACCATGGTCTGTCAGGGATTTCATGGGGTTGCAGTGTTTCCTTTGCCTGCTTGTCTCCACAAGATGCACATATTTCACAATGAGTTATGAACTTTTTAATTTGATCATTCATTCCAGGCCAGTATACACATTCCCGTGCCCTGCATACAGGTCCGGACTGAGAATTAAAATAGGCCCTGGCATTTCAGGTACACAGAAGCCCAATCAGCCCACATAGAGCCCCAAACAGCTCCCACCAGCCCACTAAATACTGACTTTCTATGGCACCTTATAGCAGCCCTCTGGCATTTGCCAGAACCCACAGATTGACAGTCCGGGCCTGCCTGCATAGACATCCTTCTATGCCTACATGTGAGGTGTGTAATCTTTCCACGATGTCTCTTCTTATACTCTCTGGTATGACCACTCTTTCTCCCTTGAATATTATCCCCTGATGTGTTGACAGTTCATCTCTGATGTGAAAAAAAGGAGAAATTTCAACAGGGGTATATTGTTTATACTTTGTCCAACCCTGTAAAATTGTAGTCTTTAGAATTTGCATTGTTGGAGCATCTGCAATAAGTAAATCTTTGCCTGGACAGTAGCAGATGTCACAGTCATACTTTTGCAATCTGAGAAGCATGCGCTGCAGTCTCTTTGGAGCATTTATTAAAGGCTTTCTTGTAATGGTCTCTAATGGCTTATGATCTGAATGCACTGTTACATGTCTTCCATAAGTGTACTGATGGAACTTTTCCATACCAAATACAACAGCTAAAAGTTCTTTTTCAATCTGAGCATAACCCCGTTCTGTAGTTGTTAGCGCTCTACTTGCAAATGCTACAGGTTCTTTTTCCTGCATCACTGTGGCTCCCATGCCATTTTCTGAGGCATCACATTGTATTATCACTGCTTGAAAAGGGTTATAGTATTTGAGCGTGGCAGCATCTGCAATAGCCTGTTTCACTGCATCAAAAGCTGTTTGCTGTGTTTCTGTCCACTCCCAGAGTGAATCTTTGTGTGTTAACTGTCTCAGTGGTTCACACATCTCTGACAAATGGCCACAGAATTTGGAGAGGTAATTAACCATACCTAGGAACCGTTGAACTCCCCTTACGTCTGTTGGGGCATGCATGTCCTGAATTGCCCTGACTTTTTCTGGATCTACTTTTAGGCCACCTGATGAGATGCCCTATATATGGTACTTCAGTCATTTTTAAGCTTGAATTTTTCCAGATTGAGTTTAATGCCTTTTTGTCTACATCTTTCCAATAACTGAATTATTTTCAGATCGTGATCCCGGGTAGCAGATTCTAGGCTGTCAACTTCACCAACAATTAGTATGTCATCAGCTATTGTCTTAATACCTGAAAGTCCCTCTAGAGCTTGATTTAGCCTTTGCTGAAATACTTCTGGAGCTGGACTTATTCCCATGGGCATTCTGAGCCATCTATATCTCCCAAACGGGGTGGCAAAAGTTGTCAAGTAGCTTGGTTTCTCATCTAGTTCCACATGCCAAAATCCATTTTTAACATCACATACTGAAAATATCCTGGCTTTTGATAAATCTGGAAAAATATCTTCTATTGTAGGCATTGGGTAATGATTCCTTTTCAGGGCTTTGTTAAGTGGTTTAGGATCTATACATATCCTATACATATCCTTAGTTTACCTGACGGTTTCTTTACTATGACCAAGCTACTCAGTGCTCTTTTGAACTGGTTCTATAATGTGTCTGTTGTGTAAATCCTGAAGTTCTTCTTTTAGTGGTTGCATCATAGCTACAGGCACTCTCCTTGTGGGTAGCTTGGATGGTTCTATGGCAGAATTAACCTCCAGTTTATACTTGCCTTCCAAGCACCCATCCCCTTTAAACAGGTATGCATAGTGTGCTTGTATTATCTGTAAATCCAAATCACAGTCTAACTTTTCTGGAGACATTTGGAGACTTGTAGAGCCCTATAGAGCCATTATGTTGTGAAACTGCACTTTTATTAAGTCCATTGCCTGAACAGCTTTTACACTCAGTAGTGGAATATGATGGCCGTTTTGTACAACTGTGAACTCCAGTCTGTAACTCTTTTTATTACATGGGTTACGAATTTTAAGTCTGCATTTACCCATAGGTTTCAGAATACTTTTGTTATACATCATAAGTACTTGGTCAGTGTATTCTAGTTTAACATCGTTGTTAAGCAAATGGAAGCGAATAACATTGCAGCTTGCCCCACAGTCCAGCTGAAACTTAATGGGCTTACTATCTAGAAGAAATGTAGCAAAAAGTTGATTTGAATCTTTAAGCATTGGTGGATTAACCACATTTACACTTTCTGCTGCTGACTGTAGTTGCAGCCACAGTATGTCCTCTGCACTGTCTGTGTCTGAGTCCTGTGTCACTGTGTTTACATATCTGTGCTGTGACTTTCTGCTCTGCCTACACTGGGCTGAGAAATGATTTCTTTTTCCACAGACCCTACATGTCTGACCATAAGCAGGACATTTCTCATGTCTTTTACCACAGTATTTACACAGTATTAAAGTTTCCTGGATTTTATATTTTATTTTTCCTTTACCAGTTACTGCATGTACCATACTCTCAGATGGGCCCTCAATCATTTTCAGATTGTCTTTTGTTATTTCAGATGCTCTGCAGATCTGGAGACATTTTTCCAGGCCCAAATCCTCTTCCCTAAGCAGTCTCTCTCTCAGATGAGAGTCTCTGATTCCACACACTATTCTGTCTCTTATGAGAGAGTCTCTTATATCATCATCATCATCATTTATTTATATAGCACTGTCAAGATACGCAGTGCTTTATTATCCCCAAATTCACATGTGGATGCTAGTAGTTTCAGTTCTGTGGCATATATGTCAATATTTTCCCCAGGCTCCTGGTTCCTTGAAAAGAATGTGTATCTTTCCACAGTTTCATTCTTTTTTGGATCACAGTATTTATCAAATGCCTGGATTATATCTTTCAGAGAGAGACTGTCATCTCTGCCACTTGTTATGCATAAGGTCTGTGAGATTTCTCTGCCCTTTTCCCCAATCAAATAATGAAAGAGCTTTTTTTTGCGGTTCTCATCACTGGGTGCTACAGTGAGATCCACATACAGGCCAAACCCCTCTTTCCAGTGTTTCCAAGCTTGTGACAGGTTGGAAGCATTTACATTTAGTCTCTCAGGGGGTTTCAGTTCACTCTCCATCTTGTAGGAATATTAGCAGTGATTGTTACTCACAGTTATAGCTGTACCTCCAGTCACAGCTACTTTTACTTTCACTCCCAGTGATTTCAGTCAGCTTTTCACTCCAAGGTTTAGTTCCCTGCTGCCACCATGTTATGAAGGGAGACTTACATCAAGGAGGTATACACTCAGGATCACGTAGCACAGACTTTATTAACTGACCCCAAGAGAAACCATTAGCTGCTGACCACACGGTCTGTAACTACTAACAAGTATATCCTGCTAGTTCTTACATAAGTTAAAACAGTGACCTCTAGTGGCCAGTTGTAACATATCATATTGCTACATATACGACAGCCACAGAGGATATGGTCGGACGGACAGCACTCATAAGGTACCAGGCTAAACAAAAACATTGGGATATATTAGTGATATACCTACATTATGTTTGTGGCAGAAATTAACAGCTTGTAATGTTTGCCAGGTGATGCTCTTCACTAAATGTTCAGGGACCCTGTAGGAATAAAAAAAGAGAATAATAAAGGGGTGGTTCACCTTTAAGGTAATGTTTAGTATGTTATTGTAAGGATCGTACCTGGTGGTCTAGTGGGGGGGGCGGAAGGGACGCCCGCCATGTCGTTAGGCTGCTCCACTGTAGGCCGCAGGCGCCATATCTCTAGGGCGCATGCCGCGCCTCTGTGTAATTTAAAGGCACAGTCATGCTGGCATGATTACGCCAGCGCGCATTGGCGCAAATTTCAACCACTATATATAGCACATTAGGACTGTGGGACTTTCCCCGTGATAGGTTTTGTTACCTCGTGGTGTTTTGAGCTTATTGCTGTTTTGAATCCTGATCTGTATCCTGTTTTGACCCCTGCCTGGCTATAGACTATTCTGAACTCTTGTATACTGACCCTTGCCTGAATACCGACTACCTCTTCTGCTAAATCCCTTCTGATTGATCACCCGGTTTGACCTTTGCCTGTCTGACTACGTTTGTAATCTGCCTGCCCGACCCAGCCTGTTCTGACTACGATTCTGTCTCAAGTCTTGTACTGCGACCTTCTGCCCAGAGACTTTGCTATCCGGTTGTGCCCCTCTGCTTGCCCAGAACCCCTTGCCTTGTGCCTCTAGTTATAAGACCTGGCAGAATCTGAGTAGCTGAGGGCTCCTCCTGAGGCCAAAGGCAGCTGCTGCAGGCAGAAGCACAAGCCGAGACCAGGATGCTGGGCATCGGTTCTGGGTTTTGGGTGCCAACGGTGACAGTTATAGAATGGCCAATTCTAAACCAATTTTCAATTGGTATTCATTATTTATTTTTTTAATAGTTATTTTGCAGCTTTTAAATGGGCGTCGCTGACCCCTTCTAAAAAGCAAATGCTGCGTATGGCTACAAATGTATTGTTATTGCTAATTTATATCACTCCTCTTTCTATTCAGGTACTTTCCTATTCATGTTCCAGTCTCTTATTCAAATCAATGCATGGTTGCTTCGGTAATTTGGACCCTAGCAACCAGATTGCTGAAACTGCAAACTGAAGAGCTGCTGAATAAAAAGCTAAATAACCCAAAAAAAACACAAATAACCGAAAATGAAAAGCAGTTGCAAATTGTCTCAGAATATCACTCTCTACATCATACTAAAAGTGTAATTATATATATGTGTGCACTTGCACACAGTATATACAGTTAAACTTGTCAGCCATCAGGAAAGAAAAGGCCAACAATTATTTTACAAAAAAAATTGGCCCGACACTTCAATCTACCATCATTAAAGGAAAACTATATTCCCGAACATTGTAGGTCTCTGTAAACATATATTGCATAAAACAACTCATATTAAAGCTCCTGTTTTATGTAAATAAACTATGTTCATACTTTTTTAGTAGTATGTAACCTTGGGTAATCCTAAATAGAAAATTGGACTAGGATCCGACGATTCACCGTGCACACAAACAAAGCAAACAAACCATACATGTTAGGTCACATGAGCCAATTAACAAGCAAAGTTCTGTTTTTTGCTTCTACACTTATTCCTGTTACAGTTAGAGCTGCAGTATTTCTGGTCAGGTGATCTCTGAGGCAGCACAGAGAAAATCATTAAATGAGGGCTCAAGGGAAAAGGGCAATATTTATTCAAGGGTGCTGCGGCATTGAGGCAAGTTTAAAAACTCCCCCCCATGGGTTATTGGGAGGAGACAAAAAACGCACTAATATGGGGGCAATGAACTGACCTAGAATGGCATAGGGGAAACGAACACTTTCACTGGAAAAAAAATTGAAACTACATATTCAATGCAGTCAGGGGATAAAAGACTTTAATACAAAAACAAATTTCTGTTCAAACAAAACCACTCAAATAAAACCTATTTGTATAATTCAAACAAAGCAAACAAAAAGCACACACATTATTAAAAGAAACGCCTTTTAGCATTAATCTTATGTTGCAATTGCTGGGCCTGTTTAATCTTCAGAGTTGTTGTTGTTGTGAATATTGCAGTGAATTATCTCTAGCCTCGAATACATGAGTTTGTTTTGGCTACCGTTCCATGTTTCATTTCCTTCTTACGTTTACTGAAGCTTGCTACAAGCATTTAGCTGGCACTAAGCTGGCTACAGATCAAAACGATGTATGCATATTAAACGGCAAATTGTCTTCTCAGATTAAAGTAGCATTACAAACATAAATGTGTCTGAATCAAATAATCCCATAAAATAAGTCCTGCAGCGGGTCAGGTAACTGCGGGTTGCCCGCAAAAACCTGCAGTAGCATGTGGGTTGCGGGTAGAAGTTCTGGGTGCGGGTATAGATGCCGGTCGGCTGTTCTGCGGGTTAGCGGGCCGCGGGTCTTTTTAATAGCGATTTTTACTCCTTTTTTATGATCACGCCTACTTCCGATGATGTCACTTCCGGTTTTCAATGACAGCACTTCCTGATTCTTGATGGTCAGCGGGTCGGGTAAGGTACTTGAGGGTCGGGTAGCGGGTCCAAGCGGATTGCAGGTTGCGGGTCGGGTACGGGTCCCGAAAAATGGACCCGCGCAGGACTCTACCATAAGAATTGTTTTGCTGGGGATAAACTGCTATTTGTATATATATATATATATCTATATATATATATATATATATATAATATATCAAACAAGGGAAAGTTGTGCTCACCACTATTAATACACAAAATACACATAGACAAATACAAGAGTCCTCTGCACTCAACCCATTATAAATATATTTATATATTTTTGTGCATACTGCTGCTGTACTGTATTTTGTGGTCACAGCCTCATTGCACCCCCGCCTAATGGTTTTAAAAAATAGTGGTGAGTACAACTTTCCCTTGTTTGTTATAGTTATACAGGAGCAGTGACCAGCTCCTTGTTGTAGCTCCCACCCTTCCCAGCTATAATCAGGTGATCCCACTGGTGTCTAATAAAAGGGCAACCAAGTTTGGGAGTTTTACTTTGAAAGCAGCTAGTAAGTTGCAGGTAAAACTCAGTCCCTTTGTAAAATGTATAATGAAGCAATAGAATTCTTAATGAATCAGATAAAATTGAGCATAGGACTAGCCAGATATGGGATGACTTTGATGTAGTTGGCCAGCTTAAATATATTGCAATATATGGACAAAAAATCCCTGTTTTGTTTAAAGGGTAAGGCATTTGTCAGTAGCAATATGCACAAAATGGCTCTGTCTTAAATATATTGATAATGGGTTGAGTGCAGAGGACTCTTGTATTTGTCTATATATATATATATATATATATATATATATATATATATTATAAATAGGTCTGCCTCAATAACATTTTCATATGGCTACAGAAAGGGTCATAAATATTGTGGCAGCCAATTGCCGAATTGCTATTGGCCCACTATTAGTAATACCTTATTAGTTCAACTGTGTTATCACTTTATCCTTTATAAATATTACATTTCAAATAATAATGACAAAGTCACGGTTACCATTCTTCGCAAAAAGACGTGGTGGAACTTTAGCTCCCGACTTACCCACGTGGGAACTTGTCCAGTTCATGGAGGACGGTGTGGTCACAATACTCAAAAACTAGATGCAGCTTCCTCTTTCTCCTGAATACTTCAAGAAGGTTTACAAGATTGGGATGCTTCAATTGCTGCAAAAAATCAACACAAAAGTAAATCAGCAACTATATTTTACTCAAATATATGCATTTTTATAGACATACATCTGAAGGTTTGTACTTTTTTTTTTTTTAAAAGAGGGGTGCCTTTCACATTATCGTTATTATATCCTAACTCTGCCCTGAAACTTACATACACAGTTTTCATCATTCCCTTTGGCACAGTTAATAAACTGGACTGCAAGAGCCACTGAAAGCTGAACATGCCCATAACTTACATACAAATAATTGCTAAAACATTTTTATTACCAAAGTAAGAAATAGCTTGGAAATTTAGCAGTACAGTTTCAGTAAATAACAGGATAGCCATGTTGCATTGAATTGCAATTTGGACTTGCGATTGCATGTGTGAGTCATGAAATTTGGAAAAGAAACAGTCGACATTTCTAAGTGACAGTTGCCTAACCCCAGGGTGCACCAGTAGTTTCAGGTGATTGCTAATGTAATGAAAGAGCTACGATTCATAGCATTGTGTTGTCCATCCGCTAAGACTAAAATCACCACATTAACAAAAATATTTTTGTTTCCCAGCTACCATTGTCCTTGGATATAAATTATGCCGTTTGCCTAAACTGACAATAAAAACTGCCAGAGCTAGTTCACACTGCAGGTTCAGTAGAGTTGAGGCAAATGGAGGCAAATGGCTGAGTTGCAACAGTTTACACTCAGGGACAGATTTATTAAGGGTCAAATTGAAAATTCAAATTACATTTTTATGTTGGGGGGTTAAAACTCTCAAATACAAATTGTAAATTATCCAAACTCGATTTGAGTTTTAATTCGAATTTGAATTTAAGAACTTGAATTTGACTATTTGCCACCTAAAACCTGCCGAATTACTGTATAAGTCAATAGGAGAGGTCCAGGGATCAATTTGGTAATGTTTGTAGCCTTCCTGACATTTGAGGTTTTTTTCGGAGAAAAAAACCTCAAATCAAGTTTGTTAAATTTGAATCGAACTCGATTTGAGTTTCCACGTTGTTTAAATTTGTTCGAGTTTAAAAAACTTTGATGTTATTATTAAATTTTGACTAGTTTAATTTCTAATTAATGGGAGTTTTAGGGGACTTTAAAAAAAAACTCACATGAATTCGAAATTCAACCCTTGATAAATGTGCCTCTTAAAGGGATCCTGTCATGGGAAAAAAATTTTTCCAAAATGAATCAGTTAATAGTGCTGCTCCAGCAGAATTATGCACTGAAATCCATTTCTCAAAAAAGCAAACAGATTTTTTATATTCAATTTTGAAATCTGACATGGGGCTAGACATTTTGTCAATTTCCCAGCTGCCCCTGGTCATGTGACTTGTGCCTGCACTTTAGAAGAGAAATGCTTTCTGGCAGGCTGCTGTTTTTTCTTCTCAATGTAACTGAAGGTGTCTCAGTGGGACATGGGTTTTTACTATTGAGTGTTGTTCTTAGATCTACCAGGCAGCTGTTATCTTCTGTTAGGGAGCTGCTATCTGGTTACCTTCCCATTGTTCTTTTGTTTGGCTGCTGGGGGGGGGAAAGGGAGGGGTGATATCACTCCATCTTGCAGTAAAGAGTGATTGAAGTTTATCAGAGTACAATTAACATGACTTGGGGCAGCTGGGAAATTGACAATATGTCTAGCCCCATGTCAGATTTCAAAATTGAATATAAAAAAAAGTGTTAAGAGGGACTTGGATGATTTCTTGGACATCGCCTATTAGCTCACCTGGTACGCAAGGCGAGAGGCACAACTTTTATCCCTACGATTAGCTCAGGGGGGGGAACGAAACGTACTACAGCAGAGATCTTACAGGAGTTTCATTCGTACTATCGGACTCTTTATCAGGCGCCCACAGATGTATTGCAAGAGGGTGTGGAGTATCTTCGCTCAGCAAACATGCCTAAATTGTCACAAGCCCATAGAGATATACTTAATGCCCCTTTATCTGAACAGGAGATAAGTGATACAATTAAGTCACTTGCGGGGAACAAGGCTCCAGGCCTTGATGGGTTCTCAAGCGAGTACTATAAAATCCTCAGAGAATCATTCGCCCCCATTCTCCACTCTCTGTATCAACATATCCTGCAATCTGGTGAAGCTGGACACGGATTCGGTGATGCTAAAATTATATTGATCCTTAAGAAGGACAGGCAACCGGATCGAGTGGAATCATATCGGCCTATATCATTGCTTAAACATGACTACAAAATATTTACTAAATTGTTGGCTTGCCGATTGCAGAATATCCTACCTGACCTTATAATACCGGAACAACTTGGCTTCACGCGCAATAGGCAATCTGTAAAAGCAATACGCTCCGCTATTGCTGCCGTACTCACTGAGTCCCAGAAGCAAAACTCACAAACACTTCTGCTTAACCTGGATGCCGATAAGGCGTTTGATAGGGTGTTTCATTCACATTTGATTAGATTAGTTAAATTCAGGCATTTTGGACCCCTCTTTATTAAAGCCATTTCGTTGTTATACCACCCCTCTCAGGCTATTCTTTATGTTAATGGGTGTCTCTCCTCTCCGTTTGCTCTCGCAAGAGGTACCAGACAGGGCTGTCCGCTTTCCCCATTACTATTTAATCTCGCGCTGGATCCCTTCTTGCGGATACTGCTTACTTCCCCAGTACTCCAGGGGGTACGGATTGGTACACAGCAACTTAAACTGAATGCTTTTGCAGACGATATATTAATATTCATGACCAACCCATCAGTGGCGATTCCTCACCTTATCTCTAGTATCGAAACCTTTGGGAGGGTGGCGGGATTTCAGGTGAACCTGGCTAAAACAGTAGCTATGCCACTCAATCCCCTTCTGAAAAAAACCTGGCAAGGCCATTTTCGGTTTAAGTGGGCCACAGAGGCAATACAATTTCTGGGCGTTTTGATCCCCCCACAAATTCACACACTGTATTCCCTAAATATCTCCCCCCTGATTACCAAACTGACCCATGAACTTACTGCGTGGTCTAAATTACCAGTGAATTATCTAGGAAAATGTCACTTAATTAAGATGATATGGTTCCCTCGCTTGTTATATTATTTGCAAATGCTCCCACTATTTCTTACCCGTAAAGATCTGACTAGGTTGAACACAGCACTTAGTCACTTTATCTGGGGTGGTAAACATTCTCGGATCAGTAGAAATAAACTCCAGCAGCTCAAGTCCCAAGGTGGGATAAATCTCCCAGATATTCAGACATATAATTTGGCTTGCAATTTACGTTATGCGGCAGACTGGGTTAATAATAGAGAGTTCTGTGCACTGCCTTCTTTAGAACAGGCTTTCCTACCTAATATCTCTCTGGTCTCTCTTCTGCATTTAAGGGAGGGACAAATACCACAGTTAATTGTGTTAGGATAATCCACTGATATATACTACAATTAGAGCCTGGCGGGCAGCACGTCATAGATTGTATATTTCTCCCTATTTGTCCCCTTTCCTGCCTTTCCTAGGCAATCCACAATTTTTGAATAATTACAATGGACTCCCATTTCAGGTTTGGGCAGTACAGGGGCTCACGCAAATCAGACATTTTATGCGGACTCCATTGATTCCGTATTCGTTAGCAGACCTTAGAGACCGATATCCCTTGGTGGCCTGGGACTTTTTCTCTTACTTACAAGCTAGACACTATGCACAGGCAGTGAGCCGTGCCATTCCAATCCAGGAAGTCGACAATGCAATTGATAATATATTTCGGTCTGCTACGATATGACATAGTAACATAGTAACATAGTAACATAGTAAGTAAGGTTAAAAAAAGACACATGTCCATCGAGTTCAACCTTTTTTTTTTTTTTTTTTATTAACTACCTATCTGCCAGTTGATCCAGAGGAAGGCAAAAAACCCATCTGAAGCCTCTCCAATTTGCCTTAGAGGGGGAAAAATTCCTTCCTGACTCCAAAATGGCAATCGGACTAGTCCCTGGATCAACTTGGACTATGAGCCTGTACAACTGATTCAGGGAGAGAATTCCACATCTTCACAGCTCTCACTGTAAAAAACCCCTTCCGAATATTTAGGCGGAACCTCTTTTCTTCTAATGGGTGACCTCGTGTCAGCTGGAAAGACCTACTGGTAAATAAAGCATTAGAGAGATTATTATATGATCCCCTTATATATTTATACATAGTCATCATATCACCCCTTAAGCGCCTCTTCTCCAGCGTGAACATCCCCAATTTGGCCAGTCTTTCCTCATAGCTAAGATTTTCAATACCTTTTACCAGCTTAGTTGCCCTTCTCTGTACCCTCTCTAATACAATAGTGTCCTGTTTGAGTGATGGAGACCAAAACTGTACGGCATATTCTAGATGGGGCCTTACAAGTGCTCTATACAGTGGAAGAATGACCCCCTCCTCCCTTGACTCTATGCCCCTTTTAATACAGCTCAAGACCTTATTTGCCCTTGATGCTGCTGACTGGCATTGCTTGCTACAGCCAAGTTTATCATCTACAAGGACTCCAAGGTCCTTTTCCATAATGGATTTGCCTAGTGCAGTCCCATTAAGGGTATAAGTGGCTTGGATATTTTTACATCCCAGGTGCATGACTTTACATTTATCAACATTGAATCTCTCTCTGCTGTATAAAACTATAACAGCTCCATTGTCAGACAGGGACTTTGGGAGGGGTGTAGGGAAATGGTTACAACAAATCCCTGACCTTACGCGAGATAAACTATTTACCTTGCATGTCAAATCTCTGTCAGTGCTTAATTCAAGTCATTTCCATGTAATGTTTTTGAATATATTGCATAGAGGGTATTTTTCCCCTGAGTTGCGAAAACGAGTGGGTTGGTCTGAGTCAGATGCCTGTCCAAAGTGCCAGGCCCCGAAAGCGGACATTTATCATTGCCTCTGGTCCTGTCCTCGGATTACACAATTTTGGAATGAAGTTATTCGTTATTGTAAACTAACACTGCATATCAATATAAATCTCACTCCACTCTGGGCTATTTTTGGCGATACCACAAAAGTTTTAAAAATAGATAAGAAATTAGCGAACATTGTTTCGGCAGTTAGCAGAAAAGCCATATTACACTGTTGGATCTCCAACCTGCCCCCTTCGTTAGACATGATGCTTGTGAAACTTGATTTTGCTTACCGTATGGACTGGCTGGAGGCCACTCTCAATAAGGAGGGTAGGGTCAGGCCTGGACTGGGAGTCAAAATAGGCCCTGCCATTCCAAGTACGCAGAGGCCCAAACAGCCCCCTACCAGCCCAAACAGACCCCAACCAGCCCACTCTATGGTATCTTTCTATGGAACCATACAGCAGCCCCTCTGGCATTTGCCAGAACCCACAGATTGCCAGTCCGGGCCTGACAACCTTTTTTGCTACTTGGTCCAAATATGTGCACCCACTATCCCCTACCAGACAACTAGAAATCTCTTATGTGTTTCGGCTTACCACTTGGTATATGTCTGAGGAGCTAGCGGGGAGGGACCCTTTACGGTCATTGCAATTATAAGGGAACGCTTGGATTGGCCTGATAACCTTTTCCCTGACAGGCTGAGGTGAAATGATGGGGAGGGGGTTTGGGGAAGACTCGTACTGTACTTTATTCATTGTTAAGGGCACGGGAGCAAATTCTGTATGTTCTTGTTTGTTGGGGTGGTCGAAAAAATGTGTGCAGACCGCCCCCTACCTTGTTGTCCTGCCCTACTTCATTGGCATGGCATGTTTCATTGTGATGTTTTGTAATGTTTGTTTGGTGCAAATAAAGACATTTAAAAAAAAAAAAAAAAGTGTTTGCTCTTTTGAGAAATGGATTTCAGTGCAGAATTCTGCTGGAGCAACACTTTTAACTGATTTATTTTGAATTTTTTTTTTCCCATGACAGTATCCCTTTAATGATTTCTATAGAATTTCTAATCTAAAGCATGCCCTGTGTGTGTAATGCAGTCTTATCCAATCCACTCTAATGTTCTGCCTGCACCCAGATCGATTGCGTTGGCCCAGGCGCATGCCGCGGGTTTTGGTGCTGAAACATGAGGGGCAGATTTATCAAGGTGTGAATTTAGAACTCACCACAGAACAACTCAGTCACTTTCTGTTCATTCCTATGGGATTTTTCAAAGCATATTTATCAAATGATGAACTCAGTTGATAAATACAATTCTGGTTCATGAAAGAGGGTAGACCAAGGTGTCAGACTTTACTGATTGCTCTCACAATACAAAGATCAAATTGATGATACATGATCCGATTAAATAATAATGGTGTTCATGCACACACTTTAATAAAGTCAGAGACCATTCATTTGATCACATAGAAATCAATTAGTCATTCTTTAGCTTGGCTGTCATTTGAAATATTCCCCCAATGTCTACAATGTTCAGTCTTTGCCATAATTTGCCATAGCTGCATAGTACGGGTATGGGACCTGTTATCCAGAATGCTCGGGACCTGGGGTTTTCCGGATAATGGATCTTTCCGTAATTTGGGTCTTCATGCCTTAAGTCTACTAGAAATTCATTTAAGCATTAAATAAACCCAATATGCTGGTTTTGCTTCCAATAAGGATTCATTATACCTTAGTTGGGATCAAGTACAAGCTACAGTTTTATTATTACAGAGAAAAAGGAAATCATTTTTAAAAATTTGGATTATTTGAATAAAAAAGGAGTCTATGGGAGACAGCCATTTCGTAATTCGGACCTTTCTGGATATAGGGTTTCCGGATAAGGTATCCTAGTGGCCAACTTTTTTGTTGTAGCTATTTCCCTTTTGTAGTATGTAGCAAGTGTGTAGATGTATGTATATGTTCTAGGTCATAGAAACAAAGTCTATACACAGGCTAATGCTTAGCGCATCTAAATCACAAGACAAAAGCTTTAAGAGGTCTAGCTGCCCTAACTATTTGCTGTAAATAGTAAAAGGATTCACCACATCCTGCCAAATCAAGCAGTCTTAGTTTTTGTCCGTTGCAAACCAGCATTCAATAAATATTAGCCTTCAAGCAGAGCTGTATAGAGCAGGATTTATATTTGCAAAACACCAGCTTAACAACACAAACACTCCTACTAGATAGTCACTGGCATTCGCATGATTAATAAACAGAGTTTGTTACTATTTACAAAGACTAAATAAAGGAACAGTCCTCAAGCAGGTCTACGCTTGTTAAATCAATACAGATAAAAAGCATTCCTAAGTGACCACTATTTTTAGTTTAGGTTAGTCTTTACACTTAAAGGAAAACATGATCCTCAAGATACAGAATACCCCTTACTTATAAGAAACTTCTTAACTTATATTTAATATATAAGTCATTTAACTGTGAACCGCAATCAGCAAAAACACTTAGGTGTTGCCATGTTAGTAAATAAACACAATACTAAAGGCCATGTAAACGTTACACCTACGGCACAGGTTGTAAGAGCTCATGACTTACTCTTTGCAGCATTTTGTTATTAAATGCAAGCAAAAATGTTCCACATATTGAGTCTGTAGTTACAAAACTATTAAACAGGTACATGTATGAGACCTGTTAATCAGAATGCGTCAGAGTGCGTCTTTCCATAATTTGGATCTCCATAGTGTCTGGTCACACGGGCAGATTCTCTTCTTCACGGTGACTAATCTCCCCGATATGCCTTCCCCTGCCTTCCGCCGGCTAAACTGTACATCAACTGGGGGCAGGCACACGGAGCGTTTTGTTTTCCGAAGTCGGAAAACGAAGTGCTCCGTGTGCCTGCCCCCAGGCGATTTTCATTTTAGCCGGTGGAGGGCAGGGGGAAGGCAGTTCGGGGATATTGTTCGCCCGAAGAAGAGGAGATTTGTCGCTGGGGCGACTAATCTCCCCGAATCTGCTCGTGTGGCTTGACCCTAAGTCTACAAAGAAATCATTTAAATATTAAATAAAGCCAATAGGATTGTTTTGTTTGGATCAAGTACAAGGTGCTGCTTTATTGTTACAGAGAAAGAATAAATACTTGTATTAAGTTGTAATTAAAACTGTAACAAATTGTATTAAAATGTAATCTATGGGAGACAGCTATCCCATAGTTTGGAGCTTTATGGATAACTGGTTTTCAGACAACAGACCCCATACCTGTTTTAAATTTATTTCATATTATCTTTACAAAATGTTAGGCTTGCAAGCTGTATTAAAGGTCCCTATAGGTTGGATTATGTGTCTTTTCTCATAGGGTAGTTTTGTCCATCTCTCTAACTATATAAAGTGTCATAAAAAGGCTATTCGAAATATTTAAAACAATATGTCAAGTTTGTAGAATATCAGCTAAACAATGAATATTGTATATTGTATAATGGCCAGTCCACTGCACATTCATTAAAGGAGAACTATAAGTTCTGAATAAAAACTAAACCAGTAGATGGTTTATATCCTAATAGGTGATCTAATGGTGATGTTAAATTTCAAATTGCCATATACATATCAGTAAATATCGGTAATATCTTAATATGTGACATATTGAACAATCTTGTATTTGAAACTGCCATATACATATCAGTATATACCTGTAAATAGCAGAATCTTCTTACTATATGAAATATTAATCAATTTTCAGTTGGCTCCCATGTCCCCTAGGCTGTATGATACTTACACCAAGAATACTTTCTCTATGAGCCAGAGGAACTGCCATTTTTTCAGGCAAAGACTTTACTTGCATTGCATACTCTGCTATGCAGAAAATCAAATGCATTATTTGTTAACTAATGTACCTGACCTGTTGCAGGCAACAGATGCTTCTCTTCCTGGAACAATAATACAGGTATGGGACCTGTTATGCAGAATGCTCGGGACCTGGGGTTTTCCGGATAACGTATCTTTCCGTAATTTGGGTCTTCATGCCTTAAGTCTACTAGAAATTCATTTAAACATTAAATAAACCCAATAGGCTGGTTTTACTTGCAATAAGGATTAATTATATCTTATTTGGGATCAAGTACAAGCAACTGTTTTATTATTACAGAGAAAAAGGAAATAATTTTTAAAAATTTGGATTATTTGGATAAAATCGAGTCTATGGGAGATGGCCATTCCGTAATTCGGAGGTTTCCGGATAAGGGATCCTATACCTGTACTACCTAAACGCAACAAGAAATGTTAAGTAGTAAAATGTGCACATACTGCTGGCATGGATTAATCCTCTCAAAATGATTGCAGCAGTAAAAATGGGTATCCTTGCCTTGTGCCTTTAGCCTACTGAGAAATTTTCCACTAATTTAACGAAGAATAGTACCTTTAGCATGCGAATTTCACGCAAAGCAATCTTCTTGATCACAGGATCATCTTCTGACTCAAGGAACTTCTTAATTGCCACGATCTGCCCAGTCTCCCTGTTTCTGCATTTAAAGACCAGACCATATGAGCCTTCTCCTATTTTGCCTATCTTTTCATACTTTTCCATTGTGTCCAGCCCTTTTAAATCTTCCTCAGACGATTAACTGCTGACTGGACTTTAAAATAAATCTTCTTAGGTGGCAATTTGTCTCAGAAGATAATTTGCTCCATAGGAAGAACCTACCATGAAACAAAAGATTTAGTAAGTAGATGAGGGACATCTGGGGGTAAAATACTGTATAGCATAATGAAAACACATAACACAACTCTGTGTATTATTATAATAAAGAAAAAGGAAAGAATAATAGTGCATTCAGAACATTTTTTAAAAAAAGAGTACTATAAAAGGAAATTTCAGTATAGCAAAACAGGAGGAAGTAACCCTTCAGCTGAAGAATGGATGATGCACTGATCAGTTAGGAATGAAGGCAGGGATTTAGAAATTAAAGGACCAGAATGAATGCTATAATAAAGCTATTTATTTACAACAGGGTTATCCAACTACAGGTCTGTGGGACAGAAATGGTCCTGCAAGAGATATTTATGGGCCCCAGCATGCCCAAAGTCTCCAAAGACCCTCTTGTATGATATCATTGTTTTATAATTATCTAGTTCAAAACATGTTAAATAGTGTTTAATTGGCCCACAGCATGGAAAATCTTAGAACTGATTTACAAGATATGTTAACACCTAGAATACATAAGGGCTTGTTTACATCTACAAGTACCGTGAGAAAAATGTAATGTGAAACATAATCGCCATGTTTTTTCCCACAATGCAGTGTTCCTTCCCAGAATTCCAGCTTCATTGCGGATGCAAATGGGCATAACATCTAATTTTGAATTGTGCTGCAATTGTGTTTATCAGAGCACAAGTCACATGACTGGGGGCAGCTGAGAAACTGACAATATGTCTAGCCCCATGTCAGATTCAAAATTAAAATAAAAAATCTGTTTGCCCTTTTGAGAAATGGATTTCAGTGCAGAATTCTGCTGGAGCAGCTTTACTAATGTGCTTTGAAAAAAAAAAATTTTTCCCATGACAGTATCCCTTTAATCTATAATTTTAAACCTTAAAACAAACCTAAAATGCTGAAATTGCAAGTCATTTCCTCTAGGAGGCAGTATTACCAAACTCTAGACGTTGCATGCCTTGTGTCCAGCAGTGCAGAATATTCTTAAGCCTTTAATTATTTTAATTTGTGTCTTAGAAACAATGATTCAATTATGTGTGTAAACACTCAAAGGTACAATACCAACAGCAGAAATCAACAGCAAAAATCTGGTACTAAGCTTGTCACTGGTTACAAACCTGATTAAATGCACATTACTGTATGCAAACATTATGGGGCAAAAATATCACTTGACATTCAGCAATCACATCAGAGAG
This sequence comes from Xenopus petersii, assembly GCA_038501925.1. Classification (NCBI taxonomy): domain Eukaryota; kingdom Metazoa; phylum Chordata; class Amphibia; order Anura; family Pipidae; genus Xenopus; species Xenopus petersii. The sequence continues at coordinate 92,568,999 of CM076687.1, read as the reverse complement.
ACAAAGTTACTATATACAAAGTTACCCAAGCTTTGAATAAACGGTCTATGACAACTGGAAGCACCCATATCTAATATTTAATATTTTCCATATGTTTAAACAAAATTCTTTACATTACAACTGCACTATTAATACAGAGAGGATAAAAACAAAGCACAACCAACTACTGTAATTAGGTCTCACCCTGAGGAGCATCATAGGCTTGGCAGGAAACATTTCAAGGGAAAGTAATGGCACTGTGACTATAATGATAGTCACTATAATAATGTGACCCAGCTGCATTACATAATGGTCATTCAAGTAACGACTGTAACCGACGGCGCATGCGCAGTAGAGCTGAACCGGTACCTGTTCCTACTGCGCATGTGCCAGAAGACGCCGGTCAGAGCAGGAAGAAGACGCGCGTGGGAGAAGATGGCGACTGTGAACTCCGTGGACAGGACCTGCGCAGAGGGGTGAGTAACAAGTTAGGGGCATTTGCCCAGGAGGACAGGTAGGCCGGGGGGGCAACACAGGGGAGGGGGGAGGGGTTTTGCGCCCTGGGGGTTTCCTTCTCCTTTAAGATGCTGCCTCGCTTAGGGTGGTGGCAGATGGGGAGATTAGTCACCCAGCGACATATCTCTTTTCTACTGCAGCAACTGATCTCCCCAAAATGGTTTCCCGCCAGCAAGAGTGTGAATCACCGTGGGATGGCATACGTAGCGAATTATTAGTAGTTGCCTCACAGGAAACTTTGGAATCAGAACCGATTCGTATGTCATCCTGTTTCGCATTCTTGCCGGCGGGAATGCATTTGGTCAGTCGCCCGCAGTAGAGAAGATTCGTCGCTGGGTGACTAATCTCCCCTTCTGTCACCACCCTTACTCTCCAACACTTATCTCTGATATGCAGGAGCAGGTCCCAGGGATGGGCATATCACTAGTGCAAATGCGCTCTGCACTATAAGAGCCACATTTACAGTTTATCAAAAGAAAATTTGGTTCTTCAAGGAGAATTTAAAGTAATTTAAGAAAGGTCTATATAAATACACCAGTAAACCCTCAACGTAATGCTGCTCTGAGTCCTACATCAAAATAAATATTGCACTTCTGTCCTTCTATTGTGAATACATAAACTTCTGTATTAGACTTCCTGTTTTCATCTTAAACCTCCAAGGCTTGGGCTTGAGCATGCTCAGTTTGCTCCTCTCTCTCCCTTCCTTTTCCCTCCTCTCCTCCCTGCTGTAATCTGTGCCCAGAGCTATGAGTGAGCAGGGAGAGACTCAGGCAGGAAGTGATGTCACACCAGCTATTATGGCAGCTGCTATCCTAAACAAACAAAGAGAGTTTCTACAGCTATTTATTCGGGTATGGTAAAGCATTCTACAGAATAAATATAGAAAACTAGCTTGCACTATTATGGTAAATCTATTGGCAATAAACTGCCTTGGTAGCTTTCCTTCTCCTTTAATGTTACCAGGTGTGGCTTTTTGCCGCCCCTGGTAACTTGTGGGCTGCTGACAACTGAGCTGAATTGTCAGTGTCATAGCTTGCGTGTAATTAGAGCCTGGGCATCTTAACTTGAAATATTATAACAAATATTCTACCTACCCTTCAAGGATACGAATGATATATGTCACTGGTGCAAGAAATATATGAGCCCGATTCTCTAAAATGAATAATCACATTGGATATAATGTTCAAAATGGATGGAACTTATTTAATAACTGTGAAGTAGCATGACTAATTATTTGTAACCATGTTTATCTCTCTCTTTTCTGCAAAGTAAATGGCAAGTTACTGGACAAATATCACAATGCAGTATAATATGAGCAGTTAAATACTATCGTAAAACATTTCAAAGCAGATATACCTCTTCCTAATTAAATTCAAGGACGCCCATGTTTTGCTCAGCTTGAATCCTACATCAACAAATTTGCAATAAGACCTACAAAGGGATAAGAACAATTAATACATAAGCATTTTATGCAAAGAAAACCCAAAAGCAACCCTATACGCAGGCTGGAACTCAAAGGATCACTAATAATAGAAGTATTTTTAAAGAGAAAATAAACAAAAGCCAAATCTTGCTTACAAAAACAGGGTATATTTGCCTTTTAAATAAGAATTTTTATTTTTACCACAGAGTCCGGCTGTGATTTATTAAATTAATAATGGATGTTTCCATATTATACACTCAGAACAAGCCATCGCACTTGGATGTACATGTGCAGAACCGTTATGCAAAGAATAGAGTTTCTAATTACAAGACGTCTACAGCCAAGGAAGCAACCAATAGTTGGTTTAAATTTTACAAACCATGATGAACTATGTATTGTTAAAAATGTAACAGCAATTACTTGGACTATTTAAAGCTTAGCAATGGAGCTTATTGCTCAGTCTGAACTACATGGCTGCTTTCACTGCTGTAACTCTGGGAGATCATAGAGTAATAGGATTTTCCCTAGGTTCCTGGCTCATTTTCAAAGTGTGAAGTTGAGGTGTAACTTAATGCTTCAGAACAAAGAAAGGCTGCAGGACTGATGCAAATTGCAGACCATCAGGCTCCAGAAATGACATGAGATGCTCCAACTTTGGTGAGTTGATACTGTCTGCCTTTGTACAACGAGGTTTTCATTTCCTCTCTCACTTTCTGTTTTTGCTTTCTTAATTTTTCTGCACAGTAAAACTGAATCGTGTTTCCTCATGTGTGTATTCCATTTGCTTTCATAGCTCCACTGCATGTTAGATTGGTAACTGCATCACCACAGAAATAAATATAGATTATGGTGGCTAATGCTAGATATAATGGAGGCCCAACCATCCACTTAAAAAGAAATCTAATTAAAGGCATCTGAATTTACATTATTTTTAGTAATTGCATGCATAGGATAATTCACACCTACAGGCGTTCACCAAAAGAAGAAGGATCTATTTGGTCGTTGCTTTGGGTGCCTGTTGGGACCTTTGTCAGAAGAATCTCATTACACATTAGTGTGCTTAAAAGCAATAATTGGGCCAAAATTTGTCACAAGGTAAATACTCAGACTCTTCCCTGGCGCTCGGATCATATTCAATTTTCCTTAACTCTATTTTGACATAAAAGAAAACCTGGAGCTGAGATTGGATACAATTGTTGAAAGATTTGGTTGAAAAGCATACAGCCATTTAAACTTAAAGGACCAGTAACATACATTTTTTTTAAAAAAATCGTTAGTATAGAATGAAAAAAAAAACACAAAGACAAATTAAACTTTTAAATCGCTAAGCCTTTATTAAGAAATAGCTTACCTAAATCCGCTTGCACTCCTCTTCAGAAAAGGCGACACAGTGACGATCCATCATGCGGCGCTCCTCCCTGGCTATCTCCTATAAGGAAGGCAGGAGAAACCGAGCGCCACACAATGGATCGCTGGATTGATTTTTTGTTCGTCAAAAAAATTTATGTTACTGGTCCTTTAACATTTAAAATTACCAACCTTCCCTTGGTGTTAAGGTATTAATCTGAGAAACTAGCCCCAGTTCACGGATGCATTAAAGAGAAATGACTGATATTGGTGAACTAGGAAGTGGGTTTCACGAGTGACCCGATTAAGATAAAGTAGAAAACAGAAAGGTGCTGTAAAAATTGGTGAAAAAATACTATACAATAATATAGCCATCTTCGGAAATCTTCGGAATGAGACCCGAGTGGCGGTGCATGCGCAGTTGGAGCAATTTTCACGAAAATTGCCGAAGCGCTGGCCTCATTCTGAAGATTACTGAATCGGCTGAAGATAGCGCCCATGAACTCTGATGCCTGAATCTGTACCGAGGGGTAAGTAAAAAATTAGGTGCATTTGCCCGGGGTAACACTCAGGCTGGGAGGAGGGGGGGGTCTAAGTATGGTAGGGGGTAGGGTTTTTTTAGTGTGAGGATTGAATTCTCCTTTAAGATATTAAAGACAAGAGGAAGGGCAGTTTGCACCACTAAAGCACAAAGTTTTCTCACTAAACACTTACTCTACCCATAGAACACTGCCAGTGGATTATTTACAGTCTTCCAACTAGTTAATATTGTTAACAAACAGTTAATTACTTGAATGGCTTGAATGAAATGGCTTTAACCTCTGATCAATGCACACTTTTGATTCAGCCAGGTTGCAGGGAAGATTTCCAGACAATGAATAACCTACAATAGCCTGCCAAGAAGCAATTTCACAGTCACCTAGTGCTCCCAGTCTCTCAAAAGCACCTGTTAACGACTCAATTCACAGAACCAATGTTACACCACCCAAATGCAATGGCAGAGAAAGCAATGATTAGCGTTAGGGAAAAAGTGCAGTGTTTTATCTGACAAAATCTCACATTGCTGCTTTGTGTCGATCCATTAAATAAGATCAGTCAGCTGAATCTATCACTGTACTACAATCTTTACAAACGGCATCGGCAAGACACAGGAATTGGCAACCTGAAGCGTCAGGCTCAAGCCTAAATATATAAATATCCCCAGCTAGTACAAAAGCAGCAACTTTCAACTACCATAAAGTTTTGCAATGCTACCTATTTATTGCTCTGGTTTATTTAAATAAACACAACAATTAGCAACACTGTTGTTGCATTTATATTATAGGGATGCATCGAATCCACTTTTTTGGATTCGGCCGAACCCCCAAATCCTTCGTGAAAGATTCAGCCGAATACCGAACCGAATCCGAACCCTAATTTGCATATGCAAATTAGGGGCAGGAAGGGGAAAACATTTTTTACTTCCTTGTTCTCTGACAAAAAATTAAGCAATTTCCCATATGCAAATTAGGATTCGGATTTGGTTCGGCCGGGTAGAAAGATTCGGCCGAATCCGAATCCTGCTGAAAAAGACCGAATCCTGGCCGAATCCCGAACTGAATCCTGGATTCGGTGCATCCCTAATTTATAATGCTCTAATATTACAACATTGTTGTCACAATTGGGGTTAAAAGGTGCACACTTGTGAAACTCCAAATATAAAAATTTGCCAAATGAATGTAAATGTCTGTTTTAAACAATTTTCCAATATACATTCATTAAAAAATGTTTGGTCATTTTTAAAATAATTAGTAAATGTAAATTGGAAATGAAATATTTGTCTGTCACTTTCTGACTCTTACAACAATGTACCCGCCTCTAGCCAACAGTCCTTTTCTCACAATGCCTTGTATGCTTCTTTTCAGGTCTGTTACCACTGGCTTTTGCATTCATTTAATATTTTTTTTTTTTCTCCAAAATTCAAATTCAAAATTAGGGATGCACCGAATCCAGGATTCGGCCTTTTTCAGCAGGATTCGGCCGAATCCTTCTGCCCGGCCGAACTGAATCCTAATTTGCATATGCAAATTAGGGGCGGGGAGGTCAATCGCGTGACTTTTTGTCACAAAACAAGGAAGTAAAAAATGTTTTCCCCTTCCAACCCCTAATTTGCATATGCAAATTAGGGTTCGGATTCGGTTCGGTATTCGTCCGAATCTTTCACGAAGGATTCGGGGGTTCGGTCGAATCCAAAATAGTGGATTCGGTGCATCCCTATTCAAAATTGAATATTCCTCGCCCTGATGTTTCAGTCTGGCGGCTCAGTAATCCAAGTGCAGATTCTGAACTATTACAATTTGCTACATTAGTTGATACATTTCTCAGCAGCATCTGTGGGAATATCTGCAACTATTGGATCAATTCTAACAGCTGCTGATTCTGCTCAGCAGGACCAAAGATTAGACATGTATCAACCTACTGTATGTATCAGTTTAGAAGAATTTACAGTCGGTGATGGGGGGTGGACTAAAAGAAAGACATAAGAAGGAAAAAAAATGTGATTTTATAAAGTGTTTATTTCTGGTGAGCTATCTGAAAACTGAAAAAAGTGTCAGAAGGTGAACAACTTGTTTAAAGGGTCAATACCACCAGTGCAGAGAATAGCAAGGGACAGACTCATACGCTTTCAACATCAATACAAAAAAACATCGCAAAATTTTAAAAATTGAAGAGATGTTAAAGAGGTTGTTCACCTTTATGTTAACTGTTAGTATGATGTAGAGAATGATATAATTAGACAGTTTGCAATTGGTTTACTTTTTTTTATTATTTGTAGTTTTTTAGCTATTTATCTTTTTATTCAGCAGCTCTCCAGATTGCAATTTCAGGAGTCTGGTTGATAGGGTCCAAATTCCCTTAGTAATCATGCGCTGATTTGAACAAGAGACTGAAATATGATTAGGAGATGCCTGAATAGAAAGAAGAGGAATACAAATTGGAAATAACAATTGATGTGAAGCTTTTTGGATGGGGTCAGTGACCCCCAGTTGAAAGCTGGAAAGATTCAGAATAAAAAGGCAACTGATAAAACTACGAAAAATAAATAATGAAAACCTATTGAAAAAGTGCTTAGAATTTTTCTATAACATACTAAGGGGCAGATTTATCAAAGGTCAAGGTGAAGTTTCGAATTGAAAAAGGTCAAATTTTTTGTGAAATTCGAAGGTCGAATTTTTTTGATGTACTGTCTCTTTAAAACTTCGACTTCGACCATTCGCCACCTAAAAGCTAAGTGCTGTTTTAGCCTATGGGGGACCTCCTAGAACCTGTATGGAGGCAATTGGGGGTGTTTGGGAGATCGAAGGTCGAAGTTAAAAAAACTTTGAATTGAAGTACGAATTCGGCCCACTTTGACCCCAAAAAACTTCGACCTCCATTCGGTTGGTCTTTTTGAATTCAAAGTTCGAAGTTTTTTTAACTTCGAACTTCGACCTTTGATAAAGTTAACTTGAAGTTAACTTGAAGGTGAACTACCCCTTTAACAATTATATTTTGTTATACAGGCAAAATTAACTTTGCATTACCTTTATGTCACCTTTAAATCAGGTTATCTTTCTATTAAAATGCTGAACCCGCTGTCCAAGATTTTCCATGAAGTGGATTAAGTGATATACTACATGTTTTGATGCCATAAAAAAAGTGCTTCATGCAATTTAATAGCGTCCTCATACTGAAATAAGAAACGTTCTCAATAAAATCAATTAAAAATTCTGTGCCATTTCTGAAATAATCAAGTTTATCTTTTCTATTCCTCTCTCACCATCTGTTTCTCTTCATTCTGTCTTCATTCAGGAGTTGGGTGTCAGACGAATGATCCAATATATCTTATAGGGGGCTCATTTTGCCTAGAAGATGTATTAGAGCTCACTCTATTAAAATCACATCATGTCTCTCTACATGCAGGATTTGTGCAAAAGGCAGTTATTTTGTTAGATTTTGTTTGTACTGGAATACATGCTGCATGAAGAGAGAATGAAGAGAAACAGATGCAGAGAGAGGAATAGTGAAGATAAATTTGATTATTTCAGAAACAATGCAGAATTTTTAATTGATTGTATTTAGAAAGTTTTACTTCAATATGAGGAAGCCTATGTTAAATTTTCATTTTCGCAATAGTTCCCCTTTGATAAAAGTATTTAATCATACATCAACTGCGCCCCTCTGACAGTAGGATAAGATTTACGTGAAAAGACCCTTTCCTGTACAAGATTATTTAACAAAGGCTGAGATCAAAGACGGCTGGGGAGCCTGAAACTGAATGACTTCCCACCACAAATAATGAAATTAACACATAGGGGCAGATTTATCAAGGGTCAAAGTGAATTTGAGGGAATTTTCGAAGGTACAAAAAAAAAAATCGAAATTCAAAGTAATTTTTTGGATACTTCGACCATCGAATAGGATACTATGACTCAGAAACGTAACTGGAGGGACCCCCTGCTCCCCCGGTAGTTCCGCCACTGCTATGACTTTGACTTTGATTTGAAGTAAAATAGTTTGAATATTCGACCATTCGATAATCGAAGTACTGTCTCTTTCAAAAAAACTTCGACTTCAATACTAAACCTGCCGAAGTGCTATGTTAGCCTATGGGACCTTCTAGAGCAGTTTTCTACGTTTTTTGAAGTCGAAGAAAAATCGTTTGATCGACCACTGAAATCGTTTGATCGAACGATTTTACTTCGACCGCAAATGGGCAAATTCAACTTCAATATTCGAAACCGAAGTATTCCAATTCGATGGTCGAATTTCGAAGTAATTTCCACTTCGAAATTCGACCCTTGATAAATCTCCCCCATAAAAATCCTCACTTGAATAAACAGCAACAGAGCAGCAAGAAATACGCTGGAACAAACTTCCTAACATACTGTAGGTGCTAATGCTTAAATATTTCACTGCAGTTTTCCCACAGCAACCAAGGAATGACATGAAACTGATCCCTTGTGTGTTCAAAACAATAAATGGATGATATTAGTACTCAAGAATAATATATATTGTATCAAAAAGTAATCACACACAACAAAGTGACATTATTAGCACTAAAAAGAAAAGGCTATAATGTTATGTTGAAAATAACAGAACTATTAAGTGAGAGATCCTTGTCCCACATACATACATCAAAACATTTGCATCTGAACAGCAGAGGCCAATATTATGCCAGAAGAAATAGTGATGACAAAAATCGAAATATTTTCCATGCTGTTTTTAGGGTATATTTATCAAAAAGTGAATTCAGAGATCGCCGCAGTCTGCTAGCGTGAAATACCACCTCTCTCCATTCATTTTTATGGGATTTTCAAAGACGTATTTATCAAATGGTGAACTTTCACTTTCACCCTTTGATAATATACGCCTTTAAAAAGTTGTGTTTTCTCCACTGGAGTAAATACGTTGGGGCAGATTCACTAAAGGGTGAATTGTCTCCAGCGACCGCTTCGCACGCATCACACCACTTCGCCAGGCACAAATTTGCTACCACTACGCTAAGTCACTAATATGCAACGTTGCGCACTGGGTGCCAAATGCTGGCGACTTTTTGCTATCGTTACTTCGGCAGTGCAAGCATTTCATAGCGAAGATGCGCTAGCGCTTGTTTATGCCTAGCGAGAATTCGCTAGTGATCTTGCGCTTAGGTCAATTTGCATACGGTGGGTAATTTAAAGTTGTATGGAGGTCTTTATTATAAATGTTGCAAATGCTTGAAGTTACCACTTTTATTACAAATGTCCAGGGAACCTTAATAAAGACAAGAGAGTTAATATAATGCCCTACACACGAGCCCACTGTAAAATGAATGTTCCATATGTTATAAAATGCCTGGAGAAAACCAGTTACCCAAAAAAGTAATTAGGACTTTTGCAGCCAATCCCGCTTAAAAAAAGAAAAAGTCGCCAGCGTTTTTGGAATGTTAATGCATTTTCGGCACACAGGATGTGATGTAAGCGACATAAGATTGAGGATGATCTCGCTTCTTTTTAGCACTTTGTCTGGTCTGAGGTGGGGAATTCAACTCTGGCGAAAGAGGTAACGTTCAGTAAAATCTGCACTTTACTTAATTTGCGGAGTAACGATCATTTGACAGAGTGAAAAGTCGCCTGGCGATAAGAGTGCGAATGAACAATATTGACGGTCCCGTTTGCTAGCCACTTGGTGCCTGCGACTGTTAGTGAATTGGCGATGTCCCTGCGGGTTACAACACTGGCGAAAAGTCACTAGTGTTAGCCACTTCGCCCTTTAGTAAATCTGCTCCGTTGTGTCGTTAGAATGGAGCAAAACATGATTACAGGTATTTCTGTAATCATCTAATTGTTGTATTTACAAGCCTGCAGACTGGTGAGATAAGAAGACTGTCACTGGGATGCTGCTACTGGGATGTGGCAGAAGCCAGTTCATTCACAGACTTGTGCTACATTGCTTCATGAGCTACAACCAGCAGTACAGAAAGGGAGTGGGAATAATACTTGCAGTGGGAATAATATTGGAAGTGGGAATAATACTGGCAGTGGAAATAATACTGGAGTGAAAATAATACTGGGACTAATACTGGGAGTGGGAATAATACTGGGAGTGGAAATAATACTGGGAATGGAAATAATACTGGGAGTGGGAATAATACTGGGAGTGGAAATAATACTGGAGTGAAAATAATACTGGGACTAATACTGGGAGTGGGAATAATACTGGGAATGGAAATAATACTGGGAGTGCAAATAATACTGGAGTGGAAATAATACTGGGAAAAATACTGGGAGTGGGAATAATACTGGGAATAATACTGGGAGTGGGAATATTACTGGAAGTGGGAATAATACTGGGAGTGGGAATAACACTGGGATTGGGAATAATATTGGGAATAATACTGGGAGTGGGAATATTACTGGAAGTGGGAATAATACTGTGAATGGGAATAATATTGGGAGTGGGAATAATACTGGGAATAATACTGTGAGTGGGAATTTTACTGGAAGTGGGAATAATACTGGGAATAATACTGTGAGTGAGAATAATGCTGTGAGTGGGAATAATATTGGGAGTGGTAATAATACTGGGAATAATACTGGGAGTGGGAATAATACTGGGAAAAATACTGGAAGTGGGAATAATATTAGGAATAATACTGCTTCCATAGGCCGTAACTTTTACAATTAACTGGAATGGAAGAAAGACACCGCAATAGTCAATAGAAAGCACAGAGCAAGTATCACAGCTAAATGAATGACAGCACGGACGGCCCAACCAGTCAGCATTGACAGCCGCCAGGAGAGGAGACACCGTCAATACCGGTACCTGAATGTTCCTATGGGTCGCTGCTCTCTGCCTCACGCGTTCCCCAAATACCTTCCGCCTGTCCGAGCCCCAACACTGACTGCGCTCTCCTTTCTGGGCACCCGGCCTGCCCTTAGTGCCCATAGCAACTGTGGGTCCCGCCCCTTTGATTGCACAGCCAGTCAGAGAGCCGGCTTCTGCTCCTGCATCCAACTGCGTGTTGCTGTAGGTAGCGGTGTCGCTTGCGCCTGTAAGTACTGATAATAAAGAGCTTCAGTCGGGCAGGAGCTCGGCCGCTGTGACAGGGTAGCGCTCGCTTAGAGGCCGCTAGTAGTTATGAGTAGCTGGAGAGCTCAAGTTGATTTTAATAGAGCAAACAGCGTGCGTTTTATCATAGTGACATTCTAAAGTAATGAGCAAGTACAGTTCCCCTAAGTACTCACTCATTATGTTCATGTGAAGAGCAAAATAACACCAGTGCTGACAGGCCCCCACACTACTACATTTTCAGTTTCAGGGACCCCTGATCCCCACCCAGTGGCCCCCAATCCAGCCCAGGGTTGCAGGGCCTAATTTTCAAGACCGGACAAAGTCGGCTACAAAACCAGCCAAGAGGCACTTCAACAGTTGGCCAAAAATAGCCCGATGTGTGAAAAAAAAAAAAAGAATTAATATAAGTGAAAATACACGTTTTTCACGTTTTCACTGATTTGCAAATTTTTCCATGAAGTGAAATTGGACAGATTAAGTGTCGGGCTAGCCCATTGAGATACCAGGAAAACTCCCGGTGGGCCCAGGTGTGGGCTCTTATGCTGTTAAACATTTAGCCTATTTCATGGTCATATCCTATTTCTATGATGCTAAATAGAAAACAATAATAGTTTGTTGTATGTAAAGAATCGGAGGTGGGCCAGGCAAGCCGGGCGCCCAAGGCAGCCCAGCTGCCAGCTCGCCCCCTCCCTTCCTCCGTCACACGCGCAGTAACGGCACGGGTGCGCATGCGCAGTAACGTTTGGGGCGCATTGCATACGCAAAGTTCCAGGTAAGTCTAGAAGAGGTAGCTGCCCAGTGCCCCCTAATTGTTGTGCCCTAGGCAGCTGCCTCTTCTGCCTACCCCTAGTTCCGGCCCTGTAAAGAATAGAGATTGAAAGAATAGAGGTTGAGTGAGGAAAGGAAGAATAATAGTACTGAGAGTGGGCCCCTGGTCTAAGGTTTTTGGGTGAGTGGGTGGGTATAACTTCAGAGGGGGGCACAGGAGGTATATGTGCCCTGATACATATACAATTTCAATATATATTGGCAAAACAGGTCAACATCTAGACATTTTGGTGGTCAGCAGATTTTTACCCCAAAATTGTTTGAAATTGAGGAAAGTCACCAGAAAACACAAGAATCAGTGTCGGACTGGGATGCCAGGGGCCCACCAGAAAACCTTAGGCTGAGGGCCCACTTTCCAAACTACTATACCTTCTCTCCTCACTCAACCTCTTCATTCTCCTAGTCTCTTTTCTCTACATACTGTACTATATTCTTCCAAAGCCTCTTTGTTCTCATAAAGAAACAGGGAATGACCATGAAACAGGCCAAATGGTTAGAAGCAAGAGGCCCACTGACACCTGGGCCCACTGGGAGTTTTCCTGGTTTACTGGTGGCCAGTCCGACACTGACAAGAATGCTTAAGAGGGACGGTAGACTGGGGTACAGAGCCCAACATCTGGTACCCCCTGACTTTATGGTTGCCACCTTTTCTGGAAAAAATACAGACCTTCGTTTAAATGTAACTTTTTTCCCATCTTTTTTACCGACCATATGGCAACCCTACCTGACTTCTACACAACTCAGTCCCATTGCATGCTGGGTATTGTAGTTTTAAATTAAACTTACATTAAACTTGGCAGTTAGCAGATTGTTAAACAAAAATTACATTACCCAACATGCATTGGGAGACACAGGCTTGACACATTATGGCAAGAAAAAACTTTGGCTAGTTTCCAAAGTGCAAACCAGCCAAAGAACCAAAAAGTAGCCCAAATCTGTAATCAGTATATTAAATCTGTACCTTTGCTAGTTTGTACTTTCAAAACCATTCTGGGCTTTAAATTTGTAGCCCAATTTGGCTGGAAACCCTGATCCAGCCGGCCCCCAAGCTGCACCCAGATCCCATCACCCCACACCACTGTAAAAAAAGCCACACAGACATCAATGCAAAAACAATAACTCCCATAAAGTAATAAAAAGTCATTTGTGGTCACGGCCCACGAAAGGTTAAACATATTAGGACCTGGGACCTCTAGAAGTTAAAAAAAAAACATTGGTAGCCAGGGTCCCCCATAAAAGTTTTCTTAAAAAAACAATTGATGTTCAGTAGAACTTACTTTTAAAGGTCTTCTTCATTCTCCTCTTCCTCGGGTATATTTGACAACCTTCTGTCTGCTGACTTTCTCCAGCTTTTGGAAACTCAAGAGGGGCCTGGCAATTTCAAGAAGTACAGTATAGCTGGACACCCCTTAAACCACCGGGTCCGGTACAGTAATGCCCCCCTGATGGCTGCTCTGCACTCTAGGATCTATCAGCCCATGCAGCTTGCCAGGGTTAGTGTTGCCTCCCTGATACCAGAAAATCTGCATTGGGGCCTGGTCTTTTCTTATCTAGAGCATTAGTCTAGGGCAACGCCACACAGTCTCAGGCCTAGAATCTGCTGCCCTGCTGCTCCTATTCTGCTGCACTGCCTGCAGCCAGATTCATTACCTCCTCTTGGGTGCAGGGTGGGTTTCAGGGCGAAAACATGAGATTTTGCATTTCCTGCCAAAATCCACGACGCCTGCTGTGCAGCAGAAGAAAATTAGAGGAGCAGTAGAGCATGTTTGTCATATGGCCCTAGCCTTAAAAGAGAAACAAACCCCTTATTAAAAACCTAAACCCTACCCTACATAGACCCCCCCTCCCTCCGCAGTTGTCGTGAACCGGGAAATTGCTCCGAATTCGCATGCGCCGCCACACCGGTCTCAGATTACCGAAGACCCGGAAGATGGCTACCGTGAACTCCGATTCCTGAATCTGCACCGAGGGGTAAGTAAAAAGTTAGGGGCATTAGCTTGGGGTAGCAGCTAGGCTGGGGGAGGAGGAGGGAGAGGGGTCTGTGTGGGGTAGGGGGGTAGGGTTTTTTTCAATAAGGGGTTTGTTTCTCCTTTAACACTTTACTAGTGGAGGAGAGTAAGGACAGGGCCACACAGGGTCTAAAATACGCTGGCTGATTTCAGCCTTACATCGGGCAGTTGCCTCCTCTTTTTATCCGCATTCAGAAGTGTTGAATCAGAGGCGGTGCAAACAGAATCAGCAGATTTTGTCGAAGAACTGCGACTCTCTGCATCCTGAGGCAAAATCCACCGATGTCTGTTCACGCTGCTTCCGATTCAACACTTCTGAATATAGAAAAAAGAGGAGGCTACTGCCCGCGTTAGGGTCTGGAATCAGCCACTATATTTCAGCTAGCTGATTTCAGCCCCCGTGTGGCACTAGCCTAAAGGTTTTGCTCATCTTTACTTCAGGCAGTCCCCATAATGGTTAAAACAACCAGGACTGGTTCACAGTATGGATGGGGGGGTTGTTCCTAGGTTGTTATTATTATTATTAACACATATTTATAGATCATCAACATATTCCATAGCACTGTAAAATACATTACAGTGTTTTCTGGCATTTCTGTATTTGGCCCTGGGGTGTCAGGTTTCCCTAATCTTTAAAGTAACAGTAACATCAAAAAATGAAAGTAATACAAATGTAATGCAGTGTTGCCCTGCACTGGTAAAACTGCTGTGTTCGCTTCAGAAACACTACTATTGTTAATATAAATAAGCTGCTGTGTAGCAATGGGGGCAGCCATTCAAAGGAGAAAGAGATCAGGTTAAACAGCAGGTAGGTTTTGTAGAACATAATGGTGTTTTCTGTTATCCACTATTTAACCTGTGCCATGTAGACTTTTTTCAATTTCCACCATTGCTACACAGTAGCGTGTTTATATAAACTATAGTATTGTTTTTGAAGCAAATAGATCAGTTTTACCAGTGCAGGGCAACAGCACATGATATTTTCATTACTTTAAAACACTTTTTGGTGTTAAGGTGGCCATAGACGTAACAATTACAATCTTTCTTGGAAAGGATCTTTCCAAGAAAGATTGTTCGTTTCAGTACACACGTGTAGAGCTGAATCAGATATACAGGTAGAAACATTAGATTTCTAGCTGACGATTCAGCACTAACAATGGCCGATGTTTGTGTGCCTTCAAGGCACCTGATTAAAATTTTCCATCCAGCCCGATCGATGAGCCGACCAATATCCAAGTCTTCTGCCGATATCAGGCGTTTTTTTTCCCACCATACACGCACCGAATATCATACGAAAATTTGTTTTGTACGATATTATCTGTGCGTCTATGGTCACCTTAAGCACAACCTCCACATTAGGTGGGAAGAATTGAGGCTGAACACACGGTGACTTCCTTTTTTAAAGGAACAGTAAAGCTGGCCATAGACGTTGAGATTTTTAAAACATCAGATCCTGATCGTGAGACCACGATCTTCTCAGAACAATCGTACGATCCTACGAATTTACCATCAACTAAAAGGACCAATTTGCCAGGAAAACAAAGGGGAGCTGCCTGCTTGTCCCTGCAAACATAGATAGATTGCACTGGGGCCGACAAAGATTTTTTGACCTGGCCGATCAATTTCCCGACAGATGTCGGACGAAAAATCGTAAGATGTACGATGGTTCAAATACCACTAACCGCACGATAATTTCGAAGGATTGGTCGGGCTTCCCTAAAATCAGTCGTTCGGCAAGAAGAATCTTTGAGTCTATGGGGAGCTTTAGTAACCTAGATATCACCTGTTTGGAATCTCAAGTGTCCATCAATGCATGGTTGCTAGGGTAATTTGGACTGAAATTGCAAACTGGAGAGCTGCTGAATAACAAGCTAAATAACTCAAAAATCACAAATAATAAAAAATTAAAACCAATTACAAATTGCCACAGAATATCACTCTCTACATCATACTAAAAGTTACTTTATGGGTAAACAGCCCCTTTAAAATAAGTTATTTGGACCAAATTAATTGACATTTTTGAAAAGTATGAGATCAGTGCTCAATAACTATTCATAATATATTACAACCATACACATTATAACTCAAGCAGAACCAGATTTCTTTACTTCCCTCTCCTCCTGATCGTGAGACCATGATCTTCTCAGAACGATCGTACGATTGTACGAATTTACCATCAACTAAAAGGACCAATTTGCCAGGAAAACAAAGGGGAGCTGCCTGCTTGTCCCTGCAAACATAGATAGATTGCACCGGGGCCGACATAGATTTTTTGACCTGGCCGATCAATTTCCCGACAGATGTCGGCAGAAAAATCGTAAGATGTACGATCGTTCAAATACCACTAACCGCACGATAATTTCGAAGAATTGGTCGGGCTTCCCTAAAATCGGTCATTCGGCAAGAAGAATCTTCGCGTCTATGGGGAGCTTTAGTAACCTAGATATCACCTGTTTGGAATCTCAAGTGACCATCAATGCATGGTTGCTAGGGTAATTTGGACTGAAATTGCAAACTGGAGAGCTGCTGAATAACAAGCTAAATAACTCAAAAATCACAAATAATAAAAAATTAAAACCAATTACAAATTGCCACAGAATATCACTCTCTACATCATACTAAAAGTTACTTTATGGGTAAACAGCCCCTTTAAAATAAGTTATTTGGACCAAATTAATTGACATTTTTGAAAAGTATGAGATCAGTGCTCAATAACTTTTCATAATATATTACAACCATACACATTATAACTCAAGCAGAACCAGATTTCTTTACTTCCTTCTCCTCATATGTCAATACAGAGAGCAGTTCTACAGATTGTCAGGGTAGTCTCTGCTTTCTAAAATGAAACAAGACTGACCTCTTGTGGTGGACTCCTGTTTTGTATGTGACTAAAAATGTAGATTTGCTTTCTCTACTATTTGGTTTATTCCAAGGGGCAGATTTACAAACTGGCGAAAATTCGCCAGCGTCCATTTTGCACCCACTGCAACACTTCACCAGGTGAAAATTTGCTCAGACAACGCCAATTCACTAACATGCGTTAGTACTCAACATGAGTTTCGTACTGGGGAGATAAATATCTGGAGAGATTTCTGGAGATATTGCCCATGGCAACCAATCAGCAATTAGATTTAAACAGCCACAGCCATGTTAGAAAACAAAAGCAAAGATCTGATTGGTTGCTATGGGCAACATCTCCAGAAATCTCTCCAGATATTTATCTCCAATGTTAGTAAACATGCCCCTGGGCGCGCCAAACACTGGTGACTTTTTGCTAACGGTACTTCGGTAATGCCAGCATTTCAAAAATCGAATATCGCTCATTTCTGCTTAGTGAAAATTTGCTAGAGATCTTGCGCTCAGGTTAATTTGCATATAGCGGGACATTTTAAGTTGTATGGACTTCTTTCTGTTATATGTTGCAGCAAATACTTTACATTTACACTGTTTATTACATATGTCCAGGGAACCTTAATAAAGACAATAGCGTTGTAATAATGCCCTACACACGAGCCCACTGTAAAATTAATGTTCCATATGTTAGAAGATGTATGGAGAAAACCGGTAACCAAAAATAAGATTTTAAAGGAGAACTAAACCCCCGTTAACAAAAATCCCCATCCCCTTCCATCCATTGCCCCCCCCCCTCAATGCTTTCTCCTTCCTTAGTGGAAAAAGTATCCCTGTCATGTACCTTGGAATAACAGAATGGTCCCAACTGCGCATGTGTGAAAAGGCTCCATGCCGGTGCTTACTTCTGCGAGGGACCCGAAGATACAGACGATGGCGCCTGAGAGCTCCGCTGCGCTACTCTTCACTGGGTCCTGTGATGTCATGTAATCTAATGTAGATTTTTATAGTTTTTGTATTGTTTGATACACACTTTATCCACCTCTGCAGAACCAGTGGCTGCAGCAAAATAATTCATCATTTAGAATCCCAGTTTATCTGTTTACTTCTGGCTCCATGATCTTTGTCCCTGCAGCTGGAGTTGGAAACAGTAAAGGAGTTGTAAAGGCAAAAATAAAATCAAATACAAATCTCTACACCAACCTTTTTTTTTTTACCCATGAGCCACATTCAAATGTAAAAACAAGTTGGATAGCAATAGAAGCATACAAAAAGTTTCTGGGGTGCCAAATATGGACTGTGATTGGCTTTTGGTAGCCCCTATGAAGAATTGCAGCCAACAGGAGGCTCTGTTTGGCAATACACAAGGTTTTTATGTAATTAAAACTTGCCTCCAAGCCAGGAATTAAAAAAATAAGCACCTGTTTTGAGGCCACTGGGAGCAACATCCAAGGGGTTGGAGAGCAACATGGTGCTCACGAGACACTGGTTAGGGATCACTGCTCTACACAGTCACAGACTGCTCTACAGGGAAACAAACAAAGCTGCTTGAGTTCTGCATGGCTGGGAAGTAAGGCAGGGGCTCCCCCTGCTGTTCATAAGTAAGATTGTTTCCCTGCCAAGCACTGACAATTCCTATCCACAGCAATAAATGAAGGGAGAATTTCACTGCATACAGTCAGGTTCCTTATAAAAACGGTACACAATATTTAATTAAAGTATATAGGATATAGGTGTTTTTTTTCATTAAAGAAAGTAAAAATTGGATTTTATTTTTTTGCCTTTACATGCCCTTTAATGTTGAACATTAAAAAAATCTACATTTCATCAGGGGATCCAGACCAGGAGGGAGTTCACCTCTATATTAATTTTTAGTATGGTGTAGAGAGTGATATTCTGAGACATCTTGTAATTGAGTTTCATATTTTATTATTTGTGGTTTATAAGTTATTTAGCTTCTTATTCAGCAGCTCTCCAATTTGCAATTTCATGTGGTTGCTAGGGTTCAGATTTCATTGATTTGAATAAGAGACTGGAATATGAATAGGAGACGCCTGAATTGAAAGATGAGTAACAAAAAGTAGCAAAAACAATACATTTGTAGCCTTACTGAGCATATGTTTTTTAGATGGGGTCAGTGACCCCCATTTGAAAGCTGGAAAGAGTCATACGAAGAAGGCAAATACTTCAAAAACAATAAAACAGAAAAAATTAAGGCCAAATGTAAAGTTGCTTAGAATTAGCCATTCTATAACATACTAAAAGTTAATTTAAAGGCGAACCACTTCGTTAAGAAGCATTTGGACTGAAGCAAAATGTTAATTAACACTCTCTGAATTTGACATTACCTACAGCAAAATGGAATTAATAGCTCAAAAAGAACTAACCAGTAATACTAGTTCTTCGGACCCACTAAAGTTGGCATCAGGGACGGACTGGAGGGGTCAGGGCCCACCAGGGCTGTCACATCAGGGCCTCTGCTCCCCCCCCCAAGGGCCTCCCTCCCCAGTCGCAGTCCTCCCTCCCCACCAAACCACCTTCTGCCTCGAATATGTTCTTTTGTGTCCAATTAAATTACAATGTTGTTTCTTGCTCTAATTTTTATTTTTTGCAATATATATATATATATATATATATATATATATATATATATATATATATATATATATATATATATATATATATCCTAAATGATATGAGAGAGATTTTTATTCTGTAGGTCTGGTGAGAGTCATGAATAACGCTGATCTGTAAATAGCAACGGCATGGTGACATCATGCTGCCTGAAACATTGTGACATGGTAAAATGGGACCCAGAGTTTGTAGGTAAATTGTAGGTCTTAGTTTCTGAATTCTTGTTTGCACTCTAATTTATGATATTTATGATTTCCACCGGCTCTTAACGTCTTGCCTTAACCATCCAGTTTGCATTCTGCCCTGACCTTTGCCTGAATATTAACTGTTTGATGAAGGAACAGCCAGGGAATTGCTACCGTTAGTTGAGTCAGTAAACATATGTTAGTTAATTCTGGTGTACAGAAAATTATAAATGCTTATTAATTGTAAAGGTACAAAATCCTTTGTTTTGTAGAGTGGCTAGCATACTAAAGCATTTCTAATAATTAGCATTTGTGTTACAGTTTTATTTGTTTTTATTATAAACATGTTACTAGTTTAGACATATGTCTTCTCTCCCATCATTTTTAATAAGGCAAAGGCAGACTCATAAGCCAAAATACACTTCTGACACATCAGGTCTTCGCCACCACATCTAGCTGGAGAAAGAGACTACGGGCAGTGACAGATGTAGAACACATGCAGGAGTTCACCTCTTCTACTTTTTATCCCAGAAGAATGGGAAACGTCCACATTAAAACACTTTATCATTTTTTTTTCCCTTGATCTTGACTTTGTAACTATTATGTGAAGATCCTTTAATAAAAACAAGTTTAAAAAAAAAAAAAAAAAAAAACACTTTAGCAAAAGAAAAATGTAGAAGGAGGCATTACCCAAGATCAAGCCAGATTGTTGCATGTAAATGTTTTAAATAAGGGGATCCCCAATTCTTTTGAATTGAAAGGTATTTTCAAATGTTTTTGTATGCTTCTCCCTGCAGATGACAATGTCATTAAGACTGTAGAGTTTGTTTCTTATTTCTGTCTGTGTGTCCTTGTTTCTTGTTTTCTTTCTGTTTGCTCCATTAGCAATTAGCTCCCATATAGCAGTTTTGCATAACTGTGCCTTTTTTGCATTTGTCTGGATTCAATATTTAATATATTGCAGAATGTTGCTTGTCTATTTTGATTTTACTTCTAACATATATTAGTAAAATCCAGGATTCGGTTCGGGATTTGGCCAGGATTCGGCCTTTTTCAGCAGGATTCGGATTCGGCCGAATCCTTCTGCCAGACGAACCAAATCAGAATCCTAATTTGCATATGCAAATTAGGGGCGGGTAGGTAAATTGCATGACTTTTTGTCACAAAACAAGGAATGCAAATTAGGATTCGGTTCGGTATTCGGCCGAATCTTTCGCCAAGTATTCGGGGGTTCGGCTGAATCCAAAAAAGTGGATTCGGTGCATCCCTAGCTAAAACCAATACAAGATCCGCATGACTAGATTGCTTGGTAAAAAAATATATTTTTGCAGGTGGTTTATAACTGAAGAGATGAAGCTGGAATATCAGTTGGAATGTTTGTTATGTTGTTACTGTAGATATATGTAAGAATAGCATTTGTTCATATATGTATATTTTGACTGTACTCTTATAACTCTTTCAGGAATATATATGTACATATGTGTATGAGAATATATATATATGACTTGATTATAACACATGATACTTGAGAGACACTTGGTTGTAACACATGATTCACATTGAGTTGTTAATTGAATGAGGGCATTGATTGGGCACTGTTGGAGCACTTTTGTATCATCCTTGAAAAAGGTCCAAATGTGGACCGAAACGTCGGATACTACAGAATGATAATAAAATTACTAAATTTTTAAAGGGAGTGCTGGTCTGAAGATTTTTGATATATATATATATATATATATATATATATATATATATATATATATATATATATATATATATATATATATATATATCTATATATGAGAAGTAGATGCTGGCACTCACTGGAAAGAAGTGACCGATGCCTGGGTGCAGTTCCCAAAACGGATGAACATAAATTAATTGAAGTAGCCGCATTTACTGAAGATGTAAAAAGACTTTTGTTGAAGGTGAAAAACAGACGTTTTGGCTGGTGTCAGTTTTTTTCAGCGATACGTCAGTTATTCACCTTCAATAAAAGTTTTTTTTACATCTTAAGACCTGTGAGTGCGGCTACTTGGATTGAGATGTGTTTCCTTACTGTAAAATCATTATGTGTATGCCAAGCTTAATTGTAAAAAAAAATAGATTTAACATAAAAACATGTAAAAAAAAAGAATTTTGCAATAGTTTTGCAATATTAATTATACTCTTTTCACTTGTGGCTGACAATGTAATCCCTGCTCAAAAGAATAAACTGGTTACAAATATGCAATTTTCACATCCATATTTAGGAGGAAAACAGGCAGATATTTCTGAAGGTACTACGGACTGCAGGAAGGGGGTTTGTCTGCTCCATTTTCAGCACAAACAATGCTTGAAACCCTTTGTTCATACAATACAACAGCTTCATTCTCTGAAATGTTCTGTTTTGTGTTGATATCAGTCTGTTCTAGACTGTTTATTGGTTGTTTATTTGCCTTTTTTCCAATCTTGAGATATTTTGTGCATGTAATGCACGTATCTTTCAACTTTAAGAAGTCTCTATAGGTGTTTTCACTGGCAAAACAGTACAGAACTGGGTCTGCTACACAGTTGAAGCTGGTTAACAACAAAGAGAAGTGATAGACATTAAATATTCTGGCAGCAAAAACACAGTTTTTCTCAAACATGGTTCGGATGACTACCAAGACATGGTATGGTCCAAAGCAGACCAGAAAAATTATAACAGTGCTTAGAACAAGTTGTTTGACCTGAATTTTTAACTTTCTTTGTGTTCCTTGACTGTGGCGCACTACTTTAAATATACTGCAGTAGGAAAACCCAAGCAAAAGGATTGGAAAAAGGAACCCAACAAAGAAGCGATAGTAGTTAATGCTGTGCTCCCAGGGTTTCATAGGATAATGTTCGAAGCAGATAATATGGCTTTCAGGATCTTTGGTGAATTCTCCGTGTGAGAAGAAGAAGTAACTGGTCAATAATTCCTTCAGCCAAATGACTATACTGACCAAAAGAGCAGTCTTCATTGTCCTTAGCTTGTAGAACCTAAACGGGTGCACCAAGGCAAGGTAGCGGTCAACCGAGATACAACAGAGGAATGCAATACTAATGTAGATGTTCTCATAGAGCAGGATGCCACAGATCTTGCACATCATTTCATTGTAGGTCCAGTTATCATGCTGCAGCACATACTGTATCCAGAAAGGCAGTGAGAAGATGTAGAGGAGGTCAGCGATTGTTAGGTTGCACAGGTATATGCCAAGTTCATTCTTTGCCTTGATTTGTAAATAGCCATAGTACAAGGACAAGCAGTTTGCAGGAAGACCAACAAGTAACACAGTAATATAGACCACAGGGAACAGGTTTTGGTGAATTGTGTGGTCTAATGTACAATTTTCTTCAGTTGTATTGTCAGTAAATGTAAAATTTCCATGTCCTGCTGCTACCATTTTGTGTCTTGAAGCTTAACTTGGTTACTCCCAGTTCTTCACCAACAGTAGAGGCTCTATTAACAAAAAAAATAAAAAATTAGTCTGCGCTGGAAATGTATAATAAACTACATTCTTGTAGAAAAGCTTACTCGTTCACTCCAGCTGGTTACAACTCTCAGATGTTTCAACTCATGTGGCTGCTGTAATAGTTAGCTATTCTTACTTTAAACAAAGTAATTTGTTTGCTAACTTTATGTTTGAGAATGAAACCAGGGATACACTACACTTAGGGGCACATTTACTAATGGTCGAATATCGAGGGTTAATTAACCCTCGATATTCGACCCTCGAAGTTAAATCCTTCGACTTCGAATATCGAAGTCGAAGGATTTAGCGCAATTAACGATTTGAACGATTCTAAGGATTTTAATCCATCGATCGAACGATTTTCCTTCAATCCCAAATTGGCTATAAGGCCTATGGGGACCTTCCCCATAGGCTAACATTAATGCTCAGTAGGTTTTAGGTGGCGAAGTAGGTGGTCGAAGTTTTTTTTTAAAGAAACAGTACTTCGACTATCGAATGGTCGAATAGTGAAACGATTTTTAGTTAGAATCGTTCGATTCGAAGTCAAAGTCGTAGTCGAAGGAGCCAAATTCGATTGTCGAAGAAACCAAAAAAATACTTCGAAATTCCAAGTATTTTTTATTCTATTCCTTCGCTCGAGCTAAGTAAATGTGCCCCTTAACGAAGCTCACCTGTATTCCTTTTCTCAAAACTACACAAAAATTGTTCATATGCAAATAAACTGGTTATCCTTAATAGCAACGCTTGTGTAATATAGATACAAGCTTGTCCTTTACTTCAGTCTTATTTCATAGTGCTTCTCAACAGGCTGCAACCCCGTGTCTATTGCGCAAAAATTCCAAATGTAAATGTAATACGGACAGCACCAGGCGTCTTATAGCATCATAGTGTATTTATTACAGGAATGTCTTGCACAACATTTTGGCTTAATAGCCTTCCTCAGGTGCATGAATCAGTAACAAACGCAAACAAACATTTAAACCCTTCACCCCACCAGAATATTCTCCCTGCTCCATGGTGTGGCCAGGTACATAGGAGCAGATTTACTAAAGGGCAAAGTGGCAAATTCGCCAATGTAACCGCTTGCAGGGACATCGCAATTTACTAATGGGTGCAGGCACTGGTTTCCCCCATACATTTTATAACATATGGAACATTAACTATACAGTGGGCTCATGTGTAGGGCATTATAATGACTCTAATGTCTTTATTAAGGTTTATTAAGGTTATTAAGGTAATTAACAGTGGAAATATAATGTACTTGCTGCAACATATAACAAAGTCGTCCATTCAACTTTAAATTTCCCGCCGTATGCAAATTAACCTGAGCGTAAGACTAGCGAATTTGCGATAGGCTAACGCACTCCACTTTGAATTGCTTTCATTGCCGAATCTACGCTAGCGAAAAGCCACCAGCATTCGGCGCCCACAACGAAAGTCTGAATTCTAGTGAATTAGCGTTGTCTGAGTAAATTTTCACCTGGCGAAGTGTAGCGAAGGGTGCGAAGCAGTAGCTGGCGACTTTTTGACGGTGAATCTGCCCCATCAGAGTTGAAATCACTCCATAATAGAACCTACATAGTAATGGTCACATCTGATATAAGAAACATAGGGGTGAATTTATCAAAGAGTGAAGTTAGAGTTAACCACAGTCCGCTAGAGTGAAACACCGCATCTCTCCGTTTATTTTTATGGTATTTTTAAAGGCATAGTTATCAAAGGGTGATACATTTAAAGCTTAAAGCTTCATTCATTCCTAGTGGTTCAAATGCCTCCATTGCATGGATCCACTTTGCTTCATATTGTAGGAGAAGGTGCTTTCTATCACCACCTCTTTGTGAAACCCACACCTTCTCCAAAACCACCCAACGTAAAGTTGCAGGACAGCTTCCTCTTAAGTCCTGACTTCCAGCCTAAAACGCTGTGGACCTGATCAGGAGATCATCAACTGAATCTTGACTATTTATATAAATTCAATTAAATGAGTTAAAATGTATCTTCTAATTCAAGCTTTTCCCATCAACTTTAATGGAGTTTTTAACTCGATAAACCATGAGATCGAAGTTTTTCTCATCAAGCTGAATGTGGATTAATTTCACCTCCCAACATTTAAAAATAGGAAAGAGGGAGAAAAAGTTATGCTGTGCGTAGCACAATTAAAACATTTTTGAGCATGCCCATAATGTGGCCACATGCCCTAAATACCATGTTCATTTTACTAAATTTGGCAGGTTATGGAAAGCCTGAACACATGTATGGAGGTTTTAGGGCAATGCTTTATGTGTTATTACAGTTTTGTTAATGAAGGTGAATTGCCCTTTTATGGGACAGTTGGGAGGTATGGAAGAGGGGACAGCCAAGCAGTTTTGGCAGGAACCAACCACCTCCAGTGCTCCAGTAACAGCAGAAGAAAAGTGCACCAATAAAAAAAGCTGAGGGTATCCAATATCTATGGCAGGACTGCATCACTATAACAGAATTAACCAATGTTCACATTCAAAGCAGGTTTTTCCAGAACGCATGTCTATATGATATAAAGAAGTGTAAGAAAGGTTGTGCTCTATGTAATAAACCTAAATTTATAGTCACGGGAAAATCTCTTGCACTCTATAGTACATATTTGTAATAAAAGTACCTGGTGGTCTAGTGGTACGGAGGCGTGGACGGCACCATCTTGGTTCCTTAGGGCGCGCGCGGCGCGCCTGCGCGCTTCTTAAAGGTACAGGCGCGCTGGCGTGATTGCGCCAGCACGCATGACGCTCGTTTGGCGTGAAATTTGAACATATTTAAGGCCCATTCTGTCTCCCAGCCAGTGCCCGTGATAGAATCTTGATTCTGGTGGTTTCTGAAGCCTTGTGCTGTCTGTTCCTGTGAAACTTGTATCTGTTATTCCGGTTTTTATCCGGTTATCCTGACCCTTGCCTGCATCTCGACTACTCTTTCTGCCTGACCCCATCTGTTTGATTACCCGGTTTGACCCTTGCCTGCCTGGCGATTCTTGATATCTGCCTGCCTCGACCCTGCCTGTCTGACGATTCTCTTGCCTGCTCCATTTGTACCGTGACCTTCAGCCCAAAAGACTCTGCTAACAGCCGTGCCCCTTTGCCAGCCAGAACACCTCGCCTTGCACCCCTTGTTAAGTCCAGGTGGCACCCAAGTAAGCTGAGGGCTCCTCCCGAAGCCCAACGGTGGTCACACTACTGGTGAAGCCGAGCCGAGACCAGGGTGCTTGGCACTTGTTCTGGTATCGGGTGCCGGTCTTGACAATATTATTGTATTTGATCACCGCTTTATATCTAATCACTTATGTTTTTTTCTTGGCGGCTTTACATGTGAATACTAAAATGGAATATGCAGCTCTGGACTTCAGTTATATACATTAGTAGTAATGATGAATTTTTTCACCTGCCATGTATTCATGGCGAAATTCTGCATTTCGGCATCTGCAAGTTTTTTTTTTTGCGAAACTGCAGCAAAAATTTGCTGCAGAAAAATTTGATGCGACAAAAAGACCCAGAGAAAAAAAAACGCCTATAAGAAAAAATGCCCATCGACTTTAATGCATTTGGACATTAAGTCACCATAAGAAAAAAGCCCATTGACTTTAATGCATTTGGACAAAAAAGTCGCCATAAGAAAAAATGCCCATTGAATTTAATGCATTTGGAGCGAGAAAAATTGTTGCGTGCGTAAACACCCATTGACTACAATGCATTTTGCAAATTGTTCACTGTTTCACAAATTTTTGTGCAATTTGCATATTCTTGGCTGAAATGTGGAATCATGTAAGTAGTAGCCGTTTTTTAATTCATAGTCACATACAAAGTTTGTCTCCATCAATTTTAACACTGCTGTTTTAGGTTAGCTAGTTGGGGGCTCACTGGGAAATCCAAGGCTGGGGATCAACTCAACCAGAATCAGGCCTGGATTTGTGGAAAGGCCACCTGGGCCCGGGACTAGGGTGGCACGATTTTAGGGGGGCGGCATGCTGCCCAACCACACCCAACCCAAACACACCCACATTGGTCCAGATGATGACAATTTGCACAAAAAAAGGGGAGGGGACAGGGGCAACAAATGGCAGTGGGCCTATGTAAATCCGTCCCTGACCAAAATATTTCTCCTCGCACCATTAGCTTTTCTTTATTTTTTGTCTACTTCTCTTACATCTCTTTCAGGGGAATGTAATAAAAGTCGCAAAGAGCAAAACAAGTCGCACCAATAAGACTAAAAATCCACATCTCGCAATGTAATATTGTTCCTTAAACTGTTATTGCATTGCGAATTTTAATTGCGCATTGCGAATTTTAATTGCGCACTCATAAGAAGTGCTTGAAGGTGTCGTAATCTTTTGAAGCAAACATAACGACTTTTTCAGTAAGAAGTTTTATTACATTGACTGCGCATTGGCGCAAACTATAAGATTCGGAAGTGGTCGCTAAACAGTTTCCGGGCTCGCAAAAGCTATATTAAATTCGCACAAAGCAAAATTTGTTCGCGCAAAGGCATAACTTTTCGCATTGCGAATAGTTTTTCCGTTAGTGATTTTTATTACATTCCCCCGGAAGTCTTTTGCTTTTCAGTTTGTCCTCTTGTTTTTCTTTTTACTTTTATTCTTCCCTCTATCACCCCCTTTTTTCTCTTCCCTCACCTGTTCTCCTCACTCCACTTTTCTCTCCTGTATCATTTGCCACAGTGCTTTCTTTGTATTCTTCCAAACCTTTGCCTTGAAAGCTGGTAAATGTTAAGAATAGTAGTATGCATGTAAGGTTAAAAGTTGAAGAAATAACTGCTACTACGCCTGGGAAAACTGCTATAAATAGTTAAGTAAGGTAAATAATGAAATGTGTGCGCAGGGTGTTGATGGAGACAAACTGGTATATGAAGGAAGGATGTATTGTGTATATAAGGAAACAGTCATTTACTAGACAATATTATCACCTTTTATAGATACAGTCAAGGTTACTATGAGTAAAGATTAAAGTTAGAGACATACCAGGCAGCAATTTTAAAACCATGAATGTCTCAGAAAGCCCTCACACTTCAGAGTAATCGGTAACTTTACAAACTTTCTGTAAAACAGAACATTTTGACAATGAACAGATTTAACCTATCTGTCGATGGCACTCTCCTACTAGCGTGGACTTTGTTTCTGCTTTTCTGTTGTTTCTCCTAACTGATCCTTTTTTTCCGTTTCAGACTTGTTTAGAGATTTCCTACTCTCAGTAGCATGACACCACACCCAACTTATAATAAAATGACTTACATCCTCTGTTATAAACAAAGAAAAAAAAAAGTTTCTTCCTCTGATTCATCTCAAAACTCACATTCTGGCAAAATGTAAATGTTAGGAATGTTTTTGTCCTTCATTTACTGTGCTCAATAGTAACAATGTAAAAGGGGCATAATGCACTGTTGTGTCTGTCTAGATAACTCTGTATTACATGCATATAGGATAGGAAATTGACTGTGTTGCTGTCTATATTGCTAGGGTCAATGTTGGCTCATCATTTAGCTAGGGTCTGGTTAGGCAACTCAAATCAAGGCCCCTTAAATATGTAGGTTGGTTTTTTTTCATAGTCTCAAAGTGCAGCGTGACCAGAAGGCAAGTAAAGTGTTTTCTAGCTCTGAAATAGTGATATTCTCCCAACTGACTCTCATCCCATCCTGGTGAGCCATTGGTATTTATAGAGTTTGGCCCAAAAGTACCCTACCCCCAAGTTTCAGGCTGGCCCACAAATCACTAGTATCCTATTCGAAATTACTTTGAAATTCGTACTTTTTGCACTTCGAAAATTCACTTGAACCTTAGTAAATCTGCACCTAGTGTTAGTAAGTAAGTGTTTGGAATATCTACATAAGGGGTTTTTATAGATCAGCGTTGCACAATATGTTGGGGCTCTAAAAATACTAGGGATGCACCGAATCCACTTTTTTGGGTTCGGCCGAACCCCCGAATCCTTTACGAAGGATTTGGCCAAATACCAAACCAAATCCGAACCCTAATTTGCATATGCAAATAAGGGGTGGGAAGGGAAAACATTTTTTACTTCCTTGTTTTCTGACAAAAAGTCATGCAATTTCCCTCCCTGCCCCTAATTTGCATATGCAAATTAGGTTTCGGATTCGGTTCGGCCGGGCAGAAGGATTCGGCCGAATCCGAATCCTGCTGAAAAAGGCCGAATCCTGGTCGAATCCCGAACCGAATCCTGGATTTGGAGCATCCCTAAAAAATACATATGTATTCTGTGTCATTCTGTGGCCAGTAAAGCAAATAAAGTACTTGCATAAAAAAGGGCATAAACTCAAGGGATGAAAACATAATTTTGCCTCATTATAGGTCCCTGCTAAGGCCTCATCTGGAGTATGCAGTGCAGTTTTGGGCTTCAGTACTTAAGAGGGATATAAATGAGCTGGAGAGAGTGCAGAGACTAAACTGGTTAGGGGTATGGAAGACTTCAATTATGAGGGGAGACTGTCAAGTTTGGGGACCACAACACAAAAGTATGCAACAGTCATGCTAGAGTAACTGACCTAATACATGTCCTGAACTGGACAATAAGTACATTTTATGCATTTTACATACACTTTTTAAGAAATGAGTGTATGCAACACAAAGAAAGGTCTAAACATTCCTTTATCTGAGATCCTTAAATTAAACTTGATTGTATGCTTGATGTAAAATTCTTTTATCCCTGACAGTTTTTCTAAAACTGGACATCACATCTTACCAGCAACAAACAGGGGCATATTTATCAAGGGTCGAATTTCGAATTGAAAAAACTTTGAAATACGAATTCAAAAAGACCAACCGAGATTAAGTTGAAGTTTTTTTTTTTTTGGTCGAATAGGTACATTTTCAATCGAACAGGTCCGTATTCGGGCCGAATTCGAATCGTACGAATCGAAGGAATATCGCATTCCATTCTAATTCGATTCAAAGTTTTTCCTGCCAATAGACTCCAAATGGGTTCTAGGTCGTCACCCATAGGCTAAAACAGCAATTCGGCAGGTTTTAGAAGGCGAATGGACGAAGTCGAATTTTTAAAGAGACAGTGCATGATAAATTTCAATATCCGAATTTCTTTCAAATTCGAATCAAATTTGGACTATTCCCTAGTCCAGGGGTGTTCAACCTACGGCCCAGGATGGATATGAATGTGGCCCAGCTTGAAGGAGAGAGAAAAGGAAGAGAAGGGAAAAACAGAAAGAAATTAAAAAATAAATGTATGGAAATACAGAGAAAACGAGAATGAAATAACTAGGGATGCACCGAATCCAGGATTCGGTTCGGGATTCGGCCAGGATTCGGCCTTTTTCAGCAGGATTCGGATTCGGCCGAATCCTTCTGCCCGGCCGAACCGAATCCGAATCCTAATTTGCATATGCAAATTAGGGGCAGGGAGGGAAATTGCGTGACTTTTTGTCAGAAAACAAGGAAGTAAAAAATGTTTTCCCCTTCCCACCCCTAATTTGCATATGCAAATTAGGGTTCGTATTCGGTTCGGTATTCGGCTGAATCCTTCGTGAAGGATTCGGGGGTTCGGCCGAATCCAAAAAAGTGGATTCAGTGCATCCCTAGAAATAACACTTTGTGCTCTCAAATTAAAAAAGTCCAGACAAATTAAAGGGGTTGTTCAACTTCCAAACACTTTTTTCAGTTCAGTTGTTTTCATATTGTTCCCCAGAAATAAAGTTTTTTGTCAATTACTTTTCATTTAGGGGTGCACCGAATCCACTTTTTTGGATTCCGCCGAACCCCCAAATCCTTCACGAAGGATTCGGCTGAATACCGAACCGAATCCGAACCCCTAATTTGCATATGCAAATTAGGGGTGGGAAGGGGAAAACATTTTTTACTTCCTTGTTTTCTGACAAAAAGTCACGCAATTTCCCTCCCTGCCCCTAATTTGCATATGCAAATTAGGATTCGGATTCGGTTCGGCCGGGCAGAAGGATTCGGCCGAATCCTGCTGAAAAAGGCCAAATCCTGGCCGAATCCCGAACCGAATCCTGGATTCGCTGCATCCTTATTTTCATTATTTATTTTTTACTGTTTGTCCAAAATCTAAGTTTAACGTTGCATGTTTCTGTCTCTGGTGTTTGAGTCTGGCAGCTCAGTAATTCAGGTGCAGATTCTGAACTGTTACAATTCTGCAACATTGAGTTGATACATTTCTCAGCTGCATCTCTGGAGTATTAGCAACTATTGTATCAATTCTAACAGCTGCCTGTAATGAAACCCAGAGATTCTGCTCAGATGTATCAACTAAATGTATCAATTTAGAACAATTTACAGGGTTGGCGACCCCCCTCCCAGAGCTGCTTTAGAAGGTGAAAAATGAAACTTTACACTTAAATATTAGAAAAACTGTGACACATAGAAAATAGAAAGTCAATGGAAAAGGTAATTATTTCTGGTGATCTATCTGAAACCAACTAGTTGTTTGAAGGTGAACCACCCATTTAAAGAATAAGTAAATGTTTAAAATACGTGAAGTAAAATTGACGAGGGTGCCATTCTAAAAACTTTTGCAATTAACATTCATTATTTATTTTCTTTTTATTCCAAGATATTAAGGGATACATGTGCTGTTAATAGGAATGAATTTTGTTCCAACAGCGCCACCTGCTGGTCAGTTTCTGACCTGTCTGACCACCAAGTAGTCAAGGAAGGTATCAGGAGAAAGAAACAGGCTGTTCTGATGTTCTTCTGCTTAGGAAAGATTTGACAAAGGTTTCTAATTGTTTTCCTAAGCAGAAGAACATCAGAGCAGCCTCTTTCTTTCTCCTGACAACTTCCTTGACTACTGGTCAGACTGGTCAGAAACTAACCAGCAGGTGGCGCTGATGGAACAAAATTCATTCATATTAACAGTACATGCATCCCTTAATATCTTGGTATAAAAAGAAAGTAAATAATGACATTACATTTTCCCTTTAACACAATTTTTTTCTGGTGCGCTGAAAAATGTAAAATGCTGGTTCTACTATAATTCATAACTTATGAATCACAGCCTATGTGTTAATTTAAAGGGATTACACCATGCTTTCTAAATTACACTATTTACATTACAAATAATTCACTCTACCATATAAATAAGGATTCCTGAACCTACCATTGTGATCATTGTGCCTGATTCTGTGTGTTCAAAAAGAGTCAGCACTTCACAATGAAACTGCTTTAAAATAGGTAATTGTTTCTCCTACTCAATGTTATTGGAGGTATCGCAAATGGGGCTTGGATTTTTACAATTGAGTACAGTTCTCATTTTTAGCAATGCAGGCGTCAGGGAGCTGTTATCTTGTTACCTGCCCATTGTTCTATTAATAGGTTGCTGGGGGGAAAGGAAGGGGGTGATATCTATCCAGTTTGCAGTGTAAAGAGTGACTGTAGTCACATAGCTGAGCGCCCCTGGGAAACAGAGAACATGTCTAGTACCACGTAAAATTTCCAAAATCAATATTAAAAAATGTGTTTGTTGTTTTGGACAACACATTTTAATGTCTGCTAACAAATGCATTTTATTAAAAAACCAAAGGTTTTTCCATGACAAAACCCTTTTAAGCTAAGAAAAAGTATACATTCTCATTTATTTATATAGTAGCATGTTACAAATTCATCGATAACAATTAGGGGACAATACTTTAACCAAGAAGGATTACAGAATAAAACTAGGATACAGAGAAGCTCCCTCCAGAATTATAGGATTTTGTATCAATTATCCATCCAGTCAGCTTATTTTTTGCCAGTTCCATTAGGTGTGAAATTTCCAGCTATGTATAACATTAATTAAGTGCAGTCTTGAACCAGTCTCGTAATCCATAGCTACCAAGCAGCAATTATTTCTGATTGATTCCCTGCAGTAAAATTAATGCAAGCCAAAGCCTCACAGAAGAAATGCAGGAGACTTTATTATTTTAGCTCCATCTCCTATTTTGTTTTTTACTCTGTTAAATTATTCCATGCAAACAGCACCAGCTACTCAATTGCAAATGTTATAATGTTCTTTTAGTGACAACTTTTATTAGAAGTTCCATGGCAGCTACCAACTAGAAGTAGATGGGATCATGTCCTAAAATTAATCTTATGACAGTTCTCTATGCAGGGTACAGAGAATTCTGCTTATGGTTGGATTCCACTGCCCCACCCACAAAGATATTAGACCAGATTTGATGCTAGATGCTAGCTCACACCACTTAAAGGGATACTGTCATG
Organism: Xenopus petersii; assembly: GCA_038501925.1. Lineage (NCBI taxonomy): Eukaryota > Metazoa > Chordata > Amphibia > Anura > Pipidae > Xenopus > Xenopus petersii. The sequence continues at coordinate 92,535,955 of CM076687.1, read as the reverse complement.
GGAAAACATGTTTTTTTTTCCAAATGCATCAGTTAATAGTGCTGTTCCAGCAGAATTCTGCACTGAAATCCATTTTTCAAAAGAGCAAACAGATTTTTAATATTCAATTTTGAAATCTTACATGGGGCTAGACATATTGTCGGTTTCCCAGCTGCCCCCAGTCATGAGATTTATTTTCAATTAGCTACAGTCTGAATTCGGGACATCCTTGAATGCGTCAGCAAATTCTCCAATTCTCACCATAAAGCATCTGTAATGAATAACTGCACGACAATTGGAAGATATCTGGAAAATTGCACCCTGGGTCAATGATTAACTCTTGCCTTGTCCTTTTACTATGCATTGAAATGGAGCATATTATACTGCATAAGGCTTATATGCTTAATTCCGTAATGCAGGGCCCAACTGGTTTGGGTGCACCATAGCTTGCATTTGGTGCTTTCCTAAAGATTATTTTTCGTACTAGGGTGTCCAGCAGAGAGGACAGAAAAGACGAGCTGCAATCAAGAATAAATAACATTCACTGAAGATTCCACAGACTGTCCTTGAGTTAGGGGCAGATTTACTAAGCTCGAGTGAATAGTTCGAATACAAAAATATTCGAATTTCGAAGTAATTGGTCAAATTCAATCGAATTGAATGATTCGAAGTAAAAATCGTTCGACCATTCGATAATCGAAGTACTGTCTCTTTAAAAAAAACTTCGACTTCATACTTCGCCAAATTAAAGCTAACGAAGTGCAATGTTAGCCTTTGGGGACCTTCCACAGCACTTTTCGAAGTGTTTTTGATTGAATAGACATCCTTAGATCGATCGCTTAAAATCTTTCGAATCATTTCGATTCGATCGAACGATTTGTATTCGATCGTTCGATCGAACCTTTTGCGATATTATCCTTCGAATTCGATATTCGAATTCAAAGGATTTTACTTCGAGGGTCGAATTTGAGGGTTTTTTAACCCTCGAAATTCGACCCTTAGTAAATCTGCCCCTTAGTGTTTATTAGCATATCATGAAATCTGAGTAGACATCAAGAGGCACATTTATTAAAGGTCGAATTTCAAATTCATGTGAGTTTTTGAAACTATTTTTTAGATAACAGATCAGTTCTGAAGAATCCCATTGTATGCTACAGAGTTTATCTGTTATCTGCTGCATATCCTGTGCCTTTTCTCCTTTTTCAGCTGTAATCTGAGCCCAGAGCTATAAGAGACTCAGACAGGAAGTGATGTCACACCAAGCTAATACTGCAGCTGCTAACAAGCAGAGAGCTTTTAGAGCTTTTTACTCAAGTATTGTAAAACATTCTACAGAATAAATATAGCATTCTGGCTTGCACTATTGCAGCTTATCTATTGGCAATAAAATGCCCTGTAGCTTTCCATTTCTCCTTTAAATGATGTATTTTGAAAAAACATTTTTTCCCATGACAGTATCCATTTAAGGCTGAAATGGTTGAAAATCTATAATTTCTGGTTTGTAAAGTGAATCTGGCACCTAAAGATAAATAGATAAATAAAAACACAACCCATACATTAAGTTGGCTGTGGGCAGCATTACATGCATTGTTACCCCATTATGTCGGTAGGGGAAAAGGTGGAGTGTGAATGAAGATACATATCTTCAAGTCAGCTAAGCTGTTCTTATTCAGCAGTTTTCCCCCTATACTTTATAGCTTTAAAGCACAATATATGCTAGTTAGTAGATTTTATTTTCACATTACACACTCAGTTAAACATCGTGGCATAACCAGTGTAACCGGAAAACTCTTCGTATCTATTGAGCCTTCTTGAGCACAGGCAATCAGTATGGAAGCTACTTATCTATCACTTCATGCTACTCGCACAAAACTTCCCTGTACAGGAGCTTCCAGAAAACGAAGAGACGGAAAACGTATTTACAAACCTCAGAGAGTGTGTCTGTTATAACGTCAGCAAGAGTAGAGTAGTCTTTAGAGTCCAAATCTCAGCTTTTCACAGATTTGCTTCATCTCTTCACACGACACAAGCTGACAGCGTCCACACACCTCCTTTAATTCTCCTGTACTGCCACAGATTTTCCTTTAGCTTTGCACACATCTCCTTCCCACTGTGAACAGATTTCCTTTCGTTGCTTTGAAAGGAATTTCCCTGTAGATTCCAAGACTAAGAACACATGCAATCAATCTAACCGTTGCTCTCTCCAGAGCTTCTGTCGCTGTCTCCTCAACTCTCCCTTATTAAATGAACGCTGCTCCTCCCATCGTTATCCCTATTTAGATTGTCTGGTAGTCTGTGTTTCTGTTTTACCAAATAAAACCATAGTTAGATGTACTGAAGGGTGAAAAATGGATGCCTTATTTATTAAAGGGTGAACTTTCACTTCCACCCATTGATTAATACTCTTTTAAAAATCTCATAGAAATGAATGGAGAGAGGCGGAATTTCACTATAGAGGACTGTGGCAATCTCTAAATTTACTTTTTGATAAATATACCCCCTTCGAGTTTAAAAAACTCCCATAAACTCGAAATTCGGGAAAAAAAACAACCAATCAAAATTAATTAAAAAATTTGAATTTTTGAAATTCGGGTGAATAGGATCGACCTCAAACTCAAATTTTTTTTTTCAAAAGTTCCAAATTGATTGTAGGAGGTCTCCCATAGGCTAAAACACCAATTTGGTAGGTTTTAGATGGCAAATAGTCGAATTCAAATTCTTAAAGCGACAGTAAATTTGAATTTCAATTTTTTTTAAACTCCAATCAAATTTGGACTATTCCCTATTTGAATTACACTAAGGGGCACATTTACTAAGCTCAAGTGAAGGATTTGAATGAAAAAAAGTATTTTTTTGGGAACTTCGACCATCGAATAGGCTACTACGGCCTTTGACTTCGATTCGAACTAAAAAACGTTCGACCATTCGATAGTTGAAGTACTGTCTGTTTAAAAAATACTTTGACTACACACTTCGGCAGTTTAAACCTACCGAGGTACAATGTTAGCCTATGGGGGGGACCTTCCCCATCACTTTTCTAACCTTTTTTTGATGGAAGAAAAATCCTTCGATCGATCCCTTAAAATCGTTCGATTCAAAGGATTTTATCGTTCGATCTAACAACTTTTATGATTTTTTGCAGGTTTTAGATGGCGAATTGTCGAAGTCGAATTTTTAAAGAGACAGTACATGATAAATTTCGATATTCAAATTTTTGAATATTTTTAAATTTAAATCGAATTTGGACTATTCCCTAGTCGAAGTACAGAAAAAAAATAGCTTGAAATTCCAAATTTGAAAATTCACCTAGACCCTTGATAAATCTGCCCTTTGAAAGGACAGTACATGATAAATTTCAAAATTCTAATTTCTAATTTTTTTTAAAATTCGAATCTAATTTGTTCTATTCCCTAGTGGAATTACACTAAGGGGCAGATTTATCAAAGGCCGAAAGTCTGAAGTTAAAAAAACTTTGAATTCAAAAAGACCAACCGAATGAATGAAGTTTTTTGGGGTTGAAGTGGGCCTACTTCGAATCGTACGATCCGAAGTAGAGCTACTTCGATTCAAAGTTTTTTTAACTTCGACCTTCGATCTCCCAAACTCCCCCAATTGCCTCCATACAGGTTCTAGGAGGTCCCCCATAGGCTAAAACAGCACTTCGGTCGAAGTCGAAGTTTTAAAGAGACAGTACTTCAAAAAAATTCGACCTTCGAAGTTGGACTATTCGATGGTCGAAGTACCCAAAAATTACTTTGAAATTCTAAGTTTTTAACTTTGAACCTTTCATTTCGACCTTTGATAAATCTGCCCCAAAAATAAACTTGAAATTCTAACTTAAAAATTTGAATTTTCAATTCGACCCTTGATAAATCTGCCCCTATGTTTACCAAGCATTAGGCTCACACCTCTCTCCAACACATGCGCCTAACAGGTAAGAAAGAAAAACACACTTTCCTACTAATGCATTGGAGACAATAGCCCAGTGGGTTTAGCTATAATGTAATGTATTTCAGAAGAGAAGAGTTACAGGGCAACCCTTTTGAAATAAAAAATAACAGAAGTGGTATAAAGGTGATACCTTTATTTGCTAACTAATATAATCATAGCAAGCTTTCAGAACATTTTAGTTCCTTTTTCAAGTGGATCACAATGAAGTTGTGGTGTTCTCTGGTATATACACAGCTCATAGGTCAAATGACCAACAAAAAGGAATATCAATCTATGTGTAAGGTGTCAAAGTCATTTAGGAGGGGGATCTGCAAGAGACAAGCAGATAAGGTACAAGATAATGTGGGTCAAAGAGGCTGAGTATAAATTAGGGCTGAATTAATTCTATATGATTTCTTAGTCCATATCCAGACATGTTGGTATTTCTGACCTGGTGCAGTTCTTTCTTAGTCCACATAATTAGCCATAACTTTACTTTTACAGCAACCTTACCTGCAATTAGAAGAGAAGAGTATATAGGAGGCCAGGGAACCAGCTAAAGAAAGAAATAAAGTAAATCTGATGACTGAACCGGCCATGTGTTGTGTAAATGAAAAGTGTGCAGTGGCTCTGCTGTCTATCAATTAAAATCAAAGCAGACTTAACTAACATTGTTTGCCTTGGACAGGTAGCTTCAGAAATGCTAGTCATATCCTGGTGGAAATTGCTTTGCGTATAGTAATTCAATTAATGTTTGGTATCTAATAAGTCTTTCCCTTTAGCAAGTGGAATTGCAGGCTTCGGCATTAGTTTGTGAAACTGGAAAGATAACAATGTTTTACTTTAGCTGCCTAAGATATACCGATGTTTGGTATTTGCAACCTTTCAAAAAAGGGAATATGCCCAGAATCTAGTAATTCCAATATGGTTGCTATGTGGGGACTTGGAGAGGGAACATCTCATTCCAATCAGATCAGAATCCAAATCATCAGATATGGTTGTTAGTCTGTTATGCTTTTTTGGCCATGGAAGAGGCAGATGCTCTTGTATTAAAAAATGATCAAAATACTGGTATGGGATCCCTTATCTGTTATCCAGAGAGCTGTGGCAAGGCCATCTCCAAAAGTCTATTGAAAGCAAATGATTCTAATCTTTAAAAATGAACAAATTAATACATTTTAAAAAATTGATAAATGTAATAATAAAACCGCACGTTGTACTTGATAGTATGGTTTGATTCCATGTGTAATCACTGAAGTGCAGTTTCCATAGACAATACTACGGGGCAAATTTACTTATGGTCGAATATCGAGGGTTAATTAACCCTCGATATTCAACTGCCGAATGGAAATCCTTCGACTTCGAATATCGAAGCCGAAGGATTTACCACAATCTGTTCGATAGAACGAAAAATCGTTCTTCGACCTACAAATTGTTCCAAAGCCTATGGGGACCTTCCCTATAGGCTAACATTGACTTCGGTAGGTTTTAGGTGGCGAAGTAAGGGGTCGAAGTTTTTTTTAAAGAGACAGTACTTCGGGCATCGAATGGTCGAACAGTCGAACGATTTTTAGTTCGAATCGTTCGATTCTAAATCTAAGTCGTAGTCGAAGGCCGAAGTAGCCAATTCGATGGTCGAAGTAGCCAAAAAAAAAACATTTGAAATTCAACTTTTTTTTATTCTATTCCTTCACTCGAACCAAGTAAATGGGCCCCTTCATGTTGATGTTCACATCCTTTAGTAACCTTTAGTGACCCATCCCTAGTTTATTTTGGGGTGGCTGACTACACAAGTGTCAACTGTGAACAGAACATGTTTGGAGAATAAGTTCTATTTCCTGACTTTTGCAGAAATGTTGCAGGTGTAGTCATCCATAGCAACCAGTAGGTAGGATTTACTGGCCCCTGTTTAAAAGGAAATATTTTATTGATTATTATGGGTTACTGCACATGGGTAAACTTTCAAGTGGGGTGAGGCCCATTTTTAAGTAAAGCAGTAGCTCAAGTCTTGATAAGTTAAAAAGACTTTATTAGAACATACATAGGCCTAACGCATTTCATGCCTGTGTGGGCACTTACTCATAGGCTGTAGGTCTCCACTTGGTACAATCCTTTTAAAGGGGTGTCGACCAATTAAAATGCATTACATCACATATAGTCTAAACCAATGAGTGAAACGCTTAATACAACGTGAAGGGCCAATAAAAGCATATTGCATAAATTGCATCCAACTATAAAGAACCAATGCACTACAAAAATTACATCATATCAAAGATGTGTCCAATAAGAGGAAAAGAATATCCAAGAGAAAATACATTATACAAAAACAAGTTTTCACCTTTCAGCTACCCACATGAATATTGCATTGCTTGAATCCAGTGCCTTTTATTACATAGGGGGTAAATTTATCAAGGAGTGAAGTTCCGCCACTAGAGTGAAATTCCGCAGCTCTCAATTAATTTCTATGGGATTTTGAAAGGCGTATTTATCAATGGGTGAAGTGAAAGTTCACCCTTGATAAATATGCCTATAAAAATCCCATAGAAATGAATGGAGAGTGGCTGAATTTCACACAGTTGCGCTCTCCGCAGTAGTGTTCCTGCCTCGGATGCCTCCCTACCTGAATGGGTAAGTCGGCAAGGGGGGGGCGGCGTTTTGAGGAGCCGTCTCAGGCGGTTTCTTCACCAGAATCGCTGCTGCGCCACGTGTTTATGTGGGTGGAATTTTGAAGGTGTACACATTGATCGATCATTTGCTAGTAATGGGTTAAAGGGTTGCAGTGTTGGACTGGCCCGACGGGATACCAGGAAAACGCCCGGTGGGCCCAGGGGTCAGTGGGCCTCTTGCTTCTTACCATTTGGCCTATTTCATGGTCATTCCCTATTTCTTTATGGGAACAAAGAGGCTTAATAATAGAAGAATATAGTATAGTATGTAGAGAAAAGAGACTAGGAGAATAAAGAGGTTGAGCGAGGAGAGAAGGTATAGTAGTTTGGAAAGTGGGCCCTGGCATCCCAGTCCCTTCAAATTTGAACTTTGTGGGTTATTTATCAAAGTTCAGTTTTATCTTAACATTTTCTGCTACAAACTCTAATCAAATCTGCTCTGGGTTTTTACGCTTATTTATTATTACATTTTCCCGAAAATTTGGCTTGCAGGAAAAAAAATTCACATTTTTCACCCTAAAACTCAGATTTTTTTGCCCAAAAATTCTGAAAACTTCTCCCATTGACTCATATGCAACCTCAACAGGTCAAAGATGCCGGATTTTCTGATTCAGACTTTTCCATCCTCGGGGTTTAATAAATTCCGATTTTAGTGCTTTTTTAAAAGTCCAATAATTCACAATTTTTTGGGGGATTTTTGCATTCAGAGTTTAGTAAATAACCCCCTTAGTGTATGATTTTTTTTATTATGTCACTATTGAACAGCTGGATGTTGTGGAATATTAAATGATTTATACTTCCATTGCTATAGTACAGGCACACAAAAAGCATCTAATTTCTTCTTTGTTTTATGGTTTGTTTAATGTTTTTTTTTGTTTTAATTAATCCTTTAGAAATAAAAAGAAGAAGGGGCAGCATTAAGAAGGTTTTTTAATCCCTTTGGTCCATTTTGTTGCAGACGAATGCTGTTAAATCAATAAACAGGCAGAAAAATACTGGCCAGTTTACTGGAACGAGATATACTGTACATAGTTTGGCTGCTGGATAGAATGTGGCCACTGGTCTGGGATTGGCACATAGCGGCATTTATTCTGCATGAGATTTGAATTTCTCAAGATAAATGCATTCAAACTTCAACACATGTGAAGCAGAAATGACTTGCATATATTATGTTTCGAAGCCATAAAGTTTGCACTTAAAATTACTAACATCTTCGAGAGAAGTAATCGATATGTTTGCAGTGGTTGCTTAATTTATGATGCTGATGCTGCTGCAAGTACATTAATTACGGTGGGGGCTGCCTGTTGATTGCAAAAACTCTATTTGGTTCACTACACTGCTTAGCAAAGCCAAAACCTTTGTCTCTGGCTATGCCTGTTTATTGCAGCAAGGCTTAAAGGGATACTGTCATGGGAAAAAATTTTTTTTTCCAAAATGAATCAGTTAATAGTGCTGCTCCAGCAGAATTCTGCACTGAAATCCATTTCTCAAAAGAGCAAACAGATTTTTTTATATTCAATTTTGAAATCTGACATGGGGCTAGACATTTTGTCAATTTCCCAGCTGCTCCTGGTCATGTGACTTGTGCTTGCACTTTAGGAGTGAAATGCTTTCTGACAGGCTGCTGTTTTTCCTTCTCAATGTAACTGAATGTGTCTCAGTGGGTTTTTACTATTGAGTGCTGTTCTTAGATCTACCAGGCAGCTGTTATCTTGTGTTAGGGAGCTGTTATCTGGTTACCTTCCCATTGTTCTTTTGTTTGGCTGCTGGGGGGGGGGAAAGGGAGGGGGGTGATATCACTCCAACTTGCAGTACAGCAGTAAAGAGTGACTGAAGTTTATCAGAGCACACGTCACATGACTTGGGGCAGCTGGGAAATTGACAATATGTCCAGCCCCATGTCAGATTTCAAAATTGAATATAAACAAATCTGTTTGCTCTTTTGAGAAATGGATTTCAGTGCAGAATTCTGCTGGAGCAGCACTATTAACTGATTCATTTTGAAATGTAATGTTTTTTTCCCCATGACAGTATCCCTTAAAATAGCTTTTTATTAAAAGATAGCACAAGCCTAGGCACAAGCAGCTGTACTGCACTATGTTTATATAAACCCATAAGTTAGTGTATAATATGGTTTCCATCTCTAAACAGGATGGACCAACCATAAATCCATTACTGACTGCTGCAACATACATCACTCTTATGCACAAACACACAAGAACAGAAAGAAATGCTGGAAATGTGCAAATAAACAGCGGGAAATGCTTGTGTTAGCATTCATTAATAACACAATGTGATTATTTTAGCTTCCTGTGTCTGGCAAAAGATGTTTCTGGTTTGTCACCTGCAATTACAAAATAAATTGCAGTAAATGTTGGTAAAGGAATCCATATGTTGGATATTTATACATCCAGATTTGGTTGGGTACTAGGATTCATTTCAATCCGGTCACAAATGTGATTAGTGGGAGCAGTATTTATGATTTAATCTGCTGCTGTTCCTGGTGCATGAAGAAGGGAAAAGAGCTACACCTCCTCCTGACTTCTGCTCAGATAATACAAACGGTTAACCATTGTATGCCCAACTTTTCAGAATATCTATATTAAAAAAAAAAAAAAAAAAAAAAAAAAGCTATTTTCATGCCATATCACGTTCGACTCCCTGATCCTAATGAGCACAAAATAAATTAGCATCTGACTGAAAAGCCTCTGTATGATGAGCTGCTCTTTAAAGGACCAGTAACATCAAAAAAAATTTGAAAAAAATTTGTTAGTACACAACAAAAAAAAAACACATACACAAATTATACTTTAAAAAAGCAAAGTCTTTATTAAGAAATAACTTACAGAAACTCTGCTTCCTGTCTTCTACAGAAACGGCGAAAGGGCGACCATCCATTGAGCGGTGCTTGATTTCTCCTCCCTGGCTCTCTGCTGCTGGATCCTTCAGCTGCCACATTCTGTGCTTTCTGTAGTGCAGCGGCGCTTCCAGCAGGAACTTGAGGCGGATCTGCGGTGCCGGTGTTCCTATGGGCCTCTCTCTCTCATTGCTGTAACAGCTCAGGCACGGCTGAGCTGCGGGGCTCTGCATCCAGCTGACTACAAGTCCCTGCGTCCCACTGCCGGTAATGCTTTCGGAGAAGCTGCCCAGCAGATGGGACGGATGCATGGTGGGACTTGTAGTTTTGTCGGTAGCTGCGAAGCGCCAGAGAGAAATAGTTGCAGCGGGTGCGCACAGCTGTGAGGGCTCTAGGACGCGCTACCGGTTGTGCCAGCAAACTGTGAAGAGAACCTCGGCGCCCCCTTCCAAGTCATCTTTCTCCCCTTGCCACACAGCCGCCCTACAGGGAACTGACCCGGACTCACCTCCCTGGGCGGAGGGGGATCTTGTAGGGCCTGAGCTGTTACAGCAGTGATAGAGAACATGGCCCATAGGAACACCGGCACCGCAGATCTGTCTCAAGTTCCTGCTGAAAGCGCCGCTGCATTACAGAAAGCACAGCATGTGTCAGCTGAAGGATCCAGCAGCAGAGAGCCAGGGAGGAGAAATCAAGCACCACTCAATGGATGGTCGCCCTTTCGCCGTTTCTGTAGAAGACAGGAAGCAGAGTTTCTGTAAGTTATTTCTTAATAAAGACTTTGCTTTTTTAAAGTATAATTTGTGTATGTGTTTTTTTTCGTTGTGTACTAACGAATTTTTAAAAAAAACATTTTTGATATTACTGGTCCTTTAAATGAAAGCCTAACAGGCTGCATCTGGTGGTAGGAAGGGGTTTGTTTATGTAAATGGCTTCTCAGTGGACTACTGATTTGCTTTGATTGCGATCCCTCTACACTGGGCTAATTACAAATGAAAACAGGACTCCAGCCTATAAAGGATCGCCGCCCCCAGCCCAGCGTGATTGAAACTACTGGAGGGTGGCCGTTACTAAGGTTCACCGGCCTGGGGCGCCATTGGGGGGTTTTTAGCTGCTTATAGTTTGCGTGAAGCTTCTTTTCACGGATACCTACACATTCCTATTTTTACAGGAACGTGTCGGTATCACTTTAAACCGGATAACTTTTTCCATAAGATAACAAAATAACAGAACCAATAGCTTTTTTTGCTGCAGGTACAAACATTATGAGGCCTATTTACCAACATTCAAATTTCCCCTTTTATTTTCACGAATTTCTAAAAAGCCAGTTTTACTGTATTTCTTTAAAATTCTAAAAAAATTTGAGCTTTACTAAATGTAAAAACCACAAAAAACAATAGAAAACCAAGAAGAAGCTGCTGAGGTTCCATATTAGTCATCGGGAGCGGCACTATCCTATTGGACCATTTTGAAACACCAATTCGGACTTTTAAAATTAGAATTTTTTTCCCCACTAGGAATTGTCCGAAAAACTTGAGTTTTTAGCACCTGGTTCAGCATTTTTTCCATTTGTGCTTTTTATAATTGGAACATTTATTAAATTCCATGGCATTTATAGTTTTAGAAGAATAGGGCTTAATAGTTGTTTCTAAAACCACTAAAATTCCACCTTTTATAACTAGGCCTCTAAGATTTGAAATGGAACGTCCCTTGAATTATGGGGCACATTTACTAAGCTCGAGTGAAGGATTCAAAGTAAAAAAACGTTGAATTTCGAAGTTTTCGACCATGGAATAGGCTACTTCAACTACGACGATTTGAACTAAAAATCGCTAGACTATTCGACCATTCGATAGTCGAAGTACTGTCTCTTTAAAAAAAAACTTTGACTACCTACTTCGGCACTTTAAACCTACCGAGCTACAATGTTAGCCTATGGGGACCTTCCCCATAAGCTTTCTAAGCTTTTTTTGATCAAAGGAAAATCCTTCGATCGATGGATTCGTTCAAAGTATTTGTGGTAAATCCTTTGACTTCGATATTCGAAGGATTTTACTTCGATGGTCGAATATCGAGGGTTAATTAACCCTCGATATCTTCGACCCTTAGTAAATGTGCCCCTAAGTCTTAGAGTATATCAAGATGGAAGACTTCTACAACAAATATGTTTTTTTTTTTAATTCAATGGAGAGGAAACTGCTTTAAATAAGCAAATGCTGCTTGCTTTAAAAACACACCAGTGACACCACCTACTTTTTGTAACTCTTTATTGCTCTTAGCAGATTGCATACAATGACCCTGTTTTATACTCAAATTTGAATTGTATAAATCATGAAAAAATAAAGATTTTAAAAAAAAAAAAAAATTATAATAAATCCAGGTCTTTGTCCTGATGATTTTGGCGATTGCATAAGATTACCATATAAATAAAATCAGATTCAAATTCTTTATAAATTATTTCATAGCATAGTTTGTCAGAAGTGGTATGTAACGCTGATAAGACAAAGTATCCCAAAGTTTCGGGGAGATCTCTCCATCACCAGCAGCAGTATTGTGCATTCTCACTTGGCTTGTTGAGTATTAAAGAAACTCTGTTGCATGTAATCTTTTTGAAAGCAAGTATAGCTTCTGGAGTCAAATGCTGATTGTTTGAGATATCAAGTACTCGCAGAGAGTACAGGTTGGCCAACACCACTAATGCTTCTTCTGTCAGCCTGGCATTACTGCAAAGACAAAGCAAATGGTTAAAAATAACCAAACCCCAACAAATAACTGTGGTAACTACTTATTTTCCCAAGTAGTAACACAGAGCAAACTATGTCTGAAGTAGTGATGTGCGAGTCAGGGTTTCCCTGAACCGCACCCGACCCTAACCCGCCCCTGCGGGTTCTTTTATAGACCCGCACCGACCTGCCCCGCAGATGGCGTCACAAAAGGGGTGGGGTGAGCAGACGCGAGACTATAAAACCGGAACCCGAAAGTCAGATGCCGGCATTTGAAGGTGGTCCGTGAGGAGCACTGCAAGGTCGACCCAAACCCGCCCGTGGGTATCGGGTCGGCCAGCACATCACTAGTCTGAAGGTATAGAACTACTTTTTTTCATTCATGCCACACTTTGAGCTACAACAGTTAGTTAGTTAGTTAGTTAGTTAGTGCACGGTTAAAGGGATGAAAGGGAATCCAAGTAAGTTTAGAAAGTCTTTGAATTCCTTAAAATTACATATTTGGATATGTTGTTTTTTTTAATACAAAGTGATATCCCGTTCTGTACGATTGGCAAACCAATCTCTGATGCTTTTGAAATGAAAGTGGTTACCAGCAACCAGTGTGGGAGCCAAATGAAATCAGTATACAGTATAACCCGAATTTACGTCCCCGGATTTTTATGTTTTCCCGCATTTTACGTCTTCTTTTTGTTGTCCCATCAGCCTCAAGGCATTTTTATGGGTGCTTTTCCCGTTTTTAATGTTTTGCTTTCCCTGATTTTACGTTGCTTTTTAAGGCTTGCTCCCTACCCAAAGGATAGGTTTTTAGATCAAAAAGCCCTTAACCCCAGTCACCCATCAAATTCTTCATAGTGCCACTAGGGGTTCATTAGGCCATGGTTTGTGCCACAACAAAGTACTTTTTTGATTGAATAAGACCTGAGAAGTGCAGATTGCTTCTTTTTCAAAAATAACATCTATATCTATATATATATATATATATATATATATATATATATATATATATATATATATATATATATATATATATATATATATATATATATATATATATATATATATATATATATATATATATTTCAAAAATAACATCCTTCTGCCCGGCCGAACCAAATCCGAATCCTAATTTTGTCACAAAACAAGGAAGTAAAAATTATTTTCCCTTTCAACCCCTAATTTGCATATGCAAATTAGGGTTCGTATTCGGCCGAATCTTTCACGAAGGATTCGGTGCATCCCGTGTGTGTGTGTGTTATTCAAAATTATATATATATATATATATATATATATATATATATATATAGATATATATATAGATATATATATATATATATATATATATATAGATATATATATAGATATATATATAGATATATATAGATATATATAGATATATCTATATATCTATATATCTATATATCTATATATCTATATATCTATATATCTATATATCTATATATCTATATATATATATATATATATATATATATATATATATATATATATATATATATATAATTTTGAATAACACACACACACACGGGATGCACCGAATCCTTCGTGAAAGATTCGGCCGAATACGAACCCTAATATCTATCTATGCATTATTCAATATCTAACTATGTAAAATAAAAGGATATTATAAGTCAACGAGGAGTTACATGACCATATAAAAGTACGAGGCCGGAGGCCGACTGCTTTTATACAGGTCATGGAACTCCGAGGTTATTTAAAATATCCTCAGATTTTCCAACAAGGGGTACTTTATTTATTATAACATACAAGTTTTTATGAGTCTTGTGACAAAAATGACATCACTACTCACTGTTTATATATCTATATAGACATCCAAGGGCATGGACTTAGAGGGGGCAGCACTAGTACCTATAAAAAGCCCTATATTAAACATGAACACATCAGGTAAGAAAGGGGGTGGGTGAGGGGTCCATGGAAAGTTGCTTAATTAAATTACATTTTATTTCATTATGCAAAACAGGTTTTGAGTAAGCATTAATATGATATAAACTGTTGCTTAAATATTCATTTTGGGGGGTAAAGTTTTCCTTCAATTGAATCCAGTGGAACTATGAAAATAGCAATGGTCGCATTCCACCTTATGTGCCCAGTCATAAATTCCATTCCCTGCTGATTATACGGTTTCCTAGTTAGTGAATATGATGGGGACCTTACATTTTTTGGTGTTACTCTTCCTATAAGCGGTTATGTCAGCTTCTACATAAACAATAGCTTTAACGTTTAACGTAAAGGCATACAGATATTTAGTTACCATGAGTCACAATGGGAAAAGCCCTTAGTAAGCAATTAGCAACTGCAGGTTTTTCATAATCTCCTGCCGAGGGATAATCATGGCACTTCCACTACTGTTAATGAAAAGTAAACCACAATGATCCCTCTACTATAGATTGCCTTTTACTTCTCAATCACTGGGGCTGGCCTAAGATTAGCTACAATGGATTATAATCCATACAAAACATACGGTTTTAACAGAAATAAATAATAAGTATGCATTTTTCTACATACCTGAGGTAGAGATTTTGCAGTTTGGGAAATAACCGAGGGAAACGTTTAATTATCTCTTCATCATATCCATGTGAAAAACTCAAGTTCAGGCACTTTAATTCACTGGTACTCTGAGAGATGCATTTTAATGTTGCATTGCAAATCTTCGTTCCCACCACACTCAACTTTTCTAATTTTGAAGTGATGGGTCCCAAAAATGGTTCAAAGGGAGCAGCCCCTGGTAAAGAAAAAAACCTTTTCATGTTAGTTGAGAAGACAGCTTTTACTTCCCAGTGTTAACCAAATGCATTGTTAATCTGGGATTTAAATAAAGGTAATTGACGGACGTCTACAACAGCCAATGAGGGCCTACAGCCAAAGCATGTGAGCCCACCCTGAATATAAATTGTGGTATGCAAACATGCAATAGCAAAAAAAAAAAAAAAAAAAAAAGTCCCGCACCTGATAGTAAAGAGGGGAGTGTAGCCAACTGGGAATACTTTCCCCTTGCCAAGCTTTAACAGCCATTGAGGTTCCAGGGAAAATCTAGATCTCACACCATGGACAAGGTAATAGAAGGTTCCAACCCAACCCTGGAGGCACAGGGAGGATATGAGAAGACATAGTGGGGAAAAGGTCAGATAAGTGAGAGGAAAAAGAGAAAAAAACTTTGCACAAAAAAAATGTGGTTTTATATGACTCCTACGTCAGTTATCGTTGGTCTTATAGGAGACCTTATAAGGAGTAAAAGACTTACATTCAACCTTGAGCTCAACCAGGTTAGGGAGCTTGATGAAGATAGCTTCAATGAAGTCTTCATGCTGCAAGTATTTGTAATGCCGTAGACAAACGGAGGTAAGAGTAGACAGCTGATCAAATGCATTAGCCGAGAGACTTGCACAGCTAGAATTTAGCAGTTCCAGTTTCTGGAGTTGCAGTCTTTGGATACAAGGTATTTCTACAAAAAGTCAGAATGATTACGTTAATACAGTCCACCGTCATATTAAGCTGAAAGGAGGGAGGAAACAAGAAGTCCTTGTTTCTTTCTCTACTGACAAAACTATTCATTTAAATACAGTAAACTTCTTTAAATGAAACCAAAATTTGATAAAGAGGCCCATACAACACAGAAAACCCCTAATATACCCATCACAGTTACCAATTTCTTAAAAATGTATGAATTTTCTATGCTGAAATCCTGCTGTTTAACAGTTCTTCTCTTTCTGCATCATTTGAAATCCTGGCAGGGAACTAAACACTGATGTTACAAATTGTAACAACTTCTCCACAGGAACTACATAACCCACAATGCATCACACTGGGATCCATTCCTTATTGAAATCACATGTGCAGGGAATGTTGGGGTTTGGAGACAGATGGCTGTTTATACAAAATAACAGTAGTCAGCCAGCTCATCAAAGTAGTCAGAGAGATCAGCAGGAGAGCAGGGGGCTAGGCTTAGGGAACTGTTCCAAACCATTACAAATCATGAAAAGTCTGCGCATTTTTTAATTGATGTATATTGCAAAGCTGCTTGAAATTACGTTTACTTTTCAAAAAGCTCAAGTTATATTTGTGTGGCGTTCCCCTTTAAAGGAATGTAGTTTGTTATGCCTCACTCAAATCATGTATTCTGGATATTTACACAAACTTATCACTAAGGAACGATTTCTGCCAAAGAGCCCAGTGTCTCTTTATTATGCAAGCTTTTTAAAAAAGCCAGTTTTTTTAAATACCAACTTAAGATCTTTGATCAATTTTAACAATTAACTTTCTTTAATATACATTTGTATACTACCAGATAAACAACTTACCATCAGCTGCCAATATAAAATTGTCTGGCCTATTAAAACACAGAGACAGCTTCCATTTATTCATATTGCCAACTGCCAGGGAAAGTTCTTGAAGTTTTGGTAGTCTAAAAAGGATATACTGTAGAGCCCTTTCAGGCACAATGCCGTCTTTTGAATGAAGAGAAAGGGAATAGAGGTTTTGAAGTAAAACAATGCTAGTCAATGGGAGGGCATTGGAGAAAAACACTTTGCATAAAGATAAATGTGTAAGTTGCTGAAAATTAACAATTTCTGAAAATATATCATGGTCCGACACATGAGAACAGTCTGTCAAATGCAACCGTTTCAGGTTCACAAGTGGTCTTAGCCCCTGGAGGATCTCTCCTTTCAAACAGGAGTCCATTGTGACGGTGGTAAGATCAGGCAATGAAAGGGTCATCTTCTTAAACTGCTTCAGAGTTACTTTGGTCACCTCCACTGAGCAGATCTTTCGGCTTTGAAGCATGTCCCAGAATTTAGCATTGAATATTCCTATACTTCTAAAAAGAATTGTACTGTTTTTCCATAAAGATGGATGGTCAACCAGGGTCCGTAAATAAGTGCACGTAGCCCGAACATTTGCCTTTTCGGACGGCGAAAGGTACGTGAATATGTCCAAAAGGATCTCCTGAGGAAGCTGAAGCCATTGAATGGCTGGCATTTTTAAGGAATTGTGTGACATTTCAAGTGCATAACTTTGTCAAAAACCTAAAACAGAAAATGAAATAGATAAGTTACATTATTAAAATCGAAAGTGAAACAAGTAAAAAACACATATTACCTCTACAGAAGAGGTGCAATATGACCCACAAAGGCATTGCACATAAACAGGTTTTATTAGTACTATAATTAACATGTATTTATTCTGCAGGGTTGTACAATAAATCAAAAACAACCAATCCAAAAGGTAGAGAGGACCTGCCCAAAAGAGCTTAACATTGTGCACAAACATCATTCAGTACTTGCCGACTCCCACCCCTCATGCTGATGTTTAAAAAGGGTGAACAGAAGAAAACGCAAGTGAATGTTGCCTTTAATTTCTTGATGGCAGTGCACAAACATATTACATGTTTCTGGTAATTTTTCCTATAGGATAAACGAAACGAGTTTTACAATTTAGTATTGTAGATATGCAGGAAAAAAAAAAAAAAGATATGGACGGTATGCTCACGTTCAGGGCTGCCATTAGAAATCTCTGGGCCCCATATAACAACATTTTCAGGGCCTCTTGGGCCCAGGCCCGCCCACTCCAGATGCCGCCCACACCACAGTTAAAAGACCACACAGGCATCAGAGCTAAAAAGGTAACCCCCCCCACACACGTTATAAAAAGCTATTGATGGTTAGGGCCCCCGTATAAGGTAAAAAAAAAAAAAAAAAAAAAAACTGTGGCGCCAGGGTTCCCCATAAATCTTTTAAAAAAAAAAAAAAAAAAAAAATCGGTGGTCAGGGCCCCCCTACAAGTTAATAAAAATAATTGGTGACTAGGGCCCCACATAATTTTTTTTTTTTTTTCCAAACATAACATTGGAGCCAGGGCCTCCCTTACATGTTAAAATTGGGGCCCCAGAGAATATGTTTAATAAAAAACATTAGCGCCAGGGCCCCCCGTTACATGTTAAAATTAGGGCCCCCAAAGAATATTTTTTTAAAAACATTGGTGGCATGGGCCTATAGAGTATTAAAATAATACATTGGTGGCAAGGGGAGTAAAAAAAAAAAAAAAAAACCCACACATTGCTGTTCAGTAGAAATGAACATGTGGCTTCAGGACTTTAATTTCACCTCCTTTCGTGACTTCAGGTCTTTCTGCAGCTTTGGGACTTCGCTGTTTGACACTTCAGCTGTTCTCGACTTCAGGAGAGGCAGGGCGACACGGCTTCGGCACTGTCTTTGAAAAGTGCAGCACAGCCGGGCCCCCTTTGGGCCTGGGCACCGGTACAGCATGGTTTTGGGAGTGGCCCTAGGGGTGCCTATTTTTTTTTTTTTTTTTTTAAACCCCCAACCCTCCGCCATGGATTTTCACCCTGAGGTGGTGAGGGGTGGGGGGGGGCCGAGGAAACACGCAGAAGTGACGTCGCACACAATGAATGTATATTGCAAAGTTGCTTAGAACTATATTTTCTTTCTGGGTTGACATTCCCTTTAAATGTATTAAAGTTAGACAACACTGTAACTTTGGGTTTACACCCCCTTTATCTAAATACCAATTAAGCCTATCCTATACTTATTATTTGGCTACTTAACTATGACTTGAGCAAGAGTTTGCCCGAGTACGCTCTCCCCCGTAGCTGCAGTCACTCCCGCTCTTACCGAGTGGTTCACTCCCAACATGAACGCACTGATGAGCAGGTCGCTGGCCCGGAACACCTTCACTTTCTGCTGCACGAAGTGCTTCTTTTTGGTCTTGGTTTTAGCTGTAGCGGCCAACAAGATCCCCACTGCCACAGTGGGCATTGCGCCAGAGGAGGACATGTCAGCGCAGGGATACGTGAACTGTCGGCAACGGCGACCACCCCCGAGCCTCCTCCTCTTCACGCCGGTACCATGCTGGCCTCCGTGGCCAACTTTCACTGCCCCAAGCGACTCACCTGGGTGCCTAGCACACTTGCGCAAAAGCGCACCACCTACACCCAAGCTGCTCTTTGGTGGCTCGATAACCCGTCATTCCAGCGGAGCGACAATATCACCATAATGCTGGGACTAGGGACAGTGGTGCCATGTTACCAGTTGCCCGTGCATGACCTTGAATAGTTTTTACAGCTAAGCCTTAGCGATGACGTGTAGAGTGCGGAGTGAGTACATATACAGAGATGCGATGCATGTGCACACGCCGGGCCCCCTGCAGGCCCGGTCAAGCAGTACCCCCTGTGCCCCCCTGATGGCGGCCCTGCTCACGTTACACTTGTAAGGCTTTACATTCTTGGTATAAAGGTGTTAAGAACCCTGCAGATGTTGCCTTAAGGTGGCCATAGACTTAGAGATCCGCTTGTTTGGCAATGTCACCAAACGAGCGGATCTCTGACCGATATGCCCACATTGAAGTGGGCAATATGGGGCTGATACGACTGTGGGCCCTAGGGCCCAACGAGCGATCATAATGGATCCGATACGGTCGGTCGAATCGCAGGATCCGACGGGATTTTTTAACCTGCACAACTTTCGGACAGATATCGATCCGGGAAGCCCGCCGGATGGCCCGACACACGGGCCAATTTATCGGTCCGTGTATTGGGGCCTTTAGCATGGGAACAAGGTAGCAATGATTCAGCTTTTTTCCTGGCCCGCGTTCCAGGAGCACGTATAGGAACAGCATCCAGGGTAGAATTCAGCAAGCTGAAATGTGTCTTATTTGAGCACTTACAGGTGCATTTCAGTGCTACTGGAACACAGATGACTAAGAAAGTGTGCTCCTTCCACTAATGTATTTTAGCCAGGGCAAAACCTGCCACCCACACCTCCATTCACCTGAAAAGGAAGTGCTTAACTGCTCCAAGAATGTCTCTTAAGAAAGTGGGAGGCTGCACTGCAGTTTTGGGCTCTTCGATGTCTCAGGACATTCACTAACAATTTGATGCCTCTGACCCACATGCCCTGAACAACCAGTATCAACCTCCTATTGTGTGAAGATCAATTTCCCAATTCACCATAACGGGAAGAGGCCCCTTTAGTTCTCGGAATGATGGTGCCATTGTCCACCAGGAGAAAGAGCGGTCACTCAAATGGTTGTGGGTTATTGTCATTATTGTCAGCCATAACTGTAACCTTCTCACCAGCTTGAGGCTGTAGACCACTAAAGGGCCAGTATATTATTTATTTATATTGTGCTGACATATTTTACAGAAATTGTACATCATGAATATCAATACCTGCCCCAATAAAGATTATAGTCGAAGGTCCTCATCATATTCACTTACTAAGAAACCGTATAATCAGCAGGGAATGGAATTTATGACTGGGCACATAAGGTGGAATGCGACCATTGCTATTTTCATAGTTCCACTGGATTCAATTAAAGGAAAACTTTACCCCCAAAATTAATATTCAAGCAACAGATAGTTTATATCATATTAAAGAAACAGTAACACCAAAAAATTTTAGTGTTTTAAAGTAATGAAAATGTCATGTAGTGGCCCTGCTCTAGTAAAACTGATGTGTTTGATTCAGAAACACTACTAAAGTTCATATAAACAAACTGCTTTGGAGCAATGGCGGAAATTGAAAAACGGCTATATGGCACAGGTTAACTAATGGATAACGGATAACACCATTAGACAGACAGAGCTTATTTGCTATCTGCTGTGTAACCTAAACCTTTTCTCATTTGAATTGCTGCCCCCATTGCTACACAGCAGCTTGTTAATATAAACAATAGTAGTGTTTCTTAAGCGAACACAACAGTTTTACCAGTGCAGGGCAACACTATATTATATTACTTTAAAACACTTATTTTTTGATGTTACTGTTCCTTTAAGTGACATATGAAAGAATCTTACCAAACTGGCATATAGATTTAAAGGGAAACTCCACAAAAACGTAACGTAAGCTTTTTGAAAAGTAAACATAATTTCAAGCAACTTTGCAATATACATCAACTAAAAAATATGCAGACTTTTCATTTTCATGGCTTGGAACAGTTACCTAAGCCTAGGCCCCCGCTGATCGGTCTGACTACTGTTACTTTGTATCAACACAACCCCACAATTCCCTGCACACATGATTTCAATAAGGAAAGGAACATCACAGTGCAATGCAATGTGGGTAATGTAGTTCCTGCATGCTGTCTGTAAGCTGTGGAGAAGTTGTTACAATTTGTAACATCTGTGTTTTAGTCCCTCCTTCCCTGCCAGGATTTCAAATGATGCAGAAAGAGAAGAACTGGATTTCAGCGTAGAAAATGGCATTTACTTTTTGAAGAAACAGGTAACTGTGATGGGTATATTAGGGGTCTCTGTGTTATGTGGGCCTCTTTATCAAATTTTAGTTTGGAAGTCGGAGTTCCCCTTGCTAAGTAAATCTTGCTCTTTTACACCTCTTGCCTTGAACCACCATTTCGTGATGGTCTCTGTGCTGCCTCAGAGATCACCTGACCACAAATACTGCAGCTCTAACTGTAACAGGAAGAAGTGTGGAAGCAAAACACAGAACTCTGTATTTTAATTGGCTCGTGTGTCCTAACATGTATAAAGTGCACTGTGACTTCTACAATCCCAGGGGGCGGCCCTTTTTTTTTGTAAATTTTCTATTTATTATTAGCCAAAGGCAAACTCTGTTAATTGGCTCATGTGACCTAACAAGTATGGTTGGTTTGTGAGCACCGTGAATCGTAGGATCCCAGGGGTCGGCCCTTATTTTTTAAAATGGCTTTTTTTCTGTTTATGATTACCCAATGGCACATACTATTAAAAAGGTATTTTATAATTAAAATGGTTTATTTACATGAAGCAGGGTTTTACACATGAACTGTTTTATGCAATATATTTTTTATAGAGACCTACATTGTTCGGGGGTATTGTTTTCCTTTAAGGAGATTAAAAGGGTAACTGCAAATATGTTGCCTTTCAACATAGGATTTCATGGGCTGAAAAAGTTAATCTGCGACTTTGATCCAGACAAATTATTTTAGACTAAATAGAGTTGGACATATGTAGCACAAACTGGGAGTAAATAGGCTTAGGGCTCGGTACCAGCAGAATTTCTAAGGTTTGGCCAGTGAAGATTATGCTTGGCCTGCAGGATACGGGTATAAATGCCGGCCTGTTTATTAAACCTGCTCTTCAGATACACAGGGATGATCAGTGGGAGAGCCACTCACCTCCCCGATACTTACAGTGTTTGGGCTGATACGGAGCTGCAACGCCGTCCATCAAATTATTCAACTATCGCTGGCTATTTTTCTTCTTTTCAAGCGGATCTGTACAGCCTGTTAGTTGCAGGAAAAGAGCCCCAAAAAGATACAAAAAAACCCCAGTCGGCCATGTTTGTTTGGGGCACAATACCCGCACAGCCAGTAAACACCAAGCACAACTCAAGAATCTAATTTGGTCAAGCTAAATAGCTTAGCTGTTTCTGTTTGCTATTTCACCGGAAGCAACGTTACCCGAACAGCAGAAACGATAGCACTTTCCTGCCACCTTCGAATATGGCCGCGACGCCTACCCACCGGATATTACGATTCTGTTGAAAGTGCCCACCCTCCTTGCATTTCCGTAGGAAGTGACGCGAGGTGATCGGACAGCCAATCGACGAGAAAGAGATCAGAACTTGAAATTGCATTTACCCGACGTTCCAAAATAAAGTGACGGCTGCGCGAGAGTGGTGAGAGTTGCGGGAATGTGGGACGTTTCAGGCACGTTGCTGCGTTATAACGCGGTTTCTTTTCTAATAGAGGAGCCCACTTTTGTTTTCATCTGTTGCACGAGCAAAAAAAACCAAGTAGAAGTGCTCAGTTACTGCAGTTTATTCGTATGTGTCCCACTGAAGTGCTACAGTCCAGCCAAGGCTGTGTGGGGTTATATTGGCTCCTGATCGCCTGCCAATTGGATAGACGCTGAGAATTAGGCAGTTTTACAACTTCCCACACAAACATGACTTAAAGGTGTGGTTCACTTTTAGTATGTTATAGAATGGCTAATTTTAAGCAACTTTTCAATTGGTCTTCATTGTTTATTTTGTATAGTTTTTAAATGCTTTGCCTTTTCTTCCTGACAACAGCTTTCAAATGGGGTCACTGACCCCACATCTAAAAACAAATGCGCTGTAAGGCTATACATTTAATATTATTGCTACTAATCCTCTTTCTATTCAAGCCTCTCCTATTTATATTCCAGTCTCTATTCAAATCAGTGCATGGTTGCTAGGGTAACTTGGACTCTAGTAACCAGATTGCTGAAATAGCAGACTGGCGAACTGCAAAATAAAAAGCTAAATATCTCAAAAAACACATATTACAAAAAAATCGTTAACCAATTGTCTTGGAATATCTCTCTCTACGTCATAATAAAAGTTAACTCAAATGTGAACAGCCCCTTTAAAAGGCTTATTCATTATATTATTATAATAATATAATTATTATTATATTAACTTTTAGTATGATGTCGAGCATGATATTCGGAGATAATTTGGTATTGGTTTTTATTATTTGTGGTTTTTAAGTTTAGTTTTTTATTCAGCAGCTCTCCAGTTTGCAGTTTTAGCAATCTGGGTGCTAGGGTCCAAATTACCCTAGCAACCATGTATTATTTTGAATAAAGAGACTGGAATATCAATAGGAGAGGGCTTGAATACAAAGATGAGTAATTAGTAGCAATAACTAAATCTATAGCTTAACAGATCATTTGTTTTTTAGATGGGGTCAGTGACCCGCATTTGAATGCTGGAAAGAGTCAGAAGAAAAAGGCAAATAATGTAAAACTATAAAGAATAAACAATGAAGTCAAATTGAAAACTTGCTTAGAATTGGCTATTCTATAACATACTTAAAGTTAGCTTTAGGGTAAGGGCACACTGGGCGATTCGGGGAGATTGGTCGCCTGGCGACCAATCTCCCTGAACACCTTCCCTCACTCTGCGCCTGGTTAAAATGAAAAATCGCCGGCGGTAATCACATGCGGCGATTCGTTTTCCGAAGTTGGCAACTTAAGGCGTTCAGGGAGATTGGTCGAGGCAATTAGTCGCCAGTCGAAAAATCGCCCAGTGTGCCCTTAACCTTAAGGTGAACCACCCTTTTAAGCTTTTTAAAAAGTAAACATAATTTCAAGCAATTTTGCAATATACATCAATAAAAAAATATACTGAATTTTCATGATTTTTTAATGGTTTGTAACAGTTCCCTAAACCTAACTCTCCTGCTGATCTGTCTGACTACTTTGCTGAGCTGGCTGACTACTGCTACTTTGTACAGGTATGAGACCTGTTATCCAGAATGCTTGGGACCTGGGGTTTTCAGGATAAGGGATTATGTAATTTGGATCTTCATACCATAAGTCTACCAGAAAATCATGTAAACATTAAATAAACCCAATAGGCTGGTTCTGCTTCCAATAAGGATAATTATATCTTTGTTTGGATCAAGTACAAAGCAATGTTTTATTATTATTATTACAGAGGAAAAAATTGGATTATTTGATTATAATGGAGTCTGGGAGACGTATGTAATTCGGAGCTTTCTGGATAACAGGTTTCCAGATAACGGATTCCTCGAAACCCCACAATTCCCTGCACAGGTGATTTCAATAAGGAAAGGAACTTCACAGTGCAATGCATTGTGGGTTATGTAGTTCCTGCATGCTGTCTGTAAGCTGTGGAGAAGTTGTTACAATTTGTTACATCAGTGTTTAGTCCAGGATTTCAAATGATGCAGAAAGAGAAGAACTGTTAAACAGCTGGATTTCAGCATAGAAAATGGCAATTATTCATACTTTTTGAAGAAACGGGTAAATGTGATGGATATATTATGGGTTTCTGTGTTATGTGGGCTGGAGTCCCCCTTTAAAGGAAAACTATACCCCCAAAATGAACACTTAAGCAACAGATAGTTCATATCATATTAAGTGGCATATTAAAGAATCTTACCAAACTGGAATATATATTTAAGTAAATCTTGGCCTTTTACATCTCTTGCCTTGAGCCACCATTTCGTGATGGTCTGTGTGCTGCCTCACCTGACCATAAATACAGCAGCTCTAAATGTAACAGGAAGAAGAGTTGAAGCAAAAGACACAATTCTGTCTGTTAATTGGCTCATGTGACCTAACATGTATGGTTTGTTGGTATGTTTGTGAGTACAGTGAATCCTACGATCTCAGGGGGCGGCCCTTATTTTTTAAAATGGCAATTTTCTATTTATGATTACCCAATGACACATAATACGAGATAGTATATGGTTTATTTACATGAAGCAGGATATTACATATGAGCTGTTTTATGCAATATCTTTTTATAGAGACCTACATTGTTTGGGGGGGTATAGTTTTCCTTTAATTAAAACAATAGGCAAAAAGGGTGTTCAGCACAAGCCATATTCATTGAGCTTATGTTAAAAATGGGTACATACTGTCCCTTTAAAAAGTAATCCTCAATGAATTTGTGAAATGCTGAACCACCTGATAAACCAACCTCTGCACCGTGCATAACATTTTACCCTCCCCCCATGCAAAACTATATTCAACTTACCCTTTTAAGCATAACTTTGATGATGAGAAAAGCAAACACTTTTTACACAAGACTAAGCACACACAGTATTTGCAGTTTAAATGTGACATTTCACGAACATAGTCCATACTTCTGTGAGTTGTTACAGTTTATTGATCAATTGAGTGAGTGACTGCAGGTTTCCAGGATATTAAGACTAAAGGAATGGGCACTTTATCTTATGCTATTTGGAACACCAGGCTGTGTTGGAGGGTCCAGAAGGCAAGTTAAAGAAACACACACAATATAGATAGTTTTGTTGTGTGCAATACCACTAACTGAGCTCTGTAGAGCTACACTAATATGTGGTTGAAATCGGTGTTCATGGTCTGTTTATGTATGTCTTTCTCAAAATGTGATTGGATCCACCAGTAGGGAGATATGCAGATATTCAGATTCTTGACCAGCAGTTTATACATTTGCTGAGGTTTGCACTGAGATATTAATATATGTGATATTACATTTTCAAGTCATTGATTTATTGTCTAATATGAGTGGTTGTTTACCACCTTTCCCGTAAGATTAAA